>CM056490.1:38051617-39469695 GCA_029783415.1 Anisodus acutangulus
CGCCTTGAAGGTTATGCTGATGTAGATTGGGCTGGTTGTCCCGATTCTCGTCGCTCCAGTACTGGTTGGTGCATGTTTCTTAACACATAATTGATATCCTGAAAATGTAAGAAATAATCTCGTACGTCTAACATAAAAAGTGCTTATCAGTACATTTTTCACACACACTGACTGCTTATTATCAGTCTCATCATTTCAATTCAAACATATAACTGCTTATCAACTTCAACACCTAAAAGTATTTTTCAACACTTGATGTTTATTAGATACTTTTAATCAGCTAATTCAAACAAGCTCTATGTTACTCTTTTTTTTTTTTTTTAAAGATTTGCAGTCAACAATTCAAATAACTTCAGAATAAAAATGATGTAATAAAAAAATGCAAACTCAAATTTTATATTGATTGGGATCACAAATATTATGCCTAGATTAGTATCCCTTCTTCAAGGGGTTCACAAATCAACTTGTTTTTCTCGAGCACAAGTAACGAGAGATTTTGCACGTGTACTACGAACATGTGATTTTGTATTTCGATCACCACAAGCGACTTCTTGCAACTTGTTAGTTTTGAACGAGCTAACTTTGATCATCACTAATAATGTTTGCCTAGCTCCTCTCAGACATAGAAGTTTAGGCTAGTTATACAGTGTGTAGATAGTTTTATTTTTTCCCTTCATAGAATAGGGATTTTTCTTTGTACAAGACTCAAAATTTGAAAGAATGAACAATGCAAGTACATGGCTTTTGGAGAATGAAGAATGAAGGATGGCGTAGTTAACTTGATCATCACTGTTATTTTAATACATACGTGTGTCCGTGTATAGTCTGGACAAGTAGGGTGTCATTATACTAATGGCCCATGCATCAATCATGACCAGTGTTTGAATCGTGACAAAGTTAATATCAGAACACTAGGTTATTCTGCGACCAATGAAACAGCACTTCTTAGTATCAGAATGCTGGGTTATTCTGGTAGAATCTTAACTATGGTTCCTTCCTAGTAGAATCTTAATTATGGTTATGTAACTAGCTCCACAACGGTGTGACACCTATAGGGTATATTCTTCCTATTCGTTGTTATACCTCTAGCGCAATGCGTTAATTTGAGTCATTCTAGGTAATCTGACATTCGTTGTCCCTTTGTCATGGTAGCAAAAGACCAGATTGGTGGGCAGTGGACCCGAAGTGGAGACTATGGGTGTGTTTGGTATGGAAGAAAACTTTTCAAGAATGTTTCTAATTTTTCATGTTTGGTTGGTCAAAAATCAAGGAGCCAAATATCAGGACCATCCATTAGTTCCACCAAACAGGGCCAATGATGTAATCCTGGAGATAGATTAACTGATTTAATTGTCATGCTGCAGTCAATTGGCATTCAAAAGGAATAGGTATTGAGAGACCTAACGAGCAGGTATGTGCTTTTACTCGCGATGAAATTGTTCCTTAGGACTAGAGATCCCAAAATGTGTTGTGTTACAATCCCACAACAAACAAAGAACTGGGCAATATCACCAAAGCCAATCGAATAAGATTAGGGAATAAATAATTTCCTCAACACAAAGTCAAATCTTTTTACTTACAACTCCTCCAGTTCCATCATGAGTAGGATTTCAGGAGCCATAGTATAGTATGACTAAGTTGACAAGAACCTCCCTTATTTTTCTTTTTTCGATCATAGAAGAAAGAAGAAAAAATAGCTGTCGCAGGTGATTCTTTCAAGTTTCCAAGGCAGTCATCTTACATATAGGACATGTATTCTTCAGCTCTAACCACTGTTTAATGCAATTAGTATGGAATTCATGCCCACAATCCAACGTGCCCATAATATCTCCAGCTGTGTATTCCTCCTGATTCAAGTACAAGAAATATGACAAACTTTAGCTAACAAATCTGCCAGAGTTTTTGTCCTTGGGACAACTATCTAGTAATATCAGCTTATCTAAAAACATCAGATAGGATTATTACCTGACATATACAGCAAGGTTCTAAGTTGGATGAGGACCGTCCGCGTAGAGACTCATGTTTCCGCTGTTTCATGTTGACCGAAATGGTTTCTTCACTCAAGCCTGTGTTTACATTTCCTATACGTTCTTCCAACGCCAATAGTTCCTAATACAGGAAGCAATCAGTGAGACCCGCATCTAGAAATTTAGCGGCAACAAAACTAAACTATATTACCTCATAGGACATATTGTCAACGTCGAGCCTCATGTCTCTATGCCTATCATGGAACTCAGTAACTCCATTGATAAACGGATCAACCAACATGTAATCCTGAGAAAGTGTCCACAAGAGTCACCAAAATTTCATTCACCAGTAAGAATTCAGCACATAAAGTAGAGCTATTCTAATTGACACTCAGTAACAAGTTCATCAGTTAGCAGTTGGATCAGGTAATGAGCATTTTTTTATAACCAGCAGTTGGATCAGGTAATGAGCATTTTTTTATAACCAGCAGTTGGATCAGGTAATGAGCATTTTTTTAAAAGGATCGAGGGATTTCTCTTCTAACAAGGAACCAAGAGTTGGAACCTTACTACAACAACAACATACCCAGTGAAATCCCACAACGTGGGGTCTGGGGAGGGTAGAGTGTACGCAGACCTTACCTCTACCTTGGTAGGTAGAGCGGTTGTTGTCGAGAGACCCTCGGCTCAAGTCAGAGCATAAGCACCAGCAAAGCATGAGAAACGGTCAGAAGAAATTTAAAGCAATATGAAAATGCTGGTATCAAAAGCGACTAAGCCATGATAGCGCATTCCGAAAAAGTAAGTAGTAACTAGCGCATGTAAATAAGCTAAACATAGTACCTAAATGACACATAGCAACAGAAATCAAACTACAGGAGACCATAAAGCAATACTGCGCATATTAATATGATAGGCTAAGCGGGCCTACAATACTAACACTGCCACTATCAGTTTGTAAGCGTAAGTAGAATTATGTTTGACTACCTACTACCCTTCTACCCTAATCCGTGTCCTCATCAACCCCCTATCTAAGGTCATGTCCTCAGTAAGTTGCACCTGCGCCATATCCCGTCTAAACACCTCTCCCCAATACTTCTTCGGCCTACCTCTATCCCTTCTGAACTCGTCCATAGCCAATCTCCGCACTGCGGCATTTGTGTCTCTCCTCTGCACATGCCAAACCATCTCAACCTCGCTTCCCGCATCTTATCCTCCACCGAGGCCACTCCCACTCTATCCCAGATATTATCATTTCTAATCATGTCCTTCCTTGTATGCCCGCACATCCATCTCAGCATCATCATCTCTGCAACTTTCATCTTTTGGATGTGCGAAGTCTTGACTGGCCAACACTCCGCCCCATACAACATAGTCGGTCTAACCATCGCCCTATAGAACTTGTCTTTAAGTTTTTGTGGCACCTTTTTGTCACATAAGACTCCAGATGCGAGCCTCCATTTCATCCACCCTGCCCCAATACGATGTGTGACATCATCATTAATCTCTACATCACTTTGGATAATAGACCCGAGATACTTGAAGCTTCCTTTCTTTGGAATGACCTGAGTACCAAGCCTCACCTCCACGTTTGTCTCAAGGTCGCTCTCGTAACTGATCTTGCACTCCAAGTATTTTATCTTGGTCCTACTCAGCCTGAACCCTTTAGATTCAAGAGTCTGCCTCCAAACCTCCAACTTAGTGTTCACTCCGCTGCGAGTTTCATCAATCAAGACTATGTTGTCTGTGAGTAACATACACCATGGCACTTCCGCTTAGATTTGTCACATCAGTCCATCCATCACCAAGACAAATAAGAATGGGCTAAGAGGTGATCTCTGGTGCATCCCATCATTACTGGAAAATGCTCAAAGTCTCCTCCTACTGTCCGTACCCTGGTCTTGGCTCCAGCATACATATCTTTGATTGCCCTAGTGTACGCCACCGGTACACCTCTAACCTTCAAACATCTCCATAGAACCTCCCTAAGAACTTTATCGTATGCCTTCTCGAAGTCGATGAAAATCATATGTAAGTCTCTCTTACTCTCTCTATACTGCTCCACCAACCTCCTAATAAGATGAATGACTTCTGTGGTCGAATGCCCCGGCATGAATCCAAATTGGTTCTAAAAAATAGACACGCATCTTCTCCCCCTCATCTCCACAACCCTTTCCCAAACTTTCATAGTGTGGGTTAGCATCTTGATACTCCTATAGTTGTTGCAACTCTGGATATCACATTTGTTCTTGTACAAAGGGATCATTGTACTCCACCTCCATTATTCAGGCATTCTCGCCGTCTTATAAATGACGTTAAACAACTCAGTCAGCCACTCCAAACCTGCCCTGCCTGCGCTCTTCCAAAATTCAACTGAGATCTAATCAGGCCCGGTCGCTCGTCCCCTACGCATCCTGCGAACAGCACCCATAACCTCCTCAACCTTAATACTTCTACAATACCCAAAATCCCGGTACCTACCAAATTGCTCCAGATCTCCTAGCACATGTCTCTATCTCCTTTTTTGTTGAAGAGTTTATGGAAGTAAGAATGCCACCTCCTCCTAATATGCGCATCCTCCACCAGTACTTTGCCATCCTCGTCCTTGATGCACCTCACTTGATCCAAGTCACGAGCCCTCCTCTCCCTCTCCTTGGCTAGTTTCTACAACTTTCTATCCCCGCCTTTCTCCTTTAATTCCACATACAAGCGTTCAAAAACCGTTGTTTTCGCCGCCATAACCGCAAACTTTGCCTTCTTCCTCGCCATCTTATACAGTTTCCTATTCGTCCACTTCTCCACCTCATCCTTGCTTTCTACCAATTTCGCATACGCCACTTTCTTCGCTTCCACCTTCTTTTGAACTTTACCATTCCACCACCAGTCCCCTTGATGCCCACCACGGCTACCCTTCGAGACCCAAAGCACTTTTCTAGCTACCTCTCGAATGCAACTGCCCATCCTGTCTCACATACCGTTCGCATCCACACTACTCCCCCAAGCCCCCTTGGCCATCAACCTCTCCCCCATCTCCTTTGCACTTGCCATGGTCAAACTCCCCTATTTGATTCTTAATATGTCATCCAGAACCCTCCTTTTCTTCTCCATCTTGATCTCCAAATTCATCACCAATAGCTTATGTCGGGTTGTAAGATACTCCCTCGGAATAACCGTGCAGTCTTTACAAAGACCGTTGTCAACCTTCCTAAGGAGCAAATAGTCTATCTGAGTCTTAGCCACCGAACTACGGAAAGTCACCAAGTGCTCCTCCTTCAGGAACCTCGAATTGGCTATCACCATCCCAAAAGCTCTAGCGAACTCCAAAAGTGAGACGCCTCCCCCATTCCTGTCCCTGAGGCCAAAGCCTCGGTGCACGTCGCCATAACCCCCCGAAAATGACCCGATATGTCCATTGAAATCCCCTTCTACAAATAATTTCTCAGTGGGTGGTATACTCCCCACCACCTCGTCCAAATCCTCCCAAAAGCGCCTTATTCTCTTCTTCGTCCAAGCCCGCCCGCAGCGCGTAAGCACTAATAATGTTCATAGTGAGAAAATCAATTTGGTCTTGGCGCCGAGAATAATTTAATAACTTGCTCCCAAAACCTAAACCTCTTAGTAGGAGAACAAAAAAAAATAGAGGAAGTCGGATTATAACTTAATAAAAAATGCTGACAAATATTATCCATCAAATTGCAATCAGAAAACTCACTTACTCTCTTTTTAATCGTTAGAAAACTCAAACTCACTCTATTTAATGACAAGTCCTTTTTTTCTCTTCCAGGCAATAATGTTGACCATGCAGGCCATATAAGCAGGGGGGAATTTACATGTAAATTACGGGGCATGTGAAGTCATGGTCTCCCCGTAAAATTAGATATTTTATGTACATATTTTCTAGAATTGATATAATAGTAATTGTTGGCACCCGTGCTCTAAAAGGCGGAATGGTGCACTTAGGTGAATGTTGAGTTATTTACCTAGAGGATTACGGATCAATTCCCACTCGCTACTTTTTCTCTGCATACAAGTTTCTTACCTTTCTCCCTAAAGCTAACATTCCACAGCTTACAAGTATTAGGATAATGCAAATGTTTTCAATCTTTCAGGGCTCTGATAAAGATTAAAAGTATATACATATGTACACAATGTAGCTGCAACTCGTTTCTGCTAAATATGCATTCATTGGATTATTATGAGGATTGAAATAAAACCTCTGATCTCAAGTTTTCGACCCTCCGCATGGCATTCAGGACTTGACGAATCTGTTAAACATAAGTAGAGAAAAGATTAATCAGCACTAACAAAGTCGCCAATTCTGCAACTGAAGTGGAAATTATGGCAGGTTTAAAGCATCTCAAAATCAAGACGTATAGAAACAACACTAGCTGCATAAGTGGAATGAATTCGACTCTTTCTGCTTTCGAGCTACACCGGGGGAAAAATCTTTTCTCCACTAAGACTCACAGATTGGACAAACCAAATAGCATGCTAAGCACAGTTATTGGTAAAACCATAACATATTAGTTGCTTTTGAGCCTAAAGTGATCACTGATGAGTGCTAAAACAAGCCACTTCAAATTCATTGACCAAATAGTGGTGATGCAAACTTCTAACTTCTGACCAGGAGAAGTATTTGTGAGAAGTGAGCAAGAAAGCAAAACAGCAACATCCTTCTACAATTCCATCAAAAGATACCAACATGCTGATTGTCGAGAAAAAATATTCTTTGCATTTGTTCTATAAATTAGGTACACATCCATATGCATGTTGAGGCCAAGCACAAATCCACCAATCCAAAAAAATACGAGTTTCCATTATAAAGATACCAACATGCTGATTGTCGAGAAAAATTATTCTTTGCATTTGTTCTATAAATTAAGTACACATCCATATGCATGTTGAGGCCAGCACAAATCCACCAATCCAAAAAAAATATGAGTGGACTGCAGAAAATAACCAAATATCCAACTGGAAGTAAAGCTATTTAAACAAAGCAATAAATAAAGATAAGTCTTCAGGAGGACCAAATAGCAATGTCAGAGCAAATATCGTTACATTAATCATGCAAAATACAAGACAGCCAAGTAAGAAACCCTCATACCAGTCTGTGTCGTCCCTCAACATCAGCAGCTAAAGCACGCCAACCATCCACATCATCACCTGGACCAACCATCAAACTTGATCTAAGATGTGGTTGACGGTTACCACGGCTACTAGATCTGGAAGACATCACTGGCTCCTCTGAGGAAGAAGCAGCTGAAGGCAGCAGAGAAAAATGACCTCTCTGACTTCCAGACTCAAGATCAACTGGTGGGAAGAGAATCCAAGGAGCAAATTCTGGTAATCTATGATGGCTAGTAGTTGCTGAGTTCTGATTAGACCATGCAGTAGGGGAACTGCGTGCTCTTGAACCAGGACCCACGGCAGAACTAGGACTGTTTCTAGAAGAGCTTGCATTTGCAGTAGCTAAGCTCCAATTTGTGGGGTCAAGTACCATATTTCTTGTCTCGGGAACAGGAACAAATGGGTGCGACTCCCGATTATTTCTGATAGTACTGAAGTTAGCTTCATCTCCCAATGCAGCACCTCTATCTCCAGAAATCGTTGATGAACTACCACCTCGTGAACTAGGGGATACATCCCAGGGAAGCGAGTGAAAACCTCTAGAATGACCAGGAGCATGCATCACGTGAGACTGGCTTCCGAGGTTACCTGAATTCATTGGCAGTGAAAATGGATGTCTCGAGTCCAAAGAGCTAGTTATTGAGGAAGGTCCAGGTGGCACATGGGCAGGGCTGACACTAGAGTGCCCTACAGTAGTCCCAATCGGTGGTAAACCAGATGTAATGAGATCATGATTCACACGATTTGCTATAGCACCAAAATTTCTTGCAGAGCTTTCTGCAATTCGGCCAGCACTTAGAGGATGAAATATATTAGAGGCAGACATACTTGTACCAAGCCCATTTCTTGGATAATTATTTTCCAGATAACCAGCATTCTGCATATTTGCAGCAGGGTATAGTATGTTTAAGCTGCTAGAAGCATTATAACCACTTGGATAGTTTTGCTGTACAATGTTCTCAGGTCCTGCATTGGAGCTTGAACTTCCGCCTGCAAAAGAATGTCCAGAACTACCTTCAAGGGCCTTGCGCTTGGAAGATGAACCCCAATTATCCATAGAAGAACCTGATATATTACTGGTCCCTGCCAAATAACGACGAGAACTACCAGTAGAGGTACCACTGTCATCAGATGAACCAAAAGCCGGAGGACGCTCTGCTTCTGATCTGTCAGATTTGTACAGGACTGGAGGTACACTTGTTCGCATGATCAGCCGATCATCATCATTATTGTATCCACCACTCAAATTAGCATTTACTGGACTGTGATCCGACACAAGGTTTGATGATATACTAGAAGGTCTGCCAATCAGATGATTGCCACCATAACCGCTTGTAGAAAAGACATTAGAAGGTTCAAATGACCTTGAATTAGTCATAACATAATCATTTGATGAAGAAGGCCAACCTTGTCCTATTTTCAAGTCACTGCCATGTGACCGGTCATGCAAATTAGCAGTGGAGCTGGACTCACCTTGATCCCAGCCACTAAAACTTTGAGTATTATAATTAACACCACTAACATAACTAGGATTTCTTCCAGCAGGAGAAAGCATGGAATTTGACAATCGATTCTCTATTGGATTCAGAAAGCTATCCCACGGAGATGTATGATCCACGGAAGCATTATTTGAAACGGATCCCTGATTAAGATCAATAGTTTCTGGAAAGGAGTCCAAAATACTTCTGTCCCCTTGCATGTGGGCGAATTTTGAGAAACACAAGGGCCTTAAGAGCACCAGTGAAGTGAAGGAATTCTCTGAAAGATCTACATTAACAGACATTGAGACGGAAAAAGGTTACAACATATTCCAAGTGTTAGCTGTTAAAATTTATGGAAAACTGAAATTGGTTTATGTAGCAACTGGCAATTTAGAGATCATCTATTGATGTGTTTATGGACTATTGATGTATTTAGGTAGAGTTGCTCAAAGAATGTGTTTAGTCCATTGAAGCACCTGATTTAAGTGAGCCCAACTCTTTTCTGCTTATCTGAAAGAAATTAAAGCTCTAGCAGCTATATTTAATATCATCAAATAATGCAGCTTTTAAAGCAGTAAAACTTCCATCTAGTTTCATACTTCTTGGAGTTGATACATAACTGACTGAAAGTCTTGCCTAAGACAAATTATTTGTGAACAAATCCCTTAGGCCAAGTTCGGAGTTTGTCTTGTCATCAAAAGATTTTTTTCTTTTAAAAACCATTTTCTTTAAAAGAAGAAAAAGAAAAAAACAAAAGCCAGCTGGAAGGTTTTTCTGGCCAAATCCAAACCAAACTTGCTTCCACAATAGCCTACAAATTTTCAATATTATCACCATGCCCCTTCGTTTTTCTCTTTTAATTTTTCAGCTATATTTCTGTATTACTATTTCACTCTCCTACTATCTTATTCTTCGATTTTATTATTACATGTTGTTTTCTTTGCTTTGTTACCATATTATTTGTTGTTGCTACTGTTCTCTTCTCCTTTAGTTTTAGCATGGCTTCATCACTATTGTATTTCCTTTCCTTGATTTTGTTATGCTTTACTTGAGTCGAGGATCTATCGGGAACAACCACTTTTCCTTCGCAAGATAGGGGTAAGGTTGCGTACACACCACCCTCCCAGACCCCACTTGTGGGATTATACTGGGTATGTTGTTCTTGTGTTGTTGTTCTGCATTACTGTTATGTTTAACAAGTTCCATAAAACTCCATTACCATTAAGCTAGTTTTCCAAAATATAAACTTACCATTTAATATTTTTACTACATTTATACATTTTATTATATGTTAAAGCAGCCACTCATGCTTGCATTAGAGTAGGTTGTCTACATCACACCCTTTGGGGTGCGCCCTTCCGGGGACCCTACTAACCGGGGATGTTTTGTGTACCAGGTTGCCCTTTTTATTATGTTACAAACTTAATATTAGGCTAATGCATGTTCTTTTAAAAATTTGGTCATGATGTTTGCAGAACATGGATGGAATTATTAATGTGAAGGTTTGCACAAGACTATGTTTCTCGAAAAACATCCAATCAAACCCAACTGTTCTCAAAAAAAAAATTATTCAAAGGGTCATCAAAACACAAATTGTTTTTCACAAGACCTTTTCAACAATTTTTTCAAATAAAAGAAAAGAAAAAGAAACCTCTTACTGAAATATTGTCCTAATATCACCTAAATATTTTGACTTGTCAAGTTATAGCAAGTGCTAACAGTAATAAGTAATATAATATATGATAATCAGAAGTTTTTTTCCTAATAATAAGAGATAATAGGCGGTTTGAAAAAACTCTAGGATAAAGAGCTTGAACTGAAACTGTTCAGTTATTATCAATTTTGGCTTCGTTTGCTGACATAAGCAAGTTAGCACTTACCCAATCTGCACCTTAATTATGCTTAAATATTCAGCCAAAATTTTGGGGTTGACCACAGAAGACAGCTGCCAGGAGTAAATCTGATTTTTTTAAACACAGCCCCAACACACACCCGTGCTTGAGTGATCTCTTGAAACATTCTCATCTGCAAATCTTCACTCAAGACAGACAAAAGAGTAAAGACAATGGTGTTGCTTAAAACCAAAAAGAAAGGGGGGGGATCCGCACAAGTAAAGTAAGCCCTTGGTTGAGGCGATCTACATACGCTACATGCAAGTCAAAATTTCCCAAAGTATCCAATGAGATGTTCCCTTAAAGTTAAACCACTGAATTAGCACAAATGAAAAGGTATGGTTACCTCCTTAAACAAGTATTTACGTCACCAATTTACAATCTAGAAGCCACTAAATAGAGTAAAAGAGTAAAGCATAACTACATTGTCCAAACTAGGAAAGGTTAAGACTTATACCCAAAGAAAGGTGACTGGGAAAGGTAAACTAAGTATTTTCAGCTAACCCGTGTCTAGATTTTTCCTCTAAACTACCACCCAACCCAAAAGAGAAAAGAAGAATATGGTTAGAGATAAATGTAAATACTATCAAAAAAATTATACAAAAAAGAGATGAAAAACAACAATGACAACCTTCAAACCATCCCCCAAACCACAAAAGAAAAAAAAGAAGTCTAGATTTTCCCTCTAAACCTCCCCCTAAACTCAAAGGGAAAAGATCAATAAGGATAAACTCATACATGTAATAAAGGATAAACTCATAAAGGTAATAACAAACAAATTAGAAAATAGGAAATAACAACAAAAATCCAGAAAGCAACAAGAAAGAGTGTGCTTCTTCGAAGTAAAAGGGAAGAGCGTAAAAAAGCGACGAAGCCCTTATACGAAAAGCAAGTGCACCCTTCTTCCAAGTAAAGTGCACAATTCAAACAAAAAGATGTTATATCCATACACTCCCTCTGACCCAATTTATATGATGCATTTTCCTTTTTAGTCTATCTAAAAGAGAATGATGCATTTCTATATTTATAAGCAATTTAACACTTTTCAATTTATTCTTAATGAAATGATTTATAACCATACAAATATCTGTGGCTTTTTTTAAACCACAAGTTTCAAAAGTGTTTCTATCTTTCTTAAACTCCGTGCCTAGTCAAGGTGCATTACAAAAATTGGAACAGAGGGAGTATGAATTTTGTGCTTATAACATCAAATAGCAACTAACTTTAGACTCCAATATAAAATAATGATAGTAATAGTCAAACAAGTAAATGTAAGCATCATGAACATAAAAATTTCAATGTCCATGGAATGATAACTTCAATTTCAATTTTTTAATTTATCAATCATATTAAAGACTACAGCTCCATCATCAAATATTTGATTGTTTTAGTAAATTTATTGAGATAGAAGAAGAGAGAAGCAAAAGAGAAGCTCAGGATAAGAAATGGCCAAGGAGGGGGACCTGGGACTAGAAGAAAGAGAAAGTATGTGTTTGAAGAAGAAAATAATAAAAGGAACTGACAAAAGCAGTATAGGCAACACAAACTGGAGAAGACTTGTCCCTAAAAAGAAAGGTGCAATAGAACTAAAAGACTTTAGGCCCTATTAGCCTTATTGGTAGTGTGTACAAGATCCTGGCCATGGTGCTTGTTCAAAGACTTAAGAAGGTGATGAAGTCTAGTCTCTGGTTTTCAGAATACCTTTGTTCAAGGATGGCAAATCTCTGATGCAGCTTTTATTGCTAATGACGTTTTGGACCGGAAGCAGAAAAGTGGCACCTCTGGTCTTCTTTTTAAACTTGATATAGAAAAGGCTTTTGACAAGCTGAACTGGTCTCTCCTTATCTCAATCCTACAGCAGATGGGATTTGAAGAAAGAAGGATTAGATGGATCAAATACAGCTTCTCCACAGTAAAGTTTTCAGTACCAGTAAACAGAGGTCCGGTGGGTTTTTTCTCTCCCATGAAAGGCATCAAGCAAGGAGATTCCTTATCACTCTCCTTATTTATTAACTATGGAGGGGTTAAGTAGGATGTTGGAAAAGGGCAAACAATTACATTGGCTAGAAGGATTTATGATGGACAATGGATCTGGTCCAACAGTCTCTATACATCTCCTGTTTCTTGATGACACTCTGATCTTATGCGAAGCTGATAATTATGTGAAGCTGATAAATCCCAAGTGCAGTACCTTAACCTCACTCTTATGCTTTTTGAAGCCATGTCAGGACTCCACATTAACATGTCTAAAAGTGTCATCAATCCGGTTAATGAGGTGCCGGACTTGGAGGAATTAGCTAGCATTATGTGTTGCACAACTGGTTCTTTTCCCACTACCTATTTGGGGTTGAGGCATGGAATGTTATTGTGGAAAATCTTGAAGAATATTGGATTCCTGGCAACAACAATATCTCTCACTAAGGGGCAGGGTCACACTTATTAATAGTGTCTTGGATAGTAATTCCACTTATTTTATGTCCTTTTTCCCTCTGCCATATAAGGTGCGAAAACAACTTAACAACATCAGGACAAACTTCCTTTTGGAAGGCAATAGCGAGGACCACAAATCCCACCTTGTGAAATGGGCCAAAGTCACCATGCCAAAACAGTTTGGAGGCTTAGGGATTAAAGATTTGGCATTACATAACAAGTGTATGCTACTGAAGTGGCACTGGAGGTATAATCAAGAGACAACTGGTCTATGGAAGGAGGCCATCCAAGCAAAATTTGGTACCACTAGTCACTGGTGCTCTAATGAAGTTTCAACTCCTTATGGCACAGGGGTTTGGAAAGCTCTAAGGAGTCTGTGGGAAGTCTTCTCTAGCAATGTTTCTCTCAAGGTGGGAAATGGGAAGCATATCCAGTTTTGGAAAGACACTTGGTTGGGAAACATTCCCCTTATGAATGTTTTTCCAAGCATCTTTCAGATTGCCTCCCAACCCTGGCTCAACCATCTCTCAGTGTAGGGAAGCCAATGTTTGGAATCCGACTTTGAGGAGAAATCTAAATGACCGGGAGTTGGAAGATTTTATAGCTTTCATGGCCACCATTCAGAGCAGCCCAGTCCATAGTCAAGGAAGGGAGAGATTCACTCGGGGAAGTTACAAGGATGGCTCCTATTCAGTCAAAGAAGGCTACTTGCATCTATGCTCAAAGAAGAGTGGCCTTGGAAAATTATCTGGAGAACTAAGCTGCCTCCAAAAATCATTTGTTTCAGCTGGGTCACTCTTAAAGGTTCTTACTTAACTCAGGATAATCTTATGAGAAGGAAGTTTCATTTAGCCAACAGATGCTACATGTGCTACTCAGAATCTATGAATCATATGTTTCTTCATTGTACTGTGGCAACGGAACATGTTCTTTTCCATCTTTGGACTAACTTGGGCCATGACAGGCACTCTGAGAGAGGCTTTTGTGTGTTGGAGCTCCTCGAAGTTGGGAAGTCCATCAAAAAGCTCTGGTCTTTGGCTCCTGCTTGTATTTTGTGGTGCTTATGGATAGAAAGGAACAATAGGTGATTTGATGGCATCCCCACTCCTATCCCCATTCTTAAGGCTAGATGTTTGATTAGTCTCTTTAGTTGGGTCAATCTCTCCTCTATAATTACTGTTGATTCTTTCCTAGAATTTATCAGTTCCATAAATCTATGTTGATAGCTATTAGATAGCTTTTTTGCCTTCCTAGTACTTTCTTTCTTTGTAATGCTTCATCTTCTTGATGTTTTTTGTTAATGATATCCTTCTTATTTCATCAAAAAAGAAAAAGATATTGTTGCCAAAGAGTAACAGTAAAGGGAGAGGACCTCCAGTACTAAATAGAAATAAGACCATTCTTTCATAAACTTTTCTCTTTTTTATCTTTAATATTATATAAAAAATTGATTGATTCTCCCTAGAGCATTTTGCAACTCATTGTCTGAAATGCATGCTTCTCCGATGCGCATGTCACACATGACACATGAAGTGATAACCCCTTGCATTACGCCACACCATTCCTTTGAATACTGACGGACACAAAAATGGAGTCATTGGACAAAATGATTGTATATAGGTAGGTACTTAGTGCTACACAAGATGCTTAAGTAGGTACTTAGTGCTACACAAGATGCTTAAGTAGTCCTATGGATGGATCACACAAAGTAGTATCACTAGCATATGAATGAAGTGATTAAGGTCTTTGAATAGTGAATACACATTGGATATGTATAAACGAGCACACAGGGAATACCAATTATCACTCGTTCTTCAGCCATTCCTTTCAATGAAGCTAAGGCACCTGCTGCAGTCAGATCACTCCATGTGACAGATGAAACTATTGGGTGAAGAAATTTGTCAAAGTGAGGGGAAGGAATAACTAATGAATTTATCGCGAATAACACGATACAAGTACCACAAACTCAATTCAACAAAAGATGAACACGTTCTTTCTCTTTGTGGAGAGACATATATAATCACCGCTATTTCCCGATATTTAGTAGAAACTAGAATGTTCAAATGACAAGTACAAAGTTGATTGCTCATGCCTGAGAAAGCAATCGTCAACATTATTCACTATTAGATCAAATAGGGCAGCCTGGTGCATAAAGCAATCACGTGTTAGCAGGGTCCGGGGAAGGGGCGTAATGTAGATAGTTTACCCTAATGCAAGCATCAGTGCCTGCTGTCACGACTCGAACCCGTGACCTATAAGTCACACGGAGACAACTTTACCCTTGCTCCAAGGCTCCCCCTTCTAATATCTAGATAAAAAGATCAATATGGAATATTACCTGACAACCAAATATATCAATCAACTACCTCAATTCCAAGTTAATTGGAGTCCAGTATATGAATCATTTACATGCCTTATCGCTCTATTCAAGTCCATTTCATTTCAATACTAAGTGGAGTAATAATTTTTAACACAACATAAGGGTTATGTACATACAAGTGTATAGTAGAATAAATAGACTCCTGAGTTGTCTGAAAATAAAAAGGACAAAAAAATGCCACATGTGGTGCAGATAATATCATCATAGCTTCGTGATTATCACTAGGGGTGGCAGATGGGCCGTTTGGGCTGAAGTTGGGTTGAATCAATAGATGGGTCAATGGCCAACCCGCCCAAAGCTTACATGGGCTAAGATGGGCGAGTCAAGATAGGCTAAAATAATGGGCCATAACCCAACTTGCCCAACTTGACCCATTACTTTTACAAATTTCAAACTTACCTTCTATGATGTTATTTTATTTTGTATGATCTTTGATTTTTCATATCTTTATCTTTAAAATAAAAATAATATTTTTAAGAATTTTTTTATTTTCTATAAGTAAAATAAATATATAAAATAATGGGTGGGAGGGGCTAGTGGGGGTGAGAGGGGGGGAGGGGTTGGGTAGTGGGGTAAGAAAAGTTTCTCATTTTTTATAAAATTTTTGTATAAGTAAAATAAATATATAAAATAAAAACTTCGGGTTGGGGTGGGAGGGCGGGGTAGTGGGTGATGGGGTATGAAAAACTTCTTATTTTTAATAAAATTTTATATATAAGTAAAATAAATATATAAAATAAAAACTTCAGAGGTGGTGTGGGAGGGCAGGGGGGTTGGGGGTAAGAAAAAATTTCATATTTTTAATAATTTTTTTTTAAAAGTAAAAAAAATTGAAAAAAGAAATTTGAGGATGGGCTAGGGCATGGGTGGAGGGGGTAGGGAGGGAGGAGGTAAGAAAAAATATCATATTTTTTATAATTTTATAAAAGTAAAAAGAATATGAAATAGAAATTTGATGATGGGGTAGGGCATGGGGCGGGGTGGGGGGGGGAGGGGAGGGAGGAAAAAATAAGTTGAGGACGGGGGTGGGGGGGGAGGGGGTAGGCGGGGTTAGGGCGGTGGAGGAGGTAAAAAAAATCATATTTTTTATAAAAGTAAAAAATATGAAATAGAAATTTGAGGATGGGTAGGACAACAGGGGTAAGTAAGAAAAAATTTCATATTTTTTATAAATTATTTATAAAATTAAAAAAATATGAAATAGAAATTTGAGAATAGGGTAGGGCAAACGGGAGGTGGGGTAGATGGGGTACGTGGGGTAGTGGTGGGTAGGGATGGTAGGGAGGTAGGGGTGGGGTGGAGTAGGCAAGGTAGGTGGTAAAGATGTGAGGGTGCTTCAGTGCTTGGGTGGGGTTGGTGTAGGGGAAGGGTAGGGTGGATGGATAGTGTGGTGGGTGGTTGGGGTGCGTTGGTGTATTTTTATTGTTCCGAAATAATAAAGGATTTTTTTAAATAATTATTTATAAACAAAAATCTTAATCTAGAGTAGAGCTCTAATCGTTAAGATTGAGCATTTTCATGGGTCAAGTTTGGACATCATAATGGGTTCATTTGGGCTGCTGATTTATGATGGGTCAATTTGGACTAGCCCAAACTAACCCATCATCAAAATCACTCTTGCACAAACCCATGAAATCTTGGGCGGGTTGGGCGGGTCATTTGGGTTTTGGCTAATTTTGCCACCCCTAATTATCACCCCAAAAACCCAACAACTTTGACCAATAAAGTCAAAACAAATCCTCCATATCACCGAGCAAGTTTTAGAAGCAAGTAAAAACTCAAAAAGTCGGTTAAATCGAGCAATGAAACACAAAAGAACAAAATTGATTAAAACCCATATGTTAATAGTAATAATTGAACTCAGTAGAATTAGAGATCCTAAATTAACAAAATTAGAATTATATTTTTCTACAAGAGCAAAAAGTAACCACTGAATTCAAGGGGGGAACATAATTAAAAAAAGGAAGTTAGATAATAATCAGAAGGTGGAATTTATTTAGACTATATATGTATGTATGTATGAGCAGGAAAATAAATGGATCGATGAGACAACCTGAGAATCAGATGGAAATGATGATCGACGAAGTGACCGAATTTTCAGGGCTCAGATGATTGGATTTGTTAAAAGTGGGTGTAAAGCTAGATATCCATTGATGACGGTTTTGTTATGGAAATGGACAAGAACAGGTCGCTCCAGAATATGGATAGATGACAACAGAGAGAGTTATTCGGTGCCTGCCTGTGTAGGTGTGCTTCTTGGAGGGAGTAGGGGAAACAGGGGGCCAAAGTGAATGATTAAGCATTGATAATTCCGTATTTATTTTATTATATTATTATAATAATATATATATACTTACTAGATTACTAAAGATTATTTTAGATGAATGGGTCATCTTTTGGTAGGATGCATTAAAACAAATAATATATATATTAGTTTTGGTATTACTAATTTCTTATTTAGTATATTTTTTCAATTTATGTATAATTAATACACCTTATTTAGTATTATCATATATATAACAAATTGTGATATTAACAATATCAAAACTATTAATACATGCATAAGTATGATTAAAGATAAAATAATAGAACTCCGAATACAAAGTTCAACGGCAACCAGAAAATGAAATAAATAGTAGAAATAAGATATCATCACAAACCAAAAAGGTTAACTCATCTCAACTAATAATTGGATACTGCCTCAAATTAAATTATTGTGTCCTACAGTACCACTGTCACGATCTCTTTTCAGGAATCGTGATGGCACCTACATAATTTCATCGGTAGGCGAACCACTTCCAAATCATTAACAAGATATGATATAAACAAAAGCGAAGAATACAAATACTATAATCACTGTCTCATAATACAACACGGAATAAATGATAGTCGGATACATTCAATAATACCCCTAAGTGATCTAGTCTGGGCATACAAGACATTAATCAAAGCAATACAAGTCTGTGCAAATGGGCACACAGGACAAAATCCAATACACAGACTGAAATATATCTCTCAAATATGAATAAAAGACAATAAAGTGGAGATAGAGTATCCAAAGCCATGCTGGAAGGAGCATCCTCACCCTGAATACTGAGGATCACATCTCTAACTCAGCCACGTGGCCCTGCGGAGGTGGAAGGTACTGAATCTGCTTCCAAAAAGAATACAACATACAAATATCATAGGCCAACAACGATGAAAGATACATAATCAAAGATAAATACCAAGTTGACACCAAATAATCTTATGCTAACAGTTCAATAACTCAAGTACGTCACACAGTCAACATGTTGTTCATGTAGTTCAACATTATATCAATAGCATGAATAATCCTTCCAAGTTCATAATCCAACTATGGTGTTTATAATCACTCAATACACAATTTCATCATAATTCATCAATGAAATGGCCTAAGTATGTATGGTATGAATGTGATACATATACAAGGTACCTTTCTCAATCTGAAATACAGTACGTCAAGGTTTAATTATGATCCGTATACTCATGGAGGACTCACGAAGTCTATATACCGCTTCTAGCCAGCCGAAATTCTACACACGAATCTGACTAGAGTTCATAACTCATTTGTGGAGTCTCAATCAGGTTGCAGGCTGCAACTCCGCTCCCCGCGTATCAATATCATCTCAAGTGTCATAATCTCATAGTATTCTTACCCTTTCGGTCTCTTGGACCACATCATATCCATACCACTCTCATAACAATGTCACGAAACCATGAGTGTATGAATGCAATGACAATAAGGCAAGACATCATGATATTATGAGATGCAATCAAGTATAGAGATGATATACCACATGCTTTCATGAATTTAATAACACATAAGCAAATTCAAATCAAATAAGGATATCATATCGAAAGCATGTGTGATGAGTAAACAACCAGTGGCAATTATGACGACAAGCCCATATATGGAGACAAGCTCAAATAAACAGCAGTCGGAACCAACACGAGACTGGTCCCCTAAACCTACCCATCAACACAATTCAACATCGGTACCCACTCAAATATTCATCACAATCGGCTGAGTGGGACCCCCAAACAAGCCTAATATCCCTCAATATTTATAACTAATTACGTACTTCTATCGAAGTCTCAAAAAGCTAAATCATAGCCTATCTCAAAGACAAGTAGTTGCGCTACAAAATCAAGCCTCGGTGGTAGCCTTTCCCTTCCTTTGCGCCTTGTAATAATCGTAGTCTATTCATGCATATTACATCATTAATATAAAACTAACACAATAAAAACAAGACTTTAAATACTTATCCCGAGCCCACGCTACCAAGACTCAATCTTTAATACACAATAACCAAGATTACATACTAAGTAGTCAAATCCTTGAAGTAATTAAAAATATATTCACATTTGGTCCCTCAATTGAACAATAATAAAAAAGCCCCAATTTGAAACCTTAAAAATTTCCACAAGATCTCCATTATCCCTTTTAATAGACATTATGCTATTCTCATGTTACATTGGCCTGACACGATGCACTCAACGTAAGGATTGTAAGCACGAAGGGAATAACGGTGCTTTAAACTCTTATGATCTCTTAGTTTTTAATTTGACCGTTCCTTAATTCTTCCAATGGAATCTTCTTCCTTATCTTAGGATTCTTAACTTAAGTACCAGTTGAAAAAAAGCTTCTATAATCAATTTGAGCATAAAAACATCATTATCTATCATCATCCAATCCTATTTCACAATAATAATACCTTTTAATCCATAAACCTCCATTAAAAGCAACCACATAACTCTCTTAATCTCACAATAAGGATAACTCATTTTCCCCAACTTAGATAACATGCTAAACCATCATTAAAGAGCTTAGAAACATAACTTAAGTCAATAAAAGGGAAGAATCTATTACCTCAAGGTTGAAATTGCTCTTAAGGTTCTGAAAATGCTCCCAAGCGGCGCTGGTTTCTAGGATTTCTAATTTGGGAAAGAATTTCCTGACCTAGGGAATATATAGGACACCTGAACAGTGTTTCCGCCCCAGTGGAATCGATATCACTGGAGCGGGTCCGCTGCGGCGAAAAAACCTTCACCGGAGTGGAGGTCATTAGACATCCCATACCTCACCGCGGTGAAAACCTCCCAACTCCCAAATTCTACTTTGACGAGCCCACCTCTCGCCAAGGTGGACATGTCGGTGTGGATGTTGGTGCCGCTGTGGCGGACACCAGATACCAACATATGGTAAATCAGCCAACACCTCCACCAAATCCTGAAACAATCCCGATACCTCCCGAAGACAAACCAAATATGCTCGTCTAAGGTAAATAGTGCTACGAACTCGCTTGTACCCTCATATTTCATAAATAACCGAGCTAAGGCATACTTTTCTAAAGAATCGTTCATGGAAAACCAATTATCCAAATTTCACGCATAAGGCCACAAAATACATTCGATTGCCTCGGGAAGTGAACTAATGACTCAACTAAGTCATAAATGACCTTCCGAAACTACCAGAAGCATTGGAGAATCCGAAAACAAACTCATCTAGCCAAAAGTCAACTTTGAGTCAAACTAACCAACTCTAAGTTTCTAGTTTTGGATTTTCATCCGAAATTCATATAAATAGTCCATGAAATCCGTGTCACCCATCCCCGCGCATCATAAACCCCACAAAGAGCCTACGGGAAGGGTCAAATAAGCAAATAAAGGTCTTTAGCTGAAAACGACCAGACGGGTTTTTACAACCACTAATAGTAGAAATTGCATAGGGTAGGAAAGTTATTTAGTGAGCGGCAAGACCTAGTATGATCATCGACCTGCTTCTCTAACTTAACTTAGATGCAAGTCTTCAAAAATAAGTGCATTAAAACAAATGTATAGGGCAAAATTCATGTAATACAATTGGACGTATTATGTTATAATATGTGGCAGATGATGCTGAGTCATCTCCATGTCAGCCTATGGCGCTATTGGTAATTCTGAAGATCTGGTGAACCATTTGGATCCCAACAGACGATCGTTATCGTCCTGATCATACATCTTCCAATGGAGCATTAATGACATTTATGGGGGCACTAAGTGTCCAATTATTACATCATTCATTCTTTTGAATTAATAAGGGCATATATCGTGGGATGTGTACCCATGAGCTCATGTATAAATAGGACATATTGTTCCATTATAAAAGAGATATACAAGTTATTATTATACACTATTTACCATTATTCTCGATTACTATGCTTTCATACTAATCTTAGAGGCTTTGTCCATAAGCTAACACAAGACTCAAGCTAATTATTTCTTTGCTTTGTCTTAATACTATTTACTCACATTGTATTTTATCTAATATTCTTGTCAAATCAGTAACTTGAGATTCACGTGTCCTTGACCATGTATACCATTTCAATTATATTGTTTTACGGGTAAACAGTTTGATGCCCAGCGTGGGGCCTAGACAATTGTGGTGTTACAAGTGACTCATTTTACTAACCTAATCTTTTCTTCAAGTATTGTTATTTTTTCCAGGAAAAACAAATGACAGGAGTAGAAGAATACGGAGGTAGTCGCAACATCAAGAAAAATATCAACAATGCCTCAATCATACTAGATGGCATACCGATAGAAGTGTCTTTGCTTTATTTGGTGGCTCCCGAGGCCTGGTAGTGTTTTTTCCGGTGTCAGAATGACTTTTGTTATCATTGTTTCAATCATGAGCAAACAAGTTCGTAAGAAAACCCGTCATCCTTTCGACGACGTTCTAGTGACGTGCATCACAAAAAGATTCATTAGTTTCCTAAGCGGTCGATCCGCATTGTCGGCTCCCGCTATGTTGTTTCTCCATTCACCGGTCTTGACCCCTTTTCAGCCTTGGTATAGTGAGAGAAAATATTTTGAATAGAAATGTTTGAAAAAATATCTCTAAAACACTTTAAGTATAAAAATATTATCAACTCATGTCATGGCATTGTTCACTTGAGCAAAATTTTCTGAACGTCTTTAGCGCTCAGCTCTTACTCTCTGCGTGTCCTGATAAAATTTTTTAGATTCCCTCGAAAAATTTTCCCTAACTACGCCTTTGGATTGGCTGACTCTCAAGCCTATTTGTGTTTGCATGAAATTTTGAGTTCCTCTAAAAAAAAATTCCCCAGTTTATAAGCTTTGACCGGCTGACCCTTTGAGCTAGATTATTGATGGAATTTTTGAGATCTTCTCAAAATTATTGCCCCAGTTTATAGGCTTTGACCGGCCAATCCTTTGAGCCAGATTATTGATGAAATTTTTGAGATCTTCTCAAAAATTCTGCCTCAGTTTGTTAGCTTTGACTGGCTAATCCTTTGAGCCGGATTGTTGATGGAATTTTTGAGATATTCTCAAAATATTTGTCCTAGTTTATGTTGTGTGAGGCAATTGTTTTATTTCTTGGTATCTTTGAGGTTTACTAGGAGTTTATTTGGATGTTTTATTTGGTACGACTGAGCTCAAAGAGCGTCTACGTATTCCATTTCTGGAATCAAATGGACACATAGTTCGGAATAACTTAATTTTTTGTGATGATGCGACCGAGCTAGAAGAGTACCTACGTATCCCTCTTTATGAATCAGGTCCTCGCGTAGTTCATATATAAAATGATGGATTTGGGTAATATTTCGATCGAGTCCGTAACGGACGCCTACATATCACCTTTTTTTGTTCGGGAAGCAGTTCCTCGCATAGTTCGTTACATAAAATAATTTGGTTTTCTAATGGAATTACAAGAAAAGAAATGTGATTACAAGCAAAAGAAAAGTGCGATTACAAGTAAAAGATGGTTAAAAGCCTTAAGAAGCATGTCTTCACACGTAGTACCGCTTGATCGCCTCTGCATTGATTGCTTTGGGCCACTTTTGGCCGTCCATTTCAGTGAGGATGAGAACTCCTCCGGATAGTACCTTACGCACTATATAGGGTCCTTGTCAATTGGGTGCGAACTTTCATTTGTACTCTTCCTGGTGTGGAACACGTGCTTGAGCACAAGTTGTCCAACTTGAAAGATCCGGGCTCTTACCCGTTTGTTGAAGGCACGTGCCATTCTCTGTTGATATAGCTGACCGTGGCATATGACAACAAATCTTTTCTCATCGATCAGAGCCAATTGCTCATATCTTTTCTAGACCCACTCTGTATTATCCAGTTTCTCTTCTTGTATGATTATCAGCGAGGGTATTTCTTCAGTTGGTTCACTGCTTCAGTGTCGTAGATAAGAAAATATGAAGTTGCTCCGGTTGAAGTTTGAGTGGTTGTTCGGTATCCTAGTAATGCATACGGACGATGTACATGCCAACACTTGTAGTTATCGGTCATTTTCCTTAAGATTCTTTTGAGTGATACATAATTGTTGTCATATGTGGCCTATATGCGGAATTCCGATGAGTGATACATAATTGTTCACAAATTTCTTTCATCAAATGGCTATTCAAATTTGCTCCATTGTCTGTTATGATCGACTCTCAAATGCCGAATGGGCATATGATGTTGTGGCGCACAAAGTCGGCTACTACTTTCTTCATTACCGACTTATGAGAAGTGGCTTCAACCCACTTTGTGAAGTAGTCTATGTCGACTAGGATAAAGTGATGTCTGTTAGATACTACTGGCTCTATTGGCCCAATGATGTCCATTACCCAAGCTACGAATGGCCAAGGCGAGCTCATGACATTAAGATTATTTAGCGAAACCTTGATCAGGTCTCCGTCAATTTGACATTGATGACATTTCTGCATTAATCGACTACAATCAATTTTCATTGTCATCCAATAGTATCCTAACCTCAAAATCTTCTTCGCCATGACAAACCCATTCATGTGAGGTCTGCAAGTTCTGGCATGTACCTCTTTAAGTAGCTTTGTGGCCTCGGCAACATCAATATATCGGAGCAACCCTAGATCGGGTTTCTTTCTGTAGAGTACTCACTTGTTCAGGAAGAAACCATTGGCCATTCTTCTAATGGTCTTTTTCTAATTGGCTGTTGAGTTTTCGGTATACTCTCCCTTTTCAAATATGTGCTTATGTCAACATACCATGGTTTGTCGTCGGCTTCTGCTTCCACATGGGACCAGTAGGCATGTTCTTCCCTGATGCTGATCTCCAGCGAGTCAATGTGACTACTTTCAGGATGCTGGATCATGGATGCTATAGTTGTAAGAGCATCAACAAATTCATTCTGGGCCCTCGGCGTGTGCATAAGTTCGATCTTTTTAAATATGTTGCACAATATTTATTCTAGGTTGACATATGATAGGTTATTCTCATTTTTGGTGGCCCATTCTCCTCAGACATAGTGAATTAGCAAGTCTGAGTCTCCGATTATCAAGAGTTCCTGTACATCTATGTCAATAGCCATGCGAAGACCTAAGATACAGGTTTCGTACTCTGCCATGTTATTTGTGCATTGGAAATTGAGTTTGGCTGCCATCGCGTGATGTTACCCATTCCTGAAACCAAAACTGCTCCGATTTCGGAACCTTTGTAGTTGACTGCACTGTCGAAGAATATTTTCCATCCTGAATAGACTTCGATTGTTTCTTTTTTGACTATCATTACCTCCTCGTTCGGAAAATATGTCCTTAATGATGCGAGCTCTTCATCAATTGAACTTCCTGCTTGTCCCAACCAGTCATAGCTTGATGGTAAATAACACGCCTGCTCAATCGGTGGTAAATAATGATATATAACTTCTCAACCGGTGATAAATGTCCAACCGATTGTAGCCTGGTAGTAAATAACTTATTTGTCCAACCGGTGGTAAATAACGATATATAGCTGCCCAACCGGTCATAGCCCAATAGTAAATAATGTGCATGTCCAATCGGTGGTAAATAATGATATGTATAACTGCCCAATCGGTGGTAGCATCCCAACTGATAGTAGCCCAGTGGTAAATAAAAATACAGTCATGCTCTTATAGGTACTGTATATGTGTATATAATGTCATTACTCATTTACCTATGTACATACAATACACGAAAAGCCTTTCAGGATCATTGGAACATCTTTCGGAGTGACCTATAGTTGTTCATCCTCCGATAACGTTATAAATATTAACATCTTTCTCATATGCTTCAATAGGTATTTAGGAACATATTTAGACATGCTTTGAAATGAATTTTATAGGAGTGAATAATATAGACATCCTTAACTACTAAGAGTAGAACCATTTACAAGATAACAATATGTTTACGTTTCATTATTTAATCATGCCAAAAGAGGAAAGGTTAGCCTTAACATACATTGGACAATTTACAATGACCATGACAAGATCCGCCACTTCATAATCCATCTTATATGCCAAAAACTACTCTTCTTTAACCTTACTTTATTTTGAAGAAAATCGGATTCAACAACACCATAAAATGGAATAACGAGATTAAAGCGGTGAGCAAAACCCGTATATTATTCTTGAGAAAAATTACACCGTGCTTCCTTGAAATTGGGTGTCACGTTATTGTTCTTAATTAAATAAGTTGTTGCAAGTTTGTTTTAGCGAAATATATACTGACCAACAATGAAATCTCCAATTTTCTTTTTGTTGAGAGGAAGTACGATTTATCTCCTTAAAAAATAGAGGAGGTATGTTGCTACTACACAAGTAAGTATCATGTTGCTACCCAAAATAAAAGTCACGAGCAGCCCCTATTTTTCTTCCGTGAAATTCCAATAAAATGAAAATAAAGTTGGAGAATTTCTCATGCCTTAACACATGTCACTCATTGGCCAACTCTACTTAATAGTCCTAGCTTTTATTGCCACCACACCCCATTAATAGGTATATAAATATAAATGATCCCACTCACTCAATATTATTTATAGTCTTTATGAAGTTTTCCCACTCAAATGATATCTTCCTATAATCTTTTTATACTGTGTTGTGGGTCCACTTGTATATATTAATTTTCATAATAATCATTTTCCATCAAAAGATGCCACCAAACCCATTAAAATGCATAGTCACATTGGTTGTTTGTTCCTATGGTGCCATGTGGATTATTATCCACTCAACACTAATATATTATATATTATATTATTTAATTTATTTATCCCACTATAATTCAATTTTTAATCAATTACACACAAAATTAATTCTTGATCTCAATCCATTTAAATATAAATCACTTTGAACACCTTTCATATATTCATTATTATGATCATGTGATATAGAAATAGTCCATTGCCTCTTTTTGGAATACACAAAAATATTATTTACAATTATCGTTGTCACATTTTAAGTCCAAAATAAAAACGGTCTGTAAAACATTCTCAAAATACCGAACTTCAGCGATAACTCTATCTCTTCGATTCGTTTAACCTCTAATCCTTCTGATTCTTACCAATCATGATCATGAATCTTTATAGCCTTAGGATGAACATGTTTAACCGCATATAACCTCAAAGAAAATTTCACTCCCGAGCTTGCCTCGACTAACTTATGACGTAACTTAACGTATGAAGATACGTGTTGTAACATCATCCACCCTCAGGAACATTTGTCCTCGAATATTGGACTTATGCTTGTACTGAACTATCATCATAACTCATCAAATAATCAGCCTAGTACTATTCTAAGGACGCATGTGATGCTATAACATGTTATTCTTTTAGACCTTATCCTCACGTTGAGATTTATCATATGAAAACTCGTTAAACTTTCAACTATTGGTATACTCAGTAATGCAGCTTATGCAATTCTACAATTAAAGCACAACTATGTCTAGGTGGTCCACTTCGCATCAAGACTCATACTTCATTTTGATAATTCTAAGATCTTTACTATAACCTTAGGCTTTAGCACTAGGGCTCATGTCTCGTTGGCGAACATATAAAGCTATTTGCATGATTCACCTTAGGAAGGATACTATATTTCAATAACAATATTTCATAATATATCAACATGATTCATCTTATGAGAGGTATCATGATCTACCACATCACTTTTGGGCTGAAGCTGTAAGCACATCTTGTCATGTTTTAAATAGGTGTCTAATCAGGCCTATTCTAAAGAAGACTCCATATGAATTATGGAATGGTAAGAAATCTAACATTAGCTATTTTCATACTTTTGGGTGCAAATGTTTTGTTCACAACAATGAAAAGGACAATATTGATAAGTTCGATCCAAGAAATGGTGAAGGTATATTTCTTGGTTATTCAACTACTAGTAGATCATTTAGAGTTTTTAATAAGCGTACTTTATCTATTGAAGAATCTTTTCATGTAATATTTAATGATATTAATCGCTTAGTCGAGAAAGGTACACTTGTAGATGAAGAAGAAAAATTAATCACTACAACTGTTCTATCTACTGAAGCAAAAACGGACACAAAGTCAACTACTCTACAAAAGAAGTTAATTAGTGTATCAATTGAAGCAATACCAAATAAATGGAGAAGTGAGCCTGATTATTCAAAGAAGTTTGTTATTGGAAACATAAATGAAGGGATAAAAACCAGAGCATCTAGTAAAAATAGTGTGAATCTTGCTCTTATCTCACAACTGGAACCACAGAAAGTTGATGATGCTATAAATGATGATCATTGGATAAGGTTATTCATGAAGAATTGGATCAATTCGAAAAGAAGAAAGTTTGGACATTAGTTCCCATACCTGAGAATGTCTATTGTTGAAACAAAATGCGTTTTCAGAAAAAATCTTAATGAAGCTGGAGAAGTGGTATGAAATAAAGCCCGTCTAGTGGCTCAAGGTTACTCACACCAAGAAGGAGTCGGCTATGATGAAAATTTCGCACCTGTAGCACGAATAGAGTCAATTCACATCTTACTTGTCTATGCTTCTTATAAAAGACTTATTTTTTTAAATGGATGTCAAAAGTGATTTTTAAATAGTTTTATTGAGGAAGATGTATATGTCAACAACCACCAAGCTTTGAAAATCCTGAAAAGTCATATCATAGTTTCAAACTTACAAAAGCTATGTATGGTCTTAAATAAGCTCCTAGAGCGTGGTATGACCACCTGAGCACCTTTCTAGTTGATCATGACTTTACTAGAGAAAATATTGATACTACTCTTTTCATAAAAATATCCTCCTCAGGGAGTCATTATTCAAATTTATGTTGATGATATCATATTTGGAAGTTCTAACCCATCTTTATGCAAGAAATTTTACGATCTTATGTAAAGTGAATTTAAAATGAGTATGATAGGAGAGTTAACCTTCTTCTTGGGACTACAAATCATTCAATCTGAAAAGGGAACATTCATTTGCTAAAGCAATAGGAACTCCAATGAGTCCCACTTGCACTCTTGAAAAGATGATGAAGGTAAATAAGATGATGAAACCACGTATCGAGGTATGAGTTGATCATTACTATACTTAACTGCTAGTCGACCAAACATTATGTTTAGTGTCTGAAGATGTGCTAGATTTTAGGTTGTCCCAAAAGAATCTCATCTCACAGCCGTTAAAAGAATTATTAGATACCTCGTTGGGACATCTAATTATGGTTTATGGTATCCTACTAGTAATAATTTTGGCTTGAAGATTTTTCATATGCTGACTTTGCAGGTGACAAAGATGACAAAAAACACTAGTGGAATATGTCAATTTCTAGGAAAATCTCTAATTTCCCGAATATAAAAAAAAGGGATTTGTGTCACTATCAACTACTGAAGCTGAATACATTTCCATTAGGCAATGTTGTGCTCAAATTATTGGATGACACATCAATTAAGTGATTATGATTTATCATTCAAACATGTTAAAAGTTTTTGAGATAATTCTAGTGCTATATATTAATCCAAGAATCCTTTTCATCACTCTACGGCCAAGCATTTGGATATCAAACATCATTTTGTTAGAGAGTCTGTTGTCAAAGGACACATAAATATCTCTTTTGTGAGCACTGATTCTCAACTTGCTGATTTGTTTACAAAATCCTTACTTGAAGAACGTTTATGCACACTTAGAAAACCATAGGTTTAATTGAAATTCCCTATTAAATTTTATCTAAATATTATGTACTTTTTTTGGTCATGTTGTTAAGAATCTTGTTCGGTCAATATTTGATTCCATAAATATGTGTTTTAATTATGCTTCAAATCTCGTGTCTACTCCTTGTTGACACCTAATTTTTACCCTCCAATACTTTAATTTAATTATTCAAAGTTTCTGAGCCATGAACGGAGTTAAATATGCATTTTACAAGACAAAACTAATTTTACAAAATTTCCCGGTGACATTTTGTCATTTTATTTGGTAAAATATCATCAAATATATTATTGTATATCATTTTGATATTTTTATATATTTATATCTATCAATTTATAAATTAATGAGGATTCTTACCTAATTAATTGTCTAGATTAATTATTTAAATTGATTAATATTTTACTCCGTAAACTTAGGAAAATTGGTTAATTAAATGCAGTGTCAAATAACATCTCAATTTTATTCTTCAATTTGATTTCAATCTTAAAAGATTTTAAATGTTTATGGCTATGATTTAAAGGCTTATTTTAATTCTAGCTTTAATTGAGTTTTAATCTGGCCAATTTGGCGACAATTGATATCAATGGCCATTTTATAAATTATCTCATGGCCACATTTTGTAAAATCTATCCAATTCACCCCAAACCCTTTTAAATACCGATTTAGGACTTATTTGTTCTTTTTATCGGCCATGCCCAGTCCAAAATGGACTAGACTTGAACCATTTAGAAGTTAAAGGGCAATACACCCTATTCTTCATTTCAGTTTGCCGAAACAACCCTAACCGCCGCTCATAAACCTCTTTTCTTCTCTCTCTCTATTGACGTTATCTTGCCGGAAATGACAAAAAATCAAGCAAAGATGCCTTTTGATAGGGTTAGCCTCCCATTTTCGAGTAAGAGCATTAATGGCTCTTAACCACCCCCACTGCATCTCAACCTATGTGCAAGGTAAAACTGTAATGACCCGCCTGGTCATTTCTTGCTAAAGACTCTTATTTGATTGTTTGACCTTTCTCGTAGACCCTTTGTGGGGTTTGTGATGCACGAGGATGGGTGGCACAGATCCCGATGTCTATTTTTATGAGTTTTGAATGAAAATCTCAAGTCTGAAAACTTAGAGTTGGTTAAATTGACTCAAAGTTGACTTTTGGCTAATGGGTTCATTTCTGGGTTCTGTCTCTTTTGGTAGTTCTGAAGGGTCATTTATGACTTAGTCGAGTCATTGGTTTGCTTCCCGAGGCAATCCGATGTATTTTGTGGCTATATTTTTAAAGTTTGAATTATGGTTTTATCCCGAATGATTCTTTATAAAAGTATTCCTTGGCTCAATTATTTATGAAATCCAAGGGTACGAGTGAGTTCGTAGCGCTGTTTGCCATAGATGAGCATGGTTGGTTAGTGCTTGGGAGGTTTTAGGAGTGTTTCAGGTGTTGGATGGGAGTTTTTTGCTATATTTCACTACTGGTGTTTGGTGTCCGCCACGGCAGAACCAACATCCGCTCTGGCAGGTCTGCCTCAGCGAAAGGTTGGCTCGCCGAAGCAGAAGGTGGGGAACAGGAAAGTTCCGCCGCAGTAGAGTCGGGTCCGCTGTGGCGAAGTATGATGTGTAAAGTGACATCCGTTATGGGGAAGGAATTTCTGCCATAGCGGGTCCGCTCTAGCGTAGTCGATTCCGCAAGTGTGGATCACTATTTAGGTGTCCTATATATAATTCTAGGTCAGATTTTCTTTCCCAAAATTGCGTGTCCTCGAAACCAGCGCCGCATAAGGGTTTATTCAGAGCCCTAGGAGCATTTCTCACCTTGAGGTAATAGATTCTTTCCCTTTTTGGTTTAAGTTCATGATTCTAAGCTTCCTAATAGTGGTTGAGCTTATTATTTGAATTAGGGAATATGGGTTATGCATATTGTGAGATTAAGATAGCTGTATGATTGATTTTAATAAGGGTTTATGGTTTAAATGATGTTAATTCATGAGTTAGGATTTGTTTATGCTAGAATATCATGTTATAAGTCTTAATTTGGTTATAGAAGCATGTTTTCAATTGAGAAAAATTTCTAGGATTTCAAATTGGGGGTTTTGATTATTGTCCAATTAAGGGATCAAATGTGAATAGATTTTCAATTAACTTAAGGATATGATCGTCTAGTATGTGATCTTGGGTTTTGTGTATTAAAGTCTGAGTCTTGGTATCATGGGACCGAGATGGGCATCTAAAGTATTACTTTTGTTGTATTAATCTTATTATTAACTATGTAATACGCGTGAATAGACTTTGATCATCGCGAGGCAAGAAGGGCAAGTCTATATTCGAGATTTGATTTGGTAGCGCTCCCACTTGGCATTGGGGTAGGCTATAGTTTAGCTTTTTAAGACTCTGATAGAAATACGTAATTAGTTATAAATATTGAGGGGTATTAGGTGTGTCTGGGGGTCCCACTCAGCCGGTTGTGATAAATGATTGAGTGAGTACTGATGTTAAACTGTGATGATTGGGTTTGGGGAACCAATATTGTGTTGGTTTCGACTGCTATATATTTGGGCTCATCTCCATGTGTGAGTTTGTCTCCATAATTGTTATTGTTTGGTTACTCATCACAAATGCTTTTGCTTGATATCCTGATTTGACTGGATATGCTTATATGTTGTTGAATTCTTGAAGCATGTATATATCATCTCTTTACTAGATTTCATCTTATTATATCATATTATCTTGCATCGTATTGTCATTTCATTCATACACTCATGGTTCTGTGACTTGATGTGAGAGTGGTATGGATATGTTGTGGTCCAAGAGACCGGAAAGGTAAGAGTAATATGACATTATCGCACTTGAGATGATATTGATAAGGGGGGAGTGGAGTTGCAAGCCTGCCTCATGGTAGAGACTCGACAAATGAGTCATGAGTTCTAGTCAAATTTGTGTCAGGAATTCCGGTTGGCTAGGAGTGGTATATGGACTTTACGGGTCCCCCATGGGTTTACAGAACATAATAAAATCTTGACGTACTGTATACTAGGTTGAAAAAGGTACCTTGCATATGCATTGCATTCATATCATACATACTCATGCTTATCTTTGATAATTGGTGATTTGGAAATTGTCATTGGGAAATATTGAGTAACTTAGTTTGACGTTGAGTAATTTGATTGAATTGTGAACTTGAAAGGGATTGTTCTTTCTACTTGATACTTGAGATATTGTGGACTCTATGAGCATCCTGGTAATTATGTGATATACTTGGTTATTGAAGTGCTAGTGTAGGATTATTTGGTGTCAACTTGGTATTTATCTCTGATTATGTATTTCCATCGTTATCGTCCTATGATGTCTATGGGGGTACGGTGTGTACTCATGCTACACTTGATGCATTCATTTTGGATGCAGATTTAGTTCCTTCCACCTCTGCAGCACCGCGTGGCTAAGAGTTCGAGTTATTGATCCCAGGCATTCAAGTGAGGATGTTATCTCCAATATACCATTGGATATTATTTCCCTATTTTACTATCTTTGGTCTGCATTTGAGAGGCATATTGAAACTATGTATTCAGTTTTGACCTGCGTACCCATTCTCAGACTTGATTCATATTATTAGTGCTCTTGTATCTATAGACTAGATCTTGGAGGTATTTGTTGATTCTTCAAACTTATTACTTATTTTGCATTTACACTATGCGACAACTTTTGTAGTAATTCATTAAATTCCACTTTTACTTATATCGTATCATGTTAATGATTCGAGAATGGTTCGCATACGTGGTGGGATTATGCAGGTGCCACTATGATTTCTGAAAAGGTGTCGTGACAAAGTTGGTATCAGGGCCCTAAGATAAATAGTCTTAAATACAAGAGCAATGTCTAGATTTATTGCTACACTAGTCCTTCAGGACATATTGGTCAAGTTATTGAGTATTCTCGATGGTTTTGCTTAGAGAAACACACATCCTAGTACTCCAGGTGGTTCTTAGATCCGTGCAGGAGGGGGGCAAACTCAGACCCCCAAGTTTTATATGGCTGGTATTCAGCCTACGGCGATGTCAACACCATATATAGATGAGGTTATTTCTCCAGAGTTTGATCATCGTCCTATTAGTAGGACAACTATTACCCGCAACAAGCGAAAGATTTCAGAGCACTTTTTGAATATAAAGCTATCGAAGTTCTTTGGTCAGCCTGAGGAGGACGCATATGAGTTTATAGTGAGAAGCCATGAGAGGTTGCACTCTTAGTCTAAGGTAGGGCACACTCATTGCTATGCATTTCTTGGTAGAATAGGTTGAGTCATCGGATGCAGTCATTACATGTATCATCTCTGTCGATCATTGAGCTGTTACTGTGTTATTTGATCCAAGGTCTACTTTCTCTTATGTGTCTGCCTATGTTTCTTCTAAACTGGAGATGTGGTGTGATATGCTTGATATACCTATTCATGTGTCTACACCATTCAGTGATTATGTGATTATTGATAGAGTATATCGCATGTGTGTAGTCACTTTCTTGGGTTACGACACTTGGGTAGATCTGGTTGTATTAAATATGGTGGATTTCAATGTTATATTGGGTATGGATTGTCTATCACCATATCATGCGATGGATTGTTATTCTAAGACGGTCACGCTAGCTATGCCTGGTTTCCGAGGTTAGAGTGGAGAGGCACTCCAAGCCCTGTTCCTAGGAAAGTGATTTCTTATATTCATGCTAGGAAGTTAGTGGACCGGGGTTGTTAAGCTTATCTTACGCATATTTGGGGTACTAGTGCTGAGTCCCCTTCATTTGATTATATTTCAGTAGTTAGTGAGTTTGCAAAGGGGTTTCCTTCAGATTTACCGGGTATGCTTCCAGACAAAGATTTTAACTTCTGTATTGATCTCAAGCTAGGTACTCGACCTATTTCTATTCCTCCGTACCATACAGATCCAGCAGAGTTGAGGGAGTTGAAGGAGAAACTTCAGGATTTGTTGAGTAAGGGCTTCATTCGACCGAGTGTATCTCCATGGGGTGCTCCTATCTTGTTCGTGAAGAAGAAAGATGGCGCCACACATATGTGAATTGATTATAGATAGTTGAACAAGGTCACTATTAGAAACAAGTATCCGATTCTACATATTGGTAACATGTTCGACCATCTTTAGGGTGATTCTTTGTGTTTTGAAGATCGATTTAAGGTCCGGGTATCTCCAGCTAAAGATCCAGGCCAAGGATGTGCCCAAGACAGCTTTTTGAACTTGTTATGGTAATTATGAGTTCTTGGTGATGTCATTGGGGCTTACCAATGCCCCCGCAACGTTCATGGATTTGATGAATGAGATATTTAAGCGTACTTGGATTCTTTTGTGATTGTGTTTATTGATGACATCCTGGTATATTAGATGAGTCAGGAGGATCATGAGCAACATCTGAGAGTTGTTCTCTAGATTTTGAAGGAGAAGAAGATGTACGCTAAGTTCTCGAAGTGTGAGTTTTTGTTGAGTTCTGTGGCATTCTTGGGGCACGTGGTGTACAAAGATGAGATTATAGTTGACCCTAAGAAGATAGAGGCAATCAAGGACTAACATAGACCGACTTCTGTAATAGAGATTCAGAATTTTGTGGGTCTGGCTAGCTATTGCTGCCGGTTCATCAAGGAATTCTCTTATATTGCTTTTTATTTGACGTGTTTGGCTAAGAAAGAGGTTCATTTCCAGTGGTCTGATGAGTGTGAGCAGAGCTTCCAAAAGCTCAAGACTTTATTGACCACATCCCCGATTTTATCCCTTCCGGTGGAGAGGAAGGACTTTACTGTGTACTGTGATGCTTTTAGGATTGAGTTGAGCTGTGTGTTGATGTAATAGGGTAAGGTGATCGCTTATGCATTGAGGCAGTTGAACGTGATGAGAAGAACTATCCGGTTCATGATTTGGAGTTGGCTGCCATTGTATTTTTGAAGATCTGGAGGCACTATCTTTATGGTATCCATTGTGAGATGTATATTGATCATCGCAGTCTTTAGCACATGTTTAATCCAAGGAACTTGAATTCTAGGCAGTGTCGGTGGATGTAGTTGTTGAAAGGTTATGACATGACCATTTTGTATCATCCAGGCAAGGCCAATGTGGTAGCAGATGGTTTGAGCAGAAGGCGGTTAACATGGGAAGTTTAGTGTGTTTGTATATTTCTGTGCGTCTCTTGGCATTAGAGGTTCATACTCTAGCCAACCATTTTGTGAGGCTTGATCTTTCGAGTTAGGGTACGGTTCTAACATATGTGGAGGTGAGGTCATCTCTATTGGATCAAATTATGGTGCAGCAGTATGATAATGTGGGATTGTGCATGATTCGAGATAAGGTGATGAGTGGCGAGGCCAAGAAGGCCAAGGTCGATAGTGAGGGAGTTCTAAGGATTAATGGTAGAGTGTGTGTGCCTTGCGTGGGAGATATGACTAGGTTGATTATGGAGAATGCCCACAACTCTAGGTATTAAATTCATCTGAGTGCTACTAAGATGTACCGTGATTTAAGGCAACACTCTTGGTGGGGGAGGATAAAGAGAGACATTGTTGATTTTGTGCCTCGGTGTCAGAATTGCCAATAGGTCAAGTATGAGCACCAACATCCAGGTAGTGTGTCTTAGAGGATGCCCATTCCAGAGTGGAAGTGGGAAATGATTTCTATGGATTTCGTTGTGGGATTTCCCAAGACTTTGGGAAAGTTTGATGCGATTTGGGTTATTGTTGATAGATTAACCAAGTCCGCGCATTTCATTCTAGTTCAGATGATGTATAATGTAGAGAAGTTGTCTAAGATTTATATCTGGAAGATTGTTCATCTTTATAGGGTGTACCAGTATGGTAGAAGATGTCGATCTCTGATTGGTTGGTTTGATGCATTTGAGGTTCGTCCTTAGGGTATTGATTTGTTGAAGGAGTCCTTAGAGAGAGTGAGAGTGATCCAGTATAAGCTCCTGGCAGCATAGAGCAGGCAGAATGAGTATACATACCGGAAGGTCCGAGATTTAGAGTTCATAGTGGGTGAAAATATTCTTCGGAAGGTTTCACCCATGAAGGATGTGATGACATTTGGAAAGAGAGGGAAGTTGAGTCCGAGGTATATCAGACCATTTGAGGTTTTTTAAAAAGTGAGAGAGGTGGTATATGAGTTGGCTCTGCCACCGGGTCTTTTTGGCATTCATCCAGTCTTCCATGCGTCTATGCTGAAGAAGTATCGTGTTGATAGTTCTTATATTATCCAGTGGGACTCAGTATTGCTTGATCAAAATCTAGAGTTCAAGGAGGAGCCTGTGGCTATTTAGGATTGGCAGACAAGGAAGTTGAGATCGAAAGAGATAGCTTCAGTAAAGGTTCAATGGAGGCATCGTCCTATCGATGAGGAAACTTGAGAGACTGAGTATGATATGCAGAGCAGATATCCGAGGTTGTTCACTGCTTCTGGTATGTTCTCCATGTTCCTTTCTCTCCGTTTGAGGATGAATGTTGTTTTAATTGGTATCTGATGTAACGACCCGCCCGATTGTTTCTTGCTAAAGGCATTTATTTGCTTGTTTGACGCTTCCCATAATCCTTTGGGGTTAGTGATGCGTGGGGATGGGTGGAATGGATCCCGAGGTCCGTTTTATGAGTTTCGGATGAAAAGCCCAAGTCTAGAAACTTAGAGTTGGTTAGTTTGACTTATAGTTGACTTTTGGCCATATGAGTTTGTTTTCAGGTTCCATCACTTCCGGTAGTTTTGGAGGGTCATTTATGACTTAGTCAAGTCATCGATTCACTTCGAGGAAAATCAGATGCATTGTGTGGTTATATTTGTAAAGTTTGGATTTTGGTTTTATCCCAAAAGATTCTTTAGGGAACTATGCCTTGGCCCGGTTATTTGTGAAATCCGAGGGTACGAGTGTGTTTGTAGCATTTTTTACCATAGAAGAGCATTATTAGTTTGTTACCAGAAGGTTTTGGGTGTGTTTCAGGTGTTGTATGGGAGGTTTTGGCTATATTTCACTACTGGTGTTCGCCACAGCGAAACCGACATCCAATTTGATAGGTCCGCCTTGGAGGAAGGTTGGCTCGCCGAAGCGGAAGGTGGGGAAATAAGGAAGTTTCGCCGTAGCGGAGTCAGGTCCGCTGTGGTAAGGTATTATGTGTAAAGTGACATCCGCTACGACGAAGGCTTTTCCGGCGCTGCAGGTCCACTCTAGCGGAGTTGATTCCGCTGGGGCGGATCACTATTCAGGTGTAATATATATAATTCTAGGTCAGTTTTTCTTCCCAAAATAGTGTGTCTTTTTTGGTTTAACTTCATGATTATAAGCTTACTAATGTTGGTTTAGCATATTGTTTGAATTGGGGAAGATAGGTTCTGCATATTGTGAGATTAACATAATTGTATGATTGATTTTAATGAGGACTTATGGATTAAATGATGTTAATATCATGAGTTAGGATTGGTTTGTGCTAGACTATCATGTTATAAGTCTTAATTTGGTTATAGTAGCATGTTTTCAATTGGGGAAAATTTCTAGGGTTTTAAATTGGGGCTTTTGATTATTGTCCAATTGAGGGATCAAATGTGATTAGATTTTCAATTAACTTAAGGATGCCATCTCCAGCATACCCTTGAATACTCTTTCCCTATTTTTCTGTCTTTTGTTCGCATTTGAGAGACATATTCAGACTATGTATTCAGTTTTGGCCTGTGTGCCCATTTTTAGACTTGATTCATATTATTAGTGCACTTGTATCTACAGAATAGATCTTATGGGTAATTGTTGATGCTTCAAACTTATTACTTATTCCGTATTTATAATATGAGATAGCTTTGTAGTAATTCATTATCTTCCGCTTTTACTTATGTCATATCATGTTAATGATTCAGGAGTGATTCGCCTATGTGGTGAGATTGTGTAGGTACCACCACAATTCCTGAAAAGGGGTCGTGACAAAACCCCCCTTTTCTCCTTTGCCTTTTATGCGATAATGATAGATCCAATTAATGCATCTTGTCCATTTGCTATCAGATACAATGATCAATTGACGTCGTTGCCATTTTTTTAAATTTGTTCAACGGATTTAAAAAGGAATTCCAATCTCCCACATCGGTTGGGATATAAAGTTTAGGGTTTCTATGATTCTATATAAAGAACCCCAACCCTCACCATTCACGGAGGAGGTTTGAGCAATTTGAATATGAAACCTTAGAAAGAGTTGCGATATAGGTTAAGCCTTTGCAAACCCTAACTTCTTCTTCTGTTATTCTAAGGTTTTCATAGTCTAAAATTTTCTTCTCTTTTCTTTGGTGTGTGGTCTGAGTTCATGAAGTTTTAAAGGAAGGCTTTCCATTTCGGATCTCGATCTAAGTTGTGCATAAAAGAGGTAAGATCGAGCTCTTCTCATATACTTTTGTTTATGTGCTTGTGTGTTTTGATTTAATGTAATGTAGTATGTTATTTGTGCTTAATAGGTTAAACATGCTTAGTTCTATTCTAATTAGATAATATGTAAAAGTATTTTGTTAAACAATACGATTTTGATTAGTTAATATAATTCTAAAAATGCTTTGTTAATGTGTATGTTAGTTAGTTATTTATGATTGAGAAATACTTTATGAAATATGGTTACTGTTTTGGATGTTTCATTAAGTTAATTGGTTACTGTTAGCTGTTAGAGTAAGTTATCTGGTTCTTGTCATCAATATTTGAAGGTAATATAAATAATATGAGGTTAATGCATGCTTTGAAGGAACTATGGTTAGGTTAAATGCTCTTATGATACTTAGTTGATTGTTGATGTCCAAATATGTTGTGAGTTGTGTGATCTGAACACTGTTTCAATGTCACGATCCAAATTACGGGCGTCATGGTGGCACATACACTATCTCCCTGTAGGCGAACCAATCCCAAAACGTTTACAACCAACATAGTGAATAATGCGGATGTGAAGGAAAAGTACAAAACATAACAAAGTCTTTTATTAAAACAATATCCATCAATTAATCCTTATAAAACACCCATTTCCCCCAAAATCTAGTATGACTTATACAAGGACTCTAAGATACAATAGGATGACTAAAAACAGAATAATGCCGCCTGAATGAATAGGGCAGTGTATCTAAGATGAAAAATAAGGCCACCGGGAATGAGTGGTTTGCCTTAATCTTCTCGTGCTAAAAAATATGACCTGAATAGACCGAGTACCTGCATCCACACAAAAGATACAACAAGAATAGCATAAGTACACAATGTACCCCTGTAGGTTTCATAGGCCGGCAATGACGAAAGTTACTATCACGCCCCGAACCATGGCCTAGGCGAAACACGACACCCGGTGCCTGACTACATGTGACCGAACGAACCACATGGCTTGCTGATCTATATGGGCATCAAACCATGCTATTGTAATAATGATGAAACATGTAAAACTGTATACTGAAATTAGTCTGAAATATCATAGAGGAAATATCTGAGTAAAACATGTTAAGTCTGAAAATAATGCTGTCATGTCATGCTAACTAGACTAGTCTATGAAACCTCTAAAACATGAGTCTACAAAACCGTTTATCAGGAAAAAGCCCTGGCATACCTCTCCTACTAATGTGTAATCAAAGGTAACTATACTAATAACCCGAATAAGATGGGGCTCACCAAATAGCTGATATGAAGCAATCCTACTGAGCATATCCGTCTCCCTGAAGCTCACCACCTACACCGTGAAGTGCAAGCCCCATGCAAAAATACGTTAGTACATTTGAATTGTATTATATATAAAGAAACTAAAGAAATAAGCAGACAAATGATATATAATAGGAACATGAAACTGAAATTGAAAAACATGAACATGATATGACATGAATAAAACAACATGTATGAAATCTTGTAAAATTGTTTATCTATATATCTGTAGGGAGATCAATAGTATGTCCAACAACATTAAATCACCAGGTGGGTATGTGGAGTCTGGTACTTGGCCCGACTAGCAGAATGCTCCCATACCTTGCCGGGGTATGAGACCTGAACATGACATGAAAGGATCCAAAAAATATTGTGAAGGTATCGTCCTCTGGGCGGAGCAACCCTTATCATATGCTCACATATGTAATTTCAGGATATCTGAGCCTTCTCGATAATCTATGCAACTCCCAAAAATATGTACTTGAAAATAGTTGGCTTGTATGCCTATGAATTTCATGAAAATAACTTATAAAATATGGGTTGCCAATATAGTTTAACATGTGAATACATATATCATATAACTTGCATAAATCATGAAAAACCTGCATAATTTTATAGACTGGGTAACATTGATCATGACTTGTAACTTGGGAACTTATGAAATTCAAACATGTGTTCATGGATTACAGACAAGTTCATGACAGTCACAGTAGTATATCATGAATGTAATTAGCAAAGTCAAGATATAACATGAGATATAATTATACATGTATATAGGGTTATCATGAACTTGAGTAAAACCCTAGATTATGGAAATTCATGATTTCATGGATAACTGTGGTATGGGGAAGAACAATGATGTTCCCATATGTAGATAGAATCTCTACATACCTTGTTTGCTCCTATCTTTTCTTAAAGAACCAAACTTTGAAGAAGAACTCTAAAGATTGAACCTTGAGCCTTAAGTTGGGTTTATCCTGAAATCCCTAGGTTAAGAACAATGAATTTCTACTTGGAATTCATGTGAGTTATGTTAGAATCACTTAGAATTACGTGGAAAGGCTTACCTCGATGTAGGAGAAAGTTGGGAAGAGAGGAACTTCGTTCTAGGGGTTGTAGATTATGAAAATTGACTTTTCAAGAATAAGTTGCGTATTTATACAGTTTGCTGTCGGAGGGATTTGACGGTCAAATTGATGGTTCATTGATGTTCTTACGGTCTGTAAAGTCGGACCGTTTGAAATTTCCAATTTTCCAAGGTTTTGTAAAATCGCAAATCTTTATACGGTCTATATAATCCATTATGTTCCGTCAATTCAAAACACATAATTGACGGTTCATAACGACGGTCTGTAAAGTATTTTACTTCCGTGCATTTTAGGCATAAAATCAGGTCTGCAGAACTGAATCTGCTTTTCAACTTTAAACTCCACGTTTTGGTTTTCTTAACCCTTGAATCATAAACAAGGCTTAGTTTGAAGATACGATGTATTACAATATCTCCTCATTGGGATCATTCATCCTCGAATGATTGATCATGGTTGAGAATAAGAATAGACATGACATGAGTACATGAACGTGAAGAAAATCACATGAAATATGAGAACTGAATTGACATGTTTACATGAAAACATGAGCATGAGGACATGGAACATAAGTACTGAATACATGAACATGAAACATTAGATATGGATACGCGAGGGACATGAGATGAATACTGAAGGCATTTAACTTGATCATTTTCTTCTTGCTCCTCAAATAAGTGCGGATATCTGGACTTCATGTCTTCTTCGGCTTCCCATGTAGCCTCCTCAACATTCTGACTTCTCTACAACACTTTAACTAAGGCAACATCCTTAGTTCTCAACTTTCGAATTGAATGATCCAAAATAGCCACAGGGATCTCCTCATCGGTCAAACCATCCTTAATTGTAATGGAATTGGTGGGGACAACCAACGATGGGTCTCCCAAATACTTCCTCAATATGGATACATGAAACACTAGATGAACAACAACTAAATCCAATGGCAATTCAAGTTCATAAGGCACTTGGCCAATTCTCTTCAAAATCCTATAAGGCCGGATATATCTGGGACTGAGCTTCCATTTATTTCCAAATTTCATGACGTCTTTCATAGGTGAAACTTTAAGACATACCCAATCATCAACTTGAAATTCCAAGTCTCTACGCCTCACATCCGAATAAGATTTTTGGTGACTCTAAGCTGTTTTCAAATGCTCCTGAAATTGTATATCTGTATATCTATGGAGAGAGCAGTAGTATAACCGACAACATGAAATCACCACGTGGGTACGTGGAGTCTGTTACTTGTCCTGACCAGCAGAACGCTCCCATACCTTGCCAGGGTATGAGACATGAACATGACGTGAAATGATCTAATAAATAACGTGAAGGTATCATCCTCTAGGAGGAACAACCCTTATCCTATGCTGGCATACATATTTTTAGGCTATCTGAGCCTTCTCGGTAATCTATGCAACTCCCAAAAATATGTACTTAAAAATAGTTGGCTTATAGGCCCATGAATTTCATGAAAATAACTTTTAAAACATGGGTTGCAATTACAGTTTAACATGTGAATACCTATATCATATAACTTGCATAAATCATGAAAAAATATGTATAATTTCATGTACTGGGTACCATTGATCATGACTTGTAACTTAGGAACTAATGGAATTCAAACATGTGTTCATAGATTACGAACAAGTTCATGATAGTCACAATAGCATATCATGAAAATAACTAACGAAGTCAAGATATAATTATACATGTATATAGGGTTATCATGAACTTGAGTAAAACCCTAGATTATGGAAATTCATAATTTCATGGATAACTGTGGCGTGGGAAAGAATAATGATGTTCCCACACGTAGATAGAAGCTTTACATACCTTGTTTGCTCCTAGTCTTGTCTAAAAGAACCGAGCTTCGAAGACGAACTTCAAAGATTAAACCTTGATCCTTAATTTGGTTTTATCCTTAAAATCCCAGGTTAAGAACAATGAATTTCTACTTGGAATTCATATAGGTTATACTAGAATCACTTAGAATTGCGTGAAAAGGCTTACCTCGATGTAAGAGAAAGTTGGGAAGTGAGGAACTTTGTTCTAGGGCTTGGAGATTGTGAAAACTGACTTCTCAAGACTAAGTTGCGTATTTATACAGTTTGCTATCGGAGGTATTTGATTGTCAAAATTGATGTTCCGATGATATTTTTACGGTCTGGTTATGGACCGTCAATAATTGTATAGTCCGTAAAATCGGAGAGTCTTGAAATTTCTAATTTTCCAAGGTTCTATAAAAGTTGAGGGGATATGACGGTTGGGATCGATGGGGCATAAATCTTTATATGGTCCGTATAATCTACTGTGTTCCGTTAATTTCATAAACAAAATTGACTGTTCATATCGATGGACCGTAAAGTATTTTATGATCCATGCATTTTAGGCGTAAAATCAGGTTTGCATAACTGAAGCTGGTTTTTAACTTTAACCTCCCCATTTTGGTTTCCTAAACCCTTGAATCATAAACATGATTTAGTTTGGCAGTACAAGGTGTTACAATTACATAACAGAAATAAACATCAAGTTGACTCTCACATAATGTCCAATTCTAGGCAGTACAAGTAAACACACCAGTTACATATTCACATAAGAATACATGAAATCATATAAATCCCCTAAATCACATAAAGGTTTATCAATCATATAAATCACATAAAGGTTTATCAATCATATAAATCACCTAAATCACATAAAAGTATATCAATCATAAGTAATATCCTAGTTCATGTAGCATACAGGGTTCCTACTATAAATACCCATTAATCACTGAATTCTGTCCAAAACATATTCATGTTTCACCCCACATACCCGATTTCATTAACCCATTAGATAAGTTGACGCTTAGTTCCTAACCTCATTTATTTTAGAAAGCTTCCCAAGAATATAAAAATGAGGCTGAATATACGACATTAACTCCTTTATTACCTCTAGTCTTTAAAAACCACTTACGACTCCATACAATTACGTACATGGCATATATTAGTTCATTGAGCTCTCTCTTTATACTCAAATAATTACCTTCGCCATACACCCTTTTATTAATGAGGAAACCCTACACGCATAAGGCATACAAGTCAACAACTACCACAACAACACCTTAATATCCCTTACTAAACACTCTTTTGAATAAAGCGATTAACCACCAAACAAGACATAAACACACTTAGTTCCTTTTGACCTACATAATAGTTCTAACAAATAGGCATCACCGACCACAAGTAACAATTTGACATCGAATTCTTAGACTCATAAGTTGCAAATCACATAACCAAATAGACAAAGAATCTAGCCAAGCATGACAACCAATCCAGTCCAATAGAATCAGTACATATCATACAAGTCCATTTAATCATGATAATCAACCCAGTTCCAATAATCATTCCAAACTCCTGACGAAACAACATGAACTCAATGTATAATGTATGTATCATATTAATATAATGCAATGCCATGTACCTTTCATTTCCAGTATACATGCATTCAAATTCTATGAACTACACACCCATGGGGGACCCGTGAAATTCATATACTCATTCGGAATTTTTCAACGGATCCCAACTCTTGGCTGTAATAACATCCATCGCAGGCGTGCAACCCGATCCTCTGCATATCATCATTATATCAGTATTGTCAACTATCTCATAAAGTAATCCTACCTTTTCGTTCTGTTGGACTCACAATATTTTCATACCACTCTCATTTCAATATCATCAAGACCATGAGTGTATGAACGCAAATGTCAAAATAAGGCAAGTAATTAGAATGTATGAGATGCAATCAAGTATGAGAGATGATTATCACATGCTTTCAGAAAGTCAATAACACGTAATCCATGTAAATTTAGGATATCATATTGAAAGCAGTGTGATAAGTAAATACTATAATATAAATAATGTCGATGAGCCCACATAATTGCAACAAGACCGAACAATAGTAGTCGAAATCAACTTAAGGATGATTTCCCAAATCACCCATCATCGCAGTTCAACATCGGTACCCACCCAAGCATTCATCACAACTGCTAAGGTAGGACCTCCAAACACGTCCATTACCCCTCATCATTTATAGCTAATATGCACTTTTATTGAAGTCTATAAAAGAATAAAAATAGCCTACCTCATTGCCGAGCGTGTGCCATAAACTCCTAATCCACGAAGTCCTTTTGATTGAGTATTAGATGGTTGATGTAATGACCTACCTGGTCGTTTCTTAATAAAGGTCCTTATTTGTTTATTTGACCCTTTTCATAGATTCTTTGTGGGGTTTGTGATGCGCGGGAATAAGTGGCACAAATTTCGAGGTCCATTTATATGAGTTTCGGATGAAAATGTCTAAGTTTGGAAACTTAGAGTTGGTTAGTCTGACTCAAATTTTACTTATGTCTAGATGGGTTAATTTTTGGTTTTCGTCACTTCCGGTATGGCGAAATGGTAAGTTCCACCACAACGTAATTGGGTATGCTGTGGTGAGGTATGAGGTGTGGCGAAGGCTTTTTCACCGCAGTGGATCTGCTCCAGCGGAGTCGAATTAGTTGGGGCAGATCACTGTTCAGGTGTCACATATATATAACTCTAGGTCAGATTTCTTTCCCAAAATAGTATGTTCTCGAAACCAGCACCGCTCTAGGGGTTATTTCAGAGCCTTAGGGGTATTTCCCACCTTGAGGCAATAAATACTTTCACTTTTTGGTTTAAGTTTATGATTCTAAGCTTATTAATGGTGGTTTAGCTTATTGTTTGAATTGGCGAAGATGCGTTTTGCATATTGTGAGTTTAAGAGAGTTGTATGGTTGGTTTTACTGGAGATTTATGGATTGAATGATGTTAATAACATGAGTTAGGAGTGGAATATGTTAGATTATCATGTTATAAGTCTTAATTTGGTGATAGAAGAATGTTTTCAATTGGGGAAAATTTATAGGGTTTCAAATTGGGGCTATTTGATTATTGTCCAATTGAGGGTTCAAATGTGAGTAGATTTTCAATTAATTTCAGGATATGATTGTCTAGTATGTAATCTTGGATTTTGTGTAATAAAATTAGAGTCTTGGTGGCGTGGGCCCGGAATGGTTATTTAAAGTCTTACTTTTGTTATGTTAAGCTTATTATTAACTATATAATATGCGTGAATAGACTTTGATCATCGCGAGGCAAAAAGGAAGGGCAAGGCTGTATTTGAGACTTGATTTGGCAGTGCTCCCTCTTGAGTTTAAGGTAGGCTATGTTTTAGATTTTTGAGACTCTAGTAGAAGTGCATAATTAGTTATAATTATTGAGGGGTTTGGGTATGTTTGGGGGTCCCACTCAACCGGTTGTTATGAACGGTTGAGTGGGTGCTAGTGTTAAACTGCAATGATAGAGTTTTAGGACCCAGCCTTGTGTTGGTTTCGACTGCTGTCTATTTGGACTTGTATTGTCATTGCATTCATACACTCATGGTTCTATGATTTGATGTGAGAGTGGTATGGATATGCTGTGGTCCAAGAGACTAGAAAGGTAAGAGTAATATGAGATTATGACAATTGAGATGATATTGATATGCGGGGAGCGGAGTTGCATGCCTGCAACAGGATTGAGACTCAAAAATTAGTCATGGGCTCTAGTCAAATTCATGTGTGGAATTTAGGCTGGCTAGGAGCGGTATATGGAATTTGCGAGTCCTCCATGGGTGTACGATCATAATGAAACCTTGACGTACTGTATACTTGGTTGAGAAAGGTACCTTGCATATGCATTGCATTCATATCATTGATAAATTGTAATTGAGACTTGCTATTGAGTGATTATGAACATCTTGGTTGGATTCAGGACTTGAAAGGATTATTCATGCGACATGATATTTGATATGCTGTCGAACTCTATGAAGCACCTTGGTGATTATGTGATATACTTGGTCATTGATATCCTAGTGTAGGATTATTTGGTATCAACTTGGTATTTATCTCTGGTTATGTATCTTCCATCATTGTCGGTTATGATGTCTACGGGGTATGTTGTCTACTCATGCTACACTTGCTGCATTCTTTTTGGATGCTGATTTAGTACCTTCCACCTCTGCAGCATCGCATGGCTAAGAGTTCGAGTTGGGATCCCATACATTCAGGGAGAGGATGCTATCTCTAGCATACCCTTGGATACTTTTCCTATATTTACTGTCTTTTATTCGCACTTGAGAGACATATTAAGACTATGTATTCAGTTTTAGCCTTGGTGCCACTTTTTCAGACTTGTTTCTATTATGTTAGTGCTCTTATATCTACAGACTAAATAATTTGGGGGCATTTTGTTGATGTTCAGACTTGTTACTTATTCCTCATTTATAGTATGAGACAACTTTTGGTAGTATCTCGTTATCTTCCGATTTTACTTATGTTGTATCATGTTAATAATTTGGGAGTGGTTTGCCTACGTGGTGGGATTATGTAGGTGCCACCATGATTCCCAAAAGGAGGTTGTGATAATTGCAACTCAAACAAGCGCACAAATGTCCTAAGTTACCATTTATACAATCGACACATAAGGAATACTTTCATGGACATAATTTCTGCCAGGCCTCGAGCCCACAAGGATAAGAAGAGAATTTAGTTAAGAAATCGTTCCACCAAGTCTAAAGTATTCAATTTAAAAGCCTTGGTAACTTATTATCATGGTCTCTGGTTTGATAAATTACGTGCAAAAGGGTTTCTTTTACCATCACACTCTTGATTTCGTCAACTAGAAGGTAGTGATACAATAGGGGGTTCATCCTTCAAAATCATAGTTTTTACTAGATAGAAACTCATTAGCAAGTCATACATACCAATAAAGTCTCCATCTTGGTAAGTTATTATACAAGAATCCATAATGAATCATTTACAAACTGTAATCATGCTTCTACCCATGAACAAATTAGAAAGCTTAAATATGGAAATATTAATCAATTACTAATCACTATTAATGGGTTTAGAAATTACCCAAGGATGTAAGAGGATTGGACCACTCTAAATGAGGTATCTAGCCAGCTCTTATCTCCCATAGCTCACATGCCAAATGGGGGCTTTGTAATAGGGAAGATGAATTTTAAACAATCTAAAACTGTCGTGGCCGCCACTGCGGACCATCTTCTACCGAAGAGGCCCCGCCTTGGCGGAAATATGTTTGCCAGTGCGGCCTCAATAAAACATATAACCACATGCAGAAGCAAAAGGGAGGCTGCAGGCGTGACTTCACATATGCATGAAATCACTATCGAAGCGGACCTACTCAACTTCCTGTACCACCGCATTTGCGGACTAAGCTCGCTGAGATAGCCCCGCAGGTGCAAACGATCACTCCCTTTGGCAAATTTGCCCTGACCCAAAACATACTCTCCCAACAAGCTAGGCGTAAATTATAGCAATACTATGACTCGTTGAACCATCATATTTACCATTTAGCTCATAATTATGGTCAAGGATTCTCCTTATCCAATAGTCGCAGTACGAAATGAAACTTACGGTGCATTACTAGGATGTTTCATCCATCCAAAAAACCTTCGATGATGAACTTAGAGTTGATGGCAGACTGAAATTGCTTATGACAATGCGGAAAGGCAATACGACCGAGCTGGTCATTACATTAGATACCAATTAAAATAACATTTATCCTCGAATAGTTAGGGATCAAAATAAAATGTAGGGTCTAATCGAAACACATACTCCAAGCTCCCATGGAAACTAGAGGAATAAAAAGAATTTGAAGGCATCGTGTAACTTAACTGAAATTATTGGCACTAGACGGATATCATCGAGGCTCAGGTGCTACAGCCCATGCAGAATCATATTTGTACTATGACCCATTCAGAACTCCGGTGAAATTTATGTAATACTATGCTGAGAAACTTATTTGAAAAAGCTAAGATGACTCACTCTATCCCACAAATGTTGACATAATAGGTGGAATCGGTTCTGCTTTACGCATGAATACAATCTAAACACCACACGATCATGAATAATCATAGTATATTTGTGGACTAATTTGCAGATGGAAGATTTCCACATGGCACGGTGAATTGCATACCCAGTTTTATGTCAAATAGTCAACTGACACAGAGGTAGAAAGGTAACTACAGAGGCAGAAAGCCCTAGTCCCAACACTAAGACCCGCAGAGGCATTGCGATTCCTCGCTAAAGCTGTTATGCCTTGTAAGTTTCATGTTTCATCATGTCCTTATTTGCTACCGATGTCTCGGGAAGAGGTGCAACCTTACAAAAGGGTAATGAAAGTTTACATCTTGTTTATAGAAGTACCTGAGTGTATGGGAGTTAAAGGGAATGAAGAAAATACGTTTTGATGAAATCGGCAGAAATCCCATTTTGACGGTCCAGATTGACGGACCGTCAAAATATACTGGTCCACCGTCAAATGGCCTACAGAACGCTAGGCCAAAAATCTGGTTTGATGGTCTAGATTGATGGACCGTACAAATTTGTACTCAAAATAGACCATCCTTTTGGGTGGTGCAAATTTTCATTCGGGTATAAAATAATTTGGTTGACCATTTTACCTTATTTCCACCCAAATTAAACCCTAAGTCAACCACAAAATCCTCTCTAAGGTATTGGATCATTTAAATATCAACTCCAAGGCAAATCAAGTGAAATCAAGGTAGTAAACCTTGTAGTTATCGTAGTAATCGCCTTTTCTTCGTAAAATCAATTCCGGAAAACATTGTAAGGCAAAGTAACTTGTTGTTTTGAGAAGATTAAGGTGTGTTAAGGTAAGTTTTATCCTCATCTACCCATTCACGTGATTAATCAATGTTTTGGAATAAGTTATGAAAGGATCTTCATAATTAAGACTCATAAACTTGCGAAATCATGGTTTTAGGAATTGTTGGGCTGTTCTATTCGAAATATGAGGTGAAATTGATGATCAATTGATTGTGTGTGTTGTGGGATTATGGAAAGTACGGGTTGGATGATTGTGGAATCAAATTATATGATTCTTTCTTATAAAAGGATCATAATATCGTACGTACATAAGTTATTAGATGATAGGCCTAAGTGAGCTTCTTTATGGGAAAGGAATTTGATTAAAACAACAATCCTTTATATGATGTAGATAATCATCCATATCACCTACGAAGTTCTGTGGGACATAATTATCTTTCTCGATAAAGTTTGTAGGGCTTTCCTTCTTCTCCTTTATGGCATGATCCTCTCGATAACAATCATTATACATATGTTTTCGTAAAGACTCTTATCTTAGTCGATTAACGATGCTCTAAATATAAATTTGTCTTTGTTGAGATTATATTGGATCTAATGATCTTTCCTTTTTACTTGTACAACAAAGATATTTCATTTTGTGATTGAAGAGCTGATCAAATAAGGAGTCTACTTTCTTATGAATCATAACAATGTAAAAGAGTACTAGTGTACTCATAAATATAGCCAGGGGTGTAACGACCTTACGTCACCCCAATGAGTTATTGAGTCATTCATAGACTAAGCATGGTCCTTACATACATATATATGGTACTTATGTTGCCCACAGAGGCCTATGACATTATATACTAGTCTATACAAATATGATACTGATGATATTTACCAAAGAGGCCTACGACGTTACATACACAATTTATTATATACAAAATATTACCATCAGAGGCCTATGGCATTATATACGAGACTGAATACATATACAAACCCACAGAGGAGTCTAGTAAGACATCTATGAGGTTTCAAGTGGTATCTCTAATTTCTTTGATTTATTGTTGTTTCATTTACTATTGATTATGCCCTACATATTCAGTACATTTTTCGTACTGATGTCCCTTCTTGGGCACTACATTCATGCATGTAGGTACAAATAGACAGAGCAGCGCTCCTTCTTAGTAAGTTGTTGGTTCAGTTATAGTTATTGCACTCCCCTCTCTCAGAGTTGTTGTATAGGAGTTGTTAGGTACCTTCATATATGTTACTAGCATTTTGGATATGGCGGGGCCCTGTCCCGACCTATTGTTATGTATATCTCACTCTTTGAGGCTTGTAGGCTTTTGTATAGTGGGTATATGTATGTCGTGACCTTGTCAGTCCTTTTTGTTAGTAGTGTACTCATCTAGTGGCCTTGCCAGCCTTAGCTATCTGTATTTATATATCCTGTTGGGACTCTTATACGTGGAGATTTTCATTCAGTCTTGTCTTTTATGGTTATTTGGAGGCCTTGTCGGCCCAAGTTTCATGTTATAGGTTTCAGATACTATAATGGTACACTCGGGCCTTCGGGCGCTAGGTGTTGGACACCCCCTCAAGGTTTAGGTGTGGCAAACTTGGTATTAGAGTAGGTCTGTAAGCCGTATCTAGTAGAGTCTTGTTTGTGGTGTGTTGTGAACCACACTTATAAGCAAGGGTACAAGATATTTAGGTGGTTACTTTTCTTCTTGATCTAGATCGTGCGATAGCACCAAATTGTAAGTATTCACTCTTAATCCCCATCTTGTTTATGTTCTCAGTTATTCCTGCTACCACTCGATGACAAGAAGCCTTATGGAGGCTATATGAGAAAGCAGGAGAGGGTGCCAGTCAAGCACCACCCGCTGACCTAGGGAGATAGGAGCACCAAGATGAGGCTTTATCTCTGGCCTCCAGGACTCCAGAGTAGAGGTGATGTACCTCCAGTTCCTCCTCCAATTGCCCCTGATCAGGATCTAGATATGTGGAGTGAGTTGCAGCTATTGACTCAATTAGTGTCCTGTTAGGCCCAGTGTCAGACCTTCGGTGTTACTGATAGGGTTATGAGTGCGAGAGTTTAAGACTTTGTTAACTTGGACCCCCCAGTATTTATAGGGACTGATTGCAATACGGACCCATAAACATTTTGGATAGAATGTAATGGACCTTATGAGTTATGCGTGCGATGGATGTTGAGATGGTAGAGTTGCCTTCTTATAGATTATAGGATGTGGACGTGACCTGGTTTGAGACTTGGGAGCAGACTTGGGGACCTCAAGCCCCACCTTTAAACTGGAGGGAGTTCTCTGAAGTATGTTTACAATAGTATCTACCGATCGAGTTATGACAAGCTAGGAGAGATAGGTTCTTACACTTGGAGTAGGGTAATACGAGTGTCCGAGAATATGGCCTATAGTTTATCTCTTTGGACAGGTATACTCACATGATTGTTTTTTATATGAGCGACCAGGTACATCAGTTTGTTAATAGTTTTGGGCCACACTTGGTGAATGATTGAACGACGTCTTCGTTGAATACGAATATGGATATTTCCCGCATCCTGGCCTATGCACAGAATTTGGAAGATTATAAGAGGCATCAGTGGGTTGATCGAGAGTATGATAGGGTCCATCATAAGAAGGCTCATTCCGCGAGGACACATAGGGGTTTCGAGGCAGATTTAGGCCTCAATTTCCTAGACGCCCATCTTATCAGATGACCAATGCGCAATAGTAGTTTCAGGGTCAGCGTTGTGATTCGACCACTTATTCTGGTCATGGTCAGAGATAGTATAGAGAATATTTGAGCCAGCTCATGCCCCTTTTACCTTAATTTGATCAGTGTGGCAGAGTTTATGTAGGGCAATACCGTTGAGAATCAGATGTATGTTATTTTTGTGGTTACCCGAGGCATTATGCTAGGGATTCCTCGATGAGAGGTCGGAGCGGTATGTAACAACTAACATGATATGTAGCACATTCTTCATCATCAGTACATCCTTCTGAATCAGGTATGCAGATATTAGCTGGTAGAGGTAGAGGTAGATGAGCAATATCTAGTTCGAGCGGTCCCCAAAATCACATATATGATTTGTCAGGTTGATAGGACCGTGAGTCATCTCCAGATGTGGTTATAGGTATATTATATATATCCTATTTTGACATATATGCTTTAATAGATCTAGGTTAAACTTTGTCTTATATTACACCCTTTGTTCCTGGTAAGTGCTGAAAAGAGCCTGAATTATTACATAAGTTATTTGAAGTGTCTACACCTGTGGGTGAATCAGTAGTTGTTAGGCGGGTATATAAGAATTGTGATATAAAGATCTATGATCGTCATACTGTAGCCGACTATAATAAGTTGGAAATGGTGGAATTTGACGTCATTATGGGTATGGATTGGTTGGCTTCTTGCTATGCTAATATTGATTGTTGGATGAAAGTTGTTAGCTTTAATATTCCAGGTGAACTTGTCATTAAGTGGAAAGGCGATGTTGCAGCACCTAAGGGTAGGTTTTTTTCCCACCTTCAGGCTCAAAAAATGATCTCAAAAGGATATATTTATCACCTTGTGCGAGTTCAGGATGCGGAGGCAAAGCCTCCAACTCTTCAGTTAGTTCCTCTTATTAGTGAATTTCCTGACGTATTTCCTGATGAAATTCCCGGTATTCCTTCTGAAAGAAAAATTGAGTTCACTTTTGATATACTCCCAGATACCCAGCCTATATCTATCCCTCCATGTCGAATGGCACCTGCCGAGTTGAAAAAATTAAAAGCGCAGTTGAAAGATTTTGTGGAGAAGGGTTTTGTTAGACCAGTACTTCCCTGTGGGGTGCACCGATCTTATTCATGCATACGAAAGATGGTCTCTTAAGAATGTGTATTGAATACCGTAAACTAAATAAAGTGACTATTAAAAACAAGTACTCGCTCCCCAGAATCGACGATTTGTTTGATTAGTTGCAAGGCGCTAAGTATTTCTCGAAGATTGATCTCAGGTCTGGATATCATCAACTATGGGTTAAAGAGAAATATATTCCCCAAATCGCTTTCTGGACTAGATATGGCCATAATGAGTTTTTTATTATGTCTTTTGGCCTGAATAATGCGCCGTCAGCCTTTAGGCATTTGATGAACCGGGTATTTAAACCGTTCTTGGATATCTTGGTAATAGTGTTTACTGATGACATTTTGGTATATTCTCGATCAGATGCCGAGCATGCATATCATTTGCGATCGGTGTTACAGACACACTAAAATTTTGAGTTATACGCTAAGTTTTCTAAATGTGTTTTCTGGTTGAACTCAGTGGCTTTTCTAGGTCATGTAGTGTCGGACGAAGGCATCAAAGTGGATGGTCAGAAGATCGGCATTATAGAATTGGCTGAGTCCCATAACTCCTACGTAGGTGCATAGTTTCTTAGGCTTGGCAGGTTATTATCAAAGGTTTGTAAAGATTTTCTCTTCTATTGTTGATTGATTGACAAAATTGATGCATAAGGCAACTAAGTTTCAGCGGGCAGAAGCTTGCAAAAAGAGTTTTCAAGAGTTGAAAAATTGATTAACATCGACACCTGTGTTTGTACTACCTGAGGGATTAGAGGGCTATGTAGTATACTGGGATGACTCACTCTATATGAATATCATGGAAAGGCTTACAAAGTCCGCTCATTCCCTACTGGTCAGAACCACTTACTTGGCTGAGGACTATGACATGCTTTATATTAAAGAAATAGTTTGACTTCATGGGGTCCTAGTGTCTATTATATCTGACAGAGGTGCATGATTCATAGCTAACTTGTGGAAATGTTTTCAGAAGGGCTTGGGTAATCTTAACACTACTTTTCACCTATAGATCGACGGCAGGCCTAACACACTATTCCAATGCTAAAAATATGATGTGAGCCCGTGTCTTAGATTTTAAGGAAAGCCGGGAGGACCATTTGCAAATCATTAAGTTTGCCTATAACAACATCCACCATTCTAGTATATAGATGACACCATATGAGGCCCTATATGATGAAAATGTAGATCTCCTAGTGGTTGGTTCGATGTCGGTGAGACAAAACTACTAGGACTTGATTTGGTTCAACAATTTGTATAAAAGGTGAAGTAAGTTCAGGAACAATTTTTAGCAGCTCAGAGTCGACGAAAGTCTTATTCAGATCACCAACGTCACGATTTAGAGTTTGTTGTGGGAGATTGAGTGTTCCTAAAGGTATTTCATATGAAGGGCATAATGATATTTGGTAATAAAGGTCAGCTTAGCCCTAGATACGTCGGTCCATATCAGATTATTCAAACAATCAGCCAAGTGGCTTATAAGCTTGATCTACCCCAATAATTAAAAGTACTTCACCCGGTATTCCACGAATCTATACATCGCAAATGCTTAGGTGATCCTTCTCGCATAACCCCTATTGAGGATGTTCAGGTCATAGAGGACCTGTCGTACGAAGAAGTTCTCATTGCTATCTTGGATCGCCAAATCATGAAGCAAAGCTGTAGCCTCGATGAACGTGCGTTGGAGGAATAATAATGTAGAAGAAAATACTTGGGAGTCCTCAGACTTGATTCATATTATTAGTGCTCTTATTTCTACAGACTAGATCTTGGAGGTATTTGTTGATTCTTCAGACTTATTACTTATTCCGCATTTATAGTATGAGACATCTTTTGTAGTAATTCGTTATATTCCGCTTGCTTTTACTTATATTGTATCATGTTAATAATTCTAGAGTGGTTCGCCTACATGGTGAGATTATGCAGGTGCCACCACGATTTCTGAAAAGGAGTTATGACAAAGTTGGTATCAGAGCCCTAGGATAAATAGTCTTAAATACATGAGCAATGTTTAGTAGAGTCTTGCGGATCGGTGCGGAGACATCCGTACTTATCTTCATGAGGCTGTGGGACATTTAGGAAATTTCACTTTCTTTATTCCTTTCATGCTAAGTTAAATAAATTGGTATCTGACCCTAGTTTATATTCTCTCATAGATAGTAAGGACTCGTGCCGATGTGGGGAGAGACAATGCACAGGCTCTGGGTAGAGCAAGAGTAGCAGCACCAGCTAGGGGCAGAGCACAGAGGGCTGGTCAAGCTCATGCTAGATCTATTTTCCCTAAGCCAGTTATTGAGACTCAAGATTATGCGATAGATGAGGAGGTTGGACCAGCCCAGGATCATCTTGGATTTATTGCTACACTAATCCTTCAGGACATGCTAGTCAGGTTATTGAGTGTTCTCGACGGTATTGCTCAGAAAAACGCACATCCTACTACTATGGGTGGTTCTCAGACCCATGCAAGAAGGGGGTAGACTTAGACCCCCAAGTTTCATATGCCTGGTATTCAGCCTGCGGAAATGTCAGCACCATATATAGATGAGGTTTATGCTAAAAAGTTAGATCCCTGGCCTATTGGTAGGACAACTATGACCCACAATGACTGGAAGATTTCAAAGAACTTTTCGAATATAAAGCCTCTATAGTTCTTTGGTCAGCCTGAGGAGGATGCATATGAGTTTATGTGAGCATTAATGAGAGGTTGCATACTCTTGGTATTGTTGAGACTCATGGAGTCAGTTTTATGGCCCTTGAGCTTAGAGTTGACATGAAGTAGTGGTGGAGGGCGTATGTTGATTGTTTGCCCACAATGACACCTCTATTATCTTAGGTCAGGTTCTATAGAGTGTTTCTTGAGAAGTATGTATCTTTGAGTTTTCATTTGAGCAAGAGAGACGAGTTTTAAAAGATTGATCAGGGTAGTTTTTCAGTGGCACAGTACGAGAGTCGCTTCCATGCCTTATCACGCTATGCAGCTCCATTGATTCCTACTGAGGCAGAGTGAGTAAGATGTTTTGTTAGAGGGCTAACTATTCCACTCCAGTTGGCTACACTGCAGTTGGTAGCTTCTGGAACCACTTTTGAGATCGTTGCTGAGCATGCTAGGATGGTAGAGAATGTGAGGGGGAAGTTTCCCAAATGTGAGCCCGACAAGAGGGCTAGGCGCTATGGGCAGTTCAGTGGTTCTACTTTTCGTGATTATGGTTATCAAGGGAGATATCATCAGTCGCAGCCTAGTCGACCGGTTTAGGCAGCTCTTAAGATTACCGATGGATCTGGTGGGAGCCAATCATCAAGGGGTTCTCAGTATCGGTATTCAAACTATGATAGCTCATTTTCTTCTATCGCTATTCATCAACCCTCTGTGGCCAGAGATTGTTATACTCATGGAGAGGCTGGGCACTTCAGGAGAGATTACCCTAGGCAGTTTTCGAATGGCTCTCGTGCACCTAAGACCCTAGCAAAGATGTTTATATGTGGTAGTCAAACTAGTTGAGGAGGATCTCAATCGGGACGTTGTGGCCATTAGTCTGGTCGTGATGGATCCTAGTCGGGGAGAGGTGGAGCTCATTCAGACTGAGGTAGCCAGTAGGGTACTTAGTTTGAGGTAGGGCGCACTCATTGCTATGCATTCCTTGGTAGGGTAGGATGAGTCATCAGATGTAGACATTACATGTATCATCTATGTCGATCATCGAGCTGCTACTGTGTTAGTTAATCCAAGGTATACTATCTCTTATGTGTCTACCTACATTTCTTCAAAATTGGAGATGTGGTGTGATATGCTTGATATTCCTATTCATGTGTCTACACTAGTTAGTGATTTTGTGATTGTTGATAGAGTATATTTCATGTGTGTAGTCACTTTCTTGGGTTATGACACTTGGGTAGATCTGGTTATATTGGATATGGTAGATTTTAATGTTATATTGGGTATGGATTGGCTGTCACTATATCATGCGATTATGGACTGTTATTCCAAGACGGTCACTCTAGCTATGCCTGGTCTTTGTAGGTTAGAGTGGAGAGGCACTCTAAGCCCTGCTCCTAGGAAAGTGATTTCTTATATTCAAGCTAGGAAGTTAGTGGATCGAGGTTGTTTTGCTTATATTATGCATATTTGAGGTACTAGTGCGGTGTCCCCTTCCTTTGATTCTATTTTAGTAGTTAGTGAGTTTGCGGAGGTTTTTCCTTCAGATTTACCGGGTATACTGCCAGACAAAGATATTGACTTTTGTATTAATCTCAAGCCGGGTGCTTGACCCATTTCTATTCCTCCGTACCGTACGGCTCTAGCAGAGTTGAGGGAGTTGAAGGAGCAACTTCAGGATTTGTTAAGTAAGGGCTTCATTCGATCGAGTGTATCTCTATGAGTGCTCCTGTATTATTTGTGAAGAAGAAGGATGGCACCATACGTATGTTCATTGATTATAGACAGTTAAACAAGGTCACTATCAGAAATAAGTATCCGATTGTACGTATTAGTGACATATTCGACCAGCTTTAGGGTGATTCTGTGTGTTTTGAAGATCAATTTGAGGTCCGAGTATCTTCAGCTAAAGATCCAGGCTGAGGATGTGCCCAAGATGGATTTCCAGACTTATTATGGGTATTTTGAGTTCTTGGTGATGTCATTCGGGCTTACTAATGCCCCCGCAGTGTTCATGGATTTGATGAATGGGATATTTAAGTCGTACTTTGATTCTTTTGTAATTGTGTTTATTGATGACATCCTGATATATTCGAAGAGTCGGGGGGATCATGAGCTGCATCTGAGAGTGGTTCTTGGGATTTTGAAGGAGAAGAAGATATACGCTAAGTTCTCAAAGTGTGAATTTTGATTACGTTCTGTGGCATTCTTGGGGCATGTGGTGTCCAAGGATGCGATTATAGTTGACCCTAAGAAGATAGAGGCAGTCAGAGACTGATCTAGACTGACTTTTGTGACAGAGATTCATAATTTTATGGGGCTGGCTAGCTATTATTGTTGGTTCGTCAAGGAATTCTCTTCTATTTCTTTTCACTTGATGTGTTTGACTTAGAAAGAGGTTTTTCCAGTGGTCTGATGAGTGTGAGCAGAGCTTCCAAAAACTCATGACTTAATTGACCACAATCCTCAATTTTATCCCTTCCGGTGGAGGGGAAGGGCTTTACTGTGTATTGTGATATTTCTAGGATTGTATTGGGATGTGTGTTGATGCAGGAGGGTAAGGTGATTGATTATGCATCGAGGCAGTTGAAGGTGCATAAGAAGAACTATCCGGTTTATGATTTAGAGTTGGCTACCATTGTGTTTGCTTTGAAGATCTGGAGGCACGTATTTAATCAGAGGAACTTGAATTCTAGGCAGCGTCGGTGGATGGAGTTGTTGAAATATTATGACATGACCATTTTGTATCATCCAGGCAAGGCCAATGTGGTAGTAGATGCTTTGAGCTGGAAGACGGTTAGCGTGGGAAGTTTAGTGTGTTTGGCTGTTTTTGAGCGTCATTTGGCATTAGAGGTTTAGACTCTAGTCAACCATTTTGTGAGGCTTAGTCTTTCGAATTCGGGTAGGGTTCTAGCTTATGTGGAGGCGATGTTGTCTCTATTGGATCAGATTAGGGCCCACCAGTATGATAATGTGGGATTGTGCAAGATTTAAGATAAGGTGATGAGTAGCGAGGTCAAGGAGGACATGATCGATAGTGAGGGAGTTATGAGGATTAAGGGTAGAGTGTTTATGCCTTACGTGGGAGATTTGACTAGGTTGATTACGGAGGATGCCCACAGCTCTAGGTATTTGATTCATCCAGGTGCTACTAAGATGTACCATGATTTGAGGCAGCACTACTAGTAGGGGAGGATGAAGTGAGACATTGTTGATTTTGTGTCTCGGTGTCAGAATTGCCAATAGGTCAAGTGTGAGCACCAATGTCTAGGTAGTGTGTCACAGAGGATTCCCATTCCAAAGTGGGAGTGGGAGAGGATCACTATGGATTTTGTTGTGGGATTGCCCATGACTTTAGGCATGTTTGATGCAATTTACGTTATTATTGATAGATTGATCAAGTCCGCGCATTTCATTCTACTCCAGACAATGTATAATGCAGAGAAGTTGGCTAAGATATATATCCGGGAGATTGTTCATCTTCAAGGGGTTTCTATTTCTATCATTTTGGATCGGGGTACTCTATTTACTTTGCATTTATGGCGGACCTTGCAGAGAGAGTTGGGTACTCTCTTAGATCTCAATATAGCATTTCACCCTCAGACCAATGGTCTGTCTGAGCGGACTATTCAGGTATTGGAGGACATGTTACAGGCGTGTGTGATTAATTTTGGTGGTCATTGGGAACAACACTTGCCCTTGATAGAGTTCGCGTAGAACAATAGCTATCACTTTAGTATCGATATGGCACCATTTGAGGCATTGTATGGTAGAATATGTCGATCTTTGATTGGTTGGTTTAATTTATTTTAGGTTCGTCCTTGCGGTACTGATTTCTTGAGGAGTCCTTAGAGAGAGTGAGAGTCATCCAGGATAAGCTCCTGGCAGCGCAGAGCAGACAGAAGGAGTGTGCGAACTGGCAGGTCCGAGATTTAAAGTTCATGGCGTGTGAAAATATTCTTCTGAAGGTTTCATCTATGAAGGATGATGAGATTCGGAAAGAGAGGGAAGTTGAGTCTGAGGTATATCGGACCATTTGAGGTTCTTCAAAGAGTGAGAGAGGTGGTATATGAGTTGGCTCTACCACCGTGTCTTTCAGAAATTTATCCAGTCTTTCATATGTCTATGCTAAAGAAGTATAATGCCGATGGTTCTTATATTATCCAGTGGGACTCAGTATTGCTTGATCAAAATCTAGAGTTCGAGGAGGAGCCTGTGGCTATTTAGGATAGGCAGGCGAGGAAGTTGAGATCGAAAGAGATAGCTTCAATAAAGGTTCAGTGGAGGCATCGTCCTGTCGAGGAGGCAACTTGGGAGACCGAGTATGATATGCGAAGCAGATATCCGAGCTTGTTCACTACTTTTGGTACGTTCTCCCTGTTCCTTTCTCTCAATTCGAGGATGAACGTTATTTTAATTGGTATCTAATGTAATGACCCGCCCTACTGTTTCTTGCTAAAGACCCTTATTTACTTGTTTGACCCTTCTTGTAATCTTTTTGGGGTTTGTGATACGTGGGGATGGGTGGTATGGATCCCGAGGTCCATTTTATGAGTTTCAGATGAAAAGCCCAAGTCTGGAAACTTAGTGTTGGTCAGTTTGGCTCAAAGTTTGAATTAGGGAATATGGGTTATGCATATTGTGAGATTAAGAGAGTTGTATGATTGATTTTAATGAGGACTTATGGATTAAATGATGTTAATATCACGAGTTATGATTGGTTTATGCTAGACTATCATGTTATAAGTCTTAATTTGGTTATAGAAGCATGTTTTCAATTGGGGAAAATTTCTAGGGTTTCAAATTGGGGCTTTTGATTATTGTCCAATTGAGGGATCAAATGTGAATAGATTTTCAATTAACTTAAGGATATAATTTTCTAGTATGTGATTTTGGGTTTTGTGTATTAAAGTTTGAGTCTTGGAAGTGTGGGCCTGGGATGGGTATCTAAAGTCATGCTTATGTTGTGTTAAGCTTATTATTAACTATGTAATATGCGTGAATAGACTTTGATCATCGTGAGGAAAGAAGGAAAGGCAAGGTTGTATTCGATATTTGATTTGGTAGCTCTCCCGCTCGACATTGAGGTAGGATACATTTTAGCTTTTTGAAAATCTGATAGAAATACATAATTAGTTATAAATACAGAGCAGTATTGGGCGTGTTGGAGGGTCCAACTCAGCCGGTTGTGATGAACGGTTGAGTGTGTACCGGTGTTGAACTGTGATGACGGGATTTAGGAAACCAACCTTGTGTTGGTTCCAACTGTTGTTTATTTGGGTTCGTCGCCATATGCGGGTTTGTCGCCATGATTGTTATTGTTTGGTTACTCATCACACATGCTTTCGATTGATATCATGATTTGAATGGATTTGCTTGTGTTGTTAAATTCTTGAAGCATGTATATATCATCTTTATACTTAATTGCATCTTATTATATCATGATATCTTGCCTTGTATTGTCATTACATTCATACACTCTTGGTTCGGTGACTTGATGTGAGAGTGGTATGGATATACTGTGGTCTAAGAGATCGGAAATGTAAGAGTAGTATGAGATTATGGCACTTGAAATGATATTGATATGCAACGAGGGGAGTTGCACGCTCGCAACATGATTGAGACTCGACAAATGAATTATGGGCTCTAATTAGATTCGTGTGTGGAATTTCGGCTGGCTAGGAGCGGTATATGGACTTCGGGGGTCCCCCATGGGTGTATGGATCATAATAAAATCTTGATGTACTGTATACTAGGTTGAAAAAGGTACGTTGGATATGCATTGCATTCATATCATACATACTCATGCTTATCTTTGATAATTGGTGATTTGGAAACTGTCATTGGGTGATATTGAGTAACTTTATTGAATTGTGAACTTGAAAGGGATTTTTCTTGCTACTTGATACTTTAGATATTGTGGACTCTATGAACATCTTGGTGATTATGTGATATACTTGGTTATTGAAGTGCTAGTGTAGGATTATTTGGTGTCAACTTGATATTAATCTCTGATTATTTATTTTCGTCGTTATCGGCCTATGATGTCTACAGGGGTACGTTGTGTACTCATGCTACACTTGATGCATTCTTTTGGATGCAGATTCAGTTCCATCCAAATCTGCAGCACCGCGTGGCTGAGAGGTCGAGTTGTTGATCCCAAAAATTCACGGTGAGGATGCTATCTCCAACATACCCTTGGATACTTTTTCCTTGTTTTACTGTCTTTTGTTCGCATTTGATAGACATATTAAGACTGTGTATTCAGTTTTGGCCTGTGTGCCCATTCTCAGACTTTATTTATATTATTAGTGCTCTTGTATCTATAGACTAGATCTTGGGGGTAATCGTTGATGCTTTAGACTAATTACTTATTCAGTATTTATAATATGAGACAACTTTTGTAGTAATGCATCATCTTCCGCTTTTACTTATGTCATATCATGTTAATGATTCAGGAGTGATTCACCTACGTAGTGGGATTGTGTAGGTGCCATCACAATTCCTGAAAGGGGTTGTGACAAAACCCCCCCTCTTCTCCTTTGCCTTTTATGTGATAAGGACAGATCCAATTAATGGATCTTGTCCATTTGCTATCAGATACAACGATCAATTGACTTTGTTGCCCTTTTTTGAATTTGTTCAACGGATTTAAAAAGGAATTCCAATATCCCACATCGGTTGGGATATAAAGTTTAGGGTTTATAGGGTTCTATATAAAGAACCCTAACCCTCACCATTCAAGGAGAAAGTTCGAGCAATTATAATATGAAACCTTAGAAAGCGTTGCGATATAGGTTAAGCCTTTGCAAACCCTAACTTCTTCTTCTGTTATTCTAAGGTTTTCATAGTCTAAAATTTTCTTCTCTTTTCTTTGGTGTGTGGTCTGAGTTCGTGAAGTTTTAAAGAAAGGCTTTCCATTTTGGATCTTGATCTAAGCTGTGCATAAAAGAGGTAAGATCGAGCTCTTTTCATTTACTTTTGTTTATGTTCTTGTGTGTTTTGATTTAATGTAATGTAGTATGCTATTTATGCTAGGTTAAACATGCTTAGTTCTGTTCCAACTTTAAACTCCACATTTTGGTTTCCTAAACCCCTGAATCATAAACAAGACTTAGTTTGGAGGTACGATGTGTTACAATATCTCCCCCTTGGGATCATTCGTCCTCGAATGATTGATCATGGTTGAGAACAAGAATAGACATGGAATAAGTACATGAACGTGAAGAAAATGACATGAAACATGGTAACTGAACTGACATGATTACATGAAAATATGAGCACGAGGACATGGAACATAAGTACTGAATACATGAACGTGAAACATTAGATATGGATACGCGAGGGACATGACATGAATACTGAAGGCATTTACCTTGATCATTTTTTTCTTGCTCCTTAAATAAGTGCGAATATCTGTACTTCATGTCTTCTTTGGCTTCCCATATATCCTCCTCAACATTCTGACTTCTCCACAGCACTTTCACTGAGGCAACTTCCTTAGTTCTCAACTTTCGAATATGATGATCCAAAATAGCTTCATGGATCTCCTCATCGGTCAAACCATCTTTAATTATAATGGAATTGGTAGGGACAACCAACGATCGGTCTCCAAAACACTTCCCCATTATGGATACATGAAACACTAGATGAACAACAACTAAATCTTATGGAAATTCAAGTTCATAAGGCACTTGGCCAATTCTCACCAAAATCCTATAATGTCCGATATATCTCGGACTGAGCTTTCCTTTCTTTCCAAATCTCATGACGCCTTTCATAGGTGAAATTTTAAGAAATAGCCAATCATCAACTTGAAATTCCAAGTCTCTATGCCTCACATCCGAATAAGACTTTTGGTGACTCTAAGTCGTTTTCAAATGCTCCTGAATTAACTTGACTTTCTCCAAAGCCTGATAGACCAGGTCTGGTCCTAAAAACTCTGTTTCACCAACTTTGAACGAACGAATTGATGATCTACACTGTCGCCCATACAGAGCTTCGAACGGTGCCATTTGGACACTAGCATGATAACTATTATTATAAGAAAACTCAGTGGGAGTCAAATGATCATCCCAATTACCTTTAAAATCGATAACACATGCTCTCAACATATCCCAAGAGTCTGAATAGTATGCTCTGCCTGGCCATCTGTTTGAGGATGAAAAGTTGTGCTGAGATTTACCTTAGTATCCAACCCTTTCTGAAAATACTTCCAAAAGCGCGCTATGAATTGAGCACCACAATATGAAATAATGGACACTAGGTCCCATAAAGCCTAAAATATTCTAGGATATACAACTTACATAATCCTCTGCTGAATCTGTGGTCTTGATTGGCAAGTAGTAGGCTAATTTTGTCAGTTGATCGATAATCACCCAAATCAAATCATGCCTTCGGACTAAGCGAGGTAGACCTGATATGAAGTCCATGTTAATCATCTACTATTTCCAAATAGGAATATCAATATTTTGAGCTAACCCACCAGGCCTCTGGTGCTCGACTTTCACCTGCTGATAATTTGGACACTTGGATACAAAGTCTACGACATTCTTCTTCATATCGCGCCACAAAGATATATCATCAAGATCATGATACATTTTTGTAGAACCTGAGTGAATAGAATACCTGGAATTATGAGCTTGTGCCGTCTACATTTGGAACACATAATTTGCCTTGACACCTCAAAGTACCGTCATCTTCCCTTGTTTAAAAGTAATAGCCTTATGATTGTGAATTTGCTCTTTTAATTGGAAAGTAGGGATCACTAAACTATATCTCCTTCACCTCGACTACTAAGGAGGATTCAAACTTGTTCTGAACAACAACACCACCATCTTAGGAGTCCATGAGTCCAACTCTTAGACTGGCTAGTTGATGATTTTCCTTCATCCTGGTTATTTTATCTTCATCAACATGAGCTAAACTTCCCAAGGATATCCTGACTAAGAGCATCGGCTACCACATTCTCTTTCCCTAGATGGTAGAGAACATTTACATCATAATCCTTTATCAATTAGAGCCATCTTCTCTGCCTGAGATTCAAATCTCGTTGCTTGAAAATATACCGAAGGCTCTTGTGATCTGTGAAAATGTCAACGTGAACTCTATACAAATAATGACGCCATATCTTCAGTGCAAAATCACGTTTTCCTATTCTAAGTCATGAGTCGAATAATTATTTTCATGAGGTTTAAGCTGTTTGGATGCATAAGCTATAACCTTACCATACTGCATTAAAACACATCTGAGACCAATAGTTGATGAATCACAATATACAATAAGCCCCTCAGTTCCCTCTAGCAATGTTAACAATAGAGCAAAAGTTAGTCTTGTTTTCAATTCTTCGAAACTATGCTCACATGCATTTGACCACTAAAATTTGACTTTCTTCTAAGTAAAACTAGTCAATGGAGCTGAAATGAAAGAAAAACCTTCTACGAATCGTTTGTAATATCCTGCCAGACCTAAGAAACTCTGTATCTAAAGCATAAGTGGGTTTGGGCCAATTCTTAACAGCGTCTATTTTCTAAAAATTCACCTGGACGCCCTCGCTTGAAGGCGGTTTTCAGAATATCAACTTTCTTAAACTTAAGATGATGGTACCTTGATCTGAGGTCAATCTTGGAATAACACTGAGCAGTCTGAAGATAATTGAATAAATCATCGATTCTAGGAAAATGATATTTCTTCTTAATGGTAACCTTGTTCAACTTCCAGTAGTCAAAACAAATATGCAAAAACCCATCTTTCTTTCGAACAAACAAGACTAGTACACCCAATGGTGAGAGAGTTGGTCTAATAAACCCATTGTCAAAGAGATATTTCAAATGGGTTTTTAGTTCTTTTAACTCTACTGGAGCCATTCTGTATGGTGGAATAGATATCGGCTTAGTGCTAGGAAGTAGATCAATTCCGAACTTAATCTTCCTATCGGGAGGAACTCCAGGAATATCTTCTGGAAAAACTTCTAGAAACTCATTGACAACTGGTACTGACTGAAGAGTTGGGGTATGTGTATCTGTATCCCTAACCTAAAATAGAATGTAAATGTACCTCATTGATATCATCTTTCTGGCTTTAAGATAGGAAATAAACCTCCCTATGGGTACTAATGCATCACCTTTCAATTCTATGGCTAGTATACCAAGAAATTTAAAATTGACGATTTTAGTTCTACAACCCACTATGGCATAACATGAAGACAACTAATCTATGCCCATGATTACATCAAAGTCTACCATTTCTGGCTCTACCAAATTAGCTATGGTAATGCGGTGATAGACTTTAACTGGACAACCCCTATATAACTGCGTGGATATAACAGACTCGCCAAATGGAGTGGATACTTCAAAGGGTTCATGCACCTCTTCTGGTTCTATCCTAAATTTCTTAGAAACAAAAGGGGTTACATATGACAGAATGGATCCAAGATTCATAAGCGCATAAACGTCGAAAGTGAAAATAGTTAATATACCTGTGACCACATCTGTGTGGGCCTCTATATCTTGATGAACTGATAGTACATACAAGAGGTTTGGACCTCCGCCTACATTACCAGACTTAGCTGGACCACGCCCTGATTGGGCTTGAGAATTACGAGGAACTGCTAAATTTATGGACTGAGCCATTTTACCTTCTGCATCTTGTCACGCTGATGGACATTCCCTCAAAAAATGACCCTGCTAACCACAACCATAGCAAATATCCATACCCATGCGACACTCCCCTGGGTGTCTCCTATCACACTTATCACATACTGGATTACTGAAAGTTCCTTAACACATGCTTGTTTGTGACTGAGAACTTGATGCTCTGAAGTTCTATCTTTTGTGATCTTTCTTGAACTTAGGGATTGGGGCACTGGCTGAAGATGGAGCATGTCTGGATGACCTGTTCTTGAAGTACTAGCTGCCTCCACCTCCCCCCCTAACTGAAGTGACCTAAAGACTTGGCTCTTTTCTTAAACTCTCTATCCTTCTCTTTCTACAAGGCTTCATCTTTCTTCAACTAGCTTTTATTACCTTGTACGAAGGCAACCATCTTTATAATAGTCATATTATTGTTATGAGCTGTAATATTAGTTATATCGTATAAATAGGGATCAAGATCATACACAAAACACCTAACTCTGGCCCTTATGTTTGGAACCATATGTAGAGCATACATTGCTAAAGAGATAAATAGAAGATAGTACTCCTGCTCACTCCCACGGGACTGCTCCCACGACTCATACCAGATATTGACAACATCCTGCAACTGCTAAGCTCCCAACTCTACTGCCTCTATCTTACTAACATACATAACATGAAATATCTTTTGCAGCCCACAATAAAATTTTGTGGATCATCTGTCTTTCTTGACCCTATGAATATCGGAGGATCCATACGCAAAAAATCTCGAGTCTTGAAATTGGATGACTCTCTATTAGTCCCCGTACTTAGCATCGTTCCGTGTCATTGTGCTTGATCAGCCACAAGCTAGATGAGTAACTGAATAGCTCCCCTAACATTCGAGTCTGTAAAATTGGGTGGCGGAACTGGAATCTCCGCAGGCCCTGTGGTATCGGGTGGAGGTGTTGTACCCGAATTGTCTCTCTGATCCTGAACATCTTTCTCACAAGAATCATTTGTAGCAGCTCTCTTTCTTGTAGTTATTTTCCTTTTCGCATGCATTTTCTGAAATACGTAATATGCACGAGTTAGAAGGATGTCCTGAATATATATCTATAACTGCATGATCTAGAGTATGAAAGAAGTGAGACAATCGTAGATGTCTTGGTGGTTAACTGTTTACATGTGTGGGGACCTTACCCATAAAAGTGACCCCACTAGACACAATTTTATGATACCTTAAGACACTTTAACCTAGTGCTCTGATACCAAGGTTTGTCACATCCCGAACCATGGCCTAGGTAAAATATGACACTCGGTGCCTGACTGTATGTGACCGAGCGAACCATATGGCTTGTTGATCAACATCGACATCAAAACATGCTATAGTAATAATGATGAAATATGTAAAACTGTATACTGAAAGTAGTTTGAATATCATAGCGGAAATATCAAAGTAAAACATGTTCAGTCTGAAAATAATGTTGTCATGTAATGCTAACTAGACTAGTCTATGAAACCTCTAAAACATGAGCCTGCAAAACTGTTTACCACGAAAAGGCCCTGGCATACTCTACTACTAATACATAATCAAAAGTAACTATTGTAAAATTGTTTATCTATATATCTGTAGGGAGATCAATAGTATGTCCAACAACATTAAATCACCAGGTGGGTATGTGGAGTCTGGTACTTGGCCCGACCAGCAGAATGCTCCCATACCTTGCCGGGATATGAGACCTGAACATGACATGAAAGGATCCAAAAAATATTGTGAAGGTATCGTCCTCTGGGCGGAGCAACCCTTATCATATGCTCACATATGTAATTCCAGGATATCTGAGCCTTCTCGGTAATCTATGCAACTCCCAAAAAATGGGTACTTGAAAATAGTTGGCTTGTATGCCTATGAATTTCATGAAAATAACTTATAAAATATGGGTTGCCAATATAGTTTAACATGTGAATACATATATCATATAACTTGCATAAATCATGAAAAACCTGCATAATTTTATAGACTGGGTAACATTGATCATGACTTGTAACTTGGGAACTTATGGAATTCAAACATGTGTTCATGGATTACAGACAAGTTCATGACAGTCACAGTAGTATATCATGAATGTAATTAGCAAAGTCAAGATATAACATGAGATATAATTATACATGTATATAGGGTTATCATGAACTTGAGTAAAACCCTAGATTATGGAAATTCATGATTTCATGGATAACTGTGGTGTGGGGAAGAACAATGATATTCCCATATGTAGATAGAATCTCTACATACCTTGTTTGCTCCTATCTTTTCTTAAAGAACCAAACTTTGAAGAAGAACTCTAAAGATTGAACCTTGAGCCTTAAGTTGGGTTTATCCTGAAAACCCTAGGTTAAGAACAATGAATTTGTACTTGGAATTCATGTGGGTTATTTTAGAATCACTTAGAATTGCGTGGAAAGGCTTACCTCGATGTATGAGAAAGTTGGGAAGAGAGGAACTTCATTCTAGGGCTTGGAGATTTTGAAAACTGACTTCTCAAGACTAAGTTGCATATTTATACAGTTTGCCATCGGAGGTATTTGATGGTCAAAATTAATGGTCCGACGATATTTTTACAGTCTGGTTATGGATTGTCAATAATTGTACAGTCCGTAAAATTGGACCGTCTTGAAATTTCCAATTTCCCAAGGTTCTATAAAAGTTGAGGGGATATGATGGTTGGGACCTATAGGGCGTTACTCTTTATATGGTCCTTATAATCCAATTTGTTCCGTTAATTTCATAAAAAAAATTGACGGTTCATATCAATGTTCAGTAAAGTATTTTACGATCCGTGCATTTTGGATGTAAAATTAGGTCTGTAGAATTGAAGCTGGTTTTTAACTTTAAACTTTCCGTTTTGGTTTCCTAAACCCCTGAATCGTAAACAAGATTTAGTTTGGCAGTACAAGGTGTTACAGTTACGTAACAGAAATAAATATCAAGTTGACTCTCACATAATGTCCAATACTAGGCAGTACAAGTAGACACACTGGTTACATATTCACATAAGAATACATGAAATCATTTAAATCCCATAAATCACATAAAGGTTTTTCAATAACATAAAGGTTTACCAGTCATATAAATCACATAAAAGTTTATCAATCATAAGCAATATCCTAGTTCATGTAGCATACAAGGTTCCTACTATAAATACCCATTAATCGCCAAATTCTGTCTAAAACATATTCACATTTAACCCTACATACCCGATTTAACAAACCCATTAGATAAGTTGACTCTTAGTTCCCGACCTCATTTCTTTTAGAAAGCTTCCCAATAATATAATAATGAGGCTGAATATACGACATTAGCTCATTTATTACCTCTAGTCTTTAAAAACCAATTACGACTCCATAAAATTACTTACATGGAACATATTAGTTCATTGAGCTTCCTCTTTATACTCAAATAATCACCCTCTCTATACACCCTTTTATTAAGGAGGAAATCCTACACACATAGGCATACAAGTCAACAACTACCACAATAACACCTTAACTATCCCTTACTAAATACTTTGTCGAATAAAGCGATTGACCACCAAACAAGACATAGACACACTTAGTTCCTTTTGACCTACATAATAGTTCTAACAAATAGGCATCACCGACCACAAGTAACAATTTGACATCGAATTCTTAGACTCATAAGTTGTAAATCACATAACCAAATAGACAAAGAATCTAGCCAAGCATGACAACCAATCCAGTCCAATAGAATCAGTACATATCATACAAGTCCATTTAATCATTATAATCAACCCAATTCCAATAATCATTCCAAACTCCTGACGAAATAACATGAACTCAATACATAATGTATGTATCATATGAATGCAATGTAATTCCAGGTACCTTTCATTTTCAGTATACAGGCGTTCAAATTCTATGAACTGAACACCCATGGGGGACCCCCAAAGTTCATAAACTCATTCAGAATTTCTCAAAGGATCATAGCTCTTAGCTCTAATAACATTCATTGCAGGCGTGCAACCCGACCCTCCGCGTATCATCATTATCTCAGTATTGCCAACCATCTTATAAAGTAATCTTACCTTTTCGTTTTCTTGGACTCATAATCTTACCATTGATGAGTAAATACAATAATATAAATAATGTCGACGAGCCCACATAATTTCAACAAGACCAAATAACAGTAGTCGGAATCAGCTTAAGGTTGATTCCCCAAATCACCCATCATCGTAGTTCAACAATGGTACTCACCCAAGTGTTCATCACAACTGCTAAGGTGGGACCTCCAAACACGCCCATTACCCCTCAACATTTATAACTAATACACACTTTTATTGAAATCTATAAAAAATAAATTGTAGCCTACCTCATTGCTGAGAATGTGCCATGAACTCCTAATCGACGAAGTCCTTTTGATCGAGTATCAGATGTTTATTGTAATGACCCGCCTGGTTATTTCTTTCTAAAGGCCCTTATTTATTTATTTCACCATTTCCGTAGACTATTTATGGGGTTTATGATGTGCGGAGATGGGTGGCACAGATTGTGAGGTCTATTTATATGCGTTTCGGATGAAAATGTCCAAGTCTGGAAACTTAGAGTTGGTTAGTCTAACTCAAAATTGACTTATGGCTAGATGGATTCATTTTTGGGTTCCATCACTTCTGGTAGTTACAGAGGGTCGTTCATGACTTAGACGAGTCATTGGTTAGGTTCTTGAGGCAATCAGATGTATTTTGCGGCCTTATTTGTAAAGTTTGGATTTTGGTTTTTTCCCGAACGATTCATTAGAAAAGTATGTCTTGGCTCAATTATTTGTGAAAGCTGGGGGTACGAGCGAGTTTGTAGCACTGTTTACCATAGCCGAGCATGTTTGGTTTGTGTCTGGAGGTTCCGAGAGTGTTTCGGGTGTCGAATGATGGTTTTTGGCTTTATTTCACTGTTTGTGTATGTTGTCCGCCATGGAATAATCAACATCTACTCCAACAAGTCTGCCTTGGCAAAAGGTTAGTTCGTCGAAGTAAAAATTTGGGGAAATGGGAAGTTCCACCACAGTGAAATCGGGTATGATGTGGTGAGGTATGAGGTGTGAAGTAATATCCGCTACGACGAAGGCTTTTTTTCCGCACAGGGTCCGCTCCAACTGAATCAATTTAGCCGGGGCGAATCACTATTTAAGTGTCCTATATATATAAGTCTAGATCAGATTTTCTTTCCCAAAATTGTGTGTTCTCAAAACCAGCGTCGCTCTAGGGGTTATTTCAGAGCCTTATGTGTATTTCCTACCTTGAGGTAATAAATACTTTCCCTTTTTGGTTTAAGTTTATGATTCTAAGCTTATTAATGGTGGTTTAGCTTATTGTTTGAATTGGGGAAGATGTGTTTTGCATAGTGTGTTTAAGAGAGTTGTATGGTTGATTTTAATGGAGATTTATGGATTGAATGATGTTAATATCATGAGTTAGGAGTGGATTATGTTAGATTATCATGTTATAAGTCTTAATTTGGTGATAAAGCATGTTTTCAATTGGGGAAAAATTCTACGGTTTCAAATTGAGGTTTTTTTTTTATTGTCCAATTGAGGGTTCAAATGTGAATAGATTTTCAATTAATTTCAGGATATGATTGTCTAGTATGTAATCTTCGATTTTGTGTAATAAAATTAGAGTCTTGATGGTGTGGGCCCATAATGGGTATTTAAAGTCTTACTTTTGTTATGTTAAGCTTATTATTAACTATGTAATACGCGTGAATAGAATTTGATCATCGCGAGGAAAGAAGGAAGGGCAAGGCTGTATTTGAGACTTGATTTTGTAGTGCTCCCACTTAGCTTTAAGGTAGGTTATGGTTTAGCATTCTGAGACTCTGATAGAAGTGCATAATTAGTTATAAATATTGAGGGGTTTGGGCATGTTTGGGGGTCCCACTCAATCGGTTGTGATAAATGGTTGAGTGGGTACCGATGTTGAATTATGATGATGGGGTTTGGGGAACCAGCCTTATGTTGGTTTTGACTGCTGTTTATTTGGGCGCATCGCCATATGTGGGATTGTCGCCATGTTTGCTATTGTTTGGTTAGTCAGCACACATGCTTGCCATTGGTATCCTGATTTGATTGGATTTGCTTATGTGTTGTTGAATTCTTGAAATCATGTGTATATCATCTCTATACTTGATTGCATCTCATTTTATCATGATATCTTGCCTTGTATTGTCATTGTATTCATACACTCATGGTTCTGTGATTTGATGTTAGAGTGGTATGGATATATTGTAGTCCAAGAGACCGAAAAGGTAAGAGTAATATGAGATTATGGCAATTGAGATTATATTGATACGCGGAGAGCGGAGATGCATTCATGTAACATGATTGAGACTCAAAAATTAGTAATGGGCTCTAGTCAAATTCGTGTTTGGAATTTAGGCTGGCTAGGAGCGGTATATGGACTTCGCGGGTCCTCCACGGGTGTATGATCATAATTAAATCTTGACGTATTGTATACCAGGTTGAGAAAGGTACCTTACATATGCATTGCATTCATATTATACATTTTATGACATATCATTGAAAAACTATGATTGAGACTTGCTATTGAGTGATTATGAACATCTTGGTTGGATTTGGGACTTTAAAGGATTATTCATGCCACTTGATATTTGATATGTTGTTGAACTCTATGAAGCACCTTGGTGATTATGTGATATACTTGGTCATTGATATGCTAGTGTGGGATTATTTGGTGTCAACTTGGTATATATCGCTAGTTATGTATCTTCCGTCGTTGTCTGTTATGATGTCTATGGGGATACGTTATGTACTCATGCTATACTTACTACATTCTTTTTAGATGCATATTCAGTACCTTCCACCTCCGCAGCACTGCTTGGCTGAGAGTTCGAGTTGTGATCCCAGACATTCAGGGTGAGGATGTTATCTCTAGCATACCCTTGGATACTTTTCCTATATTTACTGTCTTTTATTCGCACTTGAGAGACATATTTAGACTATGTATTCAGTTTTAGCCTGTGTGCCACTTTTTCAGACTTGTTTCTATTGTGTTAGTTCTCTTGTATCTACAAACTAAATCATTTGGGGGCGTTTTGTTGATGATCAGACTTGTTACTTATTTCGGATTTATGGACATAATTGCTACCAGGCCCCAGGCCCACCAGGGTAAGAAGAGAATTTAGTTAAGAAATAATTCCACCAAGTCTAAAGTATTCAATTTAAAAGCCTTGGGGGTTCAAAATGGTTTCTTTTACCATCACACTCTTGATTTCGTCAACTAGAAGGTCGTGATACAATAGGGGGTTCATCCTTTAAAACCATAGTTTTTACTAGATATAAATTCATTAGCAAGTCATACATACCGATAAAGTCTCCTCTTGGTAAGTAATAATACAAGAATCCATAATGAATCATTTACAAACCGTAATCATGCTTCTACCCATGAACAAATTAGAAAGCTTAAATATGGAAATATTAATCAATTACCAATCACTATTAATGGGTTTAGAAATTACCCAAGGGTGTAAGAGGATTGAACATTCTAAATAAGGTCTCTAGCCATCTCGTAACTCACTTGCCAAATGGGAGCTTCGTAATAGGGAAGATGGATTTTAAAGAATCTAAAAATGTCATGGCCACCACTGCGGACCATTTTCTGCCGAAGCGACCCCGTCTTGGCGGAAAGATGTCCGCTAGTGCAGCCTCAATAAACCCTATAACCACACGCGGAAGCAAATGGGAGGCTACATGTGTGACTCCACACATGCGTGAAACCACTACTAAAGTGGACCTACTCAACCTCTTGTACCACCACATCTGTGGACTAAGCTCACTGAGATGGCCCCGCAGGTGCAGATGATCACTCGCTTTGGCAAATTTGTCGAGACCCAAAACATACTCTCCCAATAAGCTAGACATAAATTATAGCAATAATATGGCTCGTTGAACCATCATATTTACCATTTAGCACATAATTACGGTCAAGGATTCGCCTTATCCAGTAGTCGTAGTATGAAATGAAACTTACGGTGCATTACTATGACGTTTCGTCCATCCAAAAAAGCTTTGATGATGAACTTAGAGTTGATAGCAGACTGAAATTGCTTGTGACAATGCGGAAAGGAAAAACAACTGAGCTGGTCATTATATCATATACAAATTAAACAAACGTTTATCCTCGAACGGTTAGAGATAAAAAAAATGTAGGTCTGATCAAAACACATACGCTAGGCTCTCATGGAAACTAGAGGAATAAAAATAATTAGAAGGCATTATATAACTCGACTGAAAGTATTGGCACTAGATGGATATCATTGAGACTCGGGTGCTACAGCCCATGCAAAAGCTTATTTGTACTGTAACCCCTTCAGAACTCCAGTGAAATTTATGTAATACTATGCTGAGCAACTTACTTGAAAAGGCTAAGATGAGTCACTCTATCCCACGAATGTTGACATAACAGGTGGCGTCGGTTCTGATTTACGCATGAATACAATCTAAACCCCGCTTGGTCACAAATAAGCATAGTATATTTGTGGACTAATTTGCAGATGCAAGATTGCCACATGGCATGGTGAATCACATACCCAGTTTTATGTCAAACAATCAACTGACACAGAGGCAGAAAGGTAACTATAGTGGCATTTTGGTAGAGGCGATGGATCTTCCTTCGAGGCAGCCCTAGTCCCAAGACTAAGCCCCGCAGAGGCACTAAAATTCCTTGTTGAAGTTGTTATGCCTTGTCAGTTTCATGTTTCATCATGTCCTTATTTGCTACTGATGTCTCGTGAAGAGGTGCAACCTTACAGAAGGATAATGAATGTTTACATTTTGTTTATAGAAGTACTGGAGTGTATGGGAGTTAAAGGGATTAAAGAAAATATGTTTTGATGAAATCGACTGAAATCCCATTTTGACAGTCTAGATTGACGGACCATACAAAATTGTATGGACCGTCAAAATGTACTGGTCCATCGTCAAATGGACTGTAGAATTCTAGGCCAAAAATCTGGTTTGACAGACCATATTAACGGACCATACAAATTTGTACTCAAAATGGATCGTCCTTTTGGGTGGTGCAAATTTTCATTTGGGTATAAAATGATTTTGTCGACTATTTGACTTCACTTGACTTCCATTTCCCCCCAAATTAAACCCTAAGTCACCCCCAAAATCCTCTCTAAGTTATTGGATCATTGAAAGATCAACTCCAAGCCAAATCAAGTGAAATCAAGGTAGTAAACCCCGTAGTTATCATGGTAATCGCCTTCTCTTTGTAAAATAGATTTCGAAAAACATTGGGAGGAAACGTAACTTGTTGTTTGAGGAGATTAATATGTATTAAGGTAAGTTTTATCCTCCTCTACCAATTCATGTGATTAATCGATGTTTTGGAATACGTATTGAATGGATCTTCATAATTAAAACTCATAAACTTGCGAAATCATGGTTATAGGAATTGTTGGGCTGTTCTATTTGAAATATGAGGTGAAATTGATGATCAATTGATTGTGTATCTTGTCAGATTAAGGAAAGTACGGGTTGGAGGAGTGTGGAATCGAATTATATGATTCTTTCTTATAAAAGGAGCATAAGATCGTACGTACTTAAGTTGTTCGATGATAGGCCTAAGTGAGATTCTTTATGGGATATGAATTCAATTTTAACAACAATCCTTTAGATGATGTAGATAATCATCCATATCGCATACAAAGTTCCGCAATATATAATTAGCTTTCTCGATAAGGTATGTAGGGCTTTCCTTCTTCTCCTTTATGCCATGATCCTCTCGATAACAATCGTTATACATATGTTTTTGTAAAGACTCTTATCTTAGTCGATTAAGGATGATATGGATATAAATCCTTATTTGTTGAGATTATATTGGATCTAATGATCTTTCCTTTTTACCTGTACAACAAAGATATTTCATTTCATGATTGAAAAGCTGATCAAATAAAGAGTCTACTTTCTTATGAATCATAACAACTCCTCATAATGATAGCCGGGGGTGTAACGACCTTACGTCACCCCGATGGGTTGTTGAGTCATTCATAGACTAAGCGTTGTCCTCATATACATATATATGGTACTTATATTTCCCACAGAGGCCTATGAAGTTATATACGCGGCTATACATATATGATACTAATGATATTGCCCATAGAGGCTTACAGCGTAACATATGCAATTTATTATATACAGAATATTGCCCTCAGAGGCCTATGGAATTATATATGATACTGAATACTTATACATACCGACAGAGGAGTCTAGTAAGACATTTATGAGGTTTCAAGTGGTATCTCTTATTTTTTTGATATATTATTTCTTCATTTACTATTGATTATGTCCTACATATTCAGTATATCTTTCATACTGATGTCCCTTCTGGGGCACTACATTCATGCCTGCAGGTACATATTGACAGAGTGACGCTCCTCCTTAGTAAGTTGTTGGTTCAGTTATGGTTGTTGCACTCCTCTCTCTCGGAGTTGCTATAATCGTTAGGTACCTTCATATATGTTACTAGCATTTTAGGTATGGTGGGGCCCTGTCCCGACCTAGTGGGTATATGTATGTCATGACCTTGTCAGTCCTTTTTGTTAGTAGTGTACTCATCTAGTGGCCTTGTCGGCCTTGGATATCTGTATTTATATATCCTGTTGGGACTCTTATGCGTGCAAGTTATCATTCAGTCTTGTCTTATATAGTTATTTAGAGGCCTAGCCGGCCCAAGTTTCATGTTATAGGTTTCGAATACTACAGTGGTACACTCAAGCCTTCGGGTGTTGGGTGCCGGCCACCCCCTCCCCCAAGGTTAGGGTGTGAAAAACTTAGTATCAAAGCAGGTCTGGCCTATGGAGTCTGTAAGCCGTATCTAGTAGCGTCTTATTTATGGGTTTGTTGTGCACCACACTTATAAGAAAAAGGCTATAAGATATTTAGGGTGGTTACTTTTCTTTTTGATAGAGATCGTGCGATAGAGCCAAATTATAAGTATTCACTCTTAATCCCCATCTTGTTTATGTTCTCAGTTATGCCTTCTACCACTCGATGACAAAAAACCTTCTGGAGGCTAGATGAGGAAGTGAGAGAGGGTGTCAGTCAAGCACCTCCAGTTCCTCCTCCAGTTGCCTCTGATCAGGATCTAGATATGTGGAGCGAGGTGCAACTATTGACTCGATTAGTGGCCTCTCAGGCCCAGTGTCAGACCCCCGGTGTTGCAGATAGGGATTTGAGTGCGAGAGTTTGAGACTTTGTTAACCTAGACCCTCAAATATTTATAGGGACAGATCCCAATACGGACCCACAGAACATTTTGGATATAATGCAGCGGAGTGTACGAGTTATGCATGCGACAGACGTTGAGATGGTAGAGTTGGCTTCTTATAGATTACGGAATGTGGCCGCGACCTGATTTGAGACTTGGGAGCAGACTCAGGGACCCCAAGCCCTACCTTTAGGATGAAGGGAGTTCTTTAAAGCATTTTTACAGCAGTATCTATTGGTTGAGCTGCGACAAGCCAGGAGAGATAGGTTCTTACACTTGGAGTAGGGTAATATGAGTGTCCGAGAATATAGCCTATAGTTCAACTTCTTGGCCAGGTATGCTCCTATGATTGTTGTTGATATGAGCGACCAGGTACATCAGTTTGTTAATAGTTTGGGGCCACACTTGGTAAATGAGTGCACGACAATTTCACTGAATCCGAATATGGATATTTCCCGTATCCAGGCCTATGCACATAACTTGGAATATCGTAAAAGGCATCAGCGGATTGATCGAGAGTATGATAGGCGCCAGCACAAGAGGGCTCAGTCTGCAGGGACATATGGGGGGTTTGAGGCAGATTTAGGCCTAAGTTTCCTAGACCCCCATCTCATCTGATGACCAGTGAGCTATCGCAGTTTCAAGGTCAGCATTGTAATCTGACCACTTATTCTGGTTAGGGTCAGAGTTCACGGGCACTAGGCCCGCAGTATAGAGAAGATTTAAGCCAGTTCTAACCCTATTTACCTTGATTTGCTCAGTGTGGCAGGGTTCATGTAGGGCAATGCCATCGAGAATTAGATGTATGTTATTCTTGTGGTTACTCAGACACTTTTCTAGGGATTGCCCAATGAGAGGTAGGAGCGGTATGGAATTTCTAACAGGATCTGTAACATCTTCTTCATCGTCAGTACGTCCTTCTGAACAAGGTATCCCGATATCGGCTGGTAGGGGCAGAGGTAGATGAGTAGCATCTAGTTCGAGCGGTCCCCAGAACCTCATCTATGCTTTGTCAGGTTAGTAGGACCTTGAGTCATCTCCAAATATTGTTATAGGTATATTATCCGTCTCCTCTTTTGACGTATATGCTTTAATAGATCCGGGTTACACCTAGTCTTATATTACACCCTTTGTTCTTGGTAAGTGCGGGAAATATCCTGAATTATTACATAAGCCATTTGAAGTGTCTACGCCCGTGGGTGAATCAGTAGTTGTTAGGCAGGTATATAGGAATTGTGATATAAAGATCGGTGATCGTCATACTGTAGCCGACTTGAATAAGCTGGAAATGGTAGAATTTGACGTCATTATGGGTATGGATTAGTTGGCTTCTTGCTATGCTAATGTTTATTATTGGATGAAAGTTGATCACTTTAATGTTCTATGCAAACCTATCATTAAGTGGAGAGGCGATGTTGTAGCACCTAAGGGTAGGTTTATTTCCCACCTTAAGGATCGGAAAATGATCTCAAAAGAATATATTTATCACCTCATGTGAGTTTACGACGTGGGGGCAAAGCCTCCAACTCTTTAGTTAGTTCCTGTCGTTAGTGAATTTCCTAACATATTCCCTGATCAACTTCCCAGTATTCCTCCTGAAAGCGAAATTGAGTTCACTATTGACGTACTCCCAGATACCCAGGCTATATCTATTCCTCCGTATCAAATGGCTTCTGTCGAGTTGAAAAAATTGAAAGTGCAGTTGAAAGATCTCCTAGAGAAGGGTTTTATTAGACCAGTACTTCCCCATGGGGCGCACCGGTCTTATTCATTTAGAAGAAGGACGATCCCTTAAGAATGTGTATTGAATACCGTCAACTAAATAAGGTGACTATTAAAAACAAGTACCCGCTCCCTAGAATCGATGATTTGTTTGATTAGTTTCAAGGCGCTAAGTATTTCTCGAAGATTGATCTCATGTCTAGATATCATCAACTACCGTTAGGAGAAAGATATTCCCAAAACTGCTTTCCGGATTAGATATGGCCATTAGGAGTTTTTTATTATGTCTTTTGGCCTGACTAATGCGTTGGCAACCTTTATGGATCTAATGAACTGAGTATTTAAATTGTTCTTGGATATCTTCATAATATTGTTTACTGATGACATTTTGGTATATTCTCAATCAGATGTCGAGCATGCGGATCATTTGCGATCGGTGTTATATACACCCTAGAATTGTGAGTTATACGCTATGTTTTCTAAATGTGATTTCTGGTTGAACTCAGTGGCTTTTCTAGGTCATGTAGTGTCGGACGAAGGCATCAAAGTGGATGTTCAGAAGATTAAGGCAGTGAAGAATTGGCCGATGCCCACATCTCCTACGGAGGTGCATAGTTTCTTAAGCTTGGCAGGTTATTATTGAAGGTTCGTAGAGATTTTCTCTTCTATTGTCGCTTCATTGAAAAAATTGACGCATAAGGCATCTAAGTTTCAGTGGGAAAAAGCTTGCAAAAAGAGTTTTCAAGAGTTGAAAAACAGATTAACATTAGCACCTGTGTTAGCACTACCTGAGGGATCAGATGGCTATGTGGTGTACTGGGATGCCTCCAGAGTAGGGTTGGGTTTTGTTTTGATGCAGCATGGTAAGTTCATTGCATATGCTTTGAGGCAATTAAGGAAACATGAGCAGAATTACTCGACTCATGATTTGGAATTGGCGGCGGTTATATTTGCTCTGAAAATATGGCGTTATTATCATTATGGAGTTTATGTCAATATATTTACAGGCCATAAGAGCTTGCATTATATATTCAAGTAGAAAGATTTGAACTTAAGGTAGGGAAGATGGCTTGAACTGCTAAAGGACTACGATGTGGATATTTATACAATCCGAGAAAGGAAAACGTTGTAGCCGACGCGTTAAGTTGTAAGTCAATGGGCAACTTGTGACATGTGGAAGGTGACAAACTAGAAATGATCAGGGATCTATACCGGTTGGCTAGTCTACATGGGCGATTGATTGATGCAGGAGATGAAGGTGCTATAGTACGAGATGCCGTCGGGTCTTCTTTAGTTGCCGAAGTAAAGGCACGACAATTTGATGATCCAACCCTGGGAATGTTTAAAGAAAGTGTTCCCCTTCTAAAGAAGCGGTTGTTTGAGTTATCAGAAGATGAAGTTCTTAAGTACAAGAGCCGACTGTGTTTACCTGATGTAGAAGGGCTTCTAGGGCGGATCATGGCAGATATTCATCAGTCCAGATATTCTATTCATCCTAGTTTGAGTAAGATGTATCATGATCTTTAGCAACTATATTAGTGGAACGATATGAAGAAAAATATTACAAAATTTATTGCTCAGTGCCCAAATTACCAACAAAGGTGGAACATCAAAAGCCAGGAGGATTGTTACAGAATATAGAGGTCCCAACCTGGAAATGAGAGGTGATTAATATGGATTTCATTACGGGACTGCCTAATTCTCATTGAAGGTTTGATTCTATATGGGTTATCATGGATAGGCTTACGAAATTAGCTCATTCCCTACCGGTCATAACCACTTACTCGGCTGAGGACTATGCCAAGCTTTATATTAAAGAAATAGTTTGACTTTATGGGGTCCTAGCGTCTATTATATCTAACAGAGGTGCACAATTCATAGCTAACCTTTGGAAATCTTTTCAGAACGGCTTGGGTACTCAGATTAATCTTAGCACTACTTTTCATCCATAGACCGACGACAGGCCGAACACACTATTCCAATGCTAGAAGATATGATGAGAGCATGTGTCTTAGATTTTAAGAGAAGATGGGAGGACCATTTTCCAATCATTGAGTTTGCCAATAACAAAAGCCACCATTCTAGTATTTAGATGGCACCATATGAGACCCTATATGACGGAAATGCAGATCTCATACTGGTTGGTTCGATGTCGGTGAGACAAAACTATTAGGACCTGATTTGGTGGAACAATCTGTAGAAAAGGTGAAGTAAGTTCAGGAATAATTTTTGACAGCTCAGAGTCGACAAACGTCTTATTCAGATCACCGACGTCACGATTTATAGTTTGATGTGGGAGATTGAGTGTTCCTAAAGGTATCTCCTATGAAGGGAATAATGATATTTGGTAAGAAAGGCAAGCTTAGCCCCAGATACATCGATCCATGTCAGATTATTCAAAGAATCAACCAAGTGGCTTATAAGCTTGATATATATTCCACATATCTATACATCGCAAATGCTTAGGTTATCATTCTCTCATAACCCCTATTGAGGATGTTCAGGTCACGGACGACCTGTCGTATGAAGAAGTTCTCATTGTCATCTTGGATCGTCAAATCATGGACCAAAGATGTAGCCTTGGTGAACATTCTTTGGAGGAATAATAATGTAAAATAAATGACTTGGGAGTCTGAAGAAGATATGAATTCCCGATATCCTTATTTTTCCAGATCCCAAGTCTACATCGATTCTCATGCGATATTATTCTCTCATTCATATTCTATCCATCGATCTTAAATACTATACTTTGTTTAGGTGCCGATGTTGAAACGGATATGGTAGGTGCAGCTCAAAGTACGACAAAAAATAGTTACGTTAAGTTATGGCTAACCCACTTTGTGTCTTTTGTATATAGACGGTCGTGTGAGGCCAATTAGTTATTGTTATGTTATTTTGTGGCCTTGTGTGGTGTTGGTTATCTATATGAGTTGGTTGACAGGTTTTGGGTAGCCATGTTTATAGGGGAAACTCTGCCAAAATTTTCCAAAATCCTAAGTTATTAGAGCAATCTTCAACATTCGAGGATGAATATTCCTAATGGAGAAAGGATCTTACGCCTTGTAAGTTTCACGTTTTGTCATGTCTGTATTTGATACCGATGTCCCGAGAAGAGGTTCAACCTTACAGAAGGATAATGAAGGTTTACAGCTTGCTTATGAAAGTACCAAAGTGTATGGGAGTTAAACGGATTGAAGAAAATACGTTTCGACAAAATTGGCCAAAATCCCATTTTGACAGTCCAGATTGATGGACCGTACAAATTTGTACGGACGATCAAAATAGAATGTTCTTTTAGGCGGTGCAAATTTTCATTCGGGTATAAAATGATTTGGTCGCCCATTTGACCTCATTTCCCCCCAAATTAAACCCTAAGTCACCCCCAAAATCCTCTCTAAGGTATTTGATCATTCAAAGATAAACTCCAAGCAAAATCAAGTGAATTCAAGGTAGTAAACCCCTGTAGTTATCGTGGTAATCGCCTTCTCTTCATAAAATCAATTCCGGAAAACATTGGGAGGCAAAGTAACTTGTTGTTTTGAGTAGATTAAGGTGTGTTAAGGTAGTTTTTATCCTCCTCTACACATTCATGTGATTAATCGATGTTTTGGAATAACTTATGAAAGGATCTTCATAGTTAAAACTCGTAAACTTGCAAAATTATGGTTATAGGAATTGTTGGGTTGTTCTATTCAAAATATGAGGTGAAATTGATGATCAATTGATTGTGTGTGTTGTGGGATTAAGGAAAGTACATGTTGGAGGATTGTGGAATCGAATTATATGATTCTTTCTTATAAAATGATCATAGATCGTACATACTTAAGTTGTTCGATGATAGGCCTAAGTGAGCTTCTTTATGGGATATGAATTAAATTTTAACAACACTCCTTTATATGAAGTAGATAATCATCCATATCGCCTATGAGGTTCTGCAGGACATAATTAGCTTTCTTAATACAATATGTAGGGTTTTCCTTCTTCTCATTTATGGCATGATCCTCTCGATAACAATCGCTATACATACGTTTTGTAAAGACTCTAATCTTGGTCGATTAAGGATGCTCTGATATAAATCCATATTTTTTGAGATTATATCTCGATCCAATGATCTTTCCTTTTTACCTGTACAACAGATATATTTTATTTTGTGATTGAAGAGCTGATCAAATAAGGAGTCTACTTTCTTATAAATCATAACAAAGTAAAATAGTATTAGTGTCCTCATAATGATAGTCGGGGGTGTAACAACCTTGGATCACCCCTAAGAGTTGTTGAGTCATTTGTAGACTGAGCATGGTCCTTACATACATATATATGGTACTTATATGGCCCACACTGGCCTATGGAATTATATATGCTGGTATACAGATATGATACTAATGATATGTCCCTTAGAGGCCTATGGGATTATATACGTGACTGAATACTTATACATACCCACAGAAGATTCTAGTGAGACATTTATGAGGTTTCAGGTGGTATCTCTGATTTCTTCGATTTACTATTGATTATACCCGCAGGTACTGATAGACAGAGCGGCACTCCTCCTCAGTAGGTTGATGGTTCAACTGTGGTTGTTGCACTACCCTCTCTCGGAGTTGCTATATGCAGTCGTTAGGTACTATCGTATATGTTACTAGCATTTTGGGTATGGAGGGACCCTATCCCGACCAGTTCTTATATATATCTCACTTTTAAAGGCTTGCAGACTTTTGTATTGTGGATATATATATGTTGTGACCTTGTTGGTCCTTTTTGTTAGTGGTGTACTCATCCAGTGGCCTTGTCGGCCTTGGCTATCTGTATATATATATATATATATATATATATATATATCATGCTGGACTCTTTTATGTGCAGGTTATCATTCAATCTTGTCTTATATGATTATTTGGAGGTCTTGGGTATGATTCCAACATCAAATTTGATTATAGGAAGAAATAGAGGGGTTTGGGTACGATTCCAACATCAAATTTGAACAACAATGGCAGATTACATCCGGGTTGGGGTTTGGAGATGATGGTATGACTTCCTGCACCTGTGGAGAAGTCCCGCAGAAGCAGTCTTGCAGCTTCGCAAAGTAAAGTGTAGGTGCGCAACCCTCACATTCTTCAGGACTTCGCAGAGGCAAAATTTCATTTGCAGAGGTGATTTCGCCTCTATGATAATGCTTTCGCAGGGGAGGGCCCTACATACGTTCTTTCAATTTTTCTTCTCTGATATCTAGGTAATGATCAGCATAATGGTTACAATGCTGAGTTTAATTCCTTCTTCAATTCTCTTTCAGGTATTTCATAAATCAATGGCTCACCTTGAGTATGAAATTATGGAACAACCCAAAGATGTAGGAATGATGCATTAGATGAGGACTATGACAACCATAAATTTATGTAGGTGGAGTATGAGAGTCGGTATTAACAAGACATGGTAAAATAAAAGCTTCTTCCCGAAATGAGTGTCGATTTGCGGAGGGCACCTGAGTTGCTTCCATGATTTTATGAGCGGCTGGAGTCCACCAAATAGATATGTTTCACTCTCACTCCATGCCAGGTTAATGAGAAATTGGTCTGCGAATTTTATGCTAACTTGAAATGGGTCGATTTCAATAGTCCACAATTGAGGATTAAGGGTAGGTTGGTAAGGTTATGGGCTCCCTATAGGCCATGAGGGTGTTGGTGATTCTGTCAGACTCCCCAAGGATGAGGTGACCAAGCATATAGAGGCCCATACAGAGTTATCCCAATCTAACAAGAAGTTTGCCGAGTCAGTGAGTGAATTGGAGATGTCTTACTGTGATATGGCTAAGGTACATGTTGAGCTTTGGGAGAAGTTTGAGAAAGAGTAGAAAAAGAAAAAGTCAACTCGCAAGCTCCTGGTGAAGGGCTGGAGAGGGGTCAAGGACATTTACACATGTATTAACCCAAAGAAGAAGATTTTTGTCAAGGCTTCGGATGACAATGAGAGATACTCATTCATGTCTGCTGATGATGAGGTTGATTATGACGACTTTATCGACGAGGATGAGGCACAGAGTTCATCCCATGTTGCTTGATCTTCTTTTAGCTCCATTGGTGTTTAATACAATTTATTTCCTTGCTTTTCTAGGTTTGTAACCTTTCGATGTTTCTACTATTTTATTTCTTTTGCTTGTTTTGGATGCTTAACTTTGATGCCCTTGTCGGGCCTTATTATGCTAGGATTATGCCCTCGTTGGGTTTATGTTAATGCATGATTTATGTTTAAACAGTTTGTGGAAAATTGATAAGGCACTAATAATAGGGAAAACTGGCCACTGGTTCTGCCCAGTTGCTCCGCAAAGGCGGCCCACCCTCTGCAATTGCAGCTCCGCTTCTATTTGATTCAGCTCGCACTGGCGAGCTACACACCAAGAATTCTTATCCGCTACCGCAGAAAAATAACCGTAGACGCGCTTTCTCATTTGCAGACCATAACTACATAGGCGGTCTAGAAACAGAATTTAGGATTACGCATCTACGGACTTTTGCTGGTGTGGCTTCACAGATGTGGAGAAACTCACACAAGGGCGAGATGCCGAAAATCAGAACAGATTGTGCATAACATTTAGGCATATGTATTAAGGCCCTCAGAGGCATTTACTATAGGTTAGTTGTTTCTGTCGGTTGTTGTTGTTGTCGGCTATTTCTATTAGCTATTTTCGCCGACTGTTTCTGTTTAAGATTATTATGTATCTCTGTGATAATATTTCTTATGCCTGACATACTCGGTACATCAGTCGTACTGACGTCCATTTTGTTGGGGGATGCTACGTTTCATGCCCGCAGGTTCACGTAGACAGGGCAACGATCCACATCAGTAGGTTGCTGACTCTGTGGATTTTGGAGCACTCCCCTTGTTTCGGAGTGTCGGTCTAATCTCGGTACTATTTTTTTTATGTATATATGGGTATGGCGGGGCTCTGTTCCGACCTTTTGATGTTGCTACTCTTAGAGGCTTGTAGACATATGTCCTGTGTGTAGTAGTCATGTATGGCCTCGTCGGCCTGGGGATGTATATATATATAAGTTGGTTTTCTGATTACGATTTCACATAGTCTTTTTTCGGCTTACTATTTTCATATGTCAGTAAAATATTGGGGGACGACTCTTGTGGCCCGTGTTTGGATACGATTGGATGTTAATGATATGATTAGTGGTACTCGACAGGTAAGGTTCGGGTACCCGTCGTGGCCCTCCAGTTTGGGTCGTGACAGATACCAACACATATTAAAGTAGAATATGAGTATGTTTGCCGGGATTAGCTTAGTTATTGCAACTCGAGATTGTATTAATTAAATGTAGAAGTTCCATTCTCACAAAAGTTCTCGTCTCCCCTAACTTAAGATTAGAAAAATAAGCAAATTTGTTGGTATCTCTTCCTACTGAAGAAAATGAATAGTATACACCCTTTGGAAAACAAACAAGAAAGAAAGGAAGATAATTGTAAGTAATACTCATATTTCTATACATGGTATATATCACGCAGGCACTTGATAATTAAGTAATAAGCAAATTAACATAGCCATAATGATTTTAATATTTGATAATGCAATATGAAAGAAGCGGAGTTTTGTAAATGTCCTATAGCCTCTCGAAGATAGGTACAGACGTCTACATACTAATCCGCAAGACTCTACTAGACACTGCTCGTGTACTCATGAGACCAATGAACCTAGTGCTCTGATATCAAATTATTCACGACCCAAAATATTATTTGTGCCTTGAAGGCACCTACCTTGAATCCGTAGGTGAACACCAAACATGCAAGTCGAATACATAAATAAAGCGCGGAAAAGTAAAGAAAAAAATATCCAATGTACTGGAAATGTCTTAATAACTTAATATAGACAAGTCTAAGTCAACTCCCAAAAACCTGAAAGTCATAAGTACAAGGGCTTTTTAAAATACTATTACAAGCCTTGAATGTTAATACAATACTGTCTGAAATAAAAGAAGACATGCTATAAATGTAAAGAGGAATCCAGTGCTGGGAGGGCATTGAAAGCTCACGCTTGAATTCCAAATCAAGACTATCCAATAAGCGTTCAGACCTCGATGCTCAACTCGCGCTCGAATTTGTACCTGCACACAGAAGGTGCAGCAAGTGTAGAGTGAGTATGGGAAGCACATGTACCTATCAACATCATTGACCAACCCTAACTATAGTGGTGGCGAGGGTAGGTACTTTATGATATCTCTCTTATTGCTTAGTTAGTCAATATGTATAGTTTATAAGCACTTTAACCTTGTAAGAAAAGATTTTACGACTAAGTCAATCACAAGGATTATCACTCTTACTGAGAATTATCATAAAGTTTCAATCTTTAACCTAGATTAGCCAAGTATAACCATAAAGTTCTAACCTATACCCAATTGAGAATCTAAACCCACAAATGTTGCATCTTTTCATTCTTTACATGAAAGAAGTTGTAAGGATTCTATCTTATTTTCCTTTTTAAGCAAGTAAAACTATAAAGATTGGACTTTTATAACAATCGAGCACATATGGCATAAAGTTCACATCAACGAGTATAAATGATATGAAGTGCAAGTGATATTTATGTTGTGCAATGACCATATGCACCCGGTATACACACGCTCCTGCATTAGGTTTCATGTGACCCATGGGGGCCTGAGGTCTATATACCTACCTGAAATTATTTCCCATTGGGTCCCAGCTCTGAGGCTGTAATATTATTATTATCATCACTCTTTCCATGTACCATATCCAAATACCCAGCCTTCAAGGCCCTTTTTCTATACCTCATCAAGCAGATGACAATAATATCATGAATGTATGTAATGGCTACGCGTACACTATGCTGATGCATAATGTCAATTGAATTTATCAAATAAGTCCTTTTCCATAACTTAGATGAGATGTAGAGTGAAGAATGTATGACAAGTCATAAATCAAGGAATCTATCAATCATGCCTAGCATAGACCAAATAAACAGCAGTGATACCAACCTAAGCGGATTTACACACCACTATTTGAGGTTCGAAGGCTAAACATATAGTTTCTGTCATAAATATAACTACATTATATTTTAATTACCCTTTAAAAGTGTACCGGTACCCACAAATGCTCGTCACCTCATGAGTACGGGACCCCCAATTCCCCATTACACCCCTTATTTAGTTAAACCAATACAAAAACGCTACAAAAGGGTCTAGTAAGTCTCAACTTGCCTGAATCCGAAGCCGAAGAGTCATTCCTTATCCTTGCCTTTATGTTGAGCTTTAGAAAGATCACAATATGTTCAATTACAGATTTTACATAATGATAAGAGTCTAACGACACTCATAAATCCATATAAGGAGTTTGGATCCAAAAAGCCAACCCATTCCCAAACCCTGAAGGTCAAAATGGTGATTTATTATAAAAATGAGTTCAGCATGGTCAAAATAGTATTCTATGAGGTCATACGAATCCAACAACACCCATATTTCTATACTTTAGTCTGAATCTCAAAAATGAACCCCAAAAGGTGACATCGGGCCCATAAGTGCAAAACGGGAATTATGCATAAAATAATCTTACTCATAGTCTAGATATTCCATATCCTAAGAATCATCAAGTTCTAAACCCAATTGAACCTCCAATTTCATAAAACTCATCAACCAATTTCTATGGAAAACCCCTCCACCTACTACTTTAGAAATCAAGACTAGAATCACAAATTAATGAAAATCACTTAGATGATGATTTAGATCTTACCCCAATGAAGAACCTTGAACTTTGCACTAGATTTCACCTTAATCCGAGCACTATAGGCTCTAAAATGGGTAAATAAAGAAGAAAGGTTGAATTGGGGATTTAATTCTGTCCAAGGATAAATTGCCCTTCGCGACTGCGAGATCTCGATTGCTATCACGGTCCACCATAACTCAGCACATCGCGATCATAATCTGCCCACATGACCCAGCATAGACCCCGACTCTCTTACGTGAACGCGATGCACTGGCCGCAATCGCGACACTTCGGCCCTTTAAGCATCACGAATGCGCTCGTTCTTACACGATCGCGTAGAAGGACATTAGCAACCCCAGAAACCAGAAATATCTGGGTTTTTTAAATCCCGATCCAACACCCGAAACTCATTTGGGACCCCCAGACACAAATCAAATATGTATTTCTATCGTAAAATACGCTCCGGACTTGCTCGCACACTTGGAATTCCCTGAAAAGGTCTCATTCACCCGATGTTGACCAAAGTCAACTATTAAGGTATGAAACTCCTGCTACACCTGAATGCCTCGGGACCCGAACCAAAGGCTCATCTAAGTTATAAATGACATTTCGGACCTAATGAAATCGACAAACCTCGAAAATGATGCATTTTAACTGTTCGAGGATGAACGTTTTTTAGTGTAATCCCACAAATGGCGTATGGGGAGGATAGGATATACCGAGACCTATCCTGCCTTTGTGGGGGCAGAGAGGTTTTCTCCGAAAGACCCTCGGCTTTCTTGGAATTAGTGTATGTTATATATTTTGATGGGTATGAGAATACATTTTAGTTGGTCTAGTGCTCTCAGAACAGTTGCTTTTTTTGTGGGGGGGGGGGGGTAAAGCGGTGCTTGGATGCTTCTGTGACTCGGCTAATCCACTGAGAACCTACTGCAAGTTATTATGTGTTATCTCTTAGATTTGAAATCCTATTAAGTTATTCATTTATTGCTTCTTATTTTTTGGATGCATACGACATTCAAGTTCAGTATGTTCTTTCTAGTAGTCTCGACATTGATATTCTGACACACTTAAGTATAAGATAATTCTTGCACTGAAACTATGCTTTTTTTCTTTGGATAAAGCTGAAAGTAGTCTCCTTTTCATGTCAGTTTTTCTAGAATGAAGAAGTTGACCATTTTTGTTTTTTCTTCATTAGAAGGATTCATCTGAATTTGATAGTCAAAGTTTGACTTGTTATGCTTGATAAGAAATGAGTCAAAAACATTAATTGATTAACCAGCTGTTAAGGGTACTGTCACCTACATGTTGACTTCATAAATTTTAGATAAATTGAATAGGACAAAATTTGGGCCTCCTGTTAAAATGTCTGTTTTGCATTCTGATGTCTGGTTTTAGTGCGTTTAAGGTTTTCTCACTGATCAAGTTTCTCTATTCTCTTTAGCACTGATACAACTTCCTCTGTATTGTGTTATGTCTTCAATGTTTTCGCACATCTTCCTTATGTTTTTAATATATTTATTACTGTATTTTTTGATTGGTAGTAGTGCACATTTTCTCAGGTTAGTGCTAATTTCTTTCACTTATTGACAGGTCCTGTGTTGCTGGTCGATGTTCCAAGACATAAGAACTTAACAGGTATATCTCCTTTGTCTTGTCCAAAGTATATCTAATGGTGATGGTATTTTCGTATTTTAAGCTGAATTCACTACTCCTGAAAATGTGATTCAGTAATTCGCAACCACAATAAAGTTCTTACACCTCTACCACATGCTTAGAAAAAGAGATGTACAATTTTATCATTTTGGGATTATGCAATATCTTCATAACTCTAGATGTGAGGGGGAACTAAAAATTGAATTTTTAATCTTGGGAAGTGAGATTATATTTTTAGCTAGATTCTCCCATGATATGATGCAAGTCTTCTTGTAATTTAGATCTCATCTAAAGTTTTTGATACTATGCGTAGGAATCCGATGCTCTCCTTTGTTTGATTAGAATTCACAAGGCAAAATCTTCAGGTTCTTGATTATAGTAATGGGACAAAGAATGGATATTATTTAGAAGACTAAGGATGATATTGAGACCATACACTTGTATTCATGGGCAAAATGGAGTTAAATTGTGATTAATATTCATGAAGCTACTTGTGAAATAAAGTTCAATTGCTATCACTGTTGTGACTTAAACTAGGCATGGATTAAGTGGGTATGGTATTATAATAAAGGGATTCTGTAATTAAAGAAATTGATATCGGGGAGGAGAATCTGGAGCTGGAGTGGGTAGAGAGGGAATAAAGAGGTAGATTTACCCTCCTATCTGGCCAGATTAATACAATCACCTGACTCTATCGATTTCCAATTGAGGGTTAGTCAGGATAACTTTTTGAAACTGATGCCTAGAATAGTAGTATAGCATAAACGAGTAAACCATACGAGGGACTATTTTGTTCCCTGCCCAATTCAGTGACAAGAGATGATTAAATGTTTCTTTTGGTGTACAGATATATCATGAACACTTTTGTCTGGTGATGATTCCTTACTTGTTTCTGTCTCCGTTCCCCCACCTTCTTTCTGATGGAAGGTAAGTGAACCTTAAAAAGGTACTTTAAGGTTCAGGAAGGGGTAAGTTACAGTTAACTGTGCTTTTCTTGGGGGACCAATATTTGCTGCTTTATTGTCTTATGTCATTTGGTTCTTAAATCTGTCACTGTTGTAGTGTATGAGTAGACATGATGGAATCGAGGTGTATAATCTTATCGTTCTCTAGCTTGCAAACATTATGTTATGTGACATAGCAATGAGAAAACCCTCTTGCTTATGTTATGCTGGCTAACTGCGACTATAGTACTGGTTTCTGTTATTCAGCGGAGGTTATTACATCCTTACATATTCCCAAGGGAGTGAAGCGAGTACTTTTCAGAACCCTAAATACGGACATGTAATGGCAAATTATCTTAGACTGCACTTAAGTTTCATATATATGATTGATCAGAGTTTTACTCATCGTTTTTACGTCATACATAACTTATATTACATTGTTCTTACTGTATGTTAAAGAAAATAACTGCTTCGTAAAAAAATGTTGCTTGTACTGAAGTTACGGTTATTGTTTCTCCTTTCTAATCACTAATGAAGTTTGAATATCTCCAGAGATTTTACTCAGTTCTGCACATCCTCGAGCTTATCCAAAATCACATACTCAATTGACAAGCATAGCTTTTATAGCTGCTTTATCTGCCTGAAGTCGTGTAAACCAGAAAGAAGAATTCAGAAAAAAGTATGGTCTGCAGTAGAGGCGAATCCAGGATTTCAAGAGAATGAGTGCACCGTGCACCATTTAATTTAAAGGATACTTTAGGACTTTTTTTAAAAAAAAGACATAAAAGTGCAGCAAGTTGGGTTCGATCCCTTGACCTTCAGGAATTAAACCCAGTCCTTAACCAGTGCTCCACTCGGTCTAGTTTGACCAAGGGTTCATGCAGTTGCTATTAGATATATTTTAAGAATTATATACATAATATACCGAGTTTAGTCAGATGACCATTGGTTCACGTGACCCATTTTTATACATGGATTCGCCCCTGGTCTGTAGTGTCATTTGCTAGCATATATTCCTATTGAATAAGCAGAAGCAAAGTACTTCTCAGGTTTTAGTCCACCAACAAAATTTCACTAGGGTCCCTGACTTTAATTAGGAAAGCCCTCACTCAACCAATAAGTCTTACACTTAACTGACCTCTTTTTAGATAAAACACGTAGCTAGCCTCTTATATGCATAATCCATCTGAATATATTTCGGAGGCCCGATTTATCCTTTGCATCATCTCCATATACTCTCTGATGCCCAGATTATCCTTTAATCATGAAGTTAGAGCCCTTAAAGTTATGAGCATTCTTTTTTTGTAGTTTAGCTGCCTATTTAAGGCATGCAATGGCCACAAAATGCTCAAAGCAAACTACCGCATTCAGTGGCAACAAATGAGGTCCCTTCAGAAACCTAGTATTCTTCATGAGATATGGATGCTTAGGTTTATGGTTGACCATCTTTTCTTTGACATTTTTTCTAGTGGGCCACTGACTTCCTATAGTTAATTTTCAACTTTCAACATATGCATCCCCACATGTCAAACAAAAAAGAAGGTTCAAGATGTATGACGTGCTAGCTTTTCTTTAGCAAGAGTGGATGTGGTTTAATTTATTTTACTTGGATATCATGTTGATGTTGATGCAGTTCCTTTTCCCTTAAATTTTCATTAGGCGTCTTATGTGGAAAAAGAAGTTTGACACAAGCTGTGGGATTCATGAAGGATGGAGCACAGTGGCTGGTGGATAACACTGACATCAAACTTGTTGGTGAGACATGCAATACCACATTAGTTCTCATAAGATGATATTTGATGGAAATAAGTGTTTGGCTTTAACCTTATTATTTGTGAATAGAGTTGTCGACTACTGGTTACTCGAATATTTTGAGGAGCAGTGCTCTACCATAAATGGTTTATAATGAGTTCGAGACACCCACATGGTTGATGACTTAATTTCTTTTTTCTTTTTCCTGCTGCACCTAACTATATTTCTACCTCAAGCTACCACTTTGTCTGTGTAGTCCTGAGTGGTGTCCTCATTTTGGTGTCTGCATATATTTCATGTACCTCATTAAGTATCACCTCTTCTTTTTAGATACCTAGAGTTATTGGTGGAAGTGTTTTCTAAGCTTGCTCTTTCTTATGTGTCTTTATGAGTGTGAAAGTATCCTTATTGTAAATATTTATTCTGCACAATAATATCTTGCATACATCTAATCAAAAAATACTTCACATATCACTATATCAGAGAGTGAGAATATTGAATAATGAAAGCGGAATTAGACTTTCATTTCTATTTCTTCGAATCCAGCATGACATGTGTCAAGAAGCGATCCATCAAAGAAAAGTTAGAAAATGCTGTTTTGGAAAATTCAGTGATTCCATATACATGACCTTTTTTCCGGTTAGGAAATCATATATTGAATAGAGGGTACTCCTTCTCTGTAGAGGACACAACACAATGAAATAAAGTAATTGGTGGATCTCTCCCATCAGCAGATCAACGGCATGGGCATGAGACACACTTCAGGAGAGCCGATTGGGCCGCACATACCAAATGAACGAGTTTATTTAAAGGGAAAGGATATCCTAGAGAACTTTTTAAGTATATTTATACCATGCATATACATGTATACTATGTTCCATGTCCTATTGATGCCAAAACTAGGATTAGTGGTCAGAAAACTCAAGAAAATATCTACTCCTGAAATGTGATTCCATATGTCTTGCTTTATCCTATATTGGATTCACATAGGTCATGGTTCATGTATATTGCGTAGTCTCATCTTTTTATCAGTAGTTGTTCCATTCTTGCCTTCTGCTGACATGTTTGACTGGCGATAATCCTTCTTATAAAATGGCGGTGTTTCTGGAAATGTTCAACTTCAATTTCCTTTTTGACTTTATCCTAAAGAGACTTCTGTATATCAGCTGCATTTCCTATATAATATCTTGATCAGAATCAATGTAAGAAGTGGTCATAATGTGTCATTTCTGTTTGCATCTGCATACAGTTTAGTATGGTTCTCATTTTTTGGGTCACTTTCCACAACCTTTGCCTTTTTTTAATATATCAGTTGGCCTTTTTTATTTTACAATCTGCAATTAAATAGTGTGTTTGCATGTTCATTTTGTGCACTAATGTAAAAAAAGTTATGTTTATCAATTTCGTTGATGCGTATGAAAATAGTGATGACGAAGAAAACAAGCTGCTTACAATTCTGTAATGAAAATTTTAAATAGGAATTTCAAATCTTGCATATAACTTGGAGTTGGTATCCCCGTAGCCCTAGGGTTTTGGTCTAGTGGTAAGAGTGTGGCGTCTGATGTGTGTGTAGGCGCACATCACTGGTTCAAACCCTACCACCGACAAGAGCCTACTATTAAGTAGAGAAGGGTAGGTGGGGTCCATCATCCCCGAGTTCTGAACCGTGCACCACTTGCCGTCAGGAATTTCTCGGTTATCAAAAAAAGAAAGAGGTGTCAAATAGCTTAAGATAGATCAACTAAATATTATGAGTTAGGTTAGGTTTTCTACTGTATGTTTAGTGTAATATCACATGAGAATCTGCATCTTTTCATCAATGAGAAAGTCGATGGACTTGTATGTGATTTAATAGCAATTTGCTTTATGCTAAATTAAAGGGTGATGTTTTACTGCATGTTCTATTTAAGCATTATCTTCTTGTAAAAAAATGGTTATCTAACATTCCCTTTTAGATAATTAAGTGATGCTCTCCTTGTTACCCTTTTCCAACCATAAGGTACGTCTTTCAGTACTCGGCACAGATGTGCTTATTAACTTGTATCATGTTTAGTTCAACGTGAAAAATATTCTCATTTATGCTTAAACTGTGCACGAGTCACGTTCCTATTCGAGCTCGGTTGGTTGTGTTCTTGGATATATTCGATGTAAAGGATGAGAAGATTGCAACATTTGTAGCTACATCTTAAACCTCTAGAACTTGGAATATTTGTGTGGGTTGCAAGTTGCGAAGCTGATATGCCGCCTTCTCATGTTTGCTTGATAATTTGCAGCGGGAAGCACCAGAAATATCTTGGAGTGGAAATAAAGCACCACACAAGTGGACCAAATTACAGAAGGAAGGTGATTATCACTTTGGCAAGCTTAGGCTGGGCAGATGTAGCCTTTGTAAATAATCTAACTAGTTGAAGTGAGTGTAAGCTCCCAGACACCACCGTAAAAAAAGTGTTTAAAATAGACCTTGTGCATATGTTTTAGTTTCATGGGTTTGACAATATATAGGAACAGGATGACCATATTTTCAACCACTTGGCAATTATTGATGAGTGTATTTGAATTGTATATTGAACGAGTTTTAGACACTTCACGAGCTTGTAAATAGTGGAACGTGTTTTGGGTTGGATTAATGCAAGATTATTGGCTTGTAATAAGTAGGAGGTAATGCAAGGAGAGAACGAAATTGTATCCTATCATTAAAACAAATAAGACAAAAAAATATTGAATCTAAAATAACCTTAAAAACTAACTTAAGATGTGCGAATTGTCTAATATCATATAAGCAAATAGAAACTCATTTTGTCTACCGATATGGACGTTTAGCACTATCTCCTCATGTCTAGAACTGGATAGTAAGAGCATGAATAATCTAACGTGGAAGGCCTTAAACCCGGTGTTCAAAGCACACGTGGTATTTGTACCACTTAGAACTAATTTAGGGGTAATAGGATCCCTTTAAAAGTATCAATTTATAATATTATCTTAATATATGTGAATATTAATTTCATATAAAATATTTATATTAAGTAAATCTTAAGTAGAAGAACCTAGGCTTCAAATAAATAAATTCTCGTGAAGAATGAGGAGCAAGAGATTGATTAAGAAAGATGACCGTGATTGAATCTGTATATGTTTAGTAAAAAAATAATTTTATTTTTTGAAAGTATAAAAAATGGACAATGTCTAATTGGAACACGAAAATGTAACAAAATAGGTCCTAGTTATTTTTTTGGGGGGAGGGGGGGAGTGGCAAAAAGCCTATCAATTTCAACTCTCTCTCTGTCTATGTCTCTTCAGTTCTCAACTCCTCGCTTGTTCTCCTTCCACTATACGTCACCATGAATCACAACATCTCACCGTACTCCCTCCTGCTTTCGCCCGCCGCTATACTGGCGCTTATATCCATTGCCAGCGTCGTCGAGGCGGTGAGCACCTCTGATCTCTGAAAAATCATGGAGGAAGAAAGTTATTGACATTAGTCACAAGTGTGTTCCTGATTTGCCTGCCTATGGTTCCAAAAATGGGCTAAGAAACTTCATAACACTCCAGACTAGCATCAAGTTGGGTAACCTCTCGAATTATTCATCAAAACCTCAACCAGTTTCCTGAACTCAGTATTTCCAAGAAACTGTTATGAGAAAAATTAGATGTATTTATGTACTAGCTTTCTTTAGATTTTCTAACCCATGGGACTATGTAATTTCGATTAGTGTAATGTAGAGATGGTGCTGATGTTTATTCACATTACGAGGATTAGGTAGTATTAACTATTATTCTCTTTGCCTTACTGATTCATGATCTTGGAGACACATGGTTGCACTGCTAGCTCACAATCGGAATCAGGTCAAGTGGAAGTCAGTTACACAGCATAGGTTAAAATTTTAAAGAGAATTAGTTATTACTTCTTTAACAGTGGCATTTACAAATAATCGTATATAATCTTTGCACGACTTCATTTTAAACCATCATAATACATTCTCGTCTCCCTTTCCCTTCTTTACTAAAGCTGAGAATTTTTGTAGTCAGTCTCCCTGCACTTGGCCTGGTTTTCATAGATGCTAAAATCTATAGGGCTAAGAGGAGCAAGAATGGAAACTAAATATACAATGGAAATAAGCAATAAATGAAAAACTCAGAGAGATCCAAAGGGGAGAGAGAGGACACTTTTATTATTAATCCATTGTCCATCAGCAGAACAACCCCTCTTTGTCAAGACAGAGTCAGCCAAATACAAGAATAAGAACCGAAAAGAGAAAAATTAGATAGAGCGTTTCTGTAGTGCGTAGCAGTAGTGAACAATAGATGAGACTTGAGAGCTTGATTGATCAATGATGTTACTTGAAGGGGTTCAGTCCCTTTTATAGCGACATACATGATGTTTAAAGATGACAGGAATCATGTTTAAGTGGTAAGGACGTGACTCAAGGATCTAGGTTTAGTAAGGCGTATATTGATGGCCAAGCTTACCCTCTTTGACGTGGTCAGAGGTTTTTCAAACACGCTGGCAATGTGGATTGTGGCCCGTGAGAATGGTGTATGAGCACACTATCCTCTATATTCCGGAGCCTTGTGGACAAGGGATGTTCAGTGACTAGTGAACTTGAGGTTGATAAAAGCTTACATAGGTTCGTGGACAGGCTAATGTTGTGCGTGTTAATCCAAAATGAGGTAGTCACTGGAATAGTGAGCACGTTCTAATTTTGGCCAGTATAGATTTCTCAATCTCATAGTAATTCCGGAGTTGGATTCCAACACAATTTGCCAAGATTCTCGTTCCATCTACAGAGATGACAGGACCTCCTACCACACCATGGCAAGTTGGATAGACTACTTTGCCTGATTGACTCAAAGCTCCTCACCTCTGCCCACTCCGTTAAACAACGGAGTATGAACACGGAGATGTCATTTTGATATCATCTTTATGCATTATTGGGCTAAGCACAAGATCTCTCTCAAAAAGGGGATTGCACCTTATGTCATGAACACGAATCAGCAACAAAGATGTTGTGATCTAAGTCGAAAGATATTTTCAACATCACAAGTCACAGCTCTGCTGAAGCATATTACAGGGAAAGAATCCTGAGTGGCTTACCAAGAAATAAAGGGTATTAAAAATAAAAAGGGTGATTTGGGGTGAGAGAGGCTCGAACTCTCGACCTCAGGATTACTCAGAAGCTATGAGACCTACGCGCTAGCCAACTGCGCCACCACCCCTTGTTGTTGCTTGTGAGCATATTAAACTATACATAGTCGAGACGTTCTACACACTGTTTATTGGTTTTCAAAATTGCGACATGTTAGAATGTCAGTGTAGTCATATTGTATCACTTACAGTAATCTTCCTTTCTTTCTTGTTTGTATTCCAAAGGGAGTAGACTATTCATTTTCTTCGGTAGGAAGGGATAATGTAATATCCCGTAAGTTAGGGCGATGGGTTAAACATCTACAAATGCAAATGAAGAGTTTAATATATAAAAGGATGCGGTCCTGAAATAATTTAGGATTTAACAAGTGTGACGACGGGGATTAATAATAATAGTTTTATGTCCCAAAAGAGGTTATGAACTTGTGGTATATCGCACGATTATGACATTGAGTATATGAAAAATATGTAGATAATGTGAAAAAATTCTAAACCCTAAAAACTTATAAATAATACTTACATCGGGCACTTTACAAAGCCAAAATGACGACCCAAATTATCTTGGGTCCTTGATGTTCTGAGCTTACAATAATAACCGCAACCACAAATGTCGGGTTCTATAGCAAAGTTTGACGTTTCGAAGCTTTGAGACATAATTTTTGGGGGCTAAAGAATGTTAAAAGTGTGAAAATGGAGAAGGTGAAGAGTGACATGAAAATGGAGAAGGTGAAGAGTGACATGAAAATGGAGAAGTCTGCTAGGGTTTATAATACCCCTTTTGCGTAGAAATTTCCTGCGCAAAAGATAATTCTGTCACACTTTTTTTTGGGTATTTTAGTTCACTTCCTTAGTTTTTGGGTCATTTAAGTTCGACTCTTACCTTTTTATAGCGAAGACCTCAGGCATAAACTAAAGCACTGGCCTCATATTCGATTTCTGCACTTTTAATAGTAAAAGCAATGTTGAATCTTTATTGGAAATTGGCATTTTGCCTGTTAACACAGCTACCTAAATTTTTAAGGGGTGGTTTAATTTGTAATTGTACTGTCTAATTATGCTAGAATCTTAATGCAGAAGATATAGAATGTTATTCAGTGATAAATCATAATACAGATAACGGGGTAAATAATAGTGTAAGGACTATTATGCAGTGAATTACACATGGATTGTTTTAGTAATATTGCTTAATCAAGGGGATTTTTTTCTCTTTAGATACTCATTTTCACATATTGTTAATATATGTATTCTTATCGCACATTATACCTCGTATACAAATAGTACATTGGTTCACGTATATGTTATATCAAAAACTTATGCAGAGTTTAATACTGACAAGCGACAATGTAACGATTATTAACTGTACATAAATTATACTTTTAGTTGCAAGACTTTATACTGAAAACCAAACTAATACTTTATTATATTGGAAAACAAAATTTACTCACACTTTATTAAACCATATGAATCTTTTCGTCTAAATTGGACAAAAGGAGAGAATTGATTTTGCAGTTCGAATATCTACTCATCAGAGGTTTGAATCATTCAACCTGATATGACAAGACTATCATCCCTCATTAACCTCTCTAGTGGCAGACTCAGAAATTTCGAGAATTCATAATAAAAAAATAAACACATAAAAAACTCAAAAAAAATCAACATCTACTATATATATAAAAAATAATTTTAAATTTTATATATAATGTAATTTTCAGATGAATGAACCCCTTGCGGCACCCTAGCTCTGCCACTCCTCTCTGCACCTCCTTAAGAGAAACCAAAGAATATAGACAATAATAACTTATTGAGAAGTTTCAATCCAACAATTTCTTGCCCAAAGATCGTGCAGTTCAATGTTGAATACCGCTCAGTGACTAATATTTTTCCCACAAATTTGTTTAAGTGTTTTATAGTCCCTGTTTACAAAGATGTGTCGTATTTCGAATGGCTCATGAATTGCTTTTTTGTTGGAAAACCAAGTGCCATAATATTAAGGTGAACCATTTGAAATATCGTAGCTGTGTGTTGATACTCCAGTCCTTGCCTTATTTCTTGGGATAAATTTCATGAATAGTAACTTAACTATCACTTCTTTTCATTAAAGTCACATAATTATATTTTCTAACACAAAAATTACATAACTATCACATTTTTTCACCAAAGTCACTTAACTATATTTTCTAACACAAAAGTCACACCTACAGAAAAATTCAACTTCCGATGGATAATATATTAATATTTTTTTATTTTAAATTTAATAGATAAAAAATCAATTAAAAAGAATCGACCCGGTCCAAAGCTCATATGCAACTATTAAAATACCAAAAGGGTGAATAAATTTGAAATAAAAAATTACCACAAGATTATTAACTTCCGATGCAAATAGTAATAACTATTACTCCATATAATTCAATTTCCGACTGTCCAACAACATGTAGTAACACTTTTCAATATTTAGTGTACTTTGTTTATCTTATTTACCCACGTTAGTTACTGCTTCTTTTTTTAGAATGCGCTATCATGACTTATTTGCTTTTGTTACCAGCATTTTCATACTGCTTTAAATTTTTTATCCGGGTCTGACCGTTACTCTTTCATCACATAAATCGTGCAGTAGAGCTAAGTTATAAGGATTTCATTCCTATTTTGTCTCGTGTTTATGATTCCAGCAATGCCTACAGCAAAGAAGAAGTTCAAGAGTGTGAGGGCGTTGGATACGGCTGCAGGCGAAGGTACCAACAGATTGCCACCCGCTAGTGAGGGCCAGAGTGAGACCCACAGTGTGACTCCTTCGTATGATTCCCCCATTTCACCACCATCGGAGGATATTAGTGGAGCTGTAGTACCCCTAGTTCCTCTACTTGATACTCCAGATATGGATCTTGATATGCGAAGTGTTGTGCAGTTATTGACTCGGTTAGTGGCCGCTCAGGCCCAACGTCAGGTTCCCAGTCCTTTTGATAGAGCTGCTAGCGCGAGAGCTCAGGATTTCATTAATCTAGACCCTCGGGTATTCACGGGATCAGACCTGAACGCGGACTCGCAGAATTTTCTGAATCAGATACAGCGTACCTTGCGGGTAATGGATGCTACCGATACTGAATTGGTAAAGTTTGCTTCTTATAGTCCGCGGGATGTCGCGATGACCTAGTATAAGACATGGGAGAATTCTATGGGACCACGTGCTCCACTAGCAGGATGGAGAGAATTTTCAGAGGCCTTCTTACAGCATTTTTTGCCGGTCGAGCTTCGACGGGCTAGGCAGGACAGATTCCTACGTGTTAAGCAGGGCAACATGAGTGTTTGAGAATATAACTTGCAATTTAATTCATTGTCCAGATATGCTCCTACGATTATAGCTGAAATGAGTAACCGGATACATATGTTTGTTACTAGGTTGGGGCTGCACTTGGTCAACGAGTGTACTACGGCTTCTCTGAATCCAAATATGGATATTACTCGCATTCAGGCTTATGCACAGAATTTGGAGGATCGTAAGAGGCAACAACGGGTAGATCGAGAACGTGATAAGGGCCAGCATAAGAGGGCTCGATATGTAGGTGACGTAAGAGAATTCATAGGTGGACCCAAGCCACAACTTTATAGACGCCCATCTTATCCATCAGCTAGCACATCATTACCATTTTCAAGGTCGTGGGTTGATCGGTATGTTCAATCGGGATCAAGTCAGATTTCACAAGCGTCAGGGTCTTATTATAGAGGGGATTCTATTCAGATGAGGCCACCGTTGGCTCTGTGCGAGCAGTGTAGTAAGACCCATATAGGGCCATGCTAACAAAGATCAAATGTATCTAATTCTTGTGGTGAAACTGGTCATATTAGGCGAGAATGTCCGATATGAGGCGAAGGTGTTAGGGCTCAGTCGGTCGGATCTGCAGCAGCTTCATCATATTTAGTACACCCGTCAGGGCAAAATCAACAGGCAGTATCCGGTCGAGGCAGAAGTAGGGGTCAGAACCGCACTTATGCATTGATGGGATGACAGGATCAGGAGTCCTCACTGATGTCATTACAGGTATATTATCGGTCTTTTCACATAATGTGTATGCGTTATTAGATCCAAGCTCCAATTTATCTTATATCACCCCTTTTATTACCTATAAATTTGGTATGGGGTCTGAGTTGATAAGAGATCCATTTGTGGTATCTACACCAGTTGGTGAGTCGGTAGTTGCTAGACAAGTCTATCGAAATTGTGCAGTATTAGTTTGTATCCATCAGACCTTAGCAGATTTGGTAGAACTAAAGATGGTTGATTTTGATGTTATCATGGGCATTGATTGGCTAGCATTATGCTACGCTAATGTTGATTGCCGAGCAAAGATTTTTAGATTTCAGTTTCCAGGTGAAGCCAGTCCTTGAATGGAAGGGTAATACGGCGATGCCAAAAGGTAGGTTTATTTCATACCTTAAGGCAAGGAAGATGATCTCCAAAGGTTATATATACCATCTCATTTGGGCTGGAGATGTCGATGCCGAACCACCTACTTCTCAATCAATTCAAGTGGTTAATGAGTTTCTTGATGTATTTCCAGATGAACTTTCAGGCCTTCCTCCCAAAAGGGAAATTGAGCTCGGTATAGACGTGTTGCCAAACACTCAGCCGATATCTATTCCTCATTATAGGATGGCTCCAGCCGAATTGAAAGAGAAATTAAAGGATCTACTTAAGAAAGGATTTATTAGGCCCATCATATCCCCTTGGGGTGCGCCGGTATTGTTTGTACGAAAGAAAGATGGTTCATTATGAATGTGTATCGACTATCGGCAGTTGAATAAAGTCACTATGAATAATAAGTACCCTCTTCCCAGAATTGATAATTTATTTGACCAGTTACATGGTGCAAAATGGTTTTCAAAGATCGACCTAAGGTCAGGGTACCATCAGCTAAGGGTTAAGGAGAAGGACATTCCGAAGACGACTTTCAGGACAAGGTATGGACACTTCGAGTTCTTAGTAATGTCATTCGGACTCACAAATGCACCGACAACATTTATGGATCTAATGAACAACATATTTTGCCCATTCCTGGATGTATTTGTGATAGTATTTATAGATGATATTCGGGTTTACTCTCACTCAGAAGCAGAGCATGTGGATCATTTATGGATAGTACTACAGACGCTCCGGGATCATAAGTTGTATGCTAAGATCTCCAAGTGTGAGTTTTGGTTGAATTCAGTGGCTTTCCTTGGTCATATAGTATCAGACGAAGGTATAAGAGTTGGCACTCAGAAGATTTTAGAGGTGAAGAATTGGCCGATGCCCACGACTCCATCAGAGGTTCGCAACTTTATGGGCTTAGCCGACATTATAGGAGGTCTATAGAAGGGTTTTCTATCATATTAGCACCATTAACAAAGTTGACACAAAATGCCATAAAATTCCAGTGGTCCGATGCTTATGAGCGGAGTTTCCAAGAGTTAAAGGATAGACTAACATCGGCTCCAGTCCTTACTTTTCCAGAGGGTCTAGAAGGCTATATTGTGTATTGTGATGCCTCGGGAACAGGTCTAGAATGCGAACTAATGCAAAATGGTAAAGTGATTGCCTATGCTTCAAGGTAATTGAGGAAACATGAGAAGAACTATCTGACACACGATTTGGAGTTAGTTGTAGTGGTCTATCCGCTGAAGATTTGGCGACATTACTTGTATGGTGTTCATGTAGATATTTTCACGGATCATAAAAGTCTGCAGTACATATTCAAATAAAAGGAGTTGAACTTGAGACAAAGGAGATGGCTTGAATTATTGAAGGATTATGATGTAGATATCTTATACCATCCCGGTAAAGCTAATGTTATAGCAAATGCGCTCAGTCGTAAGTCGATGATCAGCTCGACTCCAGTGTAGGTCGAAAGGAAGGAGTTAGTAAAAGAGCTCCATAAGTTAGCTAGCTTGGGAGTCCGGTTAAAGGACTTGGAGGATTGTGGTTTTGTGATTCAGAATATGTCAGAATTGTCCCTCATATCGGAAGTTAAGGAACGTCAGTGGGAAAACCCCAGTTTGAGAAAAATCAGAGCAGGCATTCAATAGAAGAAGACCACAACCTTTGAGATCGATGAACAGGCTCAGGCACCAGGGTCATTTATGTATTCCAAATATAGCGGGATTACGAGATAGAATTATGACGGAGGTCCATTGTTCACGATATTCCATTCATCCTGGATCTACCAAGATGCATCATGATCTCAAGGGCATTTATTAGTGGAACGACATGAAAAGGAGCGTGGCAAAATTTGTAGCTCAGTGTCCTAATTGTAAGCAAGTAAAAATAGAGCACCAAAAGCCTGGTGGTTTGACTCAGAACATTGAGATTCCGATGTGGAAATGAGAAATGATTAATATAGATTTCGTTATGGGTTTACCTCGCTCTTATCGTAAGTTTGATTCTATTTGGGTAATTGTTGACAGACTGACCAAATCGGCTCATTTCCTGTCGGTCAAAACTACCTACACAGTCGAGGACTATGTGAAGTTGTACGTTACGGAGATTGTTCGCCTTCATGGTGTGCCTATTTCTATTATATCTAACTGAGGTGCTTAGTTTACAGCTAAAATCAGAAGATCATTTCAAAAAGATTTAGGCACCCAAGTTAATCTTAGCACAGCTTTCCATTATCAGACAGACGGGCAGGTCGATCGTACGATTCAGACACTCGAGGACATGCTATGATCTTGTGTATTGGACTTTAAGGTAAATTGGGATGATCATTTACCCCTTATTGAGTTCGCGTATAATAACAGTTATCATGCTAGCATTAAAATGGCTCCATACGAGGCCTTGTATGGACGAAGATATAGATCTCCTATCGGATGGTTCGAGGTAGGCGAATCAGAGTTATTTTGGCCTGGCTTAGTACACCAATCCATAGAGAAGGTGAAGCTTATACAAGAACGATTTTTAACCTCTCAGAGCCGTCAGAAGTCGTATTCAGATGTGTGACTGCGAGACTTAGAGTTTCAAGTAGATGATTGGGTCTTCTTGAATATTTTGCGTATAAAGGGTGTAATGAGATTCGAAAAGAAGGGAAAGCTTAGTCCAAGGTATATTGGGCCATATCGCATAATTTGACGAATCGGTAAAGTAGCATACAAATTGGACTTGTCTTCGGGGTTAGAGTTTGTTCATCCAGTTTTCCATGTTTCTATGTTGAGAGAATGTATTGGAGATCCTTCCCAGATCATACCGATTGATGATGTGTAGATTACAGAGGACTTATCATATGAAGAGGTTCCTATTGATATCCTAGATCAACAAGTCTGCAAGCTAAGGACTAAAGAAGTAGCCTCCGTGAAAGTTCTTTGGCAGAAATAAGAACGTAGAAGAAATGACATGGGAGGCGGAAGAGGAGATGATACAGAAATATCCATACCTATTCCAGACCAACGCCGAGGTTCTAAGAGAAGCATGAGGTGAGTTCTAAATCCTAATATTCTAATTAATGCTTAAGGACTATGTGGGGTCTGATGCAATGTTATATATTACATTGAATAGCCCGTGAAAAAGTAGTTGTATTCCCTGGTTACAGGACAAGGATTATATATGTCACCCCAACATTCGAGGAGGAATGTTTCTAAGGGGTAAATGATGTAATATCCCGCAATTTCGGGCGATGGGTTAAGCATCTAGAAATGCAAATGAAGAGCTTAATATATAAAAGTATGCGGTCTTGAAACAATTTAGGATTTAACAAGTGTGACGACGGGGATTAATAATAATAGTTTTATGTCCCAAAAGAGGTTACGAACTAGTGGTATATAGCCCGATTATGACATTAAGTATATGAAGGTTTTATAAGTCATGAATATTTAAGTGAATTAGGATCAAGAAATTAATTGTGTGTGTAATTGATTAATTGTGGGATTGATTAACAATCTTAATGGGGGACAATATTAGGTGGGATATTACGTACAACATGTAGAGGAACCACCTGAGTGACTAAGCTAGGGTAATCTATTAAGTGGAAGCTTGTGAGATCAACTATTAGACCTTAACATATGACTAATTCTTTAGTAGACCATATATTTGAAATGGGACAAAAAAAATAGTATGTGCATAACAAAACAGACCATTTGACAAATTAATGTCTAGGATCAAATGTTTAGTTTACGAGAATGTACAGATTCATGGGTGCCCTCTTTGTTAATACAGTGGTAATTGTGTAGCTCGTCACTTTTGCTTTGTTACGGATTGGAGCATTCTTTCAGTTAAAGTAAGATTACAAGGGAATTATTTTAAATACCAAAGATTAAGGTGTAGAGGAGGCTAATTTCGACATAGTGAGTAGAGGGACGACAATCAAGGTATGTTAAGAAAAATTATTTTCTTCTTTTGACAAGTTCCATGTAACGAAACGTAACTGTAATATTGTTCCATAAATCATTCAACTCTTAGTAGTTAAGAATGTGCATGTTATTGATTTCTATGTTGAAAACATGCATAAATATGTTCCTAAATCCTTATTGAGGTATCTGGGAAAGATGTTGATATTTCCAGTGTTAGCCGAAGGTACATATTGATATTCCCAATGCTAGCCTGATGTACAAAGATATTATGTCATCCGATAAGTTCAGAATGTTTCATTGTCATTTATGCATTTTTCATTTACATTATATTCATGTATTACCCTGAACCCACATGTGTTATATACACTACTATATGGTATCAATATATATATATATGTAGGGGATGGGAAAAATGGAATGCCGTTATATACGCAACACCACCTGCAGCTGGTACAGATTACCACTAAAAAGGATGATGCCCCAGAGGCTGTTATGGAAAGGAAGATGCCCTTGTGAGGCCAATATTTATATTTATACCGCATTTGTATTGTGCATAACATTTAGGCATATGTATTAGGGCCCTCAGAGGCATTTACTGTTGGTCATCTGTTTTTGTCGGTTGTTGCTATTGTCGGCTGTTTTTATTAGATATTTTCGTCGACTGTTTCTGTTTCAGATTATTATGTATCTCTGTGATAATATTTCTTATGCCTGACATACTCGGTACATCAGTCGTACTGACGTCCATTTTTGTCGGGGAACGCTACATTTCATGCCCGCAGGTTCACATAGACAGGGCAACGATCCACGTTGGTAGGTTACTGACTCAATGGATTTTGGAGCACTCCCCTTATTTCGGAGTGTCGGTCTAATCTCGGTACTATTTTTTCTATGTATATATGGGTATGGCGGGGCTCTGTTCTGACCTTTTGATGTTGCTACTCTTAGAGGCTTGTAGACATATATCCTGTATGTAGTAGTCATGTATGGCCTTGTCAGCATGGGGATGTATATATATATAAGTTGGTTTTCTGATTATGATTTCACATAGTCTTTTTTTGGCTTACTATTTTCATATGTCAGTAAAATATTGGGGGACGACTCTTGTGGTCCGTGTTTGGGTATGATTGGATGTTGATGATATGATTAGTGGTACTCGGTAGGTAAGGTCCGAGTGCCCGTCGTGGCCCTCCGGTTTGGGTCGTGACAGATACCAACACATATTAAAGTAGAATATGAGTATGTTTGTCGGGATTAGCTTAGTTATTGCAACTCGAGATTGTATTAATTAAATGTAGAAGTTCCATTCTCACAAAAGTTCTCATCTCCCCTAACTTAAGATTTGAAAAATAAGCAAACGTGTTGGTATCTCTTCCTACTGAAAAAAATGAATAGTATACTCCATTTGGAATACAAACAAGAAAGAAAGGAAGATAATTGTAAGTATTACTCATATTGCGATACATGGTATATATCACGCAGGCACTTGATAATTAAGTAATAAGCAAATTAACATAGCCATAATGATTTTAATATTTGATAATGCAATATGAAAGAAGCGGACTTTTCTAAATGTCCTATAGCCTCTCGAAGATAGGTACAGACGTCTGCGTACTAATCCGCAAGACTCTACTAGACACTGCTCGTGTACTCATGAGACCAATGAACCTAGTGCTCTGATATCAAATTATTCACGACCCAAAATATTATTTGTGCCTTGAAGTCACCTACCCTGAATCCGTAGGTGAACACCAAACATGCAAGTCGAATACATAAATAAAGCGCGGAAAAGTAAAGAAAAAAATATCCAATGTACTGGAAATGTCTTAATAACTTAATATAGACAAGTCTAAGTCAACTCCCAAAAACCTGAAAGTCACAATTACAAGGGCTTTTTAAAATACTATTACAAGCCTTGAATGTTAATACAATATTGTCTGAAATAAAAAAAGACATGCTATAAATGTAAAGAGGAATCCAGTGCTGGGAGGGCATTGAAAGCTCACGCTTGAATTCCAAATCAAGACTGTCCAATAAGCGTTCAGACCTCGATGCTCAACTCGCGCTCGAATTTGTACCTGCACACAGAAGGTGCAGCAAGTGTAGAGTGAGTATGGGAAGCACATGTACCTATCAACATCATTGACCGACCCTAACTATAGTGGTGGAGAGGGTAGGTACTTTCTGATATCTCTCTTATTGCTTAGTTAGTCAATATGTATAGTTTATAAGCACTTTAACCTTGTAAGAAAAGGTTTTACGACTAAGTCAATCACAAGGATTATCACTCTTACTGAGAATTATCATAAAGTTTCAATCTTTAACCTAGATTAGCCAAGTATAACCATAACGTTCTAACCTATACCCAATTGAGAATCTAAACCCACAAATGTTGCATCTTTTCATTCTTTACATGAAAGAAGTTGTAAGGATTCTATCTTATTTTCATTTTTAAGCAAGTAAAACTATAAAGATTGGACCTTTATAACAATCGAGCACATATGGCATGAAGTTCACATCAACGAGTATAAATGATATGAAGTGCAAGTGATATTTATGTTGTGCAATGACCATATGCACCCGGTATACACATGCTCCTGCATTAGGTTTCACGTGACCCATGGGGGCCTGAGGTCCATATACCCACCCGAAATTATTTCCCATTGGGTCCCAGCTCTGAGGCTGTAATATTATTATTATCATCACTCTTTCCATGTACCATATCCAAATACCCAGCCTTCAAGGCCCCTTTTCTATACCTCATCAAGCAGATGACAATAATATCATGAATGTATGTAATGGCTACGCGTACACTATGCTGATGCATAATGTCAATTGAATTTATCAAATAAGTCCTTTTCCATAACTTAGACGAGATGTAGAGTGATAAATGCATGACAAGTCATAAATCAAGGAATCTATCAATCATGCCTAGCATAGCCCAAATAAACAACAGTGATACCAACCTAAGTGGATTTTCACACCACTATTTGAGGTTCGAAGGCTAAACATATAGTTTCTGTCATAAATATAACTACATTATATTTTAATTACCCTTTAAAAGTGTACTGGTACCCACAAATGCTCGTCACCTCATGAGTACGGGACCCCCAATTCCCCATTACACCCCTTAATTAGTTAAACCAATACAAAAACACTACAAAAAGGTCTAGTAAGTCTCAACTTGCCTGAATCCGAAGCCGAAGAGTCATTCCTTATCCTTGCCTTTATGTTGAGCTTTAGAAAGATCACAATATGTTCAATTACAGATTTTACATAATGATAAGAGTCTAACGACACCCATAAATCCATATAAGGAGTTTGGATCCAAAAAGCCAACCCATTCCCAAACCCTGAAGGTCAAAATGGTGATTTATTATAAAAATGAGTTCAGCATGGTCAAAATAGTATTCTATGAGGTCGTACGAATCCAACAACACCCATATTTCTATACTTTAGTCTGAATCTCAAAAATGAACCCCAAAAGGTGACATCGGGCCCATAAGTGCAAAACGGGAATTATGGATAAAATAATCTTACTCATAGTCTAGATATTCCATATCCTAAGAATCATCAAGTTCTAAACCCAATTGAACCTCCAATTTCATAAAACTCATCAACCAATTTCTATGGAAAACCCCTCCACCTACTACTTTAGAAATCAAGACTAGAATCACAAATTAATGAAAATCACTTAGATGATGATTTAGATATTACCCCAATGAAGAACCTTGAACTTTGCACTGGATTTCACCTTAATCCGAGCACTATAGGCTCTAAAATGGGTAAATAAAGAAGAAAGGTTGAATTGGGGATTTAATTTTGTCCAAGGATAAATTGCCCTTCGTGACTGCGAGATCTCGATGGCTATCACAGTCCACCATAACTCAGCACATCGCGATCATAATCTGCCCACATGACCCAGCACAGACCCCGACTCTCTTACGTGAACGCGATGCACTGGCCGCGATCGCGACACTTCGGCCCTTTAAGCATCACGAATGCGCTCGTTCTTACACGATCGCGTAGAAGGACATTAGCAACACCAGAAACCAGAAATATCTGGGTTTTTTAAATCCCGATCCAACACCCAAAACTCATTTGGGACCCCCAGACACAAATCAAATATGTATTTCTATAGTAAAATATGCTCCGAACTTGCTCGCACACTTGGAATTCCCTGAAAATGTCTCATTCACCCGATATTGACCAAAGTCAACTATTAAGGTATGAAACTCCAGCTACACCTGAATGCCTTGGGACCCAAACCAAAGGCTCATCTAAGTTATAAATGACATTTTGGACCTAATGAAATCGACAAACCTCGAAAATGATGCATTTTAACTGTTCGAGGACGAACGTTTTTTAGTGATACCTGATGTAATGACTCGCATAGTCGTTTTCAGCATTTTACCTAGAAACCCCTAAAATGTCCTTTCGAGACTTTACTTGTGTGTTTGTGACTTGAGGGAATGAGTGACACAGTTTCTGAGGCTATCGGACGAGTTTCAAATTCATTTTAGCAAGTTTAGAAGTTTCTAAGTTAAAAAAAATAAAGAAGTTTGACTTATAATAGGTCTTATTAGAGAGGAATTTTTTTAGTCAAAGGTAACCAAAAAATTTATATAGTTGATCCAAACTAGTCTAGGATTAGGAATAATTGATTGATTCATTGTATATAAAGGAAAAGATCACCATCAGAATTTAGTCTTTAATAAAACCTTTGGAATTAAACATCCTGAATGAGTATTTAGTGAACATGTGGAAACTCCTGGAATTGAAATGATTGTCTTATTACATGTTCCGAGATTATTTTTTTCCAATTAACTTCTATATGTTTTTCATTCTTGAAATTGGAAAAAATTACAACCATTTAGAAATATCAAAAATTATATTTGATCTGAAAAAAATTCTCTAACGCTTGATCAATTATCTTCAAATAAAAATGTAGACTTGATTTATTTCAGAAGGTTTTTCTATTGCCCCTCTGTAAGTGAACTAGTACTAACTACCTCTTTTGTTGACAAGAAAATCTATTTTCTTTCTTGGAATTGATAACAACAACAACATATTTAGTGTAATCCCACAAATGGCGTATGGGGAGGATAGGATATACCGAGACCTATCCTGCCTTTGTGGGGGCAGAGAGGTTTTCTCCGAAAGACCCTCGGCTTTCTTGGAATTAGTGTATGTTATATATTTTGATGGGTATGAGAATACATTTTAGTTGGTCTAGTGCTCTCAGAACAGTTGCTTTTTTTGTTGGGGGGGGGGGGGTAAAGCGGTGCTTGGATGCTTCTGTGACTCGGCTAATCCACTGAGAACCTACTGCAAGTTATTATGTGTTATCTCTTAGATTTGAAATCCTATTAAGTTATTCATTTATTGCTTCTTATTTTTTGGATGCATACGACATTCAAGTTCAGTATGTTCTTTCTAGTAGTCTCGACATTGTTATTCTGACACACTTAAGTATAAGATAATTCTTGCACTGAAACTATGCTTTTTTTCTTTGGATAAAGCTGAAAGTAGTCTCCTTTTCATGTCAGTTTTTCTAGAATGAAGAAGTTGACCATTTTTGTTTTTTCTTCATTAGAAGGATTCATCTGAATTTGATAGTCAAAGTTTGACTTGTTATGCTTGATAAGAAATGAGTCAAAAACATTAATTGATTAACCAGCTGTTAAGGGTACTGTCACCTACATGTTGACTTCATAAATTTTAGATAAATTGAATAGGACAAAATTTGAGCCTCCTGTTAAAATGTCTGTTTTGCATTCTGATGTCTGGTTTTAGTGCGTTTAAGGTTTTCTCACTGATCAAGTTTCTCTATTCTCTTTAGCACTGATACAACTTCCTCTGTATTGTGTTATGTCTTCAATGTTTTCGCACATCTTCCTTATGTTTTTAATATATTTATTACTGTATTTTTTGATTGGTAGTAGTGCACATTTTCTCAGGTTAGTGCTAATTTCTTTCACTTATTGACAGGTCCTGTGTTGCTGGTCGATGTTCCAAGACATAAGAACTTAACAGGTATATCTCCTTTGTCTTGTCCAAAGTATATCTAATGGTGATGGTATTTTCGTATTTTAAGCTGAATTCACTACTCCTGAAAATGTGATTCAGTAATTCGCAACCACAATAAAGTTCTTACACCTCTACCACATGCTTAGAAAAAGAGATGTACAATTTTATCATTTTGGGATTATGCAATATCTTCATAACTCTAGATGTGAGGGGGAACTAAAAATTGAATTTTTAATCTTGGGAAGTGAGATTATATTTTTAGCTAGATTCTCCCATGATATGATGCAAGTCTTCTTGTAATTTAGATCTCATCTAAAGTTTTTGATACTATGCGTAGGAATCCGATGCTCTCCTTTGTTTGATTAGAATTCACAAGGCAAAATCTTCAGGTTCTTGATTATAGTAATGGGACAAAGAATGGATATTATTTAGAAGACTAAGGATGATATTGAGACCATACACTTGTATTCATGAGCAAAATGGAGTTAAATTGTGATTAATATTCATGAAGCTACTTGTGAAATAAAGTTCAATTGCTATCACTGTTGTGACTTAAACTAGGCATGGATTAAGTGGGTATGGTATTATAATAAAGGGATTCTGTAATTAAAGAAATTGATATCGGGGAGGAGAACGGAGTGGAGTGGGTAGAGAGGGAATAAAGAGGTAGATTTACCCTCCTATCTGGCCAGATTAATACAATCACCTGACTCTATCGATTTCCAATTGAGGGTTAGTCAGGATAACTTTTTGAAACTGATGCCTAGAATAGTAGTATAGCATAAACGAGTAAACCATACGAGGGACTATTTTGTTCCCTGCCCAATTCAGTGACAAGAGATGATTAAATGTTTCTTTTGGTGTACAGATATATCATGAACACTTTTGTCTGGTGATGATTCCTTACTTGTTTCTGTCTCCGTTCCCCCACCTTCTTTCTGATGGAAGGTAAGTGAACCTTAAAAAGGTACTTTAAGGTTCAGGAAGGGGTAAGTTACAGTTAACTGTGCTTTTCTTGGGGGACCAATATTTGCTGCTTTATTGTCTTACGTCATTTGGTTCTTAAATCTGTCACTGTTGTAGTGTATGAGTAGACATGATGGAATCGAGGTGTATAATCTTATCGTTCTCTAGCTTGCAAACATTATGTTATGTGACATAGCAATGAGAAAACCCTCTTGCTTATGTTATCTTTGGCTAATCGCGACTATAGTAATCTTGGTTTACATTATTCAATGGAGGTTATTACATCCTTACATATTCCCAAGGAGTGAAGCGAGTACTTTTGAACCCTAAATACGGACATGTAATGGCAAATTATCTTAGACTGCACTTAAGTTTCATATATATGATTGATCAGAGTTTTACTCATCGTTTTTACGTCATACATAACTTATATTACATTGTTCTTACTGTATGTTAAAGAAAATAACTGCTTCGTAAAAAAATGTTGCTTGTACTGAAGTTACGGTTATTGTTTCTCCTTTCTAATCACTAATGAAGTTTGAATATCTCCAGAGATTTTACTCAGTTCTGCACATCCTCGAGCTTATCCAAAATCACATACTCAATTGACAAGCATAGCTTTTATAGTCGCTTTATCCGCCTCAAGTCGTAAACCGTAAAGAAGAATTGAGAAAAAAGTATGGTCTGCAGAGAGGCGAATCCAGGATTTCAAGAGAATGAGTGCACCGTGCACCATTTAATTTAAAGGATACTTTAGGACTTTTTTTAAAAAAAAGACATAAAAGTGCAGCAAGTTGGGTTCGATCCCTTGACCTTCAGGAATTAAACCCAGTCCTTAACCAGTGCTCCACTCGGTCTAGTTTGACCAAGGGTTCATGCAGTTGCTATTAGATATATTTTAAGAATTATATACATAATATACCGAGTTTAGTCAGATGACCATTGGTTCACGTGACCCATTTTTATACATGGATTCGCCCACAGTGCGTAGTGTCATTTGCTAGCATATATTCCTATTGAATAAGCAGAAGCAAAGTACTTCTCAGGTTTTAGTCCACCAACAAAATTTCACTACGGTCCCTGACTTTAATTAGGAAAGCCCTCACTCAACCAATAAGTCTTACACTTAACTGACCTCTTTTTAGATAAAACACGTAGCTAGCCTCTTATATGCATAATCCATCTGAATATATTTCGGAGGCCCGATTTATCCTTTGCATCATCTCCATATACTCTCTGATGCCCAGATTATCCTTTAATCATGAAGTTAGAGCCCTTAAAGTTATGAGCATTCTTTTTTTGTAGTTTAGCTGCCTATTTAAGGCATGCAATGGCCACAAAATGCTCAAAGCAAACTACCACATTCAGTGGCAACAAATGAGGTCCCTTCAGAAACCTAGTATTCTTCATGAGATATGGATGCTTAGGTTTATGGTTGACCATCTTTTCTTTGACATTTTTTCTAGTGGGCCACTGACTTCCTATAGTTAATTTTCAACTTTCAACATATGCATCCCCACATGTCAAACAAAAAAGAAGGTTCAAGATGTATGACGTGCTAGCTTTTCTTTAGCAAGAGTGGATGTGGTTTAATTTATTTTACTTGGATATCATGTTGATGTTGATGCAGTTCCTTTTCCCTTAAATTTTTATTAGGCGTCTTATGTGGAAAAAGAAGTTTGACACAAGCTGTGGGATTCATGAAGGATGGAGCACAGTGGCTGGTGGATAACACTGACATCAAACTTGTTGGTGAGACATGCAATACCACATTAGTTCTCATAAGATGATATTTGATGGAAATAAGTGTTTGGCTTTAACCTTATTATCTGTGAATAGAGTTGTCGACTACTGGTTACTCGAATATTTTGAGGAGCAGTGCTCTACCATAAATGGTTTATAATGAGTTCGAGACACCCACATGGTTGATGACTTAATTTCTTTTTTCTTTTTTCTTTTTCCTGCTGCACCTAACTATATTTCTACCTCAAGCTACCACTTTGTCTGTGTAGTCCTGAGTGGTGTCCTCATTTTGGTGTCTGCATATATTTCATGTACCTCATTAAGTATCACCTCTTCTTTTTAGATACCTAGAGTTATTGGTGGAAGTGTTTTCTCAGCTTGCTCTTTCTTGTGTGTCTTTATGAGTGTGAAAGTATCCTTATTGTAAATATTTATTCTGCACAATAATATCTTGCATACATCTAATCAAAAAATACTTCACATATCACTATATCAGAGAGTGAGAATATTGAATAATGAAAGCGGAATTAGACTTTCATTTCTATTTCTTCGAATCCAGCATGACATGTGTCAAGAAGCGATCCATCAAAGAAAAGTTAGAAAATGCTGTTTTGGAAAATTCAGTGATTCCATATACATGACCTTTTTTCCGATTAGGAAATCATATATTGAATAGAGGGTACTCCTTCTCTGTAGAGGACACAACACAATGAAATAAAGTAATTGGTAGATCTCTCCCATCAGCAGATCAATGGCATGGGCATGAGACACACTTCAGGAGAGCCGGTTGGGCCGCACAGACCAAATGAACGAGTTTATTTAAAGGGAAAGGATATTCTAGAGAACCTTTTAAGTATATTTATACCCATGCATATACATGTATACTATGTTCCATGTCCTATTGATGCCAAAACTAGGATTAGTGGTCAGAAAACTTAAGAAAATATCTACTCCTGAAATGTGATTCCATGTGTCTTGCTTTATCCTATATTGGATTCACATAGGTCATGGTTCATGTATATTGCGTAGTCTCATCTTTTTATCAGTAGTTGTTCCATTCTTGCCTTCTGCTGACATGTTTGACTGGCCATAATCCTTCTTATAAAATGGTGGTGTTTCTGGAAATGTTCAACTTCAATTTCCTTTTTGACTTTATCCTAAAGAGACTTCTGTATATCAGCTGCATTTCCTATATAATATCTTGATCAGAATCAATGTAAGAAGTGGTCATAATGTGTCATTTATGTTTGCATCTGCATACAGTTTAGTATGGTTCTCATTTTTTGGGTCACTTTCCACAACCTTTGCCTTTTTTAATATATCAGTTGGCCTTTTTTATTTTACAATCTGCAATTAAATAGTGTGTTTGCATGTTCCTTTTGTGCACTAATGTAAAAAAAGTTCTGTTTATCAATTTCGTTGATGCGTATGAAAATAGTGATGACGAAGAAAACAAGCTGCTTACAATTCTCTAAGGAAAATTTTACATAGGAATTTCAAATCTTGCATATAACTTGGAGTTGGTATCCCCGTAGCCCTAGGGCTTTGGTCTAGTGGTAAGAGTGTGGCGTCTGATGTGTGTGTAGGCGCACATCACTGGTTCAAACCCTACCACCGACAAGAGCCTACTATTAAGTAGAGAAGGGTAGGTGGGGTCCATCATCCTCGAGTTCTGAATTGTGCACCACTTGCCCTCAGGGATTTCTCGGTTATCAAAAAAAAGAAAGAGGTGTCAAATAGCTTAATATAGATCAACTAAATATTATGAGTTAGGTCAGGTTTTCTACTGTATGTTTAGTGGAACATCACATGAGAATCTACATCTTTTCATCAATGAGAAAGCAGATGGACCTGTATGTGATTTAATAGCAATTTGCTTTATGCTAAATTAAAGGGTGATGTTTTACTGCATGTTCTATTTAAGCATTATCTTCTTGTAAAAAATGGTTATCTAACATTCCCTTTTATATTTTGCAGGAATTGATTACTTGTCAATTGATGCGTATGAGGATTTGATTCATGTTCATCTTGTTTTCCTCAAAAGCAGGGTAAGTGATATTTGTTAGGCTAACTTGAACCATTTTCCCCCTTTGTTGAAGGGACCATAGAAGGAGAGGGTGGGAGGGGATGTGGTGTTATCTCAATTGTCTAAATTTCTCTGTTTCAAATTCTTCTTCAAGGTGTAAAAAATTAAGATTCTAAGCAATGGTTAAATGAAAGAACAATTGAGATTCTAAGCATTGGGAAATTTTCTTATTTGGAATTACCTGATTTTCTTTGTCTGGAGAATGAATATTCTTGATTCGCAGAAGAAAGGTGTTACATTTAAGTGTTTATTAGCATGAAGAGAGTAGTGTCCTATTGAAATTCTCCTTCATTGGTGAATAGATTCTGAAAGCAAGCTCATATGAGTTGTAAACTTACTAATTACCAGGAAATTTATTGGCTTTGTTTGAGCCTTGGTCGAATTGAATTTTTATTGGGTGAGGACCTAAGTAGCCTTTTGGGATGCCACTAAGTGCGCTTAGATGCTAGTTTGAGCAATTGTTAAAGTTCTCTGACGACTTCTCTATTCTGGATGAGTTTGAGCTAGGTGGTGTCTGCAAGCATGTATGTTTTTCAATGTTTCTTTAACCTGTAACGCTGATTATTGAAGTCATTTGGATGGCAATACACAGAATAAGTCAGTCTTAGCTTACACTAAGGTGAGTAGATGGGGGCCTTCTCCCTCATTGGCTGATTTCCCCCGTGAAGAAAAAAAGGCCCGGTATGGAACTACACCTAGTTTATTTATCCAAAAAAAGGGAATACTCATAGAATAAAATGAACTTATAACATAGATTATAACAAATATATATGTCATCTTCTTGGAAAATATACTGTTAATGACCCATGTGACCTTTGTTTCTAGATGCCAATTGCCAATTAGATTATTTTCCTTCAATAGATGAGTAAATTATAGTTGTCGTTTTCACTGTTCCTTGTTTTCTAGAGTCTTATGACATTGAGAACTGGTGATTCTGTTGAACATTTACTTGTTTTGATGCCTGTAGAACTCTTGTTCAAAATCTTACCATGTCTGAAATGCTCTAGGAAATCATTGTCGTGGAAGCTTTGAAGCTTGACGATACAGAAGCTGGCATATACACTGTACACTGCCTGACCTTAAGGATTCTTGGTGCCGAGGGATCACCTGTTAGGTGTATACTAATTAAGTGATGCTCTCCTTGTTACCCTTTTCCAACCTAAGGTACGTCTTTCAGTACTCGACACAGATGTGCTTATTAACTTGTATCATGTTTAGTTCAATGTGAAAAATGTTCTCATTTATGCTTAAACTGTGCACGAGTCACGTTCCTACTCGAGCTCGATTGGTTGTGTTCTTGGATATATTTGATGTAAAGGATGAGCAGATTGCAACATTTGTAGCTACAGCTTAAACCTCTGGAACTTGGAATATTTGTGTGGGTTGCAAGTTGCGAAGCTGATATGCTGCCTTCTCATGTTTGCTTGATAATTTGCAGCAGGAAGCACCAGATATATCTTGGAGTGGAAATAAAGCACCACACAAGTGGACCAAATTACAGAAGGAAAGGTGCTTATCAGTTTGGCAAGCTTAGGCTGGGCAGATGTAGCATTTGTACATAATCTAACTAGTTGAAGTGAGTGTAAGCTCCCAGACACCACCTGTCAAAAAAAATGTTTAAAATAGACCTTGTGCATATGTTTTAGTTTCATGGGTTTGACAATATATAGGAACAGGATGACCATATTTTCAACCACTTGGTAGTTATTGATGAGTGTGTTTGTATTGTATATTGAACGAGTTTTAGACACTTCATGAGCTTGTAATTAGTGGAACGTGATTTAGGTTGGATTAATGCAAGATTCTTGGCTTGTAATAAGTAGGAGGTAATGCAAGGAGAGAACGAAATTGTACCCTATCATTTAAACAAATAAGACAAAAAAATATTGAATCTAAAATAACCTTAAAAACCAACGTGCGAATTGTCTAATATCATATAAGCAAATAGCAACTCATTCTGTCTACAGATATGGACGTTTAGCACTATCTCCTCATGTCTAGAACTGGATAGTAAGAGCATGAATAATCTAACGTGGAAGGCCTTAAACCTGGTGTTCAAAGCACACGTGGTATTTGTACCACTTAGAACTAATTTTGGGGTAATAATATGCTTTAAAAGTGTTGAAAAGTATAAATTTATAATATTATCTTAATATATGTGAATATTAATTTTATATAAAATATTTATATTAAGTAAATCTGAAGGAGAAGAACTTAGGCTTTAAATAAATAAATTCTCGCGAAGAATGAGGAGCAAAGAAATTGATTAAGAAAGATAATCGTGATTGGATCGGTATATAAAGAGAATAATCTTATTTTTTTAAAATATAAAAAATGTACAATGTCTAATTGAAACATGAAAATGTAACAAAATAGGTCCTAGTTATTGTTTTTTAGGGGGTGGCAAAAAGCCCTTCAATTTCAACTCTCTCTCTCTATGTCTCTTCAGTTCTCAACTCCTCGCTTGTTCTCCTTCCACTATACATCACCATGAATCACAACATCTCACCGTACACCCTCATGCGTCCGCCCGCCGCCATACTGGCGCTTATCTCCATTGCCAGCGTCGTCGAGGCTGTGAGCACCTCTGATCTCCGAAAAATCATGGAGGAAGAGAGAAATTACAGGCTAAAGAAAGTTATTGACATTAGTCATAAGTATGTTCCTGATTTGCCTGCCTATGGTTCCAAAAATGGGCTAGGAAACTTCATAACACTCCATACTAGCATCAAGTTGGGTAACCTCTCGAATTATTCCGTCTTTAAACTTGCTACTCATTCACTGGTACCCACGTTGATGATCCTGGATATTTCAACGAGACGCTTTTCGAGTTGGGTTACGATGTCGTTTCTCTTGACCTCCGAAATTTGAATGGTACTAATATTTTTCTGTCATCTTCTTGTACAAGTAGATGCAGGATTTTTTAAATTATTTCTATTTATTTATAGGGTCATAACTTTTTGTATACATAATATTATTTGCACTCTGTTTGGATGGTCGTTACCCATGGTTGCATAATGTATTAATGAAAATAATGTTTGGATAGATTGTATCATTTGTTGGAGTTATTTTTATTATTTGGTTTGATCATATGATATTGTATAATAACACGTAGTTTACTAAAATATTCTTAACTACTATAACTATTAAAAATATCAATAATTAATTACTAGGATAACTCCAATTAAAAGACAAAATAAATAACTGTGTTTATATAATTCTAATGTTTTCTCACAATTATTTTGTGTACAATATTTATTTCAAGCTGGACATACTGAATACACTTGCACTTTCTGCCTATATACTAGTCTTACCTGCAATATTTCTATTTTCTAGTTCACAAGTTCTTAGCCCTAATTTGTTTTGTTTTTTGGTTTAAAATTTTTTTGGCACAATTTTTGTTGTGAATGCAGGTCCGGTTCTTGTAGTGGACACTCCACGGGACAAGAATATTACAGGTATGTTCCTAAACTTTGACATGAAATCCTGCCTGGCTCCCTGCTTATATTCTTGTTAATAAGCTCTGTCTCCCTAAAAAATATTTTGCACTGAATGAGAATAAACCTAAGTATTGGTTGCCCTTTTGTTCGTCAGCTGAAGTTATGAGGTCATTGAACATACCTCGGGGAGTGAAACGTGTTCTTTTTCGAACATTAAACACGGACAGGTACTTGTTCGTTTGTCCATCGAAGGCATTGATCTGTTTCAACCTTGCTAAAATTACCTACATAAGTTGTTTGTTCATGTTGAATGAGTATATTGTGAACATAAACAGGAGGTTGATGTACAAGAAAGAATTTGATTCCTCTTATACAGCATTCACCTCAGATGGAGCAGAGTATTTGGTCAGAATACTGACATCAAGCTCGTTGGTGTCGATTACTTATCTGTTGCTATTAATCCCAAGGATGGGCTCGTTAAAGTTCATCAACTACTTCTAGATCCTAAAGTAAGTATAACATCCATTTGCCTCTTTTTATGTTTTTTCTTGAGCCGAGCATCTTTCGGAAACAACCTTCCTACCTTGGTAGGGGCAAGGTCTGCGTACACTCTACTCTCCCCAGATCCCACGTTGTGGGATTTCACTAGGTATGTCGTTGTTGTTGTAGGCTTAAGTTGAGCTATAATAACAAATAACTCTATATAGCAAGCCTAATATAATAAATTGGAATATAAAGTGATAACCTGCCGGTAGTCGGTAATTGAACTGATGGCATAAATTTTTTTTACACGACCAGTGTATAAAATGTAAAAAATGATTTGGTTACCTGTAAGATTGAAAACCCCTTTGTTAAAGAATAGTTAATAAGTTTCTTGTTTAGTGCTAGCTGTATATAATCTACTAAGTTAACTTGCTACTCTATTCTTTTGTAAATGCCACTTTTATAGAATTAAAAATTAATTGTGTAATATGTATCAGGATATTATTCCAGTGGAAGGGCTCAAGCTCGATGATGCAGTACCGGGAGTTTACACAATTCACTGCCTACCCTTGAGGCTGGTTCATGGAGATGGTTCACCTGCCAGGTGCATCCTCTTCCAGTATGATGTCAAGACAGCTGGTACTTCTCATGGAAAAAGAAGATCGTCAAAACCTCAACCAGTTTCCTGAACTCAGTATTTCCAAGAAACTGTTATGAGAAAAATTAGATGTATTTATGTACTAGCTTTCTTTAGCTTTTCTAACCCATGGGACTATGTAATTTCAATCAGGGTAATGTAGAGATGGTGCTGATGTTTATTCACATTACGAGGATTAGGTAGTATTAACTATTATTCTCTTTGCCTTATTGATTCATGATCTTGGAGACACATGGTTGCACTGCTAGCTCACAACCGGAATCAGGTCAAGTGGAAGTCAGTTACACAGCATAGGTTAAAATTTTAAAGAGAATTAGTTATTACTTCTTTAACAGTGGCATTTACAAATAATCGTATATAATCTTTGCACGACTTCATTTTAAACCATCATAATACATTCTCGTCTCCCTTTCCCTTCTTTACTAAAGCTGAGAATTTTTGTAGTCAGTCTCCCTGCACTTGGCCTGGTTTTCATAGATGCTAAAATCTATAGGGCTAAGAGGAGCAAGAATGGAAACTAAATATACAATGGAAATAAGCAATAAATGAAAACCTCAGAGAGATCCAAAGGGGAGAGAGAGGACACTTTTATTATTAATCTATTGTCCATCAGCAGAATAACCCCTCTTTGTCAAGACAGAGTCAGCCAAATACAAGAATAAGAACCGAAAAGAGAAAAATTAGATAGAGCGTTTCTGTAGTGCGTAGCAGTAGTGAACAATAGATGAGACTTGAGAGCTTGATTGATCAATGATGTTACTTGAAGGGTTCAGCCCCTTTTATAGCGACATACATGATGTTTAAAGATGACAGGAATCATGTTTAAGTGGTAAGGACGTGACTCAAGGATCTAGATTTAGTAAGGCGTATATTGATGGCCAAACTTACCCTCTTTGACGTGGTCAGAGGTTTGTCAAACACGCTGGCAATGTGGATTGTGGCCCGTGAGAATGGTGTATGAGCACACTACCCTCTATATTCCGGAGCCTTGTGGACAAGGGATGTTCAGTGACTAGTGAACTTGAGGTTGATAAAAGCTTACATAGGTTCGTGGACAGGCTAATGTTGTGCGTGTTAGTCCAAAATGAGGTAGTCACTGGAATAGTGAGCACGTTCTAATTTTGGCAAGTATAGATTCCTCAATCTCATAGTAATTCCGGAGTTGGATTCCTACACAATTTGCCAAGATTCTCGTTCCATCTGCAGAGATGACAGGACCTCCTACCACACCATGGCAAGTTGGATAGACTACTTTGCCTGATTGACTCAAAGCTCCTCACCTCTGCCCACTCCGTTAAACAACGGAGTATGAACACTGAGATGTCATTTTGATATCATCTTTATGCATTATTGGGCTAAACACAAGATCTCTCTCAAAAAGGCGATTGCACCTTATTTCATGAACACGAATCAGCAACAAAGATGTTGTGATCTAAGTCGAAAGATATTTTCAACATCACAAGTCACAGCTCTGTTGACGCATGTTACAGGGAAAGAATCCTGAGTGGCTTACCAAGAAATAAAGGGTATTAAAAATAAAAAGGGTGATTTGGGGTGAGAGAGGCTCGAACTCTCGACCTCAGGATTACTCAGAAGCTATGAGACCTACGCGCTAGCCAACTGCGCCACCACCCCTTGGTGTTGCTTGTGAGTATATTAAACTATACATAGTCGAGACTTTCGACACACTGTTTATTGGTTTTCAAAATTGCGACATGTTAGAATGTCAATGTAGTCATATTGTATCACTTACAGTAATCTTCTTTTCTTTCTTGTTTGTATTCCAAAGGGAGTAGACTATTCATTTTCTTCGGTAGGAAGAGATAATGTAATATCCCATAATTTCGGGCGTGGGTTAAACATCTACAAATGTAAATGAAGAGTTTAATATATAAAAGGATGCGGTCGTGAAACAATTTAGGATTTAATAAGTGTGACGACGGGGATTAATAATAATAGTTTTATGTCCCAAAAGAGGTTATGAACTTGTGGTATATCGCACGATTATGACATTGAGTATATGAAAAATATGTAGATAATGTGAAAAAATTCTAAACCCTAAAAACTTATAAATAATACTTACATCGGGCACTTTACAACGCCAAAATGACGACCCAAATTATCTTGGGTCCTTGATGTTCTGAGCTTACAATAATAACCGCAACCACAAATGTCGGGTTCTATAGCAAAGTTTGACGTTTCGAAGCTTTGAGACATGATTTTTGGGGGCTAAAGAATGTTAAAAGAGTGAAAATGGAGAAGGTGGAGAGTGACATGAAAATGGAGAAGGTGAAGAGTGACATGAAAATGGAGAAGGTGAAGAGTGACATGAAAATGGAGAAGTCTTCTAGGGTTTATAATACCCCTTTTGCGTAGAAATTTCCTGCGCAAAAGATAATTCTGTCACACTTTTTTTTGGGTATTTTAGTTCACTTCCTTAGTTTTTGGGTCATTTAAGTTCGACTCTTACCTTTTTATAGCGAAGGCCTCAGGCATAAACTAAAGCACTGGCCTCATATTCGATTTCTGCACTTTTAATAGTAAAAACAATGTTGAATCTTTATTGGAAATTGGCATTTTGCCTGTTAACACAGCTACCTAAATTTTTAAGGGGTGGTTTAATTTGTAATTGTACTGTCTAATTATGCTAGAATCTTAATGCAGAAGATATAGAATGTTATTCAGTGATAAATCATAATACAGATAACGGGGTAAATAATAGTGTAAGGACTATAACACATGGATTGTTATAGTAATATTGCTTAATCAAGGGGATTTTTTTCTCTTTAGATACTCATTTTCACATATTGTTAATATATGTATTCTTATCGCACATTATACCTCGTATACAAATAGTACATTGGTTCACGTATATGTTATATCAAAAACTTATGCAGAGTTTAATACTGACAAGCGACAATGTAACGATTATTAACTGTACATAAATTATACTTTTAGTGCAAGACTTTATACTGAAAACCAAACTAATACTTTATTATATTGGAAAACTAAATTTACTCATACTTTATTAAACCATATGAATCTTTTCGTCTAAATTGGACAAAAGGAAAGAATTGATTTTGCAGTTCGAATATCTACTCATCAGAGGTTTGAATCATTCAACCAGATATGACAAGACTATCATCCCTCATTAACCTCTCTAGTGGCAGACTCAGAAATTTCGAGAATTCATAATAAAAAAATAAACACATAAAAAACTCAAAAAAAATCAACATCTACTATATATATAAAAAATAATTTTAAATTTTATATATAATGTAATTTTCAGATGAATGAACCCCTTATGCACCCTAGCTCTGCCACTCCTCTCTGCACCTCCTTAAGAGAAACCAAAGAATATAGACAATAATAACTTATTGAGAAGTTTCAATCCAACAATTTCTTGCCCAAAGATCGTGCAGTTCAATGTTGAATACCGCTCAGTGACTAATATTTTTCCCACAAATTTGTTTAAGTGTTTTATAGTCCCTGTTTACAAAGATGTGTCGTATTTCGAATGGCTCATGAATTGCTTTTTTGTTGGAAAACCAAGTGCCATAATATTAAGGTGAACCATTTGAAATATCGTAGCTGTGTGTTGATACTCCAGTCCTTGCCTTATTTCTTGGGGTAAATTTCATGAATAGTAACTTAACTATCACTTCTTTTCATTAAAGTCACTTAATTATATTTTCTAATAGAAAAATTACATAACTATCACATTTTTTCACCAAAGTCACTTAACTATATTTTCTAACACAAAAGTCACACCTACAGAAAAATTCAACTTCCGATGGATAATATATTAATATTTTTTTATTTTAAATTTAATAGATAAAAAATCAATTAAAAAGAATCGACCCGGTCCAAAGCTCATATGCAACTATTAAAATACCAAAAGGGTGAATAAATTTGAAATAAAAAATTACCACAAGATTATTAACTTCCGATGCAAATAGTAATAACTATTACTCCATATAATTCAATTTCCTACTGTCCAACAACATGTAGTAACACTTTTCAATATTTAGTGTACTTTGTTTATCTTATTTACATACGTTAGTTACTTGCTTCTTTTTTCAGAATGCGCTATCATGACTTATTTGCTTTTGTTACCAGCATTTTCATACTGCTTTAAATTTCTTGTCCGGGTCTGACCGTTTCTCTTTATTTGCTTGTGCTTATGCTTTGTCTTGAGCCCAGGGTCTTTCGGAAATAGCCGCTCTACCTACTAAGGTAGAGGTAAGGTCTGCGTACACTCTACCCTCCGCAGACCCACGTTGTTGGATTTCACTAGGTATGTTGTTGTTGTAAAAAATGACTTTCAATTTATGATAGTCTTTTATACACTTTTCTGATTAAGAATAAAAAATTACTAAAAAAATATTCAACAATATTGATATAAGTGAGTAAAAGTTTTATTTAACAATTCTAAAATTTTGAGATTAAGAAATAATACTTCTCTCATCTCTTATATTGTGAGATAAAATATTATTTGACTCAATATTTACAAGTAATTTTCAAAAACTTTAAATATTGTATCAGTTATTAACTATATCTATATTGGAGATTATTACATTTAATTTAAAATATTTACCAATAAATAGTTTACAACTTTGAGTATGCAAGTATAACATGAAAATAAAGATGCTTCACGAAAATTTATAGTAAATTTATAATACAAATAATAATATTAAATAATGAGATATATCAAGATTTGAACCTTAAAATTAAAAAATATATACCATGAAGCCTAATGGTCGGGTTTGAAATCAAAAGGAAAGAAGAAGAAAAAAAAAGAGATATATGAATTTTAATTATAACTATCATTATTCAAAAAATTTAATTACTAAAAAATGTATCACAATTTATATTATTGAAGATCGTTTTTGATATTTTAAAATATACGCAATAATTTGACTTATTTATAATCATTGATTTAAGATCAAGGGGGGGTTTATTGTCCCATTCAAGATATGAAAGGGCTATTATTTTCAAACCCAATATGTTAAGGGGGTAAAATAGACTTCACTCTTTTATTTTTGATACTAGAAAAAGGATTGCCCGTGCTCTGCACGGGCCTAATATATGTCTATAATTTTAATTATATTTTGAATGTTTTATCATATTTATATAAGAAGAAATATAATATTTTTATTTAGTTTTTGAATATATAAATTATATATAAAAATATTGAGTTGATTTAAATTAATTTAACTTTAAAAATTAATTAAATTGACTCCCGATAAATAAAAATGTCACATGTATTGGGAATGAGGAAATAACATACTTTGTTACTACATTTTTTTAAAGTTGCACTAGTCTTTTACCAAAGAGATAACATGAATGTGAATGATTTGAAATACCTTTTTCTAACCAGAAGTAAAAACTTTATATCTTATATCTTAATACAGGATGAATCTTTCCATTGAAATAATCACATTTTAATTTAGAAATACATAATCTCTCATCTCTGTCCATAGATTTTTCCATCTGAAGTAAGCAAATGTATTGCACATGCATTATTAATTTCCGACAAATTCAATGAATTAAACTTTGTACTACTTATTAATTTTATCGTGCATGTGAATGTAAAATACCACATTTTTTATGTCCAAATGCCTACTTAGAATTTCAAATAATAACATATTTTGTGTAGATTATGTTTTGTTATTTTATTTATGTTAGTTCCTTGTTAATTGTAAACTAAAAACATTAAGTCTGAAGCATTTTTTAAATAAAAAAATAGAGAGAGAAGCAACCAACAGAAACAGTAAACACACATATCTCAATACCTCTATTAAACTAAAAGCTGTCTGCCTGAACATATATAAATTAATAATTTGAGGAGAAAGTGCAAAAAAGCTGTCGTAACACGTAAGGCAGGTGTCCTCTAACATCATCTTTTTTTAAATGAAATTGTCCTCTATTTTTTCAATATTTACCAAAATATATGTAGTCAACTATGCAATAAAAAAACAAATCAGGGGCAAAAGAGAAACATGAAAAAGTGATGAGTGATGCAAAGGATAATTTAATCAATACCGGACCTCCCAGGGACACTGGAACCGTATTTCACTCACCAAACGGTGTGTATACTGTATAACAGCAACCATCAGATGCATTTTAAACCATTCATAATATTTCATTTTGACTGAAATGACCAAATTGCCCTCAACATGCCAAAGCAGGCATGTTAATCTCCTGTGTGCTAACTCCCTCTTCTAATATAGTACAACATTGTTGCTCGAAATAAAACAGAAGATGAGATGGCAAAAGTACTCATCAAGCATCCAAGAGATGTTCATAGCATTTGACAAGCTACTTTCCAACAGTATATTAAAACAAAATCTGCTTTGTTCAACTTATAAAGCTGGCATATCAACAATTCTAACAGGATGTAAAAATCACAAAAATATAATCTAAAATTTCCCTGTAAAAGAGAATCACCATCCTGTGATTCCAGACTCGCCTATGCGGCGCATACTGCTTGTACAAAAGCTAGTTGAACCTATCTGATAGAAGATCACTGTACATTTCACTTCAGGGAATACCCCTATAATACAGGCACAAAACAATAAGCTTCTTTTAAATCCTTTTCAGATTCTACAATATTAAACAGTTTCAGCATAGCAATCACGAACATGTCATGAGAAGTCCTGAAATTTCTATGTCAGACAAAGATATAACACCACACTAGTGAAAACTTAGTGAGAACTTGTATGTGCACATTCCTTATCCAAGCATTTAAGAACATAGCATCAAAGTTATCGCGGAGGATATGCTCCGGGGTAAGGACCTGGCAAAACATTAAATCATATAGTTAACCCCTAATTGAGATGCCAGGGGAGAGTAGGAAATTCATGTCTTACAAGAGTATTTACCTGGAGGATAAGAGTAACCCTGTGGTGGATAAGGCGGAGGTGGATATGCTGAAGGCGATGAGTAAGGTGAAGGATAAGCAGCCGATTGAGGGGGATAAGGAGATGCTGGATGATATGCTGCTGAAGGAGGCGGGGCTGTGGGATAAGGAGATGGTGAATGATATGCTGCTGAAGGAGGCGGGACTGTGGAGTAAGGAGATGGTGCTGGATAGGCAGAAGGTGGTGGGTGAGAAGCGACATGTGGTGGAGCTGCCGAATATGGATACGATCCAGGAGTTGGTGTTACATATGGAGAGCCTGATTGAGCATGGCTTGTTGCTGGCTTCTGGAAGAAAAAGAGAAAATCATGTTAAAGATATTCTAAGCTTTTCATTTTTTCTTCTGGGGTGCGGTGCAAGGAAGAAATTCTAAGAAAGATGGTGGCACTTACATTGGCATTTGCGTAGTGCATTATTAGTCGAACTTCTCCTGCATGCCTGTAAAAGAGAAATAGAAGCCAAAGTACTTCTGTTACACTGCGCGATTTCATTCATTACAACCCCCCACCCCCAACATCAGTGCAAAAACCCCTAGACGATTTCACAAAGATCCAGTTTACAACTTTATTAGAAATTTAGGTTCACACAATTCAAATAAACTTTATTAACTACAGAGATATGTATAGACAAATCCTTTAATGTTTCTGTTAATCGCATGAGGCGTCCTTGAGACCTAGTACTACAGGAGATTCTTTCCTAGATTTGAAAAAGATTTGTGTATAATTTCAGACACCTTGATGCTTAAACTAAGTGTTCAACGCTTATAATAAAACAGAAGTGAAACATTGAGGTCCCTGACAGGTGAGGCCAAAGGAGAGCAATTTTTCAGCCATCAAGAAAAGAAAGACAACAACATACCCAGTTTAATCCCACAAGTGGGGTCTGGGGAGGGTAGAGTGTACGTAGACCTTATTCCTACCTTGGGAGGTAGAGAAGTTGTTTCCGATAGACCCTCGGCAAGAAAAGAAAGACATAAGATCTAAACATGAAACTGGATTTTGTTATCTCCTATTTTTTTCCTATAAAAAGAATAAAGACATGATGTTTCTTTTTATTCCTTTCCTTATATACACGAGTGAAAAAAACTGCTCTCGTCGTTCGTCTCCAACTACTTCACAAATTCTCTCAACAAAAAAGCTTTTTACTCCCATGAATCCACCAGTATTAGTAACTGTGGTGCTGACTAAACACCTTCTATATAATGAAAGCAAAGAAGTACACCTCTTGTTGACTTAGCTTAAATCCTGCAAGGTAATCAATAACAGAAATTCCTCGCATCAATCTAGTATATAGAACCTCAACTATTCCTAATTCTTCACCCAACTTGAGGCTAAAACGTGACCCAAAGGTGTCTTGTATGTCTAAGGGTCTTTAAGGCTCTTTGTAGAAAGAGCTGATTCATGACTCAGCCGGGACGAGCAGAAGTAAGACAATCAATGGGGAGAAAGTTTTACAGAAAGTAGCCTAGCTAATTGATCCTTGATTCATGAGTTACGAAGCATACTAGCATCTTATATTTCTTCAACAAAAGGCTGGAAAATCCATCTTCTGCAGAGTCATTTAAGAGATAGAAGGAAAAGAAAATGGTAGAAGATTACTTCTCCTACAAACTGGCTAAGGCATATTAAATTTATAAGGTGACTTATCCTCTCTTTGCTTTTGGACTTCACAAAAGTCAATTTCCATTTATCCTCTTTGTCTTTTTTTCTATAAGTATTTACATTTATCCTCTTTCAGTTTGGTGCACGTGACTAATGCAAATACTCACCGTTGTAATCATTAATCCATCAGAAGCAGGAATATTTTAGAAGCTAGGGGCCTAAAGCTAACTGAATGTTTTCTGCAACTCTTTAGTCTATTTGATTCCTCAACAAGAAGTTCAAATGGATGTTTGTGTATTGTTACACCAGGCAATAATAATCTAAAGTAACTCTTATTAGGTTGATTGTGTGACCAAATATTACCTTTAACATATCATTACATTTAAGCTTTCTGTGGTTTCCTTGGCTAAGAATCTAAATATCTCTCGAAATATAGTTACTTTGAGATTCTTCAACTAAACTCATAATTTTTCAGCACTTGTACAGATAACTTATAAAGCCTAAGTTCACCATCCGGAAGTAAGTTGATGGCTAGTTATAGGCAGGTCTACATTAATCTAACATGATGAAATGTAGAACTTTAGTGATCGACATAACTTGTCATATTAATTGTCGCATGAAAGAGTGAAGCACAAATGTAGAAGATTTCGTCAAAGAAACAAGCAACTAAATAGACAAATTATCACCATAAAAGAAAGACCATACATAAAAAAGCAAATATCATCTAGATAAGAAACAATGTGGCAGTTTTTACCTGCCCCTCTTTGTCTGGAGTGGCCAAGCAGTATCATCATATCCCTGCCCGAGAACCTTCTGTAGTTGAACCCTAGAGTCAAAATAATTAAATAGATCATTCAATTCCAAATTAACCATCAATATCCATTTTACTCTTTTCAGGAAAACGAATTGAAAATTACTTTCCGCTCCCTATGAAGTCGTCGGAATTAACGGTATTGCTATTCCAGACGACAACATTAATCTCTCGCAACCCTTCGATGAGTGTAAACACGAATTTCTCTTGAAACGTAGGGTTCTTTCCGCCATCTACATAAAAACAAAATTGCACAACAAGGGCTTGAATTTCATCAAAATTAATCAACTGCCTTACTTTATGAATAATTTATACCTGTACATGTACGAGTACGGTATTTTGAACTGCCGTATTCAAGACAAACGTACGGATCTTGCCTTGAAATCCATTCAGTGTCCTTTAATTTGTTACAAGCAACAACTACAAGATCGAAAATTAATTACAAGGAATTCATAGAATATCAGTTGTTAAAAATAATACTAGTTAATGAAGTTTGAAGTTGATACCAGTGACTTCAAGGATTTGGCCTTGGATGCCATATACAATCGACATGGAAAAACAACAAGAAGAAGAATAATTTGGGTTTAAATTTAATTGTTGGACATTTAGCAAAAGAAAAAAGAAAAGACGGTTTATATAAAACAAATCAACCAATAGGGTGGTTTCGTGTTCCTTTCTTTGACTAATATAAAAAGAAAACTGTGTAACAATTTAAAATCTTTGGTGGACCAGTAGAGAATACGCGTTTCTTATAATTTCAAATTTTTATATGAATCTCTTTTTATATTTAGGGGTAATAAGATTAAAGTCAAACATCTCTATAATAATAATGGTTGTCCAAAAATTTCATGATTGTTATAATGAGTTGTTATTATATATCTATTTATATTAATATTTGATAATTATATTTTATTTAGCTGTTATAAACAAAAGTACGTAAATAATTATTTTTTATATTATTTATGTTATAAACGAAAATAATATACTTGTTAATTTAAAACTTCAATTGATTTTCATATCTCATTAATTAAAAATTAGAAAGACTAATAGAATACTAATAAATCCATAACTAGTTGTACCATACCGATAAAGAATTAACATCTAAGTGTAGGATTTTGTTGAGTACAAAACACATAAGTAAGGCACAGCGGAAGTTTAAAATTTTGTTCTTACTTACCCCAACAATTACTTCTGGTATGGTTATATGACAATAAAAAACCTGTAACATAAAATATGAACACTTACAGGTTGTATTATGTGGAATCTTTATCAACTGTGGGTTCGCACGCGAAAGCCCTTTCGATTGCAAGCTCCAAGCTTCAATGTATTTCACCTTTGGAAAGCTAGGAAATTCGGCAAAGTTTCGAGAGAGTGTTTTGATTCTAAGTCTTAGAGACTTAGAATAATAATATGAAATTAAGTATATTGAATAATGAAGTGAATGTCTATATTTATAGGTGAAAAATTAGGTCAAACCGAATTAGGGTTTGACCTTGGGCCTGGCCCCAAAAATCGAGACAGATTAGGTCATCAACGCCGCGGCCCTATGGTGTGGCCGCTGTGGCGCTTGACGTGGCCCTACATTGTCTCGATTTATTTTTCGCACATTCTTAATTAAATCCAAAATCTAATTTTGACTTAATTAAAACAATCATTATTCATTCATAATATCTTGATTCTAAATCGAATATTTAATACTCTCTCAATACATCCTTAGATCGAAAAGACAATCGACATAGTGTGACCCTATAGGCTTTCACATATCGACATTAATTAAATTAAGGTCTACGCGGAACTTGTACACGGCGCCGCAAGACGAACTCAATATGTGAAGTACATTTACACGAATCCAGTAAACTTAACCTCTATGTAGTAAGATAAAATCCTTTCATTCATGACACACCCGATCAAGCTTAGGATTTGTCAAGTGTCTATCCAAATGGTTTAATCATTGTATCTCATCTATATTAGTTGACAACTAGACCATATTCTAAATATGTCTATTGCGTTGGCCAACGACTTAGTCAACCTAATATCACTGAGAATCTGAGTGTTCTCTCGAATATACATTCGAGGAATGAATCCTAATCTTGGCTCAACTACCACCTTTAATCCACATCGTAATGTACCCAATACAAGTTGTATCTCAACCTATAAGGCATTTGAGTTTAGGACAGGATCAAAGTATATTACTCTGTAGACAAGGTGCATATTGACCTCAAGTCTAAGGACTTATATCTCCCACACGCTGATCATACTTTAGACAAGTATAACAAACAGTATATCAGCAGGGTATACCAATACTTCGAAAGTATCCATAGTCCATCACGAGTAGCCATTACTCGTAGCATGTGAGACATACTACATCCTCTAAGGATGTGATGCAGACCACATGTCGACTTATCACATATCATCGATATTTCAGTCTCGATGATCACTAGTCGAGGCTATTTTAAGAGTTACGTTATAATATTAATATCTCACATTATTAATAACAGCGTAACCTCCAGGGATTCATATTATAGAATATTATAAACAATCAATTAATAATTCAATAATTACAAATGCCAAAATATTAATCTCCATTAATAATAATACGAATGTGTATAAAGTACATTTGTCCTAATACAGATTGTCTCTAGGACATAAATATACTTTCAATCTCCTACTTGGCCTAGAGCCAATCTCCAACATATCTAATGCCCATATTCTCAAGATGACCATTATGCTTGACTAAGCTTAATGGTTTAGTGAATGGGTCAGCTAGATCATCGTCTGTGGGAACATAGTCTAATCTAATCTCTTCAGTCTCCACTATCTCTCTGAGTATGTGGTACTTCCTTGGTACATGCTTGTTTATGTTTGTTGATCTCGGTTCCTTAGCTTGTGCAATCGCACCAATGTTGTCACAATAAATCGTTATTGGACAAGTAACACTTGGAACAACCCCTAGTTCCTTCAGGAACTCAGAAATCGCGACAACTTCTTTACCAGCTTTCGATCCAAAGAATGTACTCAAACACATTTGTCGAATCGTGATTGTAGCTTGTTTGGAGCTTTTCCAGCTTACTGCTCCACCATTGAAAATGAACGTGTACCTATACTGAGATTTGAAGTCATCAAGATCCGTTTGGAAGCTAGCATTAGTGAACCCAGTAGCAGCTAACCTTTCTTCCCCACCATAGACTAAGAAGTAATCTTTAGTTCGTTTAAGATACTTAAGAATACTCTTGACTGCTTTCCAGTGTTCTTCCCCAGGATTCTGCTGGAATTTGCAAGTCATACTAAGTGCAAAGGCCACATCTGGCCTAGTACAGGTCATGGCATACATGATCGATCATATAGCTGAAGCATATGGGATCTTTTTCATGTGTTCAAGTTCTATAGTATTAAAAGGACTATCCTTCTTAGATAACTTTATGCCTTGTCCCATAGGTAGACCGCCTTTCTTGAAATTTTCCATAGAAAAACGTCTAAGAACTTTATCTATGTAGACTGACTGTGACAACCTCAACAATCTATTAGGTCTATCTCTATAGATCCTAATTTCCAGAATGTAGCAGGCTTCACATAAATCATTCATCATGAAGGTACGGAACAACCACTCCTTGACTGACTGCATAAGAGTCTTATTATCTCCCATTATCAATATGTCATCTACATATATGATAATTGTTGACACCCAATTTTGTCCCATCTTTTATGATTTTATTTGTAATTTTTAATATTTTTACACTTTTAAAATAATTTTAAAATATAGGCATATATGTGTGTATCTTCGTATTATTATTATTATTCGCATATTTTATATCATTTGCATTTTATAATAATCATAAGTTATCCGAAAATTCTATGTTATTTTATTCTCGCAAAATTGCATCGCATTTCCTTTTTATTAAGCATTAAACATTTTGCAAATATTATATTTTATTATTATCACGTCGTTATGTTATTTTAAATAATTCACATCTTTTACAAAACAAGAAAAAAATATATATATATATATAAATATGTTTTAATATTAAACCCCTTTTATTTTTTAAATTCCTAACCCATTTCATTTCCCAACCCAATACAATTTCTACCCAACCTAAATTAAAACCCATTTTTCGCCCAAGCCCAATTCCCAAATTTAATTCCCACAACCCAACTCTACTGGCCCAACATCCCTTCCTTTTATTCAAAGCGTCCACCAGCCCAAATCTCCCAAACCCATTCCCTTACCCCTAGGCCCAACCGAAACCCCCACTGCCCAACCCCCATAAACCGGCCCAACCCCCAAATCCCTTTTATTCTACACCCAACCCTTCTTCTTATTCCCAAAACAAAACCCAAAAATCAAAATAAAAAAAAACTAAAACCTAACACTCCAAATCAGCCGCCACCCTACCCCCCACGCCGCCACCCTACACCCCTACACCCCGCCTCACGCCGCCAAGACCCTACCCTGACACCGCCAAACCCATCACCTCACCAACACGCCCCAAAAATCAGATTTTGTCTCCCCCTTTATTTTGAAATTTGAATTCGTTTTAAAAAGGGGGGGGGGGTATGAGGGGGTTGGAGGTCGAGTTTGAGACCTATAAACCCCCCCCCCCCTTTTGCACTGTTTCGGGAGGATTTTTTCGGATTGAAAAAGGTTTTTTTTTCTTGCTTAAGGTCAATTTTAATTTGAAATTTAGGTTTAAGTTTTGGTTGTATTGTATTTGTTTGTATTGTTCTTCACTAAAACAAAAATCCGAAATCTTCTTAAGAACACCTCTTTGTTCTTGCATGTGTTCTTCAACTTAAAGATTCCGAAAATATAGGTCGAAAATTATTGGTTTTTGGTGTTGAAGAATCTGAATTTTTAGCTATTTTCATCGCTTTGGTTCAGGGTCGGGTCAGCTGCCGGGTCCGGACGGGTCATTCGGGCTCGGATCAAACATGCGAAAATCAGAAAACAGAGAGCAATTCCCAGAAAAATCAGAATTCATAAAAAATCTACAACAAAATCAGAATTCTAACATTTCCGAGCGGATTCGACGATTCAAAACACGCCTCGGTTAGCTACCCTAAAAGGTTAGACTCGTTCCAATTCTTCTATATTTCTTAAAGCTTATTTGATTGTGTTGTTTATGCTTGATTTAGTATGATATTTTGCTAAGTAATGTAGTCTTGATTAATTAATATGATAATGAGACGATTTTGCTTATATAATTGTATTTATGTTGTTGGGACATTTCTGATTTGGGTTTGATACGTGATAGATGATATTGCCTCGATTTTTTGGTTAACTAATTATTGTCATTAGCTTTAGTAAGGTATCTTGGGTTCATTGTTAAATGCAATACGGATAATGTAAGATTAATATGTGTTTGGAAGAGCTATGGCTTGATTAAATACTCTTAGGACACCTAGCGGATTGTTGATATTCAAATTATTGTATGTTGTGTAAGTTGTTAGTTTGGTGGCTGCCTAATAAATCAAAAACGAGCATACTTTAGTTGATTAAAATGACGATATTTACATGTTATATTCTAGATTAATATGTGCAATTTTAAAAGGAGTATGTTATCCACGTTTAATATAATAGTATGTGCGTTTGGTTTAAGTTTATGAATGTCATGTTTCTTTAAGATTAAGATGAGTTCAATGGAATTTATCATGTATGTTTACATAATTTATACATTGGTCTTCCTTGCCTCTTTTATTCTTGTTTAAATTTAGAGCCGGTTGTGTTAGCATACATTCTTTCTTCGGCTACTTTAGTATGCCAAATCTGAAAAAATAATGTCTTGAGGATATGTAAAATATATGGTCATGAGTATTCATTCCTATGTGTATTTAATGTTGTATATTTCGTGTATATATATATGTTAGGAATATACATGTGTTTATATTTTCGTTCCGTCTACTAATCCTTTTCTTTTCTTTACATGAAATGCATCGGGAGTAACGAAGAGTCTCATTATGAGACTCATCATGACTTCGTCCAAAATGAAGAACCACATTCACATTCCTTGTATTCTCCGGCCTCGGAATTTCTACACAAATAGGGCGGGATGACATCATCATCCTCCCTAGTTTCCTCTTTTATTATTATTCTTTAATTTCGTTATTTCTATTCTTGGGCATGTAATAATTATTTTAATGCTTGTGTGATTGTTAGAATGCTTAGAATAATTAGGCCGCGAATAGATGAATGAATAGGATAGTCTAACTGCCGTTAGTTTATTTCTTAGGATCGTTTGAAATTGGAAACCAACCGCTAGCTTTATTTGTTTAGGACCGTCTTGTGTGTTCCAAACTTAGCCTCTAGTTACTTTGTTCTATTTTTTAGGTTCGTTATGCATGCTTTAATATCTTTCAAAAATAATTTGGCTATCTATTATTCATTTTCTTTAATCCTAAAAAATAAGGTTTGCATTCTATCATATTTGCAACCTTGAAAGATTTTTCATAAAAAATTTGCTTCTTTTATTATTCAATTGCCAAATATGTATTTTTCTATATAAAATATAACTTCTGGGCAATGATGAGGCTTAAACCTTTATTTCATCCGAGATCAACATGTTTAGTAGGCGAGGTGAATTATATATTCGCAGCCACGACGTGATTATAGTGATCTTTTCTATTTCACCCGAGAGACCAACACGTTTAGTAGGCGAGGCAATCAAAATAAACCACATGAGTCATATGTTTGCAGCCACGACGTGATTGGAATGTTCTTTTCAAAATTTAAGTCTGAGCCCCCGTGATCAAAACATTCACTGTTTTGAATACGGATATGAAGTTATTTGTATTCAATTGTTTCTAACCGTTTGTTCTTGACAGCTTGCAAGGATTAAAGTAAATAAGGCAGATTATTCCTCGGAGTTTATTTATTTTATTTCTTTCTTTAATTCCGCTTTTATCCCGCTTTGTATTGTAATATTATCTATCGCGCTTATGTAACTATTGAAATGCTTAGAATAGGCAAACTTAGGATTAATTCATAGGGTAGTTTAAGATTTGAAACTCGTCGCTAGCTTATTTATTTGTAGGCTCAGTTAAATTCAAACTTAGAAATCCTTCGCTAGTTTATTTATTTTAGGCTTGTCATGCGTATTCAAGATTTTCAAAACAACTTTTGTCATTTTTTATTTGCTTTATTTATCGTACCAAATAAGTTTATCTTTTGTCAATTTACAATTCATTGATTCCCAAAATTTTACTTCTTTGGCGTTATAAATAAATTGTTTTACTATCAATTGTCAAAATACATATTTTTTCAACTCTACATGTATTTCTCTTTAGATATCATATAAATGCATATTTTGAAAAATCTCTACATTTATCTATCTTTTAAAATGCATCATTTTTCTAATTATTTGCAAACGTCTTTTAATCTATTATACTTGTAAAACATGCATTATTTCTACCAATAATTAACCTGAGTTTTACCGGATAACCGCAAGTTAGCGGATCTTAAAGGATGCCTAACCCCTTCCCTTTAGGATAATAAAGAACTCTTACCTAGAATCTCACTAGTTTCGCAGACCTTAAAATTGGAGTTACATGGCAGCATTTAGTTTAATATTTAGGTGTCCTAATTCACCGTAAAAATAATTAGGTGGCGACTCCTCAATCATTTACCCAGGAATCACCCCCATACGTCTGTGCTCCGCTTTGACCCGAGCAAGGTCAAAATAGGGCGCTACAATAATGAAGACAATACTCTCATCCTTGCGTTTACTATAACCACATGGACCCTCTTTGCTTCTAACGAAATCAAATGACTTGATATCCTTGTCGAAGCAAATGTTCCAACTTCTTGAGGTTTGCTTAAGCCCATAAATGGACTTTTGTAGCTTGCATACGGTATTTGGTTTGGACTCAAGTGAAAAACCCTCGGGTTGTTTCATAAAAACCTCCTCAACTAGATTACCATGGAAAACAGTTTTGACGTCCATCTGACAAATGTCATAGTCATAATATGCAGTTATTGCTAGCAAAATCCGAATTGACTTAATCTTAGCAACAGGTGAAAAAGTTCATCATAATCGACCCCAGGCCGTTGATTATAACATTTAGCCACAATCTTGACTCATAAGTATGTACCTTACCATATGCATCAATCTTCTTCTTGAAGACCCATTTGCATTATATGGGTCTAACCCGTGTTGGCAAATCAACCAAGTTTCAAACTTGATTTATGTACATCGAGTCCATCTCAGATTTCATGGCTTCTTGCCATCTCTGCCAATCAATGTCTAACATAGCTTCGATGTAAGTTGTAGGTTCATCGTCATCAGAAATATCTATATCATTGTGTGTTTCAACAATGAGATTAAGTCTTTCAGGCAGACGATGAGTCCTAGTGGTCCTACGGAGTTGATTATTCTACGTTTCAGCATTTTCTGCATTCTGATTGTGAGAAGGTATTTGTGTGTTGGACAATCTATCACCTTGAGAGCTTTCAGGAATGTCATTCTCATGTATTTCCTGAATGAAATGATGTACAATCATTGTATCACCTTCCATTGGTTGTGTATTAGAGCTTTGTATTTCCTTACTATCTCTCACAACACTCCCACTGGTTGAAGGGCGTACTCTAAGTACCCAATCTTCACCAGATACTCCTACTGAATCCTTGTTTAGGTCATTCGACAAGGGTTCAATTTCTATGTTATCTTGTGGTTCTTGAATTTCTTCAAGTTCTATCTCTGTGCAACTATGTTCCTTGTAGACATATTCTTCTTCAAGGAAAGTTGCGTTCCTGGAAACAATAACCTTACGTTCTCCAGGAAGATAGAAGTAGTATCCCTTAGTTTTCTTTGGATACCCCACGAAGTAACATTTCTCACTTTTGGATTCCAACTTGTCAGTGAGCATCTTCTTAACATATGCAGGGCACCCCCAGGGTCTCATATGTTTAAGAGCTGGCTTCTTGCCACATCATATCTCATAGGGTATCTTTTTTACTGACTTGGAAGGAACCATGTTCAGAACATATATTGAGGTTTGTCTAGCATGTCCCCAAAGGTATGTAGGTAGAGCTGAGGAGCTCATAATGGATCGAACCATATCCAATAAGGTTCAATTTCTCCTTTTGGCAACACCATTCATCTGTGGTGTTCCAGGAGGTGTCCACTCTAATTGGACTCCATATAGCTTTAAGTAATATAGAAAATCCTTGCTCAAGTATTCACCTCCTCGATCCAATCGAAGGGTTTTGATACTTGTTGCAAGTTGATTCTCTACTTCCGACTTGTACTCTTTGAACTTCTCTAAAGTATCATATTTGTGTCTCATAAGATATACATATCCATACCTTGTGAAGTCGTTAGTAAAAGTGATGAAGTATGGGAAGCCTCATTTAGCTTGAGTCGAAAATGGCCTACATACATCAGTATGGACCAACTCAAGCACCTCCTTGGCTCGCACACCTTTCCTAGGAAGTGGCTTATTGGTCATGTTTCCTCTCAAGCAAGATTCGTAGTTACCATAAGACTCCAAGTCAAATGGTTCGAGGTAGTCTAACTTCCTCAACCTTGCTATCCTTGATATGACCAAGTCTGTAATGCCATAGGTAGGTAGAGTTTCTATTACTTATCTTAGCTCATTTATTTTGTACATTGAGTATTTCTCGACTACAGTTTAGTGTATATAATCCATCCACAAGAGGAACAGTTCCATATATAATATTATCAATAGACAGTACTTGACTGCCATTACAAATATATGAGGAAAAACCCTCCATGTCCAAAACAGGGATAGAAATGATATTCCTCGTTAACGAGGTACATATTAGCAATCATTTAACACTAGACAATAGCCAGAAGGCAAATTTAATCTATAAGTTCCTATGCGCTCAGCATCCACTCGTGCTCCATTTCCAACGCATATGTCTACCTCTCTTGGTCCAACCTTTCTGCTATCAGTTAGCCCCTGCACAGTTGTACAAATGTGTGAGCCATAAGCGGTATCCAATACCCAGGAATGAGAGTTATTTATAGACATATTTATTTTAATGAGTACATACCTTGTCCACCAGAGGTAGAAACACCTGGTGTTTTTCCTCCTCCTAATGGTGTGCCGTCCCTCTTCCAATGCCCCTTCTTATTGCAGTTGAGGCATTCATCCTTAGCCGGATTTACCTTCTTTTTCTTCACACCTCCCTTAGGCTTCATAGCTGAGGGCGCAACGACTGTTTTTCCCTTCTTCTTCTGACATTCCTTACCTTTCGACTTGGGTAGGCTAGTAGAGCTCACCATGAGCATAACTTTGCCTTTAGAAGTGGAAGACTCAAAGGTCTTGAGCATGTTGTGCAGCTCCGGCAGACTCGCCTTCGTTCCATTCATATTGTAATTCACTATGAAGTTTTTAAAGGAACGAGGGAGAGAGTTCAAGATGAGGGTGGTAACGACATTCTTTTCCAGCTTTGTTCCAATTGAAGCAAGCCTCTCTATCAGCCCTATCATCTTCAACACATGCTGCGAGACCTGGCCCCCTTCATTGAGCTTACCCTTGAAAGGTTCTATCAGTAACTCATATTCCATAGTCTAGGATTGTGTGTCATAGAGACTCTTCAAGTGTTCGAGCATCTCATTAGGACCTATGTTCTCATGTTGTCTCTGAAGTTCCATAGACATGGAAGACAACATCAAGCACTATGCTGAAGTGGCATCATCTAGGTGTTTTTGGTAAGCATCCTTATCAAAAGAGGCATATTTAACAGAGTCTGTCGCAGGGACTGTTGGGAACACCGTGTCCAACACGTATTCTATTTTCTCTTGTCTCAGCACTATTCACAAATTTCTTAGTCAGTCAAGATAGTTAGGTCCAGTAAGTTTGTTCATTTCAATCAACATTTTCAATGATAAGCTCGACATCTTTGATAATCTGAAGAATTAGATAGATTGGAAATCAAACTCAAAATTTATTTCCTATTACACACATTCGTTTAGACTAATCAACATGGCCTTTTGTTTAATTATCTTCCACTATTTTAACATACTTCTACGACCCTATGGTAGAGTACATACCTATATTAATTGAGGTCATAATGGGCCAAGATCCAAGCCTATGCTACCTCTGCGTTTGTTTTGGCTGATAACTTCAATAATACATCTTGGTAGGTTCTAAACCAACTGCAAAACTTATTTGCAACTCTTGGTTGATCAAATATTACATTTAATCTTGCGTCCTTAGATTAGTCCGACACTTTGGCGCCAAGATTTGTCTAAGCAAGTCAACCCTATTACACGACTGCGTTTATGTATCTAAGTAAATTTGGCCTTTGTGAGCAAACACTTTGGTGTAAATACCCACAAAAGTTTATTGTTTACCTTTACATTAAAACACATCTATGAAAGAGTCTGGGTCCTCGTAGACTTAGAGAAAATTCTTTGGCATAAATACTCGTATCGCCGAAAAGCATTTTGCACTCTAACAATTATAATAGACGACGCGTTTTAATTTAGACTTGTATTTAAAATTTTGGGGAACATTTTAATTAAGGATTTTAACCAAGATCAACTCTTTTACGTCATATCCAATATGACATCTTAATATCGTGCAAAACTAATGACACGTATAGTTGGGAACCGCCAACCCAATATGCATGATATAAGATGGTTTAATCAAATACTGGGCGCCGCTTGTCCAGACAGTTATAGCAGATGTTATTCTAGTAATTTAAATGACAAATGATTTGACATTTAGCACATAAACAGTATACTTATCAAATAATATATTGTATTATAATAATCTTAGGTTAAACATTCTAAACTCTGATTTTTTTATTTTTGGATAGGTGGGGCCGCGACGTTAATCATTAGGGCCGCAGCGCCACTGAGGCAGAACCCTTTCGGCTTCTGTAAATGCATTAGAGCCGCGACGCTCCACCATGGAGCCACAGCGCTGCAAAGATAAAAACCTTTCGGCTTTTGCAAATGCATTTGCGTCGCGGCGCTCCACCATGGAGCCGTGGCGCTGCTATGGTAGAAACATTTCGGCTTTTATAAATGCATTAGCGTCGCGGAGCCTACTATCCAGTAAGTCCAAATTTTGAAATGAAGCATTAGCGCCGCGATGCTCCACCATGGAGCCGCGGTGCCGCCTTGAAAACCCTAGAAAGCGTAGTGGCGCCCTACCATAGGGTCGCGATGCCGATGTCCTGACAAACGTTTCTGTGTTGATTTTTCAAAATCATTCAAGCCCTAAATCCAATTTAGGGATCAAATCACAGATCCTTTATCATCACCCACCATTATCAATAACGCACATATCGACCATTATCAGTTCTTACCCGTTCTTTGTCGTGCACCGTGCAATGAGTCGGACAACACATTTTTGGCTTAGTTCGAGTTAGAGCGGAATGACTTCCTCGAGTTAGCGTAGGAAATAATTTAGGGTGATATCAAAAGGTTAACATTCGGTCAAGACATGTAGGATTTCAAGAAGCCTTGTTTTAATCCAATTTTATGTTTAACCCATATTATTATGTTATTCAATTGTTATATACCATTGACCCAGCCTGGGCTCTGATACCATTGTTGGATTTTATTGGGTTCAAAACACATAAGTAAGGGACAACAGAAGTTTAAAATTTTGGTCTTACTTACCCCAACAATTACTTCTGGTATGGTTATATGACAATCAAAAACCTGTAACATAAAACATGAACACTTACAGATTGTATTATCTAGAATCTTTATCAACTGTGGGTTCGCAAGCGAAAGCCCTTTCGATTGCAAGCTCCAAGCTTCAATGTATTTCTCTTTTGGAAAGCTAGAAAATCCGGCAGAGGTTCGAGAGAGTGTTTTGATTCTAAGTCTCTAAGACTTAGAATAATAATATGAAATTAAGTATATTGAATAATGAAGTGAATGTCTGTATTTATAGGTGAAAAATTAGGTCAAACCGGATTAGGGTTTGACCTTGGACCTGGCCCAAAAATCGCGACAGATTAGGTCATCAGCGCCGCGGCCCTATGGTATGGGCGCCGCAGCGCTTGACGTGTCCCTACACTGTCTCGATTTATTTTCCGCACATTCTTAATTAAATCCAAAATCTAATTTTGACTTAATTAAAACAATCATTATTTATTCAAATATCTTGATTCTAAATCAAATATTTAATACTCTCTCAATACATCCTTCGATCGAAAAGACAATCGACATAGTGTGACCCTACAAGCTTTCACATATCGATATTAATCAAATTAAGGTCTAAACGGAACTCGTACACGACGCCGCAAGACGAACTTAATATGTAAAGTACGTTTACACTAATCTAGTAAACTTAACCTCTATGTGGTAAGATAAAATCATTTCATTCATGACACATCCGATCAAGCTTAGGATTTGTCAAGTGTCTATCAAAATGGCTTAATCATTGTATCTCATCTATATTAGTTGACAACTAGATCATAATCTAAATATGTCTATTGCGTTGACTAACGACTTAGTCAACCTAATATCATTGAGAATCTGAGTGTTCTCTCGAATATACATTCGAGGAATGAATCCTAATCTTGACTCAACTACCACCTTTAATCCACATCGTAATGTACCCAATACAAGTTGTATCTCAACCTATAAGGCATGTGAGCTTAGGACAAGATCAAAGTATATTACTTTGTAGACAAGGTGCGTATTGACCTCAAGTCTAAGGACTTCTATCTCCCACACGCTGATCATACTTTAGACAAGTATAACAAATAGTATATCAGTAGGGTATACCAATACTTCCAAAGTATCCATGTGTCCATCACGAGTAGCCATTACTCGTATCAGGTGAGACATACTACATCCTCTAAGGATGTGATGCAGGCCACATGTCTGACTTATCACATATCATCGATATCCCATTCTCGATGATCATTAGTCGAGGCTATTTTAAGAGTTACATTATAATATTAATATCTCACACTATTAATAACAGTGTAACCTACAGGGATGCATATTATAGAATATTATAAACATCAGTTAATAATTCAATAATTGAAAATGCCAAAATATTAATCTCCATTAATAATAATACGAATGTGTATAAAGTAAATTTGTCCTAATACAGATTGTCCCTAGGACATAAATATACTTTCACTAAGGACATATGCATTTAAAATTAATTGAGAATTTAAATATTTCAAGTTTGATGTAAGAATTCTACAATTGTAGTTTGTTTCGTAAATTTTAATCTCTTATTGATAATATAACGTTTGAATTGACGAATAATTTTGTCCAAACTTTCAGCAAAGGGAAATTTATAGCTTTCCCTTGAAGGTTGTCTAAGAGCTTAACATAAATATTTTAATATTTTATTTTTATACATAATATATTTCTTACAAAATATTATTACACAATATTTGAGTATGACTGTTATAGAGATGTAATTTTACAAAGAGTGTACCGCTATAATGAATATCACAGTTGTTATAGGTAGAATGATATTATAGAGAGGTAAAATATAACATGAAAATCTGTTCCGGAGAAAATTAGGCCGATATAGTGAAATGTTGTTATTATGAATGACAATTATAGATAGGTTTGACTGTATTTTTAAATTTGATATAAACAAGTTTATTCCTTACAAGTCGATAAATATATCGTGAGGCAAATTCCACGGGGAGTATAGAGAAAAGTAGAATAGCTATGTAAAGGACATCACCCGCGTTCATATGAGAATATGGGTAAAAGACGAGTCATTGTGAGTTTACTCTAACGGCATTCTCAGTAGTTTGACGACAATTGTTACAAATGAGAGTGTAAACCCTATCAGTAAGTATTAGAAGAAGTTATCAAATTTTGCATGTAGTGCTTCACGACTATCAGTTCTCCTCAGTTACCAATTAAGCAGCCCTTCAGGCTCTAGTTTCTAGACATTCAATAGTGTAGTAACTATTCAGTTACTTGCTTCAAACTTTTCAACATATCAATATTAAGTATTCGGGTGAAAAGATATTGAAGCTTTTTGCAGTAAACGATAGCTAAAGTTTATGTGCACAACTAATTCATAACAATGCAAAGTTGTTTGAAACTCCTTTGCATGAATATGCAAGACGATAAGTCATGCTAGTAGATTTGGTTAAAACAAAATAGTACAAAGGTCGGTACTCAAAGAAGTTCAAAAGTAAAATTCAAGAATATGCCAATGTTTCACTCATTGTGCCCAACGCCAAATGAACTTCGATATGTGATTATACTCACGTGCGCAAGTATGTGGGTCGTACAAGTAATATAGGATTTTAAGTCAAAATATCGTACCCACAGGAATTTGTGATTAACTATTTATTAAATTAAACTAATGCTAATTATCTAAACAAGAAATAGAATTCAAAATTATATTTATAACTAACTAAAAATAAAAGAAAACAAATAATGAACTTCAACCAAGAAAAATCAGATATTTATCGAAGAATAGATAGATCTAGGGATACGACCACTAACAATCCAGTTGAGTCTTCCAATCGTTATACCTATTTTATTTCTTGGGTTACTAGTTAATGGGTTAATTTTTAATTTATGAGTATTTCCGAGTTGCTCACAAGTCTATTCAAGTTACTCCAACGCCTATATTCCTATGGTCATAAAAAAAATAACAAGAACGCATTTAAATCTCCGTATTCAACTAAGTGAGGCTAAAGGGTATATTTCTATCCTCAATAGCGTAACTATTACGCGAACATGATTTATTTATTCTTATTACGCATGCAAATTCCCTATTCCTAGTTCAATTTACACGCCACATATAGTGTTCAATTATTTCGTCAAATAATCAAACAATTAAGACCAAGAATAAATAAATAAATAAATAAATAAATAAATAACCCAAAGATGGAAACCAATATATATAAACGATAATCAAACGTCAACTTTCATGTTTGGGCCAAAATCCTAGAACTAAAGAGTTTAGCTCTACATATACATGGAGGAAAAATAACAAATCATCCGAATAAAAATATAAAATTGAGTATTATAGAGAAGAAAAGGTAAAACTCAATATTTACGGCCTCCGCGGCAGCTTCCAGCTCTCTCCCTGTGTCAAAAGTTGTGTAAAGTATGTATTTGTAGGGTGCCAAAAGACCTGATCTTTTTAAAAGCCAAATCAAACTCAGACCGGAAAAAAATAGCGGGGTTCCGCACGCGGGTGCAACGCATGCGTGTCTGATATTAAAAAAATGTCGAGATTCACATAGTCAAATTCTGCACGATGAATCCTCTACGTGGACCCAAAGCGTGTGGTCCTTCAATTTTCAAAATTCGCTCTAAGTGTCGCGTGATCCTCTCATCATATTGCTCACATGCAAATGCCTCCAAAACCTACCAAAATTGCTCGGTTTTCTTTTGTTTATCCTCATTGTACTAAACACGCAAACATACCAACATAAGCTCGAATACAATGATTTTTCTATAAAGAATGTGATTAAAGTACTAAGAAATAGAGGTAAAGTGACACTAAATACAAATATTTATGTCAAATATCACCACCCCACACTTACACTTTGCTCACCCTCGAGCAAACCACTAACAACCTCTATCCTGACACCAATTACAACAACACACCAACCGAATAGGTCTACTCGGGCTTCAGCTAATACGACTCTTTCAAACCATTTTACAAATCAAATATTAAGCCAGTTCTCACTCTAACCATGCCAACATATTTCCAACACATAAATTTCACAAACAACCTCCTCAAAATGAGTCAACCTCAAAAATTGACTCAACGACACCACTTCAAACAGAACTATCATGATACCCAACAGAGAAACCAACACTTCATCTATCCTAAGTTAACTATGTGCCATCACCGAAAGAGAGTTTTCCATATCTCACATGATTTTTTACTTGAATTAATTTAATGGACAAAGAATCAAACAAGTTACGCTCCCTCTCACAAAGAACAACACGTGCAATATACGACGAACCATAGGTTTACCCTTAGTGTAACCGCTTCACTAATATAAGTACGTCGAATCTAGGATCAAGGAGGACTTAAAGGGTTGTAATGTAGGCTAAGGGACGGGTAGGATACATTTTGGATGAAATAGTGACTATCATCCCTAAGCACTTTAATACACACAACTTGACAATTTTTTTCACTAACCAAACCCAGCTCAATTAACCAACACTCATTCATCCCTATCATTCCCATTTGTTTTTTGTTTCTTACATTTAAGCAGCTTTTATTTTGATCATACAAGCTAGATGGGAAAAATCTTTCAACATTTCACGAACTCATTTTTTTCCAAGTATGCCCACTAGCGAGCATTTCCTTTATTATCTAGGTGCATCATAGACTATTTTCAGGCATCAACTAATAAATCATCCCATTTTTTTTACTTTTCTACTCCATTTACATCAAATACATCATTAAAGTGTTCAAGGAGTAAGAATGATCAAATTAAGGTCAATCAGAACAAACGGAAATAGGCTCATCAGTAACTACCAAAGAAAAATGCTAAAGGTTCAATGAGGTTGACTAGGACAATCATGTACGGGTAAGTAACTAAGACTAAATTTTAGTTAACAAGGAAAACCTCTATATCTTCCTAGATCAACAAACTTCTTGTCGTTTCGCGAACACATTATAGACATATCACAATTTAAATTAAGCTACAATCGTTCATCTATGAGTCACGAAGACGAGCTTAAGTTTTTCAAGGAAGGTTGTTTTCTTTCATTTTATTAAGTATGCTTTTGATTTTAAACATAGAGAATTTCTCATTTTCATATTTCACCTAACCCGAGTACCTAGCATTCGACTGGCTTTGGGACAAAGTTCAATGGCTTCCTAAAAAAACCTACTACCTAGTTCAAAGGTCCCCCTCGGAAAAGAACCGAGGCCATAAAAAACGCAAGGGGGCGAGTGATGTATGCCACTAATGAGGGACTTAAGAAGCTACAAAAGAAATAAAAGAAACAAAAATCTTTTTAAATTTTTTTATTTTTCTGATTTTTTTTCTAAGACTCAAAAACTACTAGAAAATCCTACGACATATTTGTCATCATCCTTAACCTCAAAATTTTATAATACACAAGGACATATTTCTCACCCCCACGCTTAAGACATGCAGTGCTCTCAATGCATTTACAAGAAAAAATAAAACAAAGCAAGGTAAGAAATACTCCCTGAGGCCCTCTAGGGCCTAGCTAGCAGCATAATCCTCAATATCAAGGGTCGGGATGACTCCACACTTAAGCTCAAACATGCTCCTCAACTTCAACTTCGGTACTCATACTTCTCCGGATCTGCAAAATAAAAATAAAACAAAACAAAACGTAACACTTTAAAAAAAATACAAGCTAGGTTGCCTCCCAACAAGCGCCTCGCGGCACTACGACATCACTTTCACCACTTTTCCTTCCAATTTGATGATATAGATTGTGCCCCCAATTTTACGTCAAATTTTTTATCACTCCGCTTGCTCCTCATTTTAAGTTTAGTGTCGTTATGTCGCCGAAGAATGAAGCTGAACGAGAATATATGTTAAGAGTACCATATGAAAATGTTGTTGGTAGCTTTATGTATGCAATGGTTTGCACAAGACTAGATATTTCACATGTTGTTGGAGTTGTAAGTAGGTATATGCATGATCCAGGAAATGAGCATTGTCAAGCTGTGAAATGGATTCTACGGTATATTTGTAATACTGTAGAGGTTGGTTTGATTTTTGAGCAGAAAGAAAGTCAGTATCTAGTCGGATATTGTGACTCGGATTATGCTGGTGATTTGGACAAATGAAGATCAACTATTGTTTATGTTTTCACTCTTGCAAGCGCACCAGTAAGTTGGAAGTCTACTTTGCAGTCAACAGTTGATTTGTCTACAATTGAGGCAGAGTACATGACAATTACGAAGGCTGTGAATGAGCCAATTTGGCTTCAAAGGGTTGCTCATAAAGCTTGGTATTGAACAAGAAAGCATCACAGTATTCTGCGATAGTCAAAGTGTTATCTAATTAGCAAAGAACTAAGTTTATCATGCAAGGATGAAACATATTGATGTTCGGTATCACTTTATACGAGACATTATAGAAAAAAATGGAGTCATAGTGCAGAAAGTTCAGACTACAGATAATCTTGCCGATATGATGACGAAAGTAGTGACTGCGGTCAAGTTGCAACATTGTTTGAGCTTGATCAACATTGTTGAATATTAAAGATTAAAGTTGAAGACACAACCAAAATTTGTCATTGAGAGAAAATTGAAAATGCAGAATCTTGTCTAGGTTGAGATTTGTTAAATTTGTCAAGATTCATGTGAACAAATGTGAACATTGGAAGCCTCAAGATTGATGTGAACAAATGTGAACATTGGAGGCCTCATTCTTAGAATAAAATTAGTAAATGAATTTTTCATGCATTTACATTGCATGATCACACCTTATGTGATGTCATGCATGACTTTATTGAGACAATTTCCCTTCTATAAATAGCAAGGATTTTGTTCATTTGAAATCATCCCTCACTTGCCTACTCATCTTCTAAGGCATTTGAATCTTCTTGCTCTCTTGTAGTATTTCACTTGTAATTTTGGAATGGAATAAAATTTGAGTTGGTTGTGTATGATGACTAGGCAAAAATATAATTTTGTCGAACCTCGTAAATTCTTGGTGTTCTTTTTTTTTTATTGTTGTCTCAATTACTATTTATTAGTTGCCTATAGATATCGTAGTTGTAATTTAATCACTCTCTATATATTCAACTTCCGCAATAATATATATATCCAATTATTAATATTTTGTATTAACTTAAAATCGACATATGAATCCATAATTTTTAAATTCTAAATCCGCATCTGTGTTAGAGATAATTATCTTTAAAGTTCAGGTCAATAAAGTTGCCTAACCATCTATGATGAAACATTTTTCCAAGCTTATCTATATGTGCTGCTCATTTACTTCATGTCGAATTGTTTAAATTTTTACTTGTTTGTTGAATTTAGCTATGTGTTGATCCACCTGTGAGATATTGAGGAGGAATACCCCAACATTTATATAATAAAATTATACTAATAATTCCAGGAAAAAATAAATCCTGCAATTATTTTTCCTCATTGAAGTGTTCTCTACCAATTTATGTAATCCTGATTCCTGACCACCCAACTAAGAAAAATAGGAGTATAAACTAAAACAATCAAATACAACTAAAATCGAAGGACTGCTAATGCCAAAGAGAACTGTTAAACAAGAGCAATATACCTGTGATATACACCCAATATACAACAGTGTATATCACAGGCAAAGTAGTGCACTGGACAGACAAAGCAGTGGACTGGACTGGCCCAGCCCAGCAGTAGGCTTTCGGCCAGCAGGCCCAGCAGTGGGCTCTCGGCCAGCAGTGGCCCATTCTCGTGTGTAAAGAGAACAAGACAATTTTGTATATATGGTATATATATTTGTAGTATATTGTAGTGTAAAGGTTACCTTAATTAGTGTTATACACTTACCATAATTGTATAGTTAGAATTATGGTAGAATAAGGTTTTAGAAATAGAATAGGAATAAGATTCTCCTATTATGGAAATATGTAACTTGTATATATAGCCTTTCAATTAATGAAAATAATCAAGGGGATTATTTCTTTTATGGTATCAAGAGACTAGGTTTTACAAAAAAAATTATCTCCCTAAATTTTTTGACCTTCTCGGCCGAGAACCCCCCCCCCCTCGGGTTTCTCTCCCAAATTTCGACTTCCGCTCTAAAAAACCTCTCTTAAATTTCCCCTCCTTCTTTGTTCTTTCAATATATCTAAGAACAATTATCACCCTGCCCTCACAGTTTCCAATATCAAGAGCTATATCTCTATTGTACTTGAGATGGAAAACGTCCAATATGCGACGTGGGCAGAGTTGTTTAAAATTCACGCTATCTCTTATCAAGTTCTTCATCACATCATTCCTCCCGCTAGACCCCTTCCTGCAGAGGATCCTGAGTTATGGATTACACTTGATGCTACCGTTCTCCGGTGGATCTACGCCACTATTTCAGTGGACCTTCTACAGACGATTATTGAGCTGGATACCACGGCTATGGCTGCATGGAATAGATTGCGTGACATATTCCAAGACAACCAACATTCACGTGTCGTCACACTCGAGCAGGAATTCTCTCTCGTTCGAATGGATGAATTTCCGAACGTTTCTGCATATTGCAAGAAACTAAAGGAGTTGGCGGATCAACTCTGTAATGTTGGCGCACCAATAACGAATAATCATCTAGTTCTATAGTTGGTTGCAGGTCTTTCGGAGGCCTATAATGGGGTTGGCACTCTCCTTCGCCAAAGCAACCCTCTTCCTGATTTCTATCAAGCCCGATCCATGCTTACTTTGAAAGAAGCAGGTTTGGCTAAAAAGGCAGCTACCGGAGCAAGCCCAGTCGTCATGGTGGCGTCCTCTCCTAGTTCATCGGGTTTTGTTAATAATTCAGGCCAAAACCATAATAATGGTGGCGGCAAGAATAATCGCAAGAATAATAACAAAAACCGCGGGGGCAAACGCGGCGGTTCCGGTGGTCAGCAAGTAGGCGGTGGGTCCCATCCAGTGAGCGATGGCCCACGCCCCCGCAGGCCCAGCCGGTGGGGCCCGTGGCGATGGTGAGGCGATGGGCGTGGGCGATAGCCACTACAATCACGTAGTGAATTCCGGCCGATGGATCGCCAGCGATCGAGGCCCAACACCCAGTTGGCGGCCATCGGCGCTGGCCCAAAGAATGGCAAAGAAGCGGCTACGGCCCAGCTCCATCACGGACAGGAGTTCTTGGGCCCCGACCTCCGCAAGCCCATCATGCAGCAGGTCCCACTCAAATCGATATTGAGGCCGCGATGCACACGTTGGGATTGACTCAACCGGACCCAAATTGGTATATGGACACCGGGGCCACTACTCACATGACTTCTGAATCAGGTACTCTCTCCTCGTATTCCAATTTGAGCACCCCTCAGGGTATAATTGTTGGTAATAGCAACTCTATTCCAATTCAGGGTTAAGGTCAGAAAATGTTGTCTCCCCCCAATCCACCCCTTCTCTTGAAAAATACTTTACATGCTCCTAAATTGATTAAAAATTTAGTGTCTGTCCGAAAATTCACTACTGACAATTCCGTTTCCGTTGAATTTGATCCGTTTGATTTCTCTGTGAAGGATTTCAAGACGGGGAGTCATCTCATGAGGTGTGATAGTAGGGGGGATCTGTATTCTATCATGCCTGGTTTCAGTCCATCGAGTCAAGCCTTACCATCAGCTTTTGCAACCATCTCTCCTTCCATGTGGCATGCTCGTCTGGGTCATCCGGGATCTTCTATTTTATCTGTTTTAGATAAAAAATAGTTTTATTTCATGTAAGGGTACGAGTCGTACTCCACTTTGTCAGTCTTGCTCCTTAGGGAAAAGTGTTAAGTTGCCATTTGTAGACTCCAATTCTCATACTTCAATGCCATTTGATATTATTCATAGCGACTTATGGACGTCTCCTGTTCGTAGTTCATTGGGTCATCGATATTATGTTCTCTTTTTAGATGATTATTTTAGATTTTTGTGGACGTTTCCAATTGCGAATAAATCACAAGTGTTTTCCGTCTTCATCAAATTTAGAGCGTTCATTCGTACTTAATTCGAAAGAGAAATAAAAAATATTCAATGTGATAATGGGAAATAGTATGACAATAGGGAGTTTCGGGATTTTTGTGCTAATAATGGGATAAATTTTCGTTTTTCGTGTCCTCATGCATCTTCACAAAATGGGAAAGCCGAACGCAAAATTCATTCCATAAATAACATTGTCCGAACTCTTTTAATTCATGCCTCCGTACCTCCATATTTTTGGCATCATGCTCTACAAATGGCCACATATCTTCTTAACATAATTCCTTCTAAAGGTCTGACATATTCCTCCCCCCTCAAAATCCTATATAATAAGGACCCTTCTTATTCTCATCTTCGGATTTTTTGGTGCTTGTGTTATCCGTTATTCCCATCCACCACAATTAACAAACTTCAAGCTCGGTCTACCCCGTGTGTATTTTTGGGTTATCCGTCGAATCATCGTGGTTATAAGTGTTTTGATTTATCCTTCAAGAAAATCATAATTAATCGCCATGTCATTTTTGATGAAACCCAATTCCCTTTTACGAAAGTTCATACTCCCGAGCCTAAGTCGTATAATTTTTTGGATGATCAAATATCCCCGTATATTATTCGGAATTTTTTGGACATTTCTCGTACCCCAAATCCTCCAACGGGCCCACTGCTCGCTGGACCCATATTACCGCCAGCAATTGGGCCAGTCCAGCCCAATTCTGAAACTGGTCCAGACGAGGTTTTCGGTTATCGATTTGGGCCAGCAGGCCCACTGCCTGCTGGCCAGTCCGTCCCGAGCCCAGAAAATTTCCAAAATTCTCTCAATTCTTCCTCGAGTCATAGACCAGTCACTCGTAGTCAGCAGGGTATCTTTACACCTAAAAGACATTTTAATTTACATTCTGATGTCTCTAGATCCCCCTTGCCCCGCAATCATGTGTCTGTGTTAAATGACCCTAATTGGAAAATTGCTATGACTGATGAATATAATGCTATTATTGATAATAAGATGTGGGAGTTGGTGCCCCGTCCATATGGTATTAATGTTATCAGGTCTATGTGGATTTTTGCTCATAAGAAGAATTCAGATGGGACATTTGCTCGACATAAGGCGCGACTTGTTGGTGATGGTAAGACTCAGCAGGTTGGGATCGATTGTGGTGAGACGTTTAGTCCGGTGGTCAAACCGGCTACCATTCGCATTGTGCTTAGCTTGGCTCTTTCAAAGACTTGGCCAATTCATCAGTTGGATGTCAAGAATTCTTTCCTACATGGTGATCTCAAGAAAACAGTCTATATGCATCAGCCGTTGGGTTTCAGGGATCCAAACCGTCCGCATCATGTATGTTTGTTGAAGAAGTCATTATATGGGCTGAAGCAGTCTCCAAGGGCCTGGTACACGAGGTTTGCTGATTTTGTTTCCACTATTGGGTTCACTCACAGCAGGTCAGATAATTCCTTGTTCATCTACCGCAGTGGTTTGTCCTTGGCCTACATTCTGTTGTATGTGGATGATATCATCTTGACTGCCTCTTCCGATGCCTTGCGCCAGTCTATCATGACTATGCTCAGTTCTGAGTTTGCTATGAAAGACTTAGGGCCTTTGAGTTATTTTTTGGGGATTGTCGTCAAGCGTCATTCAGGTGGCTTATTTTTGTCTCAACGAAAATATACTGCTGAGATCATAGAAAGGGCTGGGATGTCATCCTGTAAGTCCACTTCCACGCCAGTTGATGCAAACCCCAAGCTGAGTGCCGCAGCAGGTGCACCATACGAGGACCCGACCCGCTATCGCAGTCTTGCAGGAGCCCTCCAGTATATTACCTTTACCAGATCGGATATTGCGTATGCGGTTCAGCAGGTGTGTTTATTCATGCATGATCCCAGAGTTGAGCACATGAATGCAATCAAACGCATCATTCGATATATTCAGGGGACACTGGACTATAGGTTGCACTTGTATCCTTCATCTACATCCACACTTGTCTCTTACACAAATGTTGATTGGGGTGGGTGTCCCGACACCAGACGGTCGACTTCTAGCTACTGTATGTTCCTTGGCAACAACTTGGTCTCCTGGTCGGCAAAGCGTCAGGCAATACTATCACGCTCAAGTGCAAAGGCAGAATATCGAGGGGTAGCGAATGTGGTCTCCGAATCATGTTGGCTACGTAATTTGCTTTTGGAGCTTCATTGTCCCATTCAGAAGGCAACCTTGGTATATTGCGATAACATTAGTGCAATCTACCTTTCAGGTAACCCAGTTCAACACCAACGCACCAAGCATATCGAAATGGACATTCACTTTGTCCGTGAAAAGGTTGCAAAGGGTCACGTTCGCGTATGCCATGTCCCGTCTCGTTATCAAATTGCAGACATCTTTACAAAGGGTCTACCAGCGGTTCTCTTTGAAGATTTTAGGTACAGTCTCAGCGTTCGAAAACCGCCCGCTATGACTGCGGGGGTGTGTTAAACAAGAGCAATATACCTCTGATATACACCCATTATACATCAGTGTATATCACAGGCAAAGCAGTGGACTGGACAGACAAAGTAGGGACTGGGTAGCCTGACCAATGATGAGGCTTTCGGCGGCGGAGCCAAAGATGGGCTCTCGGCTAGCAGTGGCCCATTCTCGTGTGTAAAGAGGACAAGACAATCTTGTATATATGGTATATATATTTGTAGCATATTGTAGTGTAAAGGTTACCTTAATTAGTGTTATACACTTACCATAATTGTATAGTTAGAATTATGGTAGAATAAGGTTTTAGAAATAGAATAGGAATAAGATTCTCCTATTATGAAAATATGTAACTTGTATATATAACCTTTCAATTAATAAAAATAATCAAGGAGATTATTTCTTTTAGGAACAACAGGGGATTCAATCGCATATTTGATTGAATTTGTCAATAAATAGAAGTTGTTAGAAAAATAGAAGTTGAATATGGCTACCTTAGGTTGAGGCAACTTTTTTCCAGCCAAGACTTTTCTTTACATAATAATTAATTGATCCGTCACGTACCCTGTCCTTTTAAATTTAAAATTTCTCGTACCACCCTGCCCAATTGTGTTTAAATGTCGTCCCATAATTAAGTGTTTGTTGATTATTCGAATTCTGTAAATTTATTTTGCTCAATTTAACGCAAGAAAATTTATCATAATTAGATTAGTTTTAGTTACAACATATATCCATTTCAAACCTCTCTTTCGTCCGGCTTTGAGGCTGCTTATTCTTTGTGAAATTTATATAAAGGAATCATGAAAACTAACTTCAGCATTGAACATAACCAAAACCCAAAGTTATTAATACAGCAGTAATCATTAACATGTTATTGCCTAGTATTTGTTTTTTTCAGCCCGCTAATGGAACTTGGAAGGACAATATTTTAGGACAATATTATATATGTTATATGATCAAGCACAAGCCTGTGTTCTTTGGAAAAATTTAATAATTTTCAATCGGTGCAATATAAAAGAGTCCTTTAAAATTCCTTATAATACGAATGAGAGCAAAATACTCTGCCGAGACTCGAATAGAAGAAGGGGAATAGCTTAATAAAAAAAAAATACTCAATATTATGTAAATAATATTTTCTCTAAAAGTAATTTGTATTTTTACTTCTCTTATATATAAGGGACAGTTTAAGGAGCTTCCCGTTGTCCTCCTTACCGACCTAAGGGTATTTATGGTATTACATATTTTATGTGCTTTAAGTTTAACATTGTTGTAATAGAAGGTGCTGTAGGTGTACTTCTACAGTTTTGGTCGGAAAAACCTGGATAAATTTGGTTAATTTCACTATACCTTCTGAATTTACAACTTTCTAAAAAAATGGGTCTCGCCTCAATTTTCATCTCACGCCATATTGATCATCTTCACGCCTAGAGCTCTCAAAACGGGCTGGCTCAGTCCATCCGGGTTAGCCCATACGGACTTTGAAATTTAACGGGTCATGCCGGATTGGTCTACTATTTTGATAGGTCTTTAAACATCAAGTCCAATTCATCACTATGTGGGCTCCAACCCATCTTTTTTTTAAAATAATTTTTTAAAATTTTTGTAAGTTAAATTCTATTTTAAAATGCTAACATAAATATTTATAAGACAATATTACATGGTGTTACCACTTGCTAACCAAGTCTCAAATCCACCAATAAAATGATTCTAATAATGCTTATTAAGTTTGGCTTCAAGTAAATATTTGATTGTATGGTTTCGGTATGAAATCTCTAACATTCTATGCAATTATTTTGGGTACAACCGAAGAAAATGATCTTGTAGGACCAAACCTTCTACAAAACTGAATAACTTTTGACATTGTTAACACTTAACATATTAATAAGTGATACCACTCGAACCAAACATAGATATTAATAGCAAACTAAACAGTTAATGAGTAGCGATACAACTAGCTAAATAGGAATATTAACCTAGCTTTGTTTCAATTGATCTCAATAAAACGCAAAAGAAAATGATAATATTCCATCAATTTAAAGTAAAAACTTTCATGGCACTTATAATGTATCCAACATCAGCACATCATCTTCATTAAGCACATCTGATTCTACTTGTGACAAGATTGTCTTAACATCTTCACTTTCTTTCTATTTTTTAATTTTTAGATTAAATTTTTTGGCCCATGGGCCGGTCCAACCCACACACTCAAGTCCACTGATCAGTGGGCTTACTTGGGCTAAGCTAAAAAGCCTCGTTCTTAAATGGACTCCAAAAATTCAAGCCCAATCCTAATAAATCACAGGCTGGGATGGATCGGCCCATGAGCCTTAGCCCACATTGACAGCTCTATCTACCGCCTTTTCAGAGGTGGTACATACTTTTATGTTTCTGGGCCCACTTCGTATTTCATACTATTTGATGCTCCTTTCTCCTTTCTTTTTTTCGATATCTAGCTTCCTGGCTTACGCCTGACTATTCCTAGAGATAGTAGTACCGGTCCCTCAACACTGTTACCAGTAAATCGCGGGATGTGTCTGAATGACCAGAGTTTGAGAACAGAGCAACTGATATCACCTACAAGGTCATATCCCAGAGGAGAGCAAAGTGCTTCCACTAGGATTCGAACCCACACTGCAGACCTCCAACTGAATTTAAAGTTCACCTTCTTTGTCATTCAGCTATGCCCCGGAGACGTCCTTTTTTTTTTTTAAGTTCACCTCCTTTCTCATTTCTTGTTATGCCATCCTTACGATTTCAGTTCTCTTACTACTATTTACTACAGTATTATAATATTTCAAAGGGAGGATTTTATTTTTCGAGTTATTTTCTTGTATACGGTAGTAAATAACTTACAAGTTACGCAATAGACCCCCTATCTACTAACTTTCAGTAATAAAAATATTACCAAATAATATCCTATAAATAAATAGATGTTACCTATAATAGATGTCTAACTTTCTTTTGAATTTCAATTGTAACATCTTGTATTATGAAACTTTACTTTCCTTGGGATATTATAACTGGCGGAGGTATATGTCTATAACGGTTGATGTTACATCTTATAATTAAATGAGATACCAATATACTCATTATAGGTACTCATGGTTAGTATGGAGTAAAATAGTTGTAATAGTTTAACGTAAACTTAAATTAATACTATCAAGTAAGCTTTTAAATCTTCTTCAAACCCATTTTTTCGCATCTATAATGTAACATCCATTTAAATTCATTTAAATTGCACCTTTCGTGTAATAGTTGGGACTTAGGACTTGGGACCAACAAAATTATGTTATTTCCGGATATCATTGGATCATTTGGAGATGAAATCTAACGCAAGGATTGTTTTTTAGTGAAAGAAAATGTAAAAAAAAAAAAAAAAAAGCGGCCCGTTGCACTAAGCTCCCTCTATGCGCGGGGTCCGGGGAAGGGCCGGATCACAAGGGTTTATTGTACGCAGCATTATCTTGCATTTCTGCAAAAGACTATTTCCACTGCTTGAACCCGTGACCTCCAGATCACATGGCAGCGGGAAGAAACTGTATTATCCCATATTATTGGGTCCGTGCTCAGCATGGGCTAGCCCTTACTAGTACTCTTAATAAGAGCGAGTCCTACAGGAGCTTCCCGTTAATGTGTTTTGACGGAAAAGCCTTGGGATTTACCTACTGTATCCGTTGAAGTTCTGCTGTGGTTTCTCTTGAGTTCTGTTTTTTGCTCTTTCGGTTCCTACTGTATCCGTTTTGATGTTTGAGAAAACATCAATTTCAGATAATATTAGGATGGGCTACTGTCTAATTGAATTATTTTTTATTTATTTTTTTGCTTAAGGAATTACTTTTCTTGAATGTGATGACTGAATAATTTAGTATATTTCATTCCCTGGTTTACCTTTCATTTGTATCATTCAAGTAATTTGGGTAAATTGGTTATAAAACTAGAAACTAATAGCAACTCAATTCTCACATGCACTGGGTTGTGTAGATGGCATAGTCAGATATCGTGCTATTTATATGAATTAATTTCTTCACTCACTTGAAATCAATAAAATAACAATACACCAGAGAAAAATGTTGGGATACAATTGTTGTAGGGAACGGGAAGTAAGTAACTATTACAATAGTAGAAAGGATAAACAAACTATTACAATAAAACTGGAAATCAAAACCTTAACAAACTGCTTGTGTGATTTGCTGAGTTGAGTGATGACACTCTGTCTTTAAGACAAGATTGGCCCGTATATCTCCTTTTACGGTATTGAGCAATAGTCTCCCAAGATACAACAACAACTTTAACAAGTGAGCAAAGAAAACTCAAGTGTTACTCTTGAAGAACTTTGAGTATAGTAACTTTACTAGAGAGGAAGAATATGAAATCAGAAAATCTGGAGAATTCTCTAAGTGTTGAGTGTAGTGTGTTTCAATTGAGCCAAATGCCTCAATTTATAGTGTAAGTAGAAGACTCCTCAACTAGCCAACTAATGGTCTTCAATAGCCATGTAATTGCACTTGATTGAGGGGTTACATTCAGCCAAATAATGGCCGAATTATTGTGGCAAGTATTGGAGAATCAATGCTCCAAAACCAGCCCAAACGTCAGATTTTTTCAACTTCCTGTCGCAACATTCGGCCTCCAAAGTGCCGCGGCGCCGCGGCTCCAGTAGATGACCAGCCATTTCTTGTGGCCTGGCTGGGGCGCCCAGCGGCTCCGACGATGTGGCTTGCCGCTTCACGGACTCATGGCGATTTCTGACTCGTTTCATTTCACACTTTGTACACTTCTTCCTTCATTTACCAACGTGGAATACTTTGTCATTTGACCAATAACCATCCATAATTCTATGTCTCAAACGTATTACATACGTACCAATATCTCTTTCGCTAATGAAATTTGCGATACTTGGCACTACGTGTGCACGTGTGTGGAAACAACGTTTTCGACGTGCGGGCCCAGTTGTTCGAGTCATAAATTAATGGGATATACTTATTTCCAAATTTAGTAAATTTTCAACAATTTTCTCTTGAAAGAAATTTTGGCGCACACACATGGTGCCTTTTTTAACAATCTTTCAGCGGACCGATGTTGCATATGGATAGGTAGCATACACTTTGAACCTTCCATAGTTGAATACCATCGGGCTTACTTACTGCGCGGTGAATGTGATGTCTTGAACCGTCAGTGTTTAGTGTAAGCCAAGTCAACAGTACCAACACAACAACTTCCTCTACTCAGTTCTTCGTAATGTTTTGTCCGTTGTGGCCGTGGACACTTCTTGGATTCTTAAGTGCGTTCAATTTGAGGCGGCCTGTCCTCACACTTAAATAGTTGGTCTCCTACAAGGTATCCTGCAATACCCCACTTTACAAATATTAGAAACCATTAAAAAATTTCCCAAACCTAACCTCAACCGGTGAGGATCATTAAAGGTTTTGGAAACTTAACCTTCACCCACACTGCAGATAGCACTTATAGTCTATCGCGGGATCGGCTTTGGATTTGGTGTTCCGTCACAGAAATCACTATCCGAAGTGCTTATGCTTTACATCTTAGTTTTCCTATTGAACCTAATTCCTGGGATCTCCAGTCAGTAAGGTTGGGTTACCACCGTATTGGTCCTTATACTTTGGGTTTTAAGCCCATTTTCTTAAACAAGCAGAACATCTGATCCTTGGGTAAGCCCTTTGTCAGTGGGTCATCTATGTTATCATTTGATTTTATGTAATCAATAGATATTATACCTGTAGTGATCAGCTGCCTAACGGTCTTATGTCTCCATCGAATATGACGAGACTTGCCGTTGTACATAGAATTTCGTGCCCTTCCTAGTGTCGACTGGCTATCGCAGTGGATCATTACAGAAGGTACGAGTTTGTTCCAGCAAGAAACATCCTCTAAGAAGTCGTGAAGCCACTCAGCTTCTTCTCATACTTTGTCTAAAGCGATAAACTCCGATTCCATCGTGGATCGGGCGATGTAAGTTTGCTTAGAGAATTTCCAAGACACATCCCTACTACCAATTGTAAATACATACCCACTGGTAGACTTGGTGTTCTCTATGTCAGATATCCAGTTTGCATCACTGTACCCCTCTAGTACAATTGAATATCTCGAATAATGCAACCCGTAAGTTAGCGTGTATTTCAGGTATTGTAGTACCCGATTCAACGCCTTCCAGTGATCATTACTCGGATTACGGGTAAACCTAGCCAACTTGTTGACTGCATAAGCAATATCAGGTCGAGTGCATTTTGTTATGTACATCAAACTACCAATCACCTGTGCATATTGCTCCTGGCATATGGGTGCACCACGATTTTTATCAAGTTTTTGATTTCTATACATTGGCGACTTTATAGGCGAACTGTCAAACATCTCAAACTTTCTCAAAACATCCTCGATGTAGTGAGACTGAGATAAGACCAGTCTGTCAGACATCTTAGAGATTTTTATCCCTAAGATGACATCTGTGATACCCATATCCTTCAGGTCGAAGCATTGTTTCAACATGTTCTTAGTATCTAGAATTATGCTAGGACTGCTCCCTGTGATCAACATGTCGTCTACATACATGCATATCATAGCAAACGAGTCAGAATTACCTTTCATGTAGACACATTTGTCACACTCATTAATGGCGAAACCCTTCGATAGTAGAGTACTATCAAATTTTTTGTGCCATTGCTTCGGGGCTTGTTTCAGCCTGTACAGAGATTTGACAAGCCGACAGACTTTCTTCTCTTGCCCTTGAACTACATACCCCTCGGGTTGGTCCATATAAATTACTTCTTCCAAATTACCATTTAGGAAGGATGTCTTTACATCCATTTGATGTATCTCAATGTCACACAATGTTGCGATCGCAATGAATACCCGTATGGACTTCATCTGAGATATCGGGGAGTACGTGTCAAAGTAGTCAAGACCTTCTTTTTGCCGATAGCCCTTGACAACTAATTTGGCCTTGTACTTATCTATAGACCCATCTGCATTATGCTTCCGTTTGAGTATCCACTTACAACCCAACGGTTTATTTCTCGGAGGAAGATCAACCAACTCCCAAGTATGGTTATGCGGAATGGAGCCTATTTCACTCTCAATAGCTTCTTTACAGAGCGGTGCTTCTGGAGTTGACAATGCTTCAGCAATTGTCATTTGTTCATCATCAACCATATAAGCTACAAAGTCAGGACCGAAGGATTTATCCTTCCTGGACTTTTTACTTCGCCTTAGTTCCATCTCTGGAGTCCCCAAGTTATGAGAATCTGGAACACTAGATTCTGGATATTCAGCCACCATGAGATCCACTAGATCTGAACCATCTAGATCCGGGCCATCAACGACTCCCGGTTCATGAGACCTTTGATCATAACTCCGTTTGCGAGAGATTATGTCTTTTTCCTTTCTAGGAAAGGTATCTTCAAAGAATTGTGCATTCCTTGATTCCATGATTGTGCCCCCGTGGATATCTGGAATATATGACGTATGCACTAAGAAGCGATAAGCACTACTGTTATTTGCATATCGGATGAATATGCAATCTACAGTCTTAGGTCCAATCTTGACCTGCTTTGGCTTGGGTACTTCGACCTTTGCTAGACAACCCCACACCTTTAAATATTTATAGATTGGTTTCTTTCCCTTCCATATTTATATGGAGTTTTGTCCTTACCCTTATGTGGGACTCTGTTAAGAATCGTATTAGCGGTAAGGACAGCTTCTCCCCACATATTTTGGGAAATACCAGAATTGATGAGCAAGGCATTCATCACCTCCTTCAATGTGCGGTTCTTACATTTCGCCACACCGTTCGATTGAGGTGAGTATGGAGCCATCGTTTGATGAACAATGCTTTCTTGGGCACAATATTCCTCAAATGGCGCTACATATTCTCTCCCTTTATCGCTACGAATGGATTTAATTCGCATGCTTAGTTGGTTCTCAACTTCTGCTTTGTAACGTCGGAACGCTTCAAAGGCTTCATCCTTACTTTTCAACCAGTAAAGGTAACAATACATTGTGCTATCATCAATAAATGTCACAAAGTACTTGTGTCCCCCTCTAGTTTGTGTAAACTTCAAATCACATATATCTATGTGAATAAGTTCTAGATGAGCGATATTCCTTTCGACGGATCGAAAAGAAAGCTTTGTGAGTTTTGCCTCTACACACACCTCACACTTATGTTGAGGGTTTACGTCGATAGACGGCAACAACTCCAACTTTACCAACCTTTGGATGAACTTGTAGTTGACATGTCCTAATCTATGATGCCATAAATTAGAGGACTCAAGAAAGTAAGATGAAGAGGCTTCAATATTATTGCTTTTACGTAATACAAACATGGTGTTCACTTTGAAGAGGCCTTCACAGACGAATCCTCTTCCCACAAACATTTCATTCTTAGTGACTACAAATTTATTGGACTCAAACACTAGCCTAAAACCAGCATAACCAATAAAGGACCTGAAATTAAATTTCTTCTAATCTCAGGAACATGCATCACTTCCTTCAGAGTGAGCTCCTTTCCAGAAGTCATCTTTAAGACTACCTTCCCTACCCCCAGTACGTCAGAGGAAGCGTTGTTGCCCATGAATAACTTCTTATTTGTGGCCGATGTATAAGTGGAGAATGCATCTCTACTGGAACAGATGTGTCTTGTAGCAAATGTGTCCATCCACCATTGCATATGATTCTCAACCAGGTTTGCTTCTAGCATCACTGCTGAGAACTCCTCAATCATGTCGTCTAGAAACTGGTCCTCGACAACATTAATCTGAGCCTTTCCCTTAGCCTTGGCCTTCTCTTGTTGCTTGGTCTTGAGCTTGCGGCAGTCCTTGATCATGTGACCACGTTTCCCACAGTGGTGACAGTTTCCTTTGAACTTCTCCGCTGCTTGGGTCTTGCAGTCTTTCTGGAACTTGCGTTTTTTGCTTAGGTTCCCTTTGGCCTCAGCCAGATTTACCTTTGCCTCAACGGGTTGTTTAGGCAAAGCCTTCTTATTATCTTCCTAAATTTGGAGTTTGATAATAAGTTCTTCAATGGTCATCTCATTTGTCTTGAGCTTTAAGTAGCTCGTAAACTCATTCCACAAAGGAGGTAACTTTTCAATCAGTGATGCAACCAAAAACTGCTCGTTTGACTTCATACCTTCCAAATACAGGTGATGTAAAATCATTTGGAATTCCTGGACTTGGGACATCACTGTCTTACTATCCACCATTTGAAATTTCAGAAATTTCTCAATGATGAATTTATTAGTACCTACATCTTGTGCGTTGTACTTCTTTTGTAGCTTCTCCCATAACTTTTTGGCAGTCCCAACGGTGCAATACACTGTGTAGAGAGGGTCTGACAAGCAGTTTAATATGTAATTCTTACACATGAAATCACTATGACTCCATGCATCAAGAACCATTTTCATGTCATTAATGACATGGATACCTAGGCCCCCTTCACCCGTTTCAGAAGGCGAAGGGTCCATTTCATCTCCAGCTTGTGGAGGATCTTCTCTTAGGAAACGTGTCATTCCCATAACAGTCAGATAGAAGAGCATCTTTTGAAGTTTGACCCTATGAACTTTTCAGGGCATTCATGGTGAAATCCAGCGGGTAGAGGAGCGACAACATTCTCTTGAGCGGCAGCAAAGGCGTTGGATGAGCCTTGAGCAACCGGAAAGGCATTAGGAGTGCCTTGAGCAGTGGGGGAAGACAGAGGGATTGCCTTGAGCAGCAACAGAATCAGAAGCAGTTTGATTTATACCAGTCATCTTTCTAACTTACTTACAACAAAATCTTGTCTTAAAATTGTTGGGATACAATTGTTGTAGGGAACATGAAGTAAGTAACTATTACAATAGTAGAAAGGATAAACAAATTATTATAACAAAACTGGAAATCAAAACCTTAACAAACTGCTTGTGTGATTTGCTGAGTCGAGTGATGACACTCTGTCTTTAAGACAAGATTGCCCCGTATATCTCCTTTTAAGGTATTGAGCAATAGTCTCCCAAGATACAACAACAACTTTAACAAGTGAGCAGAGAAAACTCAAGTGTTACTCTTGAAGAACTTTGAGTATAATAACTTTGCTAGAGAGGAAGAATATGAAATCAGAAAATCTTGAGAATTCTCTAAGTGTTGAGTGAAGTGTGTTTCAATTGAGCCAAAGGCCTCAATTTATAGTGTAAGTAGAAGACTCCTCAACTAGCCAACTAATGGCCTTCAATAGTCATGTAATTGCACTTGATTGAAGGTAACATTCAGCCAAATAATAGCTGAATTCATGTGGCAAGTAAGGGAGAATCAATGCTCCAAAACCAGCACAAACGTCAGATTTTTCCAACTTCTCGTCGCAGCATTCTGCCTCTGAAGAGCCGCGGCGCTGTGAATTAGCGTCGCGGCTCCAGTAGTTGACCAGCCATTTTGCGCCGCGGCGCTCCGGCGTTGCGTCTCCGATGGTGTGGCGCCGCGGCCCTTCACGGCTCTGCGGCGATTTCCGACTCATTTCATTTTACACTTTGTACACTTCTTCCTTCATTTACCAATGTGGAATACTTTGTCATTTAGCCAATAACCGTCCATAATTCTATGTCTCAAACGTATTACATACGTACCAATATCTCTTTCACTAATGAAATTTGCGATACTTGGCACTACGTGTGCACGTGTGTGGAAACGACGTTTCCGACGTGCATGCCCCAGTTGTTCGAGTCATAAATTAATGGGATATACTTATTTCCATATTTAGTAAATTTCCAATAAAAAATATTGACTGAAATCCTGTCAATAGAAGGATACTGCATAATAGTTTGTTACCCTGTCCGGTGATGATAATCAAGTTATTTTCCTGAATATTTTTTTAGTGTAAAACACTATGTTTGGTAACCTCAAATAGATGCAGCTGCGAAGTTGGAATGGAAAGAGGGGTAATGAACTATGTTTGCTCGAACTATTTAAAAGTGTCGTCAAGTTAATGAGTTTTGGGAAGATCCACCACAAGTGTGGCAATATTTTTGGAGAGTCTGAGCAATATAACTAATGGACATTTTCTTCGTTTTCTTAGGAAGTAAGAAGGGAAGTGGAGAGGTACCTTCTACTACATTAATCCTTCTAAAACTGGACAGATGAAGTAAACAACCAAAGAAGAGATACTTCTCCTGATTGTAGAAAATCAACATATTCCTTCTGCTCCATTCCCTATAACAGTGTTAAATATACACAATATACACATAATATACATGTGTATATTGTGTATATTAGTCTCTCGGCTGGCTCTCGGTTTTCGTTCCTTTGTACCGTGTAATTGGGTAAATATTTAGTATCCTAATTTAGGTAATATTGTAATGTAATTAGTATTGTACACTTACCATAATAATTGTATTACCATAAATGTATAGTTAGTATCCAAGTAGAATAAGGTTTTAGGAATAGAATTCTCCTATTATGAAAATATGTAACTTGTATAAATAGTCTTTCAATCAATGAAAAAGGGATTATTTCTTTCATGGTATCAGAAGTCTAGGTCTTAAAATTCTCTATCTAAAAATCCTCTTAACTCCCGTCGCCACCTCGAAATCCGAGCCCTCTTCATCTCATTTTTCTTACCGACGGTCTCTCACCTCTTCCCAAATTTTCCTTCCAAATCCCTTAATCACATATTGTTCTATCAATTTGTCCACATCCCGGAACACGTTTCATCCTGCCCTTACAGTTTCTAACATCAAGAATAACATCCATCTTGTTCTTGAAATAGAAAACGTCCAATATACGACGTGGGCCAAACTGTTCAAAATTTACGCACGCTCGCATCAAGTCATCCATCACATAATCCCCGCAACTCCTGAGGATACGGAGGTACCCAAACGCGAGGATGATCCTAAGTTGTGGACAACTCTTGATGCCACAGTCCGCCGGTGGATATATTCCACAATTTCTACCGACCTTTTGCAAATGATTATTGAGCCTGACGCCACGGCACAGGCGACTTGGGATAGACTGCGTGATATATTCCAAGATAATCAAAATTCTAGAGCCGTTACCCTTGAGCAGGATTTCTCCCACGTCAATATGGAAGATTTCCTCATCTTGAAATCCTTCACAGAGAAACCAAATGGATCAAATTCAATAGAAACAAAATTGTCAGTAGTGACTTTACGGACAAAGACAAAGTTTTTAATCAATTTGGGGGCGTGGGGGATGTTTTTCAAGATAAGAGGTGGATGAGGAGGAGATAAAGTTTTATGACCATAACCACGAATTGGAATAGAATTACCATTACCAATAATTATACCGCGAGGGTTGCTCAAATTGGAATAAGACGAGAGTGTACCTAAATTGGATGTCATGTGGGTAGTGGCACCGGTGTCCATATACCAATTTGGGTCCGGAGGATTTAAACCAAGCGTGTGCATTGCGGCTTCGATGTCGGTAGACGTGGGTGCCGATGCATGATGGGCCTGCGGGGGCCGAGGCCCAAGTACCCCTGCTTGCGGCCTCGGCCCAGAGGACTGCCTGTAAGTGGGCCAGGGCGAGGTGGGCCTGGAATGTAGCTGGGCAGCCCACTGCCATTGGGACGAAAATTAGTCTGGCCCAAACTATGGTTGTCGGGCCCACTGCCAAGGCTGTGGGGACCAGAACTACTGCTGATATTGCTAAACACTGCGCGGGCCACCCCCGCCACCACCATTCTGTCGACTGCCGCCGTTGTTGCCACCGCGGTTCTTGCCATTATTTTTCTTATTTCCACCCTTTTTGTCGCCACCGTTGTTGCGGTTTTGGCCCGACTTAGTGGAACCGGTAGGATAAACCGTGGACTTGATCATCATGACTACGGGACTAGCACTGGTAGCTGCCTTTTTTGCCATGCCTGCTTCTTCGAGTGTAAGCATAGAATGGGCTTGATAAAATTACGGAAGCTGATTACTTTGCCGAAGAAGCGTTCCAACACCATTATAGGCCTCGGAGAGGCCGAAAACCATTTGGAGGACCAAACGATCATTCGAAATTGGCGCGCCAACATTGCGAAGTTGGTCCGCCAATTTCTTTAATCTTTTGCAATAAGCTGAAACGTCAGGGAGTCCTCTCATGAGGTGTGATAGTAGGGAGATCTTTATCCTATCACACCCAGTTCCGGTCCATCGAGTCAAGCCGTGTCATCTGCATTTCCAGCCATTTCTCCTTTCTTGTGGCATGCTCGTTTGGGTCATCCGGGATCATCTATTTTGTCGTCATTATATAAAAATAATTTTATTTCTTGTAAGGGTACGAGTAGTACTCCAAATTGTCAGTCTTGTTCTTTAGGATAAATTGTTAGGTTGCCATTTGTAGACTCAAATTCTCATAGTTTAATGCCATTTGATATTATTCATAGCGACTTATGGACGTCTCCTGTTCTTAGTTCTTTGAGTCATCGGTGTTATGTTCTCTTTTTGGATAATTATTCTAAGTTTTTATAGACGTTTCCGATAGCGAAAAAATCTCAAGTTTTTTCCGTCTTCTTAAAATTTAGAGCATTCATTAGAACTCAATTCGAACGAGAAATCAAAAATATTCAGTGTGATAATGGAAAAGAATATGACAATGGGGGTTTTCGGGAATTTTGTGCTAATAATGGGATCAATTTTCATTTTTCTTGTCCTCATACGTCTTCACAAAATGGGAAAGCTGAACGCAAAATTCGTTCCATAAATAACATTGTCCAAACTCTATTAATTCACGCTTCCATACCCCCATATTTTTGGCATCATGCTCTTCAAATGGCTACATATCTCCTTAACATAATTCCTTCCAAAGGTCTGACATATTCTTCCCCTCTTCAAATTTTATATAATAAAACTCCTTCTTATTCTCATCTTCGGGTCTTTGGGTGCTTGTGTTATCCGTTATTCCCGTCCACCACAATTAACAAACTTCAGGCCCAGTCTACTCCGTGTGTGTTTTTTGAGTTTTTTGTTAATCATCGTGGTTACAAATGCTTTGACTTATCCTTCAAAAAAAGCATCATTAATTGCCATGTACTTTTTGATGAAACCCAATTTCCATTTGCTAAAGTTAATACTCCCGTGCCTAGTTCGTATAATTTTTTGGATGATAGTATATCCTCGTATATTATTCACCATTTTTTGGACGTATCCCGCATCCAAAATTCCCAATGGCCCATCGCTGGTACTCCCTACAGTTCCACGTCAGCTTCGGGTCGATATTGGCCAATTCGATTTCGGTTCCTGCGGGCTAACAGTGCCCATCGCCACGATCCGTCCCGAATTCCCAAAATTCCCAAAATCCACCTGCCTCTGCCCCGAGTCATGGACCAGTCACCCATAGTCAACGGGGGATTTTTACACCAAAAAGACATTTTAAGTTACAACCGAATGTTTAAATCACCCTTACCTCGAAATCCTGTGTCTGCATTAAATGACCCGAATTGAAAAATTGTTATGACCGATGAATATAATGCTCTTATTGATAATAAGACATGGGAGTTGGTTCCCCGTCCATATGGTATTAATATTATTAGGTCTATGTAGATTTTTGCTCATAAGGAAAATGCAGATGGGTCATTTGCCCGACATAAGGCGCGGCTTGTGGGCGATAGTAAGACTCAACAGGTTGGTGTGGATTGTGGTGAAACGTTTAGTCCGGTGGTCAAGCTGGCTACCATTCCCACTGTGCTCAGCTTAGCTATTTCGAAGGCATGGCCTATTCATCAGTTATATGTAAAGAATGCTTTCCTCCATGAGGATCTCAAGGAAACAGTCTATATGCATCAGCCTTTGGGATTCAGGGATCCTAAACATCCGTATCATGTCTGTTTATTGAAGAAGTTCTAATATGGGCTTAAGCAGTCTCCACGGGCCTGGTATACGAGGTTTGTAGACTATGTTTCGACTATTGGGTTCACTCACAGCAGGTCGGATAATTCCTTGTTCATCTACCGTCGTGGTTCGTCATTGGCCTACATCCTGTTATATGTGGATGATATTATCTTGACTGCCTTTTCCGATGTCTTACGCCAGTCTATCATGACCATGCTCAGCTCTGAGTTTGCTATGAAAGACTTGGGGCCCTTGAGTTACTTTTTGGGATTGCTGTCACTCGTCATTCCGATGGGTTGTTCTTATCTCAACAAAAGTATGCAGCTGAGATCATCGAGAGGGCTGGGATGTCATCCTGTAAGTCTACTTCCACTCCAGTTGATACTAAGCCCAAGCTTAGTGTCGCGACAAGCGTACCCTATGAGGATCCGACCCGCTATCGCAGTCTTGCAGGGCCATTCAGTATCTTACCTTTACGAGATCGGATATTATATATGCTGTCCAGCAGGTGTGTTTGTTCATGCATGATCCCATAATTGAGCATATGAATGCACTCAAACGCATCATTCGGTATATTCAGGGTACACTTGACTATGGTTTGCATTTATATCCTTCCTCGACGTCCACACTTGTCTCGTATACGGATGCTGATTGGGGTGGCTGTCCAAACACCAGACGGTCTACGTCTGGCTATTGTATGTTTCTTGGCAACAACTTGGTCTCCTGGTCTGTGAAGCGTCAGTCAACTCTATCCCGCTCAAGTGCCGAGGTTGAATATCGAGGGATAGCTAATGTGGTCTCGGAATCATGTTGGTTACGTAATTTGCTTTTGGAGCTTTATTGTCCCATTCAGAAGGCAACCTTAGTTTATTGCGATAATATTAGTGTCATCTACCTTTCTGGTAATCCGGTTCAGCACCAACTCAATAAGCATATCGAGATGGACATTCACTTTGTCCGCGAAAAGGTTGTTCCTGGTTAGGTACGCGTCTGTCATGTCCCGTCAAGATATCAAATTGCAGACATCTTTACAAAGGGTCTTCCCTCGGTCCTTTTTGAAGATTTTAGGGACAGTCTCAGCGTTTGAAGACCGCCCGCTATGACTGCGGGGTTGTGTTAAATATACACAATATACATGTGTATATTGTGTATATTAGTCTCTCGGCTGGCTCTCGGTTTTCGTCCCCTTTGTACCGTATAATTGGGTAAATATTTAGTATCCTAGTTTAGGTAATATTGTAATGTAATTAGTATTGTATACTTACCATAATAATTGTATTACCATAAATGTATAGTTAGTATCCAAGTAGAATAAGGTTTTAGGAATAGGATTCTCCTATTATGGAAATATGTAACTTGTATAAATAGTCTTTCAATCAATGAAAATAATCAAGAGATTATTTCTTTCAAACAGTAATAGGGGTTAAAACTGGTAAATATGCCTGAATCAAGATAAATACTACTATAGTTGAGAAGAAATTATGATTCAGCTATGCCATGATTTTGGTTAATATTCGCTGGTGATGTTTACAAGAGTCCGAATATTTGGCCATATCTTCCTCTTTTTAAACTGGCAAATTCTTGGATAAATAAATTTAATCTCCATTTCAGTAATAGCCAGTCGACTTCTCACTTTTGATGGTGGATAAATATGTTAATCATCTCCTTAAGATTGTTTCTGAGTTATCTGATTCAGGAATATTTTCCTGTCAATTTTGTCATTTTCAAGGCCCACTTTGGTCGATACTTCTTTTTAATAAAAGCTGTTAAATTTTCGAGTCAGACATTTATCCAAGGAATCAAGATGAAACGTTCTTGGCTATCATACATGTTCAGCTTGTTTCATGTCCTTTTGCTTTGTCAAAAAATCTATTCTTTCTGTGAACTGATAATGAACATGTTTTGATTTGCATTACTGCTCATTACATTTACTTATTTTTCCATGAGTTTCTCTTGCTATTTGTTGTAAAAACTGTATTTATTATGTCACATAATGCCATGTAGGATAACAAACAAGACGTCAACTGCGGCGGAACGACATCTCAAATGCAAGATGATCTTACTATTCCACAGTCTGGTTCTGCTTCAGTAACAGGTTACAAAATCAGATCAGTTATTTGTTTCTTTGCTTTTGTAGTATATATATATATATTTATGAATCTGACAAGTCTATGGTTACCCCAATATTTTTGATCATGCAGTTATTGAGAGTGGAGCTTCGTCCTCATTAAATGTCTTTGACAAGGAAAATTATTGAAGGTATAAAACAGTACGGGAAGTAAATAAATTTACAAGTGCTCCGAAAGGATAAACAACAAAGATTACAACAAGAAGTTGTCAATCTTTTAATCTTGAATTAGAAATTCAAATCTGGATCTTGTATTAAAAAATACAAGAACATGAACTGCTACACTTGTGTCTTGTAGAACCACTGAGAATCCGAACGGTTAGAGTCCTTTGAGTTTCAAGTTCACACCTGAAACACTTAGCAACCAATTAGTTAATCACAACACCACCGGTTGAGTCGAGAGATGGCTCTCTGTCTTTAAGACAAGATTGCCCCGTATATATACTTTTACGTTAGCGGGCAATAGTCTCCCAAGATAAAACAACAACTAATCAACACTATAAAGAAAATAGGTTGATTCTGACGAAGAAAACAAGCATGAAACGACTGCTAAAGAGTGGAAATTTAGAGGAAAAGGAAGAGTTTCTGCTCTTGTTCAAGACTTGTGTCTTCTCTTTCTTTTCTTTCTCTCTACCCTCAAAATTAGAGTAAGATATTCTCTTTATAGTGTTCATGAGGTATTAAGAGGCTTCTTAAGAGGTATAGTCATGTCCAAAAACGTTTGTACGTTTTGTAATTAGTACAAAATGTTGCAGATGGTTAAAGTCATCCAAACTATTGACTTTCCGATTGCTGGCAGCATTTTCTGAAACTCCAGGACCAAACTATAAAAACTAAGCAGTTTGTGGTCCAAAAAGATAATATCAGAAGCAGCCCACGACCCGAGCGGCGGCGGCACGCGTGGGGCTAGCCTTGAACCCAATCACACCTAGGTCCTCCCTCCTTCAAATATATGGGTTACCCATTGGGGTCTCAAACCCTTATCCATTTTTTAGACTTATAAAAAGAACAATTCTTCCTTTTTCCACCGATGTGGTAGATTTGTCCCACACCATATTTCCATGCCTCTAACACCTTACTTCGTGATCAATATCTCTTTCATTTCTTAACGAAATTTGACGATCCTTGGCCCTACGGTCATCTACTCACTTAGTAGATTATGCACGTGTGAAGAACCAAAGTCTCCAACATGCGAAACTCGAGTGTTTAAGTCATTAAAGATGGGTGGACGCAACCCCCATCAAAGGCAAATTTCCAACAAAAAATATGACTCATCCTTTTCACATTTTTTTTAAAAAAGGTAGCCCCATGACGATGTGAAACAACAACATATCCAGTGAAATTCCACAACATGGGGTTTGGGGAGAGTAGAGTGTAGAAGACCTTACCTCTACCTTGGTAGGTAGAGCGGCTGTTTTCGAGAGATCCTCTACTATGAAGATGTAATGTCTCTTTAAATTTATGTGTCTACTATTCATTAATCAATTATTATTGTGAACTAGGCTCAACATTGGCTGCCACAAATGATCCGCGTACTCCAGTGCTTGAAACGGTTACTATTAACGTGTACAAATAATCCTTCATCAATCCCGCCAATATAATTGTGTAAATATTTAGTGATGTATAATTATGGTAATTGTAGCATTCTTATTGTATTAGAGTTCTACATTGTACACTATATATATATATATATATATATATATATATATATATATATATATATATATATATATATATACATACATATATGTATGTATGTATGCGTATATATATATATATATATGTATGTATATATATATATATGTATGTATATATATATATATATATATGTATACATATATATATGTATATGTATATATATGTATGTATATATATATATATGTATATATATACATACATATATATATATATATATACGCATACATACACATATACATATGTATATGTATATATATACATACATATATGTATGTATGTATGCGTATATATATACATATACATATATATATATACATATATATATATATATATATACATATATATATATACGCATACATACATACATATATGTATGTATATATATATATGTATATATATATATATATATATAGTGTACAATGTAGAACTCTAATACAATAAGAATGCTACAATTACCATAATTATACATCACTAAATATTTACACAATTATATTGGCGGGATTGATGAAGGATTATTTGTACACGTTAATAGTAACCGTTTCAAGCACTGGAGTACGCGGATCATTTGTGGCAGCCAATGTTGAGCCTAGTTCACAATAATAATTGATTAATGAATAGTAGACACATAAATTTAAAGAGACATTACATCTTCATAGTAGAGGATCTCTCGAAAACAGCCGCTCTACCTACATATATATGTATATATATATATATGTATGTATTAATGAGAAATGCTCCACAAGGGAAATTGTAAAGTCCCGAATTTGTTTAAAAACATATATATTTAAAAACACTCTTATTTGAACTAGAAGAGCTATATCTAACTTAGACTTCTACTAGACCTGGATATCCCTCTAGGTCGTCCTTACTTGGGGGTTTTGTAAGACTTAAACACTCAACTTTTCACTATATCTTCAAAAGACAAAAAAAAAAAACTTCAAAGGAAAAACCTCTCCTCTCCCCTCAACTTCTTGGACGAAAATTTGCCTTTTTGGTGAAGTTTTAGTCTCCTTTTTTTTTTGGTTTTCCAAGAGTAAGGTTGGGAAAAGATAAAGTGTGCAAGAAGGAGAATAGTGGAAGCATAATAAAAATTGTGAAGAAATAAAGGTGAGTTCTCTCACTAAAAAATTCTTAGTAAAATCCTTTGGTTTTGAGTTACAATGCATGTTAAAACATAATATGGATGTTGGAAGAGAAATCATGAAAAAAAAGGGTGTAGTATAACTTGTGATGAATTATTGATATAGTATTATCATGTAACAAGTTTGAGTCATGTAATTGCGGATTGTTTTCGCTGAGTTACCCTTGTTAGGATGGGACAAAATTTTTCAGGATTGTACATCTCTCTTTCACGGTCAGATTGAGCCCAAATGGGTCCAAAACCGATATACAGTTTGAGAGTTATCGATGTTTAACTTTTTGCCTCGGATCGATTGAAATCCGAAGGGCAGAATGTATAATGAAAACCTGTACAAATAGGTAATGAACCTGAACGTTTGTGCTAAATAAAAGTTCTATATTTCCCTGTTCTTGACAGTTTGATACCTTACGGAGATAGATCCGACTTACGGATAAAATATTATGACAGTTGTAAGATTGTGTCCTTTTTTTTTCAAAAATCTGGCGAGACAGTTTTCATAGGGGTGTTTCTTGATATAGTGATAGATCCCCGTGGTACTTTTGATTCGGCGCAAGAAACATCTTATTTGGGGTTACGGTTTGAGAGTTATAACCCTTGCAAGCGAGAAGGGGCGAAAAGTTGAAAGAAAGAATTATTATTTGAATCTTCTGGAAATATCACTAAGTATGGAAGTCTATTATTATGATATGCATGAATTCGTGATCTTATGTTCCCAATATGGTAATCATGCATGAGGTGATCGTCGTTGACATTGAAAGCTTCTTTCCAATAAGGTTAATCGGAGGTACAACGACCTTACGTCACCCCGATAGATTCATAAGTGAACTTAGTATCACCCAGAAAATATATATACTTATAAATATATTGGATAGGGTTGCGCGTTCCGCAACATATATATAAAATATTGGATCGGATTGCGCGTACCGCAATAAATACAGATATATAAAATATAGGATCGGGTTGCACGTTCCGCAATATATATATATATATATATATATATATATATATATATATATATATATATATATATAATATTAGATCGGGTTGCGCATACCGCAATATGGGATCGGGTTGCGCGTCCCGCAATTCCTTTCATGAAGGTGTGCTAGTTAAACTAAGTATTTTCCTAGGGTGAGTTGGCAGGAGATTTTGTGTGTGAATAATTATTATTGACTTGTACATTGAAAGTGTTGTACTATGGTTTCATAACGTGCTTATTATGTTTATAGTAAGATTATACTTAGAACATTGCGAGGTTACTTTGAATCGTAAGGCGTGGTTCTCACTCATCCCCGGATGGTAGGGCTGACTCTTTTATTTAACATGTTTCAAGAAAGCGTGATAAAGGGAAAGCTCCGCAACAGGGCTAGCGATCGTCCCGCAGCCTCATTGTTCCACCACATCCATTGCTTTGGATTGGTGAATGTCACTCTTGATTAAGTTGGTCGAAGAACGAAGTTTCGTTATCTCGGGGAATGCCCCACATGAGATTGTTTCCATTTAAACTTCAAATTTCTTATTCTATATATTATTTCCGTATCTAGATACATGTTTAATTTAGGAAGAAAATAAGTTAATGGTTCGCCTGGGAAGGGATAGTTGCCCAGATGCCATCACGCCCTAAGGGAAGACATGAGAAAAGTCGAGACGTGACAAGTTGGTATCAGAGCCCAACCAGGTTAGGAGATTCTATGAAATTTCTTTGAGTTGGATGTTGAACGGTTACCTATTGTGACGGTGTGCACCTTAGTAATAAGTGAATGGGATAACATCCTAAACAATTTCGCTTCTTTCATACTCTCCTCGTGCCTATCTTGAGTCTTGTCAAAGACTTGCTTCTCGTACTACCTCCTTCAAAGGATTATGGAAGGGAATTGTGCAACGGTAAACTAACTAACAATTATTTTTATAGATATGGTTACAATACGAGTTCCAACCAAGAGGGAATGACTCATAGAAATGAAAAGGATAATGTGAGCTTAGGAGGAGTTCATGGACCGTAGGATGGACTCATGAGACAATTTTGGTGCGTATATGGATGACACAATCGCACGTTGTACAGATTTGCTTAGGGCTAGATGGAAAAGACGTTCATTTGACCCGACTTTTTTCAACTATCCGATTTGAGTCATACTACAAATAATAGTCAACTCCATCCCAGGAGATTTCCACTTCTCGTTTAGAAGAGCAAAGATGCTATGTGGATATAGTAAAGAAGGCTCCTTGCTCAAATTTCTACGTCAAGTGATGAAAGTCTGGAAGATGAAGGAAAGAATGGACGATAAGGAAAGGGAGGCAAGGAACAAGGTTCACATGGAGCTGAATGCCAACCTGCGGAATAAGCGAGTCACGCGGTTAAGCCCTTTAACACGTGTCGTAGTAAATGCAAGTTTGAGTTAGAGATCTACAATGGGTGATGTAGAATTATCTAATAAGATTTAGTATAATTTTATGTCATTTGAGAATATGATGGAATAAAGTATTATGAATGCAAGAAAGAAATAATATCATTATTTTTTATTATTTTTCTTGTGGTGTTGCATGCTTATGATGTATAAGAAAATTTGGGGAGTTAAAATAGACGTCATGTCTTCTAAAATATGGACGTGCTTGTCTTTACAGAAAATGGTAGATTCACAAGTACAGGTGTTGCGGAGGTCGATCAAAACTACCCGGGGAAGAGCGAGGGGACAACGTCAACCCCCAAGAGTTCCGGTACATGAACCAAGGGCTCAAAAAGAGGTCCAACCCAGAAAGCGTGGAAAATGTTGAAAGAGCGATATCTCAAGAAAGCGTGGAAAATGTTGAAGAAAATGAGAGTCAAGCGGCCCAGGAAACGGTGGGACAAAAGTTAGATAGACTCATAGTGTTGATGACAGTTGTAGCCCCACACATGGTTCAACCTACACCTAGTGTCTTAGTTATGGCCCCAACCCAGAACCCGCCGACCTAAGAACTAGTTATGACTGCACCACTAGCCAAAAATGTAGGAGCTCAGTCAGTACCAGATAAACTATGGGCGAATTTTATGAGGAGAAGGGAACCTATCTTCACGGGGAAGGACTCCAAGTCCGACCCGATAGTGTTTCTCAATGAGGTATAACGCCTACTATTTACCCTGGGATGTGTAGAGACACATGGCATCAATTTGGTGGGCGCACGTTTAGTGGACGACGCGGGGGTGTGGTGGAGAAATTTTAGAAGAAATCGTTACCCGATTTCACCACCGATGATGCGGGGGGAGTTCAGATTCGCGTTCATTGAAAAGTACATGCCTAACACCCGAAAAGATGCGCTCAGACGTGAGTTTGAACAATTGAAACAAGGAGACCGCAATATGCAAGAATACGACACCCAGTTTATTCGATTGTCGACATACAACGCACATATTATTCCTACGGAAAGGGAGAAGGTCAAAAGATTTGTTGAGGGTTTAAACCCGAAATTGGCAGAGAAGGTAGTGGCATTAGCCAATGATCAGACTTACCTTCAGATCGTCGATATGGCAATGAGGGTAGAAAGTTTTGCTAAAGCAATAAGAGAGTATTCGCAAAAGAGGTTTCGATCGTTGGGATCCTTTAATCATAATCAAAACCAGAGGTAAGAGGGGATTCTTTAAAACCGAGCCAGTTAGTAGGCCAGTCTCATTACAGACCCCAAAGGCATAAATGGTTCAATCATCAAGGTAGCAACGTCAAGGCCACCAACCTTAACGCAGGGAGTGACAGACTAGTCTATAAGGTTTGTCATAAGAAACAATTTGGAGAATGCAGGTTCTCACAGAGAGGTTGTTATAACTGTGGAGAATGAGTCCATTATATCAAAGATTGCAAGAAGAGACCCAAACTCAAGTTTCTCATGGGAGGTCAGAAGGAACCACAACTGCCCATAAGGGAAATCTGGGAAACCAATCCCAATAGAGTCAGATAGATCAACAGTCCAGCAATCCTAACCGGCCCTACGATTTTCCCCAGAGGAATGATGTGGAGACATCTAATGTAGTGATCACATGTATTTTGTTGGTCTCAAGTATTTCTGCACTTATATTATATGATCTCAATTCTACATTTCCGTACGTGTCAATGGATTTTGCTAAGAATTTACATGTAGAACCTTCATGTTTAAGTGAACCCTTTGAGGTCATGACACAGTGGGGGCCTCAGTTTGGGCCTCTTGAGTAATTAAATATTTCCCATTAGAGGTAAATGGTAGAGGAATAATAGCAGATTTAGTTGTTACACCTCATAAGATTAAGACGATAATTAAGAACGTAATTAAGGAAATATGATTCAAATACCGGAAATTAGTATACAAGAGGATGTGATTCCGGAAAGATGTTGGTCACCATGAGGGTGACGTTGGAAACTTATAAAAAATTGTATACTCCCGATATGGGTTAATAATGTATTATAAAATTATGACATTGAGGATACGAGACTTATGAAATTCTCGGGAATTAAAAGAAGTGGGTTTGAGATTTATTAATTGAAGAACTTGGGGGCCAAAGTGTAAATAATAAAATTTATATTTTTTTATTTTAAAACCTACATTCATCTCTTTCATTCTAAACTTTAAACAAAACCTCACCTCTCTTCTCCAAACCCACCCCCTGCTGGCCGAAAATCACCCCCAACCTCATACCCAATTTAAGATTTTTATCTCCTCTTCTTGGACTACATTATTCACAAAATTAGAGGCCAAAACAACACCAAAAACAGTGGCAAAAATGTGCCACTGCTTACCAAAAATTAGACCAGAAATTTTGAATTTTTTGAGGAAATTTTGGAAGAAAAACGTGTAAGGATGATGGCTTAACATTGTAGAACACTTGCATGTCAATTGGAGTTGAAGAAGTGAAAAAAAGGGAAAGAAATACAAAAACAGTGGGGATTTTCGGACAAGCAGTGGGCAGAAAATTGTGGACTGTTTTGGACGAAATTTGAGGTATAAAATTCTTCTTTCTATAATATAATTGGATTTTGAACAATGCATGTGACAATTTTGGGCTAGTTGCCAATTTGGGACAGATTTTGGTGATTGTTGGATTCGTTGGTTATTGTTGTATTATTATCACTAATTGCATAATGAAATTGAAAGGAAACATTGATATTAAAGTTTAAATTAGTTATATGGAAGTATTGAAATATGGAATTGGATTTTAGGAGTCAAGAGAAGAGTTATGGAATTATGACATGTTGTGGCCAAGAACTTGCATGAAATCGATGGACTATTTTAGGGACTGTTTTGTGGTGTTATAATGCTGGAAATTTAGTTACCATTATGCATGTATAAGTGTGGTAATTGCTAATGTGAGTCCTAAAGGAATAAGGGTGTAGAAAGGTGTAGAAAGGCTTCACATTCTACTCTCGTTGTTGTTGGAACATGGACTGTTTTTGTGGGCTGTTTTAATGTGGATTAAGAGGCTAAATTTACATGAGAAGTGGGTGTGTAAATCCCCTTTGTTGTTATTTTTGTTGTGCCCTTAATTGATGCTTGGTTATTGATGTTGTTAGCCTAGTTTGGAAGTTGTGGAAACATGTATAAACAAGGGAAGTGTTGCCTGAATTTTTATAAAATAGGAAGTCGTTATTCGATATAAAATATGTCAGTGATCATAGAATTGACGAACGTATTACCATTATTATAGGTTGAAGTTCTAAAACGAGACGTACTCTAATATTGAGTTGATTAGTTCGTCTAAGAGGTATGTGAACTATTCCTTCTTTCTTTGGCATGATTTTTATTTAATGAAGGTACGGCGGACGTACATGATTCTTATACAGTTTAATTCCTAAAGATGTTAGTTATGAGAAGTGCCTATGATTTTTCAGTAAAGAGTTTATTATGACATTATTATAATGATTTTATCGGGAGTCAAATGAAAATTTTGATTGCATATGGTTACTCATGAAATCTACTCGTGCTAAGTATTATTACTTCACTTCACTAAGTCCCGGGCCGGGTTATGTTCGTGCACAGCCTTGCATTTTTCACCGAGTCCCAGAATAGGTCGGGTTACGATATGACTTTACCGAGTCCCAGAATGGACCGGGTTATGATATGACTTTACCGAGTCCTAGAATGGGTCGGGTTATGATATGACTTCACCGAGTCCCAATATGGGCAGGGTTATGATATGATTCCACCGAGTCTCGCATTAGTGGGTCGGGTTACGTTACAGGTATATATATGTATATGGACATGCATTCATGTTTTCTTGACTTGACTCTCATTTTTATAAGGCACAACTGATTTTTATTATTTATGGCACAGCTGGATTTGGATCCTGATTTTTATACCGACCTCTTGTTATCCATTGGCTACTTATGATCTCATTTGCGGTATCTCATGTTTACATACTCAGTACATTATTTTGTACTGACCCCCTTTCCTCGGGAGGCTGAGTTCATGCCCGCAGGTACAGGTGCTCAGTTTGGTAACCCTACGGTTTAGGTTCCTGCACAGCTGTTTGAAAAGCTCCTTTGATCCAGAGCTTTACCATTTTGGTATAGAACCCCATCATTTTGATTTATGTATATTTAGGGGCACGACGGGGCCCTGTCCCGTCATATGTCGTTGTCCTTCTTATAGAGGTCTGTAGACAGTTGTGGGTTGTACTTATGTAAGGGTTATAACTCTGTTTTGGTCAGTCATGCTATTGTACTCTGTGTTGGGGTGTCCCCGTGTATATATGATATTATCTAGTGGCAGCCTTGTCGGCTTGCCTGTTGTATTGTGTTGGCTAGTTGTGACGCCTCAGGAGGCAGGTACATTCGGGGGTAAACGCAGCCCTGTCGGCTTGCCTACCCTGGCATATGTTCTTATTGCAGCGTTATGCTGCCGGATTTCAGACTCATTAGGTGTTAGTTGGATTATGTGTGACAGGTCAGGATAATGACGTCATTATGGCGGTTTGTCGCGGCCCGTCGGGTCGGGTCGTGACATTAGTATTACTTGATATGGTAGACTTTGACATTATTTTGGGTATGGATTGATTGTCAGCATGTTATTCCACGTTGGATTGTTGGCAAAGTATTGTAAAATTATCTTTTCCCGAGGAACCATAAGTTTTTATAAGGGGTAGAATTGGGACACCCTCGAGTCAGCTTATTTCCTACTTTAGGGATAAAAAATTATTAAGAAGTCACGAAGTGAAATACTCTTACCTGGCTAGTATAGTGGATACCCAAAAAGAGTCCCCAAAGGTACATACTATCCCTATTGTTCGTCATTTTCTTGAGGTTTTCCCTGAAGATCTTCCAAGCCTTCATCCGGATAGGGAAATGGACTTCTCTATAGAATTAATTTCGGGTACAAGACCCATTTCCATTCCTCCATATCGAATGGCCCCAGTTGAGTTGAGATAGTTAAAAGAACAATTGAAAGATCTTTTGGATAAGGGCTTTATAAGTCCTAGTGTTTCCCCCTGGGGTGCACCAGTCCTTTTTGTGAAGAAGAAAGACGGTTCACTCTGAATGTGCATCGATTATCGATAACTCAATAAGGTCACGATCAAGAACCGGTACCCATTACCAAAAATCGATGATCTTTTTGACCAACTTCAAGGAGCCATCTATTTTTCCAAGATTGACCACCATTCGGGATATCACCAACTGAAAATAAATCATGATGATATACCAAAACATCCTTTAAGACCCGATATGGCTATTATGAGTTCTTAGTCATGTCTTTCGGGTTAACTAATGCCCCATCAGCTTTTATGGATCTCATGAACAGAATCATCAAACCATTCTTAGATTTGTTCGTGATTGTATTCATCGATGATATTCTAATTGATAGCAATAGTGGTGAAGAACATGAAGAGCATCTAAGGGTAGTGCTTCATATCTTAAGACAGGAGAAACTTTATGCTAAATTTTCAAAGTGTGAATTTTGGTTGGAAAATGTGGCTTTCTTGGGCCATGTTGTGTCAAGGGATGGAGTTATGGTAGACCCCCAAAAGATAGAAGCAGTGAAGAGCTGGACAAGGCCTACCACTCCGACAGAAATTAGGAGTTTCTAGGGTTTGTTGGGTATTATAGAAGATTTGTAGAAGGTTTCTATAGTCTCGCTACTCCCTTGACCCGATTGACTCAGAAATCGATTAAGTACCAGTGGTCAGAGGCGTGCGAGGCAAGTTTTTAGTAACTAAAGAAGTTATTGACTACTGCGTCAGTCCTAACCTTACCATTGGGTTAGGATGTGTCTTGATGCAGTTTGGAAAAGTTATTGCATATGCATCTCGACAATTGAAAATACATGAGAAGAATTATCCAACGCATGACTTGGAATTGGCCGAGGTAGTGTTCGCCTTACGAATATGGAGCACTATTTGTATGGGGTGCATGTAGATATATTTACAGATCACAAGAGTTTATAGTACATAACCACGCAAAAGGATTTGAATCTCTGACAAAGAAGATGGTTAGAGTTGCTTAAGGATTATGACTTTAGCATTCTTTACCATCCTGGAAAAGCTAACATGGTGGTTGACGCACTCAGTAAGAGGTCAATGGGCAGTTTGGCCCACTTGGCAATACAAGAGAGAGGTATTGTTCGTGAGGTACAAAAATTGGGAAACCTCGGGGTTAGTTTAACTGAGGTAGGCGAAGGCATGGTGGTGGTGCATGATACCTCTCAGTCTTCCTTAGCTTCGGAAATAAAAGAAAGTCAGTTTGAGGATATGGAATTTGCTTGGTTTCGGGAGAAGATTCAACAAGGAAAACCTTCACAGTTTACATTTGGGGACAATGACGGTACCCTTCGGTATAAGGGTAGGTTGTGTGTCCCTAAGGTGAGAGAACTAAGAAAGAAGATCTTGAGTGAGGGTCACAACACCAGGTAATCCATTCATCCAGGATCAACAAAAATGTATCAGGATCTCAAGGAAAATTACTGGTGGCACGGAATGAAGAGAGATGTTGCAGAGTTTGTCGGAAGGTGTCTTATGTGTCAACAAGTAAAATTCGAACATCAAAAACTCGACGGACTACTTTAGGACATTGGTATCCCCATGTAGAAATGGCAGGCAATTCATATGGATTTTGTGATTGGTTTACCGAAAACTCGAGAAGGTTACGATTCTATCTGGGTGATTATAGATTTGCTTACAAAGTCATCCCATTTCCTACCGGTCAAGACTACATATCGGGCGCCGCAGTATGCGCAGATTTATTTGAAAGAAATAGTGAGGTTACACGGGATTCCATTACAAATTATATAAGATAGGGGTTCCCAGTTTTCAGCAAGGCCTCGGGACAAAGGTTAAGTTGGGCACGACTTTCCATCCATAAACAGATAGACAAAGTGAACGAATAATTCAAACATTGGAGTACATGTTGCAATCAGGTGTGTTGGACTTTCGGGGCAACTGGTTGGACCATCTATGTCTAATTGAGTTCTCCTACAATAACAGTTTCTATGCTAGTAAACATATGGCTCCGTTCGAAGCATTGTATGGGTGAAAATGTAGATCTCCACTTGGGTGGTTCGAGGTGGGCGAGACACAAATGTTCGGACCCGAATTCATTCAAGAAACAAATGACAAAGTGGATGTAATTTGGGAGCGGATCAAAATAGCTCATAGCCTTCATAAGTCCTATGCGGATCATCACAAAAGAGATCTCGAATTTCAAGAAGGGAGAAAGTGTTTTTAAAAGTCTCTCCAATGAAGGGGGTGATGCGATTTATCAAGAAAGGGAAGTTGAGCCCAAGGTTTATTGGACCACATGAGATCTTACGAAGAGTGGGGAATGTGGCTTACGAACTAGCACTTCCACAAGAATTAGAAGTGGTGCATCCGGTTTTCCATGTGTCAAATACTTACACGATCCAAGTCACGTCATCCGACCCCAAGAAATAGTCCTAAATGAAGAGCTTCAATATGAAGAAATTCTGGTGGAAATACTGGATAGACAGATTAAGCTCCTTAGGAATAAAGATATTGCTTCCGTGAAAGTCCTATGGAAAAATCACTCCACAAAAGAAGCAACTTGCGAAGCCGAAAACGAGATGAAAGTCAAATATCCATTCATGTTTGAGTAAGGTAATAAGATGGGTTAAGTTGTGTTTCATATGTGTGCAGTTTGCGTGTCTATGTGCATGTGTTACGACCTTATTCACATTCGAGGACGAATGTTGCTTAAGGAGGGGAGAATGTAAAGTCTCGAATTTTAAAAAAAAATATATATATACTTAAAAACACTCTATTATTTGAACTAGAAGAGTTATATCTAACTTAGACTTCTACTAGACCTGGATATCCATCTAGGTCCTCCTTACTTAGGTGTTTTGCATGACTCAAACACTCAACTTTTCACAATATCTTCAAAAGCCAAAAAAAAAACTTCAAAGGAAAATCCTCTCCTCTCGGCTCACCTTTTTGGATAAAAATTTACATTCTTGGTGAAGTTTTTGTCTCCTTTTTTTTTCCAAGAGCAAGGTTGGGAAAAGATCAAGTGTGCAAGAAGGAGAATAGTGGCAGCGTAATAAAAATTGTGAAGAAATAAAGGGGAGTTCTTTCACTCACAAATTCTTAGTAAAATCCTTTGGTTTTGAGTTACAATGCATGTTAAAACATAATATGGATGTTGGAAGAGAATCATGGAAAAAAGGGTGTACTATAACTTGTGATGAATTATTGATATAGTATTATCTTGTAACAAGTTTGAGCCATATTAATTGCGGATTGTTTTCACTGAGTTACCTTTGTTAGGATGGGAAGAAATTTTCAGAATTGTACATCTCTATTTCACAGTCATATTGAGTCCAAACGGGTCCAAAACCGATATACGGTTTGAGAGCTATCGTTGTTTAAAGTTTCTGCCTCGGATCAATTGAAATCCGGAGGGGCAGAACGTATAACGAAGAATTGTACAAATACGTAATGAACCTGAAAGTTTATACTGAATAAAAGTTCTAGTTTTCTCTGTTCTTGACAGTTTGAGACCTTGCACAGATCGATCCAACTTACGGATAAAAAGCTATCATAGTTGTAAGATTGTGTCCTTTTTTTTCAAAAATCTGGCGAGATAGTTTTCATAGGGTTGTTTCTTTTGTACATTTGTACTAGTTACCCTAAGTATTTTTCAAAGAAAACTTGATATACTGATAAGTCCCCGTGTTACTTTCAATTCGACGCAAGAAACACCTTATTTGGGGTTACGGTATGAGAGTTATAAGCCTTGTAAGCGAGAAGGGAGAAAAGTTGAAAGAAAGAATTATTATTTAAATCTTCTGGAAATATGACTAAGTATGGAAGTCTATTATTATGATATGCATGAATTCGTGATCTTATGTTCCCAGTATGGTAATCATGCAGGAGGTGATCGTCGTTGACATTGAAAGCTTCTTTCCAGTAAGGTTAATCGGAGGTACAACGATCTTACGTCACCCCGATATATTCATAAGTGATCTTAATATCACCCAAACAATATATATACATATAAATCTATTGGATAGGGTTGCGCGTTCCGCAACATATATATAAAATATTGGATCGGATTGCGCGTACCGCAAAAAATACATATATATAAAATATAGGATCGGGTTGCACGTTCTGCAACATATATATATATATATATATATATATATATATATAAATATTGGATCGAGTTGCACGTTCCGCGACATATATATATATATATATATATATATATATATATATATATATATATATATATATATAAATATATATAAATATTGGATCGGTTTGCGCGTACCGCAACAAATATATAATATAATATATGGGATCGGGTTGCGCATACCGCAACAAATATATAATATAATATCTGGGATCGGGTTGCGCGTCCCGCAATTCCTTTCGTAAAGGTGTGCTGGTTAAACTAAGTATTTCCCTAGGGTGAGTTGGGAGGAGATTTTGTGTGTGAATAATTATTATTGACTTGTACATTGAAAGTGATGTAATATGGTTTCATAACGTGCTTATTATGTTTATAGTAAGATTGTACTTAGCACATTGTGAGGTTACTTTGAATTGTAAGGCAAGGTTCTCACTCATCCCCGGATGGTAGGGCTGACTCTTTTATTTAACATGTTTCAGGAAAGTGTGATAGAGGAAAAGATCCGCAACAGGGCTAGCGATCTTCCCGTAGCCTCATTGTTCCACCAAATCCATTGCTTCGGATTGGTGAATGTCACTCTTGATTAAGTAGGTCGAAGAACCATGTTTCATTATCTCGAGGAATTCCCCACATGAGAGTGTTTCCTTTTAAACTTCAAATTTCTTATTCTATATATTATTTTCGCACCTAGATATATGTTTAATTTAGGTTAATGGTTCGCTTGGGAAGGGATAGTTGCCCAGGTGTCATCACGCCCTAAGGGAATACCTGTGTAAAATTGGAGCGTAACAGAAATTATTATATTCCTACATGGCATGAGAATCCAAAACTTCCTCCCTACCCTAATCCCCTCAATTTCGGCCGCTCCTTTTCTTTTTCCGGTGCCGGAATCTGGTCGTATACCACTGGTATACATCGATATATAGTAAATATACAGCCTCCCCAGCACCCTTATCTCTATAACAAACCGATATACACTGAGTATACGGTTGCTACTGCCAGACATACACCACAAATATACGCCCTGAACCCCAACATATTTTTTTCTGACAAGTATTCATGGAGAAGATTAATCACGACGGTTTTACGGGCAGCGGAAGAAGCACTATAGGGGACTGGGCTGCCAGCCGCGTCCCAGACCCAGCGGCCCAGGGGCACCTTCAGCAATCCAGCAGCCTATCACAGGCCCCACCGATGAGCCACAAGCAGGGAGACTTCATCCAGCCCATGTCCATGCAGCCCAGCAGTGGCCCAGCGAACTGGGAGCCTTAAAAACATGCCTCGCTATCAGACCCAGTGGCATGTAGCCCATCAGCGGCCCAACAGTCTGGGTGCACCAACAACAGGCCACAACCTTCCGGCCCACTATCCTGGAGCCCAACAGTCCGCTCCAGACCTTCCTTAATCCAGTTTGGGACAGGCTTTCGGTATGTTAACTCATCGGAAGCCTGATAATACGTGGTATATGAATACGTGCACCACACTTTAACCCCACCACCGCATCTCCACTTCTTCCTAAATAATGTTCTCTATGCCTCCACACATTATCAAGAACCTAATTTCCGTTAGAAAATTTGCTATAGATAATTTCGTCTCAATTAATTTTGACATGTTTAGGTTTTCTGTAATAGACCTACGTACCGGGAAACTCCTTAAATGATGCAATAGTGAAGGGGACCTCTATCCTTTTCTATCCACGGCTGCTGCTAGTGTCACCCCTCTCATATCTCTAACTGCCCAAGTCACTCATCCCATAGCCTTAGCAACAATCTCTCCGTCTACTTGGCACAATAGACTTGGACATCCCGGAGCCCCTACTTTTAATTTTATTTGGAAAAATAATTTAATTCGTTGCTCTAGTGGAAAACTTGCCAACAATGTTTGTCTTGCCCTCTAGGCAAACACATTCGCCTTCCTTTTCAGTCTTCTTTAAGTGTTACGTTTTCTCCGTTTGATATTGTTCATGCAGATTTATGGACATCTCCTGGTATTAGTTCACTGGGTCCTAAATATTATCTTGTGTTGTTAGATGAATTTTCTCACTTTATATGGATTTACCCTCTAAAGTTCAAGTCTGAAGTCTATACCAAGTTTCTTGAGTTTCATAACTTTATCAAAACACAATTTGAAAAATCTATCAAATCATTCCAATGTGATAACGGTCGTGAGTTTCATAATTCCACATTTCATAATTTTTGCACCAATCATGGCATGGTCTTCTTTTTCTCTTGTCCCCACACCTCACCCCCAAAACGAAAAAGTTGAACGAATCCTCCGTACTATCAACAACATAGTTCGTACCTTTTTTTTCCATGCCTTTCTTCCCCATCGTTCTGGCTCTATGCAGTCAAAATGGTAGAATATATCCTTAATATTTTACCTACCAGTACTCTTCACAACAAAACCCCCACCGAAATTCTCTACCGTCGGATCCCCTCATTTGACCACCTTAGAATTTTCGGTTGCATCTGCTACCCGAATCTAGCCTACACTGCTCCTCATAAATTAACACCTCGTACCATCCTGTGTGTCTTCGTAGGTATTCCTTCTAATCATATGGGCTATCTGTTCTATGACTTGTACATTTATCAAATTCATGTCTCTCGCCATGTTACGTTTGACGAGATGACATTCCTGTTCTCGAACATCCAAAAATTCTGAAAACCAGACTATACCTTCCTTGATGAGTCCGACATCTCACCCGTCATCCTCAGAGAACTGTGCCAATCAGACACCGCCAAATCAAATCTGCCACCACCACAGGGTCACCTTTGGCGTCTTTGGCGTCATTCCGACCTCTATCTCTGTCACCGCTGGTTGTCACCACCACCGGCAATCGACCCCTTATCTATGTACCTTTACTGATACCCCTACCCATCACTGTATCATCTCCACAACAACACCACCATGCCACATCCACCGACAACCTACCTCAGAGCCCTAGCTTATCCTCGACTAACCCAAAATCTAGTACATTCCTACCTCCGACACAATACCCCACGCTACCATCCTCAGCCAGCCTTGATTTACCGACACCAGCAACAGAACCCTACACAGCCACTACACCCGCTATCGACCCACCCGAATTGACGACAACACCACCAATCACAGATACCAATCACCAGTCAACCACCCTACCCCAAATCCCTATTACGCACATCCTCATTACACCAAACAAGTGTATAAACCAGAACAGTGCACCCGACCCGACAACCCGCAACCATACCCAGCCAGCACCCTCACACTATATGAAAACCCGTGCCCAACAAGGGATTTTCAAACCCAAAATCCAATTTAACCTATCTACCCAAACCATTTCCCTAATTCAAAAATCCAAAATTAGCCAAACTAGACCCTAATTGGAATGCGGCTATGTGTGAGGAGTTTAATGCGTTAACGAAAAAGTATACTTGGGATTTGGTTCCTCGATCGGAAGGGGTGAATGTGATCCGGTGCACGTGGCTTTTTCTTCACAAGTACATAAATAGTGGTAACTTAGAAAGATATAAGGCAAGGCTTGTGACAAATGGTACTAATCAGCAGGAGGGCACTGATTGTGGGGAGACATTCAGTCCGGTTGTTAAACCGGCCACTATTCGTACAGTCCTGAGAATCGCTATGGGTAAGCATTGGCCAATTCATCAGCTTGATGTAAAAATGTCTTTCTACATGGGGATTTAAAAGAAACTGTTTACATACACCAGTCATCTAATTTTGTCCATCCAGCCATCCTTCAGTATGTATGTCATCTCCGTAAGTCACTATATGGTCTGAAACAGCCCCTCGAGCGTGGTATAATCGCTTTGCACAGTACATTATGCAAAATGGATTTACATGCAACAAGTATGATAATTCTCTATTTACTTTCCATAGAGGCAGTAACATTGCTTATTTATTATTATATGTGGATGATATTGTTCTTACTGCTTCTTCCGATGTGTTGAAAAATGAGATAATTGCACTGCTCAAAACCGAATTTTCTATGACTGACTTGGGGAAGTTGAGTTATTTTTTGGGAATCTCAGTGACTGGATCTGCTGACACTATGTTTCTTTGCCAGTGTAAGTATGGAGAGGAGATCGTGTACAGGGCTAAGATGGAAAATTGCAAAATTATATCCACTCTAGTTGACTCTACATCAAAACTTAGTAAAGTGGATGGTAATCCGGTGACAGATCCAATTCTTTATAGGAGTCTAGAAGGTGCACTTCAGTATCTCACTTTCACCATGCCTGATATTGCTTATGTTGTTCAATAGGTATGGTTGTTTATGCATGCCCCCAGTGAGCCTAATTTTACTTCTCTTAAACGTATCATTCGATATGTTAAGGGTACCCAAGATTATGGATTACACCAATGCCACTCCACATCGAACTGGTTATTATCATACACAAATGTTGATTTGGCAGGCTTTCCAGAAGTGTGATGCTCCACATCCGGCTATTGTGTGTTTTTGGGAAATAATCTCATCTCTTGGTCTACCAAGAGGCAAGCCACATTATCCTATTCGAGTGCAGAAGCAGAGTATAGAGGAGTTGCTAATGTTGTTGCTGAGATTTGTTGACTCCGAAACCTTCTCTTGGAGCTTCAGTGTCCATTATGTAAAGCATCTCTGGTGTATTGTGATAACATATCCTCTATCTACATATCTCACAATCCGGTTCAACATCAGCGAAACAAGCATATTGAGCTGGACATCCACTTTGTTTGTGAGAATGTTGCTCTCGGTCACGTTAAGATATTGCATGTGCCTTCGTCCTATCATTACGCGGATATATTCACGAAGGGTCTTCCCATACAGTTGTTCACTGACTTCATATCCAGTCTCAGCGTCCGGCCTCCTCCCACTCCGACTGAAGGGGTGTATTAACGTGTACAAAGAATCCTCCATCAATCCCGTCACCATAATTAGAATATATCTCATTTATTGTGTAAATATTTAGTAATGTATAATTATTGTAACTATAGAATTCTTATTGTATTTGGATTCTACATTGTACACTCTATATATATTTTTATTAATGAGAAAGGCTCCCCAGGAAAATTAATACATTCCTACAGTTACAACTAAAGGTTAGTGTGGTCATTATGCCTTGCTGATTTTGTCATTTGCTCTGCTTTCGTTGCTTAGAGTTGTTTGCAATATGCAGGTCTTGTAAATAATAAGAAAACAATAACTAATATTAACCGACTATGCTCTGATTATGTTCCGTTAAAAAAAGTTCCAGATTGTAAGTTTTGTTCTGCCAAAAAAATAGAATAAGCCCCCACATTTTGTTGTGACAATGGTACGATCAAGTTAACCTCTCATCGAATGCCAGCTAACCTGAGAAATTTATATATGGGAAACAACGCAGAATCCAAGCATTTCCAAACGTATATAAGAACATATCACAATTTGTTTGCCTTCACGTCGCTTGGTGTCAGTTATGACAAAGATTTAGCCAAGAGAAACCGTGGTATCTATACATTTAAAGTTCAGGGGCAGATGTATCACCTGATAGAAACCTTATATCCCAGAGAAAGAAAGCTGCGAAATTTGCAACTGTACTTTTATGATAACACAAACGAGCTTGAAAATAGAATGGCTTACTCTGACAAATTACATGAATCAACAGTGATAGAACTGATGGACATACTGAAACATAATCCATACTCAATATTTCTCTGATCTTTAGTGAATATGCCTGAACTTGCAAAACTTCCATATAGCACTTAAATGTGATGTTGGATTGGATCAACGAGTATATAATCTGCCTACTACTACTGAGATTGCAACGATATGGGTTGATGAAAACGATGGTCGTACTACTCATGCACCACATGTTCAAATTTATACTCACTGTGACAGGACAGAAAGAGTGAACTATTATTTCGGATGTTAAGATTCTTTGCAGTACCCATTATTATTTCCACATGGTCAAGGCGGATGGCATTGTGGTATTAAAAAGTTTTCCGAGAAAAAAAATATTCCTAGAAATCCTGCTTTGTTTAAGTTTGAACAGTTGTCGAATATAAATTTTTTTGCCTCCGTTGACGGATACCTTGATATGGAAGCTGAGAATTTGCAAAAAGGAAAACGCAAAAGAGATGTAGTTTCGGTTCATGAATACTACTGTTATAAACTTCAGATGAGGAACGATGATGAAGATGAAATTTTGCACACAGGGAGATTATTGCAGTAATATTCAGTTGATGAACATATAAAATTGGAGACACAGAGATTGGACTTTGTTTCATTCAATCAAGATTCAGAATGGGTGTATTGCAAGGACTTCTTGACATTTTAAGACTTGGTGAACGAGATGCTTCCAATGTTGGAAAACAAACATTTCTGCCAAATTCCTTTACGGGAGGACCTAGAGATATGTGCCAACGTTATATGGATGCTATTGCATTAGTGCAACACTTTGGGAAGCCTGATATGTTTATAATTATGACATGTAACCCACCTTGGCCAGAAATAAAAGAACATCTATCATCAAGTGATGAGGCACAAAATAGACCTGATTTGATTAGTCGCGTGTTCAGAGCTAAAATAGAAGAGCTGAAGACAGATATATTAAAAAGAAATATCTTTGAAAAAATTGTAGCTTTTATGTACACTATGGAGTTTCAGAAACGAGGTTTACCCCATGCTCATTTTCTTATTATACTAAGTAATAAGCATAAATTGTTGACTGCAGAGGCATACGATGATATAATTAGAGCAGAACCAGATTTGCGTAATCTTGTCGTTAAACATATGATGCACGGTCCTTGCGGTAGTTTAGATCCAACAAATTCTTGTACGAAAAAAAGGGTTACTGCAACTTCAAATATCCAAAAATGTTTGCTGAGCGAACATCGAAAGGAAGTGATTCTTATCCAGTTTATAGAAGACGAAATACAGGGGAAGTTGTGAAAGTAAGAAAACAATATGTTGATAACTCTTGGGTGGTTCCATACAATCCATATTTACTTGGCAAATTCAACTGTCACATAAATGTTGAAGTTTGCTCTGACATCAAAGTTGTGAAATATTTCTATAAATACATTTGCAAAGGACATGACAAAATTGCAGTCTGTGTACAAAATAACGCTACAGACATAGAGATAGATGAAGTAAAAGAATATCGGTCTGCTAGATGGGTATCACATCTGGAAGTTGTATGGCGTCTCTTTGGTTTTCCTATAAGTGAAATGTCTCCCAGCGTTTATCGTCTTCAGCTACATCTTGAAGGCCAACAATTTGTTTCTTTTAAGATCAATGAAGATATAAATACAATTGTGAAAAATCCAATGATCAGAAAAACAATGTTAACAGAATTCTTGTATATGAAAGAAACTGACAAATATGCTATGGAGCTCACTAGGTATGTTGTTGTTGTAATAACAATTTGATAGAGTGTATGTTAGAAGCTGCAGGTTATCAGATGCCATATAGTCTAAGGCGTTTATTTGCTACATTATTGTGTATTGCAGTCCTGCTAACCCAAGAAATTTATGGGAGCAATTTGAAGAGTCGATGACTGAAGACTATAAAGTGTTGCAAACTACTGAAAGAAGAGAAATCCGATATCAAGCTTTAAATCATATCATTCTATGGGCCATGATGTAAATGAGTATGACCTCATCCCAGAAACTATCAAGTCTTCTGCTACAGCAAAAAAGGCAAAAGATATTCATTTTGAAAGATCTATTATTGTCAGCGAAGATGATGTACTCTTATATAAGAGATTAAACAAAAATTAAACGATTGCTTATAATGTGATTACTGACAAAATATTGTCAAAGAAAGCAGGCGCCTTTTTTGTAGATGGTCCAGGAAGAACAGGGAAAACTTTCTTATACCGTGCTTTAGTAGCAACCGTACGATCAAAAACATTTATTGGCACCGACGAGGCTCTTGATTTTAACAATCAAACACAGTTTGAAGATCTACTGCACACTTTAAATCCTGCGGGTTTGCCCCCTTATAAATTATGTTCGAAAGAGAATTGTCCAATGATATTATTACGAAATTTGAATCCCATGTGAAGGTTTATGTAATGGCACGCAATTGACCTGTTGTGATCTTAAAAGTCATGTTATTAGTGCTAAGATAACCACGGGTGATTTCAAAAATGTGCATGTGTTCATCCCAAGAATACCATTATTATCATCACAGGATGAAAAAAATGCATGTTCAATTTAAAAGAACGCAAATTCCCGTTAGATTGTGCTTTGCTATGACTATATGTAGAATTGTACTAATCTTCCTTGGGAAGTCTTTCTCATTAATACAAATATATATAGTGTGTACAATGTGAAATCCTAATACAATAGGTATCCTATATTTACCATAATTATATATCACTAATAATTACAAAATATATGGGGAATATATTTTATAATATTCTCTAATACACCTTCTCAGTCGGAGCGGGAGGAGGTCAGACGCTGAGACAGGATCTGAAGTCGAGGAATAGCTGTCGAGGAAGTCCTTTTGTGAAAATATATGCATACTCATATGAAGAAGGTACATGCAACATATTAACAAGACCGATAGCAATCTTCTCATGAACAAAATGTATATTGTCACGACCCAAATCGGAGGGCCATGACGAGCACCCGGACCCTACCTGCTGGGCATCACTCTTCACATATTTATCAGCTAACAGTAATCAATCATGGCCACAAGAGCTGTTTACCAAATATTCTACTGACACACACATCTCGACGGACAGGGCCATACTTGACCATTATACACATAACAACTGTCTACAAGCCTCTAAAGAGTACATGACATCACAAGGATGGGACAGGGCCCCGCCATACCCATACGCATATTCAAAATATTATACCACGACCAAAATGCAATTCTGAAACAAGTAGAGTGCTCCAACATCAACTGAACCAGCAACCTACTAGCACGAATAGTCCTACTGTCTACATAAGCCTGCGGGCATGAAACTAATGTACTGAGTATGTCAGTCATGAACAATAGCATAATAGGGATACAAGAATAAACTGAAACAGTAACAGCCGACAGAAATAGCTGATAACAATTGTCGACAGAAACAGCCGACCTGTAGTGAATGCCTTTGAGGACCATAATATGCCTAAATGTCATGTACAATGCAAATGCGGTATACATATATATATTGGACTCACAAGGGCACCTTTCTTCTCATAACAACCTCTGTGGGTATCATATCATTTCAGCCTCTGTGGGCATAATCATTATCATATTGGCCTCATTGGACATCTTTATTATCGTGATATCTGTACCAGCTGCAGGTGGTGATGCGTATATAACGTCATTCCCTTTTTTCCACCCCCTACATATATATAATTCATACCATATAGTAGTGTATATAACACATGTGGGGCCAGGGTATACATGAATATAATACAAATGCATGAATGATAATGAAACATCCTAAACTTATCGGATGACATAATATCCTTGTACCTTCAGCTAACATTGGGAATATTTACATCTTTCCCATAAACCTCAATAAGGATTTAGGAACATATTTAGACATGCTTTTAACATAGGAATCAATAAACTGAACATTCTTAACTACTAAGAGTAGAATAATTTTATGGAATAATATTACGGTTACGTTTCATTACATGGAACATGTCAAAAGAAAGAAATGATTTGCCTTAATATACCTTTAATGTCGAACAACACTTCAATCTTATATGCCAAGAACTACTCTTATTCCATCTTACTTCACTTCGAAGAAAGCCTGAATTCAATAACACGATAAATGAAACAACGGAATCGAAGTGGTGTGCAAATTAAAACTCGTATATTGCTCTTGATAAAAATTATATTTTGATCCCGTGAAGTAGGATCACGTTGTTGTATAGAGGGAGCTGATACGTTGTTGCTCCAAAGATGAAAATTACATTGCTGCGAACTTCTTCCTAATGAACTTGCTCTAATAAAGATGAAAGAAATATATCATCTCTAAATTGTCACGACGTGTCTGCTATATTAATCAAATAACGTTGTTGCTCTCTTTTGTTAAGGGACAAACTTTAACTAAAATGATAAGGTCTCTTTATCTTGCTAGATGCTGCCAAAGTTTTCACATGACAAGGGGTCTAATTAATGTGAGAATTAAAGAGCTTCTTACCCTTTATTGAGTTGGGGCCCACCCACTTCTTGAATGAATTATTTTTATCTCAAATGCTTACCTACAGATCACTACATAGAACCTTAGTCATAAATTGCGTTCTTTACATGGACCCACGTGGTCGTGTAAAGCATAATACTTATCTCCTTTAATTATTAACAAAGTTACTTTTTGTTTTCCACTACACTTTGTAATTAATTTCTTGCTCCCAAATTAAACTAAATATCAATCACTTTTAACCCACTTCATATACTCGTAATCATAGTCATATGATATGATACTACTCCATAGTCTTCTTGGTACACAAAAAAATATTACTTTCAATACTCGTCATCACACCTTTAAATCGTAAATCATTTTGGGACTTCATCATTTTATACACCGAGCTCTTGATGCTATGACCAAAATTATTTACGGTCTTTATAACTTGTTCCAAGTTCTGATATTTGACGAAACTTATTCCTCTAATTCGTTTAACCTCTAATCCCCGCGTAACCTCTTCAAAATTGATATAAATCTTCTATAACTTCATAAATGACCTCAATATCATTAAACGCATGTGTGTTTACCTCGATGTATCCTAAAGCTAAAGTACGGGGTGTTACATCATCTCCCCCTTAGGAACATTCATCCTCAAATGGGAAGTATACATTCTGTCAGCGAGTAGAAGATATCCAAACTTGCCTCATACGGTCATACATTAACATATACATATCACCGAGTTTCATATGGCCGTCAAACATCAAACATAACTATCTAAAGTGGAAACTCACCTCATGTATCCATACGTCAGCTCTTGGTCAGGTTATGCTTCACTCGAAGCATCAGTTTCAGTCTGAAATAAGTGGGGATACTTATCATTCATATCGTCAATTAGCATAATCTGGGAAGGATCTCCAATACACACTCTTAATATAGAAACATAGAAAACTGGATGAACATACTCTAATTCTGAAGGCAAGTCCAATTCGTAAGCCACTTGGCCGATTCATCGAATTATGCGATATGGCCCAATGTACCTTGGATTGAGCTTTTCTTTTTTTCCAAATCTCATTACACCCTTCCTAGGAGAAATATTCAAGAAGACTCAATCATCCACTTGGAAGTTTAAGTCCTACCGTTGCATATCTGAATACGATTTCTGACGACTCTGAGCGGTTAACCACCGTTCTTGAGTAAGCTTCGCCTTTTCTATGGCTTGGTGCACTACGTTAGGCCTAAATAATTCTGATTCGCCTACTTCGAATCATCCGATAGGATATATACATCTACGTCCATATAATGCCTCATATGGATCCATTTTAATGCTAGCATGATAACTATTATTGTACGCAAATTCAATAAAGGATAGATGATTATCCCAACTTCCCGTGAAGTCTAATACACGAGCTCATAGCATATCTTCGAGCATTTAAATCGTACACTCGGCCTGTCCATTTGTCTAAGGGTGGAAAGCAGTGCTAAGATTAACTTGAGTGTCCAACCCCTTTTTGAAATGATCTCAAGGAGCTAGCTGCGAATTACGCATCTAGGTCAGATATAATAGAACTATACATACCACGAAGGCGAACAATTTCTTTAACGTACAACTTCGTGTAGTCTTTGGCTGTGTAGGTAGTTTTGACCGCCAGGAATTAAACTGTTTTGGTCAGTCTATCAACTATTACTCAAATAGAATCAAACATAAGATAAGAGCGAGGTACACCCATAATGAAATCCACATTAATTATTTCCCATTTCCGCATCAGGATCTCAATGTTCTGAGTCAAGCTGTCGGGATTTTGGTTCTCCATTATTACCTGCTGACAATTAGGACATTGAGCTAAAATCTCTCAAATGTTCCTCTTCATGTCATTCCACTAATACATACTTTTGAGATCATGATACATCTTAGTAGATCCAGGGTAAATGAAATATCGTGAACAATAGACCTCCGTCATTGTCCTATCTCGTAATCCTGCTACATTGGGAATACTCAAATGGACCTTTCAGCTGGGGTTCATATCCCATTATACCTGAAGGTTGCGATTCTCTTTTGGTTAAATATATTTTCCGATCTTCTCTAAAAATAGGATCTTCATCATGACGTTCCCTTTTTTTCTGATGTGAGGGATGACCTTGTTGTATCTTGAGTCATAGGGCTATCACATTCTGAATCCTCCAATCGGACTCCCAGTTAGCTAACTGATGCATTCCCTCAGATCAAATTCTCTCCTTCGTCCTCACATTAGTCAAGCCACTTGTGGGTGAATGATTCTATTATCAACTCAGCTTTATTTACTAACTGATGTGCCGAAAATACCTATATTTGTAGTATCTCAATTGTGAACATTTTATGGACAGTGTCATTCGAACCTGAAGTGCATCGTAGTTAACCCTCATTCATGGTCTGAAAGGAATATCTCTTTTTTTGTACATTCTCAATACTCGTAAATATAAATAATTTCATTTCGTACTTCTTTTAACACTTGTCCACTCATCTTCTTACTTGTCGTACTCTTCTTAATTCTAAGATATTCTGGTATACATACGTAATCTCAGACATTGGTACTGATTCTAATCATTGGTGTTACCAACCCTTAAAGGATGAGTTGTTAACTTGTTCCTTTATTCGGTACATGGAAGATTCTGAAGAATTTGTACTACATAGTGTTGGCCTACTATATCCAACCCTGGTCATTATACTTAGATTTGAATTCCTTCACTGCCTCATGGCTGAGACTTTCTGTCAATGGCGCTTTGGAAAAGATTCCCTCGATCTTGTTAAGCTGTAAATCCATTACTTTATCTATCTCGTAGAATCTTTGGTCAGTTCATAAATGCTCATAGACATCTGTATTCACCTGACATTTTATCTTTATTATAATGTCATCATCTCTTGACATATATCTTTAATGTCTACTTTATATCTATAGGGGTCATTGGCCCCTTTCCACCTTTTAGGTGCTAATCTTGAGCTTTATACTTTCTAAAATGTATGACTGCATATGTTGTGGAACTGATGCTTCGTAGATCCAATTCACATTGTTACATGATCACATGACTAGTCAAGTTTTCTTGTCTTATCATTATTAAATCTCCCATCGACCGAGTGCTCATTCGTCTTACCTTGATATTTCCATTTCAAGTTTCCTTGGGGGAAATCTCATCTCAAAGTATTTCTCATACTCTCTTCCTGAACATCAGAGAATCGCCACCTTTGGCCGAAGAGTTCTTATTGTCCCTCCTCTACCATTGGTCCTTACGCTGTTCTGGAGTAATCATACCTTTGTGAAACCTGGATAACTATAATCTCATTCACCTTTATCCTTCTTGTCGTAATCCTTCCTTCTACTTGTCATTTAAACGAAAAACATTTCTTCTTTAATACTTGATCATTCCATTTCATTCATACTTATTAACTGTTTTCATATTCTTACAACCATTCTTTGATTGTACCATAATTCTGGTCCTCAATTGACCCTATTGTTATGCGGAGGTTATTTAAAATTGTAACATGCCACACAATGAAGCCGGAGACCTTACCCGTCCAATACCTATAGCATATCTTAGCTTACTAACATTGATACATGTAATTCTCAATAATATGCGGTATCTCCCTTTACGCAAGGACGGGAGGCTTATGTCCCCTTCCACTACCGTGGATGACTCGATCCTTATATATGACTTGGGCTCACTATTCTGGGTACGTCAATTTACGTGATCTTAAATTTACTGATGGTCACTCTTCAAATGATTCGATTGTGGCAATCCATTCTCATTAATGATATCCTTGGACAATTCCAAATCTATTCTAGGTAAGACATTACAACTAAAGTCGTATGTACATAACATACTCCCTCATTCCAAGCAACAAGAGTCATTGTAAAACGTGTAGATATTCATAACCTACTAAACTTTCCAATGATGTCTTCTTCTTTTTCACATGTACAACTCATAATCATCTTATCTTTACCCTTGCACATCAATGTAGGACACTTAGGAACGTTGTGGCCATGGCTGCCACACTAAACCAACCTCATGTACCTTTGCGGCACAATCCGACATACGCTCGACCACACCGACTACAAGACGGTCGGTGCGGTCTCACTCAACCTTTACAACTTTGACTCTGAGATATTCATATTTTTTACCCTTTTAACTATCGACGATCCCTGACTAATAAACTCCCTGACCCCTCAAGGGTCTATCTCTATTAGATGCTCTAGGATAAAGTCGTGCATGGGGAAGCAATTTACTCATATCCTCTGACGGATCTGTCTCAATAGAGAGAATACTACTCGCATTTACACTTAATCTCCCTACTAATCATAGTCCTATTGGAAGAAGGCATTGATATAATTATAAACACGATAAGGTTTACAGAGAAAATTCTTATAACTCAGCTCTGTAGCATGATTCTAGATCAGGAAGGAAAGTAACCATCATCTTAAATGCCCTGTAGCCTCCTGTCTATAAGTGTGGTGCACAACACACCCATAAGCAAGACTCTACTAGACACGACTTGTAGACTCCCTAGGACAGACCTGCTCTGATACCAAGTTTGTAACGACCCAAATCGGAGGGCCAGGACGGGCACCCGAACCCTATCTGTCGGGCACCACTCTTCACATATTTATCAGCTAACAGTAATCAATCATAGCCATAAGGGCCGTTTACCAAATATTCTGCTGGAATACACATCTCGGCCGATAGGGCCATACTTGACCGCTATACATAGGACAACTGTCTACAAGCCTCTAAAGAGTACATGACATTACAAGGATGGGACAAGGCCCCGCCATACCCATATGCATATGAAAAACATTATACCACAACCGGACTGCAATTCTGAAACAAGTAGAGTGCTCCAACATCAACTGAACCAGCAACCTACTAGCGTGAACCGTCCCACTGTCTACTTGAGCCTACGAGCATGAAACACAGCGTCCCCCAACAAAAGGGATGTTAGTACGACTGATGTACTAAGTATGTCAGTCATGAACAATAGCATAACAGGGATATAAGAATAAACTGAAACAGTAACAGCTGACAGAAATAGCTGATAACAACGGTTGACAGAAACAGCCGACCCGTAGTGAATGCCTCTGAGGACCATAATATGCCTAAATGTCATGCACAATGCAAATGCGGTATACATATATATATTGGCCTCACATGGGCATCTTCCTTCCCGTAACAGCCTCTATGGGCATCATATCATTTCGGCCTCTGTGGCCATAATCATTATCATATTGGCCTCATTAGACATCTTCTTTTTCGTGATATATGTACCAGCTGCAGGTGGTAATGCGTATATAACGCCATTCCCTTTTCCACATCCCCTACATATATATAATTCATACCATATAGTAGTGTATATAACGCATGTGGGTCTAGGGTATACATGAATATAATGGCAATGCATGAATGATAATGAAACATCCTGAACTTATCGGATGATATAATATCCTTGTAGCTTCAGCTAACATTGGGAATATTTACATCTTTCTCATTTACCTCAATAAGGATTTAGGTACATATTTAGACATGTTTTTAACATAGGAATAAATAACATGAACACTCTTAACTACTAAGAGTAGAATAATTTCATGGAATAATATTACGGTTACGTTTCGTTACATGGAACATGCCAAAAGAAAGAAATGATTTGCCTTAACATACCTTTAATGTCGAACAACAGTTCACTCTTATATGTCAAGAACTACTCTTATTCCATCTTACTTCACTTCGAAGAAAGACCGAATTCAATAACACGATAAACAAAACAACGAAATCGAAGTGGTGTGCAAATTAAAACTCGTATATTGCTCTTGATAAAAATTATATTTTGATCCCGTGAAATAGGATCACGTTGTTGTATAGAGGGAGCTGATACGTTGCTGCTCCAAAGATGAAAATTACATTGCTGCCAACTTCTTCCAAATGAACTTGCTCTAATAAAGATGAAAGAAATATATCATCTCTAAACTGTCATAACGTTGCTGCTATATTAATCAAATTACGTTGTTGCTATCTTTTGTTAAGGGACAAACTTTAACTAAAATGAGAAGGTCTCTTTATCTTGCTAGATGTTGCCAAAGTTTTCACATGACAAGGGGTCTAATTAATGTGAGAATTGAAGAACTTCTTATCCTTTATTGAGTTGGGGCCCAACCACTTCTTGAATGAATTATTCTTATCCCAAATGCTTACCTACAGATCACTACATAGAACCTTAGTCATAAATTGCTTTCTGTACATGGACCCACATGGTCATGTAAAGCATAATACTTATCTCCTTTAATTGTTAACAAAATCACTTTGTTTTCCACTACACTTTGTAATTAATTTCTTGCTCCCAAATTAACTTAAATATCAATCACTTTTAACCCACTTCATATACTCGTAATCATGGTCATATGATATGACACTACTCCATAGTCTCCTTGGTACACAAAAAAAATATTACTTTCAATACTCGTCGTCACACCTTTAAATCGTAAATCATTTTGGGACTTCATCATTTTATACACTGAGCTCTTGATACTATGATCAAAATTATATACGGTCTTTATAACTTGTTACAAGTTCTGATCTTTGACGAAACTTATTCCTCTAATTCGTTTAACCTCTAATCCCCGCGTAACCTCTTCAAAATTGATATAAATCTTCTATAACTTCATGAATGACCTCAATCTGATTAGACGCATGTGTGTTTACCTCGATGTATCCTATAGCTAAAGTAAGGGGTGTTACATATATGCATATCTATGTGTTTAATTCGCTGATGTTGAACCAGATTATGAGATAAATATATCGCGGATATATTATCACAATACACCAATGACGCCTTACGTGAGGGATACTGGAGCTCCAAAAGAAGGTTTCGGAGCCAGTAGATCTCTGCAATGATATTTGCAACGCCTCTATATTCTGCTTCTGCACTCGAACGGGATAGGGTTGATTGCCTCTTGGCAGACCATGAAATGAGAATATCCTAAGAACACACAGTAGCCGGAGGTAGAACGTCGTATGTCCGGACATCTTGCCTAAGTTGTATCCGCATATGATAACAATCTGGTCGGTGCAGAGGGATAGAGATGCAATCCATAATCAAGAGTGTCTTTAACATATCGAATGATACGCTAAAGAACAGTAAAATGAGGCTCTCTGGGGGCATACATAAACAGACACACCTGCTGAACAACATAAGAAATATCAGGCCTGGTGAAAGTAAGATACCGAAGTGCACCTGCAAGACTTCTATATAGAGTGGGATCGGACACTGGATCACCATCAGCAACACTGAGCTGTGATTTAGAGTCAACCAGAGTGGGCATGATCTTGCAGTTCACCATTTTAGCCATGTATACAATCTCCTCTGCATACTTATGCTGACATAGAAACATAGTATCTTCAGATCTAGTCACTGATATTCCCAAGAAATAGATCAACTTCCCCAAATCAGTCATAGCAAATTCAGTTTTGAGTAGTGCAATGATCTCATTTTTCAATACGTCAGAGGAGGCAGTAAGAACAATATCATCCACATATAGCAATAAGTAAGCAATGTTACCACCTCAATGTAAAATAAAGAGACAATTTTCACACTTGTTGCATACAAACCCAATCTGCGTAATGTAATTAGCAAAGCGTTCATACCACACTCTGGGGCCTGTTTCAAACCATAAAGTGACTTACAAAGATGACATACATAATGAGGTCTCCGGATGGACAAAGCCTGGCGGTTGGTGCATGTAAACAGTTTATTTCAAGTCCTCATGTAAAAAGGCATTATTTATATCAATCTAATGAATCGGCAAATGCTTATCCATAGAAATGCTCAGAATTGTGCGGATGGTAGCCGGTTTAACAACCGGACTGAATGTCTCACCACAATCAATACCTTCTTGTTGATTTGTACAATTAGCCACAAGTCTCGCCTTATATTGCTCTAAATCACCATTGTCTCTGAATTTGTGACAAAATAGCCACATGCATCGGATCACATTCACCCCATACGATCTAGGAACCAAGTCCCAAGTGTGTTGTTTCATTAAAACATTAACTTTCTCACACATAGCTGCATTCCAATTAGGGTCAAGTGTGTCTAATTTTGGGTTTTTAAGGATTGGGGATATAGTTTGGGTTGATAGGTTAAAGTGTACTTTGTGTTTGAAAATCCCGTGTTGAGCACAGTTTCTATTTTGTGTGTGGGAACAGGTGCGGGATGGGGAATAGTTGGTATTAATGACTGGAAGTAGGGTAAATTAGTAGTGGAAGGGTAACTAGTGGGTGTTGGGTAAGTGGGATCGATTGGCGATGGTCTGGGTGACTCGATGGTGATCGGTAGGGGTCGGGTGATGTTCGGTGACTGATGGTTCAATGGATCTGGGTTCGGGTTTCTGGGATAAGTGGGTCTTGGGCTGGGGTTACCGACGGTGGTGTGGGTTACTGGTGAAGATGTTTGTGGGGTCGTAGGATGGTGATGACGGTGTGTTATCGGTGACTGGTAGTTTACGAGAGTAGGGTTTAGCCAGAGTGACGATGACAGGGTGTGGTCAGAATGGGATAGCGACGATGGGTGAGGGGTCGTCGTGAATGGATCGAGATCTACCTGGTTGGGTACCCATGTGTCGGACAGTGTAGTGGCAGTAGATTGATCTGTTGGAACAGTGGCGGTGGTTGTGACTGTTGGAACAGTGGCGGTGGTTGTGACTGTTGGAACAGTGGCGATGGACGGAAGCGCCGGAATAGTGGTGTTGGTGGTGGACTGACCTGTAGGAGATTGAGCAGAGGCAGTGGGTACTGTGGTTGCCGCCGGAACAGTGACAGTGCGGCCGAGAGCTAGGCGAAGAAGCAGTGATGTGTCGGACTCGTCTAAAAATGTGTAATCTAAATTCTGAAATTTTTGGATATTTGCAAATGGGAAGATTGCTTTGTCAAACATGACTTGACGTGAGACAATGATTTTGCAGGAAGACAAGTCATAGGACATATATCCCCTATGATTGGGAGGAAAACCTTAGAACACACAAGAGGTGATGCGGGGTGTAAGTTTATGCGAGACCGTGGAGGCAAGATTCAGGTAGCAGGCAGCCAAAAATTTATAAGTGCTCATAAGTTGAGATCCTACGAAATAGAATTTTGGTAGGTGTTCTATTATGGAGAGTCTGAGTGGGTAAAATATTTAGAATATATTCGGCCATTTTCATAGCATAGACCCAAAAGGGAGGGGGAAAGAGGCATGAAATAGAATCGTACGAACCATGTTATTAATAGTGCGAATGATTCGTTTGGCCTTGCCATTTTAGGAGGAGGTGCGGGGACACGAGAACCGGAAAACCATACCATTAGTAGAGCAAAAATTGTGAAACGCGGAATTATTGAACTCACGGCCATTATCACATTTAAGCGATTTTATATCTTTTTCGAATTGTGTTGTGACATAGACACGGAATGCGAGAAACTTGGCAAATACTTCAGACTTGAATTTAAGCGGATAGACCCAGACAAAGTGAGAAAATTCATCTAATAATACGAGATAAAATTTATGACCCAGTGAACCAGTAATTAGAGATGTCCATAAATCTACATGAACAATGTCAAAGGGAGAATACGTAACACTTGAAGAAGACTGAAATGGAAGGCAAACATGTTTTCCTAAAGGACAAGAAAGACATTGTTGGACGAATTTGTCATTATTACAACGAATTAAATTATTGTTTCTAAGAAAACTAAAAACATGGGCTCCTGGGTGTCTAAGTCTATTGTGTCAGGTTGACGGAGAGATTGTTGCTAAAGCGGTGGGAGGAGTAACATGGGCCGTTAGAGATGTGGGAGGATTGACACTAACAGCGAACGTGGATAGAAAATAATAGATATCACCCTCACTATTGCATCTCATAAGGAGTTTCCCGGTACGGAGGTCCGTTACGGAAAATCCAAACGGGTTAAAGTTAATTGATACAGAATTATCGGTGGTAAATTTTCTAACAGAGATTAGGTTTTTGATAATGTTAGGAGCATATAAGACGTTATTCAGGGATAAATGGGGATGTGGTGGTGGGGTTAGTGTGTTACCAAACCCTTGAATTAAAATGTGATGACTGCTACCAACCATAATAGATTGTGGAGTATTTAGACTTCGCAGTTAAGGAATATTACCAGAATTGTTGGTGAGCTGAGACGTGGCACCCATATCCATATACCACACATTATTGGGCTTCCGAGGAGTCAATGTCCCGAAAGCCTGGCCCAAACTGGATTGGGGAAGGCCCGGAGTAGAGAAGTGGGCCCCAAGAAATTGGGCGTGGCTTTTGTGGGCCGTCGGATGGGAACCCAAACTGCTGGGCTCAATCTGGAAGCCCAATTCCAAGCTTGCCCACTGCTGCCAGTGCTGCACCTCTGTCCACAACTATATCTATGGTGGTTTTCGACCATGGTGGTTGCCGGAGATCCGGTAGGGGAGAGAAAGTAATAAGGTGGGGGGTTTGGGACATATACGAGGCGTATATGAGGCAGACATAGCCGTATACATGGTGTATAATGGCTTAGGAAGACTGTATACGGGTAGTATATAGTGGCAGTGATGGTATATTAATCGTATACAGAGTGTCTATCGGCGTGTATAGGTTGTATACAAGGGGTGTACGACCTGTTGGATAGATAGGTACGGAGGGAGGGTTGTATATCAGCAGTATACTAGGGGTATACAAGGCTGTTTAGCAGAATTGGAGGGTCGGGCAGCTGTATATCAGCATATATCGAAGGTATATCGGCGGTATACGGTCGGTTCGGCGCCGGAAAAAGAGGGGAATGGGCGGCCAAAAATTGGGTTTTGGGTTGGGAAGGATTGTTGGCTACTGATACCATGTAGAATTGTATTAATCTCCCTTGAAAAGTCTTTCTTATTAATACAAATATATATATAGTGTGTACAATGTGAAATCCTAATACAATAGGAATCATATATTTACCATAATTATACATCACTTATAATTACAAAATATATGAGAAATATATTTTATAATATTCTTTAATACTATAAATAAAGCGCAATGTCAAACTTTGGATTTTATTGGAATTTATTTGGGGGAATCTGTATTTTCACATAATCAGCTCTACGTTGCCTTATCCAGAGCAAAGAGTTCAAATTGGGCTTGTCTTTCATTTTGTATTACGTAATTGTCTATACAGGACTCCCTTTTACAGCACAATCTTAATCGTGATAGATAACTGACCAATTTGCAATTATAAGAAATGAAAGTTTGTCTGATTTATTCATGTGCAATTTTTCCTTCATGCAGGTCAAATTTCACTGAAGATAATTCTTTGAAGCAAGTTATTCTCCAGCAGTACTGTACCGCTCTATAGTAATTATATCAGTGATTTTGTTCACTCACTGTTTGAAATATGTGATTATTGTAGGAATTGATTCCTTCCCTTTCTTCATACTCAATATTACAATATATACAATTATAATAATCAATTCTTGCTATTTATACTAATTAATGTAATTGATCTAATTGATACTAATTTACATGTGATAATTCTAGAATATTCTTGAGTGATTGTGGAGATAATTATGGGACTGACCCATAATTATTCTTATAGTCCCCCGTAGTCTTAGCGGGAGGTTCTCGTATGCTGAGAGTGTCCCTGAAATCATCAAAAATTACGCGCGAAAAACCTTGCGTGAAGATGTCAGCAATCTGATAACGGGACGGTACATAGAGAACACAGACTTATTCACGGGCAACCTTTTCGCGGACAAATAAGATATCCATTTCAATGTGTTTTGTGCGCTGATGCTGAACATGATTGTCGGATAAGTATATCGCACTCACATTGTCACAATAGACCACTGTTGCCTTTCCAATCGGACAATGTAGCTCCAACAGTAGATTACGGAGCCAACATGATTCAGCAACCACATTGGCTACCCCTCGGTATTCTTCCTCAGCACTTGACCTAGACAGTGTGGATTGTAGTTTGGACGACCATGAAATAAGATTGTCCCCCAAAACAAACAATAACCGAAAGTGGAACGACATGTGTCCGGACAACCACCCCAATTGCATCTGTGTAGACTGAAAGACTCGAGATGGAGGACTTATACAGATGTAGGCCAAAATGGAGAGTACCCTTAACATACCGCAGAATCCTTTTGATAGCCCCCATATGTTCTTCCTTCACATCATGCATGTGTAAACAAACTTGTTGAATCGCATAGGAAATATCTAGTCTTGTAAAGGCCAGATACTGCAAGGCTCCTGCGAGGTTTCCATAACGTGTAGGATTGTTGTATCGAGTTTCGGCATCATTACTCAATTTTGTCTTTGTGTCAACTGGAGTATGTGATGGTTTGCAGGAAGACATCTCTGCTTTGTCAATTATTTCTTCGGCATATTTCTTTTGACTAAGAAACAGACCACCTGCATATTGGGTGACGGCAATGCCAAGAAAATAATTCAACGGGCCCAAGTCCTGCATTGCAAATGCTGCCGCAAGAAGGGACATAATAGACTGGTGAAGTGAAGTGGATGATACTGTGAAAATAATATCATCGACATACATAAGTATATATGTCATGTCAGCGCCCTTTCGATAAATGAACAACGACTGATCAGACTTGTTGTGAGAGAACACCAACTTGGATACAAATCCTGTAAATCGGTTATACCATGCCCTAGAAGCTTGTTTCAAACCATATAAGGATTTCTTCAATAGACAAACATGATCTGGACGGGTATAATCTCAGAAACCCAATGGTTGATACATGTACACTGTTTCCTGTAAGTAGCCATGTAAGAATGCATTTTTAACATCCAATTGATGAATGAACCAAGATTTAGAAAGAGTCAGGCTGAGAACATTCCTGATAGTTGCTGGCTTAACTACCGAACTGAATGTTTCACCACAATCAACTCCAATCTGCTGAGACCTGCCATCACCAACAAGACAAACTTTGTATCTCGCAAAAGAATCGTCAGAATTCTTTTTATGATAAAAAAACCCACATAGACCGAATGACGTTCACATTAGACGGACGTGGTACTAATTCCCACGTCTTATTTTTAATAAGACCATTAAATTTGTCTAACATGTCATATTTCCAATTCGAGTCGGACAAGGCGGCTTTGGGATTTTTTGGTACATGTGACGGTTGAACGGTGGATAGTAGGTTAAACTGACGCTTGGGTCAAAACTTCCCGTGCATGGCACGGGTTTCAATAGTCCAAAGATGTTCCGTCATTGATTGGGTAGTAGAGGTCTCGGGTATAGTATTGGGCCGATGGGGTGTATTGTGGCCCAAGGGAAAGTGGATAGCTGATCCAGAGTTGGGCTGGGATCCGATATTAGGCTGTGATATGGGTTTATTTGAGGGAGCAATGGGATCCCCCACTTGTGCCTGCCTGCCATGGAAATAGGACTAGGTCGAGATCAGCGGTAACAAGGATGTGGTCGCCGGTGCAGTCCTATTTTGTGGTTGGGCAGGAACATATTGGGTAGTTTGTTGGGTTGGTTCCACTTGTGTTGGGTTAGTAAGGTGGTGGTGTAAAATAGGATGTATTACGTTGTCCAAAAAATCATATGAAAGTGAGGATGTCACATAATACTTAGCAAACGGGAATGTAGACTCATCAAAAACCAAATGATGAGAGATAATTATTTTCCCATTCGTCAAATCATAGCATTTATATCCCCTATGATTTTGTGGGTATCCCAAAAACACATAGGGAGTTTAACGAGCCTGCAACTTGTTGATGGTAGTGGATGGAAACAAAGGATAACACAAACACCCTTAAATGTGCAAAAGACGGGAGATGATGATACAATATTTGTGTAGGAGACACATTGGAGAGCAATTTACTAGGAAGAATATTTAAAAGGTAAGTGGCCATTTGAAGTGCATGGTGCCAAAACTTTGGTGGTGTGGAAGAATGCAGAAGTATAGAGCGAATCATATTGTTAATCGTTCAAATTTTTCTTTCGGATTTTCAATTTTGTGGTGATGTATGTGGACACGAAAGACACAACGACATCCCATTTTGGTGACAAAAATCATTAAATTGGGCATTGATGAATTTTCCCCATTGAAAATATTTAATGCTTTTGTCAAATTGAGTTTTGGTAAAAATACTAAATTATTTAAAAATGGTGTAGGTTTGTGATTTGTGTCCTAAGGGAAACGTCTACAAAAAATTCAAATAATCATCTAGAATGAACATATAATATATATGACATGCAGAACTGAAAACTGGTGATGTCCATAAATAACAATGCACAAGATCAAATGACATAAAAGTATGAGAGGTAGATGATACAAAAGGAAGCTTAACATGCTTACCAAACACACAAGATTGGCAAACAGAAGAGCCCAAAAGTTTGTTACAATAAAACAAATTATTCTTCCTAAGATTATTAAAAACTTGTGCTCCTGGGTGTCCCAGCCGATTGTGCCAGAGAGTAGGAGAAATGGCAGCAAAAGTTGATGGTTTGGTCATGCTATTTTGGGAAATAGAGGTGAAAGGATATAAGTCCCCCATGCTATTGCAGCTCATAAGTGGCATCCCCGTCTGAAAATCCTTCACAGAAAAGCCAAACGGATAAAAATTCACAAAAACATTATTGACAATTGTAAAACGTCTAACAGAGATCAAGTTTTTAATTAGTTTTGGTGCATGTAAGATGTTTTTCAAGTATAATGGTGGGTGTGGATAGGGTAGTGTTACCTGACCAATACCACGAATTGGAATTTCCTGCCCACTGCCGACAATAATATTTTTACTATTGCTCATATTAAAATAAGATGAGAGATTACCTTGAGATGTCGTCATGTGTGACGTAACCCCTGTGTCCATGTACCATGACTCATCTGGAACACTTATATTTATGTTGTTCATGGCTTGTTCAATGTCCCTAGGTGCATAGGCAACCGAAGACGGTGCCTGGTCCGCAAACGCATGTTGTGGATGAGACCCTAGAATACCGGGTTGGCGATTTGAAGGAGGAGGCCTGATACATGATAAAGTTGGATATGGGCATGGCGGGGCAGCCCACTTTGGGGCCCAGGCCTACGGTGGGTACTGCCCCCACTGATTACCGCCACTGCCCGGACTGCCCACTGTCGCCGGCAGTTTGGTTACCGTCCCGGCCTCGGGCCCTTGCCACCATTAGTTTTCCTTTATTGTTACGGTTTGAACCCCATTTTTGGCCATTATTTTGATGATTACTATTGTTCCTCGAACCGGAATTTTGGGGCTCCAAATTCGTGGAAAATGAGTTGGTGGAGACGAGAGCAGTTCCGGTGGTGGCTGCTCCAGAAGATGCTTGTTTTTCTTTCTGTTTTTCCTCGAGAATCATCATCGAACGGGCCTCATAGAAAGGAGGCAATGGATTACTTTGATGAATGAACGTAGCCACTCCATCATATTGTTCATTCAATTCTGCAATCAACTGAAGGACCAACATTTGGTTTGTCACGGGCGAACCAACATTGGATAGTTGGTCCGCAAGCATCTTTAATTCCTGAGAATAAGTGGAGATGTTGAAAAAACCATCCAATTTAACATTAGTAAATTGGTGTTCAAGATATACAGCCCTAGAAAATTTGTTATCTTGAAATATGTTTTGTAGACGTTCTCATGCTTGTTGAGCCGTAGAATTTGGCTCTAATATGGTATGGAGAAGATCATTAGATATTGTGCCATAAATGCATTGAAGGACTATAGCATCTAACCGGGACCATAGTTTTTTGTTCACCGTAGTGGTATCCGACGATGACTCGGAGGGATGATATAGTCGATTACCTCATAAGCGCGGCAATGAATTTTGAACAACTCCGCCTAAGAGGTATATTTCCCTTTTTCCATTTCAAGATTTATGGATATAAATTTCTTGACGTTATTAACGGCAAGAGCGGGATGAAAGCTTTGTTTTCGGTCATAAGTTCCACTAGAATCAAAAGAATAAAGAAAGTAGGTGGTGTTTTTTATGCTAATGGATAGAAGAACCCTAATATTTGATTAGGATTTTTGAAAGGGAAGTAAGTGCTTAGCCGGGGGGGGGGGGAGTTGTTTAGTTGTCGGCTAGTATTTTAGTTGTAGGTTTTAGGAGTTTGTTTAGGTTTAGGTATTAGGAACTTAAACCTATAATTTGGCCGAAAGATAAATAGAAGAAGAGAAAGGAATTCGTGTAAGGGAAAGAAAGAAAAAAATTACGGCAAAGGATCTTTGGCTCTTGATAGCATGTAGGAATTGATTCCTTGTCTTTCTTCATACTCAAGATTACAATATATACAATACAATAATCAATCCTTGTTATCTATACTAATTAATGTAATTGATACTAATTTACATGTGATTGATTCTAGAATACTTTTGAGTGATTATGGAGATAATTATGGGATTGATCCATAATTATTCTTACAATTATTTCAAGTTTGTGCTTTCATTAAGTCATTTTTTATTACTAAAAATGTAAAATGTTACTTTGCTTGCATTTAAGACTGTCAATGTCTTTTTCTACCGAGGATCATTGTGAAGCTTCATAACAGCTGTAAGTGCTACTGCACTTTATGGATAGAAAAAAAGTAGGGCTGGCCAGTGGGCCGGGATGGCCCGACCCTGTCCCGAGCCCGCCCGAGCAAAAAAAAAACGGTAGCGGGACTCGAACTAGGGACGGGACAATGTCTCGTCCCGCCAGACCCGACCCCGCCCCAGGCCCGCCCACCCCGACCCCGCCCCGAGCCCGTCCCGAGCCCACCCCCGATCCCGCCCGAGAGCCCCCTTTTGCAAATATAACCGTTGCACCAACGGTCATTTTAGATTTTGTCCGTTAGGCAATGGCCATTTTTGGCCCCTCCCCCAACCCCACCACCCCTTAATATTTATTTTTAACTCATAAGTTATTATATTTACACTTTAACCCAATTTTTCAACTATAAATAACTCATTTTCTCTTCATCTTTCTCACAAATCTTCCTACAATCTCTCTAATCTCTCAATATATCTCTCTATAAGTCTACATTGTTTACTAAATATTCAATTTTATTTATTCATTTGGGAATTGGGAGTAAAGTTGGCAACTAGCTTGAGGATCTTCCATTGAGCAAAGTTTCAATTTTCAACCTCTCGATTACACGTCGACGTTACGTCGGCGTTTGGTACATTCATTCCTTCATTAAATTATTATTATCTGTTTATTTTATTTAGCGCACTTAATTTTATTATCTTTAATTATTTATTATCATAATTAAAATGGAAGGATTAAGAGGTATGTTTAAGGGTAAGGGTAAGGGTGCTTCTTCTAGTAGGGGCAACCAGGGCAAGGGTACTTCTTCTAGTCATCTTATTCCTACACAGGATGATTTTGTTGATACTCAACATTTTCCTACAATACCATTAGATTTAGACGAGGAGCTATTTTCTGGAACTCAAGAAGACTTTAATTTAGACGATGATCTATTTGATACACCCACTAATGTTGATGACAACACATCCACTAGTGCACCTTCAACTGAAATACCTCATATTCCCCCTAGTATGAGATGAGGTTCAGCAAAATGACCATTAAAATCAGATGCATGGACATTTTTTGATAGGAACGTAGAGAATCAAGTAGCTATATGTAAAATTTGTAAAAATGTTTTAAAATTTAAAACTGGAAAAGGTCACGGTGGGACGGGGGGTTTAATTAGACACGTAGTAAGTGCTCATCCAGCTAGGTATGCCCAATACCAGGCTTCAAAACCGGGTGCACAAACGCCCGCTCCATCGGGACAAGATTCACATACTGATACTGTCTCGGACCAAGTACATGGTCAAATTAACCCTATGACGGGGGTATTATAGGTCCTAAATACAATAAACATAGAGATAGGGAAGTAATATCAAAATTAGTTGCTGTGGAGGGTTTGCCTTTTTCATATCCTTTATCTCCCGATTTTATTCATTACATTAGAGATATATATAATCCTGCTTTTAACGGTTTTTCTAGATCAACTGTTAAGAGAGATGTAATTAAATTCGCGCATGAATATCAACAATATTTACGTTATTCATTATATCATTTTAATGGCAAAGTATCTATCACGTCTGATATAGGTCGTAGTACTAACGGCCATGATTATTTAACTGTAACTTGTCATTGGATAGATTATAAATGGTCTATGCAAAAATGTATCTTAGCGTATAGATATATAGATGATAGGCACACTGGTACTTTTATTGCAGATAATATTTATCAAGTGTGCCATTATTACGGAATAACCGATAAAATTATAACTATTACATTAGATAACGCTTCTTCTAACAATTACGCAATTACAATTTTAAAAAATAGTTTAACTCCGTCTTTTCCAGATCATTTTCATATAAAATGCGTGTGCCATATATATAGCTTAATTGTAAAGGATGATCTATCACTTTTTGAAGACATTCTTAGTAAAATATAATTTGCTATAAACTTTATTTTTAAAAGTAATAAAGTACAACGAAGAAAAGAATATAAAAAAACTTGTCACGATTGTGGACTATCTTATAGAAAAATTCCACAAGAAGTATCACTCGGTGGAATTCTTTATACGAGCAACTACTTGTTGCTTATGACTATAGAAAACCTATAACTTTATTTTTTAACTCTCATAATCAAAATCCAGATGATATGATTATAGATAGTGATTGGGTAAAAATTTCCGAATTTATTGTATTTTTAGAGAAATTTTTTCAAGCTTTTTCAAGCAACAAAAGAATTTTCCGGTATATATTATCCTACTATTTCAACTATGTTGTTTTATATAACTCTAATATTTTTATTACTTAGTGAATATATGAAAAAACCAGCTTATATGGCAGCTATTAAAAAATGTTTGTCAAAATAAAAAAATATTTTATTCCTATTCCCACTATTTATATTATTGGTTCTGTATTAAATCCGACCATTGAAATAGACGGTACTAAATCACTAATTGAAACTATTTACGATTGTATAGAAGTACTACCACCTCCAAGTTCCAAAAATCTAAATCACCCACCACCTGTTGAACAAACTAAAGAAGAAGTGTTGTCTAGCGTAGAACACCAATGCAAAAAAAAAATATAGATTTTATCAACAAGAAAATGCTAGTAACTTACCGGCTTCCATACCATCTTCTTCATCTTCAACACAACCTCACAAAAGACATGCTGTTTCTGCGGCTAGTATTGAAAGCCTCAGAAATAGAATGTGCGGTCGTACCTCTACTACTAACCAAATTAGCGAGTTGAATATTTTTGTTTTGCAGGGTTTTGTACCGTACCAAGAAGTTATCAATGAAGATGGACATGAAGACTTGCTGAAATACTGGAAGGGGAATGAGAAGACCTTTCCGACACTTTCATTGATGGCCCGAGATGTTTTGAACATTCAAGCGACATCAACTGCGTCTGAAAGCGCTTTTTCTGCCGGCAGATATCAAATAGGAGACCACAGACACTCATTAGCCGGAGACAGCTTGAAAATTGCAGTATTATTCAGAGATTGGATACGAGCGGAGCGGAGAAGGTCCGGTCAACCGGAGATCAACGAAGAAGACGAAAACTACAACGAAATCTTATCCGAAGGTGGTGGAAGCGACGTGGATCAATTTGACCAACAAATACCAATTCCAATAGAAAAAGAACCACAGGAAATCATCAAGCAATTAGAACAGGTTTTTTTGAGAATGTAATTTTTTTAGTTGCAATTTTATTATGTAATTTGCAACTTTTTGACAACACCACAAAGTTGCAATTTAGATTTTAGACAATTGTATTTGTATTACAAAAAAATCATATGTCTATTAAATAATATAAGAGGCATAAAAACAGCCTTGAGAAGTTTTTATTACACTATCTTGTCTTGTTTATTGAGTTTTTTTTATACATATATTATTTTTTTTTTAAAAAGGAAAACCCACCGGAACCCGCCCCGATCCCGATCCCGCCCCGATTTCGACGGGATCGGGATCGGAACGGGACTGGAGCAAGTCCCGCCAGACCCGACCCTGACTCCTTCGCCCGTCGCGCCCCGACCCCGACCCCGCCCGGCCCACTGGCCACCTCTAGAAAAAAGCGTTTCTTTTAGGAGATACAGAAGACTTAACATACTAAAGGAATATTAACCTTTTCTTGAAAAGTGTGGTATTTCTGCTATTATAATGGTCAATTTCTATTCTACAGACGGAAAATGCGGGAGAAAGTACTGCCAAGGTCAGAGTTTACGTAGTATTCAGGTCTGTAATGTTGTAAAGAAAATTCAGTATTTATATTGACTCTCATGATACTTTCTTCTTTTTTTTTTTTTTTGATAATCCAGATTTTTAGGCTTGCGTCTGACTACGTCCTGAAGGTAATAGCACCGGTCCTTCAATACTATTACCAGGTAAATCGAGGGATGTGCTCCAGTGGCCAGTTTTCTGGGAGCGTACAACTGATCAATGAGACAAGGTCAAATTCCCCAACATGCAGAGTTTCTTCGTGCTTGCGGGGAATCGAACTCACGCTGTCCCATGCCAGAGCGCCTTATAGCGCCCAGGCTTTGCCACTGGACTATGCCCCGGAGGACTAAAACTAAGGTAGGGTAAACTTTTTAAAGTGACTGATCCCACCGCATTACGGCCCCATACCCCAGAAAATCCCACCCCCGGCCTGGCCCTACGGATTAGTATACACCGCTTGGCCCTACGCGTATAGAGGGATTTTTTTTGGGAACACAATTCCACTCTCGCTGATCAGAGGACTCGAATACGAAACCTCAGACAGCAATACCCTAATGTATTGGCCACTGGGCCAAACACTTTGGATTACTTTCTTCTTCTTAATATTACTCCAAAAGGTGGAATCTCCCACCCACACTCCGGTTCTACAGGTTTGTGAAGGAGGTAAATTATGGTGACTTAATTGATTTCAAAGGTTAGACCAGTACCACGCTGCGCACAAGGGACCTCCTTTATTTCAAGAAGAAACCCCACACTGCCGCTGACGAGATTCGATCATTGATCCTTACTCCAAATATCCCCTTGAAACCAATTGAGCTGCCCAAGCGGACTTCTTCTTCTTAATATTGGATGGTGTTTCTGTGTAATCAAAGATTATTATTATTTACATTTCTAAATTCATTCAACTGTATGCCTTAACGAGAGAATGAGGATATACTATTATGCTGTGATCTTTGTGCTAAAAAGGAGCATTTTTAAATTTTCACGATATTTAGACTAACTATTTTACTTGATTTCAGTGTTTCCTCTTCTACAGAGGTAGCAATTAACCACTGAATACATCTTTACGTCTCTGACTTATTAATGACTCAACCTTCACAAATTTGTTCAGCCTCCATCCTTTCTCTCTTTATCAAAGTTTGAATTCTGTCGCGTAAAAGTTTTGAACTTTCCGTCTTATTAAACTGTCTCTTAGGTATATAATTGGATGTTGTAAGCCATACACGATCTTTGGTGAATCTATACAATGCTGCAGGTAACCTGGTGCTTAGTATCGACAGGAAGGGCGTTTTCCGATTCGATATTGATGTCGAGCAGTGGCAGAAGTAAGTGTTTTAATCGAATTTTCTTCGTCTAAAATTATATATATATATCGTAAAGCTTAAATATTCATTAGAAATAAAAGTTATGATAATCTGATAATTTACCCTTCTTGCCGATAACTTATCAAACGATTTGCGCAAATTGATTAAATTTCGTGACTTAAGAACCAAAAAAATATATTTTTAACTCCCCATGTGTTTGAATTATGCTGTAATACAGCCGGCCCCAAGCCAGGATAAAAGAGGAGGGTTTACTGTCTGGACTCTGGAGTTTTCCCCCCACAAAGTTCTTACTTTTGTCCGCAAATCCAACCTGCTGAAGGTTTGTGTATAATCAGATGCCTCTTTCCTCTTCTTTCCAGCAATTATTTGATGTCTTATGTCCATCGCGTTGTTCTTGTTGAAAATTTACTAATGTGAAATTAAGTTTATCTCATTATTTATGACTCGAACAATTGGGGTCTCGCACGTCGGAAACGTCATTTCCACACAAGTGCACACGTAGTGTCAAGTATCGCTAATTTCATTAGTGAAAGAAATATTGGTACGTAAGTGAGACGTTTGAGACATAGAATGATGGACGGTTATTGGCCAAATGACAAGTATTCCACGTTGGTAGACGAAGGAATACGAAGTGTAAGATGAAACGAGTCGGAACCGAGGCGCTAATTCGCAGAGCCACGGCGCTTCGGAGGCAGAATGCTGCTGTCGCACCCGATTTTGACTTGCGGGCTTCGCGACGTGATGGCGTCGATTCCCTCTGGATTGGATAAAAATGCTTTGTTGAGGAGTCGCCACCTAATTATTCTAAGGTGAATTAGGGCACCTAAATGTTAACTAAATGCTGCAAAATAACTCCAATTTTGTGGTCTGCAAAACTAACGAGATTCTAGGTAAGAGTTCTTTATTATCCTAAAGGGAAGGGGTTAGGCATCCTTTAAGATCCGCTAACTTGCGGTTATCCGATCAAACTCAGGTTAATTATTATAGTAAGAAAAATGCATGTTTTTACAAGTATAACAATAATGTTGCAAGTAGTTAATGAAATGATGCATTCGTACAAGTATGCATTTGTATGAAAATTGATAAAAATATATGCAAGGTGATTTTTATGGGCAACGGGCCTAAAAATAGATAAACTAACGATTAACGATTTTAAAACTAACCGAGCCTAAAAATAAATAAACTAGCGACGGGTTTCAAGTTTTTGACTACCCTATTAATTAATCTAATTCTACCTATTCTAAATAGTTCAATAATTTCATAGTACAATACTATTACAATACAGAATGAAATAAAGCTAAATTAAAGAAAGTAAAAACAACAACAAAATAAATAATCTCCGGGTGTATTTGCCTTCTTTGACTTTAACCCTTGCAAGCTGTCAAGAACAAACGGTTAGAAACAAATGAATATACATAACTTTGGATCCGTATCCAAAACAATAAATGTTTTGATTACGGAGGACTCAGACTTAAATTTTGAAAAGATCATTCCAATCACGTCGTGGCTGCAAACATATGACTCGTTAGTCATTTTAGTTGTCTTGCCTATTGAACATGTTGGTCTCTCGGGTGAAAAAGATTTAAGTTTCATCATTGTCCAGAAGTTTTATTTTCCGTCTTTACAACTGTGGAGGCCTAAAAAATCGACGGATATTTTTTCATCGGCCAGTGTAGTATTTAATTCAAATCAGTAAAATTTGTACCGAAACAGTGAAAAAACAGAAATTGAGAAATGATGTCCGAAGGGACGCGGCCTCGAATTTAATTTCATCGGCATAAATGCAATATTTATATAAATCAGTAAATCAGTAAGACAATTCGTGCACGGATGTTTAAATGCCAAAACAGTAAACTGAAATAGAAACGAAAAAAGCGCGGCCTCGAATTCAATTTTATCGGCCTAAATGCAGTATTTAATTCAAAAACAGTAACCTAAATCAAAACAGTAAAACTGAAATCGAGAAGCAATTCCCGAAAAGACACGATATTTTAGTTTAAAATAGTAAGACAGTAAAACAGTAAATATCTGTTGCACTGATGTTTAAAACAGTAAAGAGAAAACAGAGAAGCGAAAAAAAAGCGCGGTCTCGAATTTAATTTCATCGGCCAATGCAGTATTTAATTCAAAACAGTAAAATAGTACAACAGCAAAAAAAAGCGCGGCTTCGAATTCAATTTCATCGGCCTAAGTGCAGTATTAGTTAAGACAATAAAACAGTAAAACAGAGAGATATCCGTCGCACGGATGTTAAAGAACACAGTAAACAGAGAAACGAAACGAAAAAACTGCGGCCTCGAATTTAATTTCATCGGCCTAAGTGTACTGTTAGTTAAAACAAATAAAACAGTAATCCGTTGCACAGATGTTTAAAACAGAAAACAGAAAAGAGAGAAACGAAACAACAAAAAAAGCGCGACCTCGAATTTAATTTCATCGGCCTAAATGCAATATTAGTTAAAATGATAAAACAACAAAATACAAGATATCCGTGAATGAATATTTAAATGCCAAAATAAACCGACAGTTTGCAATTAAAACGTCCGACCCGAATTCTGAAATTTGACCCGACTCGGACACTGAACAGTGATCCGGCCCGGATCTCAGAGTTGACTGACCGGATTCAAACATTTTTTGATTTTCAGATAATAAACAACAAGATATTAAAACACAAAATCTGAAATTTATTGAGCAAGGTCACCGACTTCGAACGATGACCCGACGAATCGGATACTTCAACCCGAATCAAATTCTTTCCAAATTTTGGGTAACCAACAACACAATATAAACACACAAAAATCACGGAATTTAATCAATCGGTCGACTCGACACGGTCGATGACCGACCGAATCGGATGTTTTTCAACCCGAAGGTCGATTTTCTTCAAAATTACAGATAATCAACAACAAAATATAAATACACAAAAATCCAGAATTTGACCGAACCGGGTCGACCCGACCCGGGTCAGTGACCCGACCCGAATCGGATGTTTTTCAACCCGAATCGATTTTCTTCCAAATTACAGATAACCAACAAGAAGATATAAAAGCATAAAAATATGGAAATCTTACCCAACCGGGTCGACCCGACCCGAATCAATTATCCGACCCGGAACAGTGAACAAAGGGCAAAAATCCACTCAAAATCCGACCTAAGCTCCGACCAAAAACTCCCTCTTTTTCAGACAAAAATCCCAAAACCGACCCTCCAAAACAGTGAACAAAAGGGGGTATTTTATGGATGGGTTTCGGATTTTGGGGGGATAGGGTATGGATTGACGGGTTGGTTGGTGGTGTTGGGCGACGGTGTCGGCGTTGTGGTGAGTTGGTCGGCGATGTGGCGGCAGTAGTGAGTTGGTCGGCGACGTGGTGGTCGCGAGTGCGAGAGCTGGTTGGTGTCGGCTGACGGTGTCGGCATCGTGGTGGTGATGTGGGTGTAGGGTCGGCGTCGGGGTTAGGGGTATGGGGTGTTGCGGTGATGGGGTTGAAGGGAAAGGAGTGTGTAGGGTTTTTGTTTTTTTGGTTGTATGTATGGAGTGTGATATATATGTTTTAAGTTTAAAGGGTATAAGGAAATGGGATGGGTGTTTGGTCGAATGGGCCGATCCAGATGGGCTTTGAATGGGGGTTTGGAATTATTTTGGGTTGGGGAAATAAATGGGTGATGGGTTGGGCTTAGACGAAATGGGTTTTAGTTTGGGTTGGGTAGGAATTGTTTTGGGTTAAGTAGAAATTGTTTTGGGGGAAATGAAATGGGTTATGGGTTAAAAATACAAAACGGGTTTTTTTTATTATATAAAAAGAAAGCTTTGCAAAATTTATTAATTATAAAGATGACAATATGATAAAAATATAATATTTGTGAAATGCTTGATGCTTAAAATAAAAAATAAAAAATACAATGCCGTTTTGTGAAAATAAAATAACATATAATATTAGGATGAAAGTGTGATTATGATATAAAAATGCAAATGACAATAAAAAAATGCAAATAATAAATGATAATAATGATATATATACATATATATGCCTATATTTAAAAATTGTTTTAAAGTGTCAAAAATATTAAAAATTGCAAATAAAATCCAAAAAGATGGGACAAAATTGGGTGTCAACAGATGCCCCTCTTTGGTCGGAGACGATGAAAGAGTTTTCGGATAAAGAAGTTGACTGAGTAGCCAATTTTGTCCTGATCATCGGGATTCGAGGGAAGATTAGAGATGCATGGTAAGAAATAGAATTCCGAGGGGGAGAGAAGTTGTAAAAGATGGTGCAGATTCAAGAAACAATGCCCCAGTGTCGACTTATGATGACACTGGTTGCAGATGTGGTGAGATACTGGGGAAGGGTGGAACAACGTTCGAAGTACTTCCCCGATGCAGATGACGTTGTTGCATAGGCGTGATGAGGTGACGTTGTTGCTTAGACGTTATGCAGATGACGCAGTTGCATAGGTGCGATTGAAATTAAAATGTCCGCATTAGAAGGTGGGTGCCTTACGGGAAAAAAAATACCCGCATTGGAAGGTGGGTGCCTGACTGAAATTGAAATACTCTCATTCGGAGGTGGGTGCCTGACTGAAATTTAAATACCCGCATTAGGAGGTGGGCGCCTGACTGAAATTGAAATACCCGCATTAAGAGGTGGGTACCTGACTGAAATTGAAATACCTGCATTAGGAGGTGGGCGCCTGACTGAAATTTAAATACCCGCATTAGGAGGTGGGCGCCTGACAGAAATTAAATACCCGCATTAGGAGGTGGGTGCCTGACTGAAATTAAAATACCTGCATTAGGAGGTGAGCGCCTGACTGAAATTAAAATACCCGCATTAGGAGGTGGGCGCCTGACTGAAATTAAAATACCCGCATTAGGAGGTGGGCGCGTGACTGAAATTAAATACCCGCATTAGGAGGTGGTCGCCTAACAGAAATTGAAATACCCGCATTAGGAGGTGGGCGCCTGACTGAAATTAAAATACCCGCATTAGGAGGTGGGCGCCTGACTGAAATTTAAAATACCCGCATTAGGAGGTGGGCGCCTGAAATGACGTCGTTGCATAGACGTGGTGCGTTGAAGACGTCATTGTGTAGATGTGTTGTGCAGATGACGCCGTTGCATAGGCGTGTTGCTGATGACGTCGTTATATGGGCGTGTTGCTGATGACGTCGTTGTATGGCGTGTTGTTGTCGTTGTAATGCTGTGAAAGATGTAAATGACGTCCACTGCCGTCAGTTTGGTGTAATATGATTCCACGTTGTGTTGAATCTTCTGCCGATTCAAACTCCTGTGGACTGTGAATTGAAATGTCGTCCTTGTACGGACGAAAATGTGAGGCGACGTCTTTGCCAAATTAAGCACACATGTTGCGGCTTCTCTGCCTTTGTCAACCTGAAGACCTGCACTCAAAGAAATTTGTGAGTTGTAGCTTTTGCCCTGGACGCTTGCAAGCTCATACTGGTTTAGATTGAAGACTTCGGTTGTCCGGCATTTTCCAGTCCATTGGCATATTCTTGCGATGAACCCTTAAATATGCCCCGCTTTTGGTATATATGAAGATGTTGAACTTCTAACCGACAAAACCGAAGTGCGTGCGGGCAACTTGCTTGTCTGTTAAGGCAATCATGTGAGCATATTGCGTTGTGTGCAAGACAATGGAAGAAAATTTCCGATGGTGTGACCGAAGCCGATATAGGCCGCCACGATTAAACAAGGGAAATCAGGTCATAACGTAGTTCACTGCAAGCAAAAAAAAAGATTGTAAGGATTTTCTAAAAATGGGACCGAAGCCGATGTGGCCGCCTACGTATCCCGCCGAGGGAATCAGGTCATAACGTAGTTCGCTATAAGCAAAAAGGGATTGTAAGGATTTTCTGAAAATGGGACCGAAGCTGATGTGGCTTCCTACGTATCCCGTCGAGGGAATCATTTCATAACGTAGTTCGTTGTAAGCAAAAAAGGATTGTAAGGATTTTCTGAAAATGGGACCGAAGCCGATGTGGCTGCCTACGTATCCCGTCGAGGAAATCAGGTCATAACGTAGTTCGTTGGCAAAAAGATTTGTATTTGTAGAATGTTTTTTTTTTGTAAAAGAGAGTGACTAGAGTTTGAAAAATGATGCAATATATTTTGCAAGTTTGTTTTTTTTTTGTTTTTGTTTTTTGAAAATATGAAAAAGACATAATCACGCCTTGACTTTGGTTGGTACCAAAAATTAGTATTGTGCTTAGGGGTTCCCGTTATTTGCTTCATGTCTAACCGAGACGGACTTCAGAGTAATTCCCATAACTTCAAATGCTACCTCAGACATACCTGAGTATCGACACTCGCTTCAAGCCAAGGTTTTGACATATATGCATTCTCATGTTTCAAATGCCCTCACTGAAAGAAAGTCCAATTCTCACATGTATTTCAGTATTTTGAACTTTTGGACGTCTAGAGAAATACACTCACCCTCAGAAAGATGTTCAATGCATTCAAGTGTGATACCATAGGCTTGGCCGTCATGTGAGTATCCACTAATGTGAGAATCCTTTGTATAGGATCATGTAGGGCTTGTTATGGGTTTGTAATGTAGGCTTGGGGAAAGAAAAGGATATCATTTGGGTAAGGAGTGACTAATCCTTCCTTGAGCATTGGAATATATCCGTGCTTGGTATTTGTGCCTTGATGCCGATTTGCTTCTTTTTGCCCCTTTTGTTTCGTACCAACTTCTTTTGAATATTTCGTTTGGAGCTTTTTTCCCTTTTTCGGAGTTATTTCCTTTTCTTTTTTTTGATATTGTCGGGGCTTTTGACTTTCTTTTTGTGTGAAGTCGTCCTTTTGTTTTGTTTTGTTTTCCTCTTTTGGGAGCATTGCACTTCAACTCGGATCTTTTCAGCAATTTGCACATTTCTGATGCGCTCAAGGAGGTCGGGCCAAAAGAGGGATAGTGCGTGTACGCACTCAGAAAGGGTATAGGCATAAGATGTGGTTGTTAAAAAAATAGGCTTCAGGCTCAAAAGGAAAGTGCTACGGATAATGTTATTTGGTAAGCTGGAAAGGCTCAAACGGATCAAAGAAAGCCTACAATCCTTTCATATACCAAGTGTTACTCAGGATTTCGCCTCAACAAACATTCGAGCCAAGTTCTAGATCACAATGCAATGCAATTGAACTTATTCTAAAAACTCACCACACGATGCATATGAAACGATGAGGTTGATTTTGTTCATATCTTGGAAGTATGCAAAACAATTTTTCAAGTGTCGCCACAGGCATGAATGAGAGGTACCAGAAGAATCTATGGTTTACCACGAAGTCAATCTTCTCCGCTGGTTCTTTCCTATGCACGCTCCTAACTGTGTTGGTATCAACCAAGTCCATCAATGATTCTTAAATTATTATTTTTTTGTATTTTTGAATAAAGGGTACCGAACCCAAATAGGGCTGCCTACGTATCTCGTCTTTGACGAGAATCAGGTCTGCGTAGTTCGTGCAGAAAGTATATATAAAATGTATGTTTTAAAAAAAATTCATCCACGCTAGGATAGTAAAAGTAAAAATTGTATAAAACAGATGATTATCCACTATGGGACGAATGCAAAGTAAAAATAATTGTCCACAATAGAATGAATGCAATGAAAAAATGATTATCCACATTAGGATGCATGTAAATAAAAAAAATGAATGTCCATTATAGGATGAATGAAAAGATTGATAAACCAGATATGTCCCTCTCTACGGTGGACAAAGAAGTGCGTCTTTTTTTTTCTTTTTCTTTTTTTTGATTTTTTTTAGTGCTGTCGAACCCGAGAAGGGCTACCTACGTATCACACCGAACGGTGATAATCAGACACTCGTAGTTCATGAAGATATGTTGTAAAAATGGTATGATATAAAGAAATTATGTAACGAAAATTAAACATATAAACTGAATTTGCAAATATGTAACAAATAAAAGTATAGACAAATTAAAGTGATGACTCGTTGAATCTGGTGTTGGCTGACTTTTTCCAGTCAAAACATCTTTCGGTCATCTTTGTGAAAGCCTTTGGCTTTGTTCTTTCCTGAAGTATATCCAGGAATAATGTTTTAGAACGACCCCCCAACTGTTCGCGAGGACGATCTTCCTGCAAAAAATAAGAGCACCGGGTGAAAGGAGGAAAGTCACTAAAAGAATAATAAAATGTAAGAGTGTGAAAGTATGGTCAAAAACTCCCCTGATTGCTTCACGAGATCCGAGTCTTGATGTTCAAGAACGCTTTATCCTTGGGCAGTGACACAATTTATGTTCAAGAGTCGCAAGCGACATGGTATGATATGTACAAAATTGAAGCAGCTAATTATTACATTAAATAATATGTACAGAGATAAAAAAGAAAAATAGCAAACAAACTGTGCGGGAATTAAATATGCGTCCTATCATGCATGGAGCCTCTCTTATGCCAGAGGTGGGCCTAAACGCCAAATATGAGAGATTATGACAGAATAATCCAAGCTGTCAAACTACAGTGCTTTTGTTGGAAATGAAGACAAAATGTATGTACATTTTCCAATATCGGCATATCATAATTAGGCTTGGATTAGTCCATCATTATCACACTACAAATAATATGTTGATGGTCGTTGGGGGAGCGAGACCCGTCGACAATTTTGGTGAATTTCTTAATTGTGGAGCCGATGCCAATGATCGACCCACCTATGGTGTATGTATGCATGATTAAAAATAAAAGGGTATAGCTCTATCCTAAATTTACTAAGATTGGGCTTACTGGACTCAAGGTTCCCGAGCGGACTACTCGAGTGAGAAGGCTACGCGGCCACCTGATGGTCCGGACACTCCGCGCTTACGCCAACTCTCCTAAAATTTGGTAATTTGAAAGAATATGCGGGTGCGCAAAACACACCTCGCGTGCAATGTGTGATAGTGTCAATTTTCTATAGTGGAAGACATATGAGCGGAATGCCAATTTAAGGAAAGCAATAAAAGAATATAGCAATTAAAGAAGTTAAACATACAAAATTTCAAAAAGGAAACAATTAGAAGCAGTAGAATAAATAAGAAGCAGAATAAAGCGCAACAATAATTAACCTGAACTTGCTATGGTTAAGAACCTGAATTTCCCCAGTGGAGTCGCCATGCCGTCGCACCCGATTTTGACCTGCGGGCTTCGCGACGTGATGGCGTCGATTCCCTCTGGATTGGATAAAAATGCTTTGTTGAGGAGTCGCCACCTAATTATTCTAAGGTGAATTAGGGCACCTAAATGTTAACTAAATGCTGCAAAATAACTCCAATTTTGTGGTCTGCGAAACTAACGAGATTCTAGGTAAGGGTTCTTTATTATCCTAAAGGGAAGGGGTTAGGCATCCTTTAAGATCCGCTAACTTGTGGTTATCCGATCAAACTCAGATTAATTATTATAGTTAGAGAAATGCATGGTTTTACAAGTATAACAATAATGTTGCAAGTAGTTAATAAAATGATGCATTCGTACAAGTATGCATTTGTATGAAAATTGATACAAATATATGCAACGTCATTTTTATGGGCAATGGGCCTAAAAATAGATAAACTAGCGATTAACGATTTTAAAACTAACCGAGCCTAAAAATAAATAAACTAGCGACGGGTTTCAAGTTTTTGACTACCCTATTAATTAATCTAATTCTACCTATTCTAAATAGTTCAATAATTTCATAGTACAATACTATTACAATACATAATGAAATAAAACTAAATTAAAGAAAGTAAAAACAACAACAAAATAAATAATCTCCGGGGGTATTTGCCTTCTTTGACTTTAACCCTTGCAAGCTGTCAAGAACAAATGGTTAGAAACAAATGAATATACATAATTTCGGATCCGTATCCAAAACAATAAATGTTTTGATTACGGAGGACTCAGACTTAAATTTTGAAAAGATCATTCCAATCACGTCGTGGCTACAAACATATGACTTGTTAGTCATTTTAGTTGCCTTGCCTATCGAACATGTTGGTCTCTCGGGTGAAAAAGATTTAAATTTCATCATTGCCCAGAAGTTTTATTTTCCGTCTTTACAACTGTGGAGGCCTAAAAAATCGACGGATATTTTTTCATCGGCCAGTGTAGTATTTAATTCAAATCAGTAAAATTTGTACCGAAACAGTGAACAAAACAGAAATTGAGAAATGATGTCCGAAGGGACGCGGCCTCGAATTTAATTTCATCGGCATAAATGCAATATTTATATAAATCAGTAAATCAGTAAGACAATCCGTGCACGGATGTTTAAATGCCAAAACAGTAAACTGAAACAGAAACGAAAAAAGCGCGGCCTCGAATTCAATTTCATCGGCCTAAATGCAGTATTTAATTCAAAAACAGTAACCTAAACCAAAACAGTAAAACTGAAATCGAGAAGCAATTCCCGAAAAGACACGATATTTTAGTTTAAAACAGTAAGACAGTAAAACAGTAAATATCCGTTGCACGGATGTTTAAAACAGTAAACAGAAAACAGAGAAGCGAAAAAAAAGCGCGGCCTCGAATTTAATTTCATCGGCCAATGCAGTATTTAATTCAAAGCAGTAAAACAGTACAACAGCAAAAAAAAGCGCGGCCTTGAATTCAATTTCGTCGGCCTAAGTGCAGTATTAGTTAAGATAATAAAACAGTAAAACAGAAAGATATCCGTCGCACGGATGTTAAAGAACACAGTAAACAGAGAAACGAAACGAAAAAAAGTGCGGCCTCGAATTTAATTTCATCGGCCTAAGTGTAGTGTTAGTTAAAATAAATAAAACAGTAATCTGTTGCACGGATGTTTAAAACAGAAAACAGAAAAGAGAAACGAAACAACAAAAAACGTGCGGCCTCGAATTTAATTTCATCGACCTAAATGCAATATTAGTTAAAATGATAAAACAGCAAAATACAAGATATCCGTGAATGAATATTTAAATGCCAAAATAAACCCGACAGTTTTCAATTAAAACGTCCGACCCGAATTCTGAAATTTGACCCTACTCGGACACTGAACAGTGATCCGGCGCGGATCTCAGGTTGACCCGACCCGGATTCAAACATTTTTTGATTTTCAAATAATAAACAACAAGATATTAAAACATAAAATCTGGAAATTTATTGAGCAAGTCGGCGGGCTTCGAACGATGACCGACCGAATCGGATACTTCAACCCGAATCAAATTCTTTCCAAATTTTCAGGTAACCAACAACACAATATAAACACACAAAAATCTGGAATTTAACCGAATCGGGTCGACCCGACACGGGTCAGTGACCCGACCCGAATCGGATGTTTTTCAACCCGAATCGATTTTCTTCCAAATTACAGATAATCAATAACAAAATATAAATACACAAAAATCCGGAATTTGACCGAACCGGGTCGACCCGAATCGGATGTTTTTCAACCCGAATCGATTTTCTTCCAAATTACAGATAACCAACAAGAAGATATAAAAGCATAAAAATATGGAAATCTTACCCAACCGGGTCGACCCGACCCGAATCAATTATCCGACCCGGAACAGTGAACAAAGGGCAAAAATCCACTCAAAATCCGACCTAAGCTCCGACCAAAAACTCCCTCTTTTTCAGACAAAAACCCCAAAACCGACCCCCCAAAACAGTGAACAAAAGGGGGTATTTTATGGATGGGTTTCGGATTTTGGGGGGATAGGGTATGGGGTTGACGGGTTGGTTGGTGGTGTTGGGCGACGGTGTCGGCGTTGTGGTGAGTTGGTCGGCGATGTGGCGGCAGTGGTGAGTTGGTCGGCGACGTGAGGTCGCGGGTATGGGGGCTGGTTGGTGTCGGCGACGGTGTCGGCATCGTGGTGGTGATGTGGGTGTAGGGTCGCGTCGGGGTTAGGGGTATGGGGGTGTTGCGGCTGATGGGGTTGAAGGGAAAGAAGTGTGTAGGGTTTTTTGTTTTTTTTTGTTGTATGTATGGAGTGTGATATATATGTTTTAGGTTTAAAGGGGGGATAAGGAAATGGGATGGGTGTTTGGTCGAATGGGCCGATCCGGATGGCCTTCGAATGGGGGTTTGGAATTGTTTTGGGTTGGGGAAATAAATGGGTGATGGGTTGGGCTTGGACGAAATGGGTTTTAGTTTGGGTTGGGTAGGAATTGTTTTGGGTTGAGTAGAAATTGTTTTGGGGTAAATGAAATGGGTTATGGGTTAAAAATACAAAAAGGGTTTTTTTTATTAAATAAAAAGAAAGCTTTGCAAAATTTATAAATTATAAAGATGACAATATGATAAAAATATAATATTTGTGAAATGCTTGATGCTTAAAATAAAAAATAAAAAATACAATGCCGTTTTGTGAAAATAAAATAACATATAATATTAGGATGAAAGTGTGATTATGATATAAAAATGCAAATGACAATAAAAAATGCAAATAATAAATGATATATATACATATATATGCCTATATTTTAAAATTGTTTTAAAGTGTCAAAAATATTAAAAATTGCAAATAAAATCCAAAAAGATGGGACAAAATTGGGTGTCAACAGATGCGATGGGAAGATGGAAATTTCTGACTTTTAGGCTGGTTTTGGAGCCTTGAATCTCCATTATTTGTCACATAAATTCAGTTATTATTTGGTTGAATGTAACCCCTCAATAAGTGTCATTACATGGCTATTGAACGTCACTAGTTGGCTAGTTGATGGGTTATCTCCTTACACTATAAATTGAGGCTTTGGGCTCAATTGTTCAACACACTTAAGATATTTTTCTGAAAGCTTCTTCTTCCTCTCTAGCAAGTTTTCTATATTCAAAGCTCTTCAAGAGTAACACTTGAGTTTCATTTGCTCATATGTTAAGTTGTTGTTGTATCTTGGGAGACTATTTTCCGACGCCGTAAAATGATATATATGGGGCAATCTTATCTTGAACACAGAGTGTCGTCACTCGACTCAGCAAATCACAAGGAGTTTGTATCGTTCTTGATTCCAGTTTGTTGTAATTTTTAGTTTATCCTTTCTAGCAATTTGTAATATTTACTTACTTCTCATTTCTTGCAATTGTTGTAACCCACAATTTTAAGACAAGATTGTTGTAAGTACTTAGAAAGACGATTGGAAGAGAACAACTCGCTTCTGATTCTGCTGCTGCTGCTACTCAAAGCAACTCTTCTGCCTTCCCCACTGCTCAAGGCACACCCAATGCATTTCCAGTTGCTCAAGGGAACGTTAATGTTCCTCCACCCTCCGGTTTCCATAATGAACGCCCAGAGAAGTTTATGGGCTCCAACTTCAAGAGATGATAGCAGAAGATGTTGTTTTATCTGACTGTTATGAGAATGGCTCGTTTCCTAACAGAAGATCCTCCACAAGCTGGAGATGAAGTGGACCCTCATCCTAATGAAACGGCTGGAGGGGGCCAAGGTATCCATGTCGTCAATGGCATGAAGATGGTTCTTGATGCTTGGAGTCATAGTGACTTCATGTGTAAGAACTATATTCTGAACTGTCTGTCAGACCCACTCTACACGGTGTATTGCGCCGTAGGCACCGCCAAAGAGTAATGGGAAAAGCTGCAGAAGAAGTACAACGCACAAGATGTTGGTACTAAGAAATTCATCGTTGGGAAATTCCTGAAATTTCAAATGGTGGATAGCAAAACTATGATGTCCCAAGTCCAGGAATTTCAAATGATTTTACATCACCTGGATTTGGAAGGTATAAAACCAAATGAGCAGTTTTTGGTTGCATCACTGATTGAGAAGTTACCTCCCTCGTGGAATGAGTTTATGAGTTACTTAAAACTCAAGACAAAAGAAATGACCTTTGAGGAACTTATTATCAAACTCCAGATTCAGGAAGATAATAAGAAGGCATTGCGTAAGGGAAAACAACCCGCTGAGGCAAAGGAAAATCTGGCTGAGGCCAAAGGGAACCCAAGCAAGAAGCGCAAGTTCCAGAAAGACGGCAAGACCCAGGCAGCGGAGAAGTTCAAGGGGAACTGTCACCACTGTGGGAAACCTGGTCACATGATCAAGGATTGTCGCAAGCTCAAGACTGAGCAACAAGAGAAGGCCAAGTCCAAAGACAAGGCACAGGCTAACGTCGTAAAAGACACACTTCTTGACGACATGATTGAGGAGTTCTCGGCGGTGGTTCTTGAAGCAAACCTTGTTGAGAATCTCATGCAATAGTGGATGGACACGGGTGCTACCAGACACATTTGTTTCAATAGAGATGCCTTCTCCACATATACACCAGTTACAAATAAGAAGTTGTTCATGGGTAACAACGCTTCCTCTGACGTGCTGGGGGTAGGAAAGGTAGTCCTGAAGATGAGTTCTGGAAAGGAGCTCGCTCTGAAGGAGGTGATGCATGTCCCTGAGATTAGGAGGAATTTAATTTCAGGTCATTTATTGGTTAATGCAGGTTTTAGGCTAGTATTTGTGTCCAATAAGTTTGTAATCACCAAGAATGGAACTTTTGTGGGAAGAGGCTTCGTCTGTGAAGGCCTCTTCAGAGTTAGCGCCATGTCTGTAATACGTGCAAGCAATAATATTGAAGCTTCTTCTTACTTGCTTGAGTCCTCTAATTTATGGCATCATAGATTATGACATGTTAACTACAAGTACATACAAATGTTGGTTAAGTTGGAGTTATTGCCGTCTATCGACGTAAACCCTCAAGATAAGTGTGATGTATGCGTAAAGGCAAAACTCACAAAGCTTTTTTTTCTATCAGTCGAAAGGAATACCGCTCCTCTATAACTTATTCACACATATATATGTGATTTGAAGTTTGCACGAACTAGGGAGAACAAGTACTTTGTGACATTCATTCATGATAGCACAAGGTATTGTTATCTTTACTTGTTAAAAAGTAAAGATGAAGCCTTTGAAGCGTTCCGACGCTACAAAGCAGAAGTTGAAAACCAACTAAGCATGCGGATTAAATCCATTCGTAGCGATAGATGGGGAGAATTTGTAGCTCCATTTGAGGAATATTGTGTCGAATACAGTGTTGTTGAACGCAAGAACCGCACATTGAAGGAAATGATGAATGCCTTATCAATTCCGGTCTTCCCCAAAACATGTGGGGAGAAGTCATCCTTACCGCTAATACAATTCTCAACAGAGTCCCACCTAAGGATAAGGACAAAACTCCATATGAATAATGGAATGGAAGGAAACCCACCTATAAATATTTAAAGGTGTGAAATTATTTGGCAAAGGTTGAAGTGCTCAAGCCAAAGCAGGTCAAGATTGGGCCTAAGACTGTAGATTGCATTTTCATGGGATATGCAAATTGCAGTAGTGTTTATCGCTTCTTAGTGCATAAGTAAGATATTCCAAATATCCACGGGGGTACAATCATGGAATCATGGAATCAAGGAATGCTCAATTCTTTGAGGATATTTTTCCAATAAAGGAAAAAGACATAACCTCTCGCAAACGAAGTTATGAACAAAGCTCTCAGGAACCAGGAGTTATTGACTGCCTGGATCTAGATAGTTTAGATCTAGTGGACTTTGAATTGGCTGAATATCCGGAAACTAGTGTTCCAGGTTCTCAGAACTTAGAGACTCTAGAGATGGAACCAAGGCGAAGTAAAAGGGCCAAGAAGGATAAATCCTTAGGTCCTGACTTTGTTGCTTATATAGTTGATGACGAACCAAGGACAATTGCTGAAGCATTGTCAACTCCAGAGGCACCGCTCTGGAAAGAAGCTATTGAGAGTGAAATAGACTTCATCCTGCATAACCATACTTGAAAGTTGGTTGATCTTCCTCCGGGAAATAAACTGTTGGGTTGTAAGTGGATACTCAAACGAAAGTATAAAGCAGATGGGTATATAGACAAGTACAAAGCCAGGTTGGTAGTCAAGGGCTATCGACAGAAAGAAGGCCTTGACTATTTTGACATGTACTCCCCGGTGTCTAGGATGACGTCTATACGAGTATTCATTGCAATTGTTGCGTTGCATGACCTTGAGATACATCAAATGGATGTCAAGATAGTCTTCCTAAATGGTGATTTGGAAGAAGAAATCTATATGGAACAACCCGAGGGGTATGTGGTTCCAGGGCAAGAGAAGAAAGTCTGTCGACTTGTCAAATCTCTGTACGGGCTTAAACAAGCCCCGAAGCAATGGCACAAAAAATTTGATAGTACTTTACTATCGAAGGGTTTCTCTAATAATGAATGTGACAAATATGTCTACATGAAAGGTAACTCTGACTCGTTCGTCATGATATGCCTGTACATAGATGACATATTGATCACAAGGAGCAGTCCTAGCTTGATCCTAGAGACTAAGAACATGTTGAAACAATGCTTCGACATGAAGGATATGGGTATCACAGATGTCCTTAGGGATAAAGATCTCTTAGATGTCTGACGGACTGGTCTTATCTCAGTCTCACTACATCGAGGATGTGTTGTGAATGTTTGAGATGTTTGACAGTTCGCCTATGAAGTCACCACTAGATAGAAATCAAAAGGTTGATCAAAATCGTGGTGCACCCGTATGCTAGGAGCAATATACACAGGTGATTGGGAGTTTGATGTACATAACAAACTGCATCCAACCTGATATTGCTTATGCAGTCAACAAGTTGGCTAGGTTTACCCGTAATCCGAGTAATGATCATTGGAAAGCGTTGAATCGGGTACTACGATATCTGAAATACACGTTAACTTATGGGTTGCATTATTCGAGATATCCAGATGTACTAGAGGGGTACATTGATGCAAACTGGATATCTGATAAAGAGAACATCAAGTCCACCAGTGGGTATATATTTACAATTGGTGGTGGGGCTATGCTTTGGAAATCCTCTAAGCAAACTTGCATCGCCCGATCCACGATGGAATCAGAGTTTATCGCTTTAGACAAAGCAGGAGAAGAAGCTGAGTGGCTTTACGACTTCTTAGAGGATGTCCCTTAATGGGACAAACCCATTTCTTCAGTAATGATCCACTGCGACAGCCAGTCGGATCTAAGAAGGGCACGGAGTTCTATGTACGATGGCAAGTCTCGTCATATTCGACGGAGACATAAGACGGTTAGGCAGTTGATCACTATGAGTATAATATCTATTGATTACATAAAATCAAAGGATAACATAGCGGACCCGCTGACAAAGAGCTTACCTAAAGATTAGATGTTATGCCTGTCTAGGGGAATGGGCTTAAAACCCAAGCTATAAGGACCAATATGGTGGTAACCCAACCTTACTAATTGGAGATCCCATGAATTTGGTTCAATGGGAAAACTAAGTTGTAAAGGTTCAGTAGAGCGCTTCGGTGGAAACAAGAGCACTCCGAGTTATGATCCCTGTAAGGAACATAAACCCAAGGTCGTTCCCGCGATAGACGTTAAGTGCTATCTGCAGTGTGGGTAAAGGTTAAGTTTTCAAAAACCTTTAATGATCCTCAACGATTGAGGTTAGGTTTGGAGAAACTTTTAATGGTTCCTAACACTTGTAAAGTGGGGTATAGTAGGATACCTTGTAGGATACCACCTATTTAAGTGCGAGGACAGGCCACCTCAAATGAACACACTTAAGAATCCAAGAAATGTCCGCGGCCACAAAGGACAAAACATTACGAAGAACAGAGTAAGGGAAGTTATTGTGTTGGTACCGTTGACTTGGCTTACACTAAACACTGACGGTTCAATACATCACGTTCACCGTGCAGTAAGTAAGTCTGATGGTATTCAACTATGGAAGGTTCAAAGCGGAAACTACCTATCCAGATGCAACATCTGTCCGCTGAAAGATTGCTGGAAAAGGCACCATGTGAGTGCGCCAAAATCTCTTTCAAGAGGGGATTGTTGGAAATTTACAAATGTGAAATTAAGTTTATCCCATTATTTATGACTCGAACAATTGGGGCCCCGCACGTCGGATACGTCGTTTCCACATCGTGCACACGTAGTGCCAAGTATCGCAAATTGCATTAGTGAAAGAGATATTGGTACGTAAGTGAGACGTTTGAGACATAGAATGATGAACGGTTATTGGTCAAATGACAAGTATTCCACGTTGGTAAATGAAGGAAGAAGTGTAAGATGAAACGAGTCGGAAATCGCCGCAGAGCCGCGAAGGGCCGTGGAGCAGCCCCGTCGGAGCCGAGACGCCGGAGCGCCGCAGCGCCTCCCAGGCAAAGCCGCGACGCTAATTGGGAGTTCAGCCACTGGAGCCGAGGTGCTAATTGGGAGTTCAGCCACTGGAGCCGAGGCGCTAATTCGCAGAGCCACGACGCTTCGGAGGCAGAATGCTGCGACGGGAAGATGAAAAGTTCTGACTTTTGGGCTGGTTTTGGAGCATTGAATCTCCATTATTTGGCACATGAATTCAGCCATTATTTGGCTGAATGTAACGCTTCAATACGTGTCATTACATGGCTATTGAAGGTCATTAGTTGGCTAGTTGAGGGGTCATCTCCTTACATTATAAATTGAGGTCTTTGGCTCAATTGTTCAACACACTTAAGATATTTTTCTGAAATCTTCTTCTTCCTCTCTAACAAGTTTTCTATATTCAAAGTTCTTCAAGAGTAACACTTGAGTTTCCTTTGCTCATTTGTTAAGTTGTTGTTGTATCTTGGGAGACTATTGCCCGACACCGTAAAATGATATATACGGGGAAATCTTGTCTTAAAGGCAGAGTGTCATCACTCGACTCAGCAAATCACAAAGAGTTTGTATCGTTCTTGATTCCAGTTTGTTGTAATTTTTAGTTTATCCTTTCTAGCAATTTGTAATATTTACTTACTTTCCATTTCTTGCAATTGTTGTAACCCACCGTTCTTTCATCACAGGTGGCTTCGTTTCCTGCATATATCACCTGAACCTTGGGTAGCAAAGGTTCTCGATAATAATTCTGGCTCATTTTATTTGGAATAAGCATGTCAACCAATTTTATTTAGCTTTGATGTTGCCTGTTGGGAGATTTTTGAATTTCTTTTTTTTTTTTAATGGTTTCCTGCAGGGTGCTCTACTTACCATTTTGAAACTGGCTGCAGCATAACATACTATTTAGTGAAGATATTCATCTTCAGTACAGCTCATTTTGCTGCAAATATCTTGCTTGGCTGTATCGCATGACATACATGTATTGATATATTACTGTGCCTTTAATTGCCAATCTTTTTGCAACACAGAGAAGCAATGACGGAGGAAATTAATCAGAATGGTAATCGAGTTGATCTATACTTTCATTCTCGATGATATCTGGATTAAAATCTATTTTGTATCTATTTAATGTAGGATGAAGAGATAGAGATGGGAGATATATAAGAGACATCAATTGTGGACATAAATAGTAATGATAAAAATTGCACTTGCAGTAGCGCACTACATTGACTGCTATTCATACTTACTATAAGAATACTGAGGGGACAAATTACTTTCACACTGCCTGCTATGTAGACATGGACTCGTTATATAAGTTATTAAATAGGTTCTCAGTTATTGAAATGACTAATTCTTAGTAGTATGTTGTATCGTGTACCAAAAATGGGATTAAGCTTTGGAAGAAAAAGCTGATCTTTTTCCTTTGTTCTTTGTTTCTGTCTGCTGAATTATGAAGTGGGGTTCTATTATTTTGTTGTCGGTGTTTGAGAAACAGTGTAAAGGTGGAATCTTTTGATTTCTTGAGAAGAAAAGATTGAATTTTGGCTTGATTTTGTACTCAAATTCAGTCAAGGTTAGTGGAGACCTCAATAATTTGGTCGAGCTAAGGAGTTTTTCCTGTTTGATGGATGATTACAAAGGAATTTTTTGTTTTGAAGTGGTCAAACTCTAATACTAATGTTATTAAATAGTGATGGTAAATATTGTTAATATTCTTTTATTTTTATTTTCAATTAGAATGGTAAATATATGGGTTGTCACTAGGTATTATAACTAGTTATTGATAACTTGTATTAACTCTCCATCCGAGTTAAATGTTGGATCAATGGAACTAGAGAAAATGATAATGCTATTCACCTGGCTTAAATTAACAATATATTCTCCATTTGAGTTAACTCTGTATTTAATTAAATTTATTGGAGTGAATATCTAACATCACATATATATGTTGTATGAACTGTTCCTTCCTATTGAAATTTGATGTTCAAGTTGCATGAATCTATGTGGTATGTTTTGAATTTTATATTCAATGATTTTACATAAACATGTCGATTTTTATAAAACAGTACTGAGATTATGTAAATACATATTAAAATTTGTGTTCGTTGTTCTTGATTCATGTATACTAGTACGCTAAGGATGATATGAGGTAAGAATCACTGAACAAATGTATATATATTTTTTAATTCTATTTTGGCTAAAAATATATATTTTTATTCGAATTAATCATAATTTTAGATTTTTTTACGAATTCTGATTGACCAGGAAAATTGTGTGTGTTGATCAGAAACGACCCTTGTGACTTAGAGCCTTCTTTTGGCCATCCAGGATTGGTCAATGACGTAAAGCCTTGTAATTTCCATAACTCCAAAGCTGAATTAATCACACATATTGGTTGGATTGCGATGACCATCAACACTGCTTACGTAAAATCCTATAAGAAATGTGAAAGACACTACTCAGTGGCCGAGGTTATTCAAACTACCATAACATAAGTTTAAAATATTCCTAATTATGGTAACAAATACATTACAATATACTACACATATATTTTCCTAATATACAATATTCTTACCTTGTCTAATATTCACAATGTACCAAAATCGTGAGCCTCAAATATGGGCAGAAACCGAGAGTGAATATAAGGCAATATACACATGTATATTGTGTGTATATTGCCTTTTTTAACACAACATAAGTTTAAAATATTAACTTTTTTTTAGCGGATTTCCCTTCAAAGACACTCGTCTTTTATTTTTGCCCCAAGGTTCGAACCCGGAACCCAAAAATTTAAAGCGAAGAACAAAAATTAAAAATTCTCAATTTGAGGGGAAAAAATTAAAAACCACCCCAAATAAGGTTATTCCTTCGAATTGCCCAAATATTAATGCAGAATTACACTTTTTTTTTTAAAAGACTAAGGTCGCTAACTAATATTCAAGAAGATTGTACAAAAGAACTGGAAAATAGTTGGACGTTTCACAAATCAGTGCAGGGTTAGTTCCCTCGAAATTGTCTCAAAATTTCACCAGATAAATGGGACGAGAGATGTTGGTTTTGTTTGGTGTTCAATGACCTTTTTTCCTTTTTCTTCCTTTGTCACTATTTTTTCCTTAGTATTAAACAATATCCATATTGTAGAGAAAGTCTAAATACTTTAGAGCTGTCCAATATAAATTGGACATTCCACATAGATTTCATGCATTTGATGCTAATTTTTATGCATTCATATTCTGGTAGTGTTTCAAATTTGAATCAAAATTAAATCAGTGAATTCTTTTGTTTCTTAACTTACATCATTTCACTATATGGTAATATAGTGATTCTCTTTCCCCATTGCAATCTGTGGGTGCCGTGGCACACTGGGCACTGGCACTACAAGTTAGAGAGGAAATTGATTTTTCTATTGTACCTTGTTGGATATTTTGAGCATTTTAATATTATAAAAAGTTATATTAAAGTGCCTCACACATTTCCTTGGTGGCAGAATGTATCCCTTTTGCTTCCCTTTGAATCTTTTTTTAACCACCAACTTATTTTTCACACCACGTTCTTCCTCATTATGTCTTGTAACTCATGTTATTTCTAAATCATAATTCTTTCACTATCTATCTTTATTATTAACCCACTTTCTTCCTATTCATTTCAAGGAAGAATTCTTCACCTATAAATAGTGGTGGTCTTACCTTATGTTGAGGTGTAGAAAGATATAGAGTGCATGAAAAAGTGAGTGAAAAAGAGTTTTATTTAATTGAAGGAATGTGTTGGAGATTTGGACTCAACATCTTGTTCAGAGTTTATTCAGTTATACGACGTTATCGGGCTATTGTATCCTGGAGGGGACAAGTTAGAAAGATTATTGTCGGACCAGTAAAAATTTGATGCAGTGGCCTTGAATCTCTTTAAAGAGAGCGACATATATGCGTCTCAACTTGAAAATATTTTATTTACCTCATTTTATTTTTCAATTATAATTGTATTTTTACCAACATCCCTGATAAGTGTGTCAAAAAAATTACCAAGCGCTAACTCCAACTATGACTGGACTCAAGTACACAATGAGAAAAGCCTTTTGGTGCGTATAATTTGACATTGCTCGTTCAGCCTTGTATACTTCTTGATGAATAATCGGACATTATTGGAAAGGGAGAGAAAGAGACAAGATAGACAACTAAGGATCGAGTTCAAGTTGCAGTTTATTGAAAAATTGATACTAAATGTGATGGTCCTAATAATACTAATAATTCACAGAATAATTGACAAGTCATATATAGACGAAAATGTTCCCATTGTGAAAGTGAGAGGGCAACAACTTGGTCACTTATTAACAAATAATTTTGTACTCTTTATGCTGTCGTGACTATGAATCAATACACCGACAAAAGTTACGATGGATAGAATCCCTCCATCCTTGATTAAAGGTCTCAGATTCAAGTATGAAAAAAAATCTTATTAGAGAGCGGTTATTCATTAAATGGGCTTTACGCGGCACAAATCTAAATTAATCAGGTCTCTAATGCAGACATCGAACACCGGATAAAAACAAAGAAACTGTTGAGAATATAATATTAAAAAATGTGTTATATCTAACAGTTTAAGCTTTTAGATCAAATGGTCACACACTTCAATATGGTATCAAAGCAGGCCAAAGGTCCTGGGATCGAACCTCACCACCACCCATTCTCAAAAAAGAATTTCCACGCGCTTGAACCATGAAAAAAATCAGGCCAGCACGTGAGGGGGCGTGTTGAGAATATAATATTAAAAAATGTGTTCTATCTAACAGTTTGATCTTTTAGATCAGATGGTCACACACACTTCAATAGAAACAAAAAGACTATGAATCAATAGTAGTCTAGTTAATCTCCTCATATAATTGATATTTGTATCACTCCAAATCTACTTCCCCTCGCCCTCTGAGCAAATGGCTACCATTATCTCAATCATTTTTATCCTCCAAATATTTTTGCAGAATTGTCAAGTTCTTGCTAGTCCAATTCTTCGCCAAAGTAGAGAAACTTTGGAGATAATCATTGGAGGAGGTGGCGGATATTCTCCGCCAGCACCTCCCCCGGATAATCAAGATTGTCCACCACCCCTTCCACCACCAGAACCTCCTTGCCCTCCGCCACCAACGCCACCTTTACTCTTTGAAAGTAAACGTGTCGAGATCGCCTATCATGTTATCCAAAAATTTAAGGCCAAAATCAAGCATGACCCCCATGGTATTACAAAAACATGGGTTGGCAATGATGTTTGTAACAAGTACAAAGGTTTCAATTGTGCAATTGTTCCTGACTATAAGGAACAAGCACTAGCTGCTGTGGACTTCAATCAGTTCAATTTTGATGGCCCTGAACTTACTCTTGATGGATTTCTTGATGAATTACCAGACATAACAATCTTCCATGCAAATTCCAACAAGTTCAAAGGCACAATTCCCAATAAAATCGCCAATCTTCGTTACCTCTTTGAGTTAGACCTTAGCAACAACAATTATAATGGTGAATTCCCATATAATGTTCTTGGTGCTAAGAAATTATATTTCTTGGACCTTAGGTTCAATACGTTTACCGGATTGGTCCCGCCTAATGTTTTCTTGCTAAACCTTGATGCTCTATTCATCAACAACAACAATTTAATGCAGAAACTTCCTGATAACTTGGGATCAACTCCAGTTTTTTACTTAACTTTAGCCAATAACAAATTCACCGGTCCAATTCCTCATAGCATCGGCCAAGCTTGTAAAACGTTACGCGAAGTCCTGTTCTTGAATAATCAGCTCACCGGGTGCTTGCCGTATGAAATTGGGCTTTTAACTATGGCCACAGTTTTCGACGCGAGCAAAAACCAGTTAACTGGGAAAATACCTCATTCGTTTGGATGTTTGGCTAAGATGCAGATATTGAACTTGACACAAAATCAGTTGTATGGACCTGTGCCTGAACTGGTGTGCAAGCTATCCAACTTGAAGAATTTGTCATTGTCATACAATTATTTCAATGAGGTTGGGCCAGAATGCAAGAAGTTAATTCAAAGAAACGTTCTTGATGTGAGGATGAACTGTATCAAAGACTTGCCGATGCAAAGATCAATAGCCGAATGTGCTGCATTTTTCTGTAAGCCTAGATCTTGTCCTGATGAAAAGTCATTGGGATTCGTTCCGTGTAGTATCGGCAAATTTGAGCAGAATCAACTGGACTCGTCTGCTAGTTCTGTTTCGGCTCCAGCGCCAATAACTTACAGTGCTTTGAAACCGCATTCCTAGTAAATGTTCTGTTTCCATGTTTGCATATTGAACTACGGCAGCAGTAAATGTAAATTTGCCAACTTCCCTATCTTTATTGATGCATATGATTAAATAATAATTAAGTAATTACATATATTTTGTATTCAACTCTTTAACCTTTTGAATGAGTTCAACATGAATCAAAGCAGACAAAAGTTCTAGCTTCTTTAGCCCAATGGTTCACCAATCCATGATAACAATTATTGAGGTATTAAACTTTAATCAATATTATTAGTGATCTTAATTCCGTGAATTTTGAATCTTAACATGATGTGATTTGATTAAATCATATGCAAACATCATTTATGCAATTATCGAAAGAAGGATGCATGCATCAAAGGAGTCAATTAAAAATCAAAATTAGGGATGGCAACTAGGCAAGTTGGGTTAAGTCTTCCCCTGCCCTGCCCTGCCCTGTCCCGCCCCATCCCCCACCGTTTATCCCTCCTTTTCCTTGCCCTATTTAACCCTCAATTCACATGTTCATTATTTTTGTTATCAAAATTAAAGACTTCTTTCGATCTAATCCTTTTAACATCATCTTCAACTTCTTTCTTAATTTTTGCAATTTTCTGATTTATTAGTTTTATTTTTAATGTTAGTCCATTTTGATTTTGTAATTGTTCTCACATGTATTATTAATGTTGATAACGAGCATTCAAAGAAGCAAAGCAGGCTCGCATCATTGATGCATGTGAGAGCTCGAGATGAAATCGTAAAGGAGAGGAAGAAAGAAATGAATTACTTTCTTTCTTCATTACACGATTAGTGTATATATACACAACTAAAATATCTAACTAATCTTGACAGCCGGAGACAGCTTATCACTAACCAACTCTAACTAAGTAGGTACTACTTAACTAGCTGAATGTACAAGCTAAGCTATATACTATATCTATTACAATAATAAATATATTAGCTCAATATGTATTGCTTAATACTAATAAAATTCATTTTTATTCAATTTTAGCTCACATAGATTACTTCATAGTAAGACATTACAGTGAAACTAGTTTTTAGCATTCTGCTCTACTAACACTAATATTAATATTATAATTTTGAATTCTAACAAAACTTGGGGAGGCATTCTTGACAAATATTTTTTTTAAATTAAGCAATAAATTCCTTAGCCGTTTTAATCTTGTCGGACACAGTGCTCCTAAATGTTTCTGGAATGGTCTTCTTTATGATCATCATACACATGCGATTTGATTTGTCCCACCTTTTCATCTCCCTTTTTTTATTAGATGTACTCTTATCTGTAAGAGGTGGTGAAGAATCAGTCCTTAACGCAAGGTCGAGATCCATGACTCCGAAAACTATGTTAAGGTTCTCTTGCTATGATTTGAAGTTAGTGTCATTTAGCATAGGAATGGAGTTGATGTTGGCAGTAATATTTGCAGGTGTAATTTCAGCTGAATAAGAGAACACTAACAAAAGAAGCTCACATTAAAATTATACCAAAAAACTAAAAATAAATTTGAATAAAGGTAAACTCCATCTCAAGATATCTGACACTCCATTAATATTTTATCTTTGGACAAAATATTAATTTGTAAGTGATATTTTATCGTAGTAATCAAACACTAATAAAAAAAGAACATGTCGAATAGTAAATCTTCTTTTGAACACGTAAAACCAAATAATTATCACACATTTATTATCACAAAATGCACATGTAATTCTGTTAAACATTAATCTTTCTTTGAGCAGATCAATATTCACATAGGTTACACACAACTTTTCATATTTTAAAACAAATAAATATTCACAAGAAAGGTCACTTTAATGACATCTAGCTTCAACTTATTCATCTCAAAATATATATAACTATATCAATACTCAAATTTAATTTCTCCATATTAAAACATATGAATTCTCAAATCAAAAAAAAAATGGTGGGTACGAAGATGGATTCCGATAAACTTAAAGGGTAAAAAAAATCCAAATACTTAAACCAATATGGCACTTGCAGTTTCTGAATCCAAAAAACAAATATGCACTTATTATTTATTTATTTTTTAATTAAATACACGAAAAGATCTAAATCCATGAAACGGAAAATCAATATCCTTAGCAACAGTAACTAAAGGAGGTCAAACCTCCGATTTCCGAGACCGTATTTGTTATTGCGGCTGCTAGCAACTATTTTCCTTTTTTTTTTGTTTGGTTTGGAAACAGAACATTGAACAAACCTTAAGCAAACTTTCACGCCTGAATCTATGACATACCAAAGCATCTTTTAGGCCTTTTAAATTTCAAATCTAAAAGTAAACATTAATTCTGGAAGCCAACTTTAAGGAGAAAAAAATTCTATTCACTAAATCTGCTAATGTCACAGAACATGATGCATAACTAAATTTCCTCCTTTTTTTTTTTTTTTTGATAATTCAGGTCTCCAGGCTTGCGCCTGACTACGCCCTGGAGGTAATAGCACCGGTCCTTCAACACTATTACCAGGTAAATCGCGGGATGTGCTCCGGTGGCCTGTTTTCTGGGAGCGTACAACTGATCAATGAGACAAGGTCAAATTCCCCAACATGCATAGTTTCTTCGTGCTTGCGGGGGAATCGAACCCACGCTGTCTCATGCCAGAGCGCCTTATAGCGCCCAGACTTTGCCACTGGACTATGCCCCGGAGGACTTCCTCCTTTTCTTTTAAGCCTTTAATATATATATATATATATATATATATATATATGTCTCAACGATTCAACATGATAAAGGCTCTTGATACCAATTATTAGAACTAAACTTTAAGATGAAATCATTCATCTTTTTTCAAGAACTATCATGTCAAACATCAAAAATGTAAAATTAGATGCGGAAGCATACCTGAATCCACGAGTACCGTAGTGATTCTCCGTCTTGCAGTTATCGGTCTTCCAAACCAAGACGTAGGTGACTCTCAACTTTTCTAATGATTGGATATCAGAAAAGAAACCCTACCTAATTTGAGGATCATAACCTCCTTTTATAATTTATGTAATTCTAATTTATCTCATCATTAAATTAAAATTACATTCGGGTATCTACATATAAAGCCTCATACTTTACAGGGTGTCCAATTAGGCCAATACAACTTTAAACTTCAGCAAATCACGTTTAATCTAGCACAACTCTTTATTGCTAACAATTAACATACAATTATTTATATATATATTTATATATGCGTGAAGTCCATATATTCTTACACAAACCGTGATTGCGAAGGTCAATATGATGACTCATCGCAGTCGCCAGGTAGACTACTGCAATCGTGAAGAAAGGTCAAATCTAGTATAGTGTACGATAGCGATTTTCACATATCGTACATGCAATTGATTGTGTAAGATATCGCTATTTGTCTATTCGGTCTATCGGATCTCTAATATCCGTGACGACCCATGGATGGTTGGTCTAAACGGATTCGGAATATCCGTCAGGGCCTATGTGGATGACTTGGAATGGTTAGTCTAGAAAACTTGACTCCGGAGAGCTTATGCATTTAATGTGATTGACTTGTATCTGTGTGTTACCCTTGTTTTACCAAGTTTAGCTAATTAGCTTGTATGAGCCAAAATTAAATAACAGAAACTTATTTTATGAGTATTTATATCATTATGTGTTATGTGCATTATATATTTTTAAAAGTTGTCTGAATTAACGTTCAAGGTTCATTCTCATGAAGTTTGATCTAGAAACTTCAGCTAAATTGACAATTACAAATCATATACAAAATTTGCTCCAATTAATCCAAAAGATACTCAAATAGGCGATGTGCGTTACATTCAGGGCACTCTTGATTATGGTTTGCACATATATCCATCCTCCGTACCGTATCTACTCTCATGTCTTATATAGATGCTGATTGGGGTGGATGTCCAGATGTCAGATGCTCGACATCTGATTATTGTATGTTTCTAGGTGATAACTTGGTCTCATGATTGGCTAAACGTCAGGCTACTTTATCGCGATCCAGTGCGGAGGCCGAGTATCGAGGGGTAACCAATGTAGTGTCTGAGTCATGTTGGCTGCGTAATCTCCTATTAGAGCTTCACTTTCCTATTCAGAAATCTACTTTGGTCTACTTCGATAATGTTCGTGCGGTCTATCTCTCTGGGAATCCGATACAACATCAGCGCACATAACATATCGAGATGGATATTCACTTTGTTCGCGAAAAGGTAGCTTGTGGACAAGTACGTGTCTTGCATGTCCATTCAAGGTATCAAATTGCTGACATCTTTACTAAGGGTCTTCCCTTAGTTCTGTTTGAAGATTTTAGGGACAGTCTCAGCGTACGACAACCGCCCGCTATGACTGCGAGGTCTGAAAAAATATACGTGTGAATACCTTATATCCCGTGTATATTCATAGTAGGATTCTTGTACATGTGTAATTATGGTTGTAGTCTTGTATTAGGAAAACGTAGATTTAATTTTTATAATTAAATATTGTATATCATGTATATATATCTTTTATATTAATGAAAATAATCAAGAGATTATTCTCTTTCATGATATCAGCAGTCTAGGAAAATATTTTCCTTCTCCATATTTTCCCACCTTCCGCCGTCCTAACCCTATCAGTGGTGGCGGACGGCCGACCCTACTCCCTCCCTTTAATTTTTTTTTCTTCTTCCAAATTCTAATTCTCTTCTTGTTCTGTCATCGTGTCTACCACAAAGAACACCTTTCATCCTTCCCTTGAAGTCTTCAATATCAAGAACAACATCCCTATTGTTCTTGAGATGGAAAATGTCTAATACGCAACGTGGAATCTACCCTTTTTCATTTGCTTTCTTGGGTTGGACTTGGAAATATATTTTAGTTCTTTTTTATTCCTTGTTTGCTTGTCCTGTTTCCTCTTCCTTTTTTTTTGTAAAAAATATTATTTCTTAAATTTGAAATTTTGGTTATAAGTTTCAGTTTTTTTGCTAGCCTCTTTTTATTTGCTTTCTTGGGTTGGCTTAGGAAATGTGTGTTATTTGTACTCTTGTTTTATGGGTACGAAAGTTTAATCCTTTTTTCTCGGGTTGCTTTAATTTTATTTTTAGGAAAAATAATTGTTTTCTTAATGTTGAAATTTGGGTTATAAGTTTCAATTTGTGTTACCCTTTTTAATTTGCATTTTTTTTATATATAAATCAGATATTACTAATATATAGCTAAAATATACAAATCACCTAGCATTCAAGCTTATGCCTATTATATAATTTGGCACATTGACATTATTTGTAAATCACAACGGTCATAAGTTTGTCTTAATACATCCACCTTTACTTTCTTAGTTGGACTTGGATTGTGTTTAGTTCTTTTCTTTCCTTTGTTTGCTGGTTATGTTTCCTCTTCTTTTTTTTAATGGGGTTTGCTTTAATTAAAATTTTTTGCTTAATTTGTTTCCTATATTTGAAATTTTTTTGTTACAAGTTTTAAGTTTTGCTAACACTTTTTCTTTGCTTTGGCTTGGGAAATGTGTCTTGTCTTCATTGCATATGGGTACGAAAAAATTTCTCTCTCTTTCCCTAATATAAAATGAAAGATTGATACATTTGATGTGTAAGATTTTTGATGTTTGTGCATCTCTTATTATATTATTACTATTATTATTTATTATTATTGTTGTTTTTACGTCTTCTCTTGAGCCAAGCGAAGGGTAAGTTCTGCATATCTTGTGAGATTATACTAGATATATTGATGTTGTTGTGCATTTTTTTAATTCTTCACATGATGAATGCCTTATGCTATGCAACTTTAGGAGTTATTTCTGTTCTTATCTTGGAAAAAAACCAACTGTGCCTGGTCACCGAACTTTTCTATTCTCATTAAATGTGAATTTGAATATTCTACCCTCATTGATGAGAAACGTTTATCTGCAGCAGAAAATGTGCACCAAATAATTAAATGCACGACAAGTCATTTTAACCAAAAAAATGTTTGTCTTATTCTCACTGTTATTATTATTATTTGTAATTGTAAACTTATGATTAAATAAGTTTTAAAGTTTGGTAAAAAAAAAAGAAATGCTCATTTTTCCCAAGTGGGCTACTGCTGCTACATGGCTATCTCTGCTTTTACTGCTTCCCCCTCCCCCCCCTCCTCTTACTTGCTCAACGGTAACATCCCCATATCGACACACCATTACCACCACCGACCACTGACCGTCGACGCTGCTTTGTCCGCCGACCACCGGCGACCAGGTACGCTGCCCTGACACTGCTCTGTCCAATGTTTTTTCTCTTTTTTCCCTCTTGCTATTCTTTCTTTATCTTTCCAACACCACTGGCGGCCGAAGTATCTGGTTGTATCGTCATCGGTGACTTTCAATAGTAACCCGTCACTCGTCACCACCGACGAACAGATCTGGTTAGTAAGGATCTTTAGAGACCACCACCACCACCGACAGCAACCTCAAGCGACCTCCGACGACGAAGAAAATCAGGCGGTGAACAGTAACTTCCGGCGGTGAACAAGAATTTTCCGACAGAGAACAGTAATTTGCACCGTTGAACAAGGAATTTTGGCGGCGAGCAGGTTCGATTAACATGGAGTTGGTACCTCCAGGTGCTTGTATTCATTCTATGTCCTTATCTTCGTAGTTAAATTTTGCCTGCTTTGATGTATTGTATATTGACTCTACATTATTGCCTTTACTTGTCTTCTCCTTAATTATATCATTCTTGTCGTAGTGGCTCGACTTGCATCTAGATTCTTGCTAACTTGTGTTTTTCGCATTGATTTTTCACATTGATTTCTGCTTGTTTTAGGGTAAATCATCGATTAGCTTATATCCACTTTAGTGGCTTTGGTGACTGGTGGTAGACTAGTATCATGTTCTTGATCGAGGACGGGGGCGAGGGTTAGGGAAGGTAAGTGGGGTAAGGAAGATGCTAGGTTGATAATAGGGTCTTGGAACATTGAGACTTTAACGGAAAAGTCCATAGAGTTAGTTAAGATTCTTAAGAAGAGGAGGATTAATATAGAATATGTCCAGGAGACCAAATGGGTAGGACCTAAGGCTAAGGATGTGGAGGGGTATAAGTTATGGTTCTCGGGTAGGTCAAGGTATATGAATGGGGTAGGCATTTTGGTAGACATCGAGCTAAGGAATCAGGTGGTAGAGGTTAGAAGGGTCAATGACAGGATGATGGTGATTAAGTTCGTAGTTGGAGGGTGCACTATAAACATTATTAGTGCTTATGCACCACATGCAGGCTTGGACGAGGAGGAGAAGAGGCGTTATTGGGAGGATTTGGACGAGATGGTGGGAGGTATACCACCCACTGAAAAGTTATTTATATGAGGGGATTTCAATGGACATATCGGGTCACTTTCGGGGGGTTATGACGACGTGCATGGAGGATTTAGCCTCGGGGACAGGAACGGGGGAGACGTCTCACTCCTAGAGTTCGCTAAAGCTTTTGGAATGGTGATAGCCAATTCGAGGTTCATGAAGAAGGAGGAGCATTTGGTGGCTTTCCGTAGCTCGGTGGCTAAGACTCAGATAGACTTTTTTCTCCTTAGGAAGGTTGACAACGGTCTTTGTAAAGACTGCAAGGTTATACCGAATGAGTATCTTACAACCCGACATAAGCTTTTCGTGATGAATTTGGAGATCAAGATAGAGAAAAAGAGGAGGGAGGTGGATGACAGGTTAAGAATCAAATGGGGGAGTTTGACCATGGCTAGTGCGAAGGAGATGAGGGAGAGGTTTATGGCCAAGGGAGTTTGGCGAGTAGTGGGGATGCGATGGGTATGTGGGACAGGATGGCCAGTTGCATTCGGGAGGTAGCTAGAGAAGTGCTAAGGGTCTCACGGGGGTAGCCGTGGTGGGCATTGAGGGGACTGGTGGTGGAATGGTAAGGTTCAAGAGAAGGTGAATGCAAAGAAAGTGGCGTATGAAAAATTGGTAGAAAGCAATGATGAGGTGGAGAAGTGGACGAATAGGGAATTGTATAAGATTGTGAGAAAGTAGGAAAAACTAGCGGTTACTGCGGTAAAAATGGCGGCTTTTGAATGTATGTATGTGGAATTAGAGGGGGAAAATGGGGATAAGAAGTTGTACGTACTAGCCAAGGAAAGGGAGAGGAGGTTCTGTGACTTGGATCACGTGAGGTAAATCAAGGACGAGGACGGCAAAGTACTGGTAGAAGACGCGCATATTAACAGAGGTGACTGTCTTACTTCCATAAACTCTTGAACGAAAAAAGAGATATAGACATTGTGCTAGGAGGTCTAAAGAAATCCGAAAGGTATCGGAATTTTGGATATTGTAGAAGCATTAAGGTGGATGAGGTTAAGGGTGTTCTTCGCAGGATGCGCAGGGGACGAGCGACCGGACCTGATGATATCCCAATTGAATTTTGGAAGAGTGCATGCAAGACATGTTTGTAGTGGCTGACTGAGTTGTTTAATGTCATTTTTAAGACAACGAGAATGCCCGAAGAATGGAGGTGGAGTACAATGATTCTTTTGTACAAGAACAAAGGTGGCATCCAGAATTGCAACAACTATAGGGGTATCAAGCTGCTAAGCCACACTATGAAAGTTTGGAAAATGGTTGTGGAGATGTGGGTGAGAAGAAGCGTGTCTATTTCTGAGAACCAGTTTGGATTCATGACGAGGTGTTCGACTACAGAAGTCATTCATCTTATTAGGAGGTTGGTGGAGCAGTATAGGGAGAGGAAGAGAGACGTACATATAGTTTTTATCGACCTCGAGAAGGTATATGACAAAGTCCCTAGGGATGTTCTATGGAGATGTTTGGAGGTTAGAAGTGTACATGTGGCATACACTAGGGGGATCACATATATGTACGATGGATCCAAGACCAGGGTATGGATAGTAGGAGTAGACTCGGAGCACTTTCCAGTGATTATGGGGTTGCACCAGGGATCATCTCTTAGCTCATTCTTATTTGCCTAGGTGATGGATGGACTGACACGACAAATACAAGAGGAGGTGACAGGGTGTATGTTATTCGCAGATGACATAGTCCTGATTGATGAGACTCGCAGCGAAGTGAACGCTAAGCTGGAGGTTTGGAGACAGACGCTGAAGTTTAAAGGGTTCATACTGAGTAGGACCAAGACAGAATACTTGGAGTGCAAGTTCAATAACGGGAGCGACCTTGAGACAGACGTGGAGGTAAGGCTAGGTACTCAGATCATTCCAAAGAAAGAATGCTTCAAGTACCTCAGGTCTATTATCCAATGGAATGGTGAGATTGATGAATATGTCACACATCGTATTGGGGCAGGGTGGATGAAATGGAGGCTCGCATCTGGAGTCTTGTGCGATAAAAAAGTGCCACCAAAATTTAAAGGCAAGTTCTATAGGGTGGTGGTTAACCAATACCACGAATTGGAATTTCATGCCCACTACCCACAACATTATTTTTATTACTGTTCTTATTAAAATAAGATGAGAGATTACTTTGATATGCCATCATGTGAGACGTAGCCCCTGTATCCATGTACCACGACTCATCTGTAACATTCAGATGCATGTTGTTCATGGCTTGTTCGATATCGGTGGGAGCATAGCCTACAGAAGATAGTGCATGGGTTGCAAAAGCGTGTTGCGGACGAGAACCTAGAATTCTGAATTGTCAGTTTGAAAATGAGGGACTGGCCTACGACGTGGTGGGTTATGGGCACGGAGGGGCAACCCACTGTAGGGGCAGGCCCATGCCGGGTACTGCCCCCACTGGTTTTCGCCGGGCTGGGCAGCGGCTACCATTGGTTAGGCCGTCACTGCCCCTGCTGGTTGGTATTGACGTCGGTTGGTTGGCCGTCACCCCTCCCCCGTCCCTTTCTACCATTATTTTTGCCTTTATTGTTATAGTATGACCCCCATTTTGACCATTATTATTGTGGTTTCCAATTCCACTTGAACCCGAATTTTGTTGCTAAAAATCTGCGAAAAATGAGTTGGTAGAGACGAGGGAAGTTTCGGCGGTGGCTTCTTGCTTTGCTTTGCGTGTTTCCTTGAGAATCAACCTCGAACGAGCCTCGTAATATGGAGGCAATGGACTACTCTGTTGAATGAATGTAGCGACTCCATCATACTGTTCATTTAAGCCTGCAACTAATTGAAGAACCAACCTTTGATTTGTTACCAGCGAACCAACGTTGGATAGTTGGCATGCGAGCACCTTCAATTCTTGACAATAGGCGGACACGTTTGAGAAGTCATCCAATTTAATGTTGGTAAATTGGTGTTCGAGATATACAGCCCTAGAAAGTTTTTTATCTTAAAAAATATTTTGTAATCGTTCCCACGCCTGTTGAGCCGTAGAGTTTGGCTCTAATATGATATGCAAAAGATCGTTGGAGATAGTGCCATAAATCCATTGAAGGACTATAGCATCTAAATGGGACCATAACTTTTTGTCCACCTCAGTGGTGTTCGATGATGACTTGAAAGGTATGATATGGTCTATTACCTCATATGCACGGCAATGAATTTTGAACAATTCCGCCCAAGAGGTGTATTGCCCTTTTTCCATCTCAAGTGTTATGAAAATAAAGTTGTTGACATTGTTTACGGCAAGAGATTGATGGAATTTTTATTTTTCAGCCATAGTTTTCCACGTAAAATCAAAACAAATGGAAGGAAAGAAAATTATTTTGTGTTTGGTGGAAGTGTAGTAGATAACCCTAAGTGTCGGCTAGGGCTTTCGGAGAGAGAAAAAAAGTTGGTAGCCGAGGGGAGTAGTGGTTTAGGGTTAGAGTAGTGGTTTTAGGTTTAGGGTTTTGTGAGAAAAACCCTACTTCAGCTGAGAAAGAAGAGAAAAAAAATGAAAGAAAAAAAAATTGCCGAGGAAATAATTGAAAAGGTCGGAATGTCCTCCTACAAACTATCACATACGCCGGTCGATACAAAGGCAAAATTGAGTAACTCTACACGTACTCCATACCGCGATCCAACACATTACCGCAGCCTAGCATGGGCCTTGCAATATCTGACTTTCACGAGACTCGATATTTCCTATGTGGTCCAGCAAGTTTGTTTACACATGCATGATCCGAAGGAAGAGCATATGTGGGCCCTCAAGAGAATTTTGTGGTATATTAAGGGTACTCTTCATTTTGGTTTGCATTTGTATAAGTCATTCATTTCGAGTCTCTCATCCTATACATATACGGATTGGGGTGGCTGCCCAGACACACGGCGTTCCACCTCTGGTTATTGCGTGTTCTTGGGGGACAATCTCATTTCATGGTCGTCAAAACGACAACCAACGCTGTCTCGGTCGAGTGTTGAGGCAAAATACCGAGGGGTAGCCAATGTGGTTGTTGAATCATGTTGGCTCCGTAATCTTCTCTTAGAGTTACATATTCCGATTGAAAAGGCAACCATGGTTTATTGTGATAATGTGAGTGTGATATACTTATCGGGTAATCATGTTAAGCATCAACGCACAAAACACATAGAAATGAATATATTATTTGTCCGAGAAAAGGTTGCACGTGGTCAAGTCCGAATTCTCCATGTACTGTCCCGTTATCAGATTGCTGATATTTTCACCAAAGGTCTTCCGTGTGTACTATTTGATTATTTCAGGGACAGTCTCAGCATCCGAGAACCTCCCGCTAAGACTGCGGGGGACTGTTAGGATAATTATAGGGTCATCTCATAATTATCTCAAATCATAATCAAATCACATCAATTGTAATCACATGATTAGGATATGATTGTAAATTAGTATCAATTCATTTAGGATGGTTAGATAGGTCTTCCATAATATTAATATTGTATACTTATATATATATTTTCAATATGAAAATGAAATAAACCAAGGCAAATATGTGACTACTTAGTTTTACACTTTAATCTGGTTACGTAAGCTTTACTATTTCAGTTGTTATTGGAATAATCTTTTTTTTTTCACATGGTAGAACTAAATAGCAACATTGATATGGAAAAGATTAAACTTAAAAATAAATAGGGAAAAGATTAAATTAAAAATAAATAGGACAGAACTATATTACTATTTTCTCCGTCCCAATTTATATAATATAGTTTGATTGAACACGAAATTTTAAAAATAAAAAAAATCTTTTAAATTTTATGATCTAAGCTAAATATATTTATGTAATATAAATTTTTATAAAAGATAAAATTTAAAATAATTTTTTTATCAAATAAGAAGATGTATCACATAATTATCTCAAATCATAATCAAATCACATCAATTGTAATCACATGATTAAAATTGATTAAAAAAAGTGACATAAATGGGTACGGTACCGAGTGTTTTTTTTTTTTGATAATCCAGGTTTTCAGGCTTGCGCCTGACTACTTCACTGGTATTACCCAGACGTCCTGGAGGTAATAGCACCTATCATTCAACAACTATCACCAGGTAAATCGCGGGATGTGCTCCGGTTGCCAGTTTTCTGGGAGCGTACAACTGATCAATGAAACAAGGTCAAATTCCCCAACATGCAGAATTTCTTCGTGCTTGCGGGGAATCGAACTCACGCTGTCTCATGCCAGAGCGTCTTATAGCATCCAGGCTTTGCCACTGGATTATGCCCGGAGGACGAGTGATTACTATTGTTTAAAAGGCTGAAACTGTGTGAAAAGATGAGTTTAATGGCCCCACATGTTGTACTATGATCCTTGAAAGTCACCACGAAATCAGAAAAACAGCAGTATCGGTCCCACGTTTAAAAAATGATGAGATAAGGAAAAGGCAATCTGGTCAACTCACTCATATATATATATTGCAGCTACAGTAGCATACCTTTTCAGCCAACCACATTGCTCTATTTCAACGAAATATCCTTAAAATGCCAATCAGGCTTGTTGACGCTGCTTGCTTATCCCCTTTTATTAGATAATAGAAAAAAAAATACATAAAATTCCTCCTTAATTTATCTCAAAATGTTTTTTAGCACTATAAATTTATGAGCATTTAAATATCTCTTATTTTTATCTATAGTATATTAAATATTTTCCTAAATAGAGAAAATGTACTTACCTTCTAAAAAACAAGTAAGAAGAAAAACAAAATTAAAAAATTAATAAAATAATACACATGTTATTTTTTAATAATCAACATATAATTAATGTTCTTATTATTATTTTCTTGATATATTATTTTAATTGTACGAATTCTTTTTATCTTGAGACAAATAAAATTTTGTGTTTTCCTTTTTCCTTTTTTCTTTTTCCTTTTTCCTTCACTAATCCACGGGCCACCACCCGCCTCCCGTGTCCTCCACCACCCATTGCTATTTTTCTACAATCACGTCATCTTTTTCTTTTAATCGTCACTGAACACATAAATCTTCATTCTCTGATCATCCATTGTAACCCATCAAGTTACTATTCATTTTGTTTCACAGAATTCAGTAATTAATGAAAATTATGTTAAGAAAATGAAAATAAGAGATTGACAACTTTCAGTGAGTGATGAATATTCATCAAAAGGACATTTCAAAATCTTTAATGAAGGGACTTAATATTAGCTGCACAATCAGAAGAAAGAAATGATTTTTAAAAATTTGGAAAGAAAAAGAGGGATAAGGTGACGTTCCAGCACTGGAGTTCTGGCCGGACTAGAGAGAGGGGCGGGAGGTGATTGCAGATTTTACAGATTTAGCCGGTGTATTCTCCGGCGAACTCCATTGTTACTTTCTCCGGGTGTAACGGGTCGAATTTTGTTAATTTTTTTAGTTTAGATAAAATTATATTAAGAATCATTAAATGACGTGGATGAATCACAAAACAAGTGATTGAAACTGAAAGAAATAATCTCCTTGATTATTTTCATTAATTGAAATGTATATATACAAGTTACAAATAGAAGAATCATATTCATATTCTACTCCTAAAACTTTATTCTATCATAATTTTAACTATACAATTATGGTAAGTGTACAAGACTAATTAAGGTAACATTTACACTACAATATTACATCAATATACATTACTTCTATACCGCCCGTGATGGGCCTCTGCCGAGACGGGTCATTGGAGAACACCGCCATCGCTATCGCCTCGTGATGGGTCAAGGCCACTATTGTGCAGTGGTATACACTATGTATACCAAGTGTATATCACGGATATATATACTTTGTTTAACACACACCCACAGTCATAGCGGGCGGTCTTCGACGCTGAGATTGTCCCTAAAATCTTCAAAAAGGACCGTGGGCAGACCCTTTGTAAAGATGTCTGCAATTTGATATTGGGACGGGACATGGCATACTCGAACGTGACCCTGAGCAACCTTTTCACGAACAAAGTGAATGTCCATTTCGATATGCTTAGTGCGTTGGTGCTGAACTGGATTGTCTGAAAGGTAGATGACACTAATATTATCGCAATATACTAAGGTTGCCTTCTGAATGGGACAATGAATCTCCAAAAGCAAATTACGTAACCAACATGATTCTGAGACCACATTAGCTACCCCCGATATTCAGCCTCGGCACTTGAGCGGGATAGAGTTGCCTGACGCTTCGCAGACCATGAGACCAAGTTGTTGCCAAGGAACATACAATAGTCAGACGTCTACCGTCCGGTGTCTGGACAACCACCTCAATCAGCATCTGTGTATGAGACAAGTATGGATGTCGAGGAAGGATATAAATGCAAACCATAGCCCAGTGTACCCTGAATATACCGAATGATGCGTTTGATTGCATTCATGTGCTCAATTCTGGGATCATGCATGAATAAACACACCCGCTGGACGGCATACGTAATATACGGTCTTGTAAAAGTAAGATACTGAAGGGCCCCTGCAAGACTGCGATAGCGGGTCGGATCCTCGTATGGTGCGCCGGCCGCGGCACTAAGCTTGGGTTTTGTATCAACTGGAGTGGAAGTAGACTTACAGAATGACATCCCATCCCTCTCGATGATCTCAGCTGCATACTTTCGTTGAGACAAAAACAAACTATCTGAATGACGCTTGACGGCAATCCCCAAAAAGTAACTCAAGGGCCCTAAGTCTATAATAGCAAACTCAGAGCTGAGCATGGTCATGATAGACTAGCGTAAGGCATCGGAAGAGGCAGTCAAAATGATATCATCCACATACAACAGAATGTAGGCCAAGGACGAACCACAACAGTAGATGAACAAGGAATTATTTGACCTGCTGTGAGTGAACCTAATAGTCGAAACATAGTCAGTAAACCTTGTATACCAGGCCCGTAGAGACTGCTTAAGCCCATATAAGGACTTTTTCAACAAACATATGATGATGAGGATGGTTGGGATCCCTGAATCCCAACGGCTGATGCATATAGATTGTTTCCTTGAGATTACCATGTAGGAAAACATTCTTGACATCCAACTGATGAATAGGCTATGCCTTTGAAAGAGTCAAGCTAAGCACAGTGCGAATGGTAGCCGGACTGAACGTCTCCCTACAATATATACCAACATGCTGAGTCTTACCATCACCCACAAGCCGCGCTTTATGTCGAGCAAATGAACCATCTGAATTCTCTTTATGAGCAAAATTCCACATAGACTTGATAATATTAATACCAGATGGACGGGGCACCAACTCCCACGTCTTATTATCAATAAGTGCATTATATTCATCAGTCATAATAATTTTTTAATTCGGGTCGTTTAAGGCAGACACAGGATTACGGGGCAAAGGGGATTTAGAGACATCATAATGTAAATTAAAATATCTTTTGGGTGTAAAAATACTTTGTTGACTACGAGTGACCGGTATATGACTCGAGGAAGAATTGAGTGGATTTTGGGAATTTGTTGGGCTCGGGACGGATTGGCCAGCATGCAGTGGGCCTCCTGGCCCAAATCGGCAAACTGAAGCAGGAACTGGACCAGTTCCAGAATTGAGCTGGACTGTCCCTATCGCTGGAACTGATCCAGTGACGGGAAATTGCGACGGAACAGTGAGGCCAGTGGGCCCGCTGGAGAATTTTGGGTGTGGGACATGTCCGAAAAATGGTGAGTAATATACGGGGATATACCATCATCCAAAAAATTATACGAACTAGGCACGGGAGAATGATTTTTAGTGAATGGAAATTGGGATTCATAAAAAATTACATGACGATTAATAATGATTTTCTTAGAGGATAAATCAAAGCATTTGTAACCACGATGATTAGTCGGATAACCCAAGAACACACACGGAGTAGACCAGGCTTGAAGTTTGTTAATTGTGGTGGACGGAAATAACGGATAACACAAGCACCCAAAAACCCGAAGATGAGAATAAGAAGGATTCTTATTATATAAAATTTGGAGGGGGGAAGAATATGTCAGACCTTTGGAAGAAATTATGTTAAGGAGATATGTGGCCATTTGAAGAGCATGATGCCAAAAGTATGGGGGTACGGAAGCATGAATTAAGAGAGTGCGGACAATATTATTTATGGAACGAATTTTGCGTTCGGCTTTTCCATTTTGTAAAGATGTATGAGGACAAGAAAAATGAAAATTGATCTCATTATTAGCACAGAACTCCCGAAACACCTTATTGTCATACTCTTTTCCATTATCACACTGAATATTTTTTATTTCTCTTTCAAATTGGGTTCTAATGAATGCTCTAAATGTTACGAAGACGGAAAATACTTGAGACTTATTTGCAATTGGAAACGTCCATAAAAAATTAGAATAATCATCCAAAAAGAGAACATAATACCACCCAACGAACTTAGAACAGAAGACGTCCATAGGTCGCTATGAATAATATCAAATGGTATTGAAGTATGAGAATTTGAGTCGACAAATGACAACTTAACAATTTTTTCTAAAGAACAAGATTGACAAATTAAAGTACGACTCGTACTCTTACATGAAATAAAACTACTTTTATCTAAAGCTGACAAAATAGAGGACCCGGATGACCAAGGCTAGCATGCAACAAGGAAGGAGAAATGGCTGCAAAGGCTGATGGCAAGGCTTGACTCGATGGACCGAAATCGGGCGTGATAGGATAAAGATCTCCCCTACTATCACACCTCATGAGAGGACTCCCCATCTTGAAATCCTTCACAGAGAAACCAAAAGGATCAAATTCAACAGTAACAGAATTGTCCGTGGTGAATTTTCGGACAGACACTAAGTTTTTAATCAATTTGAGGGCATGTAAAGTATTTTTCAAGATAAGAGGAGGATTGGGGGGGGGGGGGGAGATAGAGTTTTATGACCATAACCCTGAATTGGAATAGAGTTACAATTACCGATAATTATACCACGAGGGTTGCTCAAATTGGCATAAGACGAGAGAGTACCTTGATCGGAAGTCATGTGTGTCGTTGCGCCGGTGTCCATGTACCAATTTGGATCCGGTTGTGTCAACCCAAGTGTGTGCATTATGGCCTCAATGTCGGTGTGAGTCAATGTGGGGCCCACTGCCGAGAATGCTTGTGTGGGCCGAGGCCCAAGTAGTCCACCCTGCTGCCCCGACCCAGTGCTGAACCGAGAACCTGCCTGCTGATTGTTGGTCCTGAAAGTAGGCTATATAGCCCATTGGCTGCTTGAAGGACCTGAAAAATAGGGGCTGCTGGCCCACGACCCATTGCCCCAGCCCCACTGCCATGGGCCTCACGGTTGGGACCAGTAGGGAGGAGGCCTACTGTTGACTGGACGGGCCCCACTGCCGGACTGCTGACCATCGGAACCGCCGCGTTTGCCCCCGCGGTTTTTGTTATTATTCTTACGATTATTTTTGCCGCCACCATGAGTACGGTTTTGGCCTGAATTATCAACAAAACCTGAAGAATTTGTGGAGGACGTCATTAGGACGACGGGGCTTGCTCCGGTAGCTGCCTTTTTAGCGAAACCGACTTCTTTCAAAGTAAGCATGGAGTGGGCTTGATAAAAAGCGGAAAGTGGGTTGCTTTGACGAAGGAGAGTCCCAACGCCATTATAGGCCTCAGAAAGACCGACAACCAGTTGTAGAACCAGACGATTATTTGTTACAGGTGTGCCAACGTTACGGAGTTGGTTCGCCAACTCCTTGAGTTTCTTGCAATATGCAGATACGTTAGGAAATTCTTCCATGCTAACTTGAGAGAATTTCTGCTCGAGTGTGACAACACGTGAATGTTGGTTATCTTGGAATATGTCACGCAATCTATTCCAGGTAGCCATAGCCGTGGTATCCGGCTCAATAATCGTCTGTAAGAGGTCAACCGAAATAGTGGAATAAATCCACTGAAGAACGGTAACATCAAGAGTAATCCATAACCGAGGATCCTTCGCGGGAATAGGTGCAGCGGGAGGAATTATGTGATGAATAACTTTATGGGAGATAGCGTGAATTTTAAATAATTCTGCCCACGTCGCATATTGGACGTTTTCCATCTCAAGCACAATAGGGATGTTGTTCTTGATGTTAAAACCATGAGGGCAGGATGAAAATTGTTCTTAGACATATTGAAAGAACAAAGGGAGAGGAGGGGAAATTTGGGAATAGTAAGAGAGATTTTGAGAGCGGAAGAACAATTTGATAAACCCGAAAGGGGGGGGGGGGGTTTCGGCCGAGAAGGACACAAAATTTGGGAGAGAATTTTTTTTGTTAGACCTAGTCTCTCGATACCATGAAATCCCCTTGATTATTTTCATTAATTGAAAGGTATATATACAAGTTACAAATAGGAGAATCCTATTCCTATTCTACTCCTAAAACCTTATTCTACCATAATTCTAACTATGCAATTATGGTAAGTGTACAAGACTAATTAAGGTAACCTTTGCACTACAATATTACATCAATATACATTCCTAATATACATTACTTCTATACTGCCCGTGATGGGCCTCTGCCGAGATGGGCTGATGGAGAACCTGCCACTGCTACTGCCCGTGATGGGCTGAAGGCCACTGCTGTACCCGTGGTATACACTATGTATACCAAGTGTATATCACGGATATATATACCTTGTTTAACATAAATAATATCCAGCTTTCAACTGGTATTGACAAAGTAAATTTGAACATAATTTACATATAAGTTGTTTAGGAGATAAAGAATTATCGATAAAATTTAATTGTTAAAGTGAATTTTCGAGACAAATTTAAAAGTGATTTTATGTATTTTCTCTAGAAAAAAGAATAACACCATCATGCATTTTTCTTTACCTACATTAATTTTTTTTGTTTGCTGGGCACTTTTAGAGGTAGATCTCTAACTTCATCTCTACATAGACTTTGTTAAAGCTATATTAAAATAAAAATAAAAGTAAAAATAAAAATAGAAAAGAAAAATAATGTTCAATATTACTTGTATTTATAAGTACATTGAGGTGTAGTTTTTTTTTTTTATCATTACACACAGTGAAAATGAACTCATAAATCAAAGGGGAAACCCTCTCCCTTACATAATAACCAAATAAAGAAATAAAGAAAGAACCATTATGTTTTTGGTTAATAGGAAAGATAGTTGAATAAAGTTCACAAATATAAACAGAAGAATATTAGAATGATCAGCTGATGCGGCGGCACAGGGTAATACCATCACCAACAGGAAGCATGCAAATCTCGATCCTTGGATCAACTGCTAAGGCTTTGTTAAGCTCCAATACAAAGTCCCTATAATACCTTACGTATTTTCTCATCGGTGCATCAGCTGGTGCAGCCACAGAACCATTCCATAGGGTGTTGTCGTACCCAATCAAACCACCAACCTTCACCAATTCTATAATCCTTTTGTGATAGTTGATGTAATTATCCTTATCAGCATCCACAAATATGAAATCATATGTGCCATGATTCTTTTTCTGAAACCAATTGAAAAAAGAAATTATTAGCTTTAGTGAAGAATTTTGTAGATTACAATATGTAGGCATTTGGACAATACATGGTTAAATAGCAAAAAATAAGTAACATTTTAAAAGTTAAAATTGTATTTTGATCAATTTTATTTGAAAAAGCAATTGTGATTCAAACCATATCATTTGAGAGACTACTCAAAATAATTATTTCAATATTTCATATACTTAATGATTATTTATAAAATTAATATATAGCTTCGAACAGATTGACTCAAGAACCAAATTAATTCTAAGTTTTATTGTAGAATTCAGACCTAATCAATAAGTAAGAAGTGATGGGAATGATGGAACATGTGAATGCAAAAAATTCTATTGAAAAAGGAATTTTAATGAGTCATTGATCGGGAAAAAATCATGATAACTCGTTTGAATTTTATTCCCCGTATTTAAATTAACTTTGGTAATTCAGAAAAGAAGATAAGTAATTTACTAAATATGGTTAAATTATGTTAATATCAAACAATAAAAAAATGCAATAAATACTAATTAAAAGGAAAAGCAAATGATAAGTGGATTTGAGGAGTAAACTCACATCTTCTACCATTTGATCAAGAACAGGCAAAGCAGGCCCTTCTCTAAAATCAATCTTGTGAGATACACCGGCCTTTTCGATTATGGGTAAGCCTATTTCGTAATTTTCCCTGTTAATGTCCATTGCCAATATCTGTCAAAAACAAAAACAAACATATTTGGTCATGTTAATGGGCAAACGGTACCGAAGAAAAACAAAATGTTTGCAAGATATCATATAGTTCCTGTATTATCCTATGTGGTATCTACGTTTTAAAATATGATTTAATTTAAGTAAGCTGACAATTATTTTTTCTTATACTATTAATATATTTTATTTAGTACAACATTAAATATGATATTTTATTCAGGTAATTAAATCAGACTTATTACATACAATTATTCAGGTAACTGTAATCTTAATTTTATAATATAAATCAGTATATAGAAGTTAAACTATGATAAATTACTTCCGGTCAACCCGTGAGGATCATCTCGTGACTCTTCTACATGAGTATACTTTCTTGTGAATAGATAGTGAAATTAAAGTTGAGAATGAAATTTTAATTGTACAATTGAATTGAGATATTCAAATTAAGATTGTAAACTCCACCCCCACAAAAGTTGCATATTTTAGGGTGTATTCGGTATATAGGAAATTTCTCATGTTCGTTTGGTTAAAAAATTTAAAAAATATTTTCTTTAGGAAAATAAGTTCTTTAAAAATGAAGAGAATGACTTCTCTAATGAAAGTAGGGAAAACAAGTCTCCAAATGACATTCAACCAACTATCTCACTACCTCCCAATCCACCACCCAACCAACCTATGCACGCGCCTATCCACCCGCAAACCCACTCCCCCCACCCCACAATTTTTTTTAAATATTTTTTTATTTTCTACACCACTCCCCACCCCCTGTGTGAACCCCCTACCCACAAATCCCCACCCCAAAAAAGTTTAATTTTTTTTAATTTTCTCCACAAACTCCCCCCCCCCCCCCCCCCGCCCCCAAAAAGTCTGTCTTATTTTTTATTTTCTACACCACCCCGCCCATCCCCTGACCCCCTGTTGAGCCCTCCCGCCCCCCTAAAATATTGTTTTTTAAAATTTTAAATACTTTTTGGAGTTTTCTACACCAATCCCAGACTCCCCACCCTGCAGAATCTCCACCCCTGTTGCGGACCCCACCCATCCACCCCTCCAAAAATAATTTTTAAAAAGTTTTAAATTCTGTTTTGGTTTTCTACACCAACCCTCCCTCCCTCTCCCACTCCCACTCCCACTCCCACTCCCACTCCCACTCCCACTCCCACTCCCCTCCCACCGGCCCCACCTCCCCTCCAAAAAAATAACTTCTTTAAGAATATAGTTTTTAATTTTATTTTGTTTCTACACCCACCAATCCACACACACCCCTATCCCCATCCCAATTTTCTATTTCATATATTTTATTTTATTTTATTTTATAAAAAATGAGAAAATTTTCTTATCTCCACTCCCCTCCCACACCAAATTTAACCACACAAAATTTTTATGTTTTATAAAAGTTAAATAAACATATGATCTAGAAAAATTGGGAGGGGGTAGGGGTGTGGGACACGGAAATGAGGGGGTGGGGCGGTGGATTGGTCGGTGGTGTAGAAACAAAAAAAGTTAAAACTCTTTTTAAAAAAAAAACAAAATTTTTGGAGAGGAGGTGGGGTCGGAGGGGTGGGTGGATTCCCAGTAGGGGGTGGGGTGAGCGGTTTGGTGCAGAAAACAAAAATAATTGTGGGGGGTCACAGCGGGGCTGGTGTAGAAAATAAAAAAATTAAAACTTTTTTTTGGGGTAGTGGGGTTCGCAGTGGGAGTGAGGAGAGCAGCGTAGAAAATAATTTTTTTTTTAAATAATAATTTTCTTGGAGGGCGGGTGTGGGTGGTGGGGTGTGGGGTGTGCATAGGGTGGTCGGGTGGTTGGGCGGTGGTGGTGTGGAATAGGGGTGGATGAAGAAGAAGTGCGTTCGAGGGTGGTGGAGGTGGAATTTGGTTGGGTAGTGGGTAGGGTGGGTGCGTAGGTTGGATGGAGCTTGGGTGAGTATTTTTCCAAAAATATTTTCTACTAATCAACCGAACATGACAAAATAAGTAAGAAATTTACTTATTTTTCACTAACCATATAAGTATGAAAAAATAAGTAGAAATTCACTTGTTTTTCAAAAACTTATTTTCCACGAAAATATTTTCTGTGAAAAACATTTTCCTCCATACCGAGCACACCCTAAGAGTGGGGTGGGAGTGGAGTTGGCGTAGAAAGCCCAAAAAAATATTTAAGACTTAAAAAAAATTTACTTAAAAAATTGATTTAGTCCTATCAAAGACGCTTCCTTGTTTTACTTTTCTTTGCAAATATTCTGAACCCACTCCCCCCTAACAAGGGTTCTAACTTCTAAACGAAGAAAATAGAGAATGACAACAAAATGTTATTTATTTATTTATTTATTTATTTATTTATTTATTTCTTCCTTCCTTTCTTGCTTTCTTTCTTTAATGCAAATTAGTTAAATGTCCACGTCATCATCTGGTAGAACTTTTCTTTCCTTCTTAGTATGTTTTCTGTTTTTTTTTGGACGACAATTATGTTGGAGTTTCCAACTAGAAGACCCCCATAGTTCTTCTGGTTCCTAGTTATATATATATATATATATATATATATATATATATAATGGGGGTTATTCTATATGCTTACACCAAACCAAGCTTATTATGGTTAAGTATTTTAATATAGTGAAAATATTCATTAATTTATCATAGTAAAGTGGTAGATGCATATGTATAATACATATGCTATTGTTGGTGTAAACATCCATTTCGGGTAAATTTTTACCTTATATACTACTTGCTCCTTCTCATTTTGTGTTATAGATTTTCCTTTTTTTAATTTTTTCCAAAAACAATAATAGTATATTTTTAAATAGTTTAACTTTAAACTTCTAATTTTCTTCTTAATATCGTGATTTTACACCCAAAAAAATATTTTCCTTCAAGCTAGTGTAAGTTTGAACCATCAAAGCTATCCAGTATTCCAATTTAATGGATTCTTTCGAATCTTCAACACTTAATATCTTCACATAAAATAAAATCGTGTACAAATTTTATGTACCTTTCCATCATCAGGAATAGCAAGGGCAGTAGCAAGGAGGGAGTAGCCAGTGTAAACTCCGATCTCCATGGTGTTTTTGGCATTTATCAACTTCAACAACATGTTCAAGAACTGCCCTTCATCTGCTGATGTTGTCATTAGATTCCTGTGTTTCAACAAAAAGAAAATATACATATATTCAGTCAGAAAAGACAAAGAAACACTATATATTCTGCAATTATAGCCATTAATTAGATATGAGATAAACTCACCATGGATGCTTAGCAGTCACCTCCCTGAGCTCTTTCATGGGTTCTGGCTCTCTTGGGTATACGCTTGTCTCAAGTATATACTATAACATGAAGGAATTGATATCAGTCAGTGGCGAATTTAGGATTTCATGTTGGATAGCGAGTACTATTGCATCTGATATTCTTTTGTAACAATGAATACAAACTTAATACAACATCGTTTGACTCATACTTATGTGATACTTTTTACTTATCGAGAGTTAATTTGACTAATTTTTAAGCTAAACTAGATTAGACTAATTTAATATTTAAAATTTAGATATTCAGAAACAATACGAAAATACAATAAGATGTAATTTTTCTTATGTCAATATAATTATGAAAAATACATTCTAAAATTTTGGTCAAAGTTCATATAGTTTGAATTTCAGAAGCGAAAAGTATTGCATAAATTGGTACATGGAAAGTATAAATCTAAACACAAAATTAAGAGAATAGGGAAGTTGAGGAATATATTTGTTGTACCTGGTAAAGAGCATCACTTTGCAAAAGGCTCTTGTGGCCAACCTCTTGGTGTTTGGAGACTTGATTTTCCTGTGCTGCACCATTCTCAGCCATTTCTTTGATATTTTCTTGCTACTTTTCTCTCCTCTACCGCAAATTCTATGTTTTTGTTTTTTCTCTGTTTGATTGTGGATTTTCAATGTCTTTCTGAGTTAGAACCTATGGAATGGCACGTATATATGGACACAAGAAGTCCGGTTTAGATCGGTTCATTTTCTACAGTGTATTATTGACTCGGTCTCTTTGACCTATCGGGGCTTGTAGTTATCGACTTATCGTGAGAAAATGATAAAAAAAGTGGTCCTTAATGTCTGAGGTTTGGTTTCATTTTGTCATAATTAGTGTATAAACATGATGGATATAGTCCTTAATATGTTATAAAAAAAAGTGAGCAGCATGGTATTAAGTCAAAGTAAAAACAATAGCTATTTCTGTGGTCAAAATAAATTGAGGCTCTCGGCATTTTCCTTCCTACCTAGCGTACTTAAATTTTTTGATGTGGTTTCTAATTGAACGATACAAAAGGTACCTTTATTTTGTAATTTGATAGCTAACTCACAATGCCCATGCTGAGAGCTTCCGTTTATTTGACAGCAAAAATAACAATTATTTTACTTATATGGATGGGGAGTAGTGGGGATGCGACCGTTATGTGAGAGGACGACCGGTTGCATTCGGAAGATAGCTAGAGAAGTGCTAGGGGTCTCGCGGGGTAGCCGTGGTAGGCATCGAGGGGACTGGTAGTGGAATGTTAAAGTTCAAGAGAAGGTGGAAGCGAAGAAAGCAGCGTATGCAAAATTGGTAGAAAGCAAGGATGAGGTGGAGAAGTAGACGAATAGGGAGTTGTATAAGATGGCGAGGAAGGAGGCAAATCTAGCGGTTATGGAGGCAAAAACTATGGATTTTGAACGACGGTATGTGGAATTAGAGAAAAAAAGGTGGGGGTGAAGTTATATAGACTAGCCAAGGCGAGGGAGAGAAGGGCCTGTGACTTGGATTACATGAGGTGTATCAAGGACGAGGACGACAAAGTATTGGTGGAGGACGCGCATATTAGGCGGAGGTGGCAGTCTTACTTCCATAAACTCTTGAACGAAAAAGGAGATAGAGACATTGTGCTGGGAGATTTAGAGCAATATGGTAGGTACCAGGATTTTGGATATTGTGAAAGTATTAAGGTTGATGAGGTTAAGGGTGTTGTTCTCATAATGCGCTGGGGATGAGCGACCGGGCCTGATGAGATCCCAATTGAATTTTTGGAAGAGCGCAGGCAGGGCAGGTTTGGAGTGGATGACTGAGTTGTTTAACATCATTTTAAGACGTCGAGAATGCCCGAAGAATGAAGGGAGAGTACAATGACCCATTTGTACAAGAACAAATGTGATATCCAGAGTTGCAACAACTATAGGGGTATCAAGCTGCTAAGCCATACTATGAAGTTTGGGAAAGGGTCGTGGAGATGAAGGTAAGAAGAGGCGTGTCTATTTCCAAGAACCAGTTTGGATTCATACCGGGGCATTCGGGAAGGCATACGACAAAGTCCCTAGAGAGGTTCTATGGAGTTGTTTGGAGGTTAGAGGTATGATAGAGCCAAGACCAGGGTATGGACAGTAGGAGGAGACTCGGAGCACTTCCCAGTGATGATGGGGCTGCACTAGGGATCAACTCTTAGCCCTTTCTTATTTGCCTTGGTGATGGATGTACTAACGCGATAAATTCAAGGGGAGGTGCCATGGTGTATGTTATTCGCAGACGACATAGTCCTGATTGATTAGACTCGTAGCGGAGTGAATGCTAAGCTAGAGGTTTGGAGACAGACTCTGGAGTCTAAAGAGTTCAGGCTGAGTAGGACCAAGACAAAATACTTGGAGTGCAAGTTTAGTAACGGGAATGACCTTGATACATACATGGAGGTGAGGCTTGGTACTCATGTCATTCCAAAGAAAGGAATCTTCAAGTATCTCGGATCTATTATCCAAGGGAATTGAGAGATTGACGACGATGTCACACATTGTATTGGAGCAGGGTGGATAAAATGGAGGCTCGCATCTAGAGTCTTGTGCGATAAAAATATGCCACCAAAACTTAAATGCAAGTTCTATAGGGTGGTAGTTAGACCGACTATATTGTATGGGGCAGAGTGTTGGCCCGTCAAGACTTCGCACACCCAAAAGATGAAAGTTGCGGAGATGAGGATGCTAAGATGGATGTGTGGGCATACAAGGAGGGATATAATTAGAAATAATGATATCCGAGATAGAGTGGGAGTGGCCTCGGTGGAGGATAAGATGCGGGAAGTGAGGTTGAGATGGTTCGGGCACGTGCAGAGGAGAGACACAAATGCCCCAGTGCGGAGGTGTGAGAGGTTGGCTATGGACGAGTTCATGAGGGGTAGTGGTAGGCCGAAGAAGTATTGGAGAGAGGTGATTAGACGGGATATGGCGCAGGTGCCTCTTACTGAGGACATGACCTTAGATATGAATTTATGGAGGACAAAGATTAGGGTAGTAGGTAGTCTAGCGTAGTCCTACCAACGCTTACAAACTGATAGTTGTGGCGTTATTATTGTAGGCCCGCTTCGCCTATCATACTAGTAGGTGTAGAACTGTTTTATAGTCCCATGTCATTTGATTTATGTTGCTATGAGTTCTCTAGTGTACTTTGTTTGCCTTATTTACCTGCATTAGTTATTGCTTTTTTTTTTTCTAGAATGCGCAATTAATGGCTTATTCGCTTTGTTTGTCTTACTTTGATTGTGCTTGTGCTTTGTCTTGAGCCGAGGGTCTCTCGGAAACAACCGCTCTACCTACCAAGGTAGATGTAAGGTCTGCGTACAATCTACCCTCCCAGACCCCACGTTGTGGGATTTCACTGGATATATTGTTGTTGTATATGACTTAGGATCAAATTGATCACTTTTTAAAATACGTTAAGGACCATTCCCATCATATTTATACATGAAGGACCAAATGGAACAAAAGCTTATACTTTAAGGACCATTTTAATCATTTTCTCTAGTTATCGTGCATGCATGAACCGGCCGCCAACCGGGTCTGTGGTAGGTGAGTAGAGTTTAGTCAACAGTTGAGGTTATGTATGGGGCCCACTCGTTGTGGGACCAAAGGATATAGTTAAGGATGACCCTCAGTCGTTACATGACATCATACGAAACCCCCATTCAACGGCTGGAATTGTTTCAAAGACTTGGTAAAAGCAACAATGAAAGGACCCGATCGCAATATATTTGGCCTTAGATTAGAAATACTCAAGTCGTATAAGTGCTGTGGATATCCCAATGTCCTAAATAAAATATATGAAAATAGTGATGGACGTTTGGTATTTGGTTTAGTATTTCTAAAATTTAGTTTTGCTAATTTAGTAGTTTGACTTTCGATAATTGAAAATAAATATTCCAATCACTAAATATCGAACTTTTAGAGGTGGTTTGGTACGCGGGATGAGATAAATAAGGATATCTCATAGGGTTATTTTATGCACCTTCTATATGAGATAGTAATTCCACCATTTTATTACAAATGATAAGATAAATTAATATCGAGACTAATTAATACCCATAACCAAACGTGTGATAAAATAGTTCTATATTTTATCTCGAAATTATTGTCCTTATTTCACGAATCAAACAACTTATTAAAGTTTGGTTTGGGGAGATATACCAAAGTCCATACGGTAAATTAAACTTTGGCACGGTAATTCAATAATTACAGAGTTGTGGCTTCTCGTCAACTAGTTCATCAATTTATTAAGCAACAGGACATGCGTGAGCATTTGCAAACACGAATCAAAAGGAAGTAAAATAGGTTGGTTTTACAAAGCATCATGTAGAAAATATTGTGATGTTATTTACATAACAAAGTGTTGAAATAAACTCCATTTAGTACAGAAAACAAAAGTCCAAATCGAAAGCTCTAAACTGGAAAAGACGATTCGAATATATGATCATATTAGCCGCTAATAATGCTTTGTTAGGGATGCTTCAGCCAAGCATTAAAACTTGAATTAGTTTGGCGTCTTTGTAAATAAAAGCCACATATAGGACAATTACTAATAAACAGCTAAAATAGGCGGAGATGGTAAGAGAAAACTGCAAGTAAAGTTATAAACCGGCTATTATGTAATCCCTAAAAGATTGTAGAGTTTTAAATTTTATTTCTTGACTTGTAGTTGTACACAAGTTCCTCTTTTTTTCACGCGCAATATGATTTGACATGCTCTACCAGATTAATTATCTCCTTCAATTTTAGATTATCACCACATGCAATATAAACTGTGTGTGAATGCATACACTTACTTAAATTAACCTTTAGGTGAAGAATTATGTATCTGACATAAAAAAATAACTGAACAAGCTTATAAAGTTATTTAATGGAGAAAAATCAATTAACTTTTTCTTCTTTGTAACTCTTGTCTCTTTGTTCATCGGTCCATCCACCCCAAATAAAAAATGTATAATTATTAGAAGAATACCCCTAGAAAGAATGTATAATTATTGGCATGCCTTTGAAGTAGGACGTGCACCCAAAAAGAAGTTTGGGGTGGGGTGGTTGATCATTGTCAAAGTTGGTGAGAGGTTGGTGCAAAGAATTTGGACCCACAAAGTTTTGGTAAGAATAGTTAAATAAACTAAAAGAAACTTTTTTTTTCTAGGAAAATAAATAAAGAAACTGATATGCATAGAGTTGGTAAACTGATGGGCGGACCATAAGGGGGCAGACCTAATATTTGAGTTACGAATTTGATAAATTCAGTAATTGTCTCAAATAATATATTTATACGTAAAAATATATCCTACATGTATAAATAATTTATTTAATTTTTTTTTTAAATTTATGATTTAAAAGTCATAAACTAAAAATTTGGCTCTGCCTCTACTGACCACCATCTTCTTCTACTTTTTCCTTTCTTTTTTTCCTTTTTTCTCTTTGTTTTCTATGGATCCAGGGCCAAGGACAATGGGAGAAGGGACCCCAGTTTCTTTTTGTTTGTGTTATAAGTTTTTAATATTTTTGGGGTCAAAACTAGAGTCCAGAACTTAAATAACCCAAAAAAATTTAAAAGCAACCAAAATACCTCATAAAAAAGATACAAAAATACCTTTTGCGTAATAATTTGTTGCACAATAGGGATATATAGGCCGACGGGGTCGGCTTCTCCCCCACTTCATTTTTTAAAACAGAAAACACCATTAAAGGCGATTCTGTCTGGTCCCACCTCAAAATTTTGTCGTTTTCGGCTGCAAATTTCATCTCGAAAGTCAATATTTTCAGGTGGGAAAAAAAGATTCTGGCCCAAAAAAAGGCCCAGTCCAAAATTTTAAAACAGAAAATGAAAAAGGAAAGTCTCTATTGCCAAATTAGGGCAAACGAAACTCATTTGCTCCATTTGCTCGTCGTTGTCAGTGTGAGCTCATTTATTAATCTCTTGTTATTTGTTAATTATGTAATTGTTAATTTATAAAATTTGTAAAATAGTTTATTCTATGTTAATTGTTAATGTGCTAAGTTTATGTGTTTATTAATTAGTTAGTTAATTTAATTTTCAAAGTTAAATGAATTAGCTTGTTATTACTTTAATTGTAGTTAGAAGAATAATTAGTTAGCAATTATTAATTGTGAGTTAATTGTTTCATGTGTTAATTAGGATTAAAATATTATTACTCAAAGAAGAATAGTATTAGAGTCAAGATCGGTGCGTAAACTAATAACTTATAATTTCCCGATAAAGGATTAGTTAGATATTATACTTTTTCATTATTTGTAGTTAGCATAATAATTAATTAGTAATAGTTAATTCTTAGTTTAGGATTGAACATCATTAATAAAAAAATTGATAACATATTAGTTAGTTAATATAATTTCCCAATAAAGATTAGTTAATCTTCCCGTTAAATAGTTTAGTTAAGTAATTAATTAATTAAGTAATTTTTAATTAATTAGTTAGTTAGTTAATTAATTAATTAGTTAAGTTAATTAATTAATTAATTAATTTTTAATTATTCATAAAAATACAATACAACATAATTATTCTAATTCATAAATTTAGAATAAAATATAAACTTCAAACTTATCATAAAATAAACAACGAATGATAAACTAAACCATTAGTTTATTATTAAATATCATTATTATAATTATCTAAAAAATTAGATAATTAATATAATTTCTTGATAAAGGATTAGTTAATTAATATAATTTTCAGAAAAAAAATAAGTTAGTTAATATAATCTATTGATGAAGGATTAGATAATTAATATTACAGGATAATGAATAATTTAAACATTGTTTGTACATATACAACACCTCCATGGATTCCAACGTTCACCCGGGGCCTATCAATAGATCATTACTTTGTCTACATGATATTCATAGGTCCGAACTATTATGGATTGGACGGATAAATATGGGGGCATTGTTTCATCCCCCGTAGGATGGAACATGCATGGGGGATTTTATAGGATCGACCCCCACATCCCCGCATTTTAGAGATACTGTATCAGGGCGGAATTTATCGATGAGACGTTGTTGGTCGGGTATAGCATAATCGGGCTCTTGTGACAGCCATGGTTGAGCGATGACGGTCGGAGACTCATACCTTTCATCTTTGCACTGGTGAGGCCACGATCACGCTTTAGGATGTGGAGGTCATGTTTGGACTGCGGGTAGATGGAGCCCCATTATACAGTCAGGTTGGGCCTTAGGAGAACACATTAGCGGCGGAGTTGACTAGGCTCAATGGATTCGTGTCTCAGCCCGCTCATCTCCGGGGACGTAGTCCATTGTCAATTTATGTCCTCTGTGATTACTCGCGCTTGCGGATCCTATTGTAAACAACACTGCTCAGGACATTGTGGATCATCGTGCCCGTCTCTATTTTGCTGATTATATTCAGGGGCAACATGTTCCCGAACATGTCGGGTTCCCACGTGAGCTTAAAGTATTTAACTTTTTAGACGATCTGGACCGATTGGGTACATCTGGGATGATGTGTTTTGGCTTACCTCTACCGATGTCTATGTCGAGCATCTATTGGCAAATATAGTGATATTGGTAGATTTTCTCTCTCCTCCAGATAATATATTTAAGTGTGTGTAACTCTATTCTAGATATACCTTTTGAAATGATGACTAAAAAGTCACTTTTTTAATATACCTTTCAGTAATGAGTGTAGGATATGATGCCTCATTTTCAACCCGTACCTAGACAACCTGACCTCCTTGATGAGATGATGTATTACGCACGTAGGTGGACGGGAGGTATATCCCTAGATATGGATACACACCACAATATTATTTCATTTAGGGATCAACTTGATCATATGACGGACGAATGGGTAAAATTATTTGATTTTATATTGTTACTTTAATTTTTTTATTTTTTTTTATCTTTGTTGATTACTAATTTGTAGCTTTATTTTTTACAAGCTTTTCTATGATCATTGTACGCTCAGTGTTTGAATCGATTGTCGCCATTTTACAGGGTTGGTTAGGACGTGTGGATGTCGCGGTGTCCGTTAATACACATAGACATCATTGAAGAGCACGCACCCCATCGCATCTTATGATAGTTTGGGCATGCACAGAATGTACCTGACCATATTGATTGGGACTACCACCACTATCAGTGGGTCGATCGAACAACCGTCGATGTTGCATTCCTGTACTTTATGAACACCCAAATTGATAATTGGAATCATAAGATGCAGAGTATAGTGGATGTCGGTCATTTGACTTTGATCGGGGTTTACATGGAGTGATACCGGTAGATCACATATAACTTGATTAGCAACACCGATTTATGTGTTCCGAATGGTCGAGGATACGCAACACTCTCGGGGCAGTATGAGGCGTTGTTAAGTTTATCGCACTTGAACTTATTTAATTGTCTTAATTATTACGTTAATAAATTACCTAATTATTAATATTTGCAAGCAAATGCAACTTGTGGCCATACAATAACTGCACCTATTGGGGTTACAACATACTTCTATCCCCGAGACAATGGGATTTGTTAGGCAGGTCATTCAGATAGCCGAAGAGGGTATCCGACGGGCCCAAGAGGCCAACCATATGCATGATCGTGTTCTATAGGGTTTGTGTTCGGCATCGGATGAACGCAGACATCGTGGACGCACAAGTCCTGAAGGAGGTGGTGATAGATGAGGTGGTGGCAGAGGGGATCGTAGTAGAGTAGGTGGTGCTAGAGTAGGTTGTGCCAGAGTAGGCGGCGATAGAAGAATCCATCAGGTAGATGAGGCTGATGAGCCTGCTCTCGATTCCGCTCTAGCCCAGCTGCATTCGTCGACTTTACGCTGCCCGTCGAAACCTACATATACACCGACAAGCCTATTTTTGAATATACTTGAGTCTTCATCTCAGCCAAGCCAGAATGCGTACGTCAGCGTATGTGATGACATGGATTGGGCTTCTTATGACACATTAATACGTAGGGAGCGACCATTGAGAAATTTAAAGGATTCCAGGGAGATGACCTATGACATGTCGTGGATAGAGTTCGAAGAATTTCTTATCCCATAGGTTAATGTTTAAAATACTTATTTTAAAAATCAAAGTACTTATAATTATTATTTCATGATTTTTCATATCTTAGGATTCGTCGACATTGCCCACTCAGGAGCCCGCTCATGAGCCTGTCGAGCAACAAGTTAGAGTTTTAGTAAAAAATAATTTTATTCAATATAAGATGAATATTACTTTAATTTTTAACATTTATTTGGACCTCGGATAGGACACCGCTCCAGCTCCAACCATTTAGGATCCCATCCATGAGAGTATTTCAGATCCTACACCAGATCCCGTCCATGAGAGTACTTCAGATCCTACACCAGACCCCTCTGACGAGCCTGCTCAGGACCATGTCAACACACATGTTTGATTTTTAGCAAAAACTAATGCATTCAAATTATATTAAAATCAGTACTCAATTTTATATATTTTTTCAGGTTCATCCTTCGGCGCCTGCGTTTCTGTCACGACCCGACCCGACGGGCCACGACTAACCGCCCTAATGACATCATTATACTAACCTATCACACATAATCCAACTAACACTTAATGAGTCTGAAATCCGGCAGCATAACGCTGCAATAACAACATATGCCAGGGTAGGCAAGCCGACAAGGCTGCCTTTACCCCCGAATGTACCTGCCTCCTGAGGAGTCACAACTAGCCAATACAATACAATAGGCAAGCCGACAAGGCTGCCACTAGATAATGTCATATATACACGGGGACACCCCAACACAGAGTACAATAGCATAACTGACCAAAACAGAGTTATAACCCTTACATAAGCACAACCCACAACTGTCTACAGACCTATACAAGAAGAATATCGACATATGACGGGACAGGGCCCCGTCATGCCCCTAAATATACAAAAGTCAAAATAATAGGGTTCTGTACCCAAAATGACAAAGCTCTGAATCAAAGGAGCTTCCCAACCTGCTGAGTAGGAACCTAGGCCTGAGGTTCACCAAACTGAAAACCTGTACCTGCGGGCATGAAACGCAGCCCTCCCGAGGAAAGGGGTCGATTTAAATAATGTACTGAGTATGTAAAACATGAAGCTGTAAAAGAGATCATAAGTAGCCAACAGAAAACAGGAGATCAGTATAAAAATCAGGATCCAAATCCAACTGTGCCATAAACAATAAAAGTCAGCTGCCTTATATAAATGAGAGTCAAGTCAAGAAAACATGAGTGTCTGTCCATATACATACATATATATATATATATATATATATATATATATATATATATATATATATATATATATATATATCTGTAACGTAACCCTACCCACTAGTGCGGGACTCGGTGGAATCATATCATAACCCGGCCCATACTGGAACTCGGTGAAGTCATATCGTAACCCGGCTCATGCTGAGACTCGGTAAAGTCATATCTCATCTATGGATCCATCCTACGTAACCCGACCCTCTAGTGAGGGACTCGATGAAAAATGCAAGGCTGTGCACGAACATAACTCGGCCCGGGACTCGGTGAGGTAAAGTAGTAACACTTAGCACGAGTAGATATCATGAGTAACCATATGCAAGTAAAAATTATCATTTGACTCTCAATAAAATCATTATAATAATGTTATAATAAACTTTTTGCTGAAAAATCATAGGCACTTCTCATAACAATCCTCTTTAGGAATTAAACTATATAAGAATCAAGTACGTTCGCCGTACTTTCATTAAATCATGCCAAAAGAAAGAAGTAAGGGTTTCACATACCTTTTAGACGAACTAATCCACCCAATATTAGAATATGTCTCGTTATAGAACTTCAACCTATAATAATGGTAATACGCTCGTCAATTCTATGTTTACTAGCATACTTTATATCGAATAACGACTTCTTATTCTATAAAAATTCGGGCAGCACTTCCCCTATTTATACATGTTTCCACAACTTCCAAACGAAGCTAATAACATCAATAACCAAGCACCAATTAAGGGCACAACCAAAACAACAATAAAGGAAATTTACACATCCACTTCTCATGTAAATTTAGCCTCTTAATCCACCTTAAAAACAGCCCACAAAACAGTCCATGTTCCAACAACAATGAGGGTAGAATGTGAAGCCTTTCTACACCTTTCTACACCCTTATTCCTTTAGGACTTACATTAGAAATTACCACACTTAAACATGCATAATGGTAACTAAATTTTCAGCATTATAACACCACAAAAAAGTTCCTAAAACAGTCCATATACATCTCAACATGTCCAACAATTTCATGCAAGTTCTTGGCCACAACATGTCATAATTCCATAGCTCTTATCTTAACTCCTAAAATCCAATTTCGTATTTCAATACTTCCATATAACTAATTCCAACTAAATATTAATGTTTTCTTTCAATTTCATCATGCAATTAGTGATAATAATAACAACAATAACCAACGAATCCAACAACACCAAAATCTGTCTCAAATTGGGAACTAGCCTAAAATTGTCACATGCATTGCTTAAATTCCAATTTCTCCTTAACACAAATTCATTACCTTAACTCTAACAACATGCATTCCAATTATATCATAGAAATAAGAATTTTATACCTCAAATTCGTCCCAAAATAGTCCGCAATTTTCTGCCCACTGCTTGTCCGAAAATCCCCACTGTTTTGTTATTTTTCTCTTTTTTTTGTTCACTTCTTCAACTCCAATTGACATGCAAGTGTTCTACAATATTAATCCATCACCCCTACACGTTTTTCTTCCAAAATTACATCCCAAAAATTTGAAATTTCTTGGCATAATCTCGGCCCAACAGTGGCTGTTTTGCCACTGTTTTTGGTGTTGTTTGGCTTCCAATTTTTGGTGAAAATGTAGTCTAAGAAGAGGAGATAAAAATCTTAAATTGGGTATGAGGTTGGGTATTTTTCGGCTGAGCTTTGGAGGAGAGAATGAGAGTTTTTTTGGTTAATTTGGAATGAAGATGAAGATGAAGAGTGTAGGTTATAAAAATCTGAATTTCCTTTTTTTCACTTTGGCCCCCAAGTTCTTCAATTAATAAATCTTAAACCCACTTCTTTTAATTCCCGAGAATTTCATAAAGCCTAGTATCCTTAATGTCATAATTTTATAATACAATACTATTCCATAACTCCATTGGAATAAATTCAACTACTAGGATTAATTCTCGTCGTCACATGTATAGCACTAAAGAAAAACTATTCCGGGATAACATCCGTTTATACACTAATTTTCCGTATTAACATATGTAAGCGTTCCTTATATTCAATATCCGAATCTTACTTCCTTAATGACATTCTTAATTATCGTCTTAATCTTACGAGGTGTAACATTCTTCCCCCCTTAGAAACATTCGTCCTCCAATGTTCATAATAAGTCTAATGCTAGAAAAATTTCGGCAGAGCCTCCTTTATAACTATGCCTATCCGCCTATATTCAGCAAACCAACAGATGCCACACAGGGCCACAATATATCACACATATGCAATTCACCAATTACAATAATCAAATGGGGAGTTGAATTGAATTACCTGGAGGCACAGGGAACAAATGAGGATACTTATTCTTCATCTCATCCTCTGCCTCCCAAGTCATTTCCTCCCTATTGTGGTTCCTCCACAATACCTTGACGGAAGCCAAATCCTTCGCCCGTAATCTCCTGACCTGGCGATCAAGTATGGCTACGGGGCTTTCCTTGTAGGACAGCTCTTCTGTCACCTGGACGTCATCTACTGGGAAGACTTTGGAAGGATCACCAATACACTTACGCAACATAGTTACATGGAAGACTGGATGTACCGTCTCCAATTCAGATGGTAAATCCAACTCATAGGCAACCTTGCATATCCTACGAATGACCTGGTAAGGCCCGATGTACCTTGGGCTAAGCTTCCCTTTCTTGCCAAACCTCATCACACCCTTCATGGGTGACACCTTTAGGAACACCCAATCATCCACCTGAAACTCTAAGTGTCGACGTCGATTATCAGCATATGACATCTGTCGACTCTGTGCTGCTAATAATCTCTCCTGAATGAGCTTCACCTTATCGACAACTTGTTGAACCATGTCTGGGCCGATCAACTTAGTCTCACCCACATCAACCAACCAATAGGTGACCTGCACTTCCTCCCGTATAAGGCCTCGTACAGTGCCATCTGGATGCTAGAATGATAGTTGTTGTTATAGGTGAACTCAATGAGTGGTAAATGGTCATCCTAACTACCTCTGAAGTCAATAATACATGCCCTCAACATATCCTCTAATGTCTGGATAGTACGCTCTGCCTGCCCGTCCGTCTGAGGGTGAAATGCTGTGCTGAGACTCACTTGTGTCCCCAATCCCTTCTGGAATGATCTCCAGAAGTTAGCTGTAAACTAAGCTTCTCGGTCTGATATAATAGATGTGGGAACCCCGTGTAGTCTCACTATCTCCATGATGTACAACCTAGCATAGTCCTCAGCTGAGTAAGTAGTCCTCACTAGAAGAAAATGGGCTGATTTCGTCAGCCTATCCACGATAACCCATATGGAAACACACTTCCGCTGAGTGCGAGGTAAGCCTGTAATGAAGTCCATATTGATCACTTCCCACTTCCAAGTCGGGATCTCAATCTCCTGTAATAATCCACCAGGCTTCTGATGTTCAACCTTAACCTGCTGACAATTAGACCTTTGGGCAACAAATTCTGCTATGTCTCTTTTCATGCCATCCCACCAATACAAGCATCTAAGGTCATGGTACATCTTCGTCGACCCTGGATGAATGAAATAACGGGCATTGTGTGCCTCTCCCATAACCTGATATCGTAGCCCTGCAACATCAGGTACACATAATTTGCCCTCATACCTCACCACATCATCAGATGTAACCTCAAATGAAGTCTTTCCCTTTCGGAGAGCTGCATCTCTATACCGGGCCAGAAAATGATCCTCATACTAACGTTTCTTTACCTCTTCCACGATAGAGGACTCAACAACATCCCGAATAAGAACCCTGCTATCTCCCGAATCCGCCAACCGGACTCCAAGACTAGCTAGCTTGTGTATCTCACGAACCATCTTCCTTCCTCCTGGCTGCACATCCGTCAAGCTACCCATGGATCTACGGCTAAGAGCATCTGCCATAATATTGGCTTTTTCCGGGTGGTACAAGATATCAACATCATAGTCCTTTAGCAACTCTAACCACCGCCTCTGCCGTAGGTTCATCTCCTTCTTCTTAAAGATATATTGGAGACTCTTGTGATCCGTATAAATATCAAGATGAATCCCATACAAATAATGTCTCCAAATCTTCAAGGCATGAATCACCGCTGCTAGCTCCAAATAATGAGTGGGATAATTCTTTTCATGCTTTCTGGGCTGTCGGGAGGCATAAGCTATAACTTTGCCATGCTGCATCAACACACAACCTAGCCCAATACCTGAAGCATCACAATAGATGACATAACCATCCGGTCCCTCAGGAAGAGTCAGGACTGGAGCCGTAGTCAACTTATCCTTCAACAACTGGAAACTGTGCTCACAGGCATCCGTCCACTGAAACTTAGCTGCCTTCTGAGTTAGCCTAGTCAAAGGCGCTGAGATCGAGGCAAACTTCTCCACAAACCTTCTGTAATACCCTGCTAGCCCTAGAAAACTGCGCACCTCAGTAGGTGTCGTAGGTCTGGGCCAAGTCTTCACCGCCTCAATCTTCTGTGTATCCACCCGAATACCATCAGCCCCGATAATATGCCCCAAGAATGCCACCGAAGTCAACCATAACTCACACTTGGAAAACTTGGCATACAACTGCTGGTGCTGGAGGACCTTAAGTACCGTCCTCAAATGGTCTGCATGCTCCTGCTCTGAACGGGAATAAACCAGGATATCATCAATGAATACAATGGCGAACATGTCTAAGAACGGCCTGAATACCCGGTTCATCAAATCCATAAACACTGCTGGAGCATTGGTCAGTCCAAAAGACATCACCCTAAACTCATAATGTCCATATCGGGTTCTGAATGTTGTCTTTGGAATATCTGCCTCCCTTACCCGCACATGATGATAACCTGACCGCAAGTCTATCTTCGAAAAGCACTTAGCACCCTGCAATTGGTCAAATAAATCATCAATCCTGGGAAGGGGGTACCTGTTCTTGATGATTACCTTGTTCAGCTGCCTATAATCCATACACATCCGCAGCGATCCATCTTTCTTCCTCACAAATAACACTAGTGCTCCCCATGGAGAGGTACTTGGCCTAATAAAGCCTTTCTCCAACAAGTCTCTCAGCTGCTCCTTCAACTCCTTCAGCTCTGCAGGTGCCATTCTATAAGGAGGAATAGATATAGGTTGGGTACCTGGCAATACATCTACACTGAAATCTATCTCCCGCTCTGGAGGGAGACCTGGAAGATCATCTGGGAATACATTCGGAAACTCACTAACTACCAGAACTGACTGAAGAGCCGGTACCTCCGCTTCTGTATCATGCACCTGAACCAAATGATAAATACAATCTTTTCTGACCATCTTCCTTGCCTTGAGGTATGAAATAAACTTACCCCTCGGCGATGCTACATTCCCTTTCCATTCTATAACTGGCTCGCCTGGGAACTGAAATCGAACCAACTTCTCTCTACAATCAATGTTGGCAAAACAAGAAGCCAACCAATCCATGCCCATGATGACATTAAAGTCGGCCATATCCAACTCTATCAAATCTGCTAAGGTATGACAGATATATATCACCACCGAACAATTTTTATACACACGCTCAGCTATAACCGAATCTCCTACCGGTGTAGCTACCTCGAATGGTTCTATCGACTCAGATTCTATCCCTATTCTATTAGCAACAAGAAGGGATATGTAGGACAAGGTGGAACCTAGATCTATCAAAGCATATACATTACAGAAAAAGAACGATAGTATACCTGTAACAACATCTGGTGGCGCCTCCTAATCACGTCTACTGGCCAAAGCATATATGCGGTTCGAAGGACCGCCGGAACTAGAAACTCTCCCACGACCTCTACCACGGCCTGCTGGCGTCTGAATACCCCGCCCGATGGGGCGCATAGCCATAGATGACGACGAACCAGCACCCGACCCCGTAGGCCGAGCCATCCCACCTGAACCACCCATGTTGGGACACTCTCTCATCATATGGCCCTGACGGCCGCAAGAGAAGCAAACACCTGTGGTTGAACGACATTCCCCAATATGAAGCTTACCACACTGAGAGCACCGAGGATAAGATGGCCTCAACTGACTAGAGCCCATGTTCCTCTGAGAACCCGAAGCCATGGAGCTCTGTCCGGCTCCTAAATACCCGGGGCGGTCGAACCTCCTGCCCGTATACTGTAGAGGAGCACTCTGTGCTGGCTGAGATGAATATCTGACCTGCTGCTGGAACTGTCTGCCTCGAGACTCACCGAAATAAGCTGCCGACCTAGCCCTCTTATGCTGGTCCCCGTCATGACCTCTGTCTGGATGTCGCCCTCTATGTCGGTCCTCAACCCCTTATGCGTATGCCTGTATACGAGCAATATCCATAGCCGGCTGAAGAGCCACCGCCATACAACCATCGATCAGATAATGGTCCAGCCCCATCACAAAGTGATGCACCCTTTCTGTCATATCTGCTACAATAGTGGGTGCGTATCTGGCCAATGAATCAAACTCCAGGCTATACTCACTAATGGTCCTGCCACTCTGCCTCAACTGTAAGAATCTGTCCACTCTAGCTCTCCTCATCTCTGGAGGCAAGAAGTGACCAAGAAAGGCCTCCGTAAACTCCTCCCATGTAGCTGGAGGAACATCCTCTCCCCTGGACAACTCCCAAGACTCATACCAGTTTGTAGCTATATCCCGCATCCTATACGAAGCCAACTCCACAGACTCACTCTCCGAAGCCCTGATTACCCTCAAGGCACGCTGCATCTGCCGGATAAACTCCTGCGGGTCCTCCTCGGGCTGAGACCCGAAAAACTCTGGAGAGTTACAACTCAAGAAATCACGAACCCTCAAACTGTCAGACCTAGGGTCGACTCCTGGTCCCTGTCTGAGGTTCTGCCCTGCCACCAATCTAGTCAGCAGCTGAACTGCATCTCTCATGGCCCTATCCTTCCGCCGATCGAAGAATCGAGGCTCAGTCTTTGGGGCCTTGGATACTGGTGATGTTGCCCCCTGAACTAGAGCCTCTGGTGGTGGCGACGAAGCAGAGCTCGTCGACTAGGGCACAGTCTCCGGCATAGACTGGGTACGGGACCTAGTAACTCTCTGAATCTGACTTGTATCTCCCATGATAGGCTTGCCCTTCTTGGCTGCTATCGCCTTCTTCGGAGGCATAGCTGTAAACATAGTAAGTCGTCAGAAAGGGATTATCCTAAGAACATAGCTCTATTGCACGATCTAAGAGATGAAAGAATAGAACCCAATCCTAAATGCCCTGCAGTCTCCTACGTATAAGTATGGTGCACAACATACCCATACGCAAGACTCTACTAGACACGGTCTGTAGACATTCCGAGGACTAACTGCTCTGAAACCACTTTTGTCACGACCCGACCCGACGGGCCGCGACTAACCGCCCTAATGACGTCATTATACTAACCTATCACACATAATCCAACTAACACTTAATGAGTCTGAAATCCGGCAGCATAACGCTGCAATAACAACATATGCCAGGGTAGGCAAGCCGACAAGGCTGCCTTTACCCCCAAATGTACCTGCCTCCTGAAGAGTCACAACTAGCCAACACAATACAACAGGCAAGCCGACAAGGATGCCACTAGATAATGTCATATATACACGGGGACACCCTAACACAGAGTACAATAGCATAACTGACCAAAACAGAGTTATAACCCTTACATAAGCACAACCCACAACTATCTACAGACCTCTACAAGAAGGATATCGACATATGACGGGACAGGGCCCCGTCGTGCCCCTAAATATACAAAAGTCAAAATAATAGGGTTTTGTACCCAAAATGACAAAGTTGTGAATCAAAGGAGCTTCCCAACCTGCTGAGTAGGAACCTAGGCCTGAGGTTCACCAAACTGAAAACCTGTACCTGCGGGCATGAAACGCAGCCCCCCGAGGAAAGGGGGTCAGTACGAAATAATGTACTGAGTATGTAAAACATGAAGCTGTAAAAGAGATCATAAGTAGCCAACAGAAACAGAAGATCAGTATAAAAATCAGGATCCAAATCCAACTGTGCCATAAACCATAAAAGTCAGTTGTGCCTTATAAAAATGAGAGTCAAGTCAAGAAAACATGAGTGTCTGTCCATATACATATATATATATATATATATATATATATATATATATATATATATCTGTAACGTAACCCTACCCACTAGTGCAGGACTCGGTGGAATCATATCATAACCCGACCCATACTGGAACTACGTGAAGTCATATCGTAACCCGGCCCATGCTGGGACTCGGTAAAGTCATATCTCATCTATGGATCCATCCTACGTAACCCGACCCTCTAGTGAGGGACTCGGTGAAAAATGCAAGGCTGTGCACGAACATAACCCGGCCCGGACTCGGTAAGGTAAAGCAGTAACACTTAGCACGAGTAGATATCATGAGTAACCATATGCAAGTAAAAATTATTATTTGACTCTCAATAAAATCATTATAATAATGTCATAATAAACTCTTTGCTGAAAAATTAGGCACTTCTCATAACAATCCTCTTTAGGAATTAAACTGTATAAGAATCAAGTACGTCCGCCGTACTTTCATTAAATCATGCCAAAAGAAAGAAGTAAGGGTTTCACATACCTTTTAGACGAACTAATCCACCCAATATTAGAATATGCCTCGTTATAGAACATCAACCTATAATAATGGTAATACGCTCGTCAATTCTATGATTACTAGCATACTTTATATCGAATAATGACTTCTTATTCTATAAAAATTCGGGCAGCACTTCCCCTGTTTATACATGTTTCCACAACTTTCAAACGAAGCTAATAACATCAATAACCAAACACCAATTAAGGGCACAACCAAAACAACAATAAAGGGAATTTACACACCCACTTCTCATGTAAATTTAGCCTCTTAATCCACCTTAAAAACAGCCCACAAAACAATTCATGTTCCAACAACAACGAGGGTAGAATGTGAAGCCTTTCTACACCTTTCTACACTTTTATTCCTTTAGGATTTACATTAGCAATTACCACACTTAAACATGCATAATGGTAACTAAATTTTCAGCATTATAACACTACAAAAAAGTCCCTAAAACAGTCCATATACATCTCAACATGTCCAACAATTTCATGCAAGTTCTTGGCCACAACATGTCATAATTCCATAACTCTTATCTTAACTCCTAAAATCCAATTTCGTATTTCAATACTTCCATATAACTAATTCCAACTAAATATTAATGTTTTCTTTCAATTTTATCATGCAATTAGTGATAATAATAACAACAATAACCAACGAATCCAACAACACCAAAATGTATCCCAAATTGGGAACTAGCCCAAAATTGTCACATGCATTGCTTAAATTCCAATTTCTCCTTAACACAAATTCATTACCTTAACTCTAACAACGTGCATTCCAATTATATCATAGAAAGAAGAATTTTATACCTCAAATTCGTCCCAAAACAGTCCGCAATTTTCTGCCCACTGCTTGTCCGAAAATCCCCACTGTTTTGTAAGTTTTCTCTTTTTTTGGTTCACTTCTTCAACTCCAATTGAAATGCAAGTGTTCTACAATGTTAAGCCATCATCCCTACACGTTTTTCTTCCAAAATTTCATCTCAAAAATTTGAAATTTCTGGGCATAATCTCGGCCCAACAGTGGCTGTTTTGCCACTGTTTTTGGTGTTGTTTGGCTTCCAATTTTTGGTGAAAATGTAGTCTAAGAAGAGGAGATAAAAATTTTAAATTGGGTATGGGGTTGGGTATTTTTCGGCTGAGCTTTGGAGGAGAGAATGAGAGTTTTTTTGGTTAATTTGGAATGAAGATGAAGATGAAGATGAAGATGAAGATGAAGAGTGTAGGTTATAAAAATCTGAATTTCCTTTTTTCACTTTGGCCCCCAAGTTCTTCAATTAATAAATCTTAAACCCACTTCTTTTAATTCTCGAGAATTTCGTAAAGCCTCGTATCCTTAATGTCATAATTTTATAATACAATACTATTCCATAACTCCATTGGAATAAATTCAACTACTATATTAATTCTCGTCGTCACATGTATAGCACTAAAGAAAAACTATTCCGGGATAACATCCGTTTATACACTAATTTCTCATATTAACATATGTAAGCGTTTCTTATATTCAATATCCGAATCTTACTTCCTTAATGACGTTCTTAATTATCGTCTTAATCTTACGAGGTGTAACAGTTTCAATCTCCTAATAAGGACGATGATGTTGATCCCAACAGACCATCTATTCTGAGCGTTTCATTCGTACGTAATCCCAAGAAGAAGCACGTTATGGTCAAGGGTGCAAAGAAGGGAAGGGCGGATGATCATGACTTAGAGCATCCTGTTATTAAGAGGAGCAAGGGGGACGATGACTAGGGCGATGGTGGTGAGGATGACATTAATCTTAAGCCTAAGGTTACGCTAAAGTTTACTACACATGGAACCCATTAGATATTGTGTATATGTAATTAAGTTGTACATTTTAAGTTAATATTATATTTCTTGTGTATCAATTTCTTAATGATAATTAGTTATCTTAGTCTTTATTGTCGTATATTACTAACTCGTGTGACATCCTAAATTGATTATGAAAAAAAAATCTCGACATAATCGAAATAAAGTTATGCCTTGACTAAACAATGACACGCTTAATTCAAAACCATAAAAAATAAAACGCTTAAACCTAATGATAACAAGTTTCCAAATAAAACTTACTTCAGACATTTTACAACCCCTAAAACGATGATCCGAACATTTAGGTATTCTTGATGTATTGAGCCTACATTATTGTTCACAAAAAAATTATTAGGTTCTATATAAAATATTGACGTTCCAGAGTCTTGAGACATGCTAATCTTTGGTCAAAGTATGAGAATTCCATCCTCTGAAATAATACCAAGTGTTGAAAAATGAATATACCCCTATTAAGCAATAAATTGTTGCGCAAAAGGACTTAACCGCACCGTTACGACTAACTCTTTTTGCGCAATAAAAAGGTACTTTTGTGACTTTGTTATGGGGTATTTTGTTTGCTTTTTAATTTTTTTGGGTCATTTAAGTTCGGACTCTCAAAACTACATCTCCACCTAAAAATGTACTTTTTCACCCTTTAATTTCTCAAGAATGTTGGAGTATCGGAAGTAATTGTTCCTTCTATTTTCCCTTGGGAGGAAAAAATTTAAATTGGTATATTTATGCCTTTTTTTCCAATTATTATGTTGTATTAATTTTCATTTTTGTCTGTAAAAGAATATCCTTTTTAATAATTAGATAGGAAGATGTGCCGATCGAGGATTATGGTAGAAGGGTAATATATATTTGAGTTTTGCCGCACTGTGTGAGAGAGGTGGAGGGTTAGCCTTACCATCTCCTCTTCTCCTTGATCTTAGTTATATTATTTTGGTATCGTGTCGATCATTATCTTTATGTGTGTATCACTATGTTGTACTATTTGTTTTGTATGTGGAATTTTTTGTTGTCTTATTTTTCATGCAACTCTGTATTGATTATGTTTCGTTTGAGCCGAAGGTCTCTCAGATAAAAAGCATCTCTACTACGCAAAGATAGAGGTAAGGTCTGCGTACATCCTACCCTCCCCAGACATCACTTGTGGGATTACACTGGGTATGTTGTTGTTGTTGTTAGCAACTCTTTAGTTTTATTATTCTTATTGTATCCTTAATTACACTCCCTTTTGTGAATGACATGACATATCTAAGATTAAACTAATTACTACTAATGTTCGGGGTAAATTCGAATATAAAATTTCTATAATTTTTTTGACATAAAATTTATATATTTAGAACTACATAAAAAAATACTATAAGTCACAATAGTTAATAATTTAAATTATTCAAAAAGCATTTGAAAAAATTATGATCAAAGAAAATATTCACGGTCAAAATAGTAACTAAGACATCTTTTTGAGACGGTGGGAGTTTGTCTTAATTTTAGACCATAAAATTAAAAAAAAAATCTTAAAATTTTCTTAAACTCCGTACCTAATAATACTAGGACATATAAAATGAAAAAGAGAGTTTCAATTATGAGTTTGATTTCCACTAACATGATAAAACTTTTTTTTACCGCAGTTAGTAGTTAAAGTGAGATACAACATCATGTAGTAACTATCTACATTGAGTCTTTAAGTTAAATAACCTACTAACCTAGCATGATAAATAAAGTAAATAATATGATAGAATCAATAAAAATACAGTAATAATGTAAATATAATTATATAAATATTATGTAATTACAATGGATATAAGCTACTACTTATAAGTGGTTCAAAATCTTGGGGTCCACAGTTCTAACTTGGTTGCTGCTGATCTGATGGAAATTTATGATCCAAAGTTTTGGCAAATGTCACCAAATATATGCGATTTCTACAAAGTTAAATATCTGATTTGCAACACATGATAATGTATATTTTAATTATATTATATTACATTATATTATTTGATAAATATAACATTTGAATAGATTGTATCATTTTCTTTCATTATGTAATATCACACCTCAATAATCTGAAGAATAAACTTATAATATTATAAACAAAAATAGGGTACAAAATAAAATTATTATAATAAGAGGTTGGATAAATGATAAAATAAAATTATTAAATAATAAGCAAAGGCAAAATGAAGGGAGAAAGAGTAACGATGTGACGACACCAAATCGATTGTTACATAAAATGTGATTTTTATTGTTGCATAATGATAAATTTAACGATATAATATAATATAATAAAAATAAAAAAAACAATAAAAATAAAAAGATACCAAATCTCGGCTTATAGTTTTACACTCATATCCTTACATTTGCCGACTAAAAGAAAATGACATCGATAATCGAAATGTGAGCAAAATATAAATTCGAAAGGAATTGCTTAATTTCTCTAGATAAGTATTGCTTACGGTCAGATATTATGGCCAAGCACTTTCAGTTTGAGATATAATAAAGAACGTACTCATTTTACTTTGAAGTTTTAAAATATATAATTTGGATAAAGATTGAACCATAATAAAAGATTTTAGGGATAAAATTAACCAAAACGATAGATGAACTTTTTCACATTATTGAGAGGCTTAGTCAGTAATCCCAGCATTAAAGCCAACGGTTCAATAGTGGCTGCATAGGCAAGTAATAATAATCGCAGTAACACAGCCTTCATGTATTATACAAAACAAAAGGATAATACTTCAAAAAAATTTACATTGAGATAATTTTAGAGTTCATTCCTATTGAAATAAGACATCCCTAGAGATGTTCCCTCCTTAAATTAGAGCATCATCAGCATGAGTCCTCCAGCAAAGTACCAATTCTTATAAAATATGGTACTAACAGGATGAAACACATACACCGAATTGTTGTTCTCTAACTTCAAGGCTCTTATGCAGATTCTTTTAGGCAATTATTTCGACCTTTCCCAATAAATTGACGAGTACAATAGGTCACCAAAATATTGCCTTCAGGATACAATGAAGCCCTAACAACGATGTTGAATTCAAAGTTTGTACTCCCTTGATCCAACCAAGAACACACAGTATGAAGTTTCAGATGATGCTTAGGGAAGAAAAGAAAACAGAAGTTTTGATTATTTTCAACATAAGTTTTGATTCTTTTTCAACAGAAGTTTTGATTCTTTTTTCATATCTATCTTTGAATGAGAAAACATCTTTACTACTTATAGAGATTTTGCATCCATTGGTGATGCCTTTTCATCACCAACAGACACCTCCAAGAGGCATCAATGGTGACTATTGGGAAATGTTGCGTTTGTTCAAATTCAAAATATATATGAATTATGTTAACAGACCCCCCCCCCCCCTAAAGTTGAAGGGGCATCACATCAATGATGGTCTTTGATTTTGCTGAAAACACCCAATATTCTACCCCTATTTTCAAAATAAAAAAATATAAAATAAAGTAAAATCTTTCAGAATAGGAATGGCTGCATCACTCATGTGACTGCCTACGTACCCGAGTGGGATCAAGCCAACGTAGTTCAAATAAAGTTGAGACAAAGCATCATCGTAGAAATCAATACATAAATGATATGTATTTTTTGGATTTGAACCTCCAGTTAGGGTAAGAAATTCAAAGTCTTATCGAGGTTCTATGATGAACTAGTCTTGAACCAAGTACCCCTTGTGATAAAATCATAATCTCCACACATATTGACTTCAGAGAATTGTGTGTTCTGTAGCTTAGCACGTTAATGACCATGTGCTTATATCCTGGATTCATGGGTATTCTTTAGAGAACGGTATTATTCTCATAGGAAACGTCATGATTTCCATATTCATATAGGTAAGTCTCTAAGGTGTTTCTGCGATACACATGTAAAAAAACATAGACTTATTAAGGATTTCCATCCATCCTCAATCATGCAGAATCACTACACTAATACAGAAATGGGAAGTTTTGACTTAGTGTACCATAATCACTCTCGTAACTTGTTGGTACCCATTGAACCTTGTTTATGTCACGACCCAAACCGGAGGACCACGACGGGCACCCAGACCCCACCCACCGGATACCGCTAATCGTACATTTACCATCTAATCATTATTAATTACGGATTAAGCCGAAAGAAAATTATGAAAAATCAGGTAACCATCTTATATATATACATACCCATACCAAGGCCGACAAGGCCACACATGACAACTAACCACATGACACATGTCTACAAGCCTCTAAAGAATACATGACATCACAAGGACGGGACAGAGCTCCGTCATACCCATATATAAGCAAAAGTACCATACCAAAATTAGATCAACACTCCGAATAAGGGGAGTGCTCTAAAAATCCGCTGGATCCGAAATCAACTAACGTGAACCGTCACCTTCCTTAACTGAACCTGCGGGCATGAAACGCAGCGTCCCCCGACAAAAGGGACATCAGTACGACTAATGTACTGAGTATGTCAGACATGAACAATAGTATAACAGGGATATAACAACAACTGAAACAGAAACAACTGACTAGCAGTAAATGCCTCTGAGGGCCCTAATACATATGCCTAAATGTTATGCACAATGCAGTTTCCATATACATCAGCCTCATCGGGCATCTTCCTTACCATAACAGCCTCTGTGGGCATCATTTCATGTCTTCCTCTGTGGGCATAATACCATATAATAGTTAATGAGTGTATGCATAATGCAAATGCGGTATACTAATGTCCACACAGGAATCCTCCCATAACTGCCTCTATGGACATCAAGTTATATCGCCACACAAGGGCATCACATCATATTGGCCTCTTCGGGCTCTTTCGTGATAGTCTGTACCAGCTGCAGGTGGTGTGCGTATATAACGCCTTTCCCTTTTCCCATTCCCCGTACATATATATATATAATATTTACCACATAGTAGTGTGCATATCACAAGTGGTCCAGGGTAATATATGAATGTAATGCAAATAAAAATGCATGAATGACAATAAAATACCCCGAGTGACATAATATCCTTGCACCTTTGGTTAACACTGTGAATATCAACACATCTTCCGTATGCCTCAATAAGGACTTAGAAATATATTTAGACATGCTTTTAGCATAGGAATCAATAACATGAATATTCTTAACTACTAGAAATAAAATAAATTACGGAGCAATAATACGATTCTATTTTGTTACATGGAACATGCCAAAAGAAAAAAATAATTTGCCTTAACATATGCACTTGCACGATTTTTTCCCACTGCTTCGTACGTTTTTGGTTCTCAATTCTAAACAAAATTGGATAGTTTTCCTACGTTTTTGGTTCTCAATTCTAAACTAAAATGGACAGTTTTCCTACATTTTCATTAAGTACGTAATGCTGTCAACCATCTGTTTCTTATCACTTTGTGATATAACCTTCATCCTTAACATGATTTGCTTTTCTTTTAAAGGCACGCCTAACTTAGCATTTAATGGTTCCCATCATATGGTCTCCCACTAGCCAATCTTGGCTATGGGAGCATTAATTTATCGCCACATACTCTTTAATCATGCACGGTCACTTAATTAATTAAGTGACATGCCTTCGTATAATTTATCAATCACATACATAATTAATTCTGTGATCACAATTCACTTAAATCTTGGTGATTTATAAAACCTTCATATCCTCAATGTCATAATTTCTAATATGACACTAGTCCATAGCCCCTTCATACATACACCAAATTTATTTTCGATCCCCGTCGTTATACTTCTTACGTCCAAAATTATTTCGGGGTTTAATCATTTTATATGCCAAGCTCTTTATTAGCATACGTAAATATGATCCAACATTTTTCCAATGCTCGAATCCATTTACACACGCCTAGCGATTTTACATACGCTTAGCGATTCAAACCATAACCCGAAAGTACGGGATGTTACAGTTTATCTTTTTCAAAACATAGGTTGTGTTTCTGTTAACCAGTGATCAACCTTCTTTCACAGACCTTAGTCCCATTTCCTTACACTTTATTGAAATCACTGCCTTTGGTAGACTCTTAGTAAATGGGTCTGCCAAGTTCTTCTTTGTTTCAATATAGTTAACTGCAACTACTCCGCTCTTGAGTAATTGTCTTACTATTTGATGTCTAAGACTTGCATGTCTTGACTTTCCATTATAAGTCTTGTTTGAGACATTATAGATCGTAGCCTGATTATCACAGTTAATCAAGACTGCTGGAGTTTGCTTCTTCCATAATGGGATCTCTATAAGTAAGTTTCTAAGCCATTCTGCCTCCTTACATGCATCTGCCAGTGCAATTAATTCTGACAATATTGTTGAATCAGGTATACAAGTCTGCTTCTTGGAACCCCAAGACACATCAGCACCACCTAATGTAAATATCCATCAATTAGTAGACTTGGACTTGGATTCTACATTATTCTAGTTTGCATCACTGTATCCTTCCAATACAGCGGGATAACCCTGGAAATGTAAACCATAATCTATGGTTCCTTTCAATTAAGCCAACACTCTTGAAATTACTTTCCAATGTTCAACTCCTGGGTTACTTGAGAAACGACATAGTACTCCCACCGCTGGGCTATATATAGTCTCGTGCAATGCAAAACATATATAAGACTTCCGATAATACTATAATACTCAAATTGTCCATGAGTCCTTCCAGTAATCTTCATTAATTTAATACTAGGATCTAAAGGAGTGGGGGTTGGTTTGTCATTGAAATGACTATACTTTTTGAGAAATTTCCCAATATAATGAGATTGGGTTAAAGCTAACTCATCTCCCTTTCTTAGGATTTTAATTCCTAAGATCACATTAGCCTCTCCTAGATCTTTCATATCAAAGTTAAAACTGAGAAAATTCTTAGTTTCTTCCACACAAGATATGTCAGACCCAAAAATAAGCATATCATCAATATATAAACAGAGAATTACACATCCAGATTTATCATGCTTACTATAGATACATTTATCAGCATCATTAACAACAAAACCATATGTCAAAGCTACTTTGTCAAACTTCTCATGCCATTGCATGGGAGCTTGCTTCAAACCATAGAGGGATTTCACTAACTTGCAAACTTTTTTCTCTTGACCTGGTACTATGAAACCTTCAGGTTGTTCCATATATATTTCTTCTTCTAATCACCATTTAGAAAAACAGTTTTGACATTCATTTGATGTATAACTAGCTTGTGAATAGAAGCGAGTGCTATCAAACAACGAATAGATGTGATGCGAGCAACATGAACATATGTATCAAAGTAATCAATTCCATGTCTTTATTTATAACCTTTAGCAACCAATCTGGCTTTAAAATTATCAATTGTACCATCAACATTCAATTTTCTCTTGAATATCCATTTGCATCCTATAGGTTTAGCACCATGAGGTAAATCATATAGCACCCAAGTTTTGTTAGACAAAAGTGAATGCTTTTCATCATTGATAGCGTCTTTCCAGAAATGAGCATCTCTGGAACTTATAGCTTCAGAATAAGTTTTAGGATCATCATCAACATGCATATCATACTTGGTAATGTTAAGAACTTCATTATTATTACCTTCTACAAGATATTATATAAAATTTGGATAATTTTTCTTTATTCTTGCTCTCTTACTTCTTTTAGGTTCGATATCTTTAGTAGGAACTAAAATATCATTGTTGTGAGTAGGAGCAGAAAGTTCAACATTGTCATTAGTCTTTACAGGTTCTAGACTAGGTAACAATGAGTTTTTAGTAGGCTGTCGTTGAGAACTAGACCTTGTCAAGGTTTCAAAAAATTCTACATCTATAGATTCTATAATCTCAAATGTGTCAAGGATTAAGAATCTGTAAGTAATACTGTTAAGTGATAACCTACAAAAATACATTTATAAGCCCTATTTCCTAACTTTGGTCTCTTAGGTTCAGCCTTTCTGACATATGCCAAACAACCCACGCTTTGAGTCTTTTCAAGTTAGGCTTTATCTTAAACCACAAGTCATAAGGAGAGATATTCTTCTTTTCAAAGGAACTCTATTCAAAATATAGCATGCAGACAAAATAGCTTCACCCCATAAAATATTTGGCAAACCAGAGCTAATGAGCATAACGTTAACCATATCTATCAAAGTTTTATTTTTTCTTTCAGCAACACCATTTTCTTGGGTTGTATATGGAGCAGTGAATTGATGTACTAAACCATGTTCTTGACAAAATAAAGTAAGTTTAGAAGGATAATATTCACCACCATGATCAGAACGTAAAACCTTAATTTCTGTCCTAATTGTGTCTCTACTTCTGCTTTGTAAATTCTAAATTTATCAAAAACTTCATCCTTCAAGTAAATATAGGCATATCTTCAATAAAAGTGACATAGTATTTGTTTCCACCACGAGTCATATGACTTTTTAAATCACCAACATCACTATGTACTAATTCAAGCAAGACAGAATTTCTTATTACAAATTTAAAAGATGTTCTAGTTATCTTTGCTTGCACACATATTTCACATTTAGAAACATTATAAAAAATGCAATTAGAAATCAATCCTAATCTTTTCATATTTCTAAGAGAACCATAATTCACATGTCCTAATCCAGCATGCCATAAATCAACAGACTCAACAACATAATTAGAACCATTATTTATTAAATTAAGATTAACCATCCTATTATAAGAGTATCCTTGTCCAACAAACATTCCATTCTTGGACAATACAAACTTATCAGACTCATATGTAACCTTGAATCCAACCTTGTTAATAAGAATTGCATAAATAAGGTTTTTACAAATGTCAGGGACATGTAAAATATTAGTAAGAGTAACAATCTTTTCCGAAGTAAACGGGAGATCAACAGTGCCTTTGCCAACCACTTTGCTGCTTTGGTTGTTCGCTGAAGTAACTTCATTTTCTCTCCATTAACTGGTTCGTCTTGTAAAGATTTCTATCATTACATATATGAATGGTTGCACCAGTATCGTACCACTATACACTACCATGATCTGCAACAGTGTTGGTCACTTGCACTACAACAATAAGCTTGCTTTTATCATCGACCACATTCGCTTCATTTTTCATTTGTTTCTTTCGTTGACGATAGTCACGAGCATAGTGGTCGGGTTTCTTACAGAAGTAGCAATTTCCATTTTTCTTATCTTTTTTGTTAGGATCTTTCTTCTTAAACCGAGTATCAATCTTAGGTTTCAAAAAATTCGGTTTTTTTGATTAATCTACATTATTAATCGTAGAATGATTTTCAGTTTGCTGACTATCCTTAATCTCTCGTTTACGAGCATCTTCTTCAATACGAATATGACGCTGTAAACCTTCTAAGTCATAGTCAGTTTCAGCATGATTAAGTTTCTTCTTGTAATCATTCCAAGAAGGGGGAAGACGAGAAATAATAACCCCAACGACGAATGAAAATACAAGGTCAATTCCAGCATCTTTATGATGATTAACAATGAGTAACAGTTCATTGACCTGGGCAATAATTGACTTACTTTCAACCATCTTAAAGTCCATGAAATTACAAATCAGAAATTTCTTGTTACTCGATTCAGAAATTTTGTACTTGTTTTCGAGCGCAGTCCACAATTCCTTTGTTGTTTCAAGACTTCGATGGGCATTGTAAACATTGGCTCCTTGAACATTCAGAATATGACCACCACACATAAAATCATCCTTTGGACGTTTCTTCTTCTCGATAATTGTCTAAAAATTATTGTAAAATATGGTATTAACAGGATGAAACACAGACACCGAATTGTTATTCTCTGACTTCAAGACTCTTATGCAGATTCTTTTAGACAGTTATTTCGACCCTTCCCAATAAATTGACGAGTACAATAGGTCACAAAAATATTGTCTTCAGTATACAATGAAGCCCTAACAACAATGTTGAATTCAAAGTTTGTACTCCCTTGATCCAACCAAGAACACACAGTATGAAGTTTCTGATGATGCTTAGGGAAGAAAAGAAAACAGAAGTTTTTGATTCTTTTCAACAGAAGTTTTGATTCTTTTTCAACAGAAATTTTGATTCTTTTTCATATCTATCTTTGAATGAGAAAACATCTTTACTGCTTATAGAGATTTCACATCTATTGGTGATGCCTTTTCATCACCAACAGACACCTCCAAGAGGCATCAATTGTGGTTATTGAGAAAGGTTGCGTTTGTTCAAATTCAAAATAAATATGAATTATGTTAACAGACTCCCCTAAAATTGAAGGACATCACATCAATGATGACCTTTGATTTTGCTGAAAATATCCAACACCAATGGCTTCCGCATCATTTCTGGTGCGTGCTAGGGAAGAAGGACCAACCACCCTTGATAATCGAATACTCTCCGGAGTGCTTTGTAAGGAATAACTAAAGTACAGATTGAATGTAACTCATACCAAATATCAGTAGAAGTTCTCCTGTGATCAAGAAAAAGGCCACCAATTATTATGCCAATCAACAAACAATGGAGCTCATAATTCCATATTCAAGTTCTTAAAATATGACACATATAGGTTAAACTTCTTAGGCAACAAATTAATGCTCTGTTTAAAATATAAGCATTTCTAATAAAACAAAATATAAATATGTTATTGTGAACTCAACTATTATTTTTTATAACTTGAACCCATAAACTTCAAATTCTGGATTCACCTCTGTATGGTAAGAAATTCGGGAACAAAAGAAAATACAACACTAAAATGTTACACAGATAAATTAGAGCTCCAACACATTGAAATGCACGATTGAGCTTCAAATTTTCTGTAGAACTTGTAAGTTTTCAGCTTATAAATTAATCATATAAGCTCATTCAGCAACCTTTAAACTTTTAGAAGCCACGATGAGCCCACGACTTCAAGGTTTGGGCCATGGAGTCACAGGCCCAACTTTGAATCTTGATCTCTAGCTTGTTCCAAGCAATCTTCGAGCTTCCAAACGTCGTATTGACACTTCTGCTCCTACTTTATGCTGATCTTTAAATTTTGCCCCTCGTAATAACCAATTTTTTCGCAAGACATAAATTTATATTTTTTACATTATATCTCACAAGTTATGCTCCACGTGAATTTTGTCCTTAATGAACTTATGTCATCTATTGCTAATGGAAAAAAAAATTAAAGACCAACCCATTTGATGGACAAAATTAAAGACCAACCCATTTAAAGGGAAAACACATGCTTCTTTGCATGACATCAAAATAGGTCGCTAAACACCTTCAAACTATTTATTGAAAATCATGGAATTCCTTAATGTGCAATCCTTAAAGATTCCCAATCTTGAAACGAGTTAACGGTCCATTAGACATCTCAGGATGCTCTGCAATATGCTCCGTACTATTTGGACTATCCATTATCGTATCAATCCTCTGCAATACTGGTTCATGCCTTGGTACGAATAAGACCTTAGGCTTCTACCCCGTAATTTATATTGTTCCAGTGCTAAGGAACTTATGGCTGAAGTTACTAGTCATGATATGAATCAACAGCCAGGTACAACAGATGAGTTGTTGGACACTTCTCTTTGTATTTCTTGTTGTTCATTAGAACTTTCACCAGAAAAAAGTAATCCACTTCTTCAGAATCATCATTTACTTGCACTCAAAATAAATAAGTAAAAAACCAAATGATAAATATTGTTACACACACAGTTGCACACGCCTTAATTAACATCTTAAAAGAACTGGTAGCACACTGACCAAGAAATTAGGTGTACCTGCGAGATATTCCAATTAGAGTCGAATTAAAATTAAAATATTGCAAGAGGTAATTGTGGTCCTAACTGATAGTAATATATTCACTGTAATTAATATTTAGTGTAATTAATCTAAAATATAGATTTTAATTCTATTAAGACTATAATTGTATACTCTATATATATTATATTAGGGTAAGTTGAGTTATTTTTTGGGGATATCAGTAACTAGATCCGCACATGCAATGTTCTTGTGTCAGCGTAAGTATGCAGATGAGATCATCTACAGGGCTAAAATGACAAATTGCAAGATAATGCCCACTTCCGCCGACTCCAAGTCCAAACTCAGTGCGGATGACGAGGATCCGGTCAGCGATCCCTCTCTTTATAGGAGCCTCGTAGGTGCTCTTCAGTATATCACCTTCACTCGGCCAGATATTGCATATGCGGTTCAGCAAGTGTGCTTGTTTATGCACGCTCCTAGGGAGCCTCACTTACAGCTCTTAAGCGTATCATTCGGCACATCAAGGGCACTCTTGACTATGAACTTCATTTATATCCCTCCGCACCAACTAGATTGCTCTCCTACACAGACGCAAATTGGGCAGGCTGTCCAGACACCCGTCGCTCTACGTTCAGCTATTGTGTACTTTTGGGGGATAATATTATATCGAGGCGTTGCGAACGTTGTTGCCGAGCTATGTTGGCTCCGAAATCTCCTTCTTGAGCTTCGTTGTCCCATACGTAAGACATCTTTGGTTTACTGTGATAACATATCTGCCGTCTACTTGTCTCATAACCCGGTTAAGCATCAACGAACCAAGCATATTGAGATGAATATTCACTTTGTTCGTGAGAAGGTTGCAATGAGTCACGTTAGGGTGTTGCATGTTCCTTCTTCGTATCAGTACATATATATCTTCACAAAGGGGCTTCCTCGACAAGTATTCCTTGACTTCAGATTCAGTCTCAGCGTCCAGCCTCCTCCCGCTTTGATTGAGGGGGTGTGATAGTGAATATATTCTATATATATTCACAATATATTCTGTAATTAATATTTACTATAATTAATGTAAAATATAAATCCTAATTCTATTAGGACTACAATTGTATACTCTATATAAATATTACATTAATAAGAGACCTCCATCAAAGGAGATTTACACTATTTTACCCTAACAACTGTAGGGTTTTGTTGGGTACAAAGCACATAAGTAAGGCACAACGGAAGTTTAAAAGTTTTGTTTCTTACTTACCTCAACAATAATTCTGGTATGGTTATACAACAATGGAAGTTGTAACATAAAGCATATACTTACAAGTTTAGATCTTGAATCTTTATCAACTGTATGCTGCACACGCGATTGTCCTTCCAATTGCAAGCTCCAAGCTTTAATGTATTTCTCCTTCGAAAATCTAGGAAATTCGGCAGAGGTTCGAGAGAGTATTTGATTCTAAGTCTCTAAGGCTTAGAATGCTATTCGGAAAATTAGTGTGTTGAATAATGAGGTGAATGCCTCTATTTATAGTTGAAAATAGGTCAAAATTGGATTAGGATTTGACCTTGGGCATGGCCCAAAATTCGAGGCAGATGCGCCGCGTCCCTAGAGTATGAGCGCCATGCGCCTGCACTGCGCCGCGACCCTAGGGTATGGGTGCCGCGGCGCTCGACGTGCTCCTGCATTGTCTCGATTTATTTTTTGTGGATTCTTTAATTAAATCCAAAATCCAGTTTTGACTTAATTAAAATAATCATTATTCAAATATCTCAATTCCAAATCGAACATTTAATTACTCTCTCAATACATCCTTAGATCGAAACAGACAATCGACATAGTGTGATCCTACATGCCTTCTCATATCGACATTAATCAAATTAAGGTCTACATGGAACTCCTAGACGGTGCCGAAAACGACCTCAATATGTGAAGTACGTTTACGCGAATCCAGTAAACTTAACCTTTATGTGGTAAGATAAAATCCTTTCATTCACGACACACCCGATCAAGCTTACGATTTGTCAAGTGTCTATCCAAATGGCTTAATCATTGTATATTATCTATATTAGTTGACGACTAGACCATATTCTAAATATGTCTATTGCATTGGCCAACGACTTAGTCAACCTAATATCACTGAGAATTCGAGTGTTCTCTCGAATATACATTCGAAGAATGAATCCTAATTTTGGCTCAACTACCACCTTCAATCCACATCGTAATGTATCCAATACAAGCCGTATCTCAACCTATAAGGCATTTGAGCTTGGGACGGGATCAAAGTACATTGCTTTGTAGACAAGGCGCGTATTGACCTCAAGTCTAAGGACTTCTATCTCCCACACGCTGATCATACTTTAGACAAGTATAACAAATAGTATATCAACAGGGTATACCAATACTTTCAAAGTATCCATGTGTCCATCATGAGTAGCCATTACTCGTAGCAGGTGAGATATATTACATCCTCTAAGGATGTGATGCAGACCATATGTCAACTTATCACATATCATCGATATACCATTCTCGATGATCATTAGTCGAGACTATTTTAAGAGTTACGTTCTATCATGAATATCTCACTCTATTAATGACAACGTAAGTTCAAGAGATGCACATTAATGGATAATTAATTAAAAATTCAATACCTGCAAATGCCAAAATATTAATCTCCATTAATAATAATATGAATGTGTATAAAATATATTTGTCCTAATACAGATTGTCTCTAGGACATAAATATACTTTCAATCTCCCACTTGGTCTAGAGCCAATCTCTAACATATCTAATGCCCATATTTTCAAAATGACCATTATGCTTGACTAAGCTTAATAGTTTAGTGAATGTGTCAACTAGATTATCATCTGTGTGAACTTAGTCTAATTTAATCTCTTCAGTCTCCACCATCTCCCTGAGTATGTGGTATTTCCTTGGTACATGCTTGTTTTCGTTGGTTGATCTTGGTTCCTTAGCTTGCGCAATCGCACCAGTGTTGTCACAATAAACCGTTATTGGACAAGTAGCACTTGGAACAACCCCTAGTTCCTTCAGGAACTCAAATACCGCGACAACTTCTTTACCAGCTTCCGATCAAGCAATGTACTCAGCTTCTATTGTCAAATCAGCAGTTGTAGCTTGTTTGAAACTTTTCCAGCTTACTGCTCTACCATTGAAAATGAATGTGTAACATGATTGAGATTTGTAGTCATCAACATCTGTCTGGAATCTAGCATCAGTGTACCCAGTACATATTAGCTTCTCTTCCCCACCATAGACTAAAAAGTAATCTTTAGTTCATCTAAGATACTTAAGAATACTCTTGACTGCCTTCCAGTGTTCTTTCCCAGGATTCTGCTAGAACTTGCAAGTCATACTAAGTGCAAAGGCCACATCTGGCCTGGTACAGATCATGGCATACATGATCGATCCTATAGCCGAAGCATATGAGATCCTTTTCATGCGTTCAAGTTCTATAGAATTAGAAGGACTATCCTTCTTAGATAACTTGATGCCTTGTCCCATAGGTAGACCGCCTTTTTTAGAATTTTTCATAGAAAAACGTCTAAGCACTTTGTCTATGTAGACTGACTGTGATAGCCCCAATAATCTGTTAGGTCTATATCTATAGATCCTAATCCCCTGAATGTAGCAGGTTTCACCTAAATTCTTTATCATGAAGGTACTGGACAACCACTATTTGACTGACTGCAGGAGAGTCTTATTGTCTCCCATTATTAATATGTCATCTACATATATGATAATGAATGCAATACTCCCATCCTTGCGTTTACTATAAACACATGGATCCTTTTTGCTTCTGACGAAATCAAATGACTTGATAGCCTTGTCAGAGCAAATGTTCCAACTTCTCGAGGCTTGCTTAGGCCTATAAATGGACTTTTGTAGCTTACACACAACATTTGGTTTGGACTCAATTGAAAATCCCTCAGGTTGTTTCATATACACTTCCTCAACTAGATTACCATTGAGGAAAACAATCTTGACTTCCATCTGCCAAATGTCATAGTCATAATATGCAGCTACTGCAAGCAAAATCCGAATGGACTTAATCTTAGCAACAGGTGAAAAGGTTTCATCATAATCGACCCTAGGCCATTGATTATAACCTTTAGCCACCAGTCTTACTTTATAGGTTTGTACCTTGCCATATGCATCAATCTTTTTCTTGAAGACCCATTTGCATTCTATGGGTCTAACCCTTGTTGGTAAATCAACCAAGTTCCAAACATGATTTACGTACATCGAGTCCATCTCAGATTTCATGGCTTCTTGCCATCTCTGCGAATCAATGTCTAACATAGCTTCGCTGTAGGTTGTAGGTTCATCGTCATCAGGAATATTTATCTCATTGCGTGTTTCAACAAGGAGATTAAGTCTTTCAGGTGGACGATGAGTCCTAGTGGTCCTACAGAGTTAAGTATTATGTGTTTCAGTATTTGTTGCATTCTGATTGTGAGAAGGTCTTTGTGTGTTGGACAATCCATCACCTTGAGAGTTTTCAGGAATGTCATTTTCATGTATTTTCTGAATGGAATGATGTACAACCATTGTATCATCTTCCATTGGTTGTGTATGAGAGCCTTGCATTTCAGCACTATCTCTCACACCACTCCCACTGGCTGAAGGGCATACTCTAAGTACCCAATCTTCACCAAATACTCCCACTGAATCCTTGTTTAGGTCATTCGACAAGGGTTCATTTTCTGTGTTATCTTGTGGTCTTGAATTTCTTCAAGTTCTATCTCTGTGCAGCTATGTTCCTTGTAGACATATTCTTCTTCAAGGAAAGTTGCGTTCCTGGAAACAATGACCTTATGTTCTCCGGGAAGATAGAAGTAGTATCCCTTAGTTTCCTTTGGATACCCCACGAAGTAACATTTCTCACTTTTAGATTCCAACTTGTCAGTGAACATCTTCTTAACATATGCAGGGCACCCCCAGAGTCTCATATGTTTAAGAGCTGGATTCTTGCCACACCATATCTGATAGGGTGTCTTTTCTACTGACGTGGAAGGAACCCTGTTCAGAATATATATTCTGGTCTGTATAGCATGTCCCCAAAGGTATGTCGGTAGAGCTGAGGAGCTCATCATGGATCGAACCATATCCAATAAGATTCGATTTCTCCTTTCGGCAACACCGTTCATCTGTGGCATTTCTGGAGGTGTCCATTCAGATTGGACTCCATGTAGCTTTAAGTAATCTAGAAAATCCTTGCTAAAGTACTCACTTCCTCGATCCGATTGAAGTGTCTTGATACTTGTTGCAAGTTGCTTCTCTACTTACGACTTGTGCTCTTTGAACTTCTCAAAAGCCTCAGATTTGTGTCTCATAAGATACACATACCCATACCTTGTGAAGTCGTCAATAAAAGTGATGAAGTATGGGAAGCCTCCTTTGGTTTGAGTCGAGAATGGCCCACAAACATCAGTATGGACCAACTCAAGCACCTCCTTGGCTCGCACACCTTTCCCAGAAAATGGTTTATTGGTCATCTTTCCTCTCAAGCAAGATTCGCAGTTACCATAAGACTTCAAGTCAAATAGTTCGAGGTAGTCTAACTTCCTCAATCTTGCTATCCTTGATTCATTGATATGACCAAGTCTACAATGCCATATGTAGGTAGAGTTTCTATTACTTGTCTTGGCTCATTTATTTTGTACATTGAATTTCTCTCGACTACAATTTAGTATATATAATCCATCCACAAGAGGAGCAGTTCCATATATAACATTATTAAAAGACAGTACATGACTGCCATTATAAATATACAAGGAAAAGCCCTCCATGTCCAACACTGGGATAGAAATAATATTCCTCGTTAACGAGGGAACATAAAAACAATCATTCAACACTAAACAATGGTCAGAAGGTAAATTTAATCTATAAGTCCCTACGCACTCAGCATCCACTCATGCTCCATTTCCAATGCGTAGGTCTACTTCTCTCGGTCCATCCTTCATGCTATCAATTAGCCCCTGCACATTTGTACAAATGTGTGAGTCACAAGCGGTATCTAATACCCAGGAATGAGAGTTATTTATAGACATATTTATTTCAATGACATACATACATTTTCCACCAAAGGCAGGAGCACCTGGTGCTTTTCCTCCTCCTGGTGCCGTACAACCCTTTTTCCAATGCCCCTTCCTATGACAGTTGAGTCATTCATCCTTAGCCGCGCTCAACTTCTTCTTCACACCTCCCTTGAGCTTCATAGCTAAGGGCGCAGCGATTGCCTTGCCCTTCTTATTCTGCCATTCCTTGCCTTTCGGCTTGGGTCGGCTAGAAGAGCTCACCATGAGCACAACTTTGCATTTGGAAGTGGAGGACTCAAGGTATTGAGCATGTTGTGCAGCTCCGACAAAGTCGCCTTCGTTCCATTCATGTTGAAATTCACTATGAAGTTCTCAAAGGAACGAGGGAGAGAGTTCAGGATGAGGGTGGTAGCGACATTCTTTTCAAGCTTCGTTCCAATCGAAGCAAGCCTCTCTATCAGCCCTATCATCTTCAGCACATGCTGCGAGACCGAGCCCCCTTCATTGAGCTTACACTTGAAGAGTTTTATTAGCAGCTCATATTCCATTGTCTGGGATTGAGAGTCATAGAGATTCTTCAAGTGTTCGAGCATCTCATTGGGCCCTATGTTCTCATGCTGTCTCTGAAGTTCCACAGACATGGAAGACAGCATTACGCATTGCGCTAAAGTGGCATCATCTAGATGTTTCTGGTAAGCATCTTTATCAAATGAGGCATATTCTTCAGAATCTGTCGCAGAGACTGTTGGGAACACCATGTCCAACACGTATTCTATTTTCTCTTGTCTAAGTACTATTCACAAATTCCTTGACCAGTCAAGGTAGTTCGGTCTAGTAAGTTTATTCATCTCAATCAACATTTTCAACGACAAACTCGACATTTTTTATAATCTGAAGAATTAGATAGACCGGAAATCAAATTCAAAATTTATTTCCTATTATACACATTCATTTAGGCTAACAACAAGGCCTTTTGTTTAATTAGCTCCCACTATTTTAACATACTTCTACGACCCCATGGTAGAATACATACCTATATTAATTGAGGTCATAATGGGCCAAGATCCAAGCCTATGTTATCTCCACGTTTGCTTTGGCTGATAACTTCAACAACATATCTTGGTAGGTTCTAAACCAATTGAAAAACTTATTCGCAACTCTTGGTTGATCAAATTATTATATTTAATCTTGCGTCCTTAGATTAGTCCGACACTTTGGCGCCAAGATATGTCTAAGCAAGTCAACCCCATTACACGACTGCGTTTATGTATCTAAGCAAATTTGGCCTTTGTGAGCAAACACTTTCCTGTAAATACCCACAAAAGTTTATCATTTACCTTTACATTAAAATACATCTATGAAAGAGTATGGGTCCTCGTAGACTTAGAGCAAATATCGCCTAAAAGGATTTTGCTCTCTAACAATTATAATGGACAACGCGTTTTAATTTAGACTTGTATTTAATGTTTTGGGGAACATTTTAATTCAGGGTTCTAACCAAGATCAACTCTTTAATGCCATATCCAATATGACATCTTTAACATCATGCAAAACTAATAACACATATAGTTTGGGAACCGTCAACCCAATATGCATGATAGAAGAAGGTTTAATCAAACACTGGGCGCCGCCTGCCCAGACAGTTATAGCAGACACTATTCTAGAAATGTAAATGATAAACATTTTGACATTTAGCACATAAACAATATACTTATCAAATAATATATTGTATAATAATAATCTTGGGTTAAATATTCTAAACTCTGATTTTTTTTATTTCTAGACAGGTGGGGCAGCGACGCTAATCATTTGCGGCACGACGCCATTGAGGCAGTAGCCTTTCGGCTTCTGGAAAATTGCATTAGCGCCGCGGCGCTGCAGAAGCAGAAACATTTCTGCTTCTGCAAATGCATTAGCGACGCGGCGCTACACCATGGAGCCACGACACCTGTTTTCCAGTGAGTTCATGTTTTTGAAACGAAGCGTCAGCGCCGCAACACTCCACTATGGAGCCGCGACGCCATCTTGAAACCCTAGCAAGCGCCGCGGCGCCCTACCATAGGGTCGCGACGCTCATGTCCTGACAAATGTTTCTGTGTTTATTCTCAGAATCGTTCGACTCCTAAATTCAATTTAGGGATCAAATCACATGTCCTTTATCATCACCCACCATTATCAATAACGCCCATATCGACCATCATCCGCTCTTACTCGTTCTTAGCCGTTCACCGTGCAATGAACCGGACAACGCACTTTGACTTAGTTCGAGTTAGAGCGGAATGACTTCCTCGAGTTAGCGTAGGAGATAATTTAGGGTGAAATCAAAATGTCAACATTCGTACAAGACATTTAGGATTTAAAGAAACCTCGTTTTAATCCAATTTTATGTTTAACCCATATTATTATTCTATTCAATTATTATATAACCATTGAACCATCCTGAGCTTTGATATCACTGTAGGGTTTTGTTAGGTACAAAGCACATAAGTAAGGCACAACGGAAGTTTAAAAGTTTTGTTTCTTACTTACCCCAACAATAATTCTGGTATGGTTATACAACAATGGAACTTGTAACATAAAGCATATACTTACAAGTTTAGAATTATCTGGAATCTTTATCAACTGTGTGTTGCACACGCGATTTCCCTTCCAATTGCAAGCTCCAAGCTTTAATGTATTTCTCATTCAGAAAGCTAAGAAATTCGGCAGATGTTCGAGAGAGTATTTGATTGTAAGTCTCTAAGGCTTAGAATGTTATTTTGAAAATTAGTGTGTTGAATAATGAGGTGAATGCCTCTATTTATAGTTGAAAAATAGGTCAAAATCGGATTAGGGTTTGACCTTGGGCCTGGCCTAAAATTCGAGGCAGACGCGCCGCAGCCCTAGGATATGGGTGCCGCGGCGATAGACGTGCTCCTACACTGTCTTGATTTATTTTTCATGCATTCTTTAATTAAATTCAAAATTCAATTTTGACTTAATTAAAATAATCATTATTCAAATATCTCGATTCCAAATCGAACATTTAATTACTCTCTCAATACATCCTTAGATCGAAACGGACAATCGACATAGTGTGACCCTACATGCCTTCTCATATCGACATTAATCAAATTAAGGTCTACACGGAACTCCTAGACGGCGCCGAAAGATGAACTCAATATGTGAAGTACGTTTACGCGAATCCAGTACACTTAATCTTTATGTGGTAAGATAAAATCCTTTCATTCACGACACACCCAATCAAGCTTAGGATTTATCAAGTGTCTATCCAAATGGCTTAATCATTGTATCTCATTTATATTAGTTGACGACTAGACCATATTCTATATGTCTATTGCGTTGGCCAACGACTTATTCAACCTAATATCACTAAGAATTCGAGTGTTCTCTCGAATATACATTCGAGGAATGAATCCTAATCTTGGCTCAACTACCACCTTCAATCCACATCGTAATGTACCCAATACAAGCCGTAATCCCACACGCTGATCATACTTTAGACAAGTATAACAAACAGTCTATCAGCAGGGTATACCAATACTTCCAAAGTATCCATGTGTCCATCACGAGTAGCCATTACACATAGTAGGTGAGACATACTACATCCTCTAAGGATGTGATGCAGACCACATGTCGACTTATTACATATCATCGATATCCAATTCTCGATGATCATTAGTCGAGGCTATTTTAAGAGTTACGTTCTATCATGAATATCTCACTCTATTAATGACAACGTAAGCTCAAGGGATGCACATTAATGAATAATTACAAATAATCAATTAATAATTCAATAACTGCAAATGCTAAAATATTAATCTCCATTAATAATAATATGAATGTGTATAAAATACATTTGTCCTAATACAGATTGTCTCTATGACATAAATATATTTTCAACAACAAAGTTTTTTGGAACAAGTTGGTGTTTGTCCTCATATTTGGACGTGAAAATTTATTTTGCATGACTTTGTTTTAAATGTTAAATTTCTCTTTCCTTCTCAACTACCTTTGAAGATCGACATTCTTTCACCATTTATTACGTATATAAAATAACACCACTTTTAAGAGAGATTAGACAAATATCTATCTACCTATATTTCAGGAGCAAAATGTACGTAATTACATATAGAGGATAAACTATAAAACCTTACTGCATTAAACTTATATGGGAAGTGACCATATGCAATTTTGTTTATTTATCTCAAATCTGTGTTAGTGATGCATTCATAATGAAGATCTAACTGTAATTATGTTGGGATCAAAATAATCAGGGCGTTATGTGAAAGTCGATAAATCAGACAACAATGAACATATACTAAAAAGGGAATAATGTTATAATATAATTTGATCAATTGATCTACATATGAAAAACTAAAATAAAAACATAAAAACTATTGGGGGAATAATCTCCTCCTAAATAATACTCTTTTAATGACTACATTGTTGATGTTATTGTGTTATTGAATTTATAGAAATAATCTTCTATTTATAAAAGACCAAAACTTCTCATTCAAAAAATAAAATAGATATCGTAGAGTCCTTTTCCACAAAGAAAATGTTTTCAAAATTAATACAATTATGGTAGAATTCAAACAAGGTAGGAAATTCATAACAAATCCTAATAAATCTCTCTTTGACTTGAATTTTCTGGCAAAATAATCTTCATCCTCATTCTTCACATAATCTTCGTCACCGCTGCTTATCATGGTTAAAAATAAGGTTTAAAATATTATGAGTTAAAAATGATTTGAAAATATTTTATTTTATTTTATTTTATTTTTAAAGACACAACAATAGGAATGTTGAAAATATGGCTGAAAATTCTTCTATTCATGTAGTACTCTGGACAAAATATTTATTATCGTGAAATTGGTTGCAACTTGATATGTACCCGCCTTTAACCTATCTTGAACCTGCCGAACTATTGGCTCTGATACCACGAGTTGGGATCGAAATAATCAGTGTGTCATGCAAAAGCTAATAATTGCAAACCTTGATCGATGAGAAATTAGACAACAAAAAAAAAAATACTAAAAGAGGCATAGTATTCTAATATGATTTGATCAATTGATCTACATATGAAAATATAATATAAAAGTATAAAATTATTGAGAGGGTAATCTCTTCCTAAATAAGACGCTTTAAAGAACTACATTATGGATGCTATTGTGATATGAGAAGAAAAGATCTTCAACTTATAGAAGTCTAAAACTCCTCCTCTAAGAAAAGAATAGATATAGTAGTCATTTTTCACCAAGAAATCATTTTTGAAGTAAAACACAAGTATGGTATATAATTTAAATAAGATAGAAAATTTAGGACAAAACCTAACAAATCTCCCCTTGGCCTGAAAACTTTCATACTCCTTCACATTATATTCATCATTGCTGCTTCACATGGTTAAAAATAAGGTTTAAAATATTATGAGTTAAAACTTAAAAATAGTTTTAAAATATGTTGTTTTTATTTTTAAAGATACAACAACACGAATGTTGAAAATATGGCCAAAACATTATTTCCACATGTAGAGTACTCCGGACAAAATCTTTATTATCGTGAAATTGGTTACAACTTGATTTGTACTCCCCTTGAACATATGTCTTCAACCTCGTTAAACCATTAGCTCTGATACCACTTGCTGGAGTCGAAATAATTAAAACATTATGCGTAAGCTAATAATTGCAAGCTAATTTCTCACTACACAATCCAAATGCGTTATCCCTTTTATATACATATTTAATCATAGAAGTTGGGAGTTCATTATTTAAAAGGTAATTGAACTAGTGAAAATAAGCGAATACATTTTTTTAATTAAAATAATCATTTATCTTTTGATATTTCACTCACTAGGTCACTCAAGTTAAAAAGTGATATACTAGGCTACTTTTAATGGCGTGACATCGAATTTGTTAAGCCAAAAATAGAAAATATTAAGCCCAACGCTTTTTAGCCAAAAGTCTTCTATCGAACCCAATACTCGACCTTTAAAATTTCTTTATATGCTACACAAGCTTGAAAAATCCTTTATATGCTAAACAAATTTATCTGTTAAAAAATGATAAATGCTTAAATTGAGAGTTCGAAATTACCATTTAAGATGGTTTTGGACTTTTGGGAAATATCCACACGAAATATGAATAATTGATAAAATAGTAATTAAACTTTTATGAATTGCCACGTATTGATTTCGTCACAGTGTTTTTTTCCCTTTCTGCGAGAGCTTGTTTCCTGACAGTTAAGTGACCTAAATGAAGTGATCTAACATAATATATTCCAGTTAAGTAGTCTAAGTTGAAAGGAATGAAAAAAGAAAACATCAAATTAAATGGGGCCATCTAGCTTCAATTCGTGAATGTTCCTATTAGCAACAAAATTCGGATATGAACCCCAGCTATATAAATTTAAGCGATCAAAATTAATTATAGGTACCAATCCTATAATTATGGACCTTTCGGCATTTCTTTACCATCTAAAGGGATTTTACGGCCTCTATTGGGTCAAATAGAAATGGATTCATAAAGATTAATATTAGTGTAACTATTGTTTCTCCGGCGAGTTTCCTCGCCGTCTATTTCTCCGACTAGTTCTTTCTCTGGTGAACTTTACTGATCTCTTTGATTAATCGGACGAGCTCTTCGCCTCTCCCCGATCCCCCGAGAGTGTTCCACCTTAAGCAAGTTCTCAGTGACCGGCGCCGGAAAACCCTCGGGTTGAGGTCCGTATCCGAGTTTTTCAGTCGGACCCACTCGTTATCTGACCGAAACTCTAATTTTTCCGATCTAGCATATCCAGCCGTCGGATCTCGGTGATTGACTCTTGGAATTCGTCGGAGCTTCGCCGACAACCTTTTTTTTTCGGCAGTCTCCGGCGGTTCCTTTTTTTTTCAGGTACCACCAGATCTGCCACGACGTTCGACAGTGAACAATGGTTTATGGCAGGAAACAATGATTTTAGGCAGTGAACATTATTTTCAGGCATGTGAACAGTGATTTCCGGCGTGTGAACAAATTCTATCAGCTTGGAGTTGGTACCTCCAATTGCTGTACTCAATATTTGTTCTTATCCGTGTAGTTATATTTTTGCGTGTTGCATTTTATTGAATCTCGACTTTACATTCTTGTTGCCCTTTGTTTTATCATTCTGGTCTGTAGTAACCTGATTTACCTTTAGATTCTTGCTCGTCTCCATTTTTGTGAAACTATTCCTCAAGCAAGGCAGCCAATAAGTCATCGAAGGGTTTGTGTGAATAATGGAATGGTAAACATTACTCATTTTAAACTCTCAACTTGTGCTTAGTATTGGTTCCCGTGCGTGTTAGCGTTAACCGTTGACTAGTATTTTTTGTTTTGTTTGCTCTAGTGGCTTTGGTGAATGATAGTAGACAAGGGTCATGTTCTCGGTCGGGGACGGGAGCGAGGTTTGGGGGGTAAGTGGGGTAAGAGAGATGCTAGGCTGAGAATAGGGTCCTGGAACATTGGAACTTTAATGGAGAAGTCCATAGATCTAGTTAAGATTCTTAAGAAGAGAAGGATTAATATAGCATGTGTCCAGGAGACCAAATAGGTAGGACCTAAGACTAAGGATGTGGAAGGGTATAAGTTATGGTTCTCGGGTAGGTCGAGGTATAGGAATGGGGTAGGCACTTTGGTAGACATCGAGCTAAGGGATCAGGTTGTAGAGGTTAGGAGGGTCAATGACAAGATGATGGTGATTAAGTTGGTAGTTAGATGGTGCACTATAAACATTATTAGTGCTTATGCACCACATGCACGCTTGGATGAGGAGGAGAAGAGACGCTATTGGGAGGATTTGGACTAGGTGGTGGGAGGTATACCACCCACTGAGAAGTTATTTGTATGAGGGGATTTCAGTGGACATATCGGGTCACTTTCGGGGGGTTATGACGACATGCATGGAGGCTTTGGCCTTGGGGGCAGGAACGAGGGAGACGTCTCACTCCTAGAGTTCGCTAAAGCTTTTGGGATGGTGATAGCCAATTCGAGGTTCATGAAGAAGGAAGAGCACTTGGTGACTTTCCGTAGCTCGGTGGCTAAGACTCAGATAGACTTTTTTCTCCTTAGGAAGGTTGACAACGGTCTTTGTAAAGTCTGCAAGGTCATTTCGAGAGAATATCTTACAACCCGATATAAGCTTTTGGTGATGAATTTGAAGATTAAGATGCAGAAGAAGAGAAGGGTTGTGGATGACAAGTTAAGAATCAAATGAGGGAGTTTGACCATGACTAGTGCAAAGGAGATGGGGGAGAGGTTGATGGCTGAGGGGCTTGGGGGAGTAGTGGGGATGCGACCGGTATGTGGGATAGAATGACCAGTTGCATTCGAAAGGTTTCTAAAGAAGTGCTAAGGGTGTCGCGGGGTAGCCGTGGTGGGCATCGAGGGGATTGGTGGTAGAATGATAAAGTTTAAGAGAAGGTGGAAGCAAAGAAAGTGGAGTATGCGAAATTGGTAGAAAGCAAGGATGAGGTGAAGAAGTGGACGAATAGGATATTGTATAAGATGTCGAGGAAGGAGGCAAAGCTAGCAGTTATGATAGTGAAAATGGCGGCTTAGAACGCCTGTTTGTGGAATTAGAGGAAAAAGGCGGGGAGACGAAGTTATACAGACTAGCCAAGGCGAGGGAGAGGAGGGACCGTGACTTGGATCACGTGAGGTGCATCAAGGACGAGGACAACAAAGTACTGGTGGAGGACGCGCATATTAGGCGGAGGTGGCAGTCTTACATCCATAAAATCTTGAACGAAAAAGGAGATAGAGACATTGTGATGGGATATTTAGAGCAATCTGGTAGGTACCAGGATTTTGGGTATTGTATAAGCATTAAGGTTGAGGAGGTTAAGGGTGTTGTTCGTAGGATGTGTAGGGGACGAGCGATCGGGCTTGATGAGATCCCATTTGAATTTCGGAAGAGCGCAGACAAGACAGGTTTGGAGTGGATGACTGAGTTGATTAACGTCATTTTTAAGATGACGAGAATACCCAAAAAATGAAGGCGGGTACAATGATTCCTTTGTACAAGAACAAATGTGATATCAGAGTTGTAACAACTATAGGGGTATCAAGCTGCTAAGCCACACTATAAAAGTTTGGGAAATGGTAGTAGAGATGAGGGTGAGAAGAGGCACGTCTATTTCCAATAACTAGCTTGGATTCATGTCGGGGCGGTCGACTACAAAAGGCATTCATCTTATTAGGAGGTTGGTGGAACATTATAGGGAGAGGAAGAGAGACTGATATATGATTTTCATTGACCTCGAGAAAGCATATGACAAAGTCCCTAGGGAGGTTTTATGGAGATGTTTGGAGGTTAGAAGTGTACATGTGGTGTACACTAGGGCGATTAAGGATATGTATGATGGAGCAAAGACCTCATCATCCGCCACTGGAGGCAACTTTTTCTAATTTACCGTCTTATTCATGCCTTGTAACCCCTTTGGGGAAGATATTATTATTAATGAAATTATTATGGGGCAATGTTTTAGTTAACATTTGGCACATTTCATGTGTTCCATCTAATCTCTTGATTGGTCCCACATTCTGGACCCCAATTCCAAAGAAAATCACAAGAAGATACCAAAAGATAACTAAATTCACCTCTTCCTAAGATTGATTTGCTACAATGGACGCTATCGATAGCCAAAGTGCCACATCACCAGCTATTGATCTAGTCAGTGATGAAGAGACTAAAGAGTCACTTTGAGAAAAAAATTGCAAGATAAACGCGAAGATTGACCTGGCAAAATCCAAGATGAAGGAGGTTGACAAAAATACTAACTTGGAAAGAGCCAAGATGGAAGAACTGGATGAGATTTTGGAATTTATGGGAAACCTCATTGAAGAGTCTCTCGAAGGAAATCCGCAATACCAAAAACTACATGAAGAAGTCAAGAAGATGGTGGACGACTATGTCCCTCTGACACAGTTACCTAAGAATGACCCAATACCCTATGGGGAAACAAGTAGGGTACCTGAAAGTGTTACCCTATTTATCGACAAAGATGTAATTCATTACGGGACGCCACAAGGACCTCCCCATATGTCATCTCTAAGGTGGTGGGGGATCGCCCTCAAGGCCCGCGGTTCGCATTTCAGAGTTGCACTGAGGTAGGTGCAAAACATTGAGGTCTTCGACGGGATAAAAGTTACCGGATTGGCACATACCAACTCAGAGTCCTCCCGATTTGTACACCTCTCCTTGATCACAAGAGGTGCCTATATCACAGAAGCCATCCTGGCCCCAACACAGACGAATGCATGGCCTTCAAAAGAAGGGTCGTCAGACTGCTTGCGGAGAAGGTCATTCATAACTTATGGGGGCCATACTCCCTACTATCTACAACACTATTATTCCTAGTGAATAAATCACCATGGATACACAGCTTTGGCGTTACGAATGCATTGCCTTCGAAGATTCGTACGCAAGCATCTTCTCACTCTTGGTTTGCACCAACAAGGTTCGCCCACTAAAAACTTCCTAGAAACTCTCTACCAACACTTTAAAGACGAAGATTTGCTTGTACCTTTCAGGAGCTCCTGGGCACAACACTGAGGAATGTGAAACATTCAACTTTGAGTTGGAGAATTTGGTTAACACCGACCCGATTTGACCCGTGATACAAGGCCACTTTTAGAAAAACCAACGGGAAATGCGCGGTCGTAAGGATGACGACCCGCCATGGTTTTGAGGAGAAGTCATCTTTTGAGTAGTTTAGGCGTCCCCTTTTTCTCTTTCAATCAAATGTTATCCCCTTCCTACTTTTTTGTAAACGAAACCACGTCTGACTTAATGTCCCGACTAGGGATATGTGGGAAGCCCATATCGGGCCTGGTCAGGGTAAGATCCGAGTAGAAGAAATTAGGATATAATTTTTATGTAACCTGAACTACGGAAGAGCCTGATTTACCGAGGAGGGATACATAGGCATTCTATTTAAGACTCGACCACTATAGTATATAAAATATAATCCCCCACCTATTTATAGGATAGTTTCTAGTTCAATGACGGTGTGGTGGAAAATCAGCCATAGCCTTTTCAATCGAAACCCTAAAAATCCAAAGTTCACCAAAATGACCAAAATACCTCTCGGAATGGAAAATCAATCAAGAGTTCAGATCAAATGGATGAGTCTATATGCCTTATGTGCAATATCTTGTGTTTATGATTTCCAACTAAAGTACTAATGTGGTTTGCTTTTGAGTTGTCTTTCCTCTTATAGAAAATGGTCGATCTGTTGCGTTACACTAGCATACTTCACTAGATCTAAAGTTGCGGTAATATCCCTAAATTAACAAGACAAAGAAATAATGACTGGTACTTTCGAGGAAGCCCGTAACAAGAGTGCTCTGATTGAGGACGTTATCCCTTTGGATCTCCGAAATGCCTCGCATATCGAGGATGTGATTACTTTGCTATTCAAGAATATAGCAAACATGCAAGAACATGTAGAAAAGATTGAAGCCATCAACGCTGCCAGGGAAGTAGCTGTTATTGAGGCGAGAAGGCCTCCACCACCTTTTCAATCTCTGAATTCATCCGTACCCGAACATATCCCGAACACTCACGCAAATACTTCATACCAAACACCACCTCCAGTAAATACCACCCATATTTCCGAAACTTCCCACTCCGCACCTAAATTTCAGGCACTACTTGCTTATGCTAATCCTTGCATCTACCAAATTACTACTACCCACACTATGCCTAGAGATGCAAGCTCTCCCAAAAGTCACTCCACGCATCCCAATGTATCATTTCATACTCCAATCACTCTCATCAACTATTCACCAGAACTTGATCACTACAAAGAGATGGAAAAGGCATAAAGGTTCAAGCAAGATTGAAAAGACAGAGAGATAGAACAAAAAATGATAAATCTGTTCGAAAAAACTAATAAGAGCTGCCGTAAAGAAACATGATTGAGATATGATGATTTGTGCATACATCCAGATTTAGATTTTCCAAAGCTTCAAAGTGCCCAAATTTGAACTCTTCAACGACACGAGAAACCCCAAAGCCTATCTGAGAGGCTTATTATGACCAATTGGTCGGAGCCAAAGGAAATGAGGCACTGATAATGAGGCTTTTCAGGCGAAGCCTCACAGGTGAAGCATCTGAGTGGTTTACAACACAATATATTCATCGCTGGGACTCGTGGGAAGACATGGCGAAGGCCTTTATGGATAACTTCTATTTTAATGTGGAAAATGTGTCTGATCGCTACTCTTTGGAAAAAATCAAAAAAAAGTCAACAAAAACCTACCGAGAATATGTAAGTAGGTGGAGGGTCAAAGCCGCTCGGGTACAACCTTCGATGATCGAGGAAAAATTGGTTTCAACATTTATCCGATCTCAAGAGTTGGACTGCTATGACTGAATATTGGCTATGGACTGAAGGTCTTTCCCCGATTTAGTCATAATGGGAAAGGCAATAGAAGCTGGCCTTAAAATGGAAAAGATTATCAGCATTGTTAATAAAGTTGGCACAACAAGCTCCACCAGAGCCATAAGGAAGAAAAAAGAGAACGTGGAAAACGTCTCTCACAGCCCATCCCGAGGAGTCGTAGAAGGGAAGGATCACATTCATCCTTTGATGTATACCAATTTCCTCTATCGAACAACTACATGCCATCACCCTACCGCCCTGTGCCAGTATATAACACAAAATCAAACTACCATGCTCCACCAAAAAACTAGCAAACTCCCATACCCACCTACCAAGCTCCATCTCCAAATTATCATGTTCTTGCACCCGCGTATCAAGTGCCTCAAAACCAACAAAACTACCATAATCAACTGTCTCTAGCTACATATGACTTGGCATGTCCAAAATTTGAGAGAAATCCTCCCCAGACGTTCACTCCACTTCCAAAAATCTGAACAAGTTTGTTCGCCAAATTAAACGCCGTCGATATCATCAAAATCATGCCGCCAAAGCCTGCCAACCCAGGAAGTCGATTTTACAAAGCTGACCAAACTTGTGCTTACCATTCTGGGGGGAAATGGGTACACAATATAAGATTGCATTTATCTAAAGCACAAGTTGCAAGATTTGGTTGACAAATGATATAATTGTTTTAGAGGCTGCGGCACCGAATATGAATTCAAGCCCTCTTCCTAATCATAGTACCAATCATATCCACATGATAAAAAGAGAAGAAGACTAGGCTATGTGCCAACCATTGTCCTGAGAGGGTATTGAAAGCTTAGAGAATACAGTAGCCTCCCTCACACTGCAAGAGTGTCCCAACTTCAAGGTGTTGATCCTAACTCCAAAGAAATTGTATGTGGTCCAGGTGCCACAAGTAGTTATTCTGGATCTGAGGAAAGAGCTCACAGTCGTAGCCTAAGGTATGCCATGATCGGGAAGATGATACATGCCTAAAGTATTGGAGGAAGCAGCGCCCCACAAAGAAACCAATCAAAGGAGAATCATCATCGACGGGGAAGCCGAGGACTTTTGGTACATAATGCAACGAAAATAGTATTCTATTGTTGAACACTTATAGAAAATGTCGGGCAGGATATCAATGATGTCACTACTTTTGAGATCTTCACGACATTGTCAAGCCCTAATGAAGATGCTGGATGAAGTCCACGTCCCAGCAGGCAAAAATAGTAAAAAATTAGCCGATGTAATAGGCCACATCATCGGAGAACATCAGATTTCATTCACTACGGATGAGCTGCCAAGAGAGGGGATGACCCACAACATGGCCCTCTATATCACCATAAAATGTATAGGAAATGTTATCTCCCGAGTACTCGTCGAGATTGGGGCTGGGCTTAATATATGCCTCGAGTCCACATTGAAGCAATTAGCTATGACATTGGAAAGATACGCCAGAGCCGTACTAATGTAAAAGACTTTGACAGGGCATATCGTGATCCCGCAAGGGGGTACACCTCAATATACAAATAGCCCCCCCCCCCCCGAGTTCACCACTGAATTTCAAGTTATGAACATCAGTTTAAACTACAATCTCCTAGTGGGAAGACCATGGATACATATGGCTGAAGTAATGCCATTATCTCTCCACCAATTGCTGAATTCTTCTGGGACGACCACGAAGTTGTAGTCCATGGAGTGGGTAGCACTCACAACTATCTTAACAATTTTGTGCCTATAATAGAAGAAGTCCCTAAAGATACAAACTTCTATGTAGTAGAACTTATAGGATCTGCCCCTTAAGGGGACGATGAAGAAATCCCAATGCCGCCGGTATACAAGATGATCACCATAACTATGCTATAGAACGGGTTCGAGCCCTGCAAAGGTCTAGGACGAGACCTCTAAGGCATCCGAGAACCGGTGTCAGTTCTTGATAATGAATATCACTTCGGTATGGGGTACATACCCAGTGACGAAGAAACCTTTGACGATGGGTAGAAAACGAGAGGTCCTCCATGGATGAGAAGGCCATTTCTGGGTTTGTATTAGTCATTTCCCGTCCGGTATACTAGAGGAATGATGTTCCAAGAGAAAGGTTTAGGGATGCTGTTCCAACAGGAAGTGTGTGTTGCTATACTAGAGGAATACTTTGAAGCACCCACCATCTGTGACGCTGATCCAGATGAGTAGTTAACCAACTGGACCTCTACCCCACTTTTGGCTCCTCAGTAAAGAGAATTTTAAATTTGTTTTCAAAAATTAGTGAAAATAGGCTTAGGCCCGAGCATTCACCATTTGTGTTGTTATTTTTTATGTAATGTTAAAAAAATGGAAATGATTCGACGTTGATTCGAGTTAGGACCACAGTTTGTACTTTTATCAAAATCAATGAGAGCCTCAATTTATGAAAAAAATAATCTCTTTATTTTGGAGTGCCTTGGGACTAGCTCGGTTGAGAGCCTCAATTTATGAAAAAACAATCTCTTTACTTTAGATGAGTATATTTTGGAGTCCTTTGGGACTTCACAAATTCAATCTAAAGTTAAACCCAGCTAAATGCGCATTTGGAGTGCTTGCTTGGAAATTTGTTGGGGTTAATAGTCAGTCGCAGGAGCATAGAACTAGATCCCACAAAGATCAAAGTCATTCAAGAGCTACCACCGTCGGAAACCAAAAAAGATGTTATGAGTTTCCTGGGAAGGTTAAATTACATTGGGCGCTTCATAGCCCAGTCCATGGTAATTGTGGAACCCATACTCAAGTTATTGTAAAAGGATGCACCCACTAAGTGGACAGATGAGTGCCTGAAAACCTTCGACACTATCAAGAGATATCTTTCCAACCCGCCAGTTCTGGTTTCTCCCAGGACAGAGAGCCCACTTTTGTTATACTTATCAGTGTTAGACAATGCATTTGGATGCATATTGGCTCAACATGATGAAACAAGAAAGAAAGAATGAGCAATCCACTATCTCAGCAAGAAGTTCACCGCATGTGAGTCAAGATACACTCTGGTGGAAAAGACATGTCGTGCACTGACATGGGTAGCAAAAAAACTGAGACATTATCTATCAGTGTACACTACTCACCTGATATCCATGATGAATTCCTTGAAGTACATCTTTTGACAACCCATGCCCATAGGGAAACTAGCCAAATGGAAAATGCTCCTAAGTGAATTCGACATCAAATATGTGGTCCAGAAAGCTATCAAGAGACAAGTATTGGCCGATCTGTTAGCTGAAAGTCCGTTCAATGAAGAGTTTATTCCATTAAGGATGTATTTCCTAGACAAAGAAATAATGGCAATTGAAGAGAAGATGGTCGAAGCCTACTCAGGATAGAGAATATTCTTTGACGACGTTGTCAACTACAAAGATTCGATGATCGGAGTGGTTTTGGTTTTTGAAATGGGTCAACATTACCCGATGGTAGCCAAGCTCAACTTCCAATGCACAAACAACATAGTAGAGTACGAATCCTACATTCTAGGTCTTGGCATGGCCACCGAAATGAATATCTAAGAACTCATGGTAATAGGAGACTCAGATATATTAATTCACCAGGTTCGAGGAGAATGGGCCACCAAGAATAAGAAGATCTTGACGTATGTCAACCTTGCACATAGATTGTGCAACAGCTTCAGAAAGATCAAACTCCGAGAGCCCAGAATGTAGTTTGTTAACGCTCTTGAAACAATATCATTCATGATACAACACCCTAAAAGCAGTTACATTGAACCGCTAGAGATCAACATCGGGGAAGAACATGCCTACTCTTCCCATGTGGAAGTGGAATCCGATGGTAAACCATGGTATGTCGACATAAGCACATATCCGAAAAAGGGAGAGTATTCCAAAAATATCATAGCCAATCAGAAGAAGACCATTAGAAGAATGGCCAATGGTTTCTTCCTAAACAAGAGAGTACTCAACAGGAGGATGCCCTATCTAGGGATACTCAAATGTGTTGATGTTGCGAAGGCCACAAAACTACTCGAAGAAGTTCACATCGGGACTTGTGGCCTTCACATGAATGAGTTCGTCTTTACTAAGAAGATTTTAAAGGCATGTTACTATTGGATTACCATGGAAACCAATTATAGCCGATTCATGCAAGGATACCACCAATGCCAAATCCATGGAGATCTAATCAGGGTCCCACCAAATGATATTAATGTCATGAGCTCACCCTGCCATTTGTAGTATGGGGCATGGACATTATTGGGATCATAGAGCCATCAACATCCAATGGGAACCACTTCATCCTGGCCGCCATAGACTACTTTGCAAAGTGGGTTGAAGTTACTTCTCAGAAGTCGGTGACAAAGAAAGTGGTAGCTGACTTTGTAAGAGACAAAATCATATGCCGATTCGGCATTTCAAAGTCGATCATAACATACAATAGAGCAAATTTGAACAGTCATCTGATGAAGGACATCTGTGAATAATTTTGTATCACTCATCGGAATTCGACTGCGTACACGCCGCAGATAAACGGAGCCGTAGAGACAGCAAATAAAAACATAAAGAGGATATTAAGGAAAATGACTGACAACTACAAATATTGGCATGAACAACGTAGCTAGGATACTGAACAACCACTCAAACCTCAACTGGAACAACTCCATACTTGCTTGTCTACTTCATTGAAGCGGTGATACCATCCGAGGTAGAGATACCTTCGCTCAGGATCATACAAGAAGCAGAACTAGACAACACATAGTGGGTCCGGAAGAGATATTAGAAACTGGCTCTAATTAATGAGAAAATGATGGTTACCGTATGACACGATTAACTATATCAAGAAAGAATGGTACGTGCCTTCAACAAACGGGTAAGAACCCAAGTCTTCCAAATAGGACACTGGTACTCAAGCATGTATTTCTATAGCAAGACGAGTACAAAGGAAAGTTCGCTCGCAACTGGCAGGGGCCCTACATGGTGCGCAAGGTACTATCAAGATGAGTTGTCATCCCCGTATAAATGGATGGCCAAGAATGGTCCAAAGAAATCAACTCAGATGCAATCAAACGATACTACGCGTGAAGACACTCTCCTCAGCTTGCGATCATTTCGCTTGTAATCATATTCCCTTTTTTGTAATCGCATTTTTCTTTTGCTTGTAATTGCATTTTTTCTTGTAATCGCATTAGAAAAACCATACAATTCGATGTAACGAACTACGTGAGGACCTGATTCCCTAAATGGGATACGTAGGCGTCCATTTTGGACTCGATTGCATTATTATCAAAATCCACCATTACCTTGTAGTGAACTACATGAGGACCTGGTTCCCAAAATGATATATGTAGGGGTCCATTTCGGACTCGGCCACATTATTATCAAAATCCAACAATACCTTGTAATATGAACTACGCAATGACCTGATTCCCAAAGAGGGATACATAGGCGTCCATACAGAACTCAGTCGCACTATTATAAAAATCAATCAACTTTGTTCTAAAACTACGTTACAAACTGATTCCCGAGATGGGATACGTAGGCGCTCTTCGAGCTCGATCGCACCAAATAAAATAACCAAAAACACCCCTAGAAAGCCTCAGAGACATCAAGGATACGAAGAATTGCCTTACAAGGCACAAACTAGGCAAAATTTTTGAGAAGATCTCAAAAAATTCCACCAACAACCCGGCTCAAAGGATCAGCCGGTCCAAGTTCAACAATTGGGGCAAAATATTTTAGAGGATCTCAAAAATTCCACCAACGACGCTAGTCGAGATCCAACCGGTCTAAAACCCGTAACTGGGGCAGAATTTTTAAGAGGGACTCAAAAATTGTTTCAAATGCGAATCGGCACGAGAGTCATCCGATCCAAACCTGCAACTGGGGCAATTTTGGAGAGGATCTCAAAAATTTCACCAAAACAGACGAAGAGCAAAAGCAGAGCGTTAAGGATGATCAAAGAACCTCGCTCAAAGCGTATATGCCATGGCAACCGAGTTAACAGTAATTTAAGAAAAATAAATGTTTTAGTCAAAATTTTATTTTCCAAAATAATATTCTATTTAAATATTTTTCAAATATTTTATTTAAATATTTTTCAAATATTCTATTTAAAATATTTTTCAAATATTCTATTTAAAATATTTTTCAAATATTCTATTTAAAATATTTTTCAAATATTCTATTTAAAATATTTTCTCTCATTACATCGAGACCGAAAGAGGGGTCAAGACCAGAAAAGTAGAGAAATGACGAAGCAGTGAGTTGGTGGCACGGATCGACCCCATAGGAACTAACGATCTTTATGTGATTGCATGTCACCAAAACGTCATCAAGAGGACGACGAGTTTTCCTACTAACTTGTTGTTCGTGAATGAAACAGGTACAACGAAAACATTCCGACACCGGAAGACAACTACAAGGCCCCAAGATCCATCGACAAAACAAAAAGACACAACTCAACCCTGAGAGTCCAGAAAATGACGAAAAAGGCAATCCAGCCATGGGAGCCGCATAAAGAATCGGAATGATGTAAACCCGGTCAGATGGTCATAGTGTTCATTCCAAAAGTCATGATGATATAATTCTAGTCGAAAAGGCTGCAGTATTCACTTCGAAGTCAGAATAATGTAAACCCGGTCGGAAGGCTGCAATCTTCATTCCAACAGCCATAGTGTTGTAATTCCAATCAATAGGACGCAGTCTTTACCCCAAAGTCCGAACAATATAAAACCAGTCAGAAAGCCGCAATCTTCATTCTCGAGAATCAATTGCATGTCGAGAGGACCATTCATACAAATTACATGCCGATAGGGCTATTTATATAAACTGTCGAGAGGGTCATTCATACAAATTACATACCAAGAGAGTCATTCATATAAACTGGCGAGAGGACCATTCATACAAATTGCATGCCGAGAGGACCATTCATATAAACTTTCGAGAGGGCCATTCATACAAATTGCATACCGAGAAGGCCATTCATATAAATTGCCAAAAGGGCCATTCATATAAAATTGCATGTCGAGAGGGTCATTTAAACAAACACTCCCTAGCAAGCCAATAGAGCCAGATGGTGTCGCAAGTGGCATCCGCTCAAATAATATTTAAGTCAACATAGCCAGACAATGTTAGAAGTGGCATCCGCTTAAGTCTACAGGTCAACAGAGCCAGACAACGTCACAAGTGGCATCTCATCAAACAATATTCAAGTGAACAGAGCCAAACAATGTCAGAAGTGGCGTCTGCTTAAGTCAACAAGTCAACAAAGATAGACAATGCCGGAAGCGGCATCCACTCAAGTTAACAAAGCCAGACGGTTTAGCAAGTGACATCTACTCAAACAATATTCAAGTCAACAAGTTAACAGAGCTAGACGATGTCAGAAGTGTCACACACTCAAAAGAAGTCACCTAGAAGGGTGCGACAAACAAAGCCGTACAAGTATGAAAAATATAAATAATCAACACGCAAGTCTCGACACATGGAGATGGGTCAAAGCTATTAGAGGTGAAAAGCGAAAAGACCAGATCTAGACACATGCAGATTAAATGTGGAACTTGTTCTTGGATAGCTGGTCGAAAATATGTGTCAACGAGGGTCAAGCTCTCTGCACATGAGCTTGAACATCACTCGTCAGCCCACTCGTCATCAAAATAGCCAAGGATGTAATGTCCTTTCACTTGTGCGACTAAGGGTTGATGAAAATCATAAGCGTCGCCTACTTGTCATGATGCCAAAAATGTCAAACCTACAGAGTACGGGTCATCTTTGTGTTGTTGCTTTGATGGCAGGGGAAAAGGCATTAATTTCCCTCCCTTATCTCACCTTGCACGCCACAACGACCCATACCTCGAAGGTGAGGTTGCCCCTCCTTTGTACTATGCTTTTGTTGTAAGCATTTATTGTCTCTTGTTCGATTTGATTTCAAATTCTACTTTCCTATTGGTTGAAGAACGAATTTGAGGGACCCCCCCCCCCCATTTTAGTTCTCCCACATCGGATCCTTGGATTTGCTAGGGTTTCCATTGAGGTCTATAAATTGAGACCTATTCTCACATTGTTATAGGTATGCAATTTAATTTTAAGGCATTCACATTGATTGAGAGTCTTGATCGAATTTAAATATTGATTAATTAAGCTTATGTTGGTATCCAGCCCTTTGACGTAACCTAGATCTAGTTAATTAGTCTTTCACTAGTTCACATTCAACCTTTTGACTGCCTTCACACAAGGTAAACACACTCTCTTTTAAATTTCTTGCTTAAATTGCTTTATATGATCTGTTATGATGTGTTATATGATTAGTTAAGCATGTTTTAGTTAAAATTAATTGTTGTTTGTGTTCATTAGGTTAGTAATTAGCATGTTTTTGATTAAGTTGAAATCATTGTGTGTTTTTATCATAATTAGGGGTGGGCAAAAAACCCAGAGGACATAAAAAAACTGAAATTCGGTTCGGTTTTTTCTCTTTTTTTTTTAAAAATCGATTTTTTTGAAAAATCGAACCGAATTAGGATTTAGTGATTCGGTTCGATTTTTAAATTTTGGATACAAACCGAACCGAAAAAAGAAAATTAAATATATAATTATTCTTATTTTTTATTTTAGGCTACTACTATCTTTTGAATCATAACCATTGAAGTCAATCTATGAAGCTTTTATGGAAGTCGAATGTGACATGAACTTGATTAACATATCACAGAAGCATTGACATAAAATGTAGGGAGATAAAGTAGTTGTAAATTGGTGAAACTTTAAATGGTCATAACTCTACGCTCGGATGTCCATTTTACCCGATTTTTTTTGTTTTGGGTATTTTTTCGAGACGGGGCCGGCCCAAACTGCCACAAGGTGGTTTAGCGCAGCTAATTTTTATGAAAATGTCTGTTTTCCCAATCAATTTGTGTTTTTCCCCAAATTGATTTCTAATTTTTCTTTTTCTTTAGTAAACATCTCACGATACACAATAAATTCAATTCTTTTTTTAAAATAAAAAATTCCTCGACCCAACCCGGCCCGACCCACTAGAAAAAGCCGATATAATCCGATACGTTCGGCGATATAAATCGAACATATCTGTTTTTTTTAAAAAGTTATATTCGGGTTTTAAAAAAAATGATTTTTATTCGGTTCATATTTTTCGGATACAAAATTGAACCGAACCGATATACGCCCACCTCTAATCACAATTATTATCATGATTAAATAAGTGTGGTATTTTATATGCTAATTTGGGGCCAATCCTGTCATGTATGACCCACTTAGATCAAATTATATCAAAATATGTCAACTTAGAACCTACATTAGTTGATATACATGTTGTTATGTTTAAAGCAGTGTCAGAAATATTAATTTGGAGTTTAATTTAAGCTACGAATGAGCTGTTAAGGTCATGTTTGTTTGGCATGATGTGTGTGTTAGCCTTTGAGAATCAAATTTGGTTTGGTTATGTTGTAAATAACTATGTTGTATCACCTAGTATCAGTTTAAGTCTTGAAATGATCTAAGATTGTTTGATGTCTAGCTTAGTCAGTTTATTTAACTAAAGATAGTTATTACTTAGCATTGAAATATTGTTATAATAGCATCAGGACCTTTCAATGGTTTTAAAATGAGAGAAATGTGCTTAATGTTTGATGTTGTGACACTATTTTACCTGCACCACTTGGCCTAGGATAAAAATACATGAACTCAAAAAAGATGTCTTAGACTGTTACAACTACAGTATGTGGTATATAGGTATACAAATCCTCTTTATTTACCTCCTCTTGAATACAAATGCATGTATGTCTATCCAAGTCATGCCAAGACCACTCTGTGTCCATTATTAAATTTAATTTAAAGTCTATATGGCCCTAGGCTAGTCAATTTGGAAAAAACTAATGTTGTGTGGATATCTATGCCTCTGATGAACTTAACCTGCTTGATTCAGAATTGATTTTGGTTGTTCATGACCTGTTTGTGTCAATCCTATCACCTAGATTTAGCATGTGCTCTAGTGTGATGTTTTAAACCTATTTAGTTGTGAAATATGGACATTGTTGGCCTACATACTTGTCTAGAACTCTTGATTAGCCTAAGGGTATAACAGAACCTTGGAACCTTCTGTATGTCATGTTAGAACAAGCTGGTGTACATCATATATGCTGGTTATATTATCATGCCATTTTGTTCTTGAATAAATATTCAATCCTTGATAAGTGCCTTAGTTGTGAACCCTATCCCTATCATGTTCCCTATAGGTTCTAGATGGTCTAATATGTATTTGCTCATAATCATCTAAGATGGCTCTTGCCTCTCTTTTATGTGAATGCCATAGCCCAACATCCAGTCTAGCCTACCTATTTGTGCCCCTACCATGTCAAACATTAGATTGCACATCACTCACTAAGTTCTAAATTTTCTCATCTAGTCTAAATAGGGTCTGAATCTGGAAGCATCATGTTGATACTTGGTTTGAAAAACATTACATGAGAAATATAGTCTCTGTGGATAGACCTCTAATTATCAATAGATTCTCTTTAGTTTAGCTGTATGCTTTGCTGTTTTTTCTTTATGAAAATGGTAATGAGATAGCTATATGTTCAATATGTTTTTCTAGACATGATTGGAATGACATTCTGGTTGCTATCACATGTCTTTGAATAGACCATATAAAATGTGCTATGTGTTTAAGCCAATGTCCTTTATGTCACTTAGCATGCTGCTGATTCTTGTTTAATAATCTAGTCTAGAGTCTGCATATAGGGACACCCGTTAGAGTTTCTTTGTAATCATATGAGAATACTTGCACATTGCATGTCTTGTTTGGATTCATGAATTAGACCTAAGATGATCCATTTTGGAGTAGTTTATATGTTTACTTAGCCCTTCTCATGCTTCTAGACATATACATGTGTACTGATAGGAGAGTTGAAAAATATTTGAGGTTAATCCAAGCATGTTCTTCTTTCTTTTTCTTTCATGATACTTGTGTGAATATCACATGCTTATATGGTATATCAGCTTTGCGTGTTTAGCATTTAGGTATATTGAGTACATATGCTATTTGTATATATTGTATACTGAGTATATTAGATATATAGCACATATATGTTCTCTTGTATGCCACTTATGTCTGCTTCTTCTATGAATTTGCTGGGCTTAGCACTTTACCTTGAGTGTCCTTGTTATCACATTTTTTTGCTGATTTGGACTAATTAAGTAGGCTGAGCCCATATGATTACCTCTTCTTATTTGTTGTTTGGGCTGTGTGACTTTCCATGTTTAGACTTGGGTTTTAATATGTTATTAGATTGCTTAATATAATTGATTCATTTTTCATATATAAATTATGTGATGAGTATTTGGTACCTCTGACTTGGGCTTTCGTTTGTCCTTTGTTCTCTTCCATTGCATTACGCTGAGATGGGCCCTCATTGGGCACATCATCTTCATTCAGCCAAGTTTGAGCCTTTATGAGCATTATATTCAATTAATTAGGCTAAGCCCAGTTGTCAACATTTTGATCGAGTTCGATTGAAAGGGAAGCTAACATTTGCATGAAGACCCATTTATGGGTGAAAATAGTCAACTGGTGGGCTTCGGTAGGCCAACTAGCCTAAACTCCTTTCTTTTCATTTTTATTTCGTTGTATATGTATATATCTATCTAATAGAAACTACTTTACATTATCAGAACCTATTATGGTTATAACCTAGAATAGGAAACAATATGTAGATCATTTAGTCTAGATTTCCAAAATAGATTTCAAAACTGTTTAAATATGAAAATTGAATAAGAGAGTTGTTTTGGATATCAAAATTGAAAGCAAATGAATTGATTTTTCAAACTGAGATTTGAGATAGATTTGGACTTCAAAATTCATGATTTTGATATTAAAATTGAGTTGGGTTCTTGGCTCTAATTTTGGAAGGACTAGTTGACATTTAAAGGACCCGCAATGGGCCTGAGTGACTAAGGCTAAATGTACTGTTGATCTTTAAAGTTTGGACCAGAATTAACAAATTTAAAGTTAAGTTACGGGCTAAGCCCAAATTAGATAATTTGTTTACTCTAAAACCTATCTTGGACTTGAGGTTAAGTTATGGGTTTTGGACAAATTAGAGTATGGCTTTGATTTGGGAAATATAGCATGCAAGTTAAAATAAAAAAGGAAAACCACTTCATACTTCTCTTTTCAAAACCAAACTTGTCATTCCAAATGGATTACATCATTTTCAAAACTTGGAAAAGATTTCAAAAGATGCAAGTGTAAAATAGACAATATTGTTAGACTAGAAGTGGAGTTCTACTCAAATTCGCATTTGGGTGTTCCTAGTTCGAAAATAATTGATCATGTGCATACTATTTTGACGGAGCCTAACTCATTGTTTTCAAACAAAACTTTGAGATTCGAATAAATGAATGACAAGTATCATTCGGAAATTTGAACACTTTAAGCAATTTTGAATCATTTTAAGCTTGCTATAGAACCGTAGATCAATCATATTCTACAAATCCTTAATACTAGGTGTCTAACACCTTCCTCGGGGGATAATTAGAACCCTTTCCTTGACTCTAGTTTTGATAGGATTTTTTAATAAATTTGAATAAGCCCTTTCACACTGGTCTTCCTAATTACCTATAAATTAGGTCGCGACTTTAAAAATATTATCCTACTTAGAGCACCATCCAAATTCATAGTAGTTTTTATGCATTTACCCGCGTAAAAGTGAATTGTAACAACAATCACATAATACTAACAAATCATACAAACACCAAACCATGCCAAGACTTACTAATCCTGTGACTACCCAATTCACGGCTAACTCATGACACCGCTCAATCACTTATAGGCTCATTGCTCACTGAGGTCACCTAAACTCACACCTGGGTTTACTAATGCTAGAATCATATTTGACCTCACATCTTTGGTTTGACAACACACGTTAATCAAACCCACAGTTCATTACACCGCTAGCTTAGACATTCCACTATATAAACCTTAGGATAGAGGACACTTCATTAACACTTATTCTTCCTAGTTTCAACCTTAACCATAGCCATACCCAATTCAAGTAAGACACCTCTTAATTTTGACTCTTTCCCTAAGTCCTATGTAGTTTCTATTTCCTTACCCTTATTTACCAACACAATAATCCCACATTTATACAACTTACAAGCAAGACCATACGATAGTCGTTCAACAACTATACCAATAATCCATGCTGGACCCTTATCAATTAACATTGTCACTCACCAAAATAATACAAGCCAATGAAATCTACCGACCACAATAAAGTCCGACAACGAGAACCCAGACCATAAAGGTGTAACCATACAACTAAACAACATAGAACAAGCCAATCATGGAAACCAAATAGGTCCACATAATCAATCCAATCATATAATCTCATTTGATCAGGAAATCACTCAAGTTCCAAATAATCAATCCATGTCACGTTATCATACAACAAGTAATCAATGTATGAATAAATGTATGAATGTTAATATAATGCATATGTCAGGTACCTTTACCATCCCGTATACATGCGCTCAAGTTTTTATTATGAAACGCCACCCATAGGGGACCCGTGAAGTCCATATACCTCTCAGAAGTTTTCCATCAGAGCCCAGCTCATTGCTAAATAATAATTGTTGCAGGCGTGCAACTCGTTCCCCGCGTATCATCATCATCTCAATGTTGTCATAATCTCAAGAGTTCTCTTACCTTCCCGGTCCCTTGGTGTAATGACCTATTCTGTCATTTCTTGATAAAGACCCTTATTTGCATATTTACCCTTTCTATAGTCTTTGTGTGAGTTTTGTAATTCATAGGGATGGGTGGAATAAATCCCGAGGTCCATTTTATATGAGTTTTGGATTAAAAACTTAAATAATGACCTTTAAGTGGGATAGTTTGACTCTAGGTTGACTTTTGAATATATGGATTTGTTTCTGGGTTTCATCACTTCCAGTAGCTTCAGAGGATCATTTATGACTTAGTCGAGTCATTGGTTTGCTTCCGGAGATAATCAGATGCATTTTGTGACATTATTTGTGATATTTGGATACTTGGCTATTTTGGGCAATTCTTCAGAAAAATGTGTCTTAACTCGGTTGTATGGGAAATTCGAGGGCGCAAATGAGTTCATAGCACTATTTACCTTGGGAGAGTATATTAGGTTTGTGTCTGTGGGATTTTGGGAGTGTTACAGATGTTTGGAGAAAGTGTGTGTTGGAATTATAGTTGCTGGTGTCTGCTCCGGCGGGTGGGATGTCTGCCCCTACGGGTCCGCCTCTACAAAGGTTGGCTCACATAAGCAGGGTTTGTGTGGTTGGTTAAGTCCTTCCACATCTGAGATTTTTCAAGTTGGGGCATATGCGCCTTAGCAGTGTGTGTCCTTTTCTACACAGAGGCGAGGTATCAAGTGACCTCGCCTCAGTGAGTCTTTTTCCGCGGGAGCGATACTGCACCAACGGAGTCAATTCCGCTATTGAAGAATTGATGTATCAAAGTACACCATATCAACAGGTTTGGTCTTCAACATAGCAAATAAGGTGTTTACAAAATACAAAATTACAATCTTCACCGCATTAGCATCAGACTTTCAATTTTTTTACTAAAATATTATTCAACCTGAGACCATGTAACATTGGCTGAACTCTTAATGTGCTTCTTCACCAACAGATTGGGCACTGATTTGACTGTGACAGATGTATCACCTTTACATTTCAACCAGTAACAAGAGCAAACTCACCCAATCCAAAATGCAACTTGGCACCACTCACTACAAAATGCAATGCATCATCATCCAAGCAATGCACCTCTATCACCAGCAGATTACGCATCACTCGCCCTTGCTCCATAATTGGAAGCATGTTAAAAAAATACCCAAAAAAAGGTTTCTCTAAATAGTGCAAGATGCCTAGCCGACAACTTGTTATGCAACTCACTAACAATATCGCAATTGGTGTTGCAATGAATCTTTAGTTTATAGTCAATATCCATCTTGATATAAAAATCCCAACTTACAAACATAACAATTATACAAAAAACACATCAAAACAACATCCCTCATTACTCTATCATACACATATACCATATATCATTACTCTATGATGCCTAAATAGTATACCATATATACTAAAAGAGTATTAATTACATACCTACTCTTAAAAAATTGATACTCCCATTGTATATAAATATACTAACATGATATCGTAGATGAGCAATTAAAATAACTTCAACCACTAACTCCTTTATGATACTCAATAACTAACATATACTATCAGAGTATCACAACAATTTGAAGGTTCATCACTTCAAAACACACAGACTATTAACTATATCGACAAAAACTACATTATATACAACTTCGATTTCACCACATTTTTGCATATAGTATTGTCACGACCCCTTTTAGGATTCGTGGTGGCACCTACACAATTTCCACCAATAGGCGAACCACTTCCAATTATTCGCATGATATAATTAAGGAAGGGGGAAAGATAACAAATACTCAATAACTGTCTCATGATATAAATGCGGAATAAAGTCAGAGAAATACATAACTCTCAAAATCTGATCAATTATACAAGAGCGCTAATAATCAGATACAAGTCTGAATACAGAACGTAGGCCAAAACTGAATACGATAACATAAGTATCTGAACATGTCTCTCGATCATAAGTAAAAGACAAGATAATGATAGAGCATCAAAGGCATGCCAGAGATAGCATCCAGTCCCTGAATGCTGAAGTCTGCCAGCTCGGTCTCACACTCGAGCTCGCGAACTGATAATGAGATTTGTATTTGCATAAAAAAAGATGCAACAAGTGTAGCATGAGTACACAACGTACCCCCATAGACATCATATGCCGAGAACGACGGAAGATATGTAAAGAGAGATAAATATTAAATTGACACCAGATAGTCCTATTCTAACAGTTCAATAACCCATTTAAGTCACGTTGTACAGATAACAGTCACTTATTCAACAAGTTACTTTATTCATATAAGGTTTCAACTACAGTCAAGAACGATCAATTCATAATGTAAACATGGATTTTACTATCATCATAGTACCCACAGACTAGTAATCTCTACCCAAGTCGTATTCATGATTATCCCCACTTACCCGACCTAAATCATCAATAAATAAATTGACACTTAGATCACAACAAATTTATAGAACGCTTCCCAATAGTACTATAATTAGGCTAACTATGACGACGTTAACTCCATTACTATCCTTAGCCTTTAGACTTAATTAAGACTCTATATAGCTACATTATGACACATATTAGTTCATTCAACGTCCACATTCATAATAATAACACTTATCCCAGACTCCTTACTAAACTCGTTACCTAGTCACGTTGTCAAATATCAGACAACACACAACACACATAGTTTCCCTGAATCTAGACAATTGCCCTGACATATTGACATTTCTGACCACAGTAACATGTGACATCAAATACTTAGACTTATAAATTATAAACCACAGAACCCGATACACAAGAAATCAAGCCACACATGATAACCCATCCAATTAAATAAAATCAATGCAATCATTCAAGTATTTATAGAGACAAGCCTAACCATGACAATCAACCCGATTCAGTAGAATCAATCCAATTTCCAAGTATTTACAGAGACAAGCCCAATCATGGCAATCAATCCTATTCAATAGAATCAATCTCTCGTGCCTAGAGGCAGAGCAAAGAAAGCGTTAGATCTTTGTTTGTTTCGTGGTATGGACCAAAGCAAAAGTTCTGCTGCTATCGACACCTACTCAATTAACCAAAAGTGTAATCAATTGCCGATTGCTAGCAGAAGTAGCGAGACAAAGTGCAAAGCGGAGCTTTCTTTGTAGTTCAAAAAAATTCCAACCCTATGAAATGGGAACAAAACAGAGTCATCTTTTTTCTTTTTGTATATTGGCCAGAAAATTAAATGACACGTGATTCTAAAATCAAAGTACAATCAAGTTTCAGATGAAAACAAGTCTCACTCCGTGCTTTCAATTCTGTTCTTTTAATTTGTCATAGATATCAGAAGAAACAACAGACAATCTCTGCCTAATTACATAACATGGTGCAAGAGCGGGTTTTACAAATAGAACTAGGGAGCAAATTAAGTACCTGCCCCCTAGATATCTGAGATTAGTTGTTGTTGAGGCCTGTAGCTGATGTAGAGCTGCATGATTATAAGGAATAAAAACTTAACTGCCATGGTGTTTTGTACTATCAACATTAGGTTTTGTATTATCTACTACAACAACAATAACATATCAAGTGTAATTCCACAAGTGAGGTCTTGGGGGAGGGGGTAAGATGTACGCAGACCTTACCTCTACCTTTGTGGGGTAGAGAAGTTGTTTCCGATAGATCCTCGGCTCAAAAGAAACATAGTATATTATATCTACCTGGGGGGAAAAGTATTGCATACCCACAAAAATATCCATCATTTTACTCTTCCAATGAATCTCCAACTACCGGTATATAGAGTCTTTTACTTTACAATATCATTTATTGTGTTTCCAAATTTTTTCACTTCATCACACAACATGGAAAAAGTGGACAATTATTAATGAATCTAAAACTCACAAATTAAATCTACCTTACAGCAAAACAAGTAATTCTTCAAACAAAATCATCAATTGAAACTCAAAATAAAAAAATGTAAACAAACTAACCACAGATGGTATGTTTATACACAAACACACACACACACACACACTAACATTCTGTCTAGGATGCTACCAGATAAAATTGATATCAGACTTAACTGAAAAAATTATTATTTCATCAAAACAACTACTACTCAAAACAATTCATCAATTCTAACTCATTAATGCTACTGATTCCAAGGTATTTTAATTGTTATTTCATGAAGTATGTATAGATATGTACATACGCATATATGTATACTAGCGGTCAACACAGTACTACTGAATCTACAAATAACGAACGCACACACACAGTTATCATAAAATAAATATATTACAAATAAAATTATCAATTCTAACTCAAATGTAAGCCAAACTAACCCACGGATGATGCGCCAGAGGATCTTAGAAGGAGCACGAAAGTGAATAGGTCCATGAGAAGGCTTATTATTCATTCTCTTCCTAAGGAACCTAAGTTACTTCATTTTCTGTCTCACAAGTCCACCAGACAGACAAATCTCTTCACATCTAACAACAACAACTCAACTCTCTGTCCATTCAACAATTCCTTAGCCAAAATGGATGAAAGTCATCCTAACATGTGGTGGTGTGCATCAACCACTATTCTCCTTGCACAAATCCCTGAACCAGACACCATTTTTGGTTCTTGTCTATAGGATAAAAATTTTAAAAAAAACCATAGATAAATCCAAGTTAGCTTCTCTTAACTTTAAACAATAGACGTTAGCCCAAACCTTTATGTAACTGCGAGTAATTTCTTGAAAACCAATAAAAGTATTTTATTTGGGGATATGAGTTACTAAGTTCTTACCTCATCATATAGAAAAGGTTTCTTTCTTTCTTCTTCCCAGCTTTTAGACTTCAACCAGATTCAGAATATAACCATGTCAAAGAAATTATACACATATGTAGCACAATTCACAACCGACGCACAATTGCTTGAACATAACAACCAAATTTCCTTGCTATATACAACATTTTGAACATAATGCGAGCATATGAAGTCAAGTTATGAGACTAGGCTAAGCATAATAAAGAAACTCTTATTGTTCAGTAAACATATATGTCGAGCACATTGTTTGAAAAAACAGAAAGACTTGAACATATAAACAGTAAGCTCAAAGAAATGAACAAACCTAAAAGAAATTTCATTTGTTAAATAAAATGCACTTCAGAATATACATAAAATATATATATGGAACTCTGAAGAAGAACCATCAAATAAACTAGATTTCAATAAAAAAAACAGAGAGATTGACCTTTTATTTTGGATCAAGTAGATTGCCACAGAAATAGAGATGAGCAGAACCTAATAATAAAGAAATAGGAATGAGTATAACCTAATTTTGATATAAATCTTATGAAAATATGTCCCGGAAGTAGCGAACAGAGAACCCTAGTTTTGCCCAATGGAGATTGTAGGAGAGGGAAATATTTTGCGATTTCAGAAGTGAGGGAAAATGTTCGGGATAATATTAGGGATGACTCGGTTGCACGCCACAATGGATATGATACGCGGAAACGGGGTTGCACGCTTGCAACAATTATTATTACAGTCAAGTGGTGGGCTCCGATGGGAAATTTCGGAGGGGTATATAGACTTCGCGGGTCCCCCATGGGTGTACGATCAAATTAAAAATTTGACATACTGTATACGGGAGGAAAAAGTACCTAACATATGCATCGCATTCATATCATACACATCTCATTGCATTGATTATCTGTTGATTGGTAATGTGAATTGGTTGCCATGATTGGGCTTGTTTCTATGAATACTTGAGAATTGGAATGATTCAATTGAGTCAGGTTGATTGTCATGATTAGGCTGGTCTCTATGAACACTTGGATAAATGGTTGAAATTATTGAAATTAATTTGGTTGTCGTGTGTGTCTTGCTTTCTCGCGTATGGGTCTTTGTGGTTTAATAATTGTAAGTCTAAGTGTTTGATGTCCACTGCTATTGTGGTCGAAAATGTGAATAGGTCAATACTATTGTCTAGATCTAGGGAAACTATGTGTATTTGCGTGTTGTCTGATAATCGACCGTGTGACTGGATAACGAGTCTAATAAAGAGCATGTGGTAAGTGTCACTATTAGAAAGGTAGACATTGAATGTTATATGTGTGTCAGACCGTAATTGTATAGAGACCTAACTAAATCTAAAGACCAAGAATAATAAAAGAGTTAATGTCACCATGGTTAGCTTAAGTATACTACTCGTGGAAAGCATTGTAAAATGGTTATTTTGATCCAAGTGTTTACTTGTTTATTTGATGGGCTAAGTTGGGTAAGTGGGGTTAGTCATGAATATGACTTGGACAAGAGAGTGCTAGTCGGTGGGTATTATGATAATAAGATCCTTGTATATGTGTATAGATTGATTGTAATTGAAACCTTATGTGAACAATATGACTTGTTGAATCAGTGAATTGATATGTGTACAATGTGACTTATATGGGTTGTTGAACGGTCTAGGATAGGATTACCTGGTGTCAACTTGATATTTATCTCTGTTACATATCTTCCATCATTGTAGGCCTATGATGTCTACGGGAGTACGTTGTGTACTCATGCTACACTTGTTGCATTATTTTTGGATGCAGATACATCGCTTATTATCAGTTCAGGACTTCGAGTTGAGTTTGAGTTGGGAGACTTCCAGTGTCCAGGGTGAGGATGTCTCCATTCAGCATGCCCTAGATACTCTTGTTTATATTCTTTTCTTTTATTGATCCGAAAGACATGCTCTAATATTCACACTATGTTATTTAGGCATTTGGCCTAATATTATTTCTTTGTTAGACTTGTATTCGGTTAGAGCTTTTGTATTGTTAACCAAATTCGTGGGGGTTGTATTGTTGGTTTCCAGACTTATTCCGCTTTTATATAAGATATGACAACTTTATTAGATATTGTTATTTCCGTATTTCTCCTTTGTTTATGAGGTTAATTAGGGGAGTGGTTCGCCTATCGACGGGAAAATATAAGTGCCACCAGGATCCCTAAAAGTGGTCGTGACACTTGGACCCACACCATATATCATACCACTCCAATATCAATATCATCACAACTGTGAGTGTATAAATGCAAATGATAATACAAGGCAAGAATCATAATGTCATGAAATGCAACAAGAATAGAGATGAATATCACATGCTTTCAGAAATACATCAACATATAATTCAAGTGCAATTAGGATATTATATCAAACTATGTGTGATGAGTAAATACAACAATAACAAGTATGTCGACTAGCCCACATTATAGCTACAAGCCCAATTTATCAGCAGTCGAAACAACTTAAGTCTGATTCCCCAAATTATCCATCATCACAGTTCAACACTGGTACCCACTCAACTGTTCATCACAACCATTTGACTAGGACCCCCAAACACGCTCAATACCCCTCTATATTTATAACTAATTACACCCTTCTATCTAAGTCTTGTGAAAGTAAACCATAGCCTACCTCAAAGCCAAGCAGGAGCCACGAACGGTCGACTCTCCACTCACGTCTTGACTCTTCGGAATGCCTCGTACGTAACCGTAGTCTAACACACAAGTTCTACACGTTAATATCGGACCAAGCACATACAAGGACTTAATCCTTAACCATATAAAAGGATACCTAAAATCCATCCCAGGCCCACGGTGGTAAAATCCAAACTTTATTACTAAAACGGCTTTCAAACAAGCTTACTAGTTATAACCCGAAATTAATTTAAAAAACAACCTTATTTAGACCCTCAATTTCATGATTCAATAGCAATCCCAATTTGCAAACCCTAAAAATTTTCCCCAAATAATAAAAAGTTCCATACTCAAATTAAATTCACCACATGGTTATTTTATCAACACATATACTTATTTAGAAAATCAAGATCTACCAAATCATTTTTCATCATTTAACCATGACTTATTTACGCCCAAGCTACCAAGAAGTTTCCAACTTATCTTCCCCAATTTATAATCTACCCCAAGACTAGAAACATGAAATAAACTCAAGTAGAAGTGAAAGGGTTACCTTCCATGAAGAATCTAGGTCCTATCTTCAGAATATCCTTCAGACCAACCCCCATTTTGAGATAAAGGTTTTTGGAAAGTGGGATGATTTTAGGGCATTAAATCCCACTGGTCAAACAACACTTCCGCCTTTATAGAATTGACTTCGCAGGCGCGGACGCTCTTCGGCGTGATAAGGGACCACTGAGGTGAAGGCACTTGTTACCTTGCCTCAACACAGACGCGAGAAAGAATGCATAGGCAATGACATAACATTTCTTCCGACGCGGGAATGACTTCACTGGTGCAGAAATTGACCTCTCAGAATTTCTTCAATCAATTAATACTGTTCCTGAATTGTAAGAGTTACTTTACTCACAAAATCTATGTGTAAAAGTTATCGGCAAATGCCCGTACGAGGGATATGACAGAAAATTAGACGGAAGGTTTATAATGACCGAACGGGTCATTACACTAGGATTCATTGCTGCTCTAGTAAGGATGCTTTGGTGCGTATTGTGGGTTATTTGAGGGTATGGCCTATGTGGGCATACTATTGGGTACTTCAGATGGTTCTCACACTAGAGTTGGGGGTTGAACTCCAGACCAGATTAGATGTTCGCTCCGAGGGTCCAGCCAGTTCCGCCAGCCTAGCCACCTGCTGCTGTGGCTTCTCATTTTGATGATGTGGTTTTGCCTGGTATATCTAGCCAATAGGCCGATTATGACTGTTGAGGAGCAGAAAACGTGTGACGGATTTAAGAAGATGGATCCTCTTAGATTCTCTGGGAAGCCGAGTGAGGATTCCTATAAGTTTCTGATTAGTTGTCATGAGAGGCTGTATATTTTGGGGTTGGTTGAGTCGCATGGAGTTTGCTACACAACATTTTAGATGGTCGATAATATCAGCAGTGGTGGAGGGATTTTATCAACAGTAAACCAGTGGGGTCACCTCCACTCACTTGGGCTTAGTTTTCTGAGAGGTTTCTGGACAAATATGTCCCTCATAGTATTAAAGAGCTCAGGAGGGATCAATTTAAGGGCTTTGTAACGTCTCGAACCATGACTTAGGTGAAACACGACCAATGCCTGACTGCATATGATCGAACAAACCACATGGCTTGCTGAATTAACATGGAAATCAAAATATATAATAATAATAATGATCTAAGCATGTAAAATTGAATACTGAAAAGATAGTCTGAAATATCATAAAGGAAATAGTTTGAAAAAATAATAAGTCGAAAATATTGATTATCTGATGTGTCATGCTAAACTAGTATATGAAACCTCTGAACATGAGTCTGGCTACTAAAAACTGTTAACCAGGACAAGGCCCTAGCATACCTCTACTGTAAAAATGTAACATGAACATAACTAAATTGACACGCCGAATGAAATGGAGCTCACCAATAGCTGATACTGATGGAATCCTAGCAAAAAGATCCATCGTCCTGAAACTCAATACCTTTACAGTGAAGTGCAGGTTCGAGCAAAAGGGACGTAAGTATATTTGAATTGTACCGTATGGAAAACAATTGAAAGAATAAGCAGGTACATGAAATAATAGCAACTGAAACTCTAACCTAAGCATGAGCATGTGTAATATCTGGCATGAATATATATAATAAAAATAAAATATGGTAAATTAGTTTAAGTGGGAGAGCTTTAGTACAATCGACATGAAAGCACCACACTGGAATTTGGCATTTGATCTCTACCCGATGAACAAAGCCATCTCGTACATTGCCGAGGTACAAGACATGAACATGACATGAAATGATTTAATAACCCGCAATGGGTAACATGACATGAAAGGATCCAATAACCAGCAATGGGTAACATGAATGAATCGTCCTAACTGGGCAGAGCGATCCTTCTCCTACTTTGGCATACATATTTTTAGGTATTAAACCTTCTCGGTAATTTGTGCAACTCTCAAAATATGGACATAAATATATTTGGCTTCTAAGCCAATGAATTTCATGAATATAACGTGTAAACATGATTTGTAAATGTAATTTAATATGAATATAAATATATAATATAACTTATATGAAAACATGTATAATTTCATGAATTGAGTAATAATGATTCATGACTTGTATTTTAGAACTAATGGAATTCAAAACATGTGTTCATGGATTATGGACAGGTACATGATGATCATAATGACATATCATTAATACAATTAATGAAATGATAGAAGCACGTTATATATAGTTGTACAAGTATATAGGGTCATCATGAAGTAGATCAAATCTTAAGTCTGAGGGAATTTATGTTTTATGGATTAAGAACGGCATGGGAAAGAACAATGATGTTCCCACATGTGGATAGAAGCTCTATATACCTTACTCACTCCTAATCTTGTAATAAAAATCTGAACTTGATGAAGAGTTCCCAAAAGCTTAAGCTTAATTCCTTGAGATGGGTTTTCTTGAAAACCCTAGGTTAAGGATCAAGATTTCGCTTAGAATTCATGAGGATGATGTTAGAATCACTTGGAATTGCATGAAATGAGCTTACCTTGATGTAGGAGAATGGTGGGAGGAGAGAAACTTTGTTCTAGGGCTTGGAAGAATAAAGAGTAAAATAAAAAGACTAAAAACGCGAATTATATAGGTCCAACTGTCGGACCACTTTTACGATCAGATTGTACAGTCAGTATCATTATTTACGGTGAGTGGTACGAGCCGTATAACTTTTACAGTCCATATATAAGTGTCATAATCTAGTAGTCACTTTCTAGTGAGCCTCAAAACTTGAGGGTCATCCTACGGTACAAAAGTACGGTCTGTAAAATTTTATACGGACCGTATAAGCCATCGTATTTCAGTGGTTTTTTATGGTCATTGTACGGTGAAATTTTTACGGCACATATAACTTTCTACGGTCCGTAGAATCTTAGCATAAAACATGAATCACTGAACAACAATGGATTTCAACTTTACACTCCATGTCTCGATTTTCTAACTTTTGAATCATGAACAAGATTTAGTTTTGAAGGTACGAGGTGTTACAATATCTTCCCCTTGGGATCATTCGTCCTCTAATGATAGGTCATGGTTAAGATAGGAACTGGACCTGGCATGGGTACATGAATGTGAGGAAACATGACATAGAACATGGGGACTAAAATGACATGATTATATGAAAACATTAACATGAGGGCATGAGACATGAGTTATGAATACATGAACGTGAATCATGAGACATTTGTCCTTGAATGATGGTCATGGCTAGAAGTGGGACTAATTTCTAGAATTATACAGAAATTTTGATAGAGTTTCATTTGTAGATAGGACTATCCTAACATTTCTCAAACACTCGTCAGCTAACCAGAGCATAACACAAGCCTCACCGGGCATCATATTACGCGTGACATGACGTACCATGGTAACTGTAGCATGGATGTGACTAACATGAATATTAAACTAGCTTGAGTACGTGAATACCAACTATCATGAATATCGGTATGACATAACACATGAATATTAAAATGAATGAATACATGAATACTATACATGATATTTGGAAAAGAATTTGTAGGCACGAATGACATGGGTACTGTAACATAAGCATGAAGATGATATGATTATATGGACGTGAGGAGCAAGACATGGGACATGAATACATAAAGACTGGATGACATGGATACATGAGTGCTAAACTGATATGAGATATGAATACGTGTAAACATAGATATCATAACATGATATTTGATTGCCAAAAATATGAGTGTTACAACATGAGATATGAATGTTGAGCGGAGATGGGACCTGAACACTGAACTGACATGAGGTTTGAATACTTGAGTGTTCCTCTTTGGCTTCCCATGTAGCCTGCTTCACATTTTGGTTTCTTTACAACACTTTCACTAGAGCAACTTTCTTAGTCCTCAACTTATGAACTGGATGATCTTTTGTAGGATCCTGTATGGTCTAATATATTTGGGACTAACTTCCCTTTCTTCTCAAATCACATGATGCCTTTCATAGGAAAAACTTTCAAAAATACCTAATCGTTAACATGAAACTCTAAATCTCTGCGCCGCACATTCGCATAGGACTCTTGTGACTCTTAGCCATTTTCAAATACTCCTGAATTAATTTAACTTTCTCAACTACCTAATGGACAAGGTTTTTCCCTAGCAATTATGTTTAACCAACTTCATACCAACCAATAGGTGATCTACACCTTCACCCATAAAAGGTTTCAAATGGTGCCATCTTGATACTAGCATGATATCTATATTTGGAAACAACTCAATAAGAGGCAAATGATCATCTCAATTACTGTTAAAGTCTAGGACACATGCATTCAACATATCTTTGAGTGTTTGGATTGTGTGCTCTGCCTAACATCTGTTTCACAATAAAAAACGATATTGAGATGGTATCCAATCCCTTCTAAAAAGACTTCAAAAAAATATTCTCTTTGAACTGGGCACCTCGATCTGATCCAATGGACATTGGAGGCCCATGGAATTTGGAACTTTCCTGAATATATAACTTGGCATAATCTTCTGCTGAATCGGCTTTTGCTTGCTACCAATTTGGAAACTTAGTCACGAAATTGGTTACATTCTCCTTCATGTCATTCCACAAATAAACCTTCTCAAGGTCATGATACATTTTCATGGAGCTTGGCTAGGTAGAATATCTGAAACTGTGTACCCCTGCCATAATCCTCTCTTTGCGTCTATCTACATTCAGGACGCAAATTTTCCTTCGTACCTTAGAGTACCATAATCTCCCCTTGTTTAGAAGCCATTAGTATATGTTTGTGAATTCCTTCCTTTAGCTGCAATAAATAGGGATGATGAAACTATTTTCCTCATTTTCTCAACTACTAAAGAGGATTTGGCTTTGTTCTATACAATAACTCCACCATCTTCGGGGTCCAAAAGTTGAACTCCCAGGTTTTCTAAATAATGAACTTCTTTCATCATGATTCTCTTGTCTTCCTTAACATGATCTAAACTACCTATACTTGATATCTTTCTGAGATAGTTCCTGAAATACTCATAGTACTATTGTGCGCTAAGTCTTGGACCAATACCCTGAAGAATAGAGTCTCGTGCGATGGCACTACCTTTGTGACACATAACTGGGCATGATCTTATAGATTTTTTGTGATCGCTTAATTGATGATAACTGATCTTTACACAAGTCAATCAATGATTACTCTACTCACTTCATGGTTCTTGAAAAAATGAGGCACAACCTTATGGAGACTATCTTATTATTCCCTCATTACTGAACTGAGGTTCTTCATATCTCATGTTAAGCCTTCGATTTTCAAATATTCAACTGCACTCATTGACAATTTACACATATCTCTCTTGCACCAAAGGTTAAGATCTTATATTTGGGGATCCTTCTCTCTCGTTGAGATCCAACCAACTTTCCTCATCTTCTGCAATTCATTGCACTTTATGTCACTGATGACTCATCTTTTGACTCACTTATGAGTGATCTTCCTTACTAGGAAAAACTGAATTACTAACATGAACGGAGAACTAAATTACTTACATGGACTGAATTACTGTCTTAATGACTTAACTTCGCTCACACTATTAGTCTTAGGGAGATCCCCTTTTTGATAACTCTAAAAGACTATTCTTCTGTAATTTTCTCTCTTACTGCTTAGCTGATTTTCTTCTCCCACTGTCACTGTACTTCATGTTTATCTTAAACTCTTTGGGTTCTATCACGCATTCGGTGTATTCAAACTACTACTCACTCATAAGGGTTAACTAAACTAAGGAAATCAAATTGGACCTCTACTAGCTTTGCTGAAATTGCTAATTCACTATATTTCAAAACTTACTTATTATTCTTTTCTAACCACTGATATCATCATCTTCTCTGGTTCTGTCTTGAATACTAAAGTGAAGCATAAGATTATTTCTAACATCCTTCATCATCTGACTCTATTCTGCAGTCGTATACTATCTTTTTTATACTATAGACATGGATCACACTTAGTGAAAATTTCATCATTCTTAAATGAAAAATTGAAATATCTAACCCTAAACTTTCAATACACTTTAAAATCATATCACATTATACACATCCAGGGTAAACACTTACTCACATAATTTAAGGGGTCTCCTTATCTCATAATAATATTTGATTCTTGTAGTAACTTACTAACATCATACTTTCTGGTTTTGATATGAATAAACTTAAATAATTTAAAACTATTCTCATAAATTCAGTACCGTCTGTTCATGGTTCTCATACCGTAGACAATCTCTTCTTTGTCAATTTCATGGGTCATACGACAAAATATACATCTTTGAAAAATTGAAACATTCTAGAATCAAAGGTGATTTGCCCTTAGGCTATTTTCTGTTCAAAATCATAGTGATCAATTTATGCATGTTGCGGCTAAATTTATAACATGTTACCCCATAGGGTCTTAAATCTGAGATATCATCCTCCTATTTGTGGCTCCATGGTCCACAATCAAAATAAACTTGTTCTGTAAGGTATAGAACATACATATATAATAATATGCCCAAACTTGTCCTTCAAAGGGTACTATCACCTGATAAATTATTTCATGACCCATTTGGTGAGTTATGGGTCTTAACATGTACTTAACACATACGAAGATTTCACTATAGTCATCATTACTTACACTTTCTTTTAGCACCCATAGGCATCGCCGAATACTCACAAGTCACAAGAATCTCGGTACACTGAAAATTAGAAATGTGATAACTACATAATCGAACACTAGTGTACTGAATAATCATAATCCTGCTAACTGAAATATTGTATAACCAGTAACTGAGGTTAACTAATAACCACAAATCATGATAATTGCTTTTGTACTTTCTGATAAGGGTTATGCTCTAGTCTATAGTAACTAGGCATTTTGTTCCACTTCGTTATTATTTCAAGTCTCATCTGTTACCAACATGTACTTCCCGATTATACCCCAATGGGTAGTCATCTTCACTTGGACCATTAATCCTTCTCACTGCTTACGTATTTGATACATTTGGAATTTGATAGGAAGAGAATGTTATTTACTACTCTAAGTTTCATGTCATGAGTTAGAAAAGTTCCTGAAAGCATAGCTCTAATTGCACGATCTAGAGTGTGAAAGAAGTGAGACTATCTTAAATGTCTTGGTAGTTAACAATTTATATGTGTGGTGCGCACACACATATAAAGGAAACTCCACTGGACATCGTTTCATAGACTCCCTAAGACACATGAACCTAGAGCTCTGATACTAAGTTCTTTAACGCCCCAAACCATGGCACGGAAGAAATACAACACTTGATGCCTGACTGCATGTGATCGAATGGATCCAATAACTAGCAATGTGTAACCTGAAGGAATCATCCTAACTGGGTGGAGCGATCCTTATCCTACTTTGGCATACGTAGTTTCAATTATTAAACCTTCTCGGTAATTTGTATTTTATATGGTATAAAAGAATGGCCTGTATAATTTTATACGGATCGTATAAGCCACCGTATTTCATTGGTTTTCGACGGTCGTTGTATGGTTCAATTTCTATGGCCCGTATAACTTTCTACGATTTGTATAATCTTGGGGTAAAATATGAATCACTGAACTGCAACATATTTCAACTTCACACTCCCTGTCTCGGTTTTCTAAACTCTTTAATCATGAATAAAACTTAGTTTTAAAGGTGTGAGGTGTTCCAATCTTGAGGCATGATAACATATTTGACATAGTATGAGACTAGGTTCCATACCTTGGCCTGACATGCTATGATGATACAACCCAATGAGGCAGAGAGAGTGAGGAGATTTGTCAGGGGATTGTCTATTTTGATTCGTTTGGGTGTTTCATAGAGTGCCACTTTAGGAGCTTCATTTCAGGATGTGGTGAATGTCGCCAAGGATATAGAGATGATTCGGCAACAGAGTTTTGAGTAATGAGAGGGCAAGAGAACCCGATATGTTAGTATCTATGGTGGTGCTCTACCTAGGAGTCAGGGTTATCAGATGAAGGACTATCATTGTCCCTGGTCTAGCAGGCCCATGTATGCAGATATATCAGTGTATGAGCATAGTTTGACCAAAGCGGGACAGAGTTACCAAGGTCCCTATTCCAAGCCTTCAGGCTATGTAGGGAAGTCTAGTTATTTGAGTTCTTCTTTGCCTATTGTGGTCAGTAGGGGATGCTTTGAGTGTGTAGACCCAGGGCATTTTTAGAGAGAGTGTCATAGACTTAGGTGCGGTGGTTCATTCTAGGGTTCTTAGAGTTCTACACCTAGATCATCACAGTCGTCAGCTAGAGGAGGCACTCAGAGTGGTAGAGGTGGTTAAGATTTTAGTAGGGGTGGTTCCCATACTAGCTGAGGTGGTAGTTATGTGGGTACTCACTCTGAGGGTGTTCATCCCCATTGTTATGCTTTTCCAAGTAGGCCAGAGGGTGAGTTTTCGAATGCCATCAATCACATGTATTATTTTGGTTTGTCATAGGTCGGTTTTGATGTTATTTGATCCACACTCTACTTATTCTTATATGTCAACCTATTTTGTTTTGAGTCTGGATATGCTAAATGAATCACTTGATTTTCATATATATGTTTCTACTCCTATTGGGGATTCCGTAGTAGTAGATCGGGTATATCAGTCGTGTGTAGTTACTTTGATGGGATATGACACTCAAACAGATTTAAAAGTCTTATACATTCTAGATTTTGAAGCTATAGTTGGAATTGATTGGTTATCTCCGTATCATACAATTTTATACTATCATGCCAAGACAGTCACGATAGTTATGCAAGGGATTTCTAGAGTAGAGTGGAGAGGTGCTTCTAGTCACGCTCCGAAGAAGGTGATATTATTCCTTATGACTCGTCGGTTAGTGGAGAAGTGTTTGGCTTATTTGGCGCATATTTAGGATACTAGCAGGAATATTCCTACACTTGAGTCCATACCAGTCCTGAGCGAGTTTTCTGAGGTTTTCCCGATGGAACTACCAGTTATTCCACATGAAAGTGATATTCATTTTTATATTAACTTGGAGTCGGGCACTCATCCCATTTCTCTTCTGCCATATCGGATGGTATTGCCGAGTTAGAGCAATTATAATATTTGTTGAGCAAGGGATTTATTAGACCGAGTGTATCTCCTTGGGGTTCTCTGGTGCTATTTGTGAAAAAGAAGGATGGATTTATGAGTATGTGTATCAATTATTGGCAATTGAACAAGACCACCATCAGGAACAAGTATTTGATACCTCACATTGATGACTTATTTGATCATCTTCAGGGTGCTTTGATCATCTCTAAGATCGATTTGAGATTCAGTTATCATCAGTTGAAGATTAGAGCGGAGGATATCCCTAAGATAACTTTTCGGGTGCGTTAAGACCATTAAGAGTTCCTAGTGATATCATTTGGGTTAATCAATGCCCTAGCAGCTTTCATGGACCTGATGAACAGGGTGTTCAAATGGTACTTGGATTCCTTCGTCATTTTAGTCCTCAATGACATTTTGGTCTACTCTCGTAGTAAGGAGGAGCACACTCAACATTTGAGAATTGTGCTTGGAGTTTTGAAGGAAAATCAACTTTATGCAAAGTTTTTGAAGTGCAAATTTTGGCTTAATTCGGTGGCATTCTTGGGGCATGTAGTTTCCAAGGATGGTATCATGGTGGATACTAAGAAGATTGAGACAGTTCGGGATTGGGTTAGACCCACTTTGGTGACCGGGATACGGAGTTCCATTGGCATGGTCGGGTACTATTGGCAATTTGTGGAGGGTTTTTCTTTTATCGCATCTCCATTGACTAAGTTGACACAAAATAAAGTGGCTTTCCAATGGCCCGATGAATGTGAGGCAAGCTTCCAAAAGCTCAAGACTTTATTCTACTGCAGCTCTTTTTACCTTACCCGTGGAGGGGGAAAGATTTTTGATGTATTGTGATGCTTCACAAATTTGTCTTGGTTGTGTGCTGATGTAGAAAGGCAAGGTAATAGCTTATGTTTCGAGGCAGCTGAAGGTTCATAAAAGAACTACCCAACTCATGATTTGGAGTTGGCAGCCGTTGTATTCGCTTTAAAGATTTGGAGGCATTCTTTCTACAGGGTGCATTGTGAGGTATTCACATATCATCATAGCCTTCAGTATATATTCAGTTAGAGGGATCACAATGTGAGGCAGAGAAGGTGGTTAGACTTTCGCAAGAACTATAACATGATTATCTTTTTATTACCCGGGCAAGGCCAATGTTGTGGTGGACACCTAAAGTCAGAAGGTAGTAAGTATATGTAGTATATCTTTGTTACTGGTGGGAGAGCGTTCTTTGGTGATGGACGTTCAATTTTTGGCCCACGGTTTTGTTAGGCTTGATATTCAAAGCTGGGCAGTTTTAGCTTGTGTGGAGGCGGTGTCATCCTTATTGGAGCAAATTCGAGCTCAACAGTTTAAAGATGAAAAGTTGTGAAAAATTTGGGATATGGTGTCACGAGGAGAAGCCAAGGAGGAAATTTTTTTATGATGAGAGTGTCTTGAAGATTAAGTGTCGTATTTGTTTACCTCGATCGGGTGACTTGACTAGGTTGATCATAGATGAGGCTCATAGACTGAGATATTCTATTCACTCGGGGGCTACTAAGATATATCTTGACTTGAAGCAACACTATTGGTGGTGTATGATAAAGAGGGACACAATGGATTTTGTCTTTTAGTGTTTGAATTGTCAACAAGGGAAGTGTGAACACAATCAGCCAGGTGGAGTGATTTAAATGATGCCTATACCCAGGTGGAAATGAGAGTGGATTGTTATACCTTGTATAAGTTTGATGTTATTTGGGTTATGGGATCGGTTGACCAAGTTGGCTCATTTCATTCCGCTTCAGACTACCTATAATTCCAAGAAGTTGTCCAGGATCTACATCCGGGAGATAGTTTTCCTACATAGGGTGCCCATTTCTATCATTTTGGATCGAGACACGTATTTTATGTCTCACTATTGGAGTTTGATTCAAAATGAGTTGGGTACTCGGGTGGAGCTTAGCACAACCTTTCACTATCACACTGATGGCTAATTCGAGGGGACTATTCAGGTTTTGGAAAATATGTTGCACCCCTGTGTTACTGATTTTGGTAGTTATTGGGGTCAATTTTTGCCTTTGGCAGAGTTTTCTTATAAGAACATTTATCACTCGAGTATTGAGATGGCTCCATTTGAGGCTTTGTATGGTAGGAGATGTCGATCTATGATTGGTTGGTACGATGTCTTTGAGGGTATACCATGGGGTACAAACTTGTTGAGAGAGTTCCTGAATAAGGTGAAGTTGATTAAGGACAGGCTTCTCACAACTCAGAGTAGAAAAATGAGTTATGTAGATCAGAGGGTTCGTGATTTGGAGTTCATGGTTGGAGAGCGAGTATTATTAAAGATTTCACCAATAAAGGGTGTGATGAGGTTTGAGAAGAGGGGCAAGTTGAGCCCAAGGTACATCGGGCCAATTGAGATTGTCCAGCGTATTGGTGAGGTATCTTATTAGCTAACCTTACCCCTGGGTTGTTGAGTGTTCATCCTATGTTCCATATTTTGATGCCAAAGAAGTACCACATGGATGGTTCTCATGTGATTCAATGGGATTCGGTGTTACTTGACCAAAATCTGGCTTATAAGGAGGAATCGATAGCCATTTTGGACCACTATATTAGGAAGTTGAGATCTAAAGAGATAACTTCAGTGAAAGTTTAATGGAGGCATCATCCGGGTGAGGAAGCTACTTGGGAGACCAAGTAGGACATGCGGAGTAGATATCCCTAACTCTTCGTTCGTTCAGGTACCTACTTATCTTTACCATTTAAGGACAAATGTTTTCTTTTAGTGGTAGATGATACAAGACCCTCCATGTTGTTTTTATGTATTTTAACTCTTTTTCCCCGAAATACCTTTTCATAGCCTCGCCTTGGTAATTATGGTTTGCAGGGATGTGTGACACAATTTTTAAGGCAATCAGGTTGCTTTTGAATCAATTTTAGTAAAAATCAAAGTTCTTAAGTTAAGAGAATGAGAAATTTTGACCAAAGTCAAACCCGGGGGTAGATGCGTCAGTATCAACATTTTATCGATTTCATTAGGTCTAGAACATAATTTTTAACTTAGTCAAGTTGTTGGTTCGGGTCATTAATTGGAAACTAGTTAAATCTAAAATTAAGGGTTGACTACAATCAACATCGGGTCAAGATGACCTTTTCTCGGGTTTTTGAGTGTGCGAGCAGGTCATATGTGTTTTATGACTAAAATGCATATTTAGTTTGTGTCTAGGGAGTTTTGAACTAGTTGCGGGTGTCGAAACCCCAAATTTACAATTGTTGGTTACTGGTTTTCTAGTGCTAGTGATACTTCTTCACGATCGCAATCAGGGTGTCGCGTTTGTGGAGAAGGAGAAAGAGGAGTGTCGCGATCATGATCGGTTCTCTGCTTTCGCAAAGAGAAAAAAGAGTATGGTCTAGGTTGGGTCACGAGTCATTGCACTCGCGATTAAGGGGTGGGGTCAAGATTTGTCTTTCACGATAGCGAAAGGGGCCACGCGACCGCGAAGAAGACAATGACTTTATCTCTAAACTCGAAAACATTTCCATTTTCATATTTCAAGTTCTAAAGCTCGGTTTGAATATATTTTAAGGGGGTTTTGCTCGTCTAAGCTTGGAGGTAATATTCTAATCCTAAATCTTTCAATTACCATTGATTCTTTTCATTAATTATCAATTAAATCCTGATTTTGGCTAGAAATTTGGTAATTTTCAGCCCTATCCTAGAAATGAGTTTTTCATGAAATTGGGGGTTGACTCATGCTTAGTTTTGGATGATTTTATGGAGTTAACTTACTTAGGCTATGGGTAAACTATTTCAAAAATAAATTTTCAAATTTTCCCTTGGGTCTCGGGATTAGCCTTTTGGATTTGTTTTTGGTTCTGGATAAAGTTTAGCAATATGGGTGTCGATAGACTCGTATACTTATATAGAATACATAAATAATAGATTTGGATCGATGGAGACTTCTTGGAAAGAAAATGCATGTGCTTGAGGGGTTCGTGGCACATTGCTCGGCCTTCGAGGTATGTTAAGACTTGCCTTCACTTTAGGAAGGTTTTCATTAATTAAAGACTTAAAATTGAATTAATAAGGGGTTGTGGGCGTAACGGGGGGTCTTACACTCATGATGTGATATGAATACAGTGTATTTGTATGAGTACTTAATGAAAAGTAGAATAGACTTGTGACGAGGATAAGCATGTGAGCCTATCAACATTGGAGATAGTGTTTAATATACTGGCTTGGTATGGTTGTTGATAATGTGGGATTTGATAGCCATTTTTGACTTATACTTGATTGATTGTGTGAAATCCTTAATAACCTTGTCCATTCTTGAAAAGCAATTCTGTGAATAAAAATGGGAACTTTGGCTATTAAAATATGATATTTGATGAGTTTATATGAATCGTTCGCTATTATGTCCAGTTGTTGAGTTATTCATATTTATGCACTTATTGTGCATTAGTTACAAAGGGGTCAGGTTGCACGCCTGTAATAGGTTGCATTATAATGTAGAAAGGCGAGAAATTTATATGATTCTGAGCATGTGTAGGTCCTTAAGACATGTACCTGATGTGACCAAGGAGGTTTGTATTGATGTCGGGTAGTATATGGACCTCGCAAGTCTCCCATAGGTCACATCTTCCATACAACCCCTAAAGCTCAGTGTATATATAGAGTGTACTGCATTTGCATATCTCATTTTCTTATTCAGTTATGTGATTGATTTCTTAATTGATTTTCTTGATTATTTTAGTACATAGAATACTTGGATAAATGTTTAAGTGGACTATCTTATACTCTGTATTTGGTGATGGTTCTGGTTGAATTGACTCGGTATTGGTAAGATAAGGAAGGGTTTCTACTCACGTCATCACTACCTTTTTGTTGTTAATTTAGGATACATATAGAGTGCATGTGTTTCCCGTACTCAGTCTACACTTTCTGCACTTTTGTGCAGATTCGACTCTCTGAGTACTAGTGGGATCGCCAGATCAAGTGAGTTATGTAGAGATTACATTTGGAGGACGTGGTGAGCTACCTGCTTGTTATGTAGCAACCATTCCTCCCTCTATCTTATTATAGTATTGTCATTTTCGTACTCTTCATACTTTGTAATTAGAGTTTTAGACACGTAAAAAACTCTTGTACTTATGATACCAGATTTTTGGTTGATTGCATTCGTATTCAGTCATTAACTTCCACTTTTCTATTTATAAAGACTTATTATTTTTTATTATGGTTCTTCTCTTAGTAACTTCTTCGTATTTACTTAAATGTTGTATGTTCATGACTTGGATTACCTATTGGTGGAAAAATAGGTGTCGTCATAGCTTAGGCATTTTTGGATTGTGACAACCAGCAACATGTGGTACTAGAAGGGGCAGATATGGGTCGCAGGGATGCGGTCCAGCATAGCTAGCCGCCAAGGCTAGAGGTAGACCTCAATCCACTAGATAGGCACCGCCCGAGCTACCGAAAAATGAGATGTTTAGGTCATACTAATAGTAACCCTAATTAGGGGAGACAATTACAGTACTACCAGAGCTATTGGTGAGGATGGCATTAGTATTAGAGGGTGTTGTTATACGTTTGGATTGGATAGTGCCTCTAACTACTTCTAGATATAGGAGGCGGTGGGTGGACAAACACTAACTACTCATATGCCAATGCAGCAGGTTGCACCAGGCTCATAAACACCATCACCCTCACTTGTAGTAGCCCCACAACTAGTAGTAGCGGCAGCTCAGGAATCAATACACTCAGTGGGTATAATTCAGGCTACGGGTAAGAGAACAGATTTCACAAAGGAGCTTAAGGCCTTCTTGAGCTTTAGGCCGCTAGATTTTGATGCTTCTCCAACTTTTGTTGGTCTACAGAAGATCATTGAGAGATGTGAAAAGATTCTGACTACTTGGAGTTTGCTTCATAAGCATAAGATTGATTTTACAGTCTTCCAACTTTTCGAGTTAGCAGAGTCTTGGTGGAATACTTTCACCAGCAGTGGAAGGGCGAATTTACCTCCACTCACTTGAATTCAGTATGTAACACTATTCATGGACAAGTCTTTTCCTCCTAGATAGTATGATACTATGTGTAGGGAGTTTGAACAACTTCGTCAAGAAGACATGATAGTGATAGAGTAAGATGAAGAGTTCACTAAACTATCGCATTATACTACAGTCTTGCTTTCTATAGAAGAAAAGAGATTTAGGAGGTTTGTTGATGGTTTTTTTATCACGCAACATTGCATGGATAACCACTACGATCGTGCTGAAGGCTATATCAGGAAACCTTTAAAATTTCAAATTTAGTGCATGGGTGCTAAATTTACCCTAGCCCATGCCAACAAGTCCTAAATGGTATTGTTGAATTATATACAATTTTAAAACATGTTTTGGAGTACAAACATTCAAAAAGAGGGGTTGTCTTATTGCATTCTCTCCCCACTTTAATTAATGTTCATCCTCAAATGAGTCTAGAAGTGTACTTATAATCTCAAAAAGTTGCAGGTATTTATCCCAATATCCTACTATCGCTTCCTCACTTAGATAGTATCCCCACAGCACTTTAACTTTCAAAATGCTTGCTTTTTCAAAAACATTTGAAACTTGCATAATTATTGTTATATTACCTAGTCAGTAGTGGATCAAGCGTGTACTAGGACATGTATGATATCTTGAGCTATTGTATGTTATACACTCTTATGACTATGACATGATACTGTTTAGATTCAATAGAATGATCTAAATTCTTTTTATGATAAAATGAACATGACACTCTAGTATTTATTGACATGAAGCATCATAGGGCTATATGACATTGCTATACGTGTTAATAACTTGTACCATGTGATAATCATCAATTGATATTAGTTTGCTTGTATTGTGTGTTGTACTTGCTTTATTTTAAATTTATACTTTTATCATGCTATTGCTCTAGCTTTCCTATAATTAAGGACATAATGAATTTGGTCTGGTCATCCTATTGGCAAAGGCCTATGAGAGCAAACTAGCAATTCTTTTTGTAAGACCTATGACTTTGGCCTAGCAGTTCTATCTGCATACGGTATACGAGTTAGTTTTAGTGGCCGAGTACAAGGGGCCCTACGTCTTTGTGATTTGTTGATATGATTTATGTTCACTGTATTGTTATACCTGCTATGGTGATTTACAGTCCATGTTGTATATACACATTGTTTGTTGTTTACCCATAAAATGGTACAATTGAATTTGTATATGTGGTCAAGGACACGTGGATCTCAAGTGACTGAGTTGGCAAGAATATTAGATAAAATACAATGTGACTAAATAGTATTAAGATAAAGGAAAAAGATAACTAGTCTGAGCCTTATGTTAGCTTCTAGGTAAAGCCTCCGAGCTTAGTATGAAAGCGTAGTAATTGAGATTAATGTTAAAGAGTGTATTGTAATAACTTATATATCTTCATTTACGATGGACCAATATGTCCTATTTATACATGAGCTCATGGGTACACATCCTACGATATATGCTCTTATTAATACAAAAAAATGAATATTGTAAGAACTGGACAATTAGTGCCCCCATAAATGTCATTAATGCTCCGTTGGCAGATGTACGATCAGGCTAATAATGATCATCCATTGGGATCCAAATGGTTCACCTGATCTTCAAAACTACCGGTACCATATATATGCACGATGTCTCTAGTCCCGCTTATGTTTTACCGGTAGCGTCATAGACTGACATGGACATGACTCATCATCATCTGCCACATGTCATAACATAATTCATCCAACTGTATTACACAAATTTTTTCCTATACAAATAGTTCTCGCACTTTCCGGGCGAAATTTTTGCACGCCTGGGAAGTGGATTTAAATTGACAACCAATCAAAACTCTTCAATTTGGCGAGAGACTTCAAAATCTGCCATCCATTCATTTTGCCCTTCCAATCATCATCTTATTGAAATGACGGCAACTTTCCGGCTTCCCTCGATTAACGGAAGACTGTAGAGTCATGATGAAGCGTGTCACTTTATAACACATGTTCTGACACGCACGTGTAATCATCAATTAGCATCCGTCACATCATTTCCTCACTGCAATGATGACTCCTCAATTCTTATAAATACCACATCTTTTTGGTGAGTTTTCCATCCGATCTTTTTTTGTGCAAAATCTCCCTTGAATCTCCGATTTATAATTTTTTTCCTTCTTTACTGTAAATATGTGAAACATTTCCGCTAGTGACAACATTCTTTCAAACACTAGGGGAACCCTAACTCTCAGGATGAAGCACCACCTAGCTGGAATCCTCCTGCTTCTTTCATTCTTCCGAAGACATGGAAATTTGACCATGATCTTTGAGAAAAACAAGTCTCTAGAGTTTTGCCCGGTGGTTGAGATTCTCCCACTGGTGATTATAAAACTCAAATTACCATCGATATACTACCAACGGTAAAGGCTGACTTTCGTTGGTTAATTGAGGTCTTGATCCCTAATAATAATTAAAGAATAACCTCCTATAGGAAAAAGGTATTATTTTGTTTACACTTACCCTTTTTCAATGAAAAATAGATAAGCCATTGATGATGTTATTTTAGAATTTTGTCACCGCTATAAAATTTGTATAACTCAAGTAGGCCCTTAAGTGTGGAGGGTAGTTGCATGCCTCCGATATTTTGCCTGAGAAGCCAACGTTCCCTTTTCCTTAGACCATCTCATTCGCCTCTATTCTTCGTGCATCTTCCGTGATGGGGTCATCAACTTGCACCAGATGGGCAGTAAAGCCATTCTTCCCATCCTTGACGACGATCGTGACTTGGGATAGATGAAGAGGTATGTTGTTATTGCCACCGCTGATCTCCTTCCTTCGGGTAATCACACTATCCCGAAATGATGGAATTTCCACTGTAAGTCTCTCTATACTCCACTCAACTTGGTGCCCTTTAAAGAATGCATAGTCATACCTTAATTGAATCATTTCCTTCCATTCAGCCACTCATTGGGAACCTATAGAGATGTCTAATCTTGGATATTGGATTCAAGCAATCCTTTATGTGTCTGCTCTAGAACTCTGGACGTGGAAAAACCTTGTCGAGGAATAAAATTGGGTCCCTCGTAACCATGGTATGCATATCTTCCTTATGTTCTTCATTTTCATTTTGTTTTTCACGAAACCCACCTTTATCTATTTCTTTCAGGTATTTCCAAATATACTTCTACCGATCCTCACATGGAGGAAATAAAAGATCTGAATGTAGTATCCCTCATCATTCAACAAGGACATAAGGGGAAAAGGCTTTGTAATGAATCTTGTGCCAGTCATCATGTGCTAGTTAAATTATGTGTTTAAAGTTTATTGTCATGCCATAAATCATAGTTTAAGAGCCTATTCAGTATATGTGTTTCCTGTTTAAGATCATATCTGGTTAGGACATATCGAGGTTGGGATTTGAGTTTTTTTTTGCCACTTAATTTTAAAAAATAATATATATATATATATATATATACACACACTTCAATAATTGAACAAGATAGTGTAATAAAAATATCTCAATGCTATTTTTGTGCCTCTTATATTATTTAATAGAAATATAATTTTTTTTAATATAATTTCAAAATTGCAACTTTGTGGTGTTGTTCAAAAGTTGAAAATCACATAGTAAAATTGTAATTAAAAAAACTACATAGTTAACCATACTTTTTCGAATTTCCTCACAATGTCTTGCGGATCTTCGATTGGAATTGGAATTTGTTGATCAAATTGTTCGACGTCGCTTCATGTTCCCTCGAACAAGATTTCATTGTAGTTGTAGTCTTCTTCTTCGTTGATCTCCGGGTGACCGCACCTGCTACGCTCCGCTCGATCCAATCTCTGAAAAGAACTATAATCTCCAATGTGTCTTCTGCCAATGAATGTCTATGCTCTTCTATTTGAAATCTTCCAGCAGAAAAAGCGCTTTCAGACGCTGTTGATGATGCTTGAATGTTCAACACATCTCGGGTCATCTTTTCTAACATCGGAAATGTCTTCTCATTCTGCCTCCAGTATTTCAGCAAGTCTTCATGTTCTTCATCATTGACAATTAATTCGTATGGTACAACACCCTGCAAAATATAAACATCAAATTCGCTAACTTGTGAAGAAGTTGAACCACTAAACATTTTATTTCTAAGTCCTTGAATACTAGCAGCAGAAATCGCATTTTTTTATAAGGTTGCAGCAAAGTAGTAGAAGATGGTACAGAAGCCGGTTGATTATTTGCACTTTGTTGTTGGTAATACATATATACTTCTTTGCATTCAGTGTGTATGCTAGATGTAACTTCTTCTTTAGTTGGTTTGTGAGTTGGTTCTTCAATTGGGTCTATTGGAAGTACTTTTATACAATCATAAATCGTTTCTACAAGTGTTTTACAACCGTCTACTTTAATAGTCGAATTTAATACAACACCAATAATATAAATAGTGGGAATAGGAAAAAAATATTTTTTAAATTTTATAAATATTTTTAATTGATGGAGCGTAAGATGATTTTTTCATATATTTTATCATTTTACAACCGTCTACTTTTATCGTTTCTATATAAAATAACATATTTGAAATAGTAGGATAATAAATACAGGAAAATTCTTTAGTAGATTGAAAATATTTTCTAGAAATCCATTAAGTTCTAAAAACATTTTCCAATCATTATCTACAAGCATATCCCTTGAATTTTTATTATGGGCGTTAAATAATAAAGTTATAGGTTGTCTATAATCGTAAGCAACAAGTAGTTGCTCATACAGAGAATTCCACCTAGTCAAAACTTCTTCTGGAATTTTTCTATAAGGTAATCCACAATCATGACAAGTTTTTTTATACTCTTTGCATCTTTGTATTTTATTACCTTTAAAAATAAAATTTATAGAAAATTGTATTTTATCAAGAATGCTTTAAAAACGTTTTAGGTCATCCTTTACAATTAAGTTATGAATATGGCACGCACATCTTATTTGAAAATGATTAGGAAAACATGGAGTTAATCGAACTTTTAAAAGTCTTATAGCATAATCATTAGAAGTAGCATTATCTAATGTAATAGTCATAATTTTATCAATTATTCCATAATAATCACAAATTTCATTAATATTTTGTGCAATAAAACTTTCAGTGTGCTTATCATCAATATATCTATATGCTAAAATACGTTTTTGTGTAGACCAATTTTGATCTATCCAATGGCATGTTACCGTTAAATAATCATTATTGTTAGTACTACGGCCTATGTCAGAAGTGATAGCCACTTTGCCATTAAAATGATACAGTGCATAACGTGAATATTGTTGATATTCACTTGCAAATTTAAAAACATCTCTTCTAACATTTGATCTAGGAAAATCATTAAAAACATGATTATATATTTCTCGAATATAATGAATAAAATCAGGAGAGGAAAAAAATGATAAAGGCAAACCCTCCATCACAACTAATTTTGCCATATTTTTCCTATCTTTGTTTTTATCATATTTAGGACCAAAAATTCCCCCCGTCGTCAGGTAATTTGACCCTGTACTTGGTCGGGGACACTATATGAACCTTGTCCCGACACATTATGGCATTTGCACACTCAATTTTTTAGCTTGGTATTGATTCCACCTAGTTGTTTGCTCGCCTTGTACATGTCTCAATAAACCTCCCGTCCTACCTTGACTTTTTCCAATTTTAAATTTATAAATATTTTTATAAATTTTACATCTAGCTAGTTGATTCTTTTGGTCCCTATCAAAAAAATCACACGCAGCTGATTTTAATTTTCATTGTGTGGGGCCTCGGCTTATACCAGGGGGAATAGGAGGCATTTCAGTTTTAGTTTGAGGCTGAAACTCAGTCTGAACCTGAGGTTGAGGTACACTAGTGGGTGTGTCATCTAGATTATCGTTTAAATTAAAGTTTGATTCATTTACCTCATCATCTAATGGTATATCATTAAAAAAAAAAGCATTTTAATCTATATGAGTGAAATCAATGAAATCATTGAGACTAGGAATAAAATTAATAGAAGAAGTACCTCTGCCCTTGTTACCCCTACTAGAAGAAGCACCCATACCCTTAAACATACCTCTTAATCATTCCATTTTAATTATGCGAATAAATAATTAAATATAATAAAATTAAGTGTGATAATTAAAATAAAGTAATAATAATAAATTAAAGAAGGAACAAAGGTACCAAACGCCGACGTGTAATCGAGGTTGAAAATTGAAAGTTTGCTCGATGGATGATCTTCAAGCTAGTTGCCAACTTCACTCCCAATTTTTTAAATTTGATATAAATGAGCAAAAAATATAATATTTAATAAGCAATGTAGAATTGTAGACAGACAAATTGAGAGATTAGAGAGATGGTAGGAAGATTTGTGAGAAAAAATGAGGTATTTATAGTTGAGAAATATGGTTAAAGTGTAAACATATTAACTTAGGAGTTAAAAATAAATATTAATAGGGTAGGGGGGTTTATGGGGTGGGGGCCAAAAATGGTCGTTATAGTCGCTGCACAACGACCAAAATCAAAATTTAGTTGTTGTTGCAACGGTTATTTTTGCAAAGGGGAAGGGGGGCTGGCGGGTCGGGATGGGGCGGGATGGGGTCAGGATGGTTCGGGTCGGGTCAGGATCAGGACGGACAGGACGACCAGGACGATCCCAGGCCCCGTCCCTAGTTCGAACCCCGACACCGATAATTTTTTTTATGGGGGACAGGGCGGTTAGCGGGATGGGTCGGGTCGGGATCGGGCCGACCCGACCCACTAGACAGCCCTAGTTTAAACAAAACCTTGAGTTTTTGAATACATGAACTGACAAATATTTTCTTGTGGATTTTAAACCTTAAACAATTTACATCATTTTAAAGCATGCTATAGAGTCAGTAGGACAACGGTATTCTACGGATCCTTAATATCAGGGTGCTAACAGCTTTCCCGGGGATCACCAGAACTCTTACCTTGACTCTGATTTAGATAGGATTTTTCAAACTCTTTGAATAAACCCTTGCATACTGGTTTTCCTAATTTACCTATAAATTAGGTGGCGACTCTAAAATACATTATCCAATTTAGAGCACCATTCAAATTCTTAGTTGCTCTTTATGCGTTTTATGCGTTAACCCGTATAAAAAGTGAACCCTAACAGATGGCAACTCTGTTGGGGATAAACCTATATTTTAATCATAAGGGTTCTAATACAACATGCTTTTTTAAATGATATAAATTATTTATGTATTTAAATACCGCAATTATAACTGTCACTCATGCATTTCATCTTCCGCCAAATGGCATGCACATTCCCTTACATCTGTACACAAAGGTGATTATGCGGGTTTCGCAGTCACACTCTAATATAAAACCAAAAATATTTCTTCGGAACACATTGAAGACGGAGTTGGTACGTGGTCATTCCAACAGTCGACAGTGGTTCACCTTGGGTTGTTCGCTCAGGTCCCTATGTCATTTGCTAAACCATTCTAGTACAACTAGGATAGAGCGAATCCAAATCTCTTTAATTAGCGCATATTGACTTAGACATATTTGGGTATCTCATACCTACCTGGACCTGATAGGTTGACTCCCTTGTGTCATAACGATCTCCTACTTGAAGGCACTGCATCTAACTATTTTCTATGTGGAAGCATTTATGTGCCTTATGTGATGAACCATTGCTCCTTGAGGGGAAACTAATTGTGTTTTGTTTTGTAGATGGCTCCAAATTTAAAATTCGAAATGGTCATAGAAGCACCTGAGATGTTGAAAATCTGGTGGTCATGGCTAAGTATCGTACAACAAAAAGAAGTAACGGACTGTTTAGGACACCTTTCTTCCCTTATGACTATGAAGGGTAACCCCGACCTCTTAGAAGTCCTTACCGTGTATTGGGACAACAAAAGAATGATTTTTAGGTTAGGATACTTTGAGATAACCCAGATCTTAGAAGAGATCTGAGACTGCATAGACAGTGTAGGAACCTGTATGAGATGGAGAAAGAAACTCGACTGCAACCTTCTAGTACCCCACAAACCAACCCTCGGTGAGATTGTTAAGATATTATCCCTAGCTAGTGCCAATTGGATATTTGGCCCGACTGTAGCTTTTAGGAATATCCACACTCGGTTTGGGTCTACCCAGGGCTACGTAGAACATTCCATAGAATTTCATTCCTTTGCCGCTTGAGAAGCTACATGACCTTTAGCCTTCGCTATATGCCTCCTAGGAACCATGGTATTTCTGAAAGACCATTACCAAGCCATAGATACTCGGGTCATCTTTGTCACACATGATATCTTCAATGGCATAACCACCAACGGGGAAACCAAATACTATGACCTAGTTCCAGTCAACCTGTCTGACATTTATCGAGCCTTAGGTCAATACCGAAACCTACAGGGTAATTCCAAGGTTGTAACCTCTTAGTCCAATGGTGGATCATTAAGAATCTCCACAAAATCGAGGTTCCATCATATCGAGACCCCACCCGTAGAGAATATGTCCTTCTAGTCACATACCCAAACTTCGGGACCCAATCAAAAGAGGGGTGGGCTTTCATCTTTTCTAGGCTCCAAGAGGATAGTATCCAATGAAGATTTCCTAACTTCTACTCCGAGACTATATTAGTTAGAGGCCGAAAATGCCATTTCCTACCACTTGTGGGGATCTGGGGAATCCGACCATATGAACCTCTTAGGGTCCTATAACAGTTTGGAAGAGAACATGTAATCCACCAAATTAGAAATATGGGGGAATATGTGTTTGACTATGAGGGTGACAAAATCAAAAGGGTTGCTGACATCATCCGTGAATGGAATGGACGAATCAGGTGGGGTCCAGAGACTTTAGCCGATGATCCTTTTCACCCAGGTCGTGATGAAGACTATGTAGATTGGCTGAGAGAACATTTGTAAGGTACCATCGCACAGGGTCCCGATGTCTACAAGTCTAAACATTATCTGTATTCAAAATCCCAGATCAAAGCTCGCCGCATCAAGATACAAGCGGATGGTCGGGATGCCAAATACCAAGAGAAGATACAACATGACCAGGTCATCCTAGCCAGCTTGACCGAAGAGGTTGACTTCACTAATGAGTGTCTTGAAGATTTAGATGGTCATATAAATAAGGCTATGGATGATGTCGCATCAATTACCCCCATAGAGAGTAGTCGATGGGTTATGTCAGTTCTGATGTTTACTCATCTCTGGATCCAGACCGCCCTTCGAAGGGCCGAGAAAGCTCGAACTGATAGAGCTTCTTCGTCAGCCACTGGATGAGACTTTTTCTAATTTTACTACTTTTTATTCATGTTTTGTAACCCCATCGAGGAAGATATTATTAATTTGAATGAAATGATTATAGGGGCATTGGTTCAATTAACATTTGGCATATTTATACCTCAAACGATTAGAAGCCTTGGAGTAACAAGGCATAGGAACGCGGATATTATAATTGTTTATGTACTTCTATGATATAAACTGCATATGTGCTTTCATGTGTTCCGTCTTGAACTCTTGATTGGTCCCATATTTCGGACACTAACCCAAAAGAAAAACAATAGAAAATACCAAAAGCTGACTAAATTAACCTCCTTTAAAAGGTAGATCTGCTACCCATGGAGACTCCAGATAGTCAAAGTGCTACATCACCAGTAATTGACCTGATCAGAGATAAAGAGACCAAGGAGTCGCTTCAGACCAAGATCCACAAAGTTGATGCGAAGATTGAGTTGGCAAGAGCCAAATTGAAGTAGATTGACTACAAAATCGATTTGGCAAATACCAAATTGAAAGAGGTGGACATTTTGGAATTTGTGGAGAAGTTGACTGAGAGGTCCCACCGAAGGAAAACCATAATACCAAAACCTCCCCAAAGAATTCCAAACTATAATGGATGACTATATCCATCTGACTCAACTACCCAATACCATATAGGGAAGAAAGCGGTGAGCATGATCCTAATGAAGTTGTTGATCAACACGTGACGCCACAAGAGCCATTTCATAGATCATCCCTGATGTGGTAGACCATTGCCCCCAAACTCGCAGATCCTACTTCAGAGTCACACCAAGGGAAGTGCGAAATATCAAAGTTTATGATAGGATGAAAGCTATCGAATTGGCAAAAATATCAAAGTTCAAGAAAATAGTTGTCAGACTGATAAATCAGAATGTCATCCGCAACCTGTGGGGACCTCACACCCTACTAGTCTATGACTCTGCTATGCCTTGTGCAGGAATCACCATAAACACACGGCTAAGATTTCACTGCGTTTGAGGACTCGTATGCCGACACCTTCTCTCTATTATGCCGCACTGACAGAGTTTAACCTCTCAAGACTACCTACAAACGCTTTCCAAGCACTTCAAATATGAAGATATGCTTGTATCATTCAGGAGCTCCGGAACATGACATTGAAGAATGTGAAGCCTTCAAATTCAAGCTGGAGCATTTTGTTAACACTGGCCAGATCTGGCCCGTGATATAAGGTTGCTTATAAGAAAGCCATCAGAAAATGCATGGTCGCAAGGACGATGATCCGTCATGACTTCAGGGCGAAGTCATCTTTTGGGTAATTTACGTGTCCCCTTTCTAGCTTTTAATTAAAAGTATCCCCCTCCTAGTTTTTATAAATGAAACTACGTCCGACCTGATGTCCCGATGAGGGATACGTGGGAAGCCCATATCGGGTCTGGTCAGGGTAAAAATTAAGATTCGGGTAGAATAAATTAGGATATAATTTCTATGTAACCCGAACTATGGCAGGGCCTGACTCTCGAGAAGGAATACTCAGGCAATCTATATAATACTTGGCCCCTATATTATATAAAATATAATCCCCCTATTTATAGGATAGTTTCTGGTCCAGTAGTGATGTGGTGGAAAATCAACCACAAGCCTTCAAACTGAAACCCTAAAAACCCAAAAAACAGCCAAAATGACAAAAAATACCTCCGGAATGGAAAAATCAATCAAGAGCCTTGATTGAACATATGAGTCTATGTGCCTTGTTTGCAACTTATGAGTGATATCTTGTATTGTGATTTCAAACTAACGTACTAACGTCATTTTCTTTTGAGTTAGTTTTTTTCTTATACAAAAGGGTCGATCCATCGCAAAACACTAGCATACTTCACTAGGTCTAAAGTCGCGGCAACATCTTTAAACCAAGACAACCAAGCCAACATGACGCTCCCGAGGATACTCGCAACAAGAATGATATGATTAAGGACATAGTTCCTCAAGATCTCCAGAACACCTCGCACTTTGAGGACATAATCACTCTACTGTTCAAATAAGTCGTTGACCTCCAAGAGCAGGTCGTAAGAAATGAAGCAATTAACACTGCCAAAGAAGCAGCAGTTGTTGAGGCAAGAAGGCCTCCACCACCTAATTTTCAAGCGCCACCAGTTTATGCTCATCCCAGCATTCACCAAAACACTACTACACATACCACTCCCACAGCTGTGGGTACTCCCAAAAGTCACCCCGTGCCCCCTACTGTATCATTCCACAACCCAATTACTCTTATTGACTCCTCGCCAGAATTAGATTACTATGAGGAGATGGAAAGAGCATGGAGGTCCGAGCAGGACCGAAGAGAGAAAGAAATGGAACATAAAATGATGGATCTATTCGAGAAAGCTAACAAAGGCTCCCGCAAAGCAATGGGATTGAGATATGATGACCTATGTATGCATCCAGATTTGGACTTGCCAAAAGGCTTCAAAGTGCCCAAATTTGAACCTTTTAATGGCACGGGAAACCCCAAAGCTCATCTGAGAGCTTACTGCGACCATCTGGTCGGTGCCAAAGAAAATGAGGCATTGTTAATGAGGCTCTTCAGTGGAAGCCTCACAGGTGAAGCGTCCAAGTAGTTCACGGCGCAAGATATCTGCCGCTTGGACTCATAGGAAGAGATGGCCAAAGCCTTCATGTATAGATTTTGCTTTAATATGGAAAATGTACCTGACCACTATTCTTTAGAGAAAATTCACTAAAAATCAATCGAGACCTACCGCGAGTACGCAAGTAGATGGAGGGCCGAGGCCACCTGGGTAAATCCTCTAATGAGTGAGGAAGAACTAGTTTCAGCATTCATCAGATATCAAGATTTGGATTGCTATGACAGAATGTTGGCTATGATCATGAGGTCGTTTGCCGATTTAGTCAAAATGAGGGAGACTATAGAAGATGGTTTCAAAATAGAAAAAATCATTAGCTTTGTAAACAAATCTAATGCATCAAGCTCTGTTGGAGCCGCCAAGAAAAAAGGAGGATATGGCAAACGTCTCTCACACCCCGAGCCCATGAGTCGTAGAAGGGAAAGACCGCAATCATCCTTCGATGTATGTCAATCTCCTCCACCGAGCAACTACATACCATCACCTTATAGACTTATGCCGGTATATTACACACAACCGAATTACCAAGCTCCACTAACAAATTACCAAACACATATACCTATTTATCAAGCTCCATGTCCAAATTACCATATTTCTGCACCCGCGCTTCAAGTGCCCCAAAAACCTACAACATCATCGCACCCAGATGTCTCCAGCCACATACGATCTACCATGCTATAATTTTGAGAAGAAGCCTCCTCGAGTATTCACACCACTCCCAGAAATGCAAACCAATCTGTTTGCCAAATTAAGTGTTGTCGGTCTCATTAAAGCTATGCTGCCAAAGCTTGCCAATCCAAAGAGTCATTTTTACAAACCCAATCAAACTTGTGCTTAACATTATGGGGGAATGGGCACTCAAATAAGGATTACATCAATTTGAAGCACTAGTTTCAAAATATGATTAACAAGCGAGAACTCATTCTAGAGGCTGCAGCGCGCCAAATGTGAATAAAAATCCCCCTCTGAATCATGGTACCACTCACATATATATGATTGAAAGTGAAAATGATTGGGTGAAGTGCCGACTATTAGCCCAAAAGGGTATCAAAATCTTAGAACGCTATAAGAAAACCCTATCTTTAAGATATTGATCTTGGCCCCAAAGAAGTTGTTCGTCATCCAAGTACCCCAAGTGGTCATCCTAGCTCTAAAAGGGGAAATTGCAGTCATGGCTCAAGGTATGACTATATTAGAGAGGTGTTACGCTTACGAAGAAGCGGCGCAAGAAGCGCCCTACAAAGAAATTGGTTCAAGAAGGCCTATCACTAATGGAGAAGCTAAGGACTTTTGGTGCTGGATGCAACCAAATTATTACTCCATTATGGAACACCAACAGAAAACACCAGCCAGAATCTCGGTGATGTCACTACTTTAGAGTTCTAAACAACATCGTCTAGCCTTAATAAAGGTGTTAGACGAGGTCCACATCCTAGCAGGGACCAGTAGTGAAAGATTGGTCGACATAGTAGGCCACGTCATCAGGTCATATCAGATTTCAGTCACTGCTGACAAATTGATGTGAGAGAGAATGACTCATAACAAAACCCTCGACATCACTATCAAGTGTCAAAGTAAGGTTATCTCCTGAGTACTTGTCGATAATGGGTCCGAACTCAATATTTGCCTCTTGTCAACATTGAAATAATTAGGTTACAATATTATAAAGATACGCCAGAGTCGTACCAACATGAGAGCTTTTGATGGGCACAATATGACCCCGCGGGTAAAATGGACCTCAATATACAAATAGGGCCTGTGATTTCATCATAAAATTTCAAGTAACAGATATCAATGCCAACTACAATCTCCTATTGGGCAGACCATGGATATATATGGCTGGAGCTGGGATACATATGGCCAGAGTTGTGCCATATTCTCTACACTAATCAATGAAGTTCATCTAGGAAGATCATGAGGTCATAATCCATAAAGCGGGAAGTATCCACACTTATCCCGACAACTCTGTGTCTGTAATAGAAGCGGTCGGAATGGATAAAGATTTCCATGTAATAGAACTTATGGGATCCCCCCACCAAGGGGATGATGAAGACACTCTGATGTCGTCAGCCCACAAGATGGTCGCTGACATTATGCTCTGGAATGAGTTTGAACTCGGTAAAGGCCTAGGACGAGAGCTCCAAGGCATTCGAGAGACAGTGGCACTTTCAGAAAATGAGTATTGCTTCGGCTTGGGGGTACATACCAAGTTCTGCGGAATCCTATGAGGCTGCAAAGAAAAAGGGAGGCCCTCTAGAGATGAGAAAGCCATTCCCGGTTATGTACTAGTCATTTCCGGACTACACGCCACACACAGTGGTGGGGACTCAAAAAAAGGATTGGGAATGCTATTCCAAGATGAGGAGTGTGTCGCTATACTAGAAGAATGCTTTGAAGCACCCACAATCAGCGATACAAATCCGAATGAGCAGTTGTCCAACTGGACCTCTACCCCACTCTTCGCTTCTCGATGGAGAGAAAATTTCAAATTTATTTTCCAAAATCAGTGAAAATTGGCTTGAGGCCTGATCCTTCACCCTTTATGTTATTAACTTTCCAAGTATTGTTCAAAAAATAAAATGACTCGACAATTGATCCTATTCATAACCGCAGTTTGTGCTTTCACAAAATTCAATGAAAAGCCTCCATTTATGCTAAAACCAATCTTTATTTATCTATATAACATGTTTTTACACACTAATGATGCTTTACCTTATTTTTCAATAATAGCATAAAAACTCCGCATAATGTCATGACATGTCATGAGATAAGTGAGTCGAGTGATACAGAGATACGGAATATGAGGAGTATGATAAAGAAGTAGAGTTACCTAAATACCTCGTGGATGAGGAAGATCAATACGAGAATAGGCAGACGTCTAATTTGGATGAGACATAAATGATTGACCGTGGAGACGGGGAAACGATTAAGGAAATAATGATAAGCATACACTTGGACGCGCCTAAAAAAGAAGAACTAATAAATCTGTTAAGAGAATATGTCGACGTATTCGCGTGGTCATACGCGGATATGCTCGAGTTGAGCACAGACATCGTAGCTCACAATCTACCTATCAACGAATGATTCACCCCAGTTAAACAGAAGATTCGACAGGTCAAGCCTGATCTCAGCATAAGAATCAAGGACAAAGTCGAGAAATAGATAAAATTAGGGGTCATAGAACTAACTCGGTACCACACATGGCAGGCTAACATCGTGTCGGTACCAAAAAATTATGGAAAAGTCAGAATCTGTGTGGACTATAGAGATCTTAATCGAGCTAGTCCCCATGATAATTTCCCACTTCCGAACATCCACATCATCATCGATAACCGCGTAAAGCATGAATTGCAGTCATTCGTGGATTATTTTGCCAGTTATCATCAAATTCTAATTAGTGAAGAAGACGCTCAGAAAAAAAGGCATTCATAACTCCATGGGGAGTATATTACTATTGTGTAATGTCGTTCGGTCTCAAGAACGCATGTGCCACTTAAATGAGACCAATGACCTACATATTCCACGACATGATGCATAAGGAAATTGAGGTCTACGTGGACGATTTCATAATAAAGTCGCGAGAAGGCTCCAACCACATCATACACCTGTGGAAGTTCTTTAACTGACTTCATAAGTTCAATATGAAATTGAATTCGGCTAAATACGCATTTGGAGTGCCCGTCAGGAAATTGCTAGGGTTCATAGTCAGCTGAAGGGGCATAGAGCTAGATCCTACAAAGATTAAAGCTATTCAAGAGCTTCCACCACCATTTACCAAGAATGACGTAATGAGCTTCTTGGAAAGGCTGAACTACATCGGGTGCTTCATAGCATAATCCACAGTAATCGTGGAGCTCATTCTTAAGCTACTAAAAAAGGACGCACCAACCAAGTGGGCTGACGAGTGTCAAAAAGCATTCGACACCATTAAGAGGTACATCTCTAATCGGCCAGTTCTGGTTCCTCCCGGGCTAGGGAGCCCATTGTTGCTGTAATTATTTGTGTCAGACAATGCATTTGGATGCATGTTGGTAACAACGTGACACCCAATTTCAAGAAAGAACGGTGTAATTTGTTTCAAGAATAATATACGGGTTTTGCTCACCGCTTTAATATCGTTCTTTCATTTTGTGGTATAGTTGAATCCAGGATTTCTTTAAAATGAAGTAAGGTTAAAGAAGAGTAGTTTTTGGCATATAAGATGGATTATGAAGGGGTAGATCTTGTCATCGTCATTGGAAATTGTCTGAGGTATGTTAAGGCTAATCTTTCTTTCTTTTGGCATGATCAAATAACGAAACATAAATGTATTGTTATCTTATACATTATTCTACTCTTAGTAGTTAAGGATGTCTCTATTATTCACTCCTATGAAATTTATTTCAAAGCATGTCTAAATATGTTCCTAAGTCCCTAATAAAGCATATAGGAAAGATCTTAAGATTTGTAACGTAATCGGAGGGTGAATGACTATAGGTCACTCCGAAAGATGTTCTAATGATACTGAAAAGCTTTTCATGCATTATATGTACATAGGTAAATGGGTAATGGCATTATTTATGCATATAGAATAACCATAAGAGCATGACTTTGTATCTTTTTTACCACTGAGCTACTACCGGTTGGGCAATTATATATATCTTTATTTACCACCGATTGGGTAGACACATTATTTACCATCGGGCTATGACTAGTTGGGCAGTTATATATCGTTATTTATCATCGGTTGGACAGTTATATATCGTTATTTACCATCGGTTGGGCATGCATGTTATTTACCATTGGGCTACGACAAGTTGGGCAGTTATATATCGTTATTTACCACCTATGGGCAGGGGCATTATTTACCATCAAACTACAGCCGGTTCAAGTGTGACAAACTTGGTATCAGAGCAGGTCTGTTCTAAGGAGTCTACAAAGTCGTGTCTAGTAGAGTCTTGCTTATGGAAGTGTTGTGCACCACATTTATAAACGGGAAGCTATATGGCATTTAGGATTGGTTACCCCTCTTTCTGATCCCAAATCGTGCTATAGAGCTAAGTTATAATCAGTCGATTTTAACTCGGTTTTGATATTATATAGAGATGTCGATGATGAAGAAAGTTATGGCCAACAAAAAAAAGGATAAAGCAATTGAAGGAGAGAAGTTATGACAGTATAAAAAGATAGGGTACGAGACCAGATGTAAATGAGATAGAATGTAAAGAAGGTACGGGATACCTAAGTGCAGAAGATTATGAATAGTTCAGACTTTAAGTAGGGCCAAAAGCGCCATGATTCGATATCCAGAAATGATAGTGGTACCTTTAATATCATGTCTTCCAACTTATGGTTTTCATGTACACGGAGGTCTAGTAATGAAAGTAAGGAAAAGCTATAAGCGGTGTGATATCTCGCTTGAGATTCTAGAACATCATAAGAAAGTCTACGAAGCTATCAAGTTATGTTGAATATTATGAATAGTATGAACAGATAAGTGTAGGCTGTAAGCCAAAGTATGGTAGTGCGAAGAGTTTTTAGATGAGTAGAAGTGAGGGTAAGAGAAAGTGAGTGAGAAAGTAACAAGATAAGTAAGACTTTGGGATTATACCTATCAAACCAATGAGTTGACGATTTTCGTAAGCTAGAGAGTGACCGGTATAGATGGAATGAAATTAGAGGAGTTTTAAGATTGGTATGCTATAGATTCTATCCAGTAGGCTACCTTTCCTATTAATGTTTTAGATATCAAGACATACATATAATCTAGGTTTTCTGTTTGTCTAGAGTTCATTAATGTTATATACATTCCAAAATTCCAATCATTTATTCTTCTTCCTATTTCTTGTTCATCATAAACATTATCTAAGTCTAAAAAATATCCATTGTAATTTACACCTTATGCCATTGATCCTACAAATTCTTTAAATTCAGCTTATTGTCCTACTAGTATATGATTTGGTAATCTAGTTCGTTTTCTTGATATTATTTCTAAATTAGGGTCCACTAATCTTCTTCAGGATAATCATTTGCATCTTCATTTATTACTCCATTCACTTATTCTGCTATCAGGGTGGCATTCCACCTCTCATCTTGGTGAAGAGAAATTGTGTGTGTACCCTTGATCATTATAGAATTCCTCAAATGCATTATTTTCAAATTCTCCTCCGTGATCACTTCTAATATAAGTGATATAGTAACCTTTTTTACACTGTACTTTTTTACAAAAGAACTTAAAATTATTTCGAGTATCATCCTTATGAGCAAGAAAAATAATCCAAGTAAAACATGAAAAATCATCAACTATCACAAATGCATACTTCTTTCCTCCAATGCTAGTAGTTCTAGTAGGACCAACGAGGTCCATATGAAGCAGCTACAAGGGTTTAGTTGTAGACACAATATCTTTTGAATTAAACGAGTTTCTAGTTTGCTTACCTTTTTGGCATGCGTCATAGATGTGATCCTTTGAATAATTTAATTTGAGCAATCCTAGCACAAGGTCATGCTTTGCAGGTTTTTCTATCAACCTCATGCTTGCATGTCCAAGTTTCTTGTGACATATCCATGGATCTTCTCCCATCGAGGTTAAGCAAATATGTCCAACTGGAATTTTGAAAAAATCAAGTACCTAAACATTTTTATTTCTGCTTCCAGGAAGAAGTTCTTTGCCAGATGGGTCTTCTATAATATATCATGTCTTTTTGAATCTTAGTGCAAGATCAGAATCCCACAATTGAATTATGCTCAGAAGATTGTATTTGAGTCCCTTCACAAGATAAACATTAGTAATATCAACTGAGTTATTGAAGGCAACAATTATTATACCGATTACACTTCCAGTGGAGTCGTCTCCAAATGTTACTAAGCCTCCATAAAAAATAGTGACTGATTTGAATAAACTTTTATCGCGATTATATGACTAGAACACACACTATCTGGATAGCATTTCCCTTTTGATTTTTCCTTGTGGTGTTCCTGCAAAAATGAGTAGTTACTTTCTTTTAGGTACCCAAACTTTCTCGAGTCCTTGAGGGTTATTTTTATAATCATAATTTTTAGGTTTTCATACCCAACCAGGAGTAGTTGTATAACATAATCTGCATTGATAATATTTATGACCAGTTTAGCACAGCAAAATTATTTTTGAGAATGGAGTTCTTCAGTGACTGATTGGTTAGTCGACTCATTCATGAAAGTTTATTGCTTCTAGACTTCCTGTCAGTTGACTTGAGTGATCTAATCGACTGATGTGTCTTCACATGAATATTTTACTTACCATTTAAAATTGCAGAAGTTGTTTGGTCACTAAAAGTCTTTTTCCTAGTTTACTTGTAGCTACGAGTCAACTTGTTAGACTTGACTGAACTATGACTAGTAGATTTGCTCAAATCATTTAATTGTAATTGCATATCATGAACTTCTTCTTGAAGAATATCTCTTTTAATTTCACAAACTTCTAGTTTAATTTTCCAGTCTTTCTTTTCTCTTAGAAGTTTCCTATACTCATCAAAATCTTTATTTAGGTCTTCTAAATTTTGATCTAAAAGTTCTTCAGTTTCATTACATTTAGGACATGGATAGGGTCTTACCTCACTTATTTCGCTGAATAAAATGAAACAGACATTTTCTACTCCTTCATCATCATCGTCTGAGATCTCATCTTCACTCCAACTACTAAAGGCCCTTTGATTTTGATAGTTTCTAAATGGTTTCCTTTTTTTATTCAGGACATTCAAAAGCGATATGATCATATTTTCCATATTGATAGCATTTTTCATCATTCATCAGTGGGAGGTTTTGACTTTTCGGATGTTTGAACCTCGTATTTTGTTGTTCCTTGATCTTCTCATAACTTCCACCATAGATCTGGAAATCATGGCCACTTCATCTTCTCTAATATCATCATCAAATTCTTCAACCTGAGACTTGAATGCAACAATCTTCTTATTTTCTTCCTTTTGATATCTGTTGATATGATTTTTCTCAAAGGCCATTAGATTGCCTCTAATTTAATCATAGGTAAGATCATCTAGGATCCCATATTCTAGAACAATAGCCTTTGTTTCCCAAGCTTTAGGTAAATTTCTTATAAGTTTCCTGAATTGTTGAGTGTTAGTATAACACACTCATATGGATTTGAGTTCACTTATGATTTTGCTGAATCTGGTGATCTTTGATTCAATGTTCTCATCATCATTCATCATGAACCTTTTATAGTCATGCCGTAGTGCGTCACTCATGATTTCTCTAACATTAGATGTTCCTTCATAAGTGACTTCCAACTTGTCCCACATTTCTTTGGCAGTTTCACATGTTGATATTTTTCCATGCTCTTCTCCACTAACTACACAGCAAAGAAGACTTATAGCTCTTGCATTTCATTTGAATCTTCTTGTTTCTCCTTTATAACATCAAATGATTCAAGATCTATTTTTCCTTTCAAATTTTTTGAGTCAGCATTGGGGATTGACTTTGGTCCTTTCTTGATCACAAGTCATGCTTGAAAATCAGTAGATAAAACAAAGATTATGAATCTTTCCTTCCAGTGACTGTAGTGTTGACCATTGAAGTAAGGGGGCCTTGTAGTAGAGTGACCATCTTGCAAGTTAGCTCCAGGGATTTTATCCATCAATTTGATATTTTACTCACGTGTTGTTAAGCTACTTGAAGTGAGTCTTGCTCCGATACTAATTGAAAGAGTAAGAGATGGGGTGAATTGTAACTTTCTCATTTACTAGTTGACTATCAGTACGAGCTAGTCGACTGAAAATTAAGTAATGCAGAAAGTAACTTGCAGAAAATAAGTGATACACATAATTGTATACTGGTTCAGATTCAATGTAGATCCTAGTCCAGCCCCCTTGGGTTGCAAAGGTGTTCTCTTAAGCTCTTTTAAGATATTTTCGTACAATGATATGTTTGAATGAAGCTCATACGTCTACGCTCAAACTCTCGTAATCTGTTTGATATATGCCTCACAAACTACCCTCCTCTTTTTTTTGTTTAAACAGTAAATCACTCAAAATTATAATGCTTATGAAAAGTAGAATAAGAACTTGCAGAAGTTGAGACGAAAGTATATTTCACTTTGTCTCTAGGCGAGCCTTTAAATAGTTGTTGTCTTGGCTCGGAAGAGAACGCAACCCAAGAAACTTGATCCTTGAAAAACGGAATTAGGGATCTTGTTTTCAAGAATAAGGATAGCGCTTTGATTGCCTTTCCATAAAATCAGTGTAGCAATCAATGTCTTGAAATCTTCTTTCCTTCAATAACGTATTGCTTGGTACTTGAAGATCTTGCTTCCTTGATACTCGTGAATCTTCATTCCTATTTTGAATTTGTGATTGATATTATTTCCTTTAATGAAAGTCTTGCTTGGTACTTGTACTGATATCTTCATTAATTGCGAATCAACCTTCCTTTTGAAAATATTCTTGTTGGCAAGGAAGAATATTGTCCTTCTTCTTGGCAGCCGTTAACCCTAAGTTTTCATTAGGGTTTGGTATTTTAAATTTTGACACTTTGCTTCTCTTTTCTTTTTTGACATGCGTAAAATATTTAATCATCATTAAAATCTGCACTAACCGCTTCTAACTTGCTAATATGTGTTGTTTCCTTGTGATCTTTTGAAATTCTTTGTTTCTGAATTTTGGACATAATTTGGATTTGTTATTTATCAAATGAATTGGGAATTGCCATTGAATTTTGTGGAATCTTGGATTTGTAGGATATTTGCCAACATTGCAACGGGAAGATATTTCAATAGGCTTAAAGTTGGCTAATCAGGTTGTCTCTAGCTCTACACCAGTTGGTTCACATGTAGATTGTGCAATTCTCAAGGATTCTAGCCTTGCCTATTTCAAATGACAAAAATGTCATTGACTTGGAATGTCTTGAGCTCGATCCGGCAGAACGAAAACAAATTGTAGAATACCATCCTCATACGCGGGATCAAGTAAGGAGATATTACATTCAAAGAGGACCTCATCGACTTCAACGTGATTGGTTTAATGGTCCATATGCTAAATGGTTGGAGTACAGTATAACAACCAGATGCAGGATTTTGTTTATGTTGGTATTTATTCAAAAATTAGAATGAATCCCATGGAAATGCTGTTTATTCTTTCACAAAACAAGGCTCTAGAAAGACTTAAAAGACACACGTTATAGATGCTTCAACAAGATATTAGATTTGACAAATCAATCACAATCCATTCACATGCTTTGTCAGATACTCTGACAAAGGAAAAAGTGAGTATCAAAATCACTTGCTTACAGAGAATGGATGATTACTATGTTCTTTCTGAAAGTTGAAGCATAAAGTTTTTGCAGTTAGTATTCACAACTTGCAATTCATGACATAAAACCCATTGGATCACTGAGTAATCGTCATCTCAGTTTCACTAGACCATGTAACTACTGAATTTAAAGTCTGAATTCGCCTTGTATAGAACAACTTGTAAGTTCTTTACACTAGCAGTACAATAAAAAGTGAGTTTTTAACATTTTGTAATGAAGTTTAAAGAGCTTCCAAGAATTGAACTACACTGAGAGCATCTTACATCCTGCCAAAGGAACAATGCACGCTTATTGCAACATCTGTAGACAATCTGCTACTTTAAGTATCAAATGAAGACCCCCCAACTTTTACATTCCGTCCTGGATAGCAAGAAACTAATACCAACAGGTCATCGTTCAATTCCAAAAACAAAAAGGATATAAATGAGAAAAAAAGGTTCGAGTTTAAACAGAATTCATATTTATTCTCTGGTTTACAACACAACATAGTTCATTGTTTTTACTCTCTAGCACCATCTATAATGAGATTGGGGTCGGATACATGACAAGGGCGAACAACGAGGCCATTGAGTCGCAGAATCCAAGATTTGATGGAAATGATTACTGCAGACCAGAAAATTGCTCAAGGACAAAGACTTATTAGTTACTATCAAGAAAGGCTCATATGACCCAACCTTGCCAGACAAGATCTTCCACATAAAAGTGACCTTTTCTCCAAGCCCAGCTGTATGGAACAGCAAATGCTCTCTTTTCAGTTGCAACTTTAAGTCCGTCAAATGATTGATCAGCAATGTGGCTTTCAGTTAGGAAACTGCAGGCAAACCATTTAGAGTTCTCATACTCTCGCCCCACAAGGGAAGCCCGGACACTGGTTGTACTTAATCAAAGTTCTCAATGCATATGGGAGTTATATCATCAGCCACTGCAAAATGTCCAACTGTTCGAGCAAAGAACACCATTTGTTGCTCAAGAGTAAATTTTATGCTTTCCGCCTGTGAAAAATCTTGTCAGTTAGGAACTACCAGAATTCCATGCTTCAATTTGAGCATTATAACTCACACACTCGTTTGATTGCTTTGGGCAAGGACAAACCATATTAAAAAGCACCATAAAATGTTTTATCAATGTGGAGAAATGGTAGAAATAACAGTCAATAAATGCCCTGGACGTAATAAGTATACATGTGAGACTTAGTTCTCACCTTTCGAAATCCATGAGATTCTCCTTCATATTCCACGAGAGCCACAGGTAACCCCTTTTTCTTCAAGGCCTGGTGGATTTTTCGGGCCTGCTCTGGCTGGACAACCTGTAAACATATAATTTTGTTTTCCTTACGAGGAACTTCAATAATTGTATAGTTGCTCGAGGCAAGATACTAGTTTTTAACTGCAAAAGGAAAATTTAAATTTTTTAGGCTCCACGGAGGGCAAAAAAGGGCAGCCCGGTACACTAAGCTCCCGCTATGCGTGGGGTCCGGGGAAGGGCCGGACCACAAGGGTCTGTTGTATGCGGCCTTACCTTGCATTTCTACCAGAGTCTGTTTTCACGGCTTGAACCCATGACCTCCTAGTCACATGGCAGCAACTTTACCAGTTACTTGAGATCAAAATTTAATAATAGGGTTCAATTTCCTCTCCTAAAAGTAGCTAGTTAAAATAAGAATGTTACTTACCCAACTACAACAGTTTCCTACCGTTAATAATGCAGCATAAAACAAAACGAAAAAAAAGCACAAGTTGCAGAAGTATACCGTGTCTTCTAATCCATGGAACAATATTATGGGGCAAGAGAATCGATCAACAAAGTTGATAGGAGACCGCTCATTTAAAGCAATTTCGTTACCTGTATCAGAAAAAAAAATGTTAAATTGTGACCAAAAATAGTTAGAACTATTCAGTAAGTTGTGAATCAGTGCCAAATAATTACCAGCGAGATTAATGATATAGTGAGATTCAAATTTGTGCATCTGATCACTCAATGACTTCAAATCGGCAATCTGTTAAAAGAGCAGAAAGCGTGTTAGCTCGTCACTGGATTCCACCAGAACCATGTTTTCCGAACAACTCACCCCACCACCCCACCCCAATAATGCAGTAGGATAAGAGGTACAAGTTGTGATATTGAAAGCTAATAAATTGAGCATAATGTAAGCGTTGTATTCCATATAAACTTTTCCTTATATTCAAAAGGAGATGCAGACATAGAAAATCAAGTAAATGCAATTAAATTAAGCCCAAGGAGAACAAACATAAGTAATTATGATTAACTATCACTTAAACTTCAAATTCCGCCATCTCGTTGTCCTTCCCGGTTTTACCCTCTGCATACGTTCACATGATGAGAACACGGTAAGGATTTACTAAGCATTTTACTTCCTCCGAGCCTAACACTAATCATACCATAATAACAACCATGCCTCGTTAATACTAGATTGATGTTGAATATTGACTTACTCCAAATAAAGAAGCACCAGCTTTGAATGTATCTCTAAAACAAAGAGAAGCTAATGTAGTGTAACCACCAGCAGAACACCCAGTTACGCAGAGGCGCTTTCCATCAGCCTTGCCCGCATCCACCTTAATCAACAAATATCCTTGTCAAACCTACAAAAATAACAATTAGAAGTAGGAGACACAGTTGATTCAACTTACCAGGTATTTAGCACAAGAGCAACAATCATTGACATCAACAATTCCCCACTTCCCCAAAAGGCGTTCTCGGTATGCCCTGCCATAACCTTGAATTCAAATTTGTGAAGACTTAGTTATCTGATATAGAGAGAGGGACAAGTAAACATTAAAAACTAAATGTAAAGACTTAGTTATCTGATATATATAGAGGGACAAGTAAACATTAAAAACTGAATAGAGTGTAATGTATCAGAACTGAACGGACTGAAATATAGGATAAATTGCAGAAAGTTTATAGTAAATCAGATACAACTGAAATTGACAACCAATAAATAATTAATGAAAAAGTTTGTCCGAATCCAAGAAATCTGGAAGTTAAAATAAATTGCTCAAACTGTGATAACATACCCGTACTTCCTCCATAGTTAACATCCACAAATGCCCACCCTCGGGTAGTCCAATATTGGATGCTAAGATTTAAGGTTCCATGTGTCTCATCTGTTGGCCCTCCTATAACACACATGAGCAACAGCTCAAAATCAGTTAACTTTGCGCATACTCGGAATGAGAAGAAGATTAACGAATCAGTTAAACATGTATTTATCTTGCTATAAAATTTTGTATATAAATGAATCATATGCACATTTCGAATCTGGAAGTTACCTGTGGGAAAGTATTATTGGGTCGGGTCCACCCATAAGGGGTGCTAGATGGCCCATTAAATATTCCTCCATATTAAACCGTGGAGCTAGTCTATATAAACACTATTATGAGCATTTAAGAAAGGTTAATCCATCTATAGAGACGGCTAGGGTTAACATATAATATCTATCTCTACATCAGAAGGGATATCTAGGCTATGGAAACAGGGGGATTCATCCTCTTCGTGAGGATTCCCGACGACCGGAGACACGAGTCGTGGTTGCAAACGATCCGCTTTCGTAAGGAGAAAACCCATAAGTCTCCTAAGCTAGTATCTTATGCTTCAAATACTAACATTACCAATAAAGCAAAAAAGAGAAACGAAGTGATCTTGCCATTGACATGTTAAAATCAGTCCCATCAAGCAACACAATTTTTTGACAAGGATCAAGAAGCAACATTATTATTTTCCTCACTTAGACGTCCCCTTTTCTTTTTTACTTCCAGTTGTGTCGCTATACACATACAGACAAACACACACATTTATCTGGATATCCCTGCATTCAACATACATGTGTGTGTGCTTGTGCGGGCTCAATGGTTGATAGACTTGTAGAAAGGTCAGCGTTTGGAATTTGTACCTGATAACTGCCAGAAAACAGCTAAGAAGACGACAAATGCTTTCCCTTTAAACTAACTTTTGGAAAAGAGAAACTTTTCAGTAAGATAGAGAAGAAGATATTGTATTTCATTTCATTGACAACTCCATTCACGACTCATATTTTGACACTGTGAAACTGGCCAATAGCACTACAATTTAACAAGCTTTTTCTTCAGCAATTTAATAGTTAAAATGTACAATGCTTAGTATCTTAATTCTTCAGCGCTTTAATCAATGTCATGGAAAACTAAATTAATACTCAGTGCATAATGAAAATATGATTTTAAGAAAATACAAATTATATACCATGGCTTTCTAGCAACAATGGAGGTTTTTCTTCTTGACTACCCTTATAATCTGGATTACATGGAGGATAGAAGTATGCATAGGCATTTTGACCAGCCACATCGGTTGGAAATTCAATAAGCTCTGGCTGGCTAAAGTATGATATGTACTTGTCACTGTCTGAAGAAGATGACCACATGATACTGAAATCTACAACCATTGACATATGATCATCTAGTATGACCTGTTGCAAAGCGTGGAATATATTAAGTGTAAGTGTGGAAAATAATATTTGAAAAAGCGACCTGTACAGAAAAGAACAAGATATAACCTTTGCTAAAGAAGTAGGAAGAACAGAAGATGAACCCTCAATATAAAGGATCTGGCCACTTGCAAGCTAAACAATGTTTAAGCAGATAGTTACACTTTCTGAATGTTGCACCAAATAAGGCAATCAACAATATGAGCTGCAACTTACAATATTTGATATGTAAGTGAATGGAATATCAACTGAACAGAAAGAGTTCTTAGCTTGATTTATAACACCAAGATATGACTTTCCATGTTGCCTGCAAGCCATCATCGATGAAAGCAGCTTTATTAGACATGTAAATATTGAAACAAACTGGGATAGTATTACAGTGGAGAGAGAGACCTATAGCTGCATGAAATAATGGTTGATTCCTCTTTTCCCTCAATGATGTCATAACATCGATTTACAAAAACCCAAAATGGCCTTGTGAATTCGGCATTCAAAGGGTAAACTGCAAGGACCTCATTTTTTTCTTCATCCTGATATAGAAGTAGTAAAAAATGATGAATTATTAACCAACACCATAAATTGCAGAATTTGCAAAACTCTTAAGGTGTAATGTATTTACCCATTTGTATATGTTCCAAAACCCTGTGTTTCTATCTGTTATGAAAAATAATTCCCCTGCAATAATTAAAGGAGGCTGCCTCGGATATTTGAAGTCGTATTGACGGTAGCAGTTATTCTGCTTTTGGAATGAGGGGTAAGCAGCAGAATCTTCAAACTTATCCTGCCTTTGGATGACCATAGAGGCTCAGTTGGCGATTCCACGAGAGAAGGACAGCCACCAGCAACTACTACTCGCTTGTCGATGTCTCTATATTAGTTAATTCGACCAATTGTCAAGCACTTACAGAAAAATTAGATTCAATGTGCATGGGGAAAAAGAGGGAAAACATCATCTTTTTCACTAAAATTTGAAGCGACTAGCAATGTAGACAACATCGTCATTATCTCTAATAAAGAGAGAATGTAAGAAGACTTACTCACCCGTTCTCAGATATCTACCCAACCCAAAGTTCTGCTTTATCCCAATGCATGTTAGGGTGGCTCCATTCTATCCAGGCCAAACGTTCCCCTTTCAGGTCCATCCGAGGGAATGCATAGAAGTCATTCCCACTAATCAACACTTTTGGTTCTGAAATTCATAAATAAAAACAAAAGCAGCAATTCAATTGCATTCTCCATTTTAACATAACAGATCAATAGATTCACAATACTCCAAAGCCTTTGTCACTTACATACCTTCAATGGTGTTATCACTAAGGACAACACTCACAATCTCATTAGTTGGTTGTGCGTCAACACCACGATGATCTATTCGTAGATAGAAAAGAGCAAGAATATACAGTTAAAGAAAACAAAGACTGTAGAGAAAATATCCTTTCCAAAAGCTATAACAACAAAACATGTAGTGATTATAAGTAAAGATATATGTACCTTCTCTTACAGCAATATAACGGTTTAAACGACCATCAAAGACCCCATCAGCATACCTTACAACAGGTCCCGCATAATCTGGAGTTATCGGCACTGGACCTGAATCTATGATTAACAAATTATCAATTCTGATGAAAGAAAGTCCGTGAACTTAAACCCCCAACATAAGCCGAGAGGTGATTTGTTAAGGGTGCCAACGATTGCCCGCCAATCTATGATTACATGCTTAAAATGGGACGAAGTGTGGTGCAGAATGGACGGCATCACGTGAAGATTCGAGACGAAGTCATTTTATTTTCGGCTTGTATGTAGGTCTTGGCCGAGACTATTTCTTTTAGCTTATTTTAATTCTTAGTTTAACTACTACCTCTTCTTAGGACATAATTAATATGCCATGTATAGGATAGAGTGACTAGGACGTGTAATGGGAAAAGGAGACTAGGCCGCGTAAGAAGATCGAGTGACAAGGCCAAGAACCATCTAGAAGATGAGGCTTCCAAGGAGATAATTCATGAACTGAACTAGTTCATGTACTTAGATACATAGAAGACACCAAGAATGGCCTAGGGAACATGAAGGGTTGGCCGAGTATTCTTCCCTTTCCTTTCGGCCAAGGTACATGCTCAAGATGAAAGCTTTCAAACGTGTTCCAAGGGAATAATTCATGAGTGGCCTAAGTTCATGCATTCATCTACATGGGAAACACAAATGGGTGGTCTAGAAAGCATGAAAGGTTGGATTCATCCTTGGTCCCCAAGATAAGCCGAACCCTTTCCCATTTTGGCCAAGAGTGTCGAACCCTTTCCCATTGTGGCCGAAGTGGTTCAAGTTTGTGTCTCTTTTGTTACCCTTCTAGAAGAGTCTATGTATTAGTATAAATAGGGCATGAACTTGAAAAGGGGTGGAAGATTTATGAAAAATATTTGAGTTTTACTCATTTTGCTAGGTTATTCAACTTTTGTGTTGTTTATCTTAGTTGGTCTTTTTGTGGTCCAAACCTCGATCCTTTTGTGGGTCAAACCCTTGATGCAAGTCTAGTTAGAACTTTTGTGATCTAGCTAAACCCAAACTAAGGTTCCCCTCAGTGCAAGTTGAAGTTCGAACTTTTGTGATCCAACCAAACCCAAGCCAAGGGCCTATCTGGTTACTATCACAAGGTCATCGGCCTCCCTCACTTGGTTTGTTCTCGAGCTTGTACTTAGCAACCTCGGTCAAGCCCTTGTCCAATTAAGCCTACCTCACTTGGTGTCGACCCGAGCTTGCCAATAGCAACCTCGCATCTCTATCCTTGTCTAATTCGACGACCCTCACTTGGTTTGTACTCGGGCTTGCACTTAGCAACTTCGTGTCCATTCCTTGTGCAAACAACCCTATTCCTTTCACCATCATCATACACCATAACACTTCCCAAACACCCACACCAAAGGCCATTAACTGAAACCACCCATACATATCCGTCCAACCCCGACAACATCGAACAGTCCACAAAACACCTCTTACCGATAACCTCACTGTTCCAGCCAGTTTCCGTCACCTTAACACCATCCAACCACCAAACCCCGACCACCAACACAACCCTCAACTTGTCTAGAACCACCCAACAAAACACCTTAGTCCACTTCAACCCTAAACTACCCGTCTAACCCACCAAACACACACCCCACTGCCCGACAGAAAATGTCCCACCCGGCAGCCTACTTTCGACTCCACTTTCGTATCAACTCGTGTCCAACCAAACTCCGATCAACTTACCCTCACTCACCCCTTCTTATATACATCAGTTTGGTATCAGAGCAAGACATTCCCGTCTCACGCCTTGACGCTATAGACATCACAAAAAAGGAACTTCGGCAGATCGTAAATGATATTTTTGTTGAACGAGCACAAATCTTGAGAAAAGAATTTGCGGGATGTGTCGTGACTAATAATGTCGAGTCCGGGGTTGTGCAAAGCAGCCCAAGGCTTGAAAGAGGCAGTACCTCTTCCACTAATCCATTGTATAATGTTGAAGAAGAGGACATTACCTCTTTTACTAATCCATTGTATAGTCAAGAATGTGGGGATTCTTTTTTTTTGGAAAATCCGTAATCGAGGAGTTCTTGGAGGAAGATGTTATTGGGGAGGAGCGTGGAAATTTAGTTCTCCAACATGTGTTCGAGTTCAACTTGAGGAACACAAGGAGATACAACGGGAGCAACTCTTTTACACTCGATGCAAGGTAACACACAAGGTGTGCAACATGATCATTGACGGAGGAAATTGTGCCAATATGGCCTCCGTGGAAATGGTGGACAAATTGAAATTGCCCACCCACGATCACCCGAAACCATATGACCTCCAATGGGTGAACCAAGACAAAAGGCTAAAGGTAATAAACCAAGCTCTTGTTAGTTTTCGGGTAGGCAAGTATGAAGATGAAATATGGTGTGAAATCCTACTTATGGATGCGTGTCATATTTTATTGGGGCGACCGTGGCAATGTGATACGAAGGCACAACATGATAGAGAAAAGAATATCTATTATTTTCAAAAGGATGATAAGAAGCTCTGGTTGATACCATTGTCACCTAGTGAGGTGAAGAAAATGAAGATCCGGAGTGCCGAGAAACGCAAGGAGAAGTCCGAAGCACTCTTACTTAATGCACGAAAGAAAGAAGAAGAGTCAAAGAAGGGGAGTTCTATAGATGCATTGGTGTGCAAGTCCCCTATGCCGAGGGTGGATGATTGTTTGGATGGATTGAGGGGGGCCAAGTTGTTCCCCAAGATAGACATGAGTGGCTACCCTCAAATAAAGTTACGAGAGGAAAATGAATGGAAGACAGTCCTCAAGATCAAGTGTGGGTTGTATGAGTGGCTTGTGATGCCATTCGAATTGTGTAACGTGCCGAGCTCTTCCGTAAGTACTCTCATGCACGAAGTACTTCGACCGTCCATGGAATACATAGTATCATCCGGAGACGTTCGTGTTAATCCATCCGAGGACATTCATGTTAATCCACAACAAAGTGGAGACTATCAAGAGTTGGGCAGAGCATACAAATGTAAGTGTGGTAAGAAGCTTCCATGACTTGGCTTTGTATCGTCGTTTCATAAGAGATTGTAGTGCCCTTGCTACCCCTATTCCGAACGACGAGAAACTATTCGAAGAATGTGATGGAGTTAGTGTTGGTACCGACTTAATTCAAGACCAAGAATCCATGGCTTCCTCTAATGGAAAATTGGGTGATACACGGCTTCCTTATTCTACTTACGACACGGAATTTTATGTGAGGCAAAGGAAGTTTAATCCGAGACATGCTAAGTGGGTAGCATACTTACAAACTTCCACATTCTCTACAAGACACAAAGAATGCGAGTCCGATGTAGTGGCCAATGCATTTTCCCAGAAGTACATAATGTTGACCGTGCTTGAACAAAAACTTGTGGGATTTGAAGTGCTAAAGGAATTCTATGAACGAGATCCCGAGTCCAAAGACGTAATGATAGAATGCCAAAGTGGAGTCCATAATTCTTATTCCATAGTGGAAGGTTTCTTTTTCAAAGGGAACAAATTGTGTGCGCTCAAGTGTTCCATGAGAGAATAACGTGTACATGAAGTGCATGTGAAGACTTTGGGGCTTCAATAAGAACAGTTTTACGGGCCACGGATAGATGAAGATATAAATGGAGCGGTAAGTATGTGTTCCATTTATCAAGAGACTAAGCGTTTCTTCCACAAAGGATTGTATACTCCTTTACCGGTTCCGGAGTAACCATGGAAAAGTGTGAGCTTGGATTCCATCCTTGGCTTACCAAGAACACAACAAGGAAAGGACTCTCTCATGGTGATTGTGTATAGATTCCCGAAGTTGACCCACTTCATTACTTATCATAAGACCGATGAGGCAACACATATCACGGACTTGCACTTGAAGGAAATGGTAAGATTGCATGGCGTTCCTAAGACTATTAGTTCAACATTCCATGTTGAAGGCTTATGCCCATATTTAGATGACGAGAATTTGAGGACATTCTTTTAAAGAAGGGGAGATTGATGAAAGAAAGTACGTGAACTTAAACCCCAACATAAGCCGAGAGGTGATTTGTAAAGGGTGCCAACGAATGCCAGTCAATCTATGATTACATGCTTAAAATGGGACGAAGTGTGGAGTAGAATGGACGGCATCACGTGAAGATTCGAGACGAAGTCATTTTATTTCGGCTTGTATGTAGGTCATGGCCGAGACCATTTTCTTTTAGCTTATTTTAATTCTTAGTTTAACTACTAGCTCTTCTTAGACATAATTAATATGTCATGTAATAGGATAGAGTAACTAGGACGTATAATGGGAAAAGGAGACTAGGTCGTGTAAGAAGATCGGGTGACAAGGCCAAGAAACATCTAGAAGATGTTCATGACCTCAACTAATTCATGTACTTAGCTACATAGAAGACACCAAGAATGGCCTAGGGAACATGAAGGGTTGGCCGAGTATTCTTACCTTTCCTTTCGGCCAAGGTACATGCTCAAGATGGAAGCTTCCAAACGTGTTCCAAGGGAATAATTCATGAGTAGCCTAAGTTCATGCATTCATCTACATGGAAAACACAAAAGAGTGGTCTAGAAAGCATGAAAGGTTGGATTCATCCTTGGTCCCAAAGAAAAGCCGCACCCTTTCCCATTTTGGCCAAGAGTGTCGAACCCTTTCCCATTGTGGCCGAAGTGGTTCAAGTTTGTGTCTCTTTTGTTACCCTTCTAGAAGAGTCTATGTATTAGGATAAATAGGGCATGAACTTGATGTAAAAAGGGGTGGAAGATTTATGAAAAATATTTGAGTTTTACTCATTTTGCTAGGTTATTCAACTTTTGTGTTGTTTATCTTAGTTGGTCCTTTTGTGGGCCATCGATCTTTTTGTGGTTCGAACCTCGATCTTTTTGTGGTTCGAACCTCGATTCTTTTGTGGGTCAAACTCCTTGGTGTAAGTCTAGTTAGAACTTTTGTGATCTAGCTAAACCCAAACTAAGGTTCCCATCGGTGCAAGTTGAAGTTGGAACTTTTGTGATCCAACCAAACCCAAGCCAAGGGCCTATCCGGTTACTATCACAAGGTCATCGGTCTCCCTCACTTGGTTTGTTCTCGAGCTTGTACTTAGCAACCTCGGTCAAGTCCTTGTCCAATTGGCCTACCTCACTTGGTGTCGACCTGAGCTTGCCCATAGCAACCTCGTGTCTCTATCCTTGTCTATTTCGACTGACCCTCACTTGGTTTGTACTTGGGCTTGCACTTAGCAACTTCGTGTCCATTCCTTATGCAAACAACCCTATTCCTTTCACCATCATACACCATAACACTTCCCAAACACCCACACCAAAGGCCAATAACCGAAACCACCCATACATATCCGTCCAACCCCGACAACATCAAACAGTCAGCAAAACACCCCTTACCGATAACGTCATTGTTCCAGCCAGTTTCTATCACCTTACCACCATTCAACCACCAAACCCCGACCACCAACACAACCCTTAACTTGTCTAGAACCACCCCACAAAATGCCTTAGTCCACTTCAACCCTAAACTACCCGTATCACCCACCAAACACCCCACTGCCCGGCAGAAAACGTCCCACCCGGCAGCCTATTTTCGACCTCACTTTCGTATCAACCCGTGTCCAACCAAACTCCGACCAACTTACCCTCACTCACCCCTCCTTATATACATCAAATTCAATCAGCTCCATGGCTACCACTTCTGTGACAAATAATAAACTGGCTACTTCCTCCTTCCTGTTTATATGACACGATTAGAGTTTGGAGAGCTAAAATGTTTTTCTTTGATTATGAAATTTTTCGAACATTTCCAAAACATTTTCAATAAAAACGGATAGTGATGTATAGATGGTTTAAGAAAGAAAAACAAGGAGCTTTCGTGTAGTTACAATTGCATGCCTGTTTGAATTGGCATGAACGAGTTCGTGCTTGTGATTTGGGCTCCGATGTCATTCTCATCCACCGATGAGAACGAGAATTTCACTTTAGCACAAGTGGAGGGTAAAAGATTATTGAATCTAGTGGGAAGTTTGTTACTGCTGTTGTGCTCCTTCAAAAGATCGATCATCTAACTGTCAAATAAAGGCACGTGGCTTCATGAGCTTGGTTTGCTTCTTGTACAACATTCCATGTGTAAAAGATGTAAACAAGGAGGGTTGAAGATGATTGGATCAAATTAACATACAAAAAGAAAGTATTCAACCATGCGTTGAATAAGCTAGGATCTCACAGTTGAATATCTTTTGAAAGAATTGAAACCAACAAAAACCACTTACATACTCTACGGCTTCCCACGAGTGTCCATGATAACTAATTACTCCCTCCATTTCAAAATGATTGTCTAGTTTTGACTTGGCACAAAGTTTAAGAAAATAGAGAAAAAATTTTAATCTTGTGGTCATAAATTAAAGATGTGTTAAATGTAAGAAAATGACTCTTAATCTTGTGGTCTTAAACATGCCACGTGAAAAGTTGGAATGAAAGAGTTGTCAAAAAAGAAAAGAGGCATTCTTTTTTAAACGCTAAAAAGGAAAGTAAGACAAATATTTTGAAACAAAGGGAGTAAAAGATTTTTCTTTTTTATGTTTTTTGAGTTCAATCTATATTTTTCTTTTATGATGTACTACTGGTAGCATTTTACTTATCACACAATATAGGCTTGGGCATTTGAAAGCTATTTTACCAATGCGACAAATGAGTAAGGATACTTCAACTTAGATTTCATTGCCAAGGATGAACCCATAATTTTAATATTACAATGAGTTCAATGATGAGTAACTTAAAAGTTGAACCCATTAAATTTAAATCCTAGATTCACCTCTGATCGGGAAGCCTCTGTCATTTATGATTTTTTTTAAATTTTGAATATTATAATTTAGTTTCAACAACAACAACACACCCAGTAGGGTAGAGTGCAAGTAGACCTTACCCTAGCTTGAGTGGGGTACAGATAATTTAGCTTCATTTTATTTAATCAGTGTTTATGTAATTTCAAATGTGTAAAATCAAATAGAAAAAACCAAGCACGGTCAAGTAGTGATTCTTGTCTAGACATGGAGGGTACTTCCACCCAAATGTTGTCGAGTAACTTTTGTATAAATACATACTCCGTAAATCTATTTCCAAAAGATTGTCAATTTGACTGAATTGAGACTAGAAATCAGACCGATCTCATACTTCAATCCCATCATTCTTGTCTAAACGGAGGGATTACATATTTTACTTCAATACTCCCTCCCTCCCTCCCATATTACTTGTTCCCTTACTAGCCCTTAAGAGATCATAAATAAAGTTATATTTTTACTGCATTACCTTTATATCTGTTCAACAAACTGCACTCTAATCAATATTAATTACTTAAAAAATAATTAATATTAAGAATAAAATAGGAAAAAATTATTTAATTCTATCTTTATTTTGTAAATTGACAAGTACTTTGGGATGAAATTTTTTAGTAACGTGGACAACTAATATGAGGTGGAGGGAGTAATAAAAATAGTAATGGTTGCTGACCTGCAGAACCAAGAATCTGTTTGTACAATCTCTGGTCATCAAAATTGGAGAAAACAAGTACATCTCCAGAAACCCGAAAAGACCCACCACCATATTCATGAACAGTGGTCCGAACATTGAATTCTTTAGGTGTAATATCTTGTGATTCTTTAACAAGCACAGCTCGTCCAGACTCATAAGGTCGAGTCTCCAGCCACATTAGGTTGCCATGGGAGTCTAAAGTGAAGCCTTCAAGGCGCTTATCTGAACCCGAGACAGTATCGGCAGTAATAGGTGACTTCCATGACCCATATGGATATGGTGCACTCATTTTTTCACCTGAAGCCATTCTACAATCTTCAAGTAAATCTAAGGTAAAAGCACAACAGATCTCACTTGACACACGGTCTACTTAACGTGGTTTTGATATAGAAGAGTTAGGCCCACTGCCTTTTACAAATATCTTTTTTAAAATTCAGAAACCAGGTGTTTTTTTGCCTTGAAAATCCTTTTGGATACATTAGATATTTTCACTAGAGGAGATAAGTTGAAATAAATATGGAAAATATGTAAATAAAATAATAATAAGGGAAAAGGATAAAAACTGATTTTTTATTTTTTTATTAGTTAAATTTGTCCTCTATTACAAATTAAGACTATTTATATTTATGTCGTTATCAAAGTTAACAAAATTACCTTCAATTGGATATGAAATCTTTCAAATCAACCTCAACCTCCTCAATTTCACTTAAAATGACCCAATTTCTCTTTTTAACCCGACTAGATCCATCTAATTATGTATTCTTCTTCGCAAATCCAACGCACTCTCATGCAACCGTATTGAAGTGGAGATGCAAATCCATTGCCGAAATTAGTCATTGGTCTTTAATTTTTTTCCCTCAAATTTGAAATCTTTAATTTTTATCATTCGCCTAAATATTTATGGGTTCTGAATTCGAATCCCTGCACAAGCAAAAATTAAAAAAAAATCGCAAAGTAGAGGTTTGTAACAAAATTAGGCCTATTAATTATGTCTATATCGGCATAAGTTTGCCTTTAAAACAAAAATTTTCCTTAAGACCTAATTTGGGGTAATGTTTACCTTATGGCAAATATGTGACGAATAGGTCTAATTTCACCCGAATATACATAAATTGTCCACATAACCTCTGTCTTGCGAAATTCTTTTTAATTTTCGTCTGAACATAGATTCGAACCCAAAACCTCGGGTATTAGGCGAAGAAAAAAAATTAAATATTTCAAATTTAATGGATTAAAATTAAAGATCACCAACTTTGTCGATACAAGAAAAAATTGGGCCTCGGGGAACTTGAAATCATTTTGAACATACAATTATAATTCATATGTAAAGCTTGGCAGTTTTTTCTTTTTGGTCCTCTTTTTGTCTTGGAAGTTTGGATTCCTCAACTTCTTATTCCTTTTCTCTTAAATCTCTTTTAGTGGGATGTTAAAAATATTTTACACACTTTCTCTTGATGGAAGATTTCATATGCACTAGCTACCTGAATCTTTATTCCGTGTTTATAAGAAAAATATTCAAAATATTTTCTCCAAATCATCATATATTGGTTTGATATATTTAATTTGAAATAACTCTACTCTACTATATTCATAATCTTGCTTATCTTGCTTTTCATGTGTATCTCTATTTGGGTTTTGACAAGAATTATATTGTCTAACTAATTAATCGAACCTTTTTAACTAACTAGTTTCTCTGGTCGTGTCTCACACTTTATGTCTTGTCAATCATAACAAATATTAGGTAATGTTATTTGAAATTATATACTATTAGTTATTTTATGAGTACAAAAATACTATTTGATAGTATCTACTTAATACTTCTCATTAAGATGTTGTTTTTTGGTATATATTCTTTATATTTTTATCTATGTGAAAAAATATATTTAAAAAAAAAACAGTCCAGTGCACAAAGCATCCCGCTTTAACAGGGTCCGGGGAATTTGTTAGGATGAAAATAATCCAACATTAAAAATTGAGCTAGCTAATGACCATATATTGTACTCCACTTATGTATAATAAGATAAAGAAATTATTAAATTTGAAAAATAAATAAAATATTTATTCTTAAAATAGCATATAGACCGAACGGAAAGTTTGTTCTTGGTATTGCAAGCAATGCTTAGTCAATTTATTCAAAAGCTTCTAAAAATTATTGATTCAAAAAAAAGCTACTATATGTGGTTCCCAAGTGAGAATAGCTTAGAGAGAAATACATGTTTCAATGCATGCAATAAGAAAAGGACGTGTTTATCTAGCTGTAAATTTATATGGCAAAATTGTAGTTGATTTCAAACCTCTAAACATTAGGCAACGTATTCAATAATCAATAGTACTATTTTATTCAAAAGAAAGGTATTTTAAAATATTTAAAGGTAAGTAGGAGTCCTTATCTCTAAATAACTCAATAAAAATAAAAAAGGAAGCATGGGAGTACGTTGGGTATAGGATTTCAATAGAATTTGAAGTACTAGTATATTAGGAAAAATATTAATATTACAATATTATCTTATATGAAATTATCTTTTAGATAAAATTTCTACTGGAAAAGATATAAAAATCGTTTAATATATGATGAATATTTTGGTCAACCAACATTTATATTCATGCTTTTAAAATAATATATATTAATGAAATGAAAAAATGGGTTTTGGAGTTTATTTTCTATGGGTTGAATTAGTTCAGTGGGTTGAGTCGGGTTAAAAAGAGAAAATTGAATAATTTTAAGTGAAATTGGGGGATTGATGTTGATTTGGGAGATTCCATCCACTTAAGGGTAATTTTCTTAACTTTGATTGTGGCTGGGATATAAATAGCCCCAGCTTATAATGAAGGGCAAATTTAGCTAATAAAAAAATAGAGAGAGGTATTTTTGACTATTTTCCCAAGTAATAATTTATTCTTCTATTTATATTCTACATGGAATCAGTTTAGGGAGGTACATAGGTCGGTTTAGTTTGGCTTTTTTTTTAATTTACCAAAACAAATCACTTATATATATTGTTTTTTAATTCTGTAAACCAAATCACTTATGTTGGGTCTCGGTATTTCTCATATTTTTCGGTATGGATCCATTTTTCAGTAAAGTCTCCGCAACACAAAATATGTAACTAATGCTTCTAAATATTGTTTCTTCTAATAAGATACAACAATTGTATGGTTTTCCCAAAAAAATAACACAACTTCTTATTCATATACTAGCCAAGACATCATCCATAGGTAGTTTCAAATGACATACTCTCCACAAAAAGAAAGACATCTTGTAAGGTAGACCTTTTCTCCATAATAACTTGTAAAACCAAGTTTGTCATTTTTTCCGCCTTAACAGATCCCAAGCACTACTCATAGTGAATGAGTCAGTGCTAGAAGCCATCCATCATGCCTTATGACATTGTTTATCCTCCTCCTTCAGGATCAGGTCAGTCCTAATATGTTGAACAATATTTGCAAGGGCAGTATCATGAAGAAGCTGGTAATCTCATGTCTCATTGACCATCACGTCCTACACTTCTTCAATATTATCATCAATAGGAAAGTTTGTGGCACCACATGAGTCAATGGACCAAGTCTAGTCCAATTATCAAACCCGGAGTTAGATGATCCATTTTTTGTCTCCCATCATATCTCTTGCACAATTGCATCTCTGGCTTCTAATAGTCTCTTCAAAAGTTGAGACCCTTATTTCCATAGAACAAGAGTTGGGATTTACTTCTTACAATACTTATTCCACATGAAAGTGGACCATAATGTACAAGAAGTCATGAACCTCTAGCATATCTTAGCAAATAAAACTTTGGATACATCAAAAAGGGATCTAAATCCCATACCACCTTCTTGGTTAGGGAAGCACATATGTAACCAAGAGGACCAATGTCTATTTTTCCTTTCTTCTTTCTTGCTCCAGTAGAACTTGGCAAATAATATGTGTAGCTCCTCAATAGTATATTTTGTAGGGGCCATGGCAGAAAGTAAATACATTAGCATACTTTGAAGAACACTATTAAAAACACTGCTTTCCCTAAAAATTACATAAGCTTTCCTTTCCAATTCTGTAATTTATCCTTCACCTTCTTTATCAGATCATTATAGTATACCTTATTTTTCTCATGTGAAATATAGGACACCCAAGGTATTTAAAAGGAAAACTACCTCTTGAAAATCAGTTATATGAGTCACCTCTTGTACAATGTTAGTTGCACTGTTTTTGTGCATATAAAAGTAACTTTTGTCCCTGTTCTTCAGTTGGCCTGAGATCTTCTCATAGTTTAGCAACATATCCATGATCAGTTGTGGTGAATATCTATCTGCAAAAGAAAAAATTATGATATCATCAGCATATGCCAAATGGTTAAGATTGGCACTCCATTTAGACATACCAAAGTTTCTGTACATTCCATCATCAAAAAGCCCATTCAGAGCTTTAGTTAACACTTCTGCTGCTAGTACAAATAATGCAGGAGATAAAGGATCACCTTATTTAACACCTCTTGTAGAATAGAAAAAACCATGAGCTTGTCCATTCAACATCACAGAATACCAATTGTTAGCTATAAGTCTCCATATCATATCTACAAAAACTTTTTAAAAAAAATATTCTCTTAAGAACTTTGAGCAAATATAACCAGGATACCCTATCATATGCCTTGTCCATATCCAATTTAATTATCACGTTAACAGTCTTACCCCTCTTTCTTATCTGTAATAATCTCCTGAGTGAGAAGAACATTTTTAATGATACTCATGCCTTTGACAAATCCTGAATAGTTTGGAGAGATCAGTCTAGGTAGAATACTCTCCAACCTTCCATGAACCACTCTAGAAATAACTTTGTTGTAAGTTACTTACACTGATAGGTCTCATATCTGCATAAGTTTGAACCACAAGCTTCTTAGGGATCCGAACCAAATTGGTATGAGTTATTAATTTAGGCAATGTGTGTCCTTCATAGAATGCCTTGACAATATTGATAACATCAGAGTCTACTATATCCCAACGTTTCTAAAAGAATAAACTTGATAATCCATCAGGTCTTGAGGCACTATCTCCATTAAGTTCAAATACTGCTTTCTTGAGCTTCTCATTAGAAGGAGCAACTCCAAGAGCATCATTATCTTCAACTATAACCATGATAGGAATATGATCAATCATACTAAAATTAGTAGCCTCCTCCTCACCCCCGTCATAATGCCACCCACGTCTTTTTTTCTTTTGAACAAGCCTTCTAAATCTAATTTTTTTGTCCTTTTATTTGAGTTTAGCTTCTGATGCCAATTGATTCTCATCCTCTATCCAGTCTCCCACAACATTTTGTATCCTCTTAACTTGAAATCTCTTCCTTCTTCCATTAACCAAGTTATGGAAAAATCTTGTGTCTTTGTCTTCTTCAGCAAACCAAGTTACATTAGCCTTTTGTCTCCAAAATTCTTCTTCAAAATGTAGGTACTTCTTGAGTTCTGCTTGAGCTTGTTGTAATTCCATCCTGTTTATAGGAGAAGGATCCTCCTCAAACAGCTCTTCTTTAATTCTCACTATTTCTTCTCTAATAATCAGCTTGCTTAAAAATATCACCAAATGCCTCTCTATTTCATGTAGACAATATTCCTTTAATATGCTTCAGCTTCTGCTTGAAAAATAAAAAAGGATTACCTGCATATTCTGATGACCAATTATTCTTGACAATATCCAAGAAGTCTTTATGTTCAGTCCAAAATTTCAAGAATCTAAAAGGTTTAATGAATTTTTGTTTTTGATCTCCCAAATTAATAAGCAAGGGAGCATGATCCGATGCCGTTCTAGATAGGTGCTCCACATCAATATGTTCAAACCATTATTGAAAATGTATATTCATAAAAATTATGTCTAGCCTTTCAAATATGCAATCAGCTCCTGCTCTACCATTCGACCAAGTAAATGGACTGTCTTTGAAACCTGATTCAAATAACTCATAAAAATTCACACAAAAAGCAAAGTCTTTATAATCCTAAGCCTGAATGGGAGTGCCACCAATCTTCTCTTCTTCATGAAGAACAACATTAAAGTCCTCTCCCACCAACCAAGGCATATTCATATTATAACTCACTTGATAGATGTTGTTCCAGAACTACATTCTTTCAGTCTTATCACATTTTGCATAGACTAGTGTAACAATCATGAATCTGTTCTGATTTTGCAAAAATAAGTTCCGAGTAATTTTGCTGAGAAGAGACTGAAATAACATCCACATCAACATTGTCCTCCACAAAATACCAAATCTTAATAGAACAATTTTCACCAGCCTGATGCATTCCTAGCTTCCTTTTGTACTTGTTTATATATCTAGTTTTCTAGAAAGGCTCCATCAAAGATATAATACAGAACTTATGATGTCTATGCAACATCTGAAGCCTATGAAAAGCTTGTTGTGTCCTAACTGACCTAATATTCCATATAAAGACTTTAATCATGATTTAAAGATTGGTTTAGTTGCAGCTCTTTGGCACTACCCTTGTAGGTAGTTGAACTTCTCTTGTTCCTTGTTTCCTTCCCTTATTTACTCTCTTGACTATTGATATTGGAGACATATCTACATTTTGGCCACCTGATTTAATTTCTCTTGAAGGGGTTCTTTTTTATCCACTAAGACAGCTTCCTATGGATCATCTATCAACATAATTCCCTCCTCCACTGAAATGTTATGGGATACCAGATCATGTAAATTCCACATAGGAGAGTCCTTCTTCAACAAAGTGATTGGTGCATTGCTAGGACTATTGATCATAATAGTCATAGTAGTAGAATGATCAACCTTAGAAGATTCAGCAACCACCACCTCCACAACAGTACTATTTTCTATATCCTCATTTGTAGTAGATTTCTGAGAGGAACAAGGGGCATGCAACTTTTCACTACTCATTTCCTTCTCCATAGAATTAGGAGAAGTGAAGTCTTTTACTCTTATATCTCTACAGAATACAAACTGGCTCTTCACTACTCTGAGAGGAACAAGGATTCTAGCAGTATATTTTCCTTTTTTCCTACATTTATAAGGTTTCCTCACCTCCTGATAGCCAACCCTATTCTCCCTAGTATCAATCGTATCACCTTTCTAAGTATCAATCCGCTCATATAAAGTATCTCTCAGTTCTGGATGCAAAGTTCTACATCCTTCTTCATTATGACCTTGAAGCTTACACTTCTTACAATACTTTGGCAATACATCATATTGAATTTTCACATCGACTTTCCTTACTTCACCAGATTTCTCATCAATTTTCTCCATCCTTACATACTCTGGTAAATCATCAATAAGATCAACTAATACTTCAATCCTATCAAGCTATCACAACTAGGTCGAGTTTTGTTAATAGTAGTCATATCTAATTGCAATGGTTTACCTACTGTCGATGCAAGTGTAAATAAATATTCTTTAACAAAATATGTAGGCAGCAAATTTGGAAAGGAAATCCATGCCATGGCCATTGTCGTCTCCTTATCAATCTTGAACTTAGGATCATAGATCAAAGGCCTTATCTGATAAGAAAAATCATCTCTTGAATTGATATAATGAGCCGCCTTCGATGTCATAGTAATAAAATCCTCTAGCAATTCAAATCGCATGAGAATATGACGACGCCTGAATAACCCTACCTTATAGTCACCTTTGATACCACACTGTTTAGGAACTTGTATCCTGATTTCTTCTAACTCCGGCCATCCATATGAAAACATTCCCACCACTGCGAAATTAAGCTTTTCAATCATAATCATACATAAAACTTCAGCCTATGTACATCTAACAACTGGAATTCCATAAACAATCTCCACATGTTTAATTGGGAGAGGTTCAACATCTCATCATCTCATCATCATCAGCATGTCGTTATTCCTTATGCTAGGGTTAACTATGTTTGCGTAGTTCATTAGGGTTTTCCCTCCACTCACGGCCATATTTGGGATCAAATTAGTGCTTGATGAAGAGTTTAGTAGAGGAAATTGTGAAGAAGAAGCAATTTTCAGGCCAACCACCAAACCGGCCACCTCTATAAACTAGGGTTCTATGCAATCTTAGGGTTTTTCATAGAGAGACAAGAGAGCATTATAACTAGCGTTATGACTCAAGAGCATTGAGAGAGAGAAAATAATACCTTCGTGATTATATATAAAAAAAAATTATGAACTAAATGTAAAAACTAAAATCACTATTATGATATTGACAAAATAAAGTATACTATTGAGTTCAAATAATTTAAAGCCATTTCTTTACAATTTGAGATCTCTTTCTTTCTCTTTCTTTCAGTAAAAATTATCATTAGAAAGTGGTAATCTATGTTAATTTTGTGAAAAACAATTATAGATATTAATAAAATGCTAGTGTAGTTGCTCTGAGCCTTGTTGGTCCAAGTACAACATCATATGAGCAAAGCCCAAGTGTAACGACCTGCTTGGTCATTTTGAAATTTTAGACTTCTTGTCATGCCTCGACTTTCGTATTTTCCCTTAGGGCGTGATAACACCTGCGCAACTATCTCTTCCCAGACGAACCATTAACTTTTTTTCTTCCTAAATTAAATATGTATCTAGGTGCGAAAATAATATATAGAATAAGAAATTCGAAGTTTAAAAGGAAACAATCTCATGTGGGAATTCCCCCGAGATAACGAATCTTGAATCTTCAACCTACTTAATCAAGAGTGACATTCACCAATCCGAAGCAATGGATTTGGTGGAACAATGAGGTTGCGGAACGATCGCTAGCCCTGTTGCGGAGCTTTCCCTCTATCACGCTTTCCTGAAACATGTTAAATAAAAGGGTCAGCCCTACCATCCGGGGCTGAGTGAGAACGTCGCCTTACAATTCAAAGTAACCTCGCAATGTTCTAAGTACAATCTTACTATAAACATAATAAGCACGTTATGAAACCATATTACAACACTTTCAATGTACATGTCATTAATAATTATTCACACACAAAATCTTCTCCCAACTCACCCTAGGAAAATATTTAGTTTAACCAGTACACCTTCACGAAAGGAATTGTGACGCGCAACTCGATCCCATATATTATATTATATATTTATTGCGGTACGCCCAACCCGATCTAATATTATATATATATATATATATATGCGGAATGTGCAACCCGATCCAATATTTATATATATGTATTTGTTGCGGTACGCACAACCCGATCCAATATTTTATATATATATATATATATATGTTGCGGAAAGCGCAACACGATCCAGTATATTTATATGTATATATACTGCCTGAGTGATACTAAGATCACGTATGAATCTATCGGGATGACGTAAGGCCGTTGTACCTCCGATTAACCTTACTGGGAAGAAGCTTTCAATGTCAACGACGATCACCTCATACATGATTACCATACTGGGAATATAAGATCACGAAGTCATGCATATCATAGTAATAGACTTCCATACTTACTCATATTTTCAGAAGATTCAAATAATAATTCTTTCTTTCAACTTTTCGCCCTTCTCGCTTGCAAGGGTTATAACTCTCAAACCGTAACCCGAAATAAGGTGTTTTATGCGCCAAATCGAAAGTAATACGGGGACCTATCACTATATCAAGTTTTCTCTGAAAAATACTTAGGGTAACTAGTACAAATTGAGGAAAGAAACAACCCTATCAAAACTGTCTCACCAGATTTTTTGAAAAACAAAAGGATACAATCTTAAAACAGTCATAACGTTTTATTCGTAAGTCGGATCGATCTCCGCAAGGTCTCAAACTGTCAAGAACAGAGAAAACTAAAACTTTTATTTAGCACAAACTTTCAGGTTCATTACCTATTTGTACAGTTTTTCATTATACGTTCTGCCCCTCCGGATTTCAATTGATCCGAGGCAGAAACTTTAAACAGCGATAACTCTCAAACCGTATATCGATGTTGGCCCCGTTTGGGCTCAATATGACCGTGAAAGATAGATATATAACAACCATAACTCAGCGAAAATAATCCGCAATCGCCATGACTCAAACTTGTTATAAGATAATACTATATCAATAATTCATCACAAGTTATACTACACCCTTTTTTTCCCCATGATTTATCTTCCAATATCCATATTATGTTTAACATGCATTGTAACTCAAAACCAAAGGATTTTACTAAGAATTTGTGAGTGAGAGAACTCACATTTATTTATTCATAATTTTTATTACACTGCCACCTTTCTCCTTCTTGCACACTTGATCTTTTCCCAACCTTGCTCTTGGAAAACCAAAAAAAAAAAAGGAGACAAAAACTTCACGAAAAAGGCAAATTTTCGTCCAAGAATGTGAGGGGAGAGGAGAGGAGAGGTTTTCCTTTGATGTTTTCGGCTTTTGAAGATATAGTAAAAAGTTTAGTGTTTGAGTCTTACAAAACCCCTAAGTAAGGAAGACCTAGAGGGATATCTAGGTCTAGTATAAGTCTAAGTTAGATATAGCTCTTCTAGTTAAGAAATGGTAATTCCTTGAATTAGAAGTAGATTCATAATTGGTTTTGGTTTATTTTCTGGATTTAGAATCTTTGGGCTACGGGTAAATCCATTGTTAAATAAAATTCTAGTTTTTTCCTTTGGGCTTAATGTTACCTTTTTAGGTTCATTTTTAGGGTTTGAATTAAAGTATAGCAATATAGGTATCATTGGACTTGTTTAACCTCGTATGATACTATTTTGACTAGATTGAACCCAATTTCGCAATGAAATTATAGTTTTGACCTTCGAGGCTTGGGATTGACTTTTTGGGTGATATGTTGAACCATAATTATTATCATACAAATATGATTTCTATGAACTCATATACTCATGTAGATTTTGTATTTTATAGTCTTGGAGAGTTTCGTAAGTTTATGAAAAGGAAAGGCAAAATCTTAGGGTTCGTAGCACATTGCTTGGCATTTGAGGTATGTTAAGACTTTCTAGACTTCGTTTAAGGGACGTTTTTGTTATGTAAAGAGTAAAAATTGAATAATAATGGGGAAATGGCTTAACGGGGGGTCTTTTATCAATGTGATACGTACATTGGTATGAGTACCGGTGCCATGTTTGGAGTTTGTATTGTATTCGAGTCATTTATGTTTGTGGTCAGAATGCAGGAATTAGTTGTTATGGGCTATGTGTAGACTTCATTGTTTTTTTGTTTGGAATTTTATAGAACCTCATACACTCTTGATAAACATGTTGGTGAACATATTGAAATTGTTGACTATTGAATATGATTCGTTGATGAACTTATCTAAACTATTGGCTACTAAGTCTGAATTATCGATGAACATACTTAAACTTGTTGGCTATTAGGTCTGAATTTGTGATGAACTCACTTACAATTATTGTCTATTAAGTATGAATTTGTGATGAACTTACTTGAACTTGTTGGCTATTAAGTCTGGAATTATAGATGAACTTACTTGAACGTGTGGTTCCTAGAGTTTGGATTTATAAGATATTTATTCCCTTATGTGTTATTGACACGCCCCGAACCATGGCATGAGCATAACACGACACTCGGTGCCTGACCCCATGTAATCGAACAAACCACATGGCTGGCTGAATCAACATGGGATATATACTGATGTAGAATATAATACTCCATCTGTTTCAATTTATGTGAACCATTTACTATTTGGGGAGTCTACGAGGTGATTCATTGACTACGTTTTTCTTATATTTTTTCTAAATTATTTGAATTATAAATTACCATGACTTATAGTACTTTTAATGTAGTTTCTAAATATATAAACTTTAGTTTTACAAACTTGAAAAATCTATGTCAAAATTTAAGGTCAAAGTTATAAAGTTTGACCCTCATACTCCGAAAAGGTTCACATAAATTGAAATGGAGGGACTATATAATATGTTGAGCTACTGAATGTCTAACTGAAAAACCACAAATGTAGAATGAGTCTGAAGTGTAAAACGTAGCCAACAAGGCTAACATAAAAGACTGTTAAACACTGATTGACTGTTGTTCTAGTCTATGAAGCTTCTAAAGAATAATGAAGTAATAACTATTTACCGAGACAAGACCCCCGACATACCTGACTGTCTAATATACTGAAAGACTATAAATAATATAACGCCCCGAAGGAAACTGGGGCTCACCAAGTAGCTGATACGAGAATCCTAGCGAGCATATTCGTCGTCCTGTAAATCAATACATGCATCGTGAAATGCAGGACCCAGACAAAATGGATGTAAGTACATTTGAATTTTACTTGTATGTAAAACCAACTGAAAGAATTAATAACTGTGGGGTTCTCGAGAAAAGGGCAACCTAAATCAATAACATGTATAGATATTGAAACTGAAACATACTGATAGCTGAACCAAACAAGAGAAGTATAGTCATAAGTGCTCCCTATTATGAATATGAAAACTTGTTTTAACTGAATTAATAATATGTGGCCTCAGGACCAATATAAGTGTACAAATATGTGGCCTCATCCAAGTAAGTGTGTTAGTTTGTGGTCTCGACCAAGTATACGTATACATAAGACTGTGCCCTTGAGCAAAGATACATGTGTTCAACATTCAATAATTTATATTAAGGAACTAAGAATCATACTGTAATACATAACACTGGAATACTGAAGACTACTATGCTGAGACATGTATTCATGAATTGATTATGAAGTTTAAAGCACTAGTTGTTCATAAGCCTACTGAGTTTTCTGTACTGAGACCCATGGGATATCAAATACGAGTCTATACTGATTACGTACTGAGTTCATGACATTCAGAATGACAATCATGAACGAATTATGAAACTATATCGTTTAGGGCATAGAAGTTCTGAAGCTCTACATGAAACTAAGCCTTAATACTAGTTCTGAGATAATTCGTAATAGTCGTAAAAGAACAGACCGTGGGAAAAATCATTAACATTCCATACGTAGAGAGTTAGCCTTACATACCTCAGTTCCAAACTTTAATCATACTATAATGTTTGTCACTCCCTTTCAACTTTAATCTATAGCAATATATGTCAAAGGGAATCAATATTAGTAATAATACTAATGTTTTGGTCATCTAAGCATTTTATCAAACACTTGTCAGGCATGTAGCTCCACAACTCTCATCAATGGTGTTTCTACACCCATCAAGGAGATTGAAAGTATATTTATATCCTAGAGACAATCTATTAGGACAAATGTACTTTATACACATTCATATTATTATTAATAGAGATTAATATTTTGGCATTTGCAATTATTGAATTATTAGTTGATTGTTTATAATATTCTATAATATGCATCCCTAGAGGTTACGTTGTTATTAATAATGTGATATATTAATATTATAACATAACTCTTAAAATAGCCTCGACTAATGATCATCAAGAATGGGATATCGATGATATGTGATAAGTCGATATGTGGTCTGCATCACTTCCTTAGAGGATGTAGTATGTCTAACCTGCTACGAGTAATGGCTACTCGTGATGGACATTTGAAAACTTTAGAAGTATTGGTATACCCTGTTGATATACTGTTTGTTATACATGTCTAAAGTATGATCAGCGTGTGGAAGATAGAAGTCCTTAGACTTGAGGTCAATACACACCTTGTCTACATAGTAATATATTTTGATCCTGTCCTAAGCTCAAATGCCTTATAGGTTGAGATACGGCTTGTATTGAGTACATTACGTTGTGGAATAAAGGTGGTAATTGAGCCAAGATTAGGATTCATTCATCGAATGTATATTCGATAGAACACTCAGCTTCTCATTGATAATGGGTTGACTAAGTTGTTGGCCAACGCAATAGACATATCTAGAATATGGTCTTGTTGTCAACCAATATAGATAAGATATAATGATCAAGCCATTTGGATAGACACTTGGCAAATCCTAAGCTTGATCGAGTGTATCGTGAATGAAAGGATTTTATCTTACCACATAGAGGTTAAGTTTACTGGATTCATGTAAATGTACTTCACATATTGAGTTCGTCTTGCGGCGCCGTCTAGGAGTTCCGCGTTAACCTTAATTTGATTAGTGTCGATATGAGAAGGTCTGTAGGGTCACACTATGTCGATTGTCATTTCGATCTTAGGATGTATTGAGAGAGTATTAAATATTTAATTTAGAATCGAGATATTTAAATGAATGATGATTGTTTTAATTAAGTCAAAATTAGATTTTGGATTTAATTAAGAATGTGCTTAAAATTTTTGGGCCAGGCCCAGGGTCAAACCCTAATCCTGTTTGACCTAATTTTCACCTATAAATACAGATCTACACTTCATTATCCATGACACTTGATTTTCATATCATTATTCTAAGTCTTAGAGACTCAGAATCAAAACTCTCTCGAACCTCTGTCGGATTTCCTAGCTTTCCAAAGGAGGAATACATTGAAGCATGGAGCTTGCAATCGAATGGGCATTTGTGTGCGCACCCACAGTTGATAAAGATTCCAGATATTGTAAACATGTAAGTACCATCCATGTCTTATGTTTACGGTTTTAAATTATCATATAGTCAAACAGTTCTACGTTTGTTGGGTTTGAAACAAATTTTCAATATCCGCTGCGTACAACAACGCAACAAAACCATACACTTCTTTCATCATACCATAAGGAGCCGCCATTGGATTATATATTCTTTTAGTATTAGTTTAAAAATTTTATTCTCCGGACATAACGAGGAGGAGATACAAGAAACAAAAAAAGGTAATAAAAAGGTTGAATTTAGCAGTGAAATGCTTATCTTTAGTGGTAGGTTTTCTTTATTGAAGGTTTAATGTGACGTTTTCTTTTTCTTTTAGGAATTTATTATGGAGGGCAATATTTTCTTGATAAAATCATTTTCATTAGCTACTTAAAAAATATTTTTCATGGAAACAATTATAAATGTGTGGTACCATACCAACATTTATAAAAAAATACGCAATTATTGTAAACTTGCGGTACCGTACTTATCAAATAAACTTGAAACGTTTCGATGAGTTCAGTCTAGTAAAAATAGTACTGTACAAGTTTAATTATCCAATATTTATTTGATATTTCGACGTCATTTCTTTGAGCATAAGTGGTACCATATTGAACAATGAGCTAGAAATTGTATTTTGATTAAATCACTATATCGTATCATTATTACGGAACCATAGAAAAATGAATTATCAATTTTCAATATCGTAACCTTGACAGATTGTTGGTGCGACCACATATGCAGCTATTGGCTGCAAATAGCCTATATTACCATACAAAACCAATGAAACTCCGAATCTCGATCACTGAAACGGGCTTATCCCGATTCGACCCGCCTCAATCATTTTAGGATCCACCATGATCCCATACTTTGACACTAGATGCCCCAAGAATGCCAGAGAACTAAGCAAGAACTCGCACATTAAAAACATGGCATAAAGTTGCTTCTCCTTCAAGACTCCAAGTACAATCCTCAAATGTTGTGCATGCTCCTCCTTACTACGGGAGTAGACCAAAATGTCATCGATGAATACAATGATGAAGGAATCCAAGTACAGTTTGAACGCCCCGTTCATCAAGTCCATAAAAGCTACTGGGCATTGGTCAACCCAAATAACATCACTAAAAACTCATAAAGGTCATACCACATATGTATAACTGTCTTAAGGATATCCTCCACCCTCATTTTCAACTGATGGTACCGGTGTAATGATATGTTAGGTCATTATGACTATTTTGCTTATTTTTTTCATAATTAGCCTTTTCCATAGCCTTGTTGTGGTGCTATTTATGTGCAGGGATGGGTGACGCAATTCCCCAGGCAATCAGATGAGAATAATGAAAGAAAATCTAAGTTTTGAGTTTTAAAAGTTTCATGTTTTGAAAGATTGACTAGGAGTTTACTTTTAAGTAGATGCGTCTAGAATCAAATTCTGGAAGTTCCATTAGCTCAGAAACATGAATTTTGACTTAGGTGAACTGTTGGGCTGGGTCCTAGGTGATTGAAGTGTGTTTCGGGTAAGTTTGTGAAATTTGGCAAGTCTTAAGTTAAGAAATGAGCTTAGGTTGATTAAAAGTCAACATTGAGAGCATTTGAGTCTTTTCAAAGTTTTGTCGATTTCAACAGGTCTAAAATATAAAATATGACCTAGTCGAGTCATTGGTTCGATTTCTAAGGCACTCGGGAGTATTTTGAGCGTTTGGTTGAAACTCTAAGTCTTAGGAGTTTTAATGTGGGTTTTGGTCGAACATTTAGCCATGATGATCTCGTATGATATTTCTGATTGTACGAGCAGATTCGTTGCGTGTTTAAGAAATGGTTTATATATTTGATTTATATTTAGAGGGTCCCAGATGAGTTTCGAGGGTCCATTCCGAGTTTTGAAAACACAAGATTTTTCTGTTCAGTTTTGCTAGGCCTTCTTCGCGATCTCGAGACACCTATCGCGAACGTTATGCATCTCATGGTCCTTAATCATGATCGCAATGGGCTTGCCGCTTTTGTGAAGGCCATCTCATGGGTCGGGTTTGAGTAGTGCTCCATGATCGCGAGGTTGAGGCCCGCAATCGCGAAGGGAAATTTTGTCCAGTGATTTTAAACCACAAGAAAATGATATTTTGAGTTCCATTTTCACATCTTGAGCTTGGGGTCTCATTTTGGAGAGGATTTTGGGAAGAGTTTTGAGGTTCTTAAAAAGGGTAAGCTTTTAATCACTCTCTTATGATTATTTTATGTATCATGTTGAGATTCCATGCTAGATATCATGAATTAGGTTGGGTCATAAACCCTAGGTATGAATAAAAGGGATTTCTTCAATTGAACATGAAATTGATGTTATATTCGGATGATTTTTGATATCTAGGCTCATCAGATACTGGGTAAATCGATTTTGGATTAAATTTCTCGTTTTTCCCTTCGAGGCATGAGATCCTATTTTTGTGTGACTTTTTGGGTAAGAAAGTTTATTATAGAAATATGGGTATCAATAGACTCGTGTGTTAATGTATAATCAATATTAGAATAGATTGGTACATTATGGAGGTATTTCGAAAAGGCAAAGCTTTATTGTGATTCTTGGACTTCTAATCCGAGTCAAGTTGATATCTTGTACCTTATCTGAAGCATTAGGGTTGGTCTAATGAACTAATAAAAGGGGTGACGGGGATAATAAGGGAGTCGCGATACTTGTGAGGTGACAATCATTTGTATCGAGTATCGCTAACATGTTATGGGGACTGTGCTTTAAAATGGAATAGAGAATGACATGCTTTGGGCACTAGCTGATAGTATAGTACGATCCTACAAATATGTGATTGTGGTATGAACCCTGCACTTTCTGCACTATTATGACTTGCCTTTCTTACATATGTTTGTGTGTTCCATCACTCATTCGTGCTCGTTTAAAAGAGAAAAGAAAGCTAAAGGTCGAGTCTTTACTATGAAGTGGCTAAAGGCTAGATCTTTACGAACATATTGATTAAATATTGAAACTTTATTGTATATCCTTGTTTCTTGGCTATTTTTCTTGTCATATTCATGCTTCATACGGTATCTCATGCATGCACATTTGCTGATACATATGTGGCTCCAAAGGAAATGATTTTAGACAGAGTGATGTGATACTTATGAGCCTAATTGGCTAGAGAAAGGTACTATGAGCCTAATATTATCTAATGACAGGTAATGTGAGCCTGCATTTGGCTAAGTGACAGGTAATGTGAGCCTACATATCACGACCCAAACCGAAGGGTCGTGACGGCACTCGAATCCCACCCGCCGGGTACCGTCATTCTTATAATGAACATCTGATCGTAATTAATTACGGACTAAGCCGAAAGAAAATTATGAAAAACCAGGTAACTATCTTATAAATATACATATACCAAGGCCGACAAGGCCATACAAGACTACTACACACAGGACACCTGTTTACAAGCCTCTAAGAGAGTACACAACATCAACAGGTCGGGACAAGGCCCCGCCATACCCATATAGACACGCAAAATTATATCATACCAAAATCAGACCGACACCCCGGAAAGAGAGGATTGCTTCCAAAAATCCACTGAAATCTACAACTTATTCACGTGGGCCGTCTCCTTGCCTATGCGAACCTACGGACATGAAACGCAGCGTCCCCAGACAAAAGAGACGTCAGTACGACTGATGTACCGGGTATGTCAGGCATAAATACCAGCATAACAGGAATATACCAATAAATGAATCATAAACAACTGACCAACAGTAACTGCCTCTGAGGGCCCTAATACACTTGCCTACATGTTATGCACAATGCTGTGTCCATATTCATTGGCCTCACCGGGCAACTTCCTTACCATGACAGTCTCTGTGGGCATCTTACCATGTAATTGTTAACGAATATATGCACGATGCAAGTGTGGTATATATATGTTAGTGTTGCGGATCGTGCAACCCGTCCCAATATATATTAGTGTTGCGGATCATGCAACCCGTCCCAATAATCCATACAGGCATCACATCACATCATCACATCATCACATCACCATATCATATTGGCCTCTTCAGGCTCTTTTGTGATAGTCTGTACCAGCTGCAGGTGGTGTTGGTATATAACACCTTTCCCTTTCCCCATATCCCCTACATATATAATATTTACCATATAGTAGTGTGCATAGCAGCAGTGGGTCTAGGGTAATATATGAATGCAAATGCAAATGAAAAATGCATAAATATCAGTAAAACATTTCCTGAATTTATCGGATGGCAATAATATCCTTGCCCCTTTGGTTAACACGGTGGATGTCAACACCTTTTTCTGTATGCCTCAATAAGGACTTATGAACATATTTAGATATGCGTTTAGCATAGGAATCAATAACATGAATATTCTTAACTACTAGGAGTAGAATAAATTATGGAATAATATCACGGTTATATTTCGCTACATTGAACATGCCAAAAGAAAGAAATAATTTGCCTTAACATACCTCAATCCATTTTTAAATGGCTACAATAGCAAGAAATTGCGGAACTGCTGCAAATAATTAACGTTGCTGCTCCTACTTAATTAAAAGAAAAAGAAATGTTGTTGAACGATTGCTTGGTCCTAGGTGAAAAGATAAAACAAATTTAGTTATTTCAATGTTGTTGCCTAGTTATTTTTTTTTTTGAGAAAAAGTCTTAAATGGAAGTATTCTCATGATTTTATCATCTTAATAGAACATGGGATCGACCCACTCCTACTTAAGGATGCCACCCAAATACCACTACTAATGAGTTATTTGTTGCTTTCTACCATGATGCCACATGGAAAGTGTCTTGCCACCTAGCACTTTATCCACTTTAATCCTAATTAATACCATAATTAATCAATTATACACACAATTAATTCTTGATCTCAATTTACTTAAATCCTAATAATTTATAAAATCTTCTTATACTCAATGCCCTAATTTTGTGATATGACACTAGTCCATAACCTCTTTGTGCGCACACCAAATTTATTTTTGATCCCCGTCGTCAAACTTGTTACATCCAAAATTATTTCAGAATTTATTCCTTCTATATACTAATCTCTTTATTAGCATAAATAAATATAACATAAATTTTTCCAACGCTCGGGTCTATTTACACATGCCTAGCGATTTTATAAATTGTTAGCGATTTAAACCGTAACCCGAAAGTACGGGGTGTTACACTACATTTTGCTAAGTGATAGGTAATGTGAGCCTACATTTGGGTAAGTGATATGATTAAGAGCCTAAGATTGGCTAAGGAACCCAAAAGGAAATGATTTTTGGGTGGTAAATGAACCTCGAGAGTCCCTCATGGGTTACAATTCTAATTGAACGTGTGTGTACCACTAATGAGTAACAAAGGCCTTGCATTTCATATGCACTTGCATTTTATATCATCTCATTTATATTATGTTGGTTGTTATTTAAATTGTTGTTTGCAACCCTTTTACTTGATTATGTGGAAACTTTATTTGACCGAGGAACTAGTCGCTATAACTTAGACTTGAACCCCGAATTGAGTATACTTGTAATTTGATTTTTACGATAGATTATCTGGAAGTTGGTGTAGAAGTAGAAATTAGTAGACCAACCCTTGTCTCTATTTAGGATAGGGTTGGTCGACGATGCTGAGTACACATTATTTTTCGTACTCACACTACACTTGTTGCACCCTTTTCTGCGCAAGTTCATTACCTAGTACCAGTGAGGCGCGCGATCCCTCTTCCCATTGAGGAGATGCTCTCGGACGATTCAGGGTGAGCCACTAGATATGCATGGCACCAAATCTTCCCTTTTATCATTTATATTCTTTTCTTTCATTTAGACAGTTTAAGTATTTTTGAGACATATGTATTCCCAGACATGTATTGATTTTCAGTTAATACTTGTACATGTGACACCCGGTTTGGGGGGATTTCATACCTTAGTATTTTGGTCATTTTACAAATTTTATTAAAGACTTAAAGGTTGTTTTCTTATTATTTTCCATATTTATTTCTTTTATCGATTTTGGGATGATTTTGGGTAATGTTTGGCTTACCTACTCATGAGAGTTGATATCATCATAACCCTTGATTTTGGATCGTGACAAATTTGTATCAGAGCTTCAGGTTCATCAATCTCACAAGTACAAGAACAATGTCTAGTAGAGTCTTGTGGATCGATAGGGAGACGCCTGCACTTATCTTCGAGAGGCTATGAGACATCTAGGAAAACTCTAATATTTCATTCCTTATCGTGCGTGCTTGATTCTAATGGTTTCTAAAAGTTTTTTGTTTCACTCTCTCACAGATAGCGAGGGCACGTTCAGCCGCAGTAGGAGGTTAGGAGCCCGCACCGAGAGTGATGTTTGTCTGGTAAGACCGAACATATTCCCAAGATGAATGCCAGACCCATCATATCTTTAAAATTATGGGTTCATATCTACTTTTTATAGAAATTTTAGTAAATTTTCACACATAAATTTATGCAGCCGAAAGTATTGGATTAAGATGAACTCGGTACCGAAGGCTACATCCTCCTCCAGGAAGAGCCAACCCCCAAACTTTAAAACTACATTCGCTATTCCGACAATAATAGACTTCAAAAATTGTCTTACTATTTAGGGGCTTACTATTGTACTTAAATTTGTACCAAAGATGAATGACATTAAAATTATGTCGCTCATTGGAAATACTTTATGCCAGAACATACATTGAACAATACCATTTATAACAAAAAGTATGAAGTTAAAACAATCTGGTACACGAGTGATGTACTTTCCTACTATTTCATCTCATAGTTGATTTCTAAATTTTTCAAAGTTTGAATATCATGATAAAAGATCATCCACATCACATTAAAGTTGGTCCATCAAAATTCCAAGCACAGGAGGTCAAATTCCGATTGTCTTAAAAAAATTACTAAATGAACCTAATTCATTATAATTTCATCCAAGGAGTTATAGTTGTTGTAACTACTGAATATGTATAAATCAGTATTGTACTCATTGTGATAAACGAGTGACTGCAGAGATACTTCACCTACCACTCAAAATAACAACAACATACCCAATATAATCTCACACAAAATACTGAATCCAATATCACTCAGAATTCTGTCCACTAAGGATAGGACACATGGGAATAAATTTTAGGGTTCGGAGTACGAGGGTCAAAACAGTTAACCTTTGACTCGATTTCTAAATAGATTCTTTAAGTATTTTATAATAAAATTTATATATTTAAAAATTATATTTATAAGCCAGCATAATTATTAATTTAAAACATATGAAAAGAGTTAGAGAAATTTGTAGTAAAGAAAGTGTTGTCAACCATCAATTCATCCATTCTTCTCTTCCTATACTGCGCTTCCCTCGCCCAGCTATCTCCTCCAAATTCCCTTCCTCGGAATATATGCTAATACAGCTCTAATGTGACTCTGAGACCCGAAACACCGCAGGCTAAAAGCTTGCACTTACCTTCAAAACGTTTCCCCAAGTGTCCATTTCTAATCTAAAGAATTGAAGTTTCATGGGTGATAATTAACTACTCATTTGAAATCTATATACTCCCTCGGCATTTTTTTCCCAATAAATGATATTTTTTTATTTGCTAATAATATAATTTTAAATTTTATCTTTTACGTTTAAGATAATTTATAACCACATAAATATCTTTAATTTATTTTAGACTATAAGATTTAAAAGTATTCATTTATTTCTTAAACTATGTACCTATTTAAATTAAATCATATAAATTTGGACGAAGGGAGTAGTATATTAGACTTAATTGCGCATATGTTAATTAGGGTAACAATGTTACTCCTAGAAGGGAGTAGTATAATAGATTTAATTACGCATACGTTAATTAGGGTAATAATGTTACTCCTAGGGGTGGCCAGTGGGACGGGGCGGGTCTCGGCCGGACGGGGGAAGGGTCGGGATCGGGGTTCCGCGGGATTAGCGAGACAGGAAGATGTCCCATCCCGTCTCACATCCCGCCGAAAAAGGGGACCGGTGTTAGGGGGACGGGGCGGGGCGGGGTCAGGTCGGTAGGGGAATTTCATTTTTTTTAGACACTTAATTTTAAAAAATAATATATAAAAATACTTCAATAATTGAACATGATAGTGTAATAAAAATATCTCAAGGCTGTTTTTGTGCCTCTTATATTATTTAATAGAAATATAATTTTTTGGTAATACAATTTCAAAATTGCAATTTTGTGGTGTTGTTCAAAATTTGCAAATCAAATAGTAAAATCGCAATTAAAAAAATTACATAGTTAACCATACTTTTTTTAATTTCCTCACAATGTCTTGAGGATCTTCGATTGGAATTGGAAGTTGTTGGTCAAATTGTTCGACATCGCTTCCTGTTCCCTCGGACAAGATTTCGTTGTAGTTGTAGTCTTCTTCTTCGTTGATCTCCGGTTGACCGCACCTTCTACGCTCCGTTCGAATCTAATCTCTGAATAGAACTACAATCTTCAATGTGTCTCCCGCCAATGAATGTATGTGCTCTCCTACTTAAAATCTTCCTGCAGAAAAAGCACTTTCAGACGTTGTTGATGACGCTTGAATGTTCAACACATCTCGGGCCATCTTTGCTAGTGTAGAAATGTCATCTCATTGTCCCTCCAGTATTTCAGCAAGTCTTCATGTCCTTCATCATTGACAATTAATTCGTACGGTACAACACCCTGCAAAACATAAACATCAAATTCACTAACTTGTGAAGAAGTTGAACCACTAAACATATTATTTCTAAGGCCTTGAATACTACCAGCAGAAACCGCATGTGTTTTTATAAGGTTGCAGCGAAGTAGTAGAAGATGGAACAGAAGCCGGTTGATTATTTGCACTTTCTTGTTGGTAATACATATATACATTTTTTGCATTCATTGTGTATATTAGACATAACTTCTTCTTTAGTTGGTTCGTGAGTTGGTTCTTCAGTTGGATATGTTGGAAGTACTTCTATACAATCATAAATCGTTTCAACAAGTGTTTTATAACAGTTTACTTTAATAGTCAGATTTAATACAACACCAATAATATAAAATAGTGGGAATAGAAAAAAGATATTTTTTTAATTTTTTAAACATTTTTTCAATAGATGTCTTATAAGTTTGTTTTTCCATATATTCATTAAGTAACAAAAATATTAGAGCTATATAAAATAACATAGTTGAAATAATAGAATAATATATATCAAAAAATTCTTTAGTAGCTTGAAAAAATTTCTCTAAAAATTCAATAAGTTCTAAAAACAATTCCCAATCATTATCTACAAGCATATCCCTTGGATTTTTATTATGAGCATTAAATAATAAAGTTATAGGTCTTCTATAATCGTAAGCAGCAAGTAGTTGTTCATATAGAGAAATCCACATGTTCGCTACTTCTTCAGAAATTTTTCTATAAGGTAATCCACAATCGTGATAATTTTTTTTATACTCTTTGCATCTTTATATTTTATTACCTTTTAAAATAAAGTTTATAGCAAATTGTATTTTATCAAGAATGTTTTCAAAAAGTTTTAGGCCATCCTTTACAACTAAGTTATAAATATGCACGCACATCTTATATGAAAATGATCAGGAAAATATGGAGTTAATCGAACTTTTAAAAGTCTTATAATATAATCATTAGAAGTAGCATTATCTAATGTAATAGTCATAATTTTATCAATTATTCCATAAAAATCACAAATTTCATGAATATTTTGTGCAATAAAAGTTCCAGTGTTTCTATAATCAATATATCTATATGCTAAAATACGTTTTTGCATAGATCAAGTCTGATCTATCCAATGAAATGTAACGGTTAAATAATCATTACCGTTAGTACTACGACCTATATCAGAAGTGAGAGCCACTTTGCCATTAAAATGATATAATGCATAAAGTAAATATTGTTGATATTCATTTGCAAATTTAAAAACGTCTCTTATAACAATTGATCTAGGAAAACCGTTAAAAGCAGGATTATACATTTCTTTAATGTAATGAATAAAAGTAGGAGAGGAAGGAAATGCAAAAGGCAAACCCTCCGCCGCAACTAATTTTGCCATATTTTTCCTATATTTGTGTTTATCATATTTAGGACCAAAAATGTTCTCCGTCGTCGGGTTAATTTGACCCTGTACTTGGTCGGGGACACTATGTGAACCTTGTCCCGACTCAGCTGGCACACCAAATTTGTTAGCCTGGTATTGATTCCACCTAGATGTGTGCTCGCCTTGTACATGTCTCAATAAACCTTCCGTCCCACCTTAAGCTTTTCCGGTTTTAAAGTTATAAACATTTTTACAAATTTTACACCTAACTACTTGATTCTCTATGTCCCTATTAAAAATATTTCATGCAACTGATTTTAATTTTCGTTGTGTGGGGCCTCGACTCATACTACGGGGAATATGAGACATTTCAGTTTCAGTTTGAGACTGAGACTCAGTCTGAGCTTGTGGTTGAGGTGCACTAGTGAGTGTGTCATCTATATTATCGTCAAAATTAATGTCTGGTTCAGATGCAGAATATACCACATCATCTAATGGTATATCACTAAAAATGCAGTTTCATCTATATGAGTGAAATCAATCAAATCATCAGGACTAGGAATAGGATTACTAGAAGAAGTACCCTTACCCTTGTTACCCTTATTAGAAGAAGCACCATTACCCTTAATCATACGTTCAACACGTTCCATTATAATTATGCAAATAAATAATTAAAGTAAATAAAATTAAGTGCGATAATTAAAATTAAGTAACAATAATAATTTAAAGAAGGAACGAAGGTACCAAACGCCAACGTAACGTCGACGTGTAATCGTAGTTGAAAATTGAAACTTTGCTCGATGAATGATCCTCAAGCTAGTTGCCAACTTCACTCCCAATTTTTGAACTTTGATATAAATGAGCAAAAAAAATATAATATTTAGTAGGCAATGTAGAATTGTAGAGAGATAAATTGAAAGATTAGAGAGATGGTAGGAAGATTTGTGAGAAAAATGAAGAGGAAAATGAGATATTTATAGTTAAGAAATAGGATTAAAGTGTAAATATACTAACTTAGAGGTTAAAAATAAATAATAAGGGGGTAGGGGTGTTTATGGGGTGGGGGCCAAAATGGTCATTATAGCCGTTGCACAACGGCCAAAATCAAAATTTGGTCGTTGTTGCAACGACTATTTTTGCAAAGGGGGAGGGGGCTGGCGGGGCGGGTCCTATCGGGATCGGGACGGGAGGGACGAGCCCAGGTCCCCTCCCGAGTTCGAGCCCCGACACTGATTTTTTAGGTAGGGTCGGGGCGAGGCAGGTATCGGGCCGACCCGACCCACTGGCCAGCCTTAGTTACTCCATTTTTCTCAAGTAGTTTGACTAGATACGGAGTTCAAGGAATAAAAGAAGATTTGAATCTTATAGTCTAAAAAAAGTCGAAGATATTTGCGTGATCATAAACTATCTCGTTAAGTGTAAAAGATAAAGTTTAAAGTTATATTCTTGCTAAATAAGGAAATGTGTCATTCTTTTTTAGATTGACTAAAAAGAAAAGTGTGTCATATAAATTGGGACAAAGGGAGTATTAAAATTAACTCACTTTTTTAAAATCTTAAAAAAATAACCCACTCATTCCATCTCTCTCGCGCTCTCCTCCGCCTCATGCTGCTATCGAAATTCTTGATCTAATTCACTGGTGATGGCCAAAAACGTCGTTGACTCTCTCCTCCGCCTTCTATTACTATGGACACCCTAGATCTAGTTCGCCAGAAGTAGCCAAAAACACCATTGACTGAAATCCGATTTACTATAATGTGAGCTTTTCACGGTCTGAATTTTGCTCAAAAAAGTTAAAATTTCTCCTTTTTTTGGTAACTTCTTGTTGTAGGTTTGAAGGTGAATTGAACCTTGACTATATTTTTGATTTGTTGGGTGTGTTTAGTTTATATTTTGGTCGAGTGTTGTGTGCTTGAAGAGTGTATAGTATAATATTGTATAATAGTGTATATGGGTGTATACAAACCTCTTATACAGTATTATACATTTATGTATACCTACATACATAATGCATCTGTCTTGTATAAATGTCCAATCCTTATTCAAAATCATTTCAAATATATATTTATATCCACTTATACAATATTGTATAATTATGTATAAATGTGTATAAGTGAGTATTTTCACATATAATATTGTATAATTATACCTACACATTATACATTTTCATACACTTACATATATAATGTACATGTCTTTTAGATATGTGTATAACATTGTATAAAAGTATTTTTGGACTATATTTTTTGCAATGTAAGTTTTTGACTATATTTTTACAATGTAAATCAGCCAAGTGTACTTTTATGAAATTTCCCCTATAATTTTGGCACAAATTTTCCCTTAAGAATCAAATGATCCACTCGTTATACTGTACAATAAGGTTGGGGCTTCACGTGTAGATAATAGCCAGATTATAGATAATATAAACTGTTGCATTTTCTGGTGCTTTGTTGAGTGGATTTGGTTGTGTTTTCAATCCTAATTAGGATTTGCTAATTAATTTTCCAGTCAGGGAAGTTTATTTAGCAGTACCTTGGAGTATATAGGGGTTAGAATCTAAGGGAAATTTTTTGTTGCTGGTGTGTGTTTGACATGCCTCATTTTGAAGCATGACTCCCCACCTAGAGTCACCTATACAAAATTGCACACAAATAATTTTTGGGTCAATTTTGCCCATTTATTAACTCAACACATATTGACTTGCTCAATTTCAGCCAAACCCGTCCTTTTCACACCCCTAACGATAATGATAGACAAGAACATAACCTACTACAAGAGCTTTTAGCATTCAATTGTCATGTTGAGTGGTACTTGTTGATTAGCTCTGAGATTGTGGGAGTTGAATTTGATCGCAGTTTCAAAATATCATTTTTGAGTCGTCTTTCATAATTGCAGCCAAAAAGGCAAAGCAGTAGAGGTCGTCAACCCGCATGGTGGACATGTAGTTCAAGATTTTGAAGTGCTCTCATTAATCTGCCATTTTTAGTGGGTCATTTGATTTTATTAAAGACAAATTTGTGTTTAAGTATAATGAGAGATGTATATTCTGATCGAAAGTATGACGAGGGGTATATTTTGAAAGAAATAATCCCCTTGATTATTTTCACTAATTGAAAGGTATATATACAAGTTACAAAATAGGAGAATCCTATTCCTATTCTACTCCTAAAACCTTATTCTACCATAATTCTAACTATACAATTATGGTAAGTGTATAATCTTAATTTAGGTAACCTTTACACTAAAATATACTACAAATATACTTTTCTAATATACAAGACTGCTTCTGCCCGTGATGGGCTGAAGCCACTGCCCGAACTGGGCTGAAACCACTGCCGAGATGGGTTGACGCCCACTGTCGAGATCATGTGCCCGTGATATACACTTCTGTATATTGGGTGTATATCACGGGTATATGGCTCTGTTTAACACACCCCCGCAGTCATAACGGGCGGTCTTCGAACGCTGAGACTGCCCTTAAAATCTTCAAAAAGGACCGCGGGTAGACCCTTCGTAAAGATGTCTGCAACTTCATATCGGGACGGGACATGGCATACGCAAACGTGACCCCGAGCAACCTTTTCACGGACAAAGTGAATGTCCATTTCGATATCCTTAGTGCGTTGGTGATGAACCGGGTTACCTGAAAGGTAGATAACACTAATATTATTGCAATATACCAAGGTTGCCTTCTGAAATGGACAATGAAGCTACAAAAGCAAATTACGTAACCAACATGATTCTGAGACCACATTAGCTACCCCTCGATATTCGCCCTCGGCACTTGAGCTTGTTAGAGTTGCCTGACGCTTCGCAGGCCAGGAGACCAAGTTGTTGCCAAGGAACATACAATAGCCAGACGTCGACCGTCTGATGTCTGGAAAAACACCCCAATCAGCATCTGTGTATGAGACAAGTGTGGATGGCGAGGAAGGATATAAATGCAAACCATAGTCCAGTGTACCCTGAATATACCTAATGATGCGTTTGATTGCATTCATGTGCTCAATTCGGGGATCATGCATGAATAAACACACATGCTAGACGGCATACGTAATATCCGGTCTTGTAAAAGTAAGATACTGAAGGGCCCCTGCAAGACTGCGATAGCGGGTCGGGCCCTCATATGGTGCGCCGACCGCGGCACTAACCTTGGGCTTTGTATCAACTGGAGTGGAAGTGGACTTACACTATAACATCCCTGCCCTTTCGATGATCTCAGCTGCATACTTTCGTTGAGACAAGAACAATCCATCTGAATGACGTTTGACAGCAATCCCCAAAAAATAACTCAAGGGCCCTAAGTCTTTCATAGCAAACTCAGAGCTGAGCATGGTCATGATAGACTGGCGTAAGGCATCAGAAGAGGCAGTCAGAATGATATCATCCACATACAACAGGATGTAGGCCAAGGATGAACCATGTCGGTAGATGAACAAAGAATTGTCTGACCTGCTGTGAGTGAACCCAATAGTCTAAAGATAGTCAACAAACCTTATGTACCAGGCCCGTGGAGACTGCTTAAGCCCATATAAGGACTTCTTCAACAAACAGACATGATGAGGAAGGTGGGGATCTCGGAAACCCAACGGCTGATGCATATAGACTGTTTCCTTGAGATGACCATGTAGAAAAACATTCTTGACATCCAACTGATGAATAAGCCAAGTCTTTGAAAGAGCCAAGCTAAGCACAGTGCGAATAGTAGCCGGCTTGACTATCGGACTAAACGTCTCCCCACAATCTATCCCAACCTGCTGAGTCTTACCATCACCCACAAGTCGCGACTTATGTCGAGCAAATGACCCATAGAATTTTCCTTATGAGCAAAAATCCACATAGACCCGATAACATTAATACCAGATGGACGAGGTACTAACTCCCACGTCTTATTATCAATAAGATCATTATATTCATCAGTCATAGCAATTTTTCAATTCGGGTCGTTTAAGGCGGACACAGGATTACGGGGCAAGGGGAATTTAGAGACATCAGAATGTAAATTAAAATGTCTTTTAGGTGTAAAAATACCCCGCTGACTACGAGTGACCGATCTATGACTCGAGGAAGAATTGAGTGAATTTTGGGAATTTGCTGGTCTTGGGACGGATCGCCAAAGATGCAATGGGTTCGCCGCCCAAATCGGCAATTTGGGCGGAAATCGGACCGCCTGCACTAGGTCGATCGCCCAATCTCGAACCGATCCAATGATCGAAATCGCGATGGAATAGTGGGTCCAGTGGGCAGTGGGCCCGCTGGAAGATTTTGGGTGCGGGACATGTCCGAAAAATGATAAGTAATATACGGAGATATACCATCATCCAAAATATTATACGAACTAGGCTCGGGAGTATGAACTTTAGTAAATGGAAATTGGGTTTCATCAAAAATTACATGGCGATTAATTGTGATTTTCTTAGAGGATAAGTCAAAGCATTTGTAACCACGATGATTCGATGGATAACCCAAAAACACACACGGAGTAGACTGGGCCTGAAGTTTGTGAATTGTGGTGGAAGGGAATAACGGATAACATAAGCACCCAAAAACCCGAAGATGAGAATAAGACGGATTTTTATTTTATAAAATTTGGAGGGGGGAAGAATATGTCAGACCTTTGGAAGGAATTATGTTAAGGAGATATGTTGTCATTTGAAGAGCATGATGCCAAAAATATGGGGGTACGGAAGCATGAATTAAGAGAGTTCGGACAATGTTATTTATGAAACGAATTTTGCATTCGACTTTCCCATTTTGTGAAGATGTATGAGGACACGAAAAATGGAAATTGATCCCATTATTGGCACAGAACTCCCGAAACTCCCTATTGTCATATTCTTTTCTATTATCACAATGAATATTTTTTATTTCTCTGTCGAATTGTGTTCTAATGAATGCTCTAAACTTTATGAAGACGGAAAATACTTGAGATTTATTTGCAATTGGAAACGTCCACAAAAATTTAGAATAATCATCCAAAAAAAGAACATAATACCGATGACCCAATGAACTTAGAATAGGAGACGTCCATAGGTCGATATGTATAATATCAAATGACATTGAAGTATGAGAATTTGAGTCTACAAATGGCAACTTAACAATTTTTTCTAACAAACAAGATTGACAATTTTGAGTACGACTCGTACCCTTACAAGAAATAAAACTATTTTTATCTAAAGCTGATAAAATAGAAGATCCCGGATGACCAAGGCGAGCATGCCACAAAGAAGGAGAAATGGCTGCAAAAGCTGATGGCAAGGCTTGACTCGATGGACTGAAACCGGGTGTGATAGGATACAGATCTCCCCTACTATCACACCTCATGAGAGGACTCCCCGTCTTGAAATCCTTCACAGAGAAACCAAATGGATCAAATTCAACAGAAACATAATTGTCAGTGGTGAACTTTCGGATAGACACTAAGTTTTTAATCAATTTGGGGGCATGTAAAGTATTTTTCAAGATAAGGGGTGGATTGGGGGGAGACAACATTTTCTGACCATAACCCAGAATTGGAATAGAGTTGCCATTACCAACAATTATACCCCGAGGATTGCTCAAATTGGAATAAGATGAGAGAGTACCTGAATCGGATGTCATGTGGGTAGTGGCACCGGTGTCCATATACCAATTTGGGTCCGGTTGAGTTAAACCCAATGTGTGCATCGCCGCCTCGATATCTATCTGAGTGGGGCCTGCTGCGTGGTGAGCTTGTGGAGGCCGGGGCCCAAGTATTCCAGAAATGGGTTGAACTGGGCCGTAGTTGCTGGAACTGGCGTTACTGGGCCAGTGGGCAGTGGGCCGTGACTGCTGATTTTTGGGCCTAAAATTGGACTGTCCAGCCCACTAGCTACTGGATCCACTGACTGGAAAATAGGGGCTGCTGGGCCACGGCCCATTGCCCAGCCCCACTGCCATGAGTCCCACTGCTGGGACCAGTAGGGAGGTGGCCCACCGTTGACTGGACCGGGCCCACTGCCGCCCTGCTGACCACCGGAACCACCACCGGAATCGCCGCGTTTGCCCCCGCTGTTTTTATTATTATTCTTGCGATTATTTTTACCTCCACCATTGGTACGGTTTTGGCCCGAATTATCAACAAAACCCGAAGAATTTGTGGACGACGTCATTAGGACGATGGGACTTGCTCTGGTAGCCGGCTTTTTAGCCAAACCGGCTTCTTCCAAATTAAGCATGGAGCGGACTTGATAAAAAGCGGGAAGTGGGTTGCTTTGACGAAGGAGAGTCACAACGCCGTTATAGGCCTTAGAAAGACCGGCAACCAGTTGTAGAACCAGACGATTACTTGTTACAGGTACGCCAACATTACAGAGTTGGTCCGCCAACTCCTTGAGTTTCTTGCAATATGCAGACACGTTTGGAAATTCTTCCATGCGAACTAGAGAGAATTCCTACTCGAGTGTGACAACACGTGAATGTTGGTTATCTTGGAATATGTCACGCAATCTATTCCAGGTAGCCATAGCTGTGGTATCCGGCTCAATAATCGTCTGTAAGAGGTCAACCGAAATAGTGGAATAGATCCACTGGAGGATGGTAGCATCAAGAGTAATCCATAACTGAGGATCCTCCGCGGGAAGAGGTGTAGCGGGAGGAATTATGTGATGGATAACTTAATGGGAGATAGCGTGAATTTTAAACAATTCTACCCACGTCGCATATTGGACGTTTTCCATCTCAAGCACAATAGGGATACTATTCTTGACGTTAGAAACCATGAGGGCAGGATGATAATTATTCTTAGACATAATGAAAGAACAAAGGAGGGGAAATTTGGGAATAGTAAGAGAGATTTTGAGAGCGGAAGACGAAATTTGGAAGAGAAACCCGAGGGGGGGGGGGTTTCGGCCGAGGAGTACAAAATTTTGTTAGACCTAGTCTCTTGATACCATGAAAGAAATAATCCCCTTGATAATTTTCATTAATTGAAAGGTATATATACAAGTTACAAAATAGGAGAATCCTATTCCTATTCTACTCCTAAAATCTTATTCTACCTTAATTCTAACTATACAATTATGGTAAGTGTATAATCCTAATTTAGGTAACCTTTACACTACAATATACTACAAATATACTTTCCTAATATACAAGACTGCTTCTGCCCGTGATGGGCTGAAGCCACTGCCCGAACTAGGCTGAAACCACGGCAGAGATGGGCTGACGCCCACTGTCGAGATCATGTGCCCGTGATATACATTTCTGTATATTGGGTGTATATCACGGGTATATGGCTCTGTTTAACATATTTAAACTATTTTTGATAATAAGGAGGTATATTTGGCCATTTTCCGTTTGAAAAAATACATTGAAATAAAATGATTGTTTAAGGAGGGGGGGGGGGGGAGAAAAGACAAATAGACAGAAAGGACTATAAATTTAGGAGAAAGTATAATTTTCATTATGTTTAGAGGTAACTCATACCTACAATGAATCGTTGGAGGTAGACCTTTCTTTCACCCCGAGAAACAATTTGAAGCATTAAACATTATAAACACTAATCAAAAACTCCTATTACATTTTAGTTTAGCTAGAGCTCTTTATTCAGACACGAAAACATTAAAAAGAAAAGTGTAATCGATATGCATTTTCCAAATTCCAATTGGCAGCACAAGCTACAACTTTCTTTTAAAAACGCCAATGTTTGAGAGGCATCACAGCCAACTTCATGTTCCCAGTCTTGCAATGGATGCCTTGGTGTTCTCCACAAGCAAAATAGTAAGTTTGCATTTTCTTTAACAAGAACTCAAATCCTTCCCCTGCACCCTGAGTTGGATCTGCTATCCTTTTAGCCCTTCTGAAGTCGCATTTGACGAAGCTCCTGTAGTTTGGTAACAAGTAGACACTGTGTGGAAATCCGGTACCATTTGCATTTGGTGGATCATACTTGAACACTATCACAAACAAAAGCGATTTCAGAATTTTTAGTTAGCAAATATAAAATACTACTATTTCCTTTTTTAACGGGTAGGACTTAGCAAAAATATATACATATAACACTTGATTCTATGACTTCATATGCTACATCCTCCGCTGCATACAGAAGCTATCGATCTTACAAGCATATATGTTGATGCATGGGGCATTAGTGATGAGTTCAATTTGGTGGTGGACGCAGAATTTTTATCAAAGGAATTCAAAATAAATACTACAGTGTCATGCTTAAGATTCAAACTTGAACCTAAAGAATTTGACTACTATTTTCACTACACTAGAAGTTTCTCTGGAGAGAAATTCAACAATGCATGCATAAAGTAAAGTTCAAAAAGTGACCTTTAATTTGTATGCACTATAAATTTTAGCATAAGAAATTCAGTTGAACACCTTAGGTACCCTTGAATTTATGTAAAAGATATGACAAGCACATGCACGAAAAGCAAAAACTTAAAAGAGATATATATACGTACCTAAGGTGTCATTAACAAAGAAAGGAGCACTCTTTCGAGCCCAATCCATATAGTTGAAGCCATAATGCCAATTTTCCGAACCTCCAACGATGAATCTATTGGACGTTTGAGTAGCATTTGGTGGATGAGTATAAGGGCAATTGGTTTTGTTCCAGGTTCTTGGCCCCCAATTGAAGTCATAGTTGGCTAAACTAATGGAAAATAAGGATGTAAACACCACTGCAAGTAAGAGACATGCTTGTGCATTAGCAAAAGCCATTTTACAACTCTCTAAAAACTCGCAGGTTTACTAATGAAGAAGAGAAGTTGAATTTCTGGGATGATGATGATTGAGCCAATAGATATGGACTATATATAGGAAAAACATATGGTCAAAATGAAGACTAATTAGGAAACGAGTGACCAAAATTCCTGAAGTTGGTTGGTGAGACAGGAAAATTAGTGCAAAAAGCACTTTGTTGGGTTTTTCTTTGTTTTTTTTTCTTTTTAAGTGAAACAGGTAAACTATTTTCCAGTTCCACCACTAAAATGCAATCTCCACACTCCGCCTTGTTAGAAATATTTAAGAATTTTAACAATAGTTATTTAATTCTTTAGCTCATCAAGTTATATGCATACAGTTAGAAAAAAATCTAAAATGTATGTATAAACACGAAATCTAAACTATTGTCTCACAGAAGTAGTGCGCCATATGACATAAAATTCTGAAATCGCTTCTTTCTTGGAATCATACATAGGGGTGTGCCAAAAGCAAAAACATCAAATAATATGAACCGGATGAAGTATGGAGTAGTAAATTTATTAACGAAATTCTATAGAGAAAAAGTGAGTTTGATTTCTCATATGGTCTTTTAACTAATTGGAGTAATAATTATCTCAGAAAGTCATTTTTATCTTGACTCATTATCTTTTAACAAGAAAATAAATAAATTTCTGAGATAATTATGCATTTGAGAAATCAACTTGAGAAAAGTGAGACTAGAATTGAACCTAATTCCACATGTGAACGGACACACACTTAAATTTGCTGCTATATCAAGCTTTGGCACTTTTTGAAGTTGGAATGGAACCTTAATTTATTCTCTTCTTAATTAAATATCAATATGACTTGGAAGTCTTTTGCCTGTGTTGTTAATAATCCATTAAAAGGCAGCTGCAACTTGAAAGACTTCACAAAAGTCAGATTAACTGTAACTTTTTTTTCGTCCTGGTTAATCTTGTTGGGTACTGCTGGTCAAAAAGAGATTATTAATCCTTCATTAGATGCGATATAACGGGCAAAAATTGCTTCTGGAAAATTACAAAGTAAAAGAAGCCGGCTGAGCAATTGGATCTCATAGACCTATTAATTTTGTTAAGATTAAACGTTTGAATATTTAATATATGTATTAAGATTTAGATATATATATATATATAAAAATCTAAATACACATATTAAGATATGATGTGAATTAATTAATCGAATAAATAATCAACCTCTTTATTCAAGTTTATATTGCATTCCTTTATAATTTGTCACGATCCAAATTTATGGACCTTGATTGGCACCTAGAGAGCCGCTAATCCCACAGTCAGAACTCTGTCCTTTATCAACTCAACTCCTTCAAACTACAATGGATGAAACAAGATAATTTCTCATAAATAGCAGAAGTTAAACCATACACGTCCAAAATGATACTAAATCCTAAATACACAGTAAAGGAGCACTACTTAGACTCTAAATTGTTTGGGTTGTAACCCGAAGATAAGCAACATAAGATAAATTGCTTAAAGTGTCACCACGACTGATGTGGTTGACTCACCTCAACTGAATTATGAAATTATCTTGAACTGAATCAACCACGACCAACAACTGTACTATTGGAAGGTTCTGCATACAAAAACAATATACTCAGTGAAATTCCATAATGTGGGATCTGGGAGGGTAGAGTGTACACAGACCTTACCTCTACCTTGGTAGGTAGAGCGGTTGTTTCCGGGAGACTCTCGACTCAAGACAAAACACAATCACAAGTGAAGCAAGCACAACAACGTAAGAAAAACGGTCAGACCCAGATAAGAAATTAAAGCAATATGAACATGCTGATACCAAAATCGAATAAACCATGGTAGCTCATTCTGGCTGGAAGAAGCAGTAGCTAACGTAGATAAATAATATCAACAAAGTACACTAGGGAACACATAGCAGCAGAAATTAAACTACAAGGGACTATAAAGCAATATTGCGCCTATAAGTGTGATAGGCTAATCGGGCCTACAATAATAACACTACAACTATCATTTTGTAAGTGTAAGTAGGACTACGCTCGACTACCTACTACCCTTCTACCCTAATTCGTGTCCTCCACAACCCTCTATCTAAGGTCATGTCTTCAGTAAGTTGCATCTGCGTCATATCCCGTCTAATCACCTCTCCCCAATACTTCTTTGGCCTACCTCTACCCCTTCTGAACCCGTCCATAGCCAACCTCTCATACCTCCTCACTGGAGCATCTGTGTCTCTCTTCTCTACATGCCCGAACCATCTCAACCTCGATTCCCACATCTTATCCTCCACCAAGGCCACTCCCACTTTGTCTCTGATATCTTCATTTCTAATCCTATCTCTCCTTGTATGCCCACAAATCCATCTCAACATCCTCATCTCCGCAACTTTCATCTTTTGTATGTGCGAAGTCTTGACTGGCCAACACTCCGCCCCATACAACATAGTAGGTCTAACCACCACTCTATAGAACTTGCCTTTAAGTTTTGGTGGCACTTTCTTGTCGCACAAAACTCCAGATGCAAGCCTCCATTTCATCCACCCTGCTCCAATACGATGTGTGACATCGTCATCGATTTCTCCATTCCCTTGGATAATAGATCCTAGGTACTTAAAGCTTCCTTTTTTTGGAATGACATGAGTACCAAGTCTCACCTCCACGCTTGTCTCAGGGTCGCTCCCGTTTCTGAACTTACACTCCAAATTATGTCTTGGTCCTACCCAACCTGAACCCTTTAGACTCCAGAGTCTGTCTCCAAACCTCCAACTTGGCGTTCCTCCGCCAAGGTTGAGCCTAAACCGAACAAGATCATTGACTCCCTTACATCATACCCCATAGAGCAAGTATAGCATATACTACAAGTATAATAATATTTTTAAATGAATGGCAACACATATAATGATCACCTTAACTGAATCTCATAGTGGCACATATGCATTGAAATAACACGTACATAGGGCACACCCTTGTACGTGTTGAACTATGTGTTTCAATAGATCATTCGTATATAGTCAACTATATGTCATTAATAGCCCAACCAATTGTGTGTTTCATCAGTCCGTCTACGATGGTGGCAATTCGGACAATGTATAAACTGGTGTTGTCACATGCCATATGAACATTTGAATTACGGAGCACTCAATTCAATAGATGAAAAGAATACGATGCATGAGATGTCTTCAATTAATTATCTAATCAATTATGTGAAGCTTGTCTTCTTGAACAATATGCAAGGAAATATTTCTCGAAAAAGGCCACTTCGAGAACATCCAAGCCATTCCAACTTATTCATACTGATATGTGTGGTCAATCAATCTACCTTTCTTTGAAAAAAGTAAATAATTCTTTCTCTTGATTGATGGCTTTAGTAGAAAGACGTTGGTTAATTTCTTGAAGTAAGTCTAAAGCATTTGTTGGTTTGAAGAATTTTAAAGCACTTGTGGAAAAGGAAGGTGACTACATAATAAATGCTTCAACATATGCGAATTCACTTCAATAGAATTTAATAAGTTTGTTAGTATCATGAAATTTATCTCCCTCTAATGGTACCTTATTCACTACAACAAAATGAAATTGTAGAAAGAAATAATAGAATAGTTCTTCGTACGACTGATGTACTTGAAAGCTAAAAAATATGCGTAAAGAGATTTGGGCTAAAGTTATTCCTTGTGCAGTTTATTTGAGAATCATGTCTTCAACAAAGAATGTTAGAGATCAAAGCCCTCAAGATACATCGAGGAGAAAAACTCATGTTTTAAACACTTAAGAATCTTTAGCAGCATAACCTATGCTCATGTGCCACAACTGTCATGAAAGTATATTTATGTCCTAGAGACAATCTGTATTAGGACAAATGTACTTTATACACATTCGTATTATTATTAATGGAGATTAATATTTTGGCATTTGTAATTATTGAATTATTAATTGATTATTTATAATATTCTATAATATGCATCCCTGGAGGTTACACTGTTATTAATAATGTGAGATATTAATATTATAACGTAACTCTTAAAATAACCTCGACTAATGATCATCGAGAATGAGATATCGATGATATGTGATAAGTCGACATGTGGTCTGCATCACATCCTTAGAGGATGTAGTATGTCTCACCTGCTACGAGTAATGACTACTCGTGATGGACACATGGATACTTTGGAAGTATTGGTATACCATGCTGATATATTGTTTGTTATACTTGTCTAAAGTATGATCAGCGTGTGGGAGATAGAAATTCTTAGACTTGAGGTCAATACGCACCTTGTCTACAAAGAAATATACTTTAATCATGTACTAAGCTCAAATGCCTTATAGGTTGAGATACGGCTTGTATTGGGTACATTACGATGTGGATTAAAGGTGGTAGTTGAGCCAAGATTAGGATTCATTCCTCGAATATATATTCGAGAGAACACTCAGATTCTCAGTGATATTAGGTTGACTAAGTCGTTGGCCAATGCAATAGACATATTTAGAATATGGTCTAGTTGTCAACTAATATAGATGAGATGCAATGATTAAGCCATTTGGATAGACACTTGACAAATCCTAAGCTTGATCGGATGTGTCGTGAATGAAAGGATTTTATCTTACCACATAGAGGTTAAGTTTATTGGATTCGTGTAAACGTACTTCACATATTGAGTTCGTCTTGCTGCGCCGTCTAGGAGTTCCATGTAGACCTTAATTTGATTAATGTCGATATGTGAAGACCTGTAGGGTCACACTATGTCGATTGTTTTTCCGATCTAAGGATGTATTGAGAGGGTATTAAATATTCGATTTAGAATCTAAATATTTAAATGAATAATGATTGTTTTAATTAAGTCAAAATTGGATTTTGGATTTAATTAAAAATGTGCAGAAAATAAATCGAGATGGTGTAGGCCACGTCGAGCGTCGCGGTGCCCACACCATAGGGTCGAACGCTAATGACCTAATCTGTCTCGATTTATGGGCCAGGCCCAAGGTCAAACCCTAATCTAGTTTGATCTAATGTTTTCACCTATAAATACAGACATTCACTTCATTATTCAATACACTTAATTTAAGATTATTATTCTAAGTCTTAGAGACTTAGAATCAAAATACTCTCTCGAACCTCTGCCGAATTTTCTAGCTTACCGAAAGAGAAATACATTGAAGCTTGGAGCTTGCAATCGAAAGGGCTTTCAAGTGAGAACCCACAGTTGATAAAGACTCCAGATAATACAACCTGTAAGTGTTCATGTTTCATGTTACAGGTCTTTGATTGTCATATAACCATACCAGAAGTAATTGTTAGGGTAAGTAAGAACAATCCGTTGTGCCTTACTTATGTGTTTTGAACCCAACAAAACCCTACATGTCATGCATCTGAGAAATCAACTTGAGAAAAGTGAGACATGAAGCATTAAACATTATAAACACTAATCAAAAACTCCTATTACATTTTAGTTTAGCTAAAGATCTTTATTCAAACACGAAAAATATAAAAAGAAAAGTGTAATCAGTATGCATCTGATTAGTGTTTAAAATGTTTTATTAATATTTATAATAGTCTAACCAATTATCCGTTTCATCAGTCCGTCTAAGATGGTGGCGATTGGGGCTGTGCATAAATTGGTGTTGTCACATGCCATTGAAACACTTCAATTTTGGATCACTCAAATTAATGGGAGAAAAGAACATGATGCATGAGGGATGGATGTAGACTCATCAGGCAGGGATAATCATTCTGGTCCTGGGAGAAGTGGCGACTATTCTCAAGATGCCTTCAATTGATCATTAAATCAATTATGTAAAGCTTGTCTTCTTGAACAATATGCAAGGAGATGCTTCCAAAAGAGGGCATGTCGAGAGCATCCAAGTCACTTCAACTTATTTATAGCGATGTGTGTGGGTCAATCAATCTATCTTACTTTGGTAAAAATAAATAATTATTGCACTTGATTGATGACTTTAGTAGAAATAATTGGGTTTATTTCTTGAAGAAAGAATCTAAAGCATTTGTTGGTTTGAAGAATTTTAAAGCAATTGTGATAAAGGAGGTGACTATGTAATAAATGCTTTAACGTCTGAGGGGAATTCACTTAAAAAATTTAAATTAGGTTTACTCGTTGTCTCCATGAATATACTCCAAGCACATGGAATAGTCGCATAGTTTCAAGACAATAGGTTTACTCGTTGTCTCCATGAATATACTCTTTAAATTAAAGTTTATACTAATGAAGACATTTTACTTATTTGTCTTTATGTTGATGTTCTTCTTTTCACGGGTAATAACCCAAGTTTGTTCGAAGCTTTCAAGAAAGTTATGACCCTTGAAGTTGAGATGACAGACAGAGGGTTCATGTCATACTACTTGAGCCTAAAGGTGAAGCAAACAAAGAAATGCATTTTCATCTCTCAAGAAAGCTATACCAAGAAGATCTTGAAGAAATTCAATATGCTCGATTGCCATCCCGTAAACACATTAATTGAGAATGGAATAAAATTGTCAAAGTCTATGATGTAGTAAAGATGAATTTCACACTTTTCAAAAGTCGTGTGGGATGCTTAAGTGATTATGCCAGAGATATTAATGATAGTAAAAGCACAACTGATATTGTATTTTTCTTGGATGATTCTGTTATTTCTAGAAGTTCAAAGAAACAATCCATTGGTACTCTCGACTTGTGAAGCCGAATACGTATAGCAACATCATGTTCATGTCATGCAATTGGGATGATAAAATTTTTGAAGGAGCTCCATTTTTCATAAATTGAAGCGGCGACAAAGATTTGTATTGACAACATATCGCGTAGGCACTTGTGCCCAAGGATTCAGTGTATCGTGATTAAACAAAGCATATAGCCAAAAGTTATCACTTGATCAGAGAATGCATTGCCAAAAAGGTGGTTGGTTTTGAATATGTAAAATTTCATTATCAAATTGCGAATATTTTTTACAAAGCCTTTAACATTTGAAATTTTCAAAGATTTGTTGGTTTACAAAGGATTGCAGGAAACGGAAATTACAAGTAACTGCAAAGTAATTCAAGAACTGAAAATTATAATAGAACAACAAAACTGAAATTACAATTTTGTTGAAGAAGAAAACTGAAAACTGTTTTTGCTGAGTCGAGTGTGGCACTCTGTCCTTAAGACAATATTGCCCCGTATGTATCCTTTATATGTCCTGGACAATTCATCTCCCAAGATAAAACAGCAATGGAATAATTGAGCAAAGGAAACTCAAGAGCTACCGTGAAGAATATTGAGTAACGAAATGATGCTTGAAGTTGTAGGAAGAAACTATTTTTCTGCTTGTGTATTTTCGTGTATATCAAGTGTTGCTCAATAATGGTGTAAGGGGTGTTTATATAGGTGAGGGAGGGGTTGTTTGACTGCCTCCATAACAACCATTATTGGCCAAATAATGCCCATTATGGAGGTAGTAAAACCACCAACGGATTGACCATTATAACAGGAGTAATTCAACCAAAATAAATGGCTGAATTGAGTGCTGGACGTTTCTGTTCTGACAAATTCTGACTTTCTGGAAACTGTACATCTGAAACTTCTGGGATCAAACTGTACTTCTGGCAAAGTTCTCCGGCCCAAAAAGATAATATAAGAAGGCCTGTGACCCGTGACCCGTGACCCGAGAACCCGAGAACCCGGAACCCGAAACCGGAACCGGCCGGGCGGCGCGCGTGTGGGCTTTCCTCGAACCAAGCACATCTAGGTCCTCCCTCCTTTAAACACATGGGATACCCCTTGGGGTCCCAAATCCCAAACCAATTTCGAGTCTTATATACACAACAATTCTTTCTTCCTCTACCGATGAGGGAGAATTGATCACACACCACACTTTTCCATGCTTAAAATACCTTACTTCGTGAACCAATATCTCTTTTATTTCTCAATGAAATTCGACGATTCTTGGCCCTACGGTTATCTACGTACTTAGTAGATCATGCATGCTTGAGGAACCGGATTCTCCAATATGCGTAACACTAGTGTTTAAGTTGTTAAAGTTGATCGGTCGCAACTCCCGCCAAAGGCTAATTTCCAACAATCCCCTCTTGAAAGAGATTTTGGCGCACTCACATGGTGTCTTTTCATTTCCAGCAATATTTCAGCGGACCGATGTTGCATAAGGAGAGGTAGCTTCAACTTTGAACCTTCCATAGTTGAATACCATCGGACTTACTTACTGCGCGGTGAACGTGATGTCTTGAATCGTCAGTGTTTAGTGTAAGCCAAGTCAATGGTACCAACACAACCAATTCCCTTACTCTCTTCTTCATAATGTTTTGTCCGTTTTGGCCATGGACAACGTCTTGGATTCTTAAGTGCGTTCATTTGAGGCGGCCCGTCCTCGCACTTAAATAGGTGGTCTCCTATAAGGTATCATGCTATACCCCACTTCACAAGTGTTAGGAACCATTAAAAGTTTCCCAAAACCTAACCTCAACTGCTGAGGATCATTACAGGTTTTGAAAACTTAACCTTTACCCATACTGCAGATAGCACTTAACGTCTATCGCGGGAACGACTTTGGATTTGGTGTTTCTTTTCAGAAATTACTATCCGAAGTGCTCATACTTCCACTGAAGCGATCAACAGAACCTTTACAACTTCGTTTTCCCATTGAACCAAATTACTGGGATCTCCAGTTAGTAAGATTGGGTTACCACTGTATTGGTCCTTATATTTTGGGTTTTAAGCCCATTCCCCTAGACAGGCAAGCCATTTGATCCTTGAGTAAGCCCTTAGTCAATAGGTCTGCTATATTATCCTTTGACTTAATGTAATCAATGGATATTATACCCGTGGTGATCAGTTGCCTAACGGTCTTATGCCTCCGTCGAATATGACGAGACTTGCCATTGTACATAGCATTCCGTGCCCTTCCTAGAGCCGATTAATTGTCGCAGTGGATCATTACCGAAGGTACGTGTTTGTTCCAACACGGAACATCCTCTAACACGGAACATCCAGAGTGCCCTGAATATATCACACAATGCGTTTCAGAGCATGCATATGTTCCTCCATTGGATTATGCATGAATAGACACACTTGTTGTACTGCATAGGTAATATCTGGCCTGGTGAATGTGAGATACTGTAACGCTCCTGCTAGGCTGCGGTATAACGTTGGATCAACAAAAGGTTTGCTAGAGATGACACTCAATTTTGACTTTGTGTCGACCGGAGTTGCCGAAGGTTTGCAAAAAGACATCCCAGCTCATTCCACGATTTCTGATGCATACTTCTTCTGGGAGAGAAATAATCCACCTGTATGTCGGGTCACAGCAATCCCTAGAAAATAGTGGAGTGGACCAAGATCTTTCATAGCGAATTCAGAACTAAGCTGTGATATGATACTCTTGCGAATAGAGTCTGAAGATGTTGTTAGAATAATACCATCCACATATATAAGAAGATAAGCAGTACGATTACCCTGACGATAGATAAACAGGGAATTATCTGAACGACTGTGTGAAAACCCCAAGCGTGACACAAAATCTGCAAACCGTTTATACCAAGCCCTGAGGGCCTGCTTGAGGCCATATAATGATTTGTTGAGCAAACACACATGGTTGGGATATTTAGGATCCATGTATCATAACGGTTGGTGTATGTAAATAGTCTCATTAAGGTGTCCATGGAGGAAGGCATTTTTGACATCCAATTGATGAAGTGACCATCATTTTGAGAGAGACAGGTTGAGAACTGTTATGATAGTTGCAGGTTTGACCACTGGACTGAATGTTTCCTCGCAATCTACACCAACCTGCTGTGTATTCCCATCACCTACAAGACGAGCTTTATGTCGCTCAAAAGTTCCATCAGATTTTTTTATGGCTGAAAATCCACATAGATCGAATTATATTAGCATTAGATGGACGAGGTACTAAATCCCATGTCCTATTTGTAATTAGAGCATGATATTCATTATCCATGGCCATTTTCCAATTTGGGTCTTTTAGAGCAGACGCTGGATTACGAGGCAAAGGTGATTTCGAGACTTGGGTGTGAAGGCTATATTTGGCGTTGGGTTTGACAATTACATGTTGACTACGGGTGATCGAACGGTTTGTTGGGCTAGTGGACTGGACTCCACTGATCGAAGAGTGAGTAACCGAGGGTCCAGTGGGCTGCATTGATGGAGTTGGAATTGGGCTCGTAGTGGTGGACTGGCCCAATGGGCCTGAATACGGTGTTCAACACTAGTAATAGGTACCGAGCTGTGAAAAGAAAAATGTTAGATACAAAAGTTTATCATCATCCAAAAAATCATAGTTATGAGTCCCGGTGGTATGTATCTTAGCAAATGGAAAAAATATTTCATCAAAGATTACATAAAGATTCTTTTGGAAGAAATGTCGTAACATTGGTAACCGCGATGATGAGTAGGATATCCCAAGAACACACATGGAGTAGACCGGGATTGGAGTTTTATGATTGTGGTAGATGGAAAAAGGGAGTAGCAAAAATAACCAAACACTCTTAAGTGATGATATGTGGGCTCTCGTAAGTAAAGCATTTTTAGGGGAGCTTGGTATGATAGATTTTTATGAGGAAGGACATTCAACAGATAAGTGGCCATTTGGAGTGCATGATGCCAAAATACAGGGGGAAGTGAAGTATGAGAAAGAGATGTTCTAACAATATTGTTAATGGTTCTAATTTTGCGTTCTGCCTTTCCTTTTTCTGATGAAGTATGAGGACAAGACAAACGAAACTGAAGACCATTTGTTTTGAAAAAATCCCAAAACTGTTCAAACTCCCCCCCCCCCCCATTGTCACATTGAATATTTTTGATATCACGTTCAAATTGAGTTAGGATGAATGCTTCAAAAGTGAGAAAAGTGGAAAACACTTGTGATTTTTTCGATAAAGGGAATGTCCACAAATAATTAGAGTAGTCATCAAGTATAAGCAAATAATATCTATGACCAGAAGAACTCAAAACAAGTGATGTCCAAATATCACAATGTAAAATATCAAATGGCAAAAGAGTGCATGAAGTAGAGGAAATAAATGGCAACTTAACATGTTTACCAAGTGTGAAAGAATGACACTTATTTAGAGTCTGTATTTGGGTACAAGAAATAAAATTATTTTGTTTAAGAGAAGCCAAAATAGCCTCTCCCGGATGTCCCAAACGTTGGTGCCAAAGCTGCAAAAATAGAAGGAAACTTAGATTGTTGTGTTGACGGATTTATTGGATAGAGCTCCCCCTTGCTATCACATCTCATGAGAAGCTTCCCCATCTGAAAATCATGCACAAAAAAGCCAAAGGGGTCAAACCAGATAGATACCCAATTATCAGTTGTAAACTTTCTAACAGAAACCAAGTTTTTGATTAATTTGGGAGCATGAAAAATATGTTTTAAAATTAGGGGTGGGTTTGGTAGTGACAATTTGCTAGAACCATAACCTTTTATTTGAATTGAATAGCCATTTTCGACAATTATTCCATTATCATTGCTCAAATTAAAATAGGACGCGAGATTACCTTGGGAGGACGTCATATGTGACGTCGCTCTGGAGTCCATATACCAATTTGAATCCGGTGGATTAAGTCCAAGAGTGTGCATGGCGGACTCAATTTCCGTGGGGTGGGCCCCTGTTGAATGGGCCTCATGCCACTGAGTCGGCTGAGGCCCACTGTTACTGCCTGTGGTAACAGACCCAGCGAAATGGGCCTGTTGGGCATGTTGCTGCTGCTGCCAGTTCAGTGGTAAATTCCTACTGTTTTGCTGAGGCTGCCCAGTGGGCCTTTGGGGCTGGACTGGGTGGTATAGCCCAAGGCCATTGCCAACCGGTGGGTTGCTGCCACTGTCCGCCGCCCCTGCTGCCACTGACCTCCACCCCTGCCGCCGTGTTGCTGCCACTGTCCACCACCGGAGTTGGTGTTGCCGCCATTACCGCCTCCATCGAAATTTCGGTGGCCTCCATATTTGTTATTTTCGCGATTTCCACCCTTATTTTTATTGTTATGATGTCCTTTTTGTCCCTTATTTTGTTGAGAAGGGTAAAAAAAATTACCATCATGTGAAGGAGTGGCAAGCATGACAGAATTTGAAGTAGTTGAGGCCTTTTTCACCAAGCCAGACTCTTCAAGTACAAGCATGAACCTTGCTTGATAAAATTGTGGTATAGGATTACTTTGACGGATTAGGGTTCCCACGCCGCTATACGCGTCAGTGAGACCGACGACCAATTGCAAGACTAACCGGTTATTAGTAACCGGTGAACCGACATTTTTTAATTGATCGACTAACACTTTGAGTCGTTGACAATATGTAGAAACATTAGGGAAATCCGGCATGTCAATGGTTGAGAACTCCAGTTCCAATGAAACAACGCGAGAGTTTTGGTTATCTTGAAAAAATATCTCGCAAGCGTTCCCACGCCGCCATGGCTGTGGAATCCGGTTCCGTTATCGTATGCAACAAGTCAGTGGAGATTGTTGCATAAATCCAACCAAGGACTGTGACATCAAGTCTATCCCACAATTCCTTGTCTGCATCGTTTGTTATGTCTTTCCCTGTACCATGTTTTGGAGGAATTATATGATGACGAACTTTGTGAGCACGACAACATATTTTGAATAATTCCGCCCAAGTCGCATAATGAAACTATTTTTCAGAAATAATTTCAATAGAGTTACTTGTGGGGACATGAGATGCACACTACAGACCATGAATGCATATACATGCAATTCTTTTAGCTCAAACTATATGTATATAGCTAGTTAGAAAAAAAAGTATTACAACATTTATAACTTAATCGTGGACCATTGTGTCAAAGAAGCAGCGAGTATATTGAATATAATACACTTCACCCACTGATCTAAAATTCTGTAGTCATCAATAGTTTCTCTTATTAATCTTACCTTTTACAAATTACACCTTTAAGTTGATACATATACTAGTTGCGTGGCTTCTAACCTGGAAATATCCTAAGGTTCGGTTAAATCTTTTAATTTTTTTTTCCTTAGCCATGTTTAAGGGGCTTTGAAATTGGAGATCTGCATAAAGGACTTAATATTTTAAGGGGCTTTGAAATTGGAGATCTGCATAAAGGACTTAATATTTTAAGATATGCACATAATGTTTGGTGTCTAATTTCAAAGCAATATAGGAATTCTACATGAGAAAGTGCGATTAGGCTGTTCCGGTCTTCAACCATTGTTAGTTTCCCATGTAACATATTATAGACTCAGGTCAAATTTCACGTGTGAACGGATATACACTTAGGGCCTGTTTGGAAAGCCCCCGTTATCTAATTTTATTTGTCTACTTTAGAAAATCAAGCGATAATTTATCATTTTTTCCTATTTTACAATTCATTTTTCCAACACTACATTTTTATGAGAAATATGTTAATTGTTGGAACTCGTTACTTAATTAGTTGGTTGCATATTTTTTTTGATAAGCTTTAATTGATTTTAATTATTAGATAATTAGCAATAATTAAAGGTAATATAGTAAATTTTTTATTTTATTTTTAACTCTTTAATAGGCGTGTAAAGTCAATATGATAAATAAAATGGACTAGGGAATATAATCCATCATTGAGTGCGATAATAACGGGAATATATTGCTTGTGGAACTGAACAAAATAAAAAAAAGTCTGCTGAGCATATGCACATAGTAAAAACTTTTTAAGCACAAAACTTAAAACTCTTTTTACAAACCTTCAGCCATATGCATAAACCTAAAATAAGAAGAAAAGAAAATAAGATCGACCAATTTTAAAAACTCAATGTGGAGACACGAGTCATACATAGATGAATTTATATATTAAAAATCACACTAATAGCCTATTTGATCAAGCTTAATTTTCTTCAAATTTTTTTTCTCAATAAGTGCTTATTTAAAAAAAGTGAGGTGTTTGGCCAAGCTTTTGAAAGAAAATAAGTGCTTATGGGGAGTAGCAGAAACATTTTTTCATAAGCTAAAAAAATAGCTTTTGCCTAAACACACTTTTGAGAAAAATACACTTAAAACACTTTTTAAAAATTTGGTCAAATACTAATTACTGCTCAAAAGTACTTTTAAAATTAATTGATCAAACACAAACCGTTTTTCGTCAAAAATATTCTTTTCTAAAAGTATTTTTTGAAAATAAAGTAATAAATTGATTTGAGAAGTTTAGTCAAACATTCTATAAGTAATTGATAGTCATGGAAATGGCGTTTCGGACAATCTATTTCTAACATTTGATGGCTAGTTGTACTTTTTTTATCTTTCACTTTTAAAATTGATGTCATTCTTACATCAATCCACCACCATTGATGATTAAATAGTCCTTATATATCCAATTTCTCAGCCGGTCTCTGTTAAATTTGATCAGTTCCAACTTCAAAAACAATGTTTTCCATTATTATAGCACTAAATGATGGATTATGACCAACATCCCAATAACCATAAAACATTAAAAAGTAAACAGTTACCGTTAATGTGACTTTTAAAAGTCTTGCAAGTTGCAACTGATAATGCATACTTGCATAGTGTTACAACAAGCAATATATATCATGATAATAGAGGGGATAAGACATTGTTATCCCCTGAATTTTGGTCAAAGTTACTACGACACACTTTATCTTTTCAGGAATTCTATTACCCCCTGAATATTTGTAAAACGTAAGACTTACTACCCTGAAACTTGATATTTACTCTCTTATGGGAGAGTGATATACACTCTCCTTGCCACATGTATATTTATTTTTTAATTCTTTCCCCTTACGTGAAAATTTTCTAAAAAATCTGAAACACGGAATTTTCTTTTTTAAAAAATGAAAATCGAATTTTTAAAAAAATCTGAAATTTTGATTTTTTTTAAAAACAAATCTGAAAAAAATGATTTTTTTTTAAATATGGAAAACTGGATTTTTTTAAATGTCCTAAAAAATCTAGATTTTCATGATTTCATTTTTAGGACACTTTTATCTTTCAAATAAAATCTGGATTATTGTTTAAAAAATCTGGAAAAAGTGTTTTTCTTTTCAAAATGTGAAAAACTAAAAAATTTATGAAAATTTGGAAAAATTAATTATTTTTTAAAATGTGGAAAACCCATTTTTTAACTAAATCTGGAAAACTAGATTTGTTTAAATATATAGAAAAAAAATTCAGTTTTTCATATTTTAAGAAGTCCATATTTTCTAAAAAAAATGGATTTTCGACAATGTTTTTAAAAAAAATTCAACTTTCCATATTTTAAGAAAATACTATTTTTAACAAAAAATTACATTTTCCACATTTAAAAAAAATCAGTTTAGAAAGAAACTTTAAGTTTTAATGATAATTAATTAGATGCAAATAAATATGAAGTACCCAATTTAAAAATGATATGTGTCAGATTTTATGCTTCTCGGTTCTTACTCTCCCAAATAGAGTGAAATGCACTCTCCTTGCCACATCAACGCTTAAGGTGGTAATTATTCCGTTTTAAAAAAAGTTAAGGGGATAAGGTGTGTCGTAACAATTTTGGCCAAAGTTCAGGGGATAATATTACCTGATCAAATAACTTCTATAATAGATCAAATTATATTAATAATTAATTACATTTTCAATGTATAAAATAAAAAAAGTTTAAGCATTAGCTAGCTTCCCGTGAACGGACATTATTAATTTATGCTTAGGTGGTAAATTAAAATGAGAGTATATATAATTAACCCTGTATTAGTAATGTATAATGTTATAATAATTTATATTATGTATTTATTAAATTGGTACAAATACGAATCTATGTAAGTTTTTCCGTTGTTTGTCAATCCAGCCAAAAACATGTTCGCTTAAAGTATTTCCAGTTTAGAAGCTTGGAAACTTGTGCTTAAACTTTAAATGATTCTAATGGTTGTAGAAACGCAGTTAATTTAGGTAAGTAAGCATATTGAAATTGTAAAGATTACTAAAAGAAAAATTGCAGCGAATGTGGGAGAGTATTTGCCTTTCATTGGTGGACCTTGGAATAGTTACCCGGTATCACTTTAAGAGAAAGGCACAATATTAGTAAATATTATTTAAATATTCACCATATCTCATGTAATTATTAGTGATGTATAATTATGGTAGAAATAGGATCCCTATTGTATTAGGATTCCACATTGTACACAATATATATAATTGTATTAATGAGAAACACTTCTCAAGGGAGATTAATACAATTCTACATGGTATCAGAAGCCAACAATCCTTCCCAACCCAAAACCTAATTTCAGCCGCCCATTCCCCTCTTTTTCCGGCGCCGAAACGACCGTATACGGCCTGTATACCTTCGATAGACGCTGATATACAACTGCCCATCCCTCCAATTATGCTAAACAGCCCTGTATACCCCTGGTATACTGTTAATATATAGCCCTCCCTCCGTCCCTATCTCTCCAACAAGTCGTATACCCCTTGTATACAACCTATACACGATGATATACACTATGTATACGAATGATATACCATCCCTGCCACTATATATTATCCGTATACAACCTTCCTAAGTCTTTATACACCTTGTATACGGTTGTGTCTGCCTCATATACGCCTCGTATACATCCCAAACCCCCCACCCCCTTATTGTTTTCTCTCTCCTACCCGATCTCCGGCAACCACCGTGGTCGGAAACCACCACGGATATAGCTATGGACAAAGGTGCAATGCTGGCAGCATTGGGCGAGCTGGGAATTGGGCTTCCAGCTTGAGCCCAGCAGCCCCAGACAGAGCCCAGCAGCTATGGCCACCAGACACTGCCCAGAAGCTGTGGCCCAAGTCCCAGCAACAATGCAGCTCGACCAACTGTTTGGCTAAGGCCATCCGGCCCACCAGTCTTCTGCCCAGCAACGGCCCAACAGTCTGGGTTCCCATCCGACGGCCCACAGAAGCCAGACCCAATTTCCTGGGGCCCACTTCTCTACTCCGGGCCTTTCCCAATCCAGTTTGGATCAGGCTTTCGACACATTGACTCATCGGAAGCCCGATAATGGATGGTATATGGATACAGGCGTCACGTCTCACCTTACTAACAATTTTGGTAATCTTCTTCAAATGCGTAATATCTCCACTTCTCCCTTAAAAACGTCCTATATGTCCCGAACATTATCAAGAACCTAATCTCCGTTAGAAAATTTGCCACCGATAATTCAGTTTCAATTAATTTTGACCTATTTGGGTTTTCTATAACGGACCTCCGTACCAGGAAACTCCTTACGAGGTGCAATAGTGAGGGGGACCTCTATCCTTTCCTATCCACGTCTGGTACCAGTGTCACCGCTCCCACATCTCTAGATGCCCTCGTCACTCCTCCCACCGTTTTAACAACAATATCTCCATCAACGTGGCATAATAGACTTGGTCATCCGGGTTCTCACATTTTTTATTCCCTTAGAAACTGAAATTTAATCCAATGTAATAAATGGAACCTTTCACATAGTTTCTCCTCGTGTCATCTAGGGAAACACGTTAGACTGCCATTTAAGCCTTCTATGAGTATTACTTTCTCTCATTTTGATATTATTCATGCAGATTTATGGACTTCTCCCATAACTAGCAACTTAGGCCATAAATATTATATGGTATTCTTAGACGATTTCTCTCACTTTCTTTAGGTCTATCCTCTCAAACTCAAATCTCAAGTGTTCTCCAAATTCATTGAATTTCGTACACTGGTTAAAACGTAATTTAAAAAAGACATAAAAATGATTCAATGGTCGTGAGTTCAATAATTTCCTATTTCATAAATTTTGTACGGCTAATGGCATGATCTTTCGTTTCTCGTGCCCCCATACCTCCCCTCAAAATGGTAAAGCCGAAAGAATTCTCCGCACCATTAATAATATGATTCGTACCCTCCTTTTTCATGCGTCTCCCCCCTACTTTTTGGGTATATGCATTAAAAATAGTAGAACACATTCTCAATATTTTACATACCCGTGCGATTCAAAATAGGACACTCACCGAAATTCTCTACCGTCGGACCCCTACCTATGACCATCTTAGAATTTTTTGTTGTCTGTGTTACCCTAATCTGACATCCACGCCCCCCATAAATTGGAACCTAGATCTACTTTGTGCGCCTTCCAAGGCTTCCCATCGAACCATAGGTGGTATTTGTGCTATGAACTATCCACCGACAAAATCTTAATCTCACGCCAACCTTTGTCGAATATGTTTTCCCGTTATACAAAATTCAAATATTCCCCTGAGCTTACATTGTCATTAATAGAGTAAGTTATTAATGATAGAACGTAACTCTCAAAATAGCCTCGACTAATGATCATCGAGAATGGGATATCGATGATATGCTATAAGTCGATATGTGGTATGCATCACATTCTTGGAGAATGTAGTATGTCTCACAGCTACGAGTAATGGTTACTCGTGATGGACATATGAACACTTTGGAGAAGTATTGGTATACCCCGCCGATAAACTATTTGTTATACATGTCTATAGTGTTATCGGCTTGTGGAATATAAAAGTCCTTTGACTTGAGGTCAATACACACCTTGTTTAGAGAATGATGTATTTTGATCAAGTTCTAATCTTAAACTCCTTCTGGATAAGATACGACTTGTGTTGGGTGCATCAGGATGTAAATCAAGGTGGTAGTTTAGCCAAGAATATGATTCATTCCTCGATTGAAAATTCGAGAGAGCACTCAAATTCTCAATGTTATTAGGTTGACTAAAGTCACTGGCTAGTGTAAGAGACATATTTAGAATATGGTCTAGTTGTCAACTAATAAATGTGAGATAAGGTGATTAAGCCATTTGGATATACACTTAACAAATCCTAAGCTTAATCGAGTGTGTCGTGAATGAAAGGAATTTATAGTTCCGCATAAAGGTTAAGTTTGCTGGATTGTTTCTTCGATCTAAGGGTGTATTGATAAAGTATTTAATATTCGATTGAGAATCGAGATATTTAATTTATAATAATTATGGAATATTTCTATTTGATAGAAATTATTTAATTAAGTCGAACTGGATTTCATATTTAATTAAATGTGTTGGATTTATTATATGGGTACTCGGACAAATACAGGGAAGTAATTGGGCCAGAAATTACTGGCCCAAAATGGGAGCCGTGGTCGTCCACTGGGGCGTGTGAGGTGGACCAGCTGGGCTGGTCCACTGAATATTAATATGGGCCCAATTTTCCTGTTTTATATCTGTTTAGGTTTTGTCCTAAACTCCTATATATACAACACATACCTCATAATTATAAAGTTACAGAAAATAACTTCTCAATTCCTAAAGCAATATTTCCTAGCTTTCTTGAGTAGGAAATACACTGGAGTTGGAACTTGCAGTCGGAAACAAATCACATGGATACCTTAGTGGTGAATCCAGCGTACGAAAACCTGTAAGTTTTCCTTTTCATGTTTTGAACATACAACATGATTATCGTATAAGCCATGCCAGGATTGTTGTTGGGTAAGAAAATTTTAAATTTTCGTTGTGCTTACTAGTTGATTTACTAACCCAACAAATCACTACATATTCATATGTGTATATTTGTACTAATAAGTTCTATTCCTTAACAGAAAATAAATAGTGGATGCAATAGTATCATTCTATATTTACTGATTTAAATTCTGAATTCACATTTGTCTTGTGATAGTATTCAAGTATGATCCACCAAATTCAAACAGTACGGGATTTCCGCACATTGTTTACTTATTACCAGACAACATGAGCTTGATCAAATGCAACTTCAGAAGGGCTAAAAGGATAGCAGATCCAACTCAGGGTGCAGGGGAAGGATTTGAGTTTATGATGAATCAAGTGCGGCCTTACTATTTTGCTTGTGGAGAAAACGAGGGCATCCATCGCAAGACTGGGAACATGAAGTTTTTTGTGATACCACTCAAACATCGACGTTTCTAAATAAAAAGAGAGCAACACGTTGTGTTGTGACTTGAAATTTGGAAGATGCATACCGATTACACTTTTCTTTTTATGCCTTTAGTATTTTGCATGAATAAAGAGTGATAATTTCAAGCTGACATTTTTATATTTTTCATTTCGATTAATATGTAGTATTCAAGAGTTTTGGAATAGTTGATATATATTTTAATGCTTCAAATTATTTCAATGATGAAATGTTTACATCTAATAAACAAGCATACATTGGATGTCAAGGGGGGAAGTTTCCCGCCCTTTTCCTGGCACTATGTTCACACATACACGGACTTAATAAAATCATACTTGCTCGACTCATGCCTTGCCTACTTATTGAAATTTGGAAACTCAATGAACTTTTCTTCCATTTTCTTAAAAGGTTTTGGATATATTTCTCATTCTCTCTTCTGGCTTTTCTCTTCCTCTTAAATACTCCTTTGATTTCAATGTAGATTTGAAAAAAATGCAAGCATTTATGCTATCAAAGATACCCTCAAAACACTTTTACTTTATCCACTGACGGTGTAAAAGAGTTTTCACATGCATGTCGAGATAAATGTTTTTTGATAGATTTATTTCAAATAATATTTTGTAGGTGTTTCTCCCAAACGTACACATAAATATACATGATCAAGTAATAAACTGATGGAATCGAGTATCGTCCTACATAAACTTGTTATATATCAACTATTAACTAATTTAAGTTAATGTTAATTATTTATCCAAGGGATCTCCAAAGTTGTTGATTATGACTAACCAAAACACATGGAAAATAGTAAAGTAAGCAATCTGAAGAAATGAGTAGGCAAGCTTAGGTTGAATTCAACGAGAGATAATGTTAAGAGTCTCACATCGGATATGGAATGGGAACATGGATTTGGACAATCTTCACCCTACAAGCTAGTTTTTGGGGTTGAGTTAGGCCCAAGATTCATTCTTAACATGGTATCAGAGCCAGACCCATTCTAATTCCTTATTCATCGATGTTGGGGCCCAAATTATATTATCTACGCTCCAGTTAATGAGGTTTGGGCGTGCGGGGAAGTCTTAAGAGTCCCACATCGGAAATGAAATGGGAACATGGACTCCTTATATGGACTTGGACAATACTCACCTTACAAGTTAGCTTTTGGGGTTGAGTTAGGACCAAGATCCATTCTTAACAGATAATATTCTAGAGTTATGTCGACTACCAATTTTGTCGAGTCAACCATTTACATCAATTAATTTATTTATTTGAGTTACTAATTAACAGGTTTAAAACTTAAAGCATTAATGTTTCAAATACTTACTCGCGTATAAAATATCATAATGCCCCTATGTCACGACCCAATATCTGCTATGCCGTGATGACACCTATACCTCAACTCGATAAGCGAATTAATTTTCATTAATTAAAGTGAAAAAGTAAATGTGAGAAATGATAATGTCATAAACAGTATGTAAGAAATATTATTCCTTAATTATTTCCTTCCAAAGTCATAGTACATATACTAAAAGTGCAAGCATAATCCTAGGCTACAATTACAGTAAGTAATAACGAAAATATACATCTACCATACACATAATATACATAATTATGACTAAATATAATTTTCATATTCTATCATACTCCCGCAGTTGAAGCGGGAGGTCGGTGTATGCTGAGACTGTCCCGAAAGTCATCAAATAAAACCAACGGAAGACCTTTTGTAAAAATGTTGGCAATCTGATAACGTGACGGGACATGTGTGACACGTACTTTTCCACGAGTAACCTTTTCGTGAACAAAGTGAATATCCAGCTCAATATGTTTAATGCGTTGGTGGTGAACAGGATTCCCTGAGAGATAAATTGCACTAACATTATCACAATAAACCAATGTCGCCTTCGGAACAGGACAATAGAGCTCTGAAAGAAGGTTCTGTAGCCAACAAGATTCAGACACCATATTGGCAACTCTGTGGTATTCTGCTTCGGCACTGGATCTGGATAAAGTCACTTGCCGTTTTGAGAACCAAGATACCAAAATTAAATTTAGTCATATTATGTATATGGTAGATGTATATTTTAGTTATTACTTACAGTAATTGAGCCTAGAATTATTGCTTGTACTTTTACTATATGTACTATGGCTTTGGAAGGAAATAATTAAGGAAAAATATTTCTTACACAGTAGTTCAATAACCTTATGCTTGGAAATAGCAAGTACAACCTAAAATCAGGTGTCATGAATACAAGAGCAACTTGAATATTTAATACAAGTCTAAAAGTGATCTAAATATAATTATTTAAAGAATATGAAAAGACAGAATAAAGTAAGGATAGATGGAGTCCGGTATTGCGGATCAGCCAAGAAGCTCACCTCGAGATCTCCGAGAAAGTAACTGAATCAGACAAGTCTGCATGCTCCTTTGGTGCAAAGATCTAAATCTGCATAAAAGAGTGTAGCATGAGTATGACAATCAATGCGTACTCAACAAGTATCATCGACCGACCCTAAAAATTAGTGGCGAGGATTGACCTTTGAAATAATTGCGTCTACACTTTAACATTTATAAGTGCCAATAGATATATAATCAACAAGTAAGAATGAATTAACTCAACTTAAACAAATAGGTTAACATTAGAGGGAATAAGCACAATTGCCTCAATATTTCTGTACTCATGATGCTCAATCAGATTCAACAAGATAATATAAGGATGCATTACAATGTAATGGACATAACTATTTAACAACCCAGCATATACACTAACTCTGATGGGATGTTCAAGAGCATGACCCATGAGGGACAACCACATTATTAACATGCCAACACGGAACTAGGTCTCATCATGCTACTAATCATCTCAATCGACCCTCCAGGACAAAATATCATCATTCCATCTGGAACTAGATCCCATCAAACCATAACCATATGAATCATCACGAAATATAAGCATGTATGTTCAAATATAGACATGAACTTCGGATGTTTACATAAGACCAAGGGTGGAGGGAGGAAGGGCTAAGGGGGTTCATCCGAACCCCCCTCGATAGAAAATTACACTGCTTATACATGGTTAAAACTTTTATGTATATTAGTCGACATTTAACCCACTTTGGATTCTCTGTGTGTTTACTTTTTCATATTTTGGACCCCTTGGAGAAAATTCTGATGTCATGCCTCAAACCATGGCCTGGGCGGAACACGGCACTCGGTGCCTGGATGCATGTGATCGAGTGAACCACATGTCTTACTTGTCATCACGGGCATCAAAACATACACTAAATATGATACTGAAACACATGTAAATCATAGTGTGGAAAGTAGTCTGAAATAGTCATAGAGGAAATAATATGAAAATATAATAAGTCTGAAAATCAATGCTGACATGACATGCTACTCAACTACTCTATGAAACCTCTGAACATGAGTCTGTAAAATTGTCTACAAGGACAAAGCCCTGACATACCTATACTAATAATGCATAACCATAAAGTACTATACTAACACCCCGAATGAGATAGAGGCTAACCGAAACAGCTGATACCGAAACAATTCATGTTGAGCAGATCTGTCTCCTTAAAATATAGCACATGTACCGTGAAGTGAAGGCCCCATGCAAAGTAATATTATTACATTTGAATTGCATTGTATGTAAAGCAACTGAAGGAAATAAGCAGGTATATGATATAAGAGAAATATGAAACTGAAACATGAACATGAGTATAAAAACATGAGTAAAGTCTAAAAACTATCTGTTTGTACATACATTTATATATATATAATTGTATATCCGTAGGGATATCAGTAGCATAACCAACAATATGAAACACCACGTCGGTACGTGTAGTTTAGTACCTGGCCCAACCAGCAAAGCTTTCTCATACCTTGTTGGGATATGCGACATGAACATGGCAAGAAAGGATCCAATCTGTAAATCTGAAGGTATCTTCCTCTGGGCGGAGCGACCCTTATCCTACGGTGGCATACATAGTTTTAGGCTACTAGAGCTTTCTTGGTAAACTATGCAACTCCCAAAATATGTACTTGAAAAATAATGGCTTGTAAGCCCATGAATTCCATGAAATAACTTGTAAACATGATCTGAGAGAGTTTAACATGAACATAATTTCATAATATATATAAATTGTGAGAAAACATGTATAATTTCATAGGTTAAGTAATAATAATTCATGATATGTACTTAAGAACTAAAGAAAATAAAAGCATGGGTTCATGGATTACAAACAGGTTTATGACGATCATAATGACATATCACGAATACAATTGATGAATTATAATATAGACATGATATATAATATTACATGTAGTTAGGGTTATCATGATAACATAATAAAACCCTAAACTTATGAAGAATGCATATTTCATGGAAGAGCATGGCTTAGGGAAGAACATGGATATTCCCACACATGGATATAAGCTCTACATACCTGACTTCCTTCCAAACTTGTATTAAAAATCCTTACTTTGAAGAAGAACTCCAGAGATTGCACCTTGAAACCTTAAATTGGGTTTATCTTGAAAACCCTAGGTTAAGAGTAATGGAATTCACTTAGGAATTGATTATAGTATGTTAGAATCGCATGGAAATACATGGAAATGACTTGCCTTAATGTAGGAGATGGTTTGGAAGAGAGAACTTTCATTCTAGGGCTTGGGAATATGAAAAATTGAATTTTAAAATCAAGTATCGTATTTATACTGTTTGCTGTCGTGGAATTTTGATGGTCAATTCGATTGTCCATTGAATATTTGACGGTCTGAGTCTGGGCCGTCAATATTTTGACGATCCAGATTGACGATCCGTATAATCTGACCGTACCGTCGTTTTCTGAAGATTGAGAGTGGTGAAATTTAAAATTAAGAGATGGAGAAGATTGATGGGCCGTTAATAGTTTGTCGGTCCGTAGAATTCACAACTTGACCGTCATTTTCAAATGTGAAGATCGACGATTCGTTTGACGGACCATAAAAATTTACGGTCCGTACTTCTTGTCGTTGAATTTCCTCTGCAAAGCTGAACCTGGTTTTCCCAACGCAAACTCCCTATTTTGGTTTTCTACACTCGTGTATCATGAACAAGGCTTAATTTGAAGGTACGATGTGTTACAATATCTCCCCGTTGTGATCATTCATCCTCAAATGATAGGTCATGATTAGAAATGAGACTGGACATAGCATGAGTACATGAACGTGAAGAACATGACATAAAACATGGAAACTAAACTGACATGATTATATGAAAACATGGAAATGGGACATGAGTACTGAATACATGAACGTGAAACATGAGACATAACTATGTAAGGGACATGACATGAATACTGAGGGTATTTACCTTATTCGTTTTCTGCCTGCTCCTCGAATAAATGTGGATATCTGGAGTTCATGTCTTCTTTGACTTCCCATGTATCCTGCTCAACACTTTGACTTCTCCACAACACTTTCACTGAGGCAACTTTATTAGTTCTCAATTTTTGAATCTGACGATCCAAAATAGCCACAGGAATCTCCTCATAGGTCAAGCCATCCTTAAATGTAGTAGAATCGATAGGAACAACCAACGACGGGTCTCCCACACACTTTCTCAACATGGACACATGAAACACTAGATGAACAACAACCAAGTATTGTGGCAATTCAAGTTTATAGGCCACTTCGCCAACTCTCCTCAAAATCCTATAGGGTTCGATATATCTAGGACTGAGCTGTCCTTTCTTCCCAAATCTCATGACACATTTCATATGTGATACTTTCAGAATTACCCAATCATCAACTTAAAACTCCAAGTCTCTACGCCTCACATCTGCATAAGATTTTTGATGACTCTAAGCTATTTTTAAATGCTCCTGAATCAACTTTACTTTCTCCAAAGCATGATAGGACAAGTCTAGTCCTAACAATTCTATTTCACCAACTTTGAACCAACCAATTGGTGATCTACACCTTCGCCTATATAGAGCTTTAAACGGTGCCATCTGAATACTAGCATGATAACTATTATTATAAGGAAATTCAATAAGAGGAAAATGATCATCCCAATTATATTTAAAATCTAGAATACATGCCCTCAACATATCCTCAAGAGTCTGAATAGTGCGCTCTGCCTGACCATTTATCTAAGGATGAAAAGTTGTGTTGATATTTACCTTGATACTCAATCCTTTCTGAAATGACCTCCAAAAAAGTTTTGTAAACTAAGCACCACTATTTAAATAATGGACACTGGGGTCCTATGAAGCCTGATAATTTCTTGGATATACAACTTAGCATAATCATCTACTGAATCTGTGGTCTTGACTGGCAAAAAGTGGGTTAATTTAGTTAGTTGGTCCATAATCTCCCAAATTGAATCATGCCTCCGGGCTGAGCGAGGTAGACATGTTATGAAGTCTATATTTATCATCTCCCATTTCAAAATAGGAATATCAATGGTCTGAGCTAACCCACCAGGCCTCTGGTGTTCGGCTTTCATCTACTGACAATTTGGACACTTGGCTACAAAATCTGCCATATTTCTCTTCATGTCGTTCCACCAATAAATCTCCTTAAGATCATGATACATTTTTGTAGAACCTGGGTGAATGGAATACCTGGAATGGTGCGCTTCTGCCATGATTTTTTCTTTGAGTCTGTCTATGTCTGAAACACATAATCTGCCTCGGTACCTCAAAGTACAGTCATCTCCCCCTTGTTAAAAAAAACGTAGTATTATGCTTGTGAATCCCCTCTTTCAGCTGCAATAAGTAGGGATCACTTCACTACTTCTCCCTCACTTCGTCCATTAAGGAGAATTCAAACTTGTTTTGAACAATAACACCACCATCTTCGGAGTCTATGAGTCGAACTCCTAGACTGGCTAGTCGATGAATCTCCTTTGTCATGGTTCTTTTACCTTCTTCAACATGAGCTAAACTTCTCATGGGTCGCCGACTTAGAGAATCGGCTACCATATTCACCTTCCCTGGATGTTATAGAACATCTACATCATAATCCTTTATCAACTCGAGCCATCTCCTCTGCCTAAGATTCAATTCCCGCTGTTTGAAAATATACTGAAGGTTATTGTGATCTGTGTAAATATCGACGTGAACTTTATACAACTAGTGACGCCATATCTTGATTGCAAAAATCATGGCTTTCAATTCTAAGTCATGAGTCGCATAGTTCTTTTCATGAGGTTTAAGATGTCTAGATGCATAAGTTACAACCTTACCATATTGAATTAAAACACACCCAAGACCAATCCCAGAAGCATAAAAATAGACAATGAACCCCTCGGTTCCCTCTGTCAATGTCAATACTGGAGCAGAAGTCAGTCTCATTTTCAATTCTTTGAAACTACGCTCATAGGCATCTGACCACTGGAATTTAACTTTTTTCTAAGTCAACCTGGTCAATGGAACTGAGATGGAAGAAAAACCCTCTACGAAGCGCCTGTAATAGCCTGCTAGACCCAAGAAACTCCGAATATCTGAAGTAGAAGTGGGCCTGGGTAAATTCTTAATAGTGTCTATTTTCTGAAAATCAACCTGGACGCCTTCGCCTGAAATCACATGGCCTAAGAATTCCACTGACTTAAGCCAAAATTCAAACTTAGAAAATTTCTCATAAAACTCGCGGTCCTTAAGTGTCTGCAACACTATTCTAAGATGTTCTACATGATCGGCCTCATTACGAGAATAAACTAGAATATCATCAATGAAGACAATAACGAAAAGATCGAGATAAGGCTTGCAGACCCTATTCATAAGGTCCATGAAAGCACATGGGGCATTTGTCTATCTGCATGACATGACACAAAATTTGAAATGACCATAATGAGTTTTGAAAGCTGTTTTCATAATATCAACTTCTTTAACCCTAAGATGATGGTACCCTAATCTGAGGTCAATCTTGGAATAACACTGAGCACCTTGAAGTTGGTCAAATAAATCATCAATTCTGGGTAGAGAATACTTATTCTTAATTGTGACCTTGTGCAACTGCCGGTAGTCAATGTACATACGCAAATACCCATCTTTCTTCTGAACAAACAAGACTGGTGCACCCCAAGGTGAGACACTTGGTATGATAAATCCCTTATTAAGAAGATCTTTTAACTGGGCTTTTAATTCTCATAACTCTGCTGGAGCCATACTGTATGGCGGAATAGATACCAGCTTAGTGCCAGAAAGTAGATCAATTCCAAAGTAAATCTCCCTATTGAGAGGAACTCCGGGAAGATCCTCAAGAATGAATTCTGGAAACTCGTACGGACTGAAGAGTTGGGGTCTGGGTATCTGCATCCCTAAACTGAACTAGATGGTAAATTTATCCCTTGAATATCATCTTTATTGCCTTAAGATAGGAAATAAACCTACCCATGAGTGTTACTACATCACCCTTCCATTCTATGACTGGTTCACCAGGAAATTCAAAACTGACAATTTTAGTTCTACAATGAAGACAACCAGTCCATACCCATGATTACATCAAAGTTTACCATTCCTAACGCTACCAAATCAGCTATGGTAATGTGGTGATAGACTATAATTGGACAACCCCTATATACCCGCCTGGTTATAACTAACTCACCAACTGGAGTGGATACTTCAAAGGATTCATGCAACTTTTCTGGTTCTATCCCAAATTTCACAGTTAATATACATGTGACCACATCTGGACGGGCCTCTGTATCCTGTTGACTTGATAATGCATACAAGTTTGGACCTCTACGTGTATTACCGAATTTAGTTAGACCATGCCTTGACTGAGCCTGAGAATTATGAGGAACTATAGAATTTGTGGACTAAGCCATATTACCTCCTACACCCTACCTCGCTGATGGACATTCCTTTTTAAAATGACCTAGATGACCACACCCATAACAAATGTTCATGCCAAAACAACACTCCTCTGGATGCCTCTTACCACACTTGCCACAAATTAGGTGGCTAAAGGAACTCTGACCCACACTGGCTTGTGATTGGGAGCCTGATGTTCTGAAGTTTTGTTTCCTATTATCATTCCTGAACTTTGGGGCTAGGCACTAGCTGAAGATGGAGCGGGTCCTAATGACCTATTTTTAAAGAACTGCCTGCCTTCACCACCTCCATGACTGAAGTGACCTGAAGACTTGACTCTCTTATTAAACTCCCTATCATTCTCTTTCTACAATGCTTCTTCTTCTTTTAACCTATTCTCATTACCCTGTATGAATGCAACTATCTTCGTAATAGTAATCTCCCTATTCTGAGGTGTAATATTGGATGCATCGTACAAATAGGGATTAAGACCATACACGAAGCGTCTAACTCTGACCCTCATGTCTTGGACCATATGTGGAGCATACTTTGCCAAAGAGACAAACTAAAGATAGTACTCCTGCATAGTCCTGCCATTCTGCCTGAGCTTTTCAAATTCCATAGCCTTAACTTCCCTAACCTCTATCGGCAGAAAGTGCTCAATGAAGGCATCTGCAAACTCATCCCAAGTCGCTGAAGGTGCATCTTCCCCACAGGAATGTTCCCATGATTCATACCAAATATTAGCAATATCCTACAATTGATAAGTTCCAATCTCTGCTGCCTCTACCTCATTAACATGCATCACACGGAAGATTTTCTAAAGCCTATCAATATAATTCTGTGGATTCTCTGTCCTCCTTGATCATGTGAATACCGAAGGGTCCATTCGAAGAAACTCATAGGTCCTGAAATTAGATGACTCACCATTCATCCCTATACTTAGAGTTATTCCCTGACGTTTGGCTTGAGCAGCCACAAGCTGGGTGAGCATCTGAATAGCTTCTCTAACATTAGAGTATGTAGTGCTGGGTAGAGGAACTGGGATCTCCGTTGGCCCTGTGGTATCAGGTAGTGCTATACCCGAATTGGCTCCCTAAGACTGAGCATTTTCCTTGCGATCAGCATTTTCTGCAACTCTCTGGCTGTTAGCTAAAGTCTTTTTGGTGTACTTTCTTTTTGCAGGCATTTTTTGAAACACGTAATACGCACGAGTTAGATGGATATCCTAAAGGTATACCTCTAACTTCACGATCTAGAATACAAAGAAGTGACACAATCCTAGATGACTTGGTGGTCAACTATTAACATGTGTAGGGCCCTCACACATATAAAAGTGACCCCCATGGACACTGTTTCATAGCCTTCCTAAGATACTTGAATCTAGTGCTCTAATACCAAGCTTTGTCACGCCCCGAACCATGGTCTGGGCATAGGGGTGGGCGTATATCGGTTCGGTTCGGTTTTGTATCTAAAAAATATGAACCGAATAAAAATCATTATTTTAAAAAAACCCGAATACAACTTTTTTTTAAAAAAACCCGATATGGTCGGTTTATATCGCCGAACGTATCGGATTATATCGGTTTTTTCTAGTGGGCTGGGTCGGGTCGGATCGAGGAATTTTTTATTTTTTAAAAAAAATTAAATTTCCAAAACTGAGATGTTTACTAAAAAAATAGGAAAATTCACAAATTGATTGGGAAAACTGACGTTTTCATAAAAATTGGCTGCAACAAACCACTGTACGGCGTTTGGGCCGGCCCCGTCTTAAAAAAATACCCAAAATCAAAAAAACAATCGGGTAAAACGTATATCCGAGCGCAGAGTTATGACCATTTAAAGTTTCACCAATTTACAACTACTTTCTCTCCCTATGTTTTATGTCAATGCTTCCGTGATATGTTAATCAAGTTCATGCCGCATTCGACTTCCATAAAAGCTTCATTGATTGACTTCAATGGCTATGATTCAAGAGATAGTAGTAGCCTAAAATAAAAAATAAGAATAATTATATATTTAATTTGGTTTTTTCGGTTTGGTTCGGTTCCAAAATTTAAAAACTGAACCGAATCACTAAATCCTGATTAGGTTAGTTTATTCAACTAATCGTTTTTTTTTTAAAAACCAAGAAAAACCGAACCGAATTTCGGTTCGGTTAGGTTTTTTCGGTTCTCCGGGTTTTTTGCCCACCCCTATCTGGGTAGAACAAGATACTCGGTGTCTGGCTGCATGTGCCCGAGAGAACCATATGGCTTGCTTATCAATATGGGCATCAAAACATACACTAAATATGATACTGAAAACATGTAAATCATAATGTGAAAAGTAGTTTGAAATAGCAGAAATAATCTGAAAATATAATAAGTCTAAAAATCAATACTAACATGACTGACACGACATGCTACTGAACTAGTTTATGAAATCTCTGAACACGAGTCTGTAAAACTTTCTACTAGGACAAGTCCCTAATGTACCTCTACTAATAATTCATAACCATAAAGTACTAGACTAACACCCCGAATGAGATGGGGCTCACCAAAATAACTGGTACCGAAGCAATTCCTATTGAGAAGATCCATCACCCTGAAACTCAACACCTGCACCATGAAGTGCAAGCCCCATGCAAAGGGACGCTAGTACATTTGAATTGTACCGTATGTAAAGCAACTAAAGAAAATAAGCAAGTACATGATATAAGATAAACATGAAACTAAAACTGAAACATGAAAATGAGTATAATAACATGAGTAAAGTCTGAACACTATATATATATATAATTCTATATACATGGGGAGAGTAGTAAGATAACCAATAACATGAAATACCATGTGGGTACGTGGAGTCTAGTACCTGGAACAACTAATAGAGCTTTATAATACCCTGCTCCGGTATGAAACTTGAACATGGCAAGAAAGGATCCAATCTGCAAATCTGAAGGTATCATCCTCTGGGCGGAGCAACCCTTATCCTACGGTGGCATATGTAGTTTCAGGCTACTAGAGCCTTCTTGGTAAACTATGCAACTTCCAAAATATGTACTTGAAAAATAGTAGCATGTAAGCTCTCAAATTCCATGAAATAACTTGTAAACATGATCTGAGAGAGTTTAACATGAACATAATTTCATAATATATATAACTTGTGAGAAAACATGTATAATTCCATAGGTTAAGTAATAATAATTCATGAAATGATAGTTAAGAACTCATAGAAATAAAAGCATGGGTTCATGGATTATGGACATGTTTATGATGATCATAATGACATATCATGAATACAATTGATGAATTATAATATATATATATATATATATAATACTACATGTAGTTAGGGTTATCATGATAATAGAATAAAACTCTAAACTTATGAAGAATTCATGTTTCATGAAAGAACGTGGCCTGGGGAAGAACATGTATATTCTCATACATGGATAGAAGCTCTACATACATGACTTGCTTCCAAACTTGTATTAAAAATTCTAACTTTGAAGAAGAACTCCAGAGATTGCACATTGAAATCTTAAATTGGGTTTATCTTAAAAACCCTAAATTAAGAGTAATGGAATTCACTTAGGAATTGATTATACTATGTTAGAATCGCATGGAAATACGTGGAAAGGACTTACCTTGATGTAGGAGATGGTTCGGAAGAAAGAACTTTCATTCTCGAGCTTGGGAATATGAAAAACTGATTTTAGAATCAAGTGTCGTATTTATACTGTTTGTTGTCGGGGGATTTTGACAATCCATTCGACGGTCGGTCGAATGTTTGACGGCCTGAGTCTGGGCCGTCAATATTTTGACAGTCTAGATTGATGGTCCATCGAATGTTTGATGGTTCGTATAATTTGACCGTACCATAATTTTTTGAAGATTTCTAGAGAGTGTGAAGTATAGAATTCAGAGACGGAGAAGATTGACGAACCGTCAATAGTTTGACGGGCCATCAATAGGTTGACGGGCCGTAAATAGTTTGACGGGCCGTCAATAGTTTGACGGGCCGTCAATAGTTTGACGGTTCGTAGAATTCACCACTTGACCATTATTTTCAAAAGTGAAGATCCACATTTCATTTGACAGACTGTAAAACATTTTACGGTCCGTACTTCTTGCCGTTGAATTTCCTCTGCAGAACTGAACCTGGTTTTCCCAATGCAAACTCCACATTTTGGTTTTCTACACTCGTGGATCATGAACACGGATTAGTTTAAAGGTACGAGGTGTTACACTTGACTCTGTCAATTGATAAGACATATACACAGTGCAAGAAATGAATCTATCAAACACAATTATCACCAAGTATATGAGATATTCAGAGTGATTTTTATGCATGCGAGTCAATAATATATGAATCACCTTAATTTAATCAAAGTATGGTCAGAATCACAAATATTATCAGCTAATCGCATAAGATTCCATGTAATCTCCTAAGTACCTCAACATGACATTCGATACCTGCATAGGTTCGCTTCACCTCGCGTATATGGTACCTCCATTCCCTTAACCCCTTCTAAGTTACTTAATTAGAAAAAAATATTTCCTCATTATGAGTCAAGTCTTAACTTACCTCGAGTAAGGCTAGGTCAAGGAGGTAGAAACCAGTTTCTAGAAGCAACACATCCGTTCTTCTCTACAATAATGTCTTCTGCATCAGGTACATTTTTTGTTGCGTATCTTTGTAAGATTATCATGTTCAAGATCCTGACATGTATTAAGTTAAGTTTACAAATACAAGCAGTTCCCTTCAGGATACAACAAATTCCATGTTTATACATGTAGATTTTTTTTATGCTACTTCAAGAGTGTCCTTGAAGGGGAGCTTTGGAGTAACTGGTAAAGTTGATGTCATGTGACCAGAAGGTCATGGGTTCAAGACATGGAAACAACCTCTTACAGAAATGTGAGGTATGACTACATACAATAGACCCTTATGGTCCGGTTCTTCCCCGAACCCCGCGCATAGCGGGAGCTTAGTGCACAGGACTGCCCTTTTACTTCAAGAGTGTCCTTATATTTATAGAACTTAAACGATAACTTTTCAGAATAGTCATGTTCTTTCACGAATAAATTTGTATGTTCAATTTAATACCTCAATATATTACAAACCATCTAACACTTTGAAAACTCAAGATGGTCGTTGTGGAGACACGTCAAATCAACCACATGCTAACCTGTTAACAGGGGCGTCTTGAGTATTAGGCCAGTAAGGCCATTGCCTTAGGCCCCCATAATTTAGGGGTCCCACTTTTTCCTATGTATATATTTACTATATATTAATTATTTTCAATTTTGAATATTTATTTTAAAAAGTACTACTACTTTTTTTGTCCACTTTAAACTATACAGTCAAACATCTCTAAAATAACATCGCTGGGCTCGAAATGTTTTGACTGCTATAGTGAATGGTTGTTATACTATAACAGCAGTGACATCTAAATAATTGTTTCACCGTTATAGGCAAAAAGATGCACAAAATTTAATTTCTTTATTTTTAGTTGTCAAATCCTAAGCTTAATCACACTTTGTATATATAACGAAAAAAATCATTGAATAAGTATGTATATGTATACGTATCATTTAATGAGTGTGTATGTATATATATTCTTTAGGTAAGTTAAGGCCTCGCATTAGAGTTTTGCCTTAGGCTCCAATATCGTTTAAATGCCCCTGCCTGTTAAAAGTTCAGAATTCCACTGGGGTCGTCGCCATGGCTGTGTGGCACCTAGTAAAACACCTAGCTCCCACAAATATTCACAAAGTTTTGGCTGCAATGGAGGCGTGACACACCACATGGGAGTCGAAGCTCTTCATTTCATCTTTGTCGGTGTTAGCTTTGATCTGCTCTTGTACTCGATTACATTCAACTTACTTCCTACACATTAGAATTGTTTTCCGGTGAAACTGATTCTAACAAAAAATACAGTTAAAAATTTATATTTTAGGATTGCTCTGAGAGAGAGAGAGTGTGTGTCACGACCCAAACCAGAGGGCCGCGGCGGACACCCGGACCCTACCCGCCGGACACCACAGATACACCTCACCCTTAATCATATTTAAATACGGACTGAGCCAGGATAGACTACGTAAAGTCTCAACCCAAAAGCCCCAACTTATCCATTTATATACCAAGGCCGACAAAGCCTTATATGACAACTAACTACATGACACCTATCTACAAGCCTCTAAAGAGTAAAACATACCACGACCAGACCGCAACTCCGGAACGAATAGAGTGCTCTAAATACCAGCTGAACCAGAAACCTACTAGTGCAAACCGTCACTCTCTCAATATGAACCTGCGGGCATAAAACGTAGCGTCCCCCGACAAAAGGGATGTCAGTACAACTAGTGTATTGAGTATGTCAGGCATAAGAAATAACATAGTAGAGATATATGATAGTCGGAAACAGAAACAACTGAACATTAGTAAATGCCTCTGAGGCCCTAATACACTGCCTAAATGTTATGCACAATGCAGTATACATATACATCAGCCTCTCCGGGCATCTTCCTTACCATAACAGCCTCTGCGGGCATCATACCATATATTGGTAAACGAATGTATGCATGATGCAAATGCGACATATATATATATATATATATATATGTTAGTATTGCAGATCGTGCAGCCCGTCCCAATATGTATTAGTGTTGCGGATCGTGCAACCCATCCAAATAAGCCACACAGGCATCATATCATCACATCACATCATATCACATCATCACATTATATTGGCCTCTTAGGGCTTTTTTGTGGTAGTCTGTACCAGCTGCAGGTGGTGTGCATATATAACGCCTTTCCCTTTCCCTATTATCTCTTATATATATAATATTTACCATATAGTAATGCGCATAGCACAAGTGGTCCAGGGTAATATATGAATGCAATGCAAATGAGAATGCATGAATGACAATAACACATCCTGGCCCTATATCCTTGTACCTTTGGCTAACACTGTGAATATTATCATCTTTTCTGTATGCCTCAATAAGGACTTAGAAACATACTTTAAACAAACTTTTAACATAAGAGTCAATAACATGATCATTCTTAACTACTTAGAGTAGAGTACTTTATGGAACAATATTCCGGTTATGCTTGTACGTAGAATATGCCAAAAAGAAAGAAAGAGTCTTGCATACCTTGTTGTCGAAATTATCTAAGTTCCACGGGTCCTTGTAAGCTCTATAAACGATTATCTACATCACATGAATGACTTAAATCACAATCGGATTAACATACCAGTAATAGATTCATTGAGACATTCTAGCGAACACCTTATACGCGTCGAATCTATGTTTATTCTATATGGAAATCTATACAGACAATAATATAACCAGCCTTTCTAATCCTTCTCCTTCACTGCTATAGTATCTATAACTATCCAGCAACTTCACATGCAACTTCCAATTTCATACGGACTGCCCCAACAGTACCCTTTCCCTATGAACTTAGGAACAAGAAGGATTACCTCAATTAAAAGTAGCAACAAAACTCATCGGAAAGCCTTTCGCCCGTATCGGATTCCGACAGACAGAACCAAAAGTACTGAAATTAACTTTCTCGAGCTTTGCTGAGACTCAAAAGTCTCGGCTTGGTTTCTGAGCCTTCAACCTTCCTTTAAAGTTTCAATTCTGCTGGATTTAGGGACCGAAATTCCATGAATCTCTGCTTCCTTGATTAAGCAAAAACTTATAGAAAAATCCCCAATTTGGTCGAGAATTTCAGAGAGCTCACCAGTGGGCATTTATTCCTTCTAATAGAAGTGTAATAGTTATTGTTCCATAGAAGGATTTCTTCAGGAGCTTTAAGGATTGAAGGAGCTTGAAGAACTAGAGGTTTAGTATTGTTGAGAAGAGAGAATCGATTGAAGGTTGGTGAAGCTGCCAGCACTCGTTATGAGACTTAGTCACTGAGACAATCGGTTATAAGGCTACACGTAATGTCACACTATATATATATCCCCAATTATAATTAATTAATCCAACAATTAATTAATTATACACACACTTAAATTCTTGATCCCAATGCACTTAAATGCTGACGATTTATAAAACCTTCTTATACTCAATGTCATAATTCTTATAATATGACACTAGCCCGTTACCTCATTGGGGATATACAACTATTATTATTGATCCCCGTCGTCACACTTTTTAAATCTAAAATCATTTCGGGATCACATCATTGCATAAACTAATCCCCTTATTAGTATACGTAAGCACAACATAAACTTCCCGGGGTTCGGGTCCACTTGCCTAAGTTTATGTGCCCAAACCATTACCCGGGAATACGAGGTGTTACAGAGAGAGAGATCTTGGTTACAAGTGTAAGATTAGATGATACAATGTGTCTTACCTTCTCTTCTAAGTTTCATATCTATAAGATAAAACTAGATAATTATGCCTCCCTAAAGTTATGACGATATGAGCGTACTGATGTCATCGCACTCATGCGCGTCACAACGCTATGATCTAGGAGAGCTGATGTGATGGAAGTTATTGGGAGTGGAAGAAAACTGTGTGGAGACTTGGGGTCGTTATGCTTCGCGGATACACTAGTCTTTCCAAGGGCGTTTCTACCCAATACAGATAGTCTCCCACTTTCTGGGGTCATTGAGCCCATGGGACTGGGAAGTAGAAGAGTTACTTCAACCGTCAATTTTTGCCTTGTCACAATGTTTCTTGAAACTGGTGCGTTAGTCTAACCGGTTGTCATTCTCCACACGCTGACCCCCTTCATTAAATGCTCTGTCGCCCCTATAATATCCAATTTACACATGTTGCATGTTTATCCATATTCTTTCCTTTGGAGTTGGTTCTGTAATGACGATTTTATTTTCTTTCTTTTAAGCGAAATGTTATCTCTTCCCTTGCCTTTTACATTCCCCCTCTAATACAAGGTCTCTTTTTTATTTCCCCATAAATTTCAGCGTTCAATTATGCTCTTTTGAAAAAAAAAACCGTCTTTTATCCCTCTTCCCTCAAATCGCTCTACAATGCTTCATACTCTTCATTTGTTAGTGGTGTTACTACCTGGGCTCAAAACCTTGATCACAACGACTTTGACGTCTCTAATCACCAAGTTCCCATCGAATTTTGTCGACCGTCGGCTAGCAGAACTTTGAAGAAAAAGAAACCATCAGCTTCCCCCTAGTACCTGTGCGTTTCTGTCAAAATAAGAAGGTACAAAAAAACAGAAGCCGCCGACCCATGTGGCTAAGAGCGAATCTTCTTCTTTTGCATTTGAATTTCTCGGGAGAGTTCTTCTGAGTAATACATTTTACAGTCGTTGCCTCATTAAAAACCTTGCCGATAAAAACCCATTGGGAAAAAATTCGATCAAGGAAAATAGTGCAACACGTATTTTCCGGTCTTCACTTTCTATCCCTGAGGTGCATGATTCCTCCACCTAGTACCAGTCATGTGATCAAAAGATTATAAAAAATAAATAAAAACGGAAAGAGGACGAATCCATACCAGTGAATTGTGGGAGCGAAATCGTCTGTGAATTCTGGTAAACTTGACGTATGTATTGCTGGGCAAAGTTGGTATGTTAGGTTGTACTCACTTATCTCAACCGACCATTTTGATAGTCGGCTTGTGAGATTCTTCCCCTTTAATAAAGTTTACAGCGGGGCACTTGTTACTACTATTATCGGATGACATTGGAAATATAGTTGTAGCTTTCGCATACCCGTGATGAGGGCCAGAGCCAGATTTTATGCATTTGGGTATCGTAAACTAATGCGAAACTAATTGACACAGTTGAGATAGTTACATATGTGAGAAATATATCTCTTTTTTCGGGTTTGGCCATTACGTGTGGGATGGCCAAGTATGCTTTGAGGTCCTGCAGGCTCTGGCGATACTTCTGCGTTTATTGTAAATGATGATTCTTTTTCATGAGTTTAAAAAAATTCATGGCATCTGTCTGTCCATCGAGATATGAATTTCCCAGTGCCGCGACCTTTCTTGTGAATCTTTGCACCATTTTGACGTTATTTAGTGCGTCTGACATCTCTTGAATAGCCTTGACTTTCTTGGGTTCATTTTGATGCCGCGCCCGAAGACGATGAAACCCAAGAACTTTCCAGACCTGACTTCGAAGGCACATTTCTCAGGATTTAGCTTCATGCCATGATGACGTAAGACGTCAAAGGTCTCGGCTAAGGAAGCTAGATGGGTTTCAGCTTCTCGAAATTTGACCAGCATGTCATCAATGTAGACTTCCATAGTATGGCCGGTTTGTTTTTGTAACATTTTGTTCACCAATCTTTGGTAAGTTGCTCCTGCATTTTTAAGACCAAAAGGCATTACATTGTAACAAAAATTATCGTGATTGGTCATGAAATATATTCTTTCATGATCTTTTGGGTGCAAGTTGATCTGGTTGTACCCAGAGTATGTGTGCAGGAAATTGAGAAGCTCATATCCGGTCGTGGCATCAATTATCTAATCGATGTGCGGTAATAGAAATAAATCTCAGGGCACGCTTCGTTCAAGTCCTTAAAGTCCACACACATTCTGAATTTATTAAGTTTCTTGGGGACCACCACTACGTTGGCCAGCCATGCGGAGTCTTCGACCCTCCGTATTGACCCTATATTAAGTAAGTGAGTCACCTCTTCCTTTAAAAATTGGTCCCTGATTGCCGATATTGTCCGTTTCCTTTGTCTCACTAGGGTATGATAGAGATTTGTGCTCAACCGATGAATAGATATATCCGGGGGGATCCCTGTTATGTCAAGGTGAGACCAATCAAAGAAATAGGAATTAATATTTAAATAACATAAAAATGCACTCTTGAGTTCAAGCGAGAGCTTCGAGCCCATCTATACCTTTATTTTGGGATATTCTTTGAAAAATGTCGCGCTCTCATTCTCCTCTATGGTTGAGTCTGCGGGGTCCTTGTCTGATGGCATGATGAATCCCTTCTGGATGACTAGATTTGAATATCTTTCCTCCGTATGTTGTTCTTTCCTTCCTTCGGACACCCTGTTCGGGCTCAGCGTCTGTAATTGCTACTTATCTTCCTCACATTCTTGCAGAACTTCCACTGTTAGTGCGTCCTCTAACCGGGGATTACTACTACTTCCTTTGATTTCTCTAACTAGTGATAAGTTTAAGGGACTGCCTGCATTACATGTAACCATGGTCGTCCCAGTATTGCGTTGTATGTCATGTATCCAAACACGATGTTGAAGGTCGTAACATGTTCCATGCCATCGACATGGACCGTCAATTTAACTTTCCCTCTTGTCAGCTCGCTTGACATATTGCAGCCAGCTAGCACCTTTTTTATTGGGGAAATTGACTCCCCTATCCGTATTTCTTCCAGGACCCGCAGCTGAATGATGTTCGCGAAACTCCATGGATCAACTAAAACATGCTTAGTATTTATTAATTCACACATATATTACTAGGGCCTCATTATGAGGTAAGGCGAAGTTCGCGCAATCATTGTTGGAGAACGTGATATCTTGACTCTCCATGGGTTTTTTGTCCGCGGCTCGAAGTCGTGACAGAGATATTAGATTTTTTCATTGATGTGTGTGATCTTATTGACCACTTCTGTCCCGAATATCATATTGATAGTGTGAGTAGGAGGAGGCACTTGGCTCGGTCTCTGTCCAATATTCCTACTCATATTAAGCTTTGCCCGGTCACTGACGTATTCTCTTAAGTGTCCTGCGCGCAGTAGATGTGCCACTTCGATCCTTAATTTGGGACAATCCTACGTGGTGTGACCGCGTGTGCTATGAAAATAGCACCATAGTACTATGTTCCTTTTCTACGGATTGGTGCGCACATTATCTGGGAATCTAGCTTCTTTTATGGTCTTCATTACCGCAACCCATTCCACCGCATTGATGCTGAAATTATTATCAGATATCTATGGGGGGATAATCCCCTTTGATGCAGACAATTCAATCGCAGAGGGCCCCGTTCAAAGAGGCCTTGATGACTCTGGGTGCTTCCCCAAGTTGTCCCCATGCAAGAGAATCTTCTGGTATCATACCGCTTGAATCATCCCCCATTTGTAGTGTGAGTGTTGTATCCCTGACACAACCTCTTAGGGGGTAGCCGCCCACGTATGCCGATATCGTCACTCGATGGTCTTTCTCGATTTGCATCTTGGCCATATACTTGAGGTTTATTTCATTTCATATTTTTGCGAAGAACTCCCTTAGGCTTTCCTTCAGCTTTCTGGAATCATTTGAACTATTCGGGTTCAACCTATTTGCAAATACGGTTGTTTTGTAGTCCTCCGGGATGGTCGACAACAACATTCTCTCCCTCTGAAACCTATCCACAAATCCTCACAGCAGCTCAGCTCCCCGCTGCTTTATTGTAAACACGTCATATTTGTGTGTTTCTACCCTTCGGGCCCCTACGTGAGCCTTGACAAAAGTATCTGCAAGAGTAGCAAAGAAATCAATAGAGTTTTCAGATAAATGAGTATACCATGAGAGTGATCCCTTTATGAGCGTTTAGCTAAATTTCTTTAGCATAACAGATTCAATTTCGTGTTGCTTAAGATCATGCCCGATGGCGGTTGCCTTGAAGGTCACGATATGCTCCTCTGGATCTGTGGTACCGTCATATTTTTGTATGTCTGGCATCTTGAACTTCTTTGGGATAGGGACGGGGGCCATGCTTATCGGATACGGCAAGACCCCGTACCTTCTGGCATATGCGCCTTTTATAATAGGTGGCACTCCGGATATTTGGTTTATCCGATCATTCATTTTTCTTTCTACCCGATGCAGTTATTCTGTGAACATGTCCATCCAGTCCTTCTCGCCGTCGTCCCTCATTTTGCTGGATTTAGGAAAAGCTGAGGTTTTTGCTGCATCATGGTTTGACACCAGAGTCTCGACCCTGGAATGAGTAGCTATAGCGGCCACTGCTTTTTCCACGCGCAACATCATTTTATTTTGTGCTTCAAGGATGGCTGCGATCGTATCCTTGGTGAAAGACCCTCATTTATCAGCGGGTCTGGGTTTGCCGGTTTGAGACTTGGCCGAGCTCATTCCTTTAGGCATCCTCTTTTGGGCTTCTTTGGCCTTCTCGTTATCCGGGGTTCCCTTACTCCGCTCGCTGTCAGGCTGTTTTGGTGAGGTCTACTTTCACTGTTTTGCTGCTCTCATTCAGCCTCATCATCCGACTCCGTTCTTAGTGTTTCTGAACATTCGTTAAGTCACGATCTTGGATGGGTACATGTTCCTTTCTGAGTTCCTGCGATCCATGAGCACTGCTGTTTTGACCTGACATATTTTTCTCTTTTTGAGAGTAGTGGTTCCGTTTAGTTTTTTCAAGGAGATTAGCTACAGATTGATACAACACCATAATTGTCTATCCCCACAGACGGCGCCAAACCGTTTTCCGGTGAAATTGATTCTAACCAAAAATACAGGTAGAAATTTATATTTTACGGTTTAAAGACAAGTAGGTTGTATCCGATCTGGAGAACTCCTTAATGAGTCTGCCATCAGGAGTTATGTTACGGATGTAAAGAATAAAATACTAAGTATAAGAATAAACAAGTAAATGAGTAAATGAGCTAAACTCGGAATGAACAATTGGAAATAATGAACAAGTGTTTTGCTTAGTATATTGCTCTGAGAGAGAGAGAGAGATATCTTGGTTACAAGTGTAAGCTTCGAGGATATAATGTGTCATGTCTTCTCATCTAAGTTTCGTATATATAAGACAAAACTGGACTATTATGCCCCCTAAAGTTATGACGACATGATCGTGCTGATGTTGTCTCACTGCACGCAGCGACACTCTGATCTAGGATAGCTGATGTGATGGAAGTTGTAGGGAGTGGGAGACATCTCTATGGAGACTTGGGACAGTTAGGCTTCTCGGATACACTAGTCTTCTCGGGTTCTACCCAATACAAGAACATAGTTATTAAGCGTATCACATTGGAATTCACCCTTAGAGCATGCCAAAAATACTAAATGTGAGACGAATATTAGCAGAACATAGATGTTTTTATCCAAACATCAACATCCCACGCTTAAATTATTGTTCATCCTTGAGTAAGCCTAAAAATAATGCAACTTAGGGGATTTCTTTCCGACATCAATTTGAGCCTCAATTGCACACACCAACCGATCACTTAAACATTCATCTACCAGTGATTATGGTTGGTATAAAAATTTTGCACTTTTCATATGCGCATTCTTTCACACAATTCCCTATTATTATCTTAGGTCACGTGATTATTTGGTTTGGTTTGATGTTATTAAAAACTGAAAGAAATAATCTCTTGATTATTTTCATTAATTGAAAGAGTATATATATAATTTACATATTTTCATAATAGGAAAATCCTATTCCTATTCTACTCCTAAAGCCTTATTCTACTTGGACACTAACTATACAATTATGGTAATACAATTATTATGGTAAAGTGTACAATAATAATTACACCACAACATTACCTAAACAAGGAGACTATATACACGGCCATATACATTAACCGAGACTGAATATACATACGATATACACGTGTATATCGTGTATATCGTATGCATTTAATACACATCCGCAGTCATAGCGGGTGGTCTTCGTACGCTGAGACTGTCCCTAAAATCATCAGAAAGGACCGAGGGAAGACCTTTTGTAAAGATGTCAGCAATTGGATACCTGGAAGGGACATGGCAGACGCGCACTTGACCACGAGCAACCTTTTCGCGAACAAAGTGAATGTCCATCTCGATATGTTTAGTGTGCTGGTGCTGAACCGGATTACCAGAAAGGCAGATGACACTAACATTATCACAATAAACCAATGTAGCTTTCTGAATAGGACAATAAAGCTCTAACAGAAGATTTCGTAACCAACAGGATTCAGAGACCACATTGACTACTCCTCGATACTCGGCCTCTGCACTGGAGCGGGACAGTGTCGATTGACGTTTCGCAAACCATGAGACCAAGTTATTACCAAGAAACATGAAATATCCGGACGTGGAACGTCTGGTATCCGGACAACCACCCCAATCAGCATTTGTATACAAGACAAGTGCAGATGTCGAAGACGGATATAGATGTACACCATAGTCAAGTGTTCCGTAGATGTACCGAATAATGTGTTTGAGCGCATTCATGTGTTCAACCCTGGGAGCATGCATAAACAAGCATACCTGATGTATGGCATACGTAATATCTGGTCTAGTGAATGTAAGATACTGAAAGGCCTCTGCAAGACTGCGATAGCGGGTCAGATCCTCATAAGGTGAGCCAGCCGCAGCACCCAACTTGAGTTTAGTATCAACTAGAGTGGAAGTGGACTTGCAGGATGACATACCAGCTCACTCAATAATCTCAACTGCATACTTCCGTTGGGATAAGAATAACTCACATGCATGACGAGTGAAAGCAATCCCCAAAAAGTAACTCAAGGGCCCCAAGTTTTTCATAGCAAACTCATAACTGAGCATTGTCATGATAGACTGGCGTAATGCATCAAAAGAGGCAGTCAAGATAATATCATCCACATATAATAGTATATAAGCCAAAGAGGAACCACGATGATTTATGAACAATGAATTATCAGACCTTCTATGAGAGAACCCAATAGTCGAAACATAAGTCTACAAATCTCTTATACCAAGCCTGTGGGGACTACTTAAGCCCATATAAGAACTTCTTCAATAAACATACATGATGAGGATATATGGGATCCCTAAACCCCAATGGTTGATACATATAGACTGTCTCTTTGAGATCACCAAGTAAGAAAGCATTTTTTACATCTAACTGATGAATGGGTCATGCTTTCGAAAGAGACAAGGTAAGCACAATGCGAATGATAGGTTGCTTGACCACCGAACTAAATGTCTCACCACAATCGACACCCACCTGCTGAGTCTTACCATCACCTACAAGACGAGCCTTATGCCTCGCAAAAGATTCGTCAGCATTGTCCTTATTAGCAAAAATCCACATAGACCGAATAATATTAACACCAGATGGACGGGGAACCAACTCCCACGTTTTATTATCAATAAGAGCATTATATTCGTCGGTCATAGCAATTTTTCAATTCGAGTCATTTAAAGCAGACACTGGGTTACGGGGTTGATGGGATTTAAGAACATTAGAATTTAAATTAAAATGTCTTTTTGGTTTAAAAATGTCTCATTGACTACGAGTGACTGGTCTATGACTCGGGGAAGAATTGGGCGGATTTTGGGAAACATCGGGACACATGACGTATTGGCCAGCAGGCAGTGGGCCTGCTGGCACAACACGAAAACTAGAGGATACCGTGACTGGAACCGTGGCGGTAATGGGCTGGGTAACTGGCCCAATTACCGTCGTTGGCCCAGTAACTGGACTGGACACAGTGGCTGGAACAGTAGTTGGTAACAGAATAGTGGGGCCAGCGGGCAGTGGGCCCGCTGGCAGATTTGGTGTGCGGGACATGTTTGAAAAATGGTGGATAATGTACGAGGAGACATCGTCATCCAAAATATTATACGAACTAGGCACAAGACTACTCACTTTAGTAAACGGAAATTGGGACTCATCAAAAATAACATGGATAGTAATGATGATTTTATTAGACGATAAATCAAAATATTTTTAACCACAATGATTAGACGAATAACCCAAAAACATACAAGGAGTAGAACGGACCTGAAGTTTGTTAATTGTGGTGGACGAAAACAACGGATAACATAAGCACCCAAAGACCCTAAGATGTGAATACGAATGAGTCTTATTATATAAAATTTGAAGAGGGGACGTTATGTCAAACCTTTGGTAGGAAGAATGTTAAGAAGATATTTAGCCATTTGTAGAGAATGATGCCAAAAGGAGGGGGTACGAAAGAATGAATCAATAAAGTTCGGACAAAGTTATTAATGGTACGAATTTTGCATTCGGCTTTCCCATTTTGTGAAGACGTATGAGGACAAGAAAAATGAAAAAGTGATCCCATTATTAGCACAAAACTCCCGAAATACCCCATTATCATATTCTTTGCCATTATCACATTGAATATTTTTGATTTCTCGTTCGAATTGGGTTCTGATGAATGCTCTAAGTTTTAAGAAAGTGAAAAAACTTGAAATTTTTTCGCTATCGGAAAAGTCCATAAAAGTTAGAATAATCATCTAGAAGTAGAACATAATAACGATGATCCAAAGAACTGAGAACAGGAGATGTCCATAAATCTCTATGAATAATATCAAATGGAATTAAAGTATGAGAATTAGAGTCTACAAACGGCAATCGAACAATTTTTCCTAAAGAACAAGATTGATAATTCGGAGTACTACGCGTACCCTTACAAGAAATAAAATTCTTTTTATCTAAGAAAGACAAAATAGATGACCCCGGATGACCTAGACGAGCATGCCACAAGGAAGGAGCAAGGGCTGCAAAAGTTGATGGCAAGGTTGGACTCGAGAGACGGGAACTTGGCGTGATAGGATAAAGATCTCCCCTACTATCACATCTCATTAAAGGAATCCCTGTCTTGAAATTCTTCACAGAAAATCCAAACGGATCAAATTCAATAGAAACAGAATTATCATTGGTGAATTTACGGACATATAAGAAATTTTTAATCAATTTAGGGGCATGAATGGTATTTTCAAAATAAGGGGTGGGTGGGGAGAGATAAGGTTTTATGACCGTAACCACGAATTGGAATTGAATTACCATTACCAACAATTATTCCACGATTATTGCTCAAATTAGAATAAGACGACAGAGTACCTGGGTCAGACGTCATGTGAGTAGTGGCACCGGTGTCCATGTACCAATTCGGGTCCGGAGTAGTCAAACCAAGTGTGTGCATAGCTGCTTCAATATCGATCGGGGTGGGGTCCGCTACGTGATCGGCTTGCGGAGGCTGGGGCCCAAGAACAGATGCGTGTTGCCCCTGCCCAGTGCTACTTTGGGAACCAATGGCCCAATTATTATTGGGCCGAAAGGGCGGCTGGGAAGCCCACTGGCCACTGGCAGTAACTGAAGGAGAAAAAGGACCGTTAGGCCACTGCCCATTGGCCCAAGCCTACTGCCAAGGGGCCCAAGGCTGGGACCAGTGGGTCGGTGGCCCACTATTTCTTGGATGGGGCCCACCGCCACTATTTTGTACACCGTTACCACTGCCAGAACCGCCGCGTTTGCCCCCGCAATTTTTGCCATTATTTTTCCAAGTATTCTTGCCGCCACCGTGAGCACGGTTTTGGCCCGAATTATCAACAAAACCTGGAGAATTAGTGGATGACGTCATCATGGCTACGGGACTAGCACCGATAGCCGCTTTTTTGGCCAAGCCGGCTTCTTCGAGCATAAGCATAGAACGAGTCTGATAAAATTACGGAAGAGGGCTGCTCTGACGAACAAGTGTGTCAACGCAATTATAGGCCTCAGATAGGCCTGCGACCATATGAATTACAAAACGGTCGTTGGTGATGGGCGCACCAACATTGCGGAGTTGGTCCGCCAATTCTTTCAACCTTTTTGCAGTATGCTGAAATGCTGGGGAAATCTTCCATATTGACGTGGGAGAATTCCTGCTTAAGGGTAACAACACGAGAATTTTGATTATCTTGGAATATGTCACGCAGTCTATTCCAAGCATCTACCGTAGTAGCGTCTGGCTCAATAATTGTCTGCAACAGGTCGGTAGAGATAGTGGAGTAAATGCACTGAAGGACGGTAGCATCAAGAGTCGTCCACAACTTTGGATTATCCTCGCGTTTAGGCACCTCCGTATCCTCAGGAGTCGCGGGGATGATGTGATGGATGACTTGATGCGAGCGTGCGTGAATTTTGAACAGTTCGGCCCACGTCGCATATTGGACGTTTTCTATTTCAAGAATAAGAAGGATGTGATTCTTGATGTTAGAAACAACAAGGGCAAGGTGAAACGTGTTCTTAGAAGTAGACTTAACGAAATAACAATAAGTGAACGAGGGATTTAGAAGAAGGAATTAGGGATCGGAAAAAAAACTCGACGGAAACCGAGGATGAACTCTCGGAACTCATGATTGGCTGAAAAATTGGAGAAAATATTTTCAACCTAGACTTCTGATACCATGAAAGAAATAATCCCTTGATTACTTTCATTAATTGAAAGAGTATATATACAATTTACATATTTCCATAATAGAAAAATCTTATTCCTATTCTACTCCTAAAACCTTATTCTACTTGGACACTAACTATACAATTATGGTAATAGAATTATTATGGTAAGTGTACAATAATAATTACACCACAACATTACCTAAACTAGGAGACTATATACACGGCCATATACATTAACCGAGACTGAATATACATACGATATACACGTGTATATCGTGTATATCGTATGTATATTTAACAAAAACAAATCATATCGAACCAACAAGTTATATACATATTTTTTATAATTATATATATGTAATATATTAATTTTCATAAATTACTTTGAGTACTTTTATATTTTTTCATTAAAATTTTATTTATCTCTAATAGGCTAATTAACTTTACTCCTTAAGCCTATTTCTTAATAGAAAGTCATGAAAACACATTTATTGAAAGAAATAACTATGAGATTTACCTAATAAAATTGTATTCCGTATAAACTTTACTCACTTGATTAAAGCTTACAGATCTTAAGACATTCAATAACCCAAGAAAATTATAGCTATCACAATAAAAGAGTAATAGAAGATTGTAAGTTGGAAAAGGACCGAAAATTATTATCCAAGTGTGTGGGGGTGGGGGGATGACAGAGAGAAATACCATTAGGTTTCTTTAAAACAAAACCAAACCGAACCAAACAAGCAATGGATATATATGTGTTATATTTAGTTTGGTTTGATTTTAATAATTAAAAAACCGATAAAATTGGTTTGGTTTTGGATTTAACTAAAACCGACCCAAACCAAACCATGAACATCCTTAAGTCACAATAATTGACAACTCAAAATATTTAAAAGATATATGAATAATTTACGGTAAAAAAAGACTTATTTGAATTGCGAAAACCGAAAGATATCACATAAATAGACGGAAGAAGTATATTTTAATTAATTTAAATATAAACTAATAAAAGATCTTAAGTCCTGAAATCCTTCAGACTAAAAGCCCTCTTGCCTTTACGACTAACTATAAACTAAATTATTATTTACATATAGTCATATATGCAATACAAATTACTCAAACATGTGTCATGTTTTCGACTATCACTAGACAATTTTCATTAATTTCAAGCATGAAAGAATTCTCCACCATGGCCGCGCAAACTCATGATTCTCCATTGCATGTTAGTCGAACAAGTCGAACAACTCAGAGTTACCGACGTACCGTATAGCATAAACTGAAATCGAACATACAAATATTGAACCATAACGAACTAATTCATTATGGTAATGATTAGGGCGGAGCTATAGTGCTAAACGGGGTTCGGGCGAACCCGGTAACTTTTGCTGTTACTAGAAAATTTCAGTAAAGATAGATATTATTTACTTGCAAACCTTAAAATATACAAATAAGAGGATGGTTCAGTGGTATTGCATAAATTGTTTCAGGTCAATATTTTTCCTTTTTTTTCTATAAATTGTTTTGAGGTTTGGCTTATATTTATATAGTAGTTTGTTGCTTTTTAAATATATTATATATTGATACTTGTTATTAGTTGACGGTTGTTATACATTAGTTTAGTTTGAGATTGTTGTCCTGTTTTAAAATTCCGAACCTACAGACCTCAAATTTTGGGTCTGCCTCTAATAATGATAAAGCATGCATTTTTAAAAATCAAAAATTGAAATTGCCGGACTGAAGTTTTTCAAATTGTACCATACCGTATCATGAACACCTCTAGTTTTCCCTTTAATTTACTATTGAAAATCCATCATGAGACTGCATATGCTTCTTAGGTGAGTACAGGAACTAACTTATAGGACTCTTAAATATATTTTTTATTCTGAAATAAATATAACGGCATCCAAATTATGATGATTAACGTAATTGATTTCTAATGAGAACTCATACAATTAAACTTTAAATCTCTTGAATAAAATTTATATATTTAAAGATTATGTAGTAGTACCATAAATTACAATATTTATAGTTAAAACATTTTTAAATAAATAAAACTATTAGTTGTCATTTAAATTAGTAAAGTATCGTTTGGGGTTTCTTTAATCCGGGTCCCGGTGACGAAGGTACTGCTCTAATTGTTTAGCTCCTAAATTAGTTGTTAAGACATGGTGCATTATTATTGAGCTCTATATTTTTGTACTATTTGGTTGTTGGTTTTTATTGCTTGTCATAGCCCCGTGCCAGCTTAACTTCATAGTCAATGGGTAACTAGGAAAGTTTTATGTTCTTTTAACGATTTAATTTTGCATTTCCATGATGGATTTTAATAGTATATCAAGCTTGTCTACATGTGTTCTGTGAGATCTTATATTTTTTACTCTTGGGTAAAAGAGAGTATTTGGGTACAAAAAAGTCATTATTTTCTGCAACGTGGCGAAACAAAAGGGAAAAGTAATGATTGTATTAATCAATATACATTAGTAACAACCACCACAACTAAAAACATTACTCCTATTACTTCATCAAGAACAGGTACTCTTCTGTAAGACTAGAGTTTGGGATAAGGACAAAATCAAGATTTGAAGCTTATAAGTATAAAATTTTAATTTTTGTACATTATTGGGTTCGATCGAATATGTAAGTTATAAGCTCCGCCCTGTTTGGATTACCTCCGAGAGAGGAGTAAAAAAAGATGAAGATTTTATAAGCTATAGCAATAATTCTAATCAAAGAGGATTGGAGCTACAACATTTAAGTTTAGGCTCAATTTCACTAAAAGAAAATATATATTCAAATGATAAGGGTTCTCACAGTTCAACTTATGGATGTAAGTAAAGAACTTGTTAATTTTGCTAAGATCAGAGGGCCAGGATAAATGAAATTCCATAAAAAATCTAGTCAATTTTCTTTTCATTTCTAAGCTATTCATAAATCATGAATATACTCCCATACCGAAAAAGTTAGAAGACAAAATGTCATGTTTCCTAAACAGAAACAGTCTATTTAATTTTTAATTATTATATTTTAATTGTTAGGAGTCTCACATCAGATATGGAATAGGAACATGGACTCCTAATTGGACTTGGAAAATCCTCATCCTATAAGCTAGCTTTTGGGGTTGAGTTAGGCCCAAGATCCATTCTTTACATGGTATCACAATCAGGCCCGCCCCCAAATTATGTTGTCCACGCTCCAGTTAACAAGGTCTGGGCGTGCGGGTGAGTGTTAAGAATCCCACATCAGATAGGGAATAGGAACATGAACTCCTTATATGGACTTGGACAATCCTCATCCTACAAGCTAGCTTTTGGGGTTGAGTTAGGCCCAAAATCCCCATTCTTTACATTAACCAATTAAAACATTACCTCAAACTTGATTTGTTTTCCTAAAAAGAAAATGCACATAGTGTAGGGTTTTGTTGGGTTCAAAACACATAAGTAAGTCACAACGGAAGTTTAAAATTTTGTTCTTACTTACGCCAACAATTTCTTTTGGTATGGTTATATAACAATAAAAACCTGTAATATAAAACATGAACACTTAGGAGGTTGTATTATCTGGAGTCTTTACTTAGGGATTACACGCGATTGTCCCTTCGACTGCAAGCACTATGCTATGGTGTATTCCTCTGTCAAGAAAGCCAGAAAATCTTGGCAGAGGTTTGAGAGAGTTTCGTCCTAGACTCTAAGTCTAGAATTAGTTTATAGAATTGGTGTGTTTTAATTAACAATGGGAGTGTTGTATTTATAGTTAAAATTAGGTCACAAATCAGATTAGGTTGGGCTCTAAGCTTGGCCCAAAAACTGAGGTGTAGTGGGTCAGTCTAACTGGGCCCACTATCGGATCAGCGCCGCGGCGCCTTACGTAAAATTTCGTTTCCCATTTCATTTAACATATATATTCAGCACATTAAATTCAAGATCTAATTTTGATTTAATTAAATAATTTCCATCTAATAGAAATTATCTCATAGTTATTATCAATTTAAATATCTCGATCCCAAATCGAATATTTAATACTTTCTCAATACACCATTAGATCGAAGAGACAATCGACATAGTGTGACCCAATAGGCCTTCATATATCGACACTAATCCAATTAAGTTCCATACGGAACTCCTAGACTGCGTCGTACGACGAACTCAATATACGAAGTACGTTTACATGAATCCAGCAAACATAACCTTTATGTGAGATGATAAATTCCTTTCATTCGCGATAGTCTCTATCAAGCTTAGGATTTGCCATGTGTCTATCCAAATGGCTTGATCACTTTATCTCATCTATATTAGTCGACAACTAGATCATATTCCAAATGTGTCTTTTGCATTGGCCAATGACTTGGTCGACCTAATATCACTGAGAAATTGAGTGCTCTCTCGAATATCCAATCGAGGAATGAATCATATTCTTGGCTCAACTACCACCTTAATTTACATCATAATGCACCCAACACAAGCCGAGTCTTATCCTATAGGGAGTTTAAGCTTAGGATAGGGTCAAAGTACATTACTTTGTAAACAAGGTGAGTATTGACCTCAAGTCAAAGGACCTTTATATCCCACACGCTGATAACACTCTAGACATGTCTAACAAATAGTTTATCAGTATACTTTCCAAAGTATCCATGTGTCCATCACTAGTAACTATTACTAGTAGCAGGTGAGACATACTACATTCTCTAAGAATGTGATGCAGACCACATGTCGACTTATAACATATCATCGATATTCTATTCTCGATGATCATTAGTCGAGGCTATTTTAGAGTTACGCCATATCATCAATATCTCACTCTATTAATGACAACGTAAGCTCAAGGGGTGCACATTAATGAATAATTACAAACAATCAACTAATAATTCAATAATCGCAAATGCCATAAATATTAATCTTATTAATAATAGAATGTGTTCAAGTATATTTGTCCCTAATAATGATTTTCTCTAAGACATACATACTTTCAATCTCCCACTTGGCCTAGAGCCAATCTCCGATATATCTAACACCCATGTTTTCAAAATGACCATTATTCTTAACTAAGCTTAATGGTTTAGTAAACGGGTCAGCTAGATTATCATCTGTGAAAACATAGTCTAATCTTATTTCTTCAGTTTCCACCATCTCCATGAGTATGTGGTATTTCCTCGGTACATGCTTATTTCTGTTTGTTGATCTTGGTTCCTTAACTTGCGCAATCGCACCAGTGTTGTCACAATAAATCGTTATTAGACAAGTGGCACTTAGAACAACCCCTAGTTCCTTCAGGAACTCAGATATCGCGACAGCTTCTTTACCAGTTTCCGATCCAACAATGTACTCGGCTTCAGTTGTCGAATCAGCAGTTGTAACTTGCTTGAAACTTTTCCAACTCACTATTACGCCATTGAAAATGAAGGCATATCCAGATTGAGATTTGAAGTCATCAAGATCTGTCTGGAAGCTAGCATCAGTGTACCCAGTACACACTAGCTTCTCTTGTCCACCACAGACTAAGAAATATTCTTTAGTTTGTCTAAGATACTTAAGAATACTCTTGACTGCTTTCCAGTATTCTTCCCCAAGATTCTGCTGGAATTTGCAAGTCATACTAAGTGCATAGGCCACATCTGGCCTCGTACAGGTCATGACATACATGATAGATCCTATAGCTGAAGCATATGGGATTCTTTTCATGCGTTCAAGTTCTGCAACAGTAGAAGGACTATCCTTCTTTGATAACTTGATGCCTTGACCCATAGGAAGACTTCCCTTCTTGGAGTTTTCCATAGAGAATCATCTTAGCACTTTATCTATGTATATGGACTGTGATAGCCCCAAAAATCTATTAGGTCTATCTCTATAGATCCTAATTTCAAAAATGTAGTAGGCTTCACCCAAGTCCTTCATCATGAAGGTGCTGGATAACCATTCTTTGACTGATTGCATAAGAGTCTTATTATCTTTCATTATTAATATGTCATCTATATATATAACAATGAAGACAATACTCCCTCCCTTGTGCTTACTATAAATGCAGGGACCTTCTTTGCTTCTAACAAAGTCAAACGATTTGACTACTTTGTCAAAACAAATATTCCAACTTCTTGAGGCTTTCTTAAGTCCATAAATAGACTTTTGTAGCTTGCATACTGCTTTGGGCTTAGTCTTGGATGTAAAACCCTCAGGTTGTATCATATATACCTCTTAAATTAGGTTACCATTGAGGAAAGCAGTTTTAACATCCATTTGCCAAATGTCATAATCATAATATGCGGTTATTGCAAGCAAAATCTGAATGGACTTAATTTTCGCAACAGGCGAAAAAGTTTCATCATAATCGACCCTAGGCCGTTGATTATAACCATTAGCCACCAATCTTGCCTTATAAGACTTACATTGCTATAAGCATCTATCTTCTTCTTGAAGACCCATTTGCATCCTATGACTCTAACCCCTGTTGGCAAATCAACCAAGTTCCAAACTTGATTGATGTACATTGAGTTCATCTCAGATTTCATGGCTTCTTGCCATCCCTGCTATTCAATGTCTAACATAGCTTCGTAGTAGGTTGTAGGTTCATCATCATCAGAAATATCTATCTCATTGTGTGTTTCAACAAGGATATTAAGTCTTTCAGGTGGACGATGAGTCCTAGTGGTCCTACGGAGTTGATTATTCTGCGTTTCAGTGTTTATTGCATTCTGATTGTGAGAAAGTGTTTGTGTGCTGGACAATCCATCACCTTGAGAGCTTTCAGGAATGTCATTTTCATGTATTTCCTGAATAGAATGATGTACAACCATTGTATCATCTTCCATTAGTTTTGTATGAGAGCCTTGCATTTCTGCATTATCTCTCACAACACTCCCACTGGCTAAAAGGTGTACTCTAAGTACCCAATCTTCACCAAATACTCCCACTGAATCCTTGTCTAGGTCTTTTGACAAGGGTTCAACTTCTGTGTTATCTTGTGGTTCTTGAATTTCTTCAAGTTCTATCTTATTGCAGCTCCATTCCTTGTAGACATAGTCTTCTTCAAGGAAAGTTGCATTTCGGGAAACAATGACATTATGTTCTCCAGGAAGATAGAAATAGTAACTCTTAGTTTCCTTTGGATACCCCACAAAATAATATTTCTCACTTTTAGATTCCAACTTGTCAGTAAGCATCTTCTTTACATATGCAGGGCACCCCAGGGTCACATGTGTTTAAGTGCTGGCTTCTTGTCATTCTATATCTCATATGGAGTTTTCTCTACTGACTTTGAAGGAACCCTGTTCAGAATATAAATTGAGTTTTGCAATACATAGCCCCAAAGGTATGTTGGTAGATTTGAGAAACACATCATGAATCTAACCATATCTAATAGGGTTCGATTTCGCCTTTCAACAACACCATTCATCTGTGGTATTCCAGGAGGTGTCTATTGTGATTGGACTCCATGAAGCTTCAAGTAATCCAGAAATTCTTTACTTAAGTACTCACCTCCTTGATCTGATCGCAGGGTCTTGATACTTATTTCAAGTTGCTTCTTTACTTCTAACTTGTACTCCTTCAATTTCTCAAAGGCTTCGGATTTGTGTTTCATAAGATACATATGCCCAAACCTTGTGAAATCGTCTGTAAAAGTGATGAAGTAAGGGAAGCCTCCCTTAGCTTGAGTTGAAAATGGCCCACATACATCAGTATGGACCAACTCAAGTACCTCTTTGGCTCGCATCCCTTTCTCAGAAAGTGGCTTGTTGGTCATCTTTCCTCTCAAGCAAGATTCACAGTTACCATAGGACTCCAAGTCAAATGGTTCCAAGTAGTCTAACTTTCTTAATCTTTATATCATTGATTCATTGATGTGACCAAGTCTATAGTGTCATAAGTAGGTAGGGTTTTTTGGATTAATTATCTTAGCTCGTTTGTTTTGCACATTGAAAATTTCACGACTACAGTTTAGTATATACAAACCATCCACAAGTGGAGCATTTTCACAAACAAAACCATTAAAAGACAGTACATAACTGTCATTGACAATAAATAAGGAAAACCCCTCAATGTCTAACACTGGGATAGAAATAATATTCCTCCTCAATGTCTATAAGTTCCCACGCGTTTAGCATCCACTCGTGCTCCATTTCCAACGTGCATGTCTACCTCCCAACGTCCAACCTTTTTGTTGTCAATCAGACCCAGCACATTATTACAAATGTGTGAGCCACAAGCGGTATCTAATATCCAGCAGTGAAAGTTACTTATAGACATGTTTATTTCAATGACAAATATACATTGTCCAGTAGAGCCAGGAGCACCTAGTGTTTTGCCTCCTCCTGGAGCTGTGCAGTCCTTCTTCCAGTGCCCCTTCTTCTTGCAGTTGAGGCACACATCCGAAGCTACATTTGCCTTCTTCTGAACACCTTTTTTAGGTTTCATAACTATAGGTGCAGTAACTGTCTTACCCTTCTTCTTCTGTATGTTCTTACCCTTGGGTTTGAACTTGCTACAAGATCCCACCATAAGTACGATTTTACATTTAGAGGTAGATGATTCAAAGGTCTTCAACATGTTGTGAAGTTATGAAAGACTTGCCTTGGTCCCATTCATATTGAAGTTCATGATGAAATTCTCAAATGAACCAGGAAGTGAATTCAGGATCAGGTTGACAGAGACATTTATAGGCAGCTTCGTTCCAATCGAAGCCAACCTTTCTGTCATCCCAATCATCTTCAGAACATGTGCTGACACTTGACCCCCATCGTTCAGCTTACACTTGAAAAGGTCCCTCAACATTTCATACTCCATTGTCTGAGACTGTGAGTCATAGAGACTCTTCAAGTGTTCTAGCATTTCGTTGGGGCCTATGTTTTTAAGTTGCCTCTGTAACTCCAAGGTCATTGAGGACAACATTACACATTATGCCGAGGTAGCATCATCTAGATGTTTCTGATAAGTCACCTTGTCAAACAGGGCATACTCAGCAGAATCTTCAGCAGGGACTGTGGGGAACACTGTGTCTAGCACATACTCAATTCTTTCTTATCTTAACACCAATCGCAGATTTCTTAACTAGTCAGGGTAATTTTCTCCAGTCAGCTTGTTTGTCTGGACCAACATTTTCAGTGATAGATTCAACATTTTGTATAAACTGAAGATATAGATAGACTTGAAATTAAAACTCTAATATAATTTCTATTGAACACATTCGTTAACTAATTAACATGGCCTTTAGTTTAATTAGCTCCCACTATTTTAACATACTCTTCGACCCCATGGAAGAATACGGACTCATATCAAATATGGTCATAATGGCCATGATCCAGGTTCGTGCTATCTTCGCGTTTGTTGTGGCTGATAACTTCAACAGCACAACCTGATAGGTCTCTAAACCAATTACAAATAATTTGTAACTCATGTTTGACCGAATGTTCTAAACAATCGATCTACGTCCCTCAGATTATCCGACAATGTGGCGCCAAGACATCCTAGCAAGTCAACCCCGTTATGCGACTGCAATTATGTATCTAAGTGAGTTTTGTCTTATAGAGCAAACACTGTGGTGTAAATACTCATGAAGGTTTATCACCCACTTCTACATTTAACATGCATCTATGAAAGAGTCTGAGTCCTCGTAGACTTAGAGCAAATGTTGTAGCATAAATACTCATCTCGCCGAAAAGGATTTTGCACTTCAATGAATTATAACGGACGACGTGTTCATTTTAAATGAGACTTGTATAAAAATTTTAGGGAACATTTTAATTCAGAGTTTTAACCAAGATCAACTCTAGTATGTTATATCAAATATAACATCTTAATGCAAAGTCTATTAAGCACTTATTGGGCACTGCCTGCCCAAGCATAATATTAAGCGGTTCAATAAATAATGAGTGCCGCCTACCCAGACAATTATTTGCGAACACTATTTTAGTAATCTAAGTGATAATCATTTAGCACATAAATAGTATACTTATCAAATATATTGTATAATAATAATCATGGGTTAAACATTCTAAGAAAAAAATATTAACGATGGGGTCACGGCGCTAATCATTAAAGCCGCTGCGCCAGTAAGGCAGAAGCCAAACTTCTTCTTCTGCAATGCATTAGCGCCGTGACGCTTCCACCATGGAGCCGCGGCGCCTACTGTCCAGTAAGTCCAGAATTTTAAAAGGATGCATTAGGGCCGCGACGCTCCACCATAGAGCCGCGACGCCGCCTTGAAACCCTAGCACGCGTCACGGCGCCCTACCATAGGGTCGCGGCGCCGACGTCCTGACAAAATATTTCTATGTTGATTTTCTAAAATCATTCGAACCCTAAATCCAATTTAGGGATCAAATTACAGATCCTTTATCCTCACCCACCATTATCAATAACGCACATATCGACTATCATCCATTCATACTCGTTCTTCGCCATGCACCATGTTCACAATGAACCGGTTATCTGCATTTGGCTTAGTCCGAGTTAGAACGGAATGACTTCCTCATGTTCACAATGAACCGGTTATCTGCACTTGGCTTAGTCCGAGTTAGAACGGAATGACTTCCTCGATTAAGCATAGGTGATAATTTAGGGTGATATCAAAAGGTTAACATTCGGTCAAGATCAAGAAGTCTTGTTTTAATCCAATTTTATGTTTAACTCATATTATTATGTTATTCAATTTGTTATATAAACGTTTAACCAGTCTGGGCTCTAATACCACTGTAGCGTTTTGTTGGGTTCAAAACACATAAGTAAGGCACAACGAAAGTTTAAAATTTTGTTCTTACTTACGCCAATAATTTCTTCTAGTATGGTTATATGACATTAAAAACCTGTAACATAAAACATGAACACTTACATGTTGTATTATCTGGAGTCTCTACTTAGGGATTACACGCGACTGTCCATTTGACTGCAAGCACTATGCTATGATGTATTCCTCTGTCAAGAAAGCCAGGAAATCTTAGCAGAGGTTTGAGAGAGTTCCGTCCTAGACACTAAGTCTAGAATTAGTTTATAGAATTAGTGAGTTTTAATTAACAATGGGAGTGCTATATTTATAGTTAAAATTAGGTCACAAATCATTTTAAGGTTGGGCTCTAAGCCTGGCCCAAAAATCGAGGTGCAGTGGGCCAGTCTAACTTGGCCCACTGCCGGGTCGGCGCCGCGGCGCCTTACGTAAAATTTCGTTTCCTGTATCATTTAACATATATATTCAGCACATTAAATCCAAAATCTAATTTTGATTTAATTAAATAATTTTCATCTAATAAAAATTATCTCATAGTTATTATCAATTTAAATATCTCGATCCCAAATTGAATATTTAATACTTTCTCAATACACCCTTAGATCGAAGAGATAATCGACATAGTGTGACCTTATAGGACTTCATATATCGACACTAATCCAATTAAGGTCCATACGGAACTCCTAGACTGCGTCGTACGACGAACTCAATATATGAAGTACGTTTACATGAATCCAACAAACATAACCTTTATGTGAGATGATAAATTTCTCTCATTCGCGACACACTCGATCAAACTTAGGATTTGCCATGTGTTTATCCAAATGGCTTGATAACTTTATCTCATTTATATTAGTCGACAACTAGATCATATTCCAAATATGTCTTTTGCATTGGCCAATGACTTGGTCGACCTAATATCACTGAGAAGTTGAGTGTTCTCTCGAATATCCAATCGAGGAATGAATCATATTCTTGGCTCAACTACCACCTTAATTTACGTCATAATGCACCCAACACAAGCCGTGTCTTATCCTATAAGGAGTTTAAGCTTAGGACAGGGTCAAAGGACATTACTTTGTAAACAAGGTGTGTATTGACCTCAAGTCAAAGGATCTTTATATCTCACACGCTGATAACACTCTAGACATGTCTAACAAATAGTTTATCAGCAGGGTATACCAATACTTTCCAAAAGGATCAATGTGTCCATCACTAGTAACAATTACTAGTAGCAGGTGAGACATACTACATTCTCAAAGAATGTGATGCAGACCACATGTCGACTTATAACTTATCATCGATATCCCATTCTCGATGATCATTAGTCAAGGCTATTTTAGAGTTACGCTCTATCATCAATATCTCACTCTATTAATGACAACGTAAGATCAAAGGATGCACATTAATAAATAATTATAAACAATCAAATAATAATTCAATAATCGTAAATGTCATAAATATTAATCTTATTAATAATACAAATATGTTCAAGTACATTTATCTCTAATAATGATTGTCACTAGGACATAGATACTTCACATAGGTAGTTTTCGTAAAATGATCCAAGATTTGTCCACATTTTTCTTAACCGACTTATTTTTAGTAAGAATGTTAAGAGATTCCGCGCCAATTTAAAAAGACTACTTGAAAGCTAGCTCTATGAACAAACTAAAAATTATCTTCTTTTATATATATATATATATATATATATATAAACAACTCTCTTTGACTCCTACTATTGATTGAGAAACAAAAATGGTACAAGTTACACTATCCAAAATGAGAATTCCACATAGAAATACCCCATATTAATAATAATAAAAAATGACAATTCGGTGCATTAAACTCTCGCTATGCGCGAGGTTTCGTAAAGTATCGAACCACAAAAATCTGCCAGATTAATATAACAAAAAAATAAAATTAGAAAAAGAAATGGCTACGTTTTCCAATTAAAGAAATGAAAAAGAAAACCATCGTGTGAGCAGCTAGGTTTTCTCATGTGGATATATGCTCATGCATGAATATTACTTTGTTCTCTTCTTCTTCTCTTTCTTCCGCGGCCTCCGACACCAGAGTATCTGTGCCAGCCACTGCTCTCCGCCACTACTGGTGGGTCGACCCGACCATCAATACAAGACCCGCATTCGTTTTCAACCCATCCTTCAAAGTCATAATAACAACGACCCATTAACCCATGACCCGAACATACCCTACCTATCATTACAGCAGTTGCTCCTAGAATAGTTATCGCTACCAATACAGCGATTGCGGGTCCAACCGACCCCTGATCTCAGTGATCCGAATAAGCTTGATGGTCCACAAACATGGGTGGTGGTTTCTGTAGTGGATCTATAACTGGTGTAGATAAGGACATTTTGGAGGACACCAAAACGGTCAAATTTTGTGACAAACCAAGAAACCGAAAAAGCACTTCTACCGGTTGACGAATGTGTGCTACAATTATAGCAGTGTTGAATGAACGGCTGATTTGGAATCAAGATTGAGTAACTTTAAAGGTTCTCCCGATATTAGATATGACTCATTCAAAACAATATGAAGATCTCTTGAGGTTTTGATGTGCTGTATATATATAGGGACTTTGTGTCGAAGATATTCTTGTTGCCTCTTGGCTGAAATAACGACCACTTGATTATTCTTTCGTGGAATTTAATAATTAAGAGAAGCATATATGTCTCTTCAAATGGGAAGAGAGATACAATTTCTAACACCTTTTTATTGGAATGTTAAAATCATAACATGAACACAATAGACTCTTGTTGGACGGAGAATTTCTTGATAGGCAGCGTTTTTTACTTTCTTAGTGGACTTCCTGGTACGAGTTTGAATTATTTGCATTAGTGATTTTGTGATGGAAATTGGAATAAAGAGAAGAAGAAATGGGAAAGGTAGAAAGAGAAGTAGAGGGGACTGAGATTTATGTACTATATTAAGGCATGTTTGTGTGTTGGGGGATATAGCTCAAGAAATGGAAATTTTATAGTACTACTTCCTTATATATACAACAAGAGTTGAAAATAACAGGACATAGTAGTAGTCTGGGTGGGTGGGGGGGGGGGGAACTGAGCTAGAATCTTCTTTCTTTTATTTATGAGGATCTTATTCTGGTGGAGCTACGTACAAGATATGAGAAACTGGTTATTGATGTGATATGAAATCTTGAAATAGCAGTGAGATGGTTAAAAAAGGACTAAGATAGAAAGATCTGCTGCACTAAAGCACCAGTACTACCACTGAAAGCAAAACTTGGTTAGATTTTGATTCTCTGGTGGTTCTGTTCTGTTATAATCTCCCAGAAATTTCTAGTGAATTTACATTGACTTTATAAATTAAATTTTACTTTATTAAATTACCTAAAAATATAAGTATAGTCCATGGGTGTCAAATAGATACGTCTGTCTAAATTTCAATGAATCAAAATGGATTGAGTTACTAAGTATTAATTTGTTCAAAGATTATTTGAATTAAGATGAATTAAATAATAAGTTCCCAATTGTTACCATGTCTTATTTTTTTCTATAATAAAGCTAAAAATATTTTTTTATTCTTAATTATTAACATATCAAACAAAAAAGAATTTAAAAAATATTTTGACTAGGTTTTAATGTAAGTCTAAGCTACATATTTAGCCCAAATAAATTAATTTTAGATGGATTGAATTGGGCTGGTCAAAATAAATTGATTAATGAATGGACACATCATTAATTTAGAGGAAAATTTTATAAAAGTATATTCGGTGACTTACATTATTAAAATATAGTTCAAAACTTACATTTCAAAAATATAATCCAAAAATACTTTTATATAATGATATATACTTATATACAAAAGACAAGTACATTTTGTATATAGGTGTATAAAAGTGTAGGTATATACACTAGAAAATATAATTATACAACAAGTACATTTGTATATAGGTGTATAAAAGTGTATAATGTGTAGGTATATACACTAGAAAATATAATTATACAATTATTATACACGAAAATACGCACTTATACACATTCATACATAATTATACAATATTGTATAAGTGGGTAAAAACATAGATTGCCACCGGCCATTACCGAAGTTTTGTTCTCCTGCGACTCCAACACCACCAACGACAGAGCAGCAACAACCACCAGCCATCGCTGAGTTTCATTCACCGGCAACTCCAACACCACCATCGACGGAGCAGCAACAAGCACCAGCCATCGCCGAGTTTCGTTCTCCGACGAACTCCAACACCAGATTTGAGTGGATTTCATTTTCCGGCGAACTCACCGCCACCAGATTTGACTGGATTTTGTTCTCCAGCGAACTCCAACACCAGATCTGAGTGGATTCCGTTCTCCGGCGAACTTACCACCACCAGATCTGAGTGTATTTTCCGGTGATTGAGAGAGAGAGAGAGTGCGAGAGTAAAAGGAGGCTGGGTCATTTTTTGTAAGATTTAAAAAGATTGGTCAATTTTGATAGCAATGTTATCCTAATTAATATACAACATAATTAAATCTTAATTTAGGTCAGTTACACAGATTATATTTTGCAGGGGGCTAGTTTTAGCACTCGTAATTCTTAATAAATGGAACTAGTATTAAGAGAATAAAACACACAACGTATTACAAGTGATTAAGTTATACTAAGAATGTAAAAAATCATTATACCTAAGCTTATATAATTTAAATCTTCCCCACTTTCATGTCTCGGGGACAGTTTTGGTTAACAACGACCCGTTAACCGATTTGTTAAATTAACTACTCCTAGTTTGTATATGGGACTCTGGTTTTGTTTCCTCTGGGTAAAATAAATTTGGTAAAAGTGCAACCCAATAATAAACCAATGCATCACCTAATCTCGTTTGACCAAGAGTTCCTTCAATTAAAATTAAATATATTTTAAAATTTATACACATAAGATGTTGAGTTTAGTCGGGTGATCATAGGTTCATGTGACCCATTTTTACTACATAAATTCGACACTGCTCTTGGACCACCGAGAAAAATCAAAATAGGTAACTAAATATTTCCTCCGTCTCAAAGAGATTGATATTTTTCGCTTTTGGGAGTCAAAGAAGTTGTACTTTGATCGTAATTTTTTCAATTGTCTTTTAAATATTTTAAATTATTAATTATGTTGACTTGTGGTACTTTTTACAAATATGTAAATTTTATTTCAAAAAATTTAAAGATTCTATAATCTAACATACTGTCAAAATTAGAAAATTTGACTCTCAAAAAGCGAAAAATATCAATTATTTTTTAGGATGGAGGGAATAGTACTTTTCAGGAAACTTGTTTTGTTCTTCTAGCTAGTAATATTTGTTGGGGATTAGTTTGCTAGGACTAATTAAATTTTTTTGGTTGAAAATAAATGTGATCACTAGCACATCTCGTCATTTATTTGGATTAAAATGTCAGATGGTGAGGGCCCGGCTCTTACAAAATAAAAACAGTTTATGTTCAAACTCTACCTACATATCCGATACAGCAAATGCTGTAAGTACACACTAACAATCAAAGATCTATTCAATCTCAGATTCTCAGATGATTCGCCAGAATTTTCAGAAATGTTCCCAAAGTTATATATATATTGTATATGTCGTACACACTCTCATGTCGTATATGTCCTACAAGGTGAAAGTTCCAATTTTTGCGTTCAATTAAGTTCAAACTAATGAAGAAGACAATCCAATCAAGGTAAATCATCTTCATGAAATGAACCTAATGATCTTGAGCTCGCAAGAACAAACCTACCAAGTCGAAACAAAAATCTAATGGGTACAGTCAGATGTCCCTATAACATACATCTTCTATAATAACATTTTACTATAACAATTAATTTTTTTCGATCGATTTTTCATGTTATATTATTATTACATATTCTACATAACAACATTTTGCTATAGCTAGCAACCAAACAATTATTGAAGCAAACAATGTTATTATACATGTTCTCCATAACAACTTTTGCTACATCTAGTAACAAAAAAAGTATTGAAGCAAACAACGTTGTTATAGAGAGGTTTCATTGTACATGCATGTTCTCCAAGTCAGTGGCTTAAGCAAGATTTAGGACAAGTAGTATCCACGTATTGTCGCAATTTGTCTTGTCACTACAAGAAAGTATAGAATTCGCAACAAACTTTTAGCAATAATAAATATATTATTGCTAAATAACGTAAATAACAATAAAAATTTAATATATTATTGCTAAAAACGTAAATGGCAACAAAAACACTTGTTGTGAAAACTTTTAGCATAATTGCAACGCCATGCAATAATTTTTGTTGTTGCGAAAAGTACTTTTGGCAACACCGTCTAACATATGACAGTAAAAAATATTGCTGGTAAATGTCTTTCTTCTTGTAGTGTGTAAGAGAATTTGTCTGGAAAGTGTTAATATTAAGCTTTAGTTTATATCCTAAATTTGTTAGAGTATATACCATTAACTATGTGTTTAGATATGGTGTACTGTAACAATTATCATGGTTAAAAATTTAAGTGGGATATATTGTTAACTCTGTAATCAAACTATATACTGTAAAACAGAAAATGCTAAGAATAAAAATGTAGTTTTGAGCCCACAGAAAATTGTGTTACCTTAAAGAATTTAATCCTCTCACAATTGCCCAAGGATTGGATTAATTCTTCTCATGATAGAACGGAACTCTATTCTGCAATACTGACAATCGAAATTACAGAACTTCAATTAACTCAACAAACTGTAGTAAATCACACTACACGTACTGTTTCTTCTCTTAGAAAATGATGTATAGAAGAGGGGATGAATCAGATGAATTTTTCAGAGAGTTTTTTGCTTTCGTGATCGCAGAGTGTATTTGATGTGAAGCCTTTAAAAAAATTATATAGCCATTAAACAGATGCAAAGTGACCTATTCGGGAAGAAGGTGACCTTTTATTTGGTCACGAATTTTTAATTCGTAAATGACCATTAGAAAATAACTAATTATTCTGCGAATTTTAATAACAAATATCGCGTTAATTAGTTATTTCCTAACGGTCATTTCGGAATTGAAAATTCTTGACCAAACAAAAGGTCACTCTCTGAAAAATCCATCTTATTCATTCCCTCTTCCGTGTATCATTTTCAAAGAGAAAAAAATAAGTGTCGTGTGATTTACTACCGTTTGTTGAGTTCGCTAAAATTTTGCAATTTTGATTGCCAGTATTTCATAATAGAGTTTCGTTCTATCCTGGAAAGAATTAATCCAAACGTTGGGCAATTGAAAGAGGATTAAATTCTTTAAGGAAACACAATTTTATGTGGGCTCGAAACTACGTTTTTATTCTTAACATTTTCTATTTTACAGTATATAGTTTGATTACAGAGTTAACAAACTTAAAGAATTTAATTTATATATAATTCTATTTCATCTTATTCTGTTCTGGTTGAAGATTTAAGTCTTTAGATTTTCTACTCCGTTAAGTTACTCGACTTGAAGATATAAAAACTTTATCGAGTGAATAATTTTTTAAATTTGTTTTGAAGAATATAAAAACTTCGCATGTTGATTAATTTTGGTTGTGTTTTTTCTTTCCAAATAGAAATGGTTGATCCAACTAATGTTGCCAATGCTACTGCTCTTGCTGCAACAAATGTTGCCTCATCCAGTAGCACCACGCCTACGCCGGCAATGGTAGCGTTTGAAAAGCACAAAAAAATTCGGCATTAACATTAAGAGATGGCAACAAAAGATGTTTTTCTACTTAATAACCCTCAGTTTGCAAAAAAATTATTACTGAGGATGTTCTAGTCCTACCACATGATACTCCGGAAAAAGAATGCTTTGTCATGTTGGAGGCATGGAAGGATTCTGATTTTCTATTCATGAACTATATTCTGAATGGTTTGGATGATGGTCTGTATAGTGTCTATGGCGTCTATAAATCTTCTAAAGAATTATGAAACGCTTTAGATAAGAAATACAAGACCGAAGACGCTGGATTGAAGAAATTTGCTTCAGAAATTTAAAATGATAGACATCAAATCTATCATATCGCATGTCCAGAAATTGCATTGAAAAGTTATCTCCTTTGTGGAGGGACTTTAAGAACTACTTTAAGCATAAACGAATGAGCTGAAATTGAAAGATTTAATTGTTCATCACAGAATCGAAGAGGAGAACAAATCAGTAGAAAAGAAAGCAAGTAAAAAGTCAGCAATTATGGGAGCGAATATTATTAAAATTGCTTCAACAAATTCAAAGAAAAGGAAAAAGGATTCTATACTGAAAAATCATACAACTAAGAAGAAATTTAAAGGAAATTACTATAATTGTGGCAAATTTGGACACATCTCTTCAGAATGTCGTGCACCAAAGAAAGATAAAGAGAAAAAGAATGGTCAAGCAAACATGGCAGAAATGAATGCACACGTGGACAACATATGTGACATGCTGTCAGAATGCAGCTTGGCAGGTAATCCAAGAAAATAATGGATAGATTCTGGTACAACCTGCCATGTGTGTGCTAATAAGGAGTTGTTTACTTCTTATGTTGCAGCTGGACCCGACGAGATAATTTTCATAGCAAATTCCGCTACTGCAAAAAAATTGAAGGAATGGGTAAAATTGCTTTAATGATGACATCGGGCAACATTGTGACTCTTAACAATGTCCTTCAAGTTCCTGAGTTGCGGAAGAATTTATTCTCGATATCACTTCTAGTCAAAAACAGATTCATGTGTGTTTTTGTTTTCGACATGGTTTTAGGTAGAAAAAATGAAATGTATGTAGGAAAGGGCTACCTCACTAAGGGATTTTTCAAACTCAATGTAATTGCAGTTGATATTAATAAAAAAATATTTCGTCGTACTTACTTGAGTCAAATAATTTATGGCATGCATGTTTGGGACATGCTAATTATAAAATCTTGCAAAAAATGATTAACTTGAAAGTATTGCCTAAATTTGAATGCAATAATTCAAAGTGTCAAGTATGTGTTGAATCTAAGTATGTTAAACATCCTTATAAGTCTGTTGTAAGGAATTTTGATCCTTTACTCTTAATTCTTACAGATATTTGTAACATGAAGTCAATACCATCTCGCGGTGGGAAAAATTATTTCCTAACTTTTATTGATGATAGCACTCGATATTTCTATGTTTATTTACTAAATAGAAAAGATGAAGCTATTAACGCTTCCAAGAAATACAAAAATGAAGTTGAAACACAACTTAACAAGAAAATAAAAATGATTGAAAGTGATAGGGGAGACGAAAATGAATCTTCTTTTGAAGAAATGTGTTTGGAATATAGCATTATTGATCAAACAACTGCCCAATACACTCCATAATCCAATGGAATTACGGAAAGAATCGAATATTAAAGGAAATGATGAATGTCTTATTGATAAGTTCTAGTTTACCTCAGAACTTGTGGGGGAGGTTATCCTTACCGCTAACCGAATACTCAACCGAATACCCCATAGAAAAACAAAATTCATTCCATATGAAAAATGGAAAGGAAGAAAACTCAACTTGAAATATTTCAAAGTATGGAGGTGTTTAGCTAAAGTACAAGTTCCTAAACCCAAAAGGGTAAAAATAGGACCCGTCAGGTCATTTTTGGTTAAAGATCCTTAATTGTCTATTGTACCCTTTTCATTATCTCTATGTTGGGTTTCTGATGTGCAATGATGGGTGGCATGGATCCCGAGGTACATTTTATGAGTTTCGGATGAAAAATCTAAAACTAGAAACTTAGAGTTGTTTAGTTTGACTCAAAGTTGTCTTTTGGCTAGATGAATTTGTTTCCGGGTCCCGTCGCTTCCGGAAGTTCAGAGGGTCATTTCTGACTTAGTCGAGTCATTGGTTCACTTCCCGAGGTAATTGAATGTATTTTGTGACTTTATTTGTAAAGTTAGGATATTTAGTTTTTCCGGATGATTCTTTAGAAAAGTATGTCTTAGCTTGTTTAAATATGAAATCTGAGGGTACGAGCGAGTGTGTAGCACTGTTTACCATAGACGAGCATGTCTGATTTGTGTCCGGATTCTCGGGAGTGTTTCATGGGTTTGATGAAAGTTTGGGGTTGTTTTCCCATTTTCGATGTTTGGTGTTCGCCTCGGTGGCACCAATTCTCTCTCTGGCGTGTCCGCCTCGGCGATACCAGTTTTTGCTCTAGTGTTTCTACCTCGGCGAGAGGATTGGCTCGCCGAAGCGAGAGTTAGGAAAGTGCAAAATTCTTCCTTGGTAAAGAGTATGTCCGCAGGGGCGAGTCTGCTCCTGCTGAGTCATGTTCACCGTGGCACTGAGGTAATCTATTTGCGGCAGCGGATCCATTCCAGTAGAGTCCATTCTGCTGTGGCGGAAACACTGAATCAGGTGTCCTATAAATTACTTACGTTAGAATTTTCCTTTCCAAAATACAATACCTCGATACTAGAGCCGTCATTGAGCATTTTCAGAACCCTAGGAGCAATTTCATCCTTGGGGTAAGATATTCTTTCCTTTATGACTTGAGTTATGTTTCTAATTTCCTTAATGGTGATAGAGTGTGTTATTAAGTTGGGAAAAATAATTTTCAAGTTCCTATGAGTTTAAGAGAGTTAGGTTATTGATTAATGAAGGTTTTATAGATTAGTTTACTTGGATTATTTTGAATTAGTGATGGATGTTATTAGATGTTCATGTTGTAAGTCTTAATTTGAATATAGAAACCTATTTTCAATTGGGAGAAATTTCTAGGGTTTCAATTTGGGGATTTATGAATATTGCTCAATTGAGGGTTTAAATGAGTATAGTTCTTCAATTAATTTAGGATATGACTACCTAGTATGTATTCGTGATTTTCGGGTATTAAAGTTCGAGTTTTGGTGACATGGGACCGGGTTCGTAATTTAAAGTCTTGTTTCTAAGGTTTATATCCTTGCATGTTGTGTAAGCTTTATATTAACGAATAGTATATATACGTGGATAGACTTTGACCATCATGAGGCACAAAGGAAGGGCAAGGCTATCACCGAGGCTTGATCGTGTAGCATTTCTATTGGGCTTTGAGGTAGGCTGTGATTTAGTTTTTTGAGAATCCGATAGAAATACGTAGTAGTTATAACTGTTGAGGGGTATTGGGCGTGTTTGAGGATCCCACTCAATCGGTTGTGATAAACGGTTGAGTGGGTACCGGTGTTGATGGGTGATTTGGGAAATCAACCTTAAGCTAATTTCGACTGCTGTTATGTGGGCTTGTCGCCATTATTTGGGCTTGTCTCCATTATGTGGGCGCGTCTCCATAATTAATATTGTCGTGTTTATTCATCACACATGTTTTGGTATGATATCCTGATTGTACTTGGGTTATCGGTGTTGGACTGTTTGATATGATATCTGCTTGTTCTTGGATTACTTGATGTTGAACTCTAGAAACATGGGATATTCATCTCCTATACTTGGTTGCACCTTATACATCATGATTTTTTGCCTTGCATTATCATTTGCATTCATACACTTATGGTTCTGATGACATTGATATGAGAGCGATATGAAAATATTATGGGTCCAAGAGATCGGGAAGGCAAAGTACATATGAGATTTTGGCAACATTGAGATGATGATATTACGGATGGCTCGGGTTGCACGCCACAATGTATATGATACGCGGGGATCAGAGTTGCATGCCTGTAACATGATATTATTACAGTCAAGAGTTGGGCTCCGTGATCCAATGAGTTATTCCAGAGTAGAGGGGTGTATGGACTTCGCGGGTCCCCAATGGGTGTACGGATCATAATAAAACCTTGAAGTACTATTTACCAAATCGATAAAGATACCTGACATTTGTATTTACATTCATATCATACATACATGTATACATTGATTTATTGTGGTTTGATAATGCATAATGGTTGGTTATTGAAATTTGGGTGAAACCCTGATTTACTTGGATGGAATTGATTGTATTGGACCAGGATGATCCCTATAATTGAGCTTGTCTCTATGAATACTTTAAAATATAATTGATTCTACTAAATATGGTTGATGGCTTTTATTAGGCTCGTCTCTGAGAACATTTGGATACATATTGAATTGGTTGTCACATGTGGCTTGATTTTTTATGCATCAATTTTGTGGTTATAATTTGTAAGTCTAAGCCTTTGATGTCTACTGCTACTGTGGTCGAGAGTGTCAATATGACAGGATTATTATCTAGAACTTAATGAAAATATGTGCATTGTATATTGTCTGTTAATTGACCGTGTGATTGGGTATCGAGTCTAGTAAGGAACCTGTGATAATTGTGGTCATTGGAAAGGTAAACGTTGAATGATCTATGTGTGTCAAACTGTACCTGTATAGAGAATTAGCTAAATCCAATATTAAGAATAATAGTAGAGTTGATTTTAACATGGTTAGCTTAAGGGTAAATTCTTGAAAAGCGTCCTAAAAGGGTTGTTGTGATCTGAGTGTTGATTTGTTTCTTGATGTGTTAAGGTTGGGTAAGTGCGGTAGACTTCAACATGACTTGGACAAGAGAGTACTAGTCGTGGGTACCATGATAGTAAGGTCCCGGTATATGTGAATGGATTGATTGTACTTTAATGTGAATGGAACATTATGTGAATATTATATTCAAACACATGATTAATAGTATATATCCCAACAAAATTAATACTAGTTAGTTTACATTATTTTCAAGCCTATACATATAGTAGTAATTATTTTTTGTGGAAAATACTATTCACACATATAAAAAGTGCTGCTTTCCGAGACTTGAGACTGTGCTGCTGCCTGCTGGGGAGTCCTTATATAAAAGTCATAACAAATGGAATGGTCCCCAACTAAAGTTTAATAATCTTTGCAGTTTCTCTGCACAAAATGGTTGAGTTAAGTACGATTAATTGGAATAATTGATGTTCGCACTCAAAAACGTTCCACAATTCTTGGCCTCTCATGCTTCACTAATATATATATAGTACTACCATGTATTCTTGTCTAGATAACAGAAAAGTCAAAATATGAATTACAAACTTTGATTTTTACTTCATACGTGCACTTTTTTTTAGTCCCTCTATTTCAACATTTTAAAGATATTGTGATTAATTACATGGTTTAAGATCATAAGATGTAATGGAAAATAAAATAAAATAGTCACTTATATTTGGGAATATGTTCAAAATAGTCCTTAAAATAATCCTGAGCAGTTTTGATTTTTTTAAATTTGTCAAAAGTGAAAACTTTTAGTCTCCTTCAAATATTTAACAAATCTATCTATTAGATTTAATGGGAATTGAAGGACTAAGTTTAAACTCACATATGGAGGTATAATTTTTTATAGTTATGCATATGTTTATTAATTTGATATAAACACGACATGTTAATGAGTTTATCACATTCTCTAGTTATGCTCTCTGGTTTTCGTTTTTTGTTTCCCTTTTCTTCTCTTGCGAATATGTTGTCTTATAGCTAATTAAAGGTAAAAAATCTCGACATCAAATCATGTTGAATCTGCTTGCCAAAGTTCATCTATCAAGGACGAGAATGGCAAAATATTGGTGGAGGAAGCTCTCATTAGACGGAGATGGCAGTCATACTTCTATAAACTCTTGAACGAGGAAGGGGACAGAAACATTGTGTTGGGAGATTTGGAACATTCCAAGAGGCGTCGCGATTTTGGGTACTGTAGGAGTATTAAGGTTAAGGAGATTAAGGGTGTTGTTCGTAGGATGCGCAGGGGAAGAGCAACCGAGCCTGACGGCATTCCTGGAAAATTTTGGAAGAGTGCAGGCACACCAGGTTTGGAGTGGCTGACTAGGTTTTATAATGTCATCTTTAAGACGAGGAGAATGCCCGAAGAATGGAGGTCGAGTGTAATGATTCCTTTGTACAAGAACAAGGGTGATATCCAGAGTTGCAATAACTATAGAGGTATCAAGTTGTTGAGCCATACTATGAAAGTGTGGGAAAGAGTGAGGAAAGGCGTGTCTATTTCAGAGAACCAGTTTGGATTCATGTCGGGGCGTAAAACTACAGAAGTCATTCATCTTGTAAGGAGACTAGTGGATCAGTATATGGAGAGGAATAGGGGCTTACACATGGTATTCATCGACCTAGAAAAGGCTTACAACAAAGTTTCAATGGAGGTCCTATGGATACTTGGAGGCTAGAGGTGTACTTGTGGCGTACATTAGGGCGATCAAGGACATGTATGATAGAGCCAAAACCAGGGTAAGGATAGTAGGAGGAGACTCAGAGCACCCCAGTTGTGATGGGGTCACATCAAGGATTCGCTCTTAGAACATTTTTATTTGTCTTAGTGATGGATGGATTGACGCGATAAATTCAAGTGAGGTGACATGGTGTATGCTTTTCATGGATGATAGAGTACTGATCGACGAGACTCGCTGCGAAGTTAACGCTAAGCTAGAAGGTTGGAGACAAACTCTGGAGGCTAAAGGGTTCAAGTTGAGTAGGACCAGGGCAGAGTACTTGGAGTGCAAGTTTAGTAACACACCACTTGAGGCTGGCGTGGAAGTGAGGCTTGGCACCCAGGCCATTCAGAAGAAAAGTAGTTTCAAGTATTGTGGGTCTATTATACAAGGCAACATGGAGATTGACGATGATGTTACACATCGTATTGATGCATGGTGGATGAAATGGAGGCTCACTTTCAGAGTGCTATATGATAAGAAGGTGCCACAAAAACTTAAGGGCAAGTTCTATAAAGTGGTGGTTAGACCGACTATATTGTATGAGGCAGAGTGTTTACCGGTTAAGATCTCTCACGTTCAAAAGATGAAAGTTGCGGAGATGAGAATATTGTGATGGATGTGTGGACACACTAAGAGAGATAGGATTAGAAATGAGGCTATCGGGAATAAGGTGGGAGTGGCCTCGGTGGAGGACAAGATGCGGGAAGCGAGACTGAGATGGTTCGGGCATGTGAAAAGGAGAGACATAGATGTCCTAGTGCAAAGGTGTGAGAGGTTGGTTATGGACGGTTTCAGAAGAGATAGGGGTAGGCCGAAGAAGTATTGGGGAGAGATGATTAGACACGACATGCCGCAGTTACAACTTACTGAGGAGATGACCTTAGATAGGAGGTTATGGAGAACTCAGATTAGGGTAGAAGGCTAGTAGGTAGTCTCTATTATCCTTTGATATTAGTAATCGCATTATTGCTCTATAGTTTCTTGTGCTTTTATTTCTACTACTATATGTTATTTCTTGTACTTTAATTATCCTAATTTATTTGTGGTAGCTATTGTCTCTTTTTCAAACTGATTTATCATGTCTTAGTCTTTTTCATTATTTTCATTTTTATACTGTTTTGAATTTTGTCCTTATCTGACCTCCTTTTATGCTTTCGCTTGAGCCGAGGGTCTTTCAGAAACAACCTTCCTACCTTGGTAGGGGTAAGATCTGCGTACACTCTACCCTCCCTAGACTCCACAACATGAGATCTCACTGAGTATGTTATTGTTGTTGTAAAGTATACGTACTTTCTTTTATCCAATGAACTATCAATTTTAAAATCCATTCAAGTTATTAGAGATCAATTTTGCGCACTATGATTAGATCAGGGATTATGACCCATCGAGACTACAAAAGGTTTGTGTATAGAAAAATGGGAAGGAGAAGAATGCGATGAAATAAAAAGATCAAATATTTGATTTTTGCACTACTGTTCTAATACCTGATGGAATCACAGAAGAGGAAAATAACTACATATGTTGTTCTTTCATTACAACTTTTGTCTCTAACCAAAACAAAGAGGTTGTGTTTTTCTTTCCTGTGCACTACTTCCGTTTTGAAACTTGAAAATTTTTTGATGATAAATTTCCAAAATATGATTAAATTTTATGGCTAAATAGATATTTGAAGATAAATTTTCAAATTTGATCCAAAATCTATGACTAAACGCTAGCTAAAACTTCTTCACTCCCTTTTCCACTCTTAGATTTTAATATTAATATAATATTAATACTAGTGTTCTGTCTCAAATTAAATTTTATCAACTTTAACAAATTAAACTTCAGTCATAAAAACTTAGCTTCTGAAAGGTATGTAAACTTTAATCGTAGTTTTCTTGTTATCGTCTCATTCTATCGCAGTAAATGTTTTTGAAAAAACAAATTGGTACTTAAAATGATTTTGAACAAAGTCTAATTCTTTGAGAAGCTGAGGGAATAACATATAATATATGTACATACCAATATAATGTTTAAATTAACATCTGTGCTTGGAAGGGAATCTATTTAATTAGTATTTTTTTTTTTCTTCATCATCTTCAATCTGAAGCCTCCTTAAACCCCAACTCTACTCTTCACTCCAGCCCCGTCCCTATCCCCCCCCCCCCCTTCAGGAAAAATGGAAGGTGCTACAGTATTAGTGGAAAACCAAAATCAGCAAGAAAAGCCTCACTGATGTTATGCTCTTCAATCGTTGGTCATACGACGACATTCAGATCAATGATATTTCTGTTGAGGATTACATGACTGCTACTCCTAACAAGCATCCTACATATACGACACACACGGCTGGGAGGTACCAAGCCAAGCGGGTTTAGAAAGGCTCAATGCCCAAATGTGGAGAGGTTGACCAACTCACTGATGATGCACGGAAGGAACAGGAAGAAGTTGATGGTTGTTCTGTAACAAGAGTGTACTGCCTCTTGTTACAATCGCAGACATAGAGAGAGAGAGAGAAATTGAGACTTGATGAATTGATACTCCTCCCATGTGGCTTTCTCGGGCAACAAATTTGCCCATTGCACCAAAATTTGAGTCATAACCTTATTCCCTTTCTTGATCATCCTCCTATCAAGAATAGCCACTAGTTCCACAAGAGGTTGATCATCAGGAGAACATAATGGAGGGTCAACAGTTGGAATGACATGATCCCTATTTTCTTCTTCAATTAAGAGATGGAACACTGGATTTATCTTGACAGTAACTAGCAAGGCTAACTTGTAAGCAATTGGTTCAGTCTTCTGTATGATCTTGTAAGGGCCATAGAATTTTAATGATAACCTGAGATTCTTTCTGATAGCCACAGAGGTCTGTCTATTGGGTTGCAACTTCAAGAACACCCATTCTCCTTCTTGAAGCTCTTTCTCAGTTCTTCTCTCATCAGCATTCGTTTTCATTCTATTTTGAGCCTTGGCTAGATTTTCTTTCAACACCTTAGCCATGACTTGTCTTTCCTTCAGCTTCTGATCTACTGTTTCCACCTTGGATTGAGCAATTAGCTCAAAGGTCAATTGTGGAGGATCATACCCATACAGTACCTTGAAAGGTGTCATTTTGAGTGATGTATGGTAATTACTGTTATACTAGAATTCATCATGTGATAACCACTTGTTTCAATCCTTTGGTTTATAACCAGTCATGCATCTCAAATAGTTTTCCAAATACCTATTGAGCCTTTCAGTCTGTCCATCAGTCTGAGGGTGGTATGCAGAACTATACAATATCTTGACTTGTAGGAGCTTGAAAAGTTCTTTCCAAAAATTGTTGATGAATATTTTATCTCTGTCAGTCACTATGCTCTTGGAAAGACCATATAATTTATAGATAGTATCCACGAAGGTTCTGGCTATTTGAGAAGCAATTAAGAGGTGTGCAACAGCAATAAAGTGTGCATACTTGATGTATTTGTCTATGGCAACTAGGATAGTATCCTTCCCTTCTGATTTGGTTAGGATTTCAATGAAATCTATGGATATGTGTTCCCATACTCCTTTAGTTGATTAAAAGTTTCTTCAGCCTCACTGTTCCACAAGAATTTTCCCTTCTTTAACAAGTTAGTCAAGGGTTTGCTAATGTGAGCATATCCCTTCACAATTTTCCTGTAGTACCCTGTTAATCCTATGAATTCTCTTAGTTCCTTAATGTTATTAGGATAGGGCCATTCAATCATAGCAACCACTTTGCCTTGGTCAGTGTAAACACCCTATCCATTGATATTATGCCCCAAGTATTCAATTTGGTGCTGACCAAATTCACATTTACTTAACTTAGCAAAGAGTTGGTTTTCCTTGAGCAAACTCAGAACAGTACCCAAATGTTGGACATGATCTTCCATGATTTTGATGTATACTAGTATGTCATCAAAGAACACTAGTATATATTTTCTCAACTGCTCCTTGAACATAGAGTTCATTAAAGACTGAAATGTTGTGGGGCATTAGTTAGGCCAAATGGCATGACTCTGAATTTTCACAAACCATGGTGAGTTCTAAATGCAGTCTTATGCTCTTCACCAGACTTTATTCTAACTTTATGATATCCATCTCTAAGGTCCACCTTAGAGAACACAACAACACCAAATAGTTCATCTAACAAGTCATCTATGACCGGTATAGGATACTTGTTCTTTACAGTTAAACTATTCAACCTCCTATAGTCTACATAAATCTCCAAGTTGAGTCTTCTTCTTAACCAATATGCTGGAGAGGCAAATGAAGAGTGACTTGGTATCACGGTAGCAGCTTTAAGCATAGCAGCTATAATTGACTCAATGGTATTCTTTTGGTCATAAGAGTATCTATAGGGTCATAGATTGAAAGGTTGTGCTCCTGGGACCAAATTGATTACATGATCACATGCTCTTTTAGGAGGTAATGCAGTGGGCTCTAAGAAAATTGTATTGTATGTTTTCAGCACCTTACTAATGCTAGGATGTAATATGATTTGCTTCTTGGAGTTCACACTAGCATCCACCATAGACAGTTCAGTAACCACTTCACATGTTCCACATTGAAATATTTTTCTTAGTTCCTCAGAATTGATAGGAGTCACCTCAGGATTCTCATTCTCCCCATACAAGGTAATCATTATATCCTCACATATGAAGCTTAAGCTATGTGGCCTAGTGTGTAGGATGACTGGAGAAACCATGTCAATTCAATCCATACCTAAAATCATATCACGCCCACCCACCTTTATCAACCTTAGCTTAAAGTTGAATTGTTCTTCTTGCATTTTCCAGTTGAAAGAGGGGATTTCAAGTTGACATCTCATTACCTCCCCATTTTCTACAATCACTCTCATAGGCCTCCTCACATGTTGAATGGGTAGCCTCAATACTTTAACAATGTAAGAATGAATGAAGGAGTGAGTTGAGCCACTGTCAATGAGTATGGTAATGGGAACCTTACAAGCATAACTCAATTTTTTATAGTGAAAATCCTACCTGATGAAGAGCTCAATCCCATCAAGGCATTGATAGAAATTTCTGCCTGCTCCTCTATTGGCACTTCTAAAGTTATAGGGACATCCACAAACTCCTCCTGTTTTTCTACCCCTTCTTTTTCCCCTTCCATTCTTTCAATGGCATGCAGTGCTTTTGGTTTACACTGGTGACCCACAAAATACTTTTCCTTACATCTATAATACAGTCCTTGTTCTTTGAGGGCTTCTAGATTAGGAGGCAAGTTGTTTGGTTTGAATGGATCCATGGATGTCTATCTTTGTTGGTTATGATAGGTTATTCTCAAGGGTTGTGGGTTTTGTGGAGTGTTTGGGTTTCTATTTGTAGTGACTTGGTTATTTCTGGGATAAGTGAGGGTTAAGGATCGCTGGTTTATATTGTTGGTAACTCTAGTTAACACAAAGGGAATGAGTTCTTTAAATGATTCTTCATATAACTTAGCAACTTCATAGGCATCCAATACAGTAGCAGGGTTGGCCAATTTCACCAAGGGTTTTAGCTCAGATTTTAATCCACTAATAAAACTGGAAACATAGTGAACTTCATTGAACAAGGGGTTTAAGATAGTCATATAGCTAGTTAATTCCTCAAATGTTTCCTGATATTGATCTACTGTAAGATTTTCAAATCTTCTACAAACTTCAATGCAAAATCTAGACCAAGTCATTACACGCCTATGGTTCAACAAATAGCTATCAAACCAAATATCCACTCTATCACCTATGTGTACAGAAGCATAACTTAGCTTTTCTTGGTCTGAAATGTTGTATAACTCAAAGTATTTCTCACATTTCCTCAACCAGCTCCTTGGATTGGTTCCATCAAACTCTGTAAAGTTGATTTTAGGTTTAAGGGTCCTTTGGCTATTTGGGTTGGTTATTTGGTTATTTAGAGTTACTGGGTGTGTATTATGGGAGTTGGAAGTATTGGAGATGAAGATGAATATATGGGGTTTCGGAATAAAGGGGGACTCGAGAATAATGGAGCCGGAGGAAAGGTAAACTTTCTACCAACATTAAAGTAGACGGTGTAAACAGAGATTGAGTAATAGGGTCAGGGGTTTTGCTACCTGAGTTATGTTCGTATTCGTAACTAGCTGGAACCCTAAGTGTTCCCTCCGGTGTCACTCTAAGGGTGGCTTGCACAATGGTTGTTGCCGGTGACTGTGGTGTCGCCATCATCAGCGAGTTCATGTTCAAACTCTTCAAAATCAGCTCGAGATTCTTATTTGTCTCACGAGCTTTGTTGAGTTGCGCTTGAAACTGGGTTTGATTATTTTCAATCGTTTCAAACCTCTTTCCGGTGTCCTCGGTGAACACAGCGAGTTGGGTTTGCACATCTCTTACATCGTCTCGTAGAGCTTGCATTTCTGGTGACATGGTCGTCGACAGCAGCGGTAGCTGGTCTGATGCCATTTGTAACAAGAGTGTACTGCCTCTTGTTACAGTCGCAGACACAGAGAGAAAGAGGGAGAGGGAGAGGGAGAGTAAGAGAAGAGAGAGAGAGAGAAGACAAGATAATTTGTTGCTATATTACTAAAAAAAAAAGTGGAATCTCCCGCCCAAGCCGCACATCCCGATTCGATAGATCGAAGAAGATAAATCAATTCTACTCAATTGATTTCAAAGGTTATATCAATATTACGCTGTGCACAAGAATCCTTTTTTATTTCAAGAAGAAACCTTCACACTGCTGCTGACGGAATTCGATCATTTATCATTACTCCAAATATCTTCTTGAAACCAATTGAGTTGTCTAAGCGGACTAATTTGTTGCTATATTGATAATGAAAGAAAAACAATACATAAGTTATTATATTTACACTTTAACCCAATTTTTTAATTATAAATAACTCATTTTCTCTTCATCATTCTCACAAATCTTCCTACAATAGCTCAATATATCTCTCTACAAGTCTACATTGTGTACTAAATATTCAATTTTATTTATTCATTTAGGAATTGGGAGTGAAGTTGACAACTAGCTTGAGGATCTTCCATCGAGCAAAGTTTTAATTTTCAACCTCTCGATTACACATCGACGTTACGTCGGCGTTTGGTACATTCGTTCCTTCATTAAATTATTATTATCAGTTTATTTTATTTAGCGCACTTAATTTCATTTACTTTAATTATTTATTAGTATAATTATAAATTTATAATGGAAGGATTTAAACGTATGCTTACGGGTAGGGGTCATGCTTCTTCTAGTAGGGACAACAAGGGCAAGGGTACTTCTTCTAGTCATCATATTTCTAGACAGAATCTTATTCCTACACAGGATGATTTTGTTGATACTAAACATTTTCCTACAATACCATTAGATTTAGACGAGGAGCTATTTTCTGGAACTCAAGAAGACTTTAATTTAGACGATGATACACCCACTAATGTAGATGACAACACACCCACTAGTGCACCTTCAACTGAAATGCCTCATATTCCCCTTAGTATGAGACGAGGTCCAACAAAACGACCATTAAAATCATATGCGTGGACATTTTTTTATAGGGACGTAGAGAATCAAGTAGCTAGATGAAAAAGGTCACGGTGGGATGGGAGGTTTAATGAGACATGTAGCAAGGGCTCATCCAGCTAGGTATGCCCAATATGAGGCTTCAAAATCGGGTGCGCAAACGTCCGCTCCATCGGGACAAGGTTCACATACTGTCCCGGATCAAGTACAGGTCAAATTAACCCTATGACGGGGGAATTATAGGCCCTAAATATGATAAACATAGAGATAGGGAAGCAATAACAAAATTAGTTGTTGTGGAGGGTTTGCCTTTTTCATTTTCTTCATCTCTCGATTTTATTCATTACATTAGAGATATGTATAATCCTTCTTTTAACGATTTTTCTAAATCAACTGTTAAGAGAGATGTATTTAAATTTGCACATGAATATCAACAGTATTTACGTTATTCATTATATCATTTTAATGGCAAAGTGGCTATCACTTTTGATATAGGTCGTAGTACTAACGGCCATGATTATTTAACGGTAACCTACCATTGGATAGATTATAAATGGTCTATACAAAAACGTATCTTAGCGTATAGATATATAGATGATAGACACACTGGTACTTTTATTGCAGAAAATATTTATCAAATGTGCGATTATTACGGAATAACTGATAAAATTATGACTATTACATTAGATAACGCTTCTTCTAACAATTACATTATTACAATTTTAAAAAATAGTTAACTCCATCTTTTTCAGATCATTTTTATATAAAATGTGCGTGCCATATATATAATTTAGTTGTAAAGGATGGTCTATCTCTTTTTGAAGACATTCTTAGTAAAATACAATTTGCTATAAACTTTATTTTTAAAAATAATATAATACAACAAAGAAAATAATATAAAAAAACTTGTCACGATTGTCAACTATCTTATAGAAAAATTATAGAAGAAGTACCCACTAGATGAAATTCTTTATACTAGCAACTACTTGTTGCTTATGACTATAGAAAATATATAACTTTATTTTTTAACTCTCATGATCAAAATCCAGCTGATATGGTTGTAGATAGCGATTGGGAAAAAATTTCTTAACTTATTGTATTTTTAGAGAAATTTTTTCAAGCAACAAAAGAAATTTTTGGTATATATTATCCTACTATTTCAACTATGTTGTTTTATATAGCTCTAATATTTTTACTGCTTAATGAATATATGGATAAACCGATTTATAAGGCAGCTATTAAAAAATGTTTATCAAAATAAAAAAATATTTTGTTCCTATTTCCACTATTTATATTATTGGTGTTGTATTAAATCCGACTATTAAAATAGACGGTACTAAATTACTTATTGAAACTATTTACGATTGTATAGCAGTACTACCACCTCCAAGTCTAAAAAATCCAAATGACCCACCACTTATTGAACAAACTAAATAAGAAGTGTTGTCTAGCATAGAAGATGAATGCAAAAAAGTATATAGGTTTTACCAACAAGAAAGTGATAACAGCCTACCGACTTCCATAACATCTTCTTCTTCTTCAACACAACCTCACAAACGACATGTTGTTTCTGCGGCTAGTATTGAAAGCCTCAGAAATAGAATGTGCGGCCGTACTGCTACTAACCAAATTAGCGAGTTTGATATTTTTGTTTTGCGAGTGGTCCTGCACTGCCAGCTTCTCAATGAAGAAGGGCGTGAAGACTTGCTTTGAAATCTTTGGAGGGAATGAGAAGACCTTTCCAACACTTTCAATAATGGCCCGAGATATTTTGAACATTCAAGCGTCATCAACGGCGTCTGAAAGTGCTTTTTCTGCCGGCAAATATCAAATAGGAGAGCACAGTCACTCATTAGTCGGAGACAGCTTGGAGATTGTAGTATTATTCAGAGATTGGATACGAGCGGAGCGGAGAAGGTGCGGTCAACCGGAGATTAACGAAGAAGAAGTCGAAAACTATAACGAAATCTTATCCGAAGGTGGTGGAGCGACGTGGAGCAATTTGACCAACAAATATCAATTCCAACCGAAGAACCACAAGAAATTATCAAGAAACTAGAACAATTTTTTTTCAAAATGTAATTTTTTTAATTGCAATTTTACTATGTAATTTGCAACTTTTAAACAGCACCACAAAGTTGCAATTTTGACAATTGTATTTGTATTACAAAAAAAAATCATATGTCTATTAAATAATATAAGAGGCACAAAAACAGCCTTGAGATATTTTTATTACACTATTTTGTTTAAATATTGAGTTTTTTTATATATATGTTATTTTTTAAATTAAGTGCAAAAAAAAAACCTCCCCTATCCCGATCCCGATCCTGCCCCGATTCCGACGGGATCAGGATCGGGATGGGACTTCGGCAAATCCCGCCTGACCCGATCCCGCCTGACCCGATCCCGCCAAACACGGCCCGACCGTCCCGAGCCCAGCCCACTGGCCACCTATAGATAACTCTGATAATTAAAAATGTTATCTCTCACTAATACATGTATTAGATAACTCTGATCATTATAAAATTAAGTAACTATAAATTACCATAGTAGGACACTCTGCTTATTAAAGATTAAGCACTTTGGGACATCACTACAAACAATACGCACAATGGGCGTAGAGAACATATGATCTCATTGTCATGGCCTACCAAATAAAAAGAAAGTGGCAGGAGCAAGTTAAGAGTTAGAATTTATCGACTCTGATCTTATTTATTAGCATTCTTTCTACTTCAACAAAAGCCTTCATGTTTCAAAGTTCAAACAAAAGATGCTTCTACAAATTTGCTTCCTTTTAATCTTCACATCATGCAAGATCCCTTCCTTTTCAAGAAAATCTCTACTACATGGAATTCATCTACTAGCGAATATTCTCCGAATATTTACCGTATATTTTATAATTATGATAGATGTATATTTAAGGTAACTTAGGATTCTAATTATATTAGAAATCAACCATTTAAGGTAAGTTAGGATTTGTACTGTATTAGGAATCAACCTTTGTACAACTATATATATTGTGAATAATGAAAGGAATCCCCAAGGGAAATTATTCTATCTTACATGATATCAAGAGCCTAAACCCTACTCCCCTCTCTCTCAAAACAAAACTGCCGCCGACCCACCCCCCCACCCCTCTCTCGGATTTTCGATTTAGTCAACGGTAACCCGGCAGCCACCATGTCTTCCCCCACAAATTTCGGTTCCTCCACTGGCACTTTTGACAACCCCTCTCAACGATCATTTTCTTCTTTTCACCCGACTTTCGCCGTTACCAACATCAAGAATTCTATTCCTATAATTCTTGATCAAGAAGACTGTCAATATTCCATGTGGACAGAACTGTTCTATATTCATGCATGTGCGTACAACGTGCTCGACCATATTGATGACTCTGTTCCTCATCCCACCGACATTGCCGAATCGATATGGCGTCGCCTTGACGCCATCGTCAAACAATGGATATACGACACCATCGTAAAAGACTTGTTGTGTAGCATCACGAAAATAGGTGCTACGGCACGTGACCTTTGGGTGCGGTTGGAAGAAATCTTTCAGGACAATAAAAATACTCGGGCCGTGTATTTGGAGGATCAATTCAACAATACGCGTCTCGAGAATTTTAACAACATGTCCGAATATTGCACACAACTGAAACTCATAGCCGACCAACTATCCAAAGTCGGGAATTCTATTTCTGAAACCAAGATGGTACTTGAATTGGTTGCTGGTTTACCGAAAGGTGAATACGATATACTTGCAACGATTATTCAACAGGCCAACCCACTACTAAGTTTCACCAAGGCACGGTCACAACTATTGTTGGAAGAAACCCAACGTACTAAAGAAGAGGAACATAATCAAAAGGCGTTAGCCGTTGACGGGATGGCAACACCGGCGGCCAACACCAACCCGCCATTACCGCAAGACCACCAACAGCAGCAGTCCCGCGGCGGAGGACGTGGAGACAGAGGCCGCGTCAATAATAACAAAGGCAAGGGCCGCGGCAAGGGTCACAAAAATCAGCAGCCATGCCCAAACACTGCCTACTTCCCGTGGCCTGGACAGCAGCAAATCTGGCCCAACCAGCAGAACTGGGCCTCGCCTGCATGCCTATACCCGACCGCAGCGGCCTGGCCCAAGAAACTGTATGGTCGATCGCCTCTATTGGGCCCTCGCTCCAGCCTACGGCAGCCACCAACAAAGAAGAAGAGCCCACTGGTCTCGGTCCAAAGAAGAAGAAGCAAGCGACTGCCCCCACTGATTTGGGCCAGGCCTACAACACCGTGAACCTCCAACAGCCCGACGAAAATTGGTACATGGACACCGGAGCCACATCTCACCTCACCCGGTCGTCAGGTAACTTATCTCAACTACTTCAGTTAAAGTGTCCTCAATTTATTACTGTCGGTAATGGTCATCGCATTCCAATTGAAGGTTACGGTAACACACACACCAAATATCCGCACCCGCCTTTCTCCCTAAACCACGTCCTATACACTCCTAACATCATTAAAAACTTAATCTATGTTAGAAAATTCACTAGAAATAATTCTGTGTCTGCCGAATTTGACCCTTTTGGTTTTTCTGTGAATGAACTCAATACGGAGAAAATTCTTACACGCTGCACTAGTGTGGGAGACCTCTACCCATTTACTCAATCTTCCGTTGTCAGATCGCAAACACCTCTATCCCTTGCGACAATCTCTCCCTCAACTTGGCACAACAGATTCGGACACCCCGGAGACCCAGTTTTTACTTTTCTTAGGACTTCTAAGCGTATTCTATGTAATAATGGAAAAATTGGCCAACACTGTTTTTCTTGCCCACTAGGCAAGCATACTCGTCTTCCATTTATGTCATCAAACAGTGTTACTTTTTCTCCTTTTGATATTGTTCATGCTGATTTGTGGACATCTCCGATTGTTAGCTCTTTGGGTCACAAATTCTATCTAGTATTCTTGGATGATTTTTCACATTTTGTCTGGATTTACCCACTGAAATTCAAATATGAAGTTTTTTTCAAATTCCCTGAGTTTCAAAAATTCATTAAAACATAATTTGAAAAATCTATCAAATCATTCCAATGTGATAATGGACGTGAATTTAATAACTCGGCATTTCACAATTTCTGTTCTAAACAAGGCATGGTTTTTCATTTTTCTTGTCCCTATACTTCCTCCCAAAATGTAAAGGCTGAACGAATTATACGTACCATCAATAACATGGTTCACACCCTTCTGTTTCATGCCTGTCTACCACCGCCATTTTGGGTCTATGCTGTCAAAATGGTAGAATCCCTTCTTAATATTTACCAACTAGCACTCTCCAAAACAAGACCCCTACCGAAATCTTATACCGTAGGCTACCATCATATGATCACCTATGTATTTTTGGATGCTTATGCTACCCCAACATAGCCTCCACTGCACCTCACAAACTTGCCCCTCGCACTCTGCCATGTGTCTTCATTGGTCTATCTCCTAATCATCGGGGCTACTTATGCTATGACATTGCCACTCACAAAATCATCGTCTCCCATCACGTCACCTTTGACGAGACAACCTTTTCTTTTTCAAATCTCCAAAAATTTCAGACCACCGATTACATCTTTCTGGATGAACAGAGTTTGTCCCCGGCCATCCAAACTCTATACCAATAGCAGCCCACTGTTCCGACAGTCCCAACACTGTCCGACACCACCCAAACAGTTCCCCCTGCTCTCGGTCCAACACCTCACCAACACCCCTGCTGCATCCAGCCGTGTCTCCTACACCCCCAGCAGCCGTGTCTCCTGCACCCCCAGCAGCCTACCAGTCCCCCAGTCCAGAAACCATAAACCCGCAGCCTACCAGTCCCGCAGCACTGCTGCCCACTGGTCCAGAACCAGTGGACCTGCAACCTCACAGCCCCGACCTCCCACTACTGCCCTCTCATCGCATGGAGACTCGTGCACAACACGGGATCTTCAAACCCAAGGTTCACTTCAATCTCTCCACACAAACCTTATCACCCATTCTAAAAAATCCAAAACTAGCAAAAATGGATCCTAATTGGAATGCGGCCATGTGCGAGGAATTTAACACTTTAACCAAGCAGAACACTTGAGATTTGGTACCTAGACCAGACGCTGTGAATGTTATCCGGTGTATGTGGCTTTTTCATCGCAAGTTTAGAGATAGTGGTGACTTAGAGAGGTATAAGGCAAGACTAGTTGCCAACGACACTAATCAGTAGGAGGGTATTGATTGTGGTGAGACTTTCAGTCCGGTTGTTAAACCGGCTACTATTCGGACTGTTCTCAGTATTGCTATGGGCATGCATTGGCCGATTCATCAGCTAGATGTCAAGAATGCATTTATTCATGGGGATTTGAAAGAAACTGTGCACATGCATCAACCCCTTGGCTTTGTTCATCCGGCAGTTCCGCAGTTTGTATGTCGTCTCAGGAAATCATTGTATGGATTGAAACAGACACCCCGCGCTTGGTATGATCATTTTGCCAGGTATCTTTTGCAGATAGTTTTATATGTAGCAGGTGTGATAACTCTCTCTTCACTTTTCACCGAGGTAGCAGCACTGCATATTTGCTATTATATATCGATGACATTGTTCTTACTGCCTCATCTGACGGTTTGAAGAATGAAATCATTGCTCTACTCAAAACTGAATTTGCTATGACTGACTTAGGCAAGCTGAGTTATTTTTTGGGTATATCGATGACCAGATCTGCAGCCACTATATTTCTGTGTCAGCGTAAGTATGCAGAATAGATAGTGTACAGGGCCAAGATGGCAAATTGTAAAATTATGCCAACTCCGGTGGACTCAAAATCCAAGCTTAGTGCCAATGACGGTGCGCCAGTTTCTGATCCCACTCTATATCGGAGTCTTGCAGGTGCTCTTCAGTATCTTACATTTACTAGGCCTGATATTACATATGTCGTTCAGCAGGTGTGTCTGTTTATGCACGACCCCCGAGAGTTCCATTTTGCCGCCCTCAAACGTATTATCAGATACGTTAAGGGCACACTAGACTTTGGATTACATCTATACCCCTCTGCCCCAACCAAGTTGCTAGCCTACACGGATGCAGATTGGGCAGGATGCCCCGATACACGTCGCTCCACCTCAGGGTACTGTGTATTTCTTGGGGATAATCTTATCTCATGGTCCGCCAAGCGGCAGGCCACACTATCCTGTTCGAGTGCTGAAGCAGAATATCACGGAGTTGCTAATGTCGTTGCTGAGATCTGTTGGCTCTGAAATCTTCTTTTGGAGCTCCAGTGTCCATTACGCAAGGCGTCTGTAGTCTATTGTGACAACATATCTGTCATCTATATGTCTCATAATCCGGTCCAACATCAGCGGACTAAGCATATTGAGATGGATATCCACTTTGTGCGAGAGAAGGTTGCCCGTGGTCAGGTCAAAATTTTACACGTGCCTTCCTCTTATCAGTATGCAGACATTTTCACAAAGGGACTACCGCGACAGCTCTTCACCGACTTTCGATCCAGCCTTAGCGTTCGGCCTCCTCCCGCTCCGTCTGAGGGGGAGTATTAGCGAATATTCTCCGAATATTCACCGTATATTTTGTAATTATGATAGATGTATATTTAAGGTAACTTATGATTCTAATTGTATTAGGAATCAACCATTTAAGGTAAGTTAAGATTCGTACTGTATTAGGAATCAACTTTTGTACAATTATATATATTGTGAATAATGAAAGGAATCCCAAGGGAAATTATTCTATCTTACCTCATCGGTAACAAATTTCTAGCAACATATTAAAACTAATGCACACTGCAGAACAGTACTGGGTAACAAATTAAATATCAACACATTAAGAGAGATGAATGAAAGGCAGAATCTTAAACTCAGTCGTATTATTCCCCATGATAATTTTCACGAAAAGAGAAATGTACAAAACAAAATTGGTAGTCTCAAGGAAGTCATAGCCTTAGTTAACCTATACACTCTTGCTTTAGTTCTAGTATTACTGACATAATTATCTTTAACCAAAAAGAATTCGACCAGAGACTTCCATGGAGGCTACCAAGTGAATAGTCAGTAGTAAAGCGGGGCAAAATTGATCATCTTCCATTTATACATGTACTCCTCCAGTTTGAACATTAATACTCCTCAAGGTCTTCCCTCTCCCCATAGTGAAACCTCTGGTTCCATCTGGCATTCTAGGTCCTTTTGTAGCCTGTTGTTTCACAGGTGGTGCATCATATGTGCTGCCTTGTGGAGACGATGAAAGCAGGCAACGACCACTGTACATTTGATTTTGTTGCACTTGTCGTGTTTTTCCACGCCCTTTACCCCATGTCTTCTTTGTTTTCGCTAAAGTCTCTTCAACCTAATGAATTGAGAGAAATTTTCACAGTGCGTGAAGAAAGATGCATAGTTTAGTACACATATGATGTTCATGACCATATATACATACATAAGTATCCACTACTTACTGAATGATTAGTATGATATGAGTCGTCTGCCAATTCAGAACTCAACCAATCTTCATCATCTAAACAGCCATCAAAGACTGACTTCCTGCTCTTTAGAACTGACTTTGGCTGCAACATTTAGCAACCATCTTTAAAAAATGTACCGAAAAAGGAAAGGAGCTTACAAAATCACAAGTATGAATCAGAATTTAAGAGAATATCCTTTTAATGATTTTAAGTTTCTGTACAAGATCTGAATAAATCAAACATATTCACATCAAATAAGTTGTCGTAAACGGAAAAACAATTGTACTTAGTGGACTGAGATCTGAATGATTTAAATTCATATCTCCATTAAGTGGAAACAAATGGCGCCTAAATAGACTTACTGAACGTCTGAGGAGCATCCTCACTCGAAGGCCTTTTCTCCAGTTCCTCTCATCACTTAGCTTCTCCGCCTGATTAGGTTAAGGAAAATAATAGTTTTAGATGATCCAAAGTAGCTTTAACTAAAAATAATTAACGTTAAAACGGGAAGAACTTCAAAGGAAGCACAAATAATGTCATACTGCTTTCTCGGCGGCTTCTGGATGCTCGAACTCTATCAGTGCATGAAGCTTTGAAGCAATAAGACAGTAAAACAGAAGATATTAGATCTCTTTCTAAATGGGCAGTGTATGCTTTTTGAAACACAGAACAATTCAGTTTAGTACTTAATAGTACCTTACTGCTGATGCCCAAGTCTCCTCTAGTACGTGTGTTAGGATCTTGGGGATGGCATACTCGGATGGTTTTGACACTAAAACAGGAACCATAATTTGTCAGTTGACGATAAATACATATGGAAAATATAAAATTTGTCTACAAGATGCAAGAATATCTATCACCTTCCAGCCACATTAAATATTTTCTCAATGTTGTGATGGGAGTGATCATCTGGTAAATTCTCAGCCACCACAGTGCGTAACTGAAGAAAGGGAATTGAGAGGAGAAGTAGTATTAGTATTGTAGAATTGTATTAATCTCCTTTTGGGAGCCTTGCTCATTAATACAATATATATATATAATGTGTATAATGTGGAATCCTAATACAAAATGGATCATATAATTACCATAATTATACAACACTAATAATTATAAAATATATGGTGAATATTCTACTAATATTCACTAATACACCCCTCAGTCGATGCGGGAGGAGGCCGGACGCTTAGACTGGATCTGAAGTCGAGGAATAGTTGTCTAGGTAGTCCTTTAGTGAATATATTCACATACTGATATGAAGAGGCACATGCAATACCTTGACATGTCCGATAGAAACCTTCTCACGAACAAAGTGTATATTCATCTCAATGTGTTTGGTTCGCTGATGCTGAACCGGATTGTGAGATAAATAAACAGCAGATATGTTATCACAATAGACTATAGACGCCTTACGCAAAGGACACTGAAGCTCCAAAAGTAGATTTCGGAGCCAACAGATCTCAACAACAACATTGACAACGCCTCTGTACTCTGCTTCTGCACTCGAACATGATCGTGTGGCTTGTCTCTTGGCAGACCATGAAACTATATCCCATACGAATACACAATAGTCGGAGGTGGAGCGTCGCGTGTCCGGACAACCTGCCCAATCTGCATCCGTATATGATAGTAACCTGGTAGGTGCAGAGGGGTATATATGTAATACATGATCAAGTGTGCCCTTAATGTATCGGATGATACGCTTAAGGGCAGTAAAATGAGACTCCCTGGGGGCATGCATAAACAGACACATCTGCTGAACAGCATAAGCAATATCAGGTCTGGTGAAGGTTAGATACTGTAGTGCACCTGCATGACTCCTGTAAAGTGTGGGATCGGACACCGGATTACCATCAACAACACTAAGTTTTGATTTAGTGTCAACTAGAGTGTACATAATCTTGCAGTTTGCCATTTTATCCATGTGTACTATCTCATCCGCATACTTATGCTGACATAGAAACATAGAGTCTGCAGATCTAGTCATTGATATCCCCAAAAAGTAACTCAGCTTTCCCAAGTCGGTCATGACAAATTTGGTTTTAAGCAATGCAATTATCTCATTTTTCAAAAAATCAGATGAGGCAGTAAGCACAATGTCATCCACATATAACAATAAATAAGTTATGTTGTTATCACACTTGTTACATACAAACCCAATCCACATAAGATATTGTGCAAAACAATCATACCATGCTCTAAGGGCATGTTTCAAACCATAAAGTGACTTACGGAGACGACATACATACTGAGGGACTGCTGGATGGATAAAGCCAGACGGCTGGTGCATGAAAACAGTTTTTTTTTAAATCCCCATGTAAAAACACATTTTTCACATCAAGCTGATGAATGGGCCAATGCTTACCTATAACAATACTCAGAACGGTTCGAATGGTAGCCGGTTTAACAACAGGACTGAATGTCTCACCACAATCAATACCCTCCTGCTGATTAGTGTCATTAGCCACAAGTCTCACCTTATATCTCTCTAGGTCACCACTGTCTCTGAATTTGTGATGAAAAATCCACATGCATCGGATCATATTTACCCCCTCTGGTCTAGGAACCAAATCCCAAGTATGTTGTTTTGTTAAAGCATTAAACTCATCACACATAGTCGCATTCCAATTAAGGTCTTGTTTAGCTAATTTTCTATTTTTGGGAATTGGAGAGATGGTTTGTGTGGATAGGTTAAATTGGACTTTGGGTTTGAAATTACCGTGTTGGGCACGGGTTTCCATATGGTGTGAGGGGACAGGGGAAATCTGGTTTTTGGGTCAGTTTCAGACTGTGGGTGTGGGTCCGAGATTTGGTGTGGTGGTGGGATCGGGATCTGGGAAAGTGCGACAATAGAGTGGTGACTGTCTAGGATTAACGGTGGGTTTATTGGTGTTACTAGTCTGGGTAGAACGGGGGCGGGTGGTGATGGACGTTGTAAAGTAGGATATCGGTGGTGGGTTGGGATTGGAGGGGTGGTCCGGTGGTGTGATTGTGGTAGTGCAATTTGGGTTTCCGGTAGCGGGTGGGGTTGCGGGTTTGTGATGGGATGGTGGATCGATTGCGGCCTGGAGTGACAACACATCGGTGGGGACGATTTTCGATGGTGATACCAAGTCGTCGAACCGACTACTGGTGGTGGTGGAAGTCGAAGACAGTCGTGACAGAGAACAGGGCAGAGAATGAGAATATGATGGAGATGCAAAGGTGCGATTTCCGGTGGTGGCAGATCTGACTGGATGAGTTGGGGAGTTAACGACCGGACTGCCGATGGTGGCAGTTGGTGCGTCGGCTACTGCCGGAACAGTGGCAGCATGACAGAATGCTTATTGGACAAGCGGAGATAGGTCCGAATTTTCGAGGAATTGATAATCGGTGACTTGGAATTTTTTTAATGTTGTCAAACGGGAAAACATATTCAACAAAGGTGACATGGAGAGAGATTATAATTTTCGGTGGATAGCTCATAGCACAAGTACCCCCTATGGTTTGACGGGAAACCTAGGAATGCGCACGGAGTAGATCAGGGTGCTAATTTGTGTGTGGGGGGGGGGGTGTGGATGTCATATTTAGGTAACACAGACAACCAAAAATTCTAAGGTAGTCAAAGGTAGGGAATCAACAGTAGAGAATTTCAGTGGGTGTCCTATTTTGAATCGCACGAGTAGGAAAAATATTGAGAATGTTTTCTGCCATTTTTAATGCATATACTCAAAAGCTAGGGAGGAGAGACGCATGAAAAAAAAGGGTACGAATCATATTATTAATGGTTCAGAGAATTCTTTCGGATTTTCCATTTTGAGGGGAGGTATGTGGGCATGAGAATCGAAAGATCATGCCATTAGCCGCACAAAATTTATGAAATAAGAAATTATTAAACTCACGACCATTATCGCATTGAAACGATTTTATGTCTTTTTCAAATTATGTTTTAACCAGGGTACGAAACTCAACAAATTTGGAGAACACTTGAGATTTGAGTTTGAGTGGATAGTCCCAAAGAAAGTGAGAGAAATCATCCAAAAATACTAGATAATATTTGTGGCCTAAGCTAATGGTTATGGGAGATGTCCGTACATCAGCGTGAATAATATTAAATTGAGAGAAAGTAGTACTGATAGAGGTTGTAAATGGTAGTCTAATGTGTTTCCCTAACTGACAAGAGGAGCAACTATGAGAAAGATTCTCTTTGTTACATTGGATTAAAGTTTGATTTCTAAGAGAATAAAAAACGTGAGAACCCGGATGACCAAGTCTACTATGCCACGTTGGGGGAGATATGGTTGTTAAAATGGTGGGAGGAGTGATACTAGCAGCGAATGTGGGTAGGAAGGGATATAGGTCCCCTTCAATGTTGCATCTCCTAAGGAGTTTCTCGGTACGGAGGTCCGTTATAGAAAATCCAAACGGATCAAAATTAATAGAGACAGAGTTATCGGTGGTAAATTTCTAACAGAGATTAGATTTTTGATGATGTTTGGGGCATAGAAGATGTTTTAAGAGAGAAATGAGGATGCGGTGGTGGGGTAAGGGTGTGGCCAAATCCTTGAATTAAAATGCGATGACCATTACCGACCATAATAGATTGTGGATTATTTAATTTTCTCAGTTGAGGAAGATTACCAAAATTGTTGGTGAGGTGAGCGTTGCTCCCATATCCATATACCACGCATTATCGGGCTGTCGATGAGTCAATGTGCCTAAAGCCTGGCCCAAATTGGACTGGAAATTCTCAGAGCGGACTGTTGGGCCCCAAAATATTGGGTCAGATATAGTTGCCCCATCTGAAAATTTTCCAGAATGTTAGGCCAATTTTTAGTAGCTGGGAAGTGGACCGTGTAACTGTGGCCCAACGAGCTGTATGAGGCGAACGACCTGTCTGTATGAAAATGGGCTGCAGCTGTTGGGCTATGGCTAGAGGTTGCAGTTGTTAGGCTGTTTCTGGAGGCTGTTGGGCTAACACTGGAGGCCCAGTTCACAGGCCAGTCTCATCTGCCATTCCTGTGCGACTGGTTATTGTTGCTTCCGTTGTTGTTTCCGGCCATGAAGGCTGCCGAAAAGTGGGAGAAAATATTGGAGGAGAGAGAGGGTTCAGGATGTAAGCGCAGTGTATATGGGCAGAAACAACTGTATACAGGTTGTATAACAGCTTATGGAGGTTGTATACAGGTGGTATATCGTGGCAGAGAGGGTATATCAGCCGTATACATAGTGTATATCATCTTGTATAGGCTATATACGAGGGGTATACAATCTGGGTGAGAGATAGAGAAAGAAAGGGGGTTGTATATCAGAAGTATTCCCGCTGTATACAGTGTTTTTAGAAGAATTTGAGGGTTGGGCAGTTGTATATTGGCGTATAACGACGTATATCGGAGTTATACCGGTGGTATACGGTTGATTCAGCACCGGAAACGAACAGAGGTGGGCGGCCGAAACTAGGTTTTAGGTTGGGAAGGATTTTTGGCTCCTAATACCATGTAGAATTGTATTAATCTCCCTTGGGGAGAACCTTCTCATTAATACAATATATATATATATATATATTGTGTACTACAATGTGGAATCCTAATACAAAAGGGATCCTATAATTATCATAATTATACAACAGTAATAATTACAAAATATACTAATATTCACTAATAATTACTATGAAATTTAATCAAAACTTCCTACAGACTGATATATGATAAAAGAATTGTACCATCAATTCCTCTTTATCCTTGTCAGTGAATGGGATTTTTCGTTTGACCCTCTTGCCATCATCGCTTACAATCTTCATCAGAATACAGAAAATCTTAGTAGTTGTTAATAGATGTTCATAAGGATATTAAAAAATGAAACTAAAATTCAAAAATTTACGAGCTTTGTAGAGGACAGGAGGGCATGAGAAAGTGTTAATTGGTTGTTGGTGATGATGGACTTGATTTTCTTGGTAGCCGAAACAGAAGAAATGGGAACTGCAGTAGTAGCACACATATTTCTCAAGAAATTGAAAAACAGATGCAAATAAAATCTGCAGACTTTTTATTTAAGGGAAAAAGCTCAAAATATGCAATTGAACTATCAAAAATTGCTCATTTATGCCACTCGTCAATAGTTTGGCTCAGTTATGCCATCGTCGTTACCAAAATGGCTCATCCATGCCATTTTTCATTAACGCCGATTTTACAATACCATTTTTTATTAACGCCATCGTTAATGAAAAATGACATGGATGAGTCATTTTGGTAACGGCAATGGCATAAATGAGTCAAACTATTAACGAGTGACACAAATGAGTCATTTCCAATAGTTTGATGACATATTTGAGCTTTTTACCTAAATTTAACGATGCATATCAATAGTGATCGCGAATATATTTATATATATTCTCCGTATATTTTGTAATTAATACTTTAGTGTAATTACATAAAGTAGAGATTCTCATTCAATAAGGAGATTTACACTCATTCAATAAGGAGATTTACACTATTCTACAAATAGCTCACTCACCAAAACCTTCAGGGTCCTTGTTCATCTGTTTCAACAAGCTCTCATTCGCGAGCAAGCTCATGTCACTAAGTTGGTATTCAACCTATCAAACATATAAACTATAAGCTACAAAATCTCAAAAGGCCCCGAAAAAAAAAGGAAAGTTACACATTTGCCCGCTCGCAAAAAATAATTACAGGAGCTAGTCAAATATATAAAAATTTATATACACTAGTTATGTATATTATATGTATATATACGTTAATATATAAAAAATATAAATTTTCCGTCTATTATTTTGATGGCAGCTATACAGCGTAAGATTTCCAAAAAAAAAGGCAGGAAAGGTTGCAGACATGAATCATGCTAGAAAACATTAGAGCAGAATCTGACTATTCTTGTAGCAATCTGTTTATGAATAATCATGTAACAGAATAAAATTTGCAGTTGCATTTATGAGATCTAGGTTCTTATTACATACTCAAACATCTTTCATTCATGCAACTCCCTCTCCTTGTGCTTTAAATAGATTCCATTACATGTGTTTTCATACTCCTTTTAAGCTACATTTTTCTCCCCACAACAAAACCTAGCTAAAAATGCCATCTTTGTGATTTTAAACTTGTTTTCCTTTTTTGTTAAAGAGTCCACTTGAATCAAACTGTTAAATATACAACGGATATACACAATATACACGTGTATATCCGTTGTATATTGATTCTCGGATTCTCGGATCTTCCCTCTACCGTGTATAGTTAGGTAGTATATTTTAGTATCCTAGTTTATGTAAAGTTGTAATGTAATTAGTAGTGTACACTTACCATAATATTTGTATTACCATAATTGTATAATTAGTATCCAAGTAGAATAAGGTTTTAGGAGTAGAATAGGAATATGATTCTCCTATTATGGAAATATGTAAATTGTATATATAGTCTTTCAATTAATGAAAATAATCAAGCGATTATTTCTTTCATGGTATCAGAAGTCTAGGTGTTAATCTCCTATCCCAAATTCTCCTACGTTTTCCGTCGACCTCCATTGAATTTCTGAGGCCCTTGCTCTCGGTTTTTCATGCCGACACGATCCCCCTTCTCCCAAATTTTTCTTCCAAATCCCTCAATCACATTTTGTTCTATAATATGTCTACATCACGGAACACGTTTCATCCCGCCCTTACAGTTTCTAACATCAAGAATAACATCCCTCTTGTTCTTGAAATAGAAAACGTCCAATATGCGACGTGGGCCGAACTGTTCAAAATTCACGCACTCTCGCATCAAGTCATCCATCACATAATCCCCGCGGCTCCTGAGGATACGGAGGTGCCAAAATGCGAGGATGACCTTAAGTTATGGACGACTCTTGATGCCACTGTCCTTCAGTGGATATATTCCACAATTTCTACCGACCTTTTACAAATGATTATTGAACCTGACGCGATGGGGCAGGCCACTTGGGATAGATTATGTGATATATTCCAAGATAATCAAAATTCTAGGGATGTTACACTTGAGCAAGATTTCTCTCACGTCAATATGGAAGATTTCCCTAACGTTTCGGCTTATTGCAAAAGATTAAAGGAATTGGCGGACCAACTCCGCAACGTTGGCGCGCCAGTTTTGAATGATCTTTGGTCCTCCAAATGGTTTTCGGCCTCTCCGAGGCCTATAATGGTGTTGGTATGCTTCTTCGGCAAAACAATTCGTTCCCGCAATTTTATCAGGCTCGTTCTATGCTTACACTCGAAGAAGAGGGCATGACAAAAAAAGCGGCTACCAATTCTAGTCTCGTAGTCATGATGACCGAGTACACAGTTTATCCTATCGGTTCCACCAATTCGGGCCAAAATCGCAACAACGGCGGATGCAAAAAAGATGGAAATAAGAAAAATAATGGCAAGAACTGCGGAAACAACCGGCACAATGGTGGTGGCGGTGGTGGCGGTGGTGGCCCTCGCGATGGTCAGCACCAGCATCAGCAGTTTTGGGCCCCACAGTAGGCCCCTATGCAGTGGCAGTGGGCCCCATAGTCACAGTTTGGCCAAGCCATTTTTTGCCCCACTGGCAGTGGGCTTCCCAGCAGCAGTCCAGGCCTACCATGACCTGACCCACTTACAATCAGTCTTCTGGACCGAGGCAGCAAGCAGGGGTTCTTGGACCTCGGCCCCCGCAGGCCCATCACGCAGCGACACCCACGTCTACCTACATCGAAGCCGCAATGTACACGCTTGGTTTAAATCCTCCGGACCCAAATTGGTATATGGATATCGGTGCCACTACCCATATGACATCCGATTCAGGTACGCTCTCATCTTATTCCAATTTGAGCAACCCTCGCGACATAATTGTTGGAAATGGTAATTCTATTCCAATTCGTGGTTATAGTCATAAAACTTTGTCTCCCCCTCATCCACCTCTTATCTTTAAAAACACCCTACATACCCCCAAATTGATTAAAAACTTAGTGTATGTCCGTAAATTCACTACTGACATTTTCTTTTCTATTGAATTTGATCCATTTGGTTTCTATGTGAAGGATTTCAAGACGGGGAGTCCTCTCATGAGGTGTGATAGTAGGGGAGATCTTTATCATATCATACACAGTTCCGGTCTATCGAGTCAAGCCTTGCAATCCGCATATGGAGCCCTTTCTCCTTCCTTGTGGCATGTTCGTCTTGGTCATCCGGGTTCATCTATTTTGTCGTCAATAGATAAAAATAATTTTATTTCATATAAGGGTATGCGTAGTACTCCAAATTGTCAGTCATGTTCTTTAGGAAAAATTGTTAGGTTGCCATTTGTAGACTCAAATTCTCGTACTTTAATGTCAGTTGATATTATTCATAGCGACTTATCGACGTCTCATGTTCTTAGTTCTTTAGGTCATCAGTATTATGTTCTCTTTTTGGATGATTATTCTAAGTTTTGATGGACTTTTTCAATAGCGAAAAAATCTCAAGTTTTTTCCATCTTTGTAAAATTTAGAGCATTCATTAGAACCCAGTTCGAACGGAAAATAAAAAATATTCAGTGTGATAAGGCAAAGAATATGACAATGGGGTGTTTCGGAAATTCTGTTCTAATAATGGGATCAGTTTTTGTTTTTCTTGTCCTCATACGTCTTCACAAAATGGGAAAGTCAAACGCAAAATTCGTACCATAAATAACATTGTCCGAACTTTATTGATTCCTGCTTCCGTACCCCCGTCTTTTTGTCATCATGCTCTACAAATAGCTACATATCTCCTTAACACAATTCCTTCCAAAGGTTTGACATATTCTTCCCCCCTTCAAATTTTATATAATAAGACTCCTTCGTATTCACACCTTCGGGTTTTTGGGTGTTTGTGTTATCCGTTATTCCCGTCCACCACAATTAACAAACTTCAAGCCCGGTCTACTCTGTGTGTGTTTTTGGATTTTCCGTCTAATCATCGTGGTTACAAATGCTTTGATTTATCCTCTAATAAAATCATCATTAGTCGCCATGTCATTTTTTATGAATCCCAATTTCCGTTTGCTAAGGTGAGTAATCCCACGCCTAGTTCGTATAATTTTTTGGATGATGGTATATCCCCGTATATTATTCACCATTTTTCGAACATGTCCCACACCTAAAATTCTCCAGCGGGCCCATTGCCCGCTGGCCCCACTGGTCTGTCGCACACTACCATCACTAGGCCAGTTCCAGCAATTGGGCCAGTCTAGCCCAATTCTGGAACTGGTCCAGTTCCGACGTCAATTTACCGTGTTGGGCCAGCAGGCCCACTACCTGCTGGCCAGTCCGTCCCGAGTCTAGTAAGTTCCCAAAATTTGCCCAATTCTTCCTCTAGTCATAGACAAGTCACTCGTAGTCAACAGGGTGCTTTTAAACCAAAAAGACAATTTAATTTAAATTCTAATATTCTTAAATCACCCTTACCCAGTAATCATGTGTCTGCGTTAAATGACCCGAATTGGAAAATTACTATGACCGATGAATATAATGCTCTTATTGATAATAAGACGTGGGAGTTAGTGCCCCGTCCATCTGGTATTAATATTATTAGGTCTATGTGGATTTTTGCTCATAAGGACAATTCAGATGGTTCATTTGCATACCATAAAGCGCGGCTTGTGGGTGATGGTAAGACTCAGTAGGTTTGTGTGGATTGTTGTGAGACGTTTAGTCCGGTGGTCAAGCCGTCTACCATTCGCACTGTTCTTAGCTTGGCTCTTTCGAAAGCATGGCATATTCATCAGTTAGATGTAAAGAATGCTTTCATACATGGTGATCTCAATAAAATAGTCTATATGCATCAGCCTTTGGGATTTAGGGATCCCAAACATCCTCATCATGTATGTTTGTTGAAGAAGTCCTTATATGGGCTTAAGCAGTCTCAACGGGCCTGGTATACGTAGTTTTCCGACTATGTTTTGACTATTGGGTTCACTCACAGCAGGTCGGATAATTCATTGTTCATTTGTTGTCGCGGTTCGTCTTTGGCCTATATTCTGTTGTATGTGGATGATATTATTCTGACTGCCTCTTCCTATGCCTTACGCCGGTCTATCATGACAACGCTCAACTCTGAGTTTTCTATGAAAGACTTGGGACCCTTGAGTTATTTTCTGGGGATTGATGTCACTCGTCATACAGGTGGGTTGTTCTTATCTCAAAGGAAGTATACAGCTGAGATCATTGAGCGGGCTGGGATGTCATCCTGTAAGTCCACTTCCACTCCAGTTGATACTAAGCCCAAGCGTAGTGCCGCGGCCGGCGTACAATACAAGGATCCGACCCTCTATAGCAGTCTTGCAGGGGCCCTTTAGTATCTTACATTCACGAGACCAGATATTACGTATGTTGTCCAACATGTGTGTTTATTTATGCATGATCCCAGAGTTGAGCATATGAATGCATTCAAACGCATCATTCTTTATATTCAGGGTACACTTGACTATGGTTTTCATTTATATCCTTCCTCGACGTCCACACTTGTCTCGTATACGGATGCTGATTGGGGGGCTGTCCGGATACCAGACGGTCTATGTTTGGCTATTGTATGTTTCTTGGGAATAACTTGGTCTCATGGTCTGCAAAAAGTCAGTCGACATTGTCCCGATCTAGTGCCAATGCCGAATATCGAGGGGTAGCTAATGTGGTCTTGGAATCATGTTGGTTACGTAATTTACTGTTAGAACTTCATTGTCCTATTCAGAAGGCAATCTTGGTTTATTGCGATAATATTAGTGTCATCTACCTTTCTGGTAATCCGGTTCAGCACCAGCGCACTAAACATATCGAGATGGACATTCACTTTGTCCGCGAAAAGGTTGCTCATGGTCAGGTACGCGTCTGCCATGTCCCGTCAAGATATCAAATTGCCGACATCTTTACAAAGGGTCTTCCCTCGGTCCTTTTTGAAGATTTTAGAGACAATCTCAGCGTTCGAAGACCGCCCGCTATGACTGCGGGTGTGTGTTAAATATACAAAGAATATACACGATATACACATGTATATTCTATGTATATTGATTCTCGGATTCTCGGATCTTCCCTCTACTGTGTATAGTTAGGTAGTATATTTTAGTATCCTAGTTTAGGTAAAGTTGTAATGTAATTAGTAGTGTGCACTTACCATAATATTTGTATTACCATAATTGTATAATTAGTATCCAAGTAGAATAAGGTTTTAGGAGTAGAATAGAAATATGATTCTCCTATTATGAAAATATGTAAATTGTATATATAGTCTTTCAATTAATGAAAATAATTAAGGGATTATTTCTTTCACAAACATTGGGATGACAATTGGGACAAAGAGGGGTGGGGTGAGGCGGGGTGGGGTAGTGCAAACTCTTAATGGGGTGGGGTAGAGGAACATTTAAATGGTGCGGGGTAGGGCAGGGCTATCCTTAGTTTTTTTTTAAAATAATAGGACAGGGCAAACCTTAGTTTTTTAAGAATTTTAATAGGGAAGGGAAATACAGGTCAAAAATCCGAATTAAATTAAGAATTGCACTTGGTGACCAGAAGTCCAGAACTCTATGTATTAAACAAGATCAAATTACTAAACTCAAAAAAGCAAAGAGAAAAGGCCACCCAACGATGTGATTAAGTGTCAATGATATGGAAGAAAATTCTAGGAGACCAGGTTCAAATCCCAGGACGAAATACGTTTCCATCTGCATAAATCTTAGTAGACAGAATTATATTCGGTACTTGTGTTGGTGGGAGGTAGAAGGTATTAGAGGAAGCTGATCGGACACCGCAATTATTCATAAATAAAAAAGACAAAGAGAAAAGGGAAAAGGAATGACCTGTTTGACGACTTTTAGCTTGAGCTCATCAGGAAGGATATCCTTTTGAGAGAGGGATGAAACAAAACTTGGTTCTTGAATAAAGGAGGTAGTGTCTTGATCACCCCCATATATTGTTTTATTAGCCCCAGTATTAACATATTGGAAACATGGGTAAAAATATCCTCCTGAAATGGGGATTGTGGCATGTGATCTTCTTGGCACGAATGCAGGGGCTTGAACATTAAACTTGAAAGAACCACCATTAGTATTATTATGATCAACTTTAGCAACAAATTCTGGAGTAGATTCTTGGACATTAGAAGCAACTTTCTGAGGTTGCATTTGTGCCATTATGAAAAAAATGGGGTGATGATCAATTCAACTGCTCCTATTCTGCCTCTTTTTTTATTTCTTTTTTTTTTATTCCCCTTAATTAGAGTGAATGTTCTTGAATATGCACCACTTCTGTTATCATTTCATAACTTGTGTTTTTAGGGACTTCTTTCTCTATCTCTATCCATTGATTTTGTCTAATGATGGAGCGAAGGAAGTTGCTTGAGTCACTCCTAAAGTTTAGTAACTGTATTTGTGAATGAATGGTTTCTTGCCATTCCGCGTACCAAACTAGTGAGGCTTACCTTAGAATTTTGACCCACAGAATCATTACAAGCCACGTGTATCAATATTAGTACTTCCAATTTAGGCCAATTTTTCAGGAGTCAAATTTTTTAAATTTGATCATGAGTTCAGATATTAAATATTACTTCATCAATTCACTTTTATTTATTTGCTATACTAAAAATAAATTTTCACATTTACTTGTCTACTTTAGCATATTAACAGAAAGACAAACTTTTTTTTCTTGTTTTACCCTTAACATTAACTACTCATTTCCAAATCATTTTTCAAGTCTATTAAGATTATAAATTAATTAATATTTATAGTAAAAAATTCACTTCATTTATTAATTTTGAAAGTGGATGCAAAATAAAAAATGAACAAGTAAAAGTGAATAGAGGGAGTAAATTTTAAAAAAATAATATTTACATACTTGAAACTATTAAAAAAATTATATAAGTCACCATAATTAAAAATGGCAGCCTGGTGCTCCCGTTATGTGCGGGGTTCGGGGAAGGGTCGGACCACAAGGGGTCTGTTGTACGCAACCTTACCTTGCATTTCTGCTAGAGGCTGTTTCCACGGATTGAGCCCATGACCTCCTGGTCACATGGAAGCAACTTTACAAGTTACTCTAAGTCTCCCTTTCATATAAGTCACAATAATTGGCAACTTAAAATATTTATAAGGCATATTAAAAAATTGTGGTAAAAAATAATTCGTTTGACACTCAAAATCTGAAAGTACGACATCCTTTGTCCGAAAATCGCGATAAGAAAGTACGACAAACACTGCCAAACTAACCTGAGATATGGAATCATACTGTAGTTCTAACATGGTTATTGAAAACTATTATCGTGAGATATGGAATCATATTGTATTCCTATGATTTAGAGTATTAATTGTTTATAGGCATTTTGTGTTTCATGACTGAGACTCATGAAATATCAAACATGAGCACACATAGATTACATATTGAGTTCACGATGTTCAGAATGACATACATGAATGAACTACGAAGCTCTAACGTTTAAAGCATAGAAATTCTAAAGCTTTTCATGAAATTAGGACATAACTTTTTCTTATGTGAATTCACAATAATCATGAAAAGAATGTGGCGTGGGGAAAAATAATGATGTTCCACACGTAGAGAGTTAGCCTTTCATACCTCAAATCCCCCTAAACGCCACCAAACGAAATTTTTGAGGTACAACAATCACTCTACAATTGAGTTAGATAATAAAAATTAGAACTTTACACTTTTCTCTCGAATTTCCACCATTTTTGAGAACTAGGGTTTCAAGCCATATTCATGTTCTTACTTTCATTCGATTCATCCATGGATTCTCACGATATATAAATCCAAAATGATCCCCATAACTATACTAGAATTACATAAACTTACCACGCGCCGAATCTCAACGATTCTTTTCTTCAATCGTTCTTGAATTGAATTCTCACAATCTATGAAATAGATGAGGATTCTAACGTTAATACTTGTTAGATTGAGGTAATAATCAATGGGGTTTGAGTAGGAACTCACCTTGGATATTTTTGGGAAGCCCTATGGCATTTTCTCTCCACAAAGACGATTTTCCATGTGACCAAGAGGTCATGGGTTCAAGCCGTGGAAACAGCCTCTTGTAGAAATGTGACATAAGGCTGCGTACAATAGACCCTTATGGTCCGGCTCATCCCCGGACCCCGCGCATAGCGGGAGGTTAGTGCACCGGGCTGCCCTTTAAAGACGATTTAGAACGAAGTGGAAAAAGTTTTTTGGAGTTGGAGATATATAAAATTCAGGAAAAATCGCACCAGGCACAAAATGATCTGGCTTGATGAGTGGGGCGTCACGGCCCACGTCATTCCAGGATAATTTTCTCGAGCCTGCTCATTTTTCCAAAATTCTGAAACTTATACCTGCCGCGAGGCGTCGCGGCCCGCCTCGCGCTAGGCCAATTTCCATTGAATCAACAACGTTCGGTAAAATGACCATACCTCCTAGCACATAGCTCCAATTTACCTGGTCCTTATATGGTTGGTAATGTATTTCAAATGACTACAACTTTAATGTTTTGAGTTTTTCCAAGTTCACAACTTATAAGGGGGTTATGCTCGATTGAAGTGAGGCCTTGTGCAAACTCACTTGAAAATAAGTTTCGTAGAGTAGCTTCCGACTCTATTTTTTTATAAGACTCTTCTTATTCCTTGATTAGTTTTCAAAATACTTTCTACACTCCTCATCTTGGTTTCATTATGTTCTCATTGTATAGATCAAACCTTAGCCCGAAGGTTGTTACATTTTCACACATCCTTCACCGCACCACCAACAAAAGAACACTTAAACCACCAACCATATAACAAAATAACACCATTTCAATAAATATAAATAAGAAAAATAGGGGGACAACACCATTCCAATCTACCAAATGTAGTCCTTCCTCTTTGTTTGCACAAACTGACATATTTTAGACTCGTGCAAGGAATCAATGCTTAAACTATTAGGATTGAGTATTGAGCAAATGAGAAATTGCTGAAAACATGTTTGGTTAGTGATAAATAGTAGAAGTCCGTGATATACATAACTTGTATATCACGGTTTGGTGTATATTAGGTAACATAGGTTTTGTATTAAATCAGAATTGTACACTTAATATAATTATATAATTATTGTACAAGTAGAATAAGGTTTTGGGAGTAGAATAGGAATAAGATTTTTCTATTATGGAAATTATAAATTGTATATATACTCTTTCATTAATGAGAATAATCAAGGGATTATTTCTTTCATGGTATCAGAAGTCTAGGTCAAAAAATTCTCTCCCAAATTTCTCTTCTTCATGCATCGAAATCCGAGTCACTACTCTCGGTTTCCGTGCAAATTCCCCTCCCAAATTTATTTTCCAAATCCCTCCATCACGTCTTGCGTTGCTAATATGGCTAAGAACACGTTTCACCCTGCCCTTACTGTTTCTAACATCAAGAACCACATCCTTATCGTTCTTGAAATAGAAAATGTCCAATACGCGACGTGGGCCGAACTGTTCAAAGTTCACGTACGCTCGCATCAAGTCATCCATCACATTATCCCCGTGGCTCCTACTGATACAGAGGTGCCTAAACCCGATGATGACCCTAAATTATGGACAACCCTTTATGCTACCGTTCTTCAGTGGATTTACTCCACTATATCTACCGACCTATTGCAAACGATTATTGAGACTGACGCTACGGCGAAGGCTACTTGAGATAGAATATGTGATATATTCCAAGATGATCAAAATTCTAGGATTGTTACTCTTGAACAAGATTTCTCCCACATCAACATGGAAGATTTCACTAACGTTGCAGCTTATTGCAAAAAGTTAAAAGAATTGGCGGACCAACTCTGCAACGTTGGCTCACCCGTTACAAATGATCATTTGGTCCTACAAATGGTTGCAGGCCTATCTGAGGCTTATAGTAGTGTTGGCACTCTTCTTCGACAGAGTAGTCATCTACCTCAATTTTATCAGGCTCATTCCATGCTTACGCTTGAAGAAGCTGGCTTGGCCAAAAAGGCGGCTGCCAGCGTTAGTCCCGTGGTCATGATGACGTCCTCCACTAATTCTCCAAGTTTTTTTGATAATTCGATCCAACACCGTGCTCACGGTGGCGGCAAGAATACTCAGAAAAATAATGGCAAAAACCGCGGGGGCAAATGCGGAGGTTCATGCAGGGGTGGCGGTGGCCAGAATAATGGCAGTGGGCCACCATCCCACTGGTCCCAGACATGGGCCCCTTAGCAGTGGGCCTGGGCCAGTGGGTAGTGGCCCAACATCCCCTATGCTACAACATTTCCAACCCCTGGAGATTGGGTTGCCCAGCAGTTTTCTCACCCCAATCCGACCCGACCCAATGGATTTAGCAACAATTCTGGGTCGGGGCAGCAAGCCGGTGTGCTTGGGCCCTGGCCTCCAAAGGCCCATCATGCAGCGGGCCCCACCCCGACCGACATTGAAGTCGCAATGCACACTCTTGGATTAAATCCGCCAGACGCAAATTGGTACATGGACACCGGTGTAACCTCTCACATGACGTCTGACCAAGGTACTCTCTCATCTTATTCCAATTTGAGCAATACTCGTGGCATAATTGCTGGTAATGGCAACTCAATTCCAATTTGTGGTTATGGTCATAAAACTTTCTCTCCTCCCCATCCACCTCTTGTCTTGAAAAATGTCCTCCATGCCCCTAACTTAATTGAAAATTTGGTGTATGTTCGTAAATTCACCACTGATAATTGAGTTTCTGTTGATTTTGATCCTTTTGGGTTTTCTGTGAAGGATTTTAAGACGGGGATTCCTCTCATGAGATGTGAAAGTAGGGTGGATCTTTATCCTATCACGCCAACGTCTGGTCTCTCGAGTCAAGCCTTGCCATCTACTTTTGCTGCTCTTTCTCCTTCCTTGTGGCATGCACGTCTAGGTCATCTGGGATCTTCCATTTTGTCTTCCTTAGATAAAAACAATTTTATTTCTTGTAAGGGTACACGTAGTACTCCAATTTGTCAATCCTGCTCTTTAGGGAAACATGTTAGCTTACCATTTGTAGCCTCTACTTCTCGTACGTTCATGCCATTTGATATTATTCATAGCGATTTATAGACGTCCCCCGTTTTAAGTTCTATAGGCCATCGTTATTATGTACTATTTTTGGATGATTATTCTAATTTTTTATGGGCTTTTCCGTTAGCGAAAAAATCACAAGTTTTTTCCACATTCTTAAAATTTAGAGAATTCATTCGTACCCAGTTCGATCGGGAAATAAAAAATATACAATGTGATAATGGCAAAGAATTTGATAATGGGTTATTTCATGATTTTTGTGACACTAATGTCATAGTTTTTCGTTTCTATTGTCCTCATACTTCCTCACGAAATGGGAAAGTCAAACGAAAAATTCGTACCATTAATAATATTGTCCGCACTTTAATGGTCCATGCTTCCGTACCCCATTCATTTTAGCATCACGCTCTACAAATGACTAGTTATCTTCTTAACATACTTCCTATCAAAGGTTTGACATATTCATCCCCTCTTTAAATCTTATATAATAAGACTCCATCGTATTTCCATCTTAGGGTCTTTGGGTGCTTGTATTATCCACTCTTTCCATCAACCACAATTAACAAACTTCAGGCCCGTTCTACCCCTTGTGTGTTTTTGGATTTTCCATCTAATCATGGTTACAAATGTTTTGATTTATCATCTAATAAAATCATCATTAGTCGCCATGTTGTTTTTTATGAAACCCAATTTCCGTTTGCTAAAACGAGTAGTCCCGTGCCTAGTTCGTATAATTTTTTGGATGACGATGTCTCCCCATATATATCCACTATTTATCAGACTTATCCTGTACCCATAATCCTCCAGCGGGCCCATTGATTGCTGGTTCTACTGTCCCTACGCCTCTGCCAGCCCACCAGCCACTGGGCTGAATACTCAACCTAGTTTTGTCCCTGCTTCTAGGCCAGTTTAAGCTTCTGGCCTAGTTCCAATTCTCGATCCACCATCAGTTACTGCTTCCAGTTTGGGTCCAGCAGGCCCACTACCTGCTGGCCAGTCCGTCACCCAGTCCCGTGTTTCCCAAAATCCACCCAATTTTCCCCCGAGTCATAGACTTGTTACTCATAGTCAGTAGAGTATTTTTAAACCGAAATGATATTTTAATCTCCATTCTAATGTCTCTAAATCCCCTCTACCCCGTAATCATGTGTCTGCTTTAAATGACCGGAATTGGAAAATTGTTATAACCGACGAATATAATGTTCTTATTGATAATAAGATGTGGGAGTTGGTACCCCGTCCCTCTGGTGTTAATATTATTCGGTCTATGTGGATTTTTACTCATAAACAAAATTCTGACGGTTCTTTTACGAGGCATAAGGCTCATCTTGTAGGTGATGGTAAGACTCAACAGGTTGGTGTTGATTGTGGTGAGACATTTAGTTCGGTGGTCAAGCCGGCTACCATTCACACTGTGCTCAGCTTGGCTCTTTCGAAGGCATGGCCCATTTATCACTTAGATTTGAAGAATTCTTTCTTACATGGTGATCTTAAGGAGACAGTTTATGCATCAACCTTTGGGTTTTCGAGATCCCAGATATCCTCATCATGTCTGTTTATTGAAGAAGTCCTTATATATGCTTAAGAGGCCCCGCGGGCTTGGTATAAGAGATTTGCAGACTATGTTTCGACTATTGGGTTTTCTCACAGCAGGTATGATAACTCATTGTTCATATATCATCGTGGTACTTCACTGGCTTATAGACTATTATATGTGGATGATATTATCTTGAATGCCTCTTCTGATGCTTTGCGCCAGTCTATCATAACAATGCTCAGATCTGAGTTTGTTATGAAAGACTTGGGGCCCTTGAGTTATTTTTTGGGGATTGTTATCACTCGTCATGCAGGTGGGTTATTCTTATCAAAACTGAAGTATGTAGCTGAGATCATTGAGTGACCTGGTATGTCCTCATGCAAGTCTACTTCCACTCTAGTTGATACTAAACCCAAGTTAGGTGATGCGGTTGGCTCACCTTATGAGGACCCGACCCGATATCGCAGTCTTGCAGGGGCCCTTCAGTATTTTACTTTCACGAGACCAGATATTACGTATGTCATACAACATGTGTTCTTGTTTATGCATGATACCAAGGTTGAACACATGAATGCGCTCAAACACATTATTTGCTACATCCAGGAGACACTTGACTATGACTTACATTTATATCCTTCATCGACGTCTACACTTGTCTCGTATACAGATGTTGATTGGGGTGGCTGTCTAGACACCAGATATTCCACGTCTGGCTATTGTATGTTTCTTGCTAATAACTTGGTCTCATGGTCTGCGAAGCATCAGTCTACATTATTACGCTCTAGTGCAGAGGTCGAGTATCGAGGGGTAGCCAATGTAGTCTATGAATCCTGTTGTTTACGTAATCTTCTTTTAGAGCTTCATTGGCCTATTCAGAAAGCTACCTTGGTTTATTGTGATAATATTAGTGTCATCTACCTTTCTGGTAATCCGGTTCAACACCAGCGCACTAAACATATAGAGATGGATACCCACTTTGTTCGGGAAAAGGTAGCTCGTGAACAAGTACGCGTTTTCCATGTCCCTTCCATGTATCAAATTGCAGACATCTTTACCAAAGGTCTTCCCTCGGTCCTTTTTGAAGATTTTAGGGACAGTCTGAGCGTACGAAGACCGCCCGCTATGACTGTGGGGGTGTGATAAATAGTTGCAGTCCGTGATATACATAACTTGTATATCACGGTTTGGTGTATATTAGGTAACATAGGTTTTGTATTAAATTAGAATTGTACACTTAACATAATTGTATAATTATTGTACAAGTAGAATAAGGTTTTGGGAGTAGAATAGGAATAGAATTTTCCTATTATAAAAATTGTAAATTGTATATATACTCTTTCATTAATGAGAATAATTAAGAGATTATTTCTTTCAGTCAGATCATTCGCAAGTTAGGTTTGTTTGCTGAAAGCTTTTAAAATATGGACTTCAAAGCTTTGGGGTGTAACAGACGGATTGATGGTTTAGCTTTGGCAAGCTTACATTCAGACCCATATGTATTTATAACTTCAACCCCGCACATTTTCACAATTTTAGTCTCGTAGGTTTGAAGTTAATTCTAAAGTAACTAAATTTACATAATTTTACTTTGTCTATGTCCTAAAAAGGGGCCTAAAAAGGCTATTAATGCACTTGGATTTAAAAATTCACCTTGAAAAACATGCATGATCCTGCAAGCCCTTTCGTTTGGCCCTTTAATATTTTGGCATTTTCCATGATTATTTGGGCGGCCTAAAATACTTATTGGCATGTACCTATTTACAAACTCCAAAGATTGGGACCAAAAGAGGTAAGCGGTGATCATTGGGTAAATTTTGAAATACACTTGATACAACTCTTTGAAAAACAAACACTCTCAAATGTTCAACTAACAACATTTAGTCTATAATCCGATATCATCCAAGAACACCATAGATTAATCGAATATCAACCAAGAACAGCAGAATACTAATCTTATATCAACCAAGAGTATCATAAGAACAGATATTAAGATACTTTGAGAACTCATGATTAGAACCATACTGGTAGGAACACATCGGTATTGAAGACGACTATCAGAGGATACCCGTAACTGCATCTCCCCTGGACTTACGTTGAGCCGATACCCGTAGTCAGGAGGACGTTAGGGAGGCATGTCCGTAGGTGGGTTGAGAACTACTTCGGTGATCTGAGAGTCTTCTCCGAGGTATGTGTTTAAACCATATGTTTCTAATTATGATTTTGATAAGTACATTATCTTATTGTTATGATACTTGAACGTTGTTATTAGATTACTGTTATGATGTTTGAATGTTGATATATATTATATTATGATGTTTGAATATTTGATAGGAGATTATAGACTATAAATTTAAAAAGCTGAACATGAACCCAAGAGTACCTAACCGATTATCAAGATTACCAACCCGATTACATGCTTATTATTTGATTAACTCTGAAATAAGTTTAAGTATAAAGAATACCGTCTATATTCCGACCTCTAGGGGTTATTAGATGATGAAAAGATCCGCAGTACAGACCTGTACACAATTTGGTATCAGAGCTTGTAATAGGAATACAATATAAACAATGAACAAACATCCATCGTTTAGACAAGTTAGAATTTTGAATAAGATTTTATGGCAACATGAAAGATCAAAAGAGTTACTGATTAAAACCAGAAACCAACATAGAATGATAATTGATTCAAAAGAAAATTGGTTAAACAGATTTAAAGATTTTGAAATCAGATTATCAGAAAAAGATAAACGAATAAACTTAGAAGAAATACTGACTAACATGGACGAACAAAACTACTCTTATGAAAGATTAGTAGAGCTGAATATAGAAATACACTCACTAAATTTAGTGATAACAGAAATAGAATCTGACTTAAGAACAGAGATAGAATACTATGACTGAAAACAGAATAGTACAACAACAACAGGAAAAAATGTTACAGTTAACAAGAATAGCTGAAAAACCACTTAGATATAATAGAGATATAAACCAACATATCATAAGTTGTAGAATAGGAATAGATCTAATAAACGAAAAAGATAAACAATTGCAAGAAAATTATACAGAAATAAATAAACAAAATGAAAAGATAATATTCTTAAGAAATTTATCAGCTCTAAGAGAAGAAAGACTAAGGCAAAAAGATGAAGAAATAGAAAAAATAAAAGAACATAATTTAGCAGAACAAATTAGTAATGAAAATGAAATTAGAGATTTAAAAGAAATAACAAAAGAACAATATAAATATATTGATTTGCTAAAGTATGGATAAAGGAAAAGAAATAGTAAAAGATTCAGGAGTAACGCTTTATCAGATGAATACCTATAACGAAAAAACAAAAATAAACATACAACTAAAAATAATAAAGAAAAAACAAAAGTTAAAAACTATAAAGATGGTCTTATCAGGAGAAATATATTCACAACTAAAATACTTAGAATACAGTGCAGAGGAAATATTTATGGATTTTAATACTCGAACGATTACACCATCGAGAAGATTAATACAAAGAGTAGAAGGATCTAGATTAAGTATAGCTAGAGAACCATTAAAGAACAATTTACCAAGAATACAGCCTAGGACAATAGATTTGATGAATATAGATAGCAATAGAATAGAGATGAAAGTTATAATATTTAAAAATATGATAACAATAGATGGAATAGCAGAAATAAATACTGGAGCGACTAGAAGTTTTACACACATGAGTAAAATAAATGAGGAAGAATGTGATATAATAGAACCACAGACATACAATTACCGTGAAAATGAAAGAGAGATAATAATTACCAAGAGTGTAAATTTAATATTCAAAATCCAGGATTTAGAATATAAGATTAACATTGGAGTAATAGAATACGACAGTCTTAATGAATTATTATTAGGAAGCGATTTCCTGACTATGATAAATTATAAGATAAATAACAATGGAATAGAAATAAATGATCAAGGAAAAACTAGATTTATAAATAAAATATGAATATACAAACTTTAGAGACGGTCTTATCAGGAGAAACATTAGAAATTACAGAATACTGATGAACCAAAACGAAAAAATAACTGCGTTACACGAAGAAATTATACTAAAAGAAAAAATGAAAAGCATATTATTGTTAATAGATGAAATAAAAGATAATCAGACTAAAACTCAACAACTGATTAGAGAAGAATTGACTAACTTATGGAACGTATCTGAAATACCTACGTTTAAGTTAATATTAGAAAATCTTAATATGTTATTAGAGGAAAAGAGTAAAGGAAAAAGAGTAGAAATTAACACTGAAGCGAGTACTAGCAAAGAAAAGACTATAGTAAAAACAAATACCCTTAAACCAGAAATTGTACCAATAGATGCTTGGAGAAGGAGTAAAATACCGATTATGGTCGACATATCTAAGATTAAACCTAGACTATCAAAAGTTGTAACAGAAACCTTAGACAGATTAGTGATATTGAATAAAGAAGGAAAATTCTAATGGAACCTAGCGCGATTACGTTTTTGAAAAAACATGGAAAAGAGATTATAGAAAGAGAAAGATATAAACACGAGCCTATGAGATCTAAACCGATAAAGGAAGAATTACCAAAAGAGGAAAGATTACCTTTAAAAGAAGTAGAAAAAACTACCTATGAATACTTAATTCTAAGAATAGAGAAGCAAGATCAGCAGATAAAAGAATTAAAAGCCGAGAATTTAAAGTTAAGATTAAATAATAACGAAGAATGGTACGAAAAATATAAAAAGTATAAGAGAAAATATTTAGACTCAAAAATACTACTGAAGGAAACTAAGGTAGAATTAAAAGAGACTAAAGAAGAACTTAAAGAAGTAAAACAAGAAGTTTCAGAACTTAGAGAAGAAGTACGTATTTTAACAGAACGGTTAAAAAGATTAAAAGGAAAAAAGAAAGTAAAAATAACAAGATCTAGCGATGAGACTAGCAGCGTTAAAAGATCTGAGGAGAGCTCGGATAAACAGAGTGACAGTGATAAACAGACTAGCCAAGAATTACAAGTGGTAGAATTTATAGAAAAAGAAAATTCTGAGAATACTGAGTTAATAAAAGAAAATGAGCAAATATTAAAAGCATTAAAAGTGAAAAAAGAGTAAATGCTATAATAGAAGAAGAGCTTGACAGTGATTTAGAAAATTAATACAATGGACAGGTAGAAACTGAAGTAGAATCAGAAGATATAATAAATGAAGATGCAAACGATTACCCTGAAGAAGAACTAGTTGACCCTAATCTAGACATATTAACGAGAAGAAGAACAAGACTACCAGATCACATACCTATAGGTCAACAAGTTGAATTTAAAGAGTTTGTAGGATCTATGACTCAAGGAGTAAACTATAATGGATATTTTTTAGAATTGGATAATGTTTACGATGAACAAGAAATAGGAAGAAGAATAACTGATTCGAATTTAGGAATGTATATTGCATTAATGAATAGTACGCAAGCAGAAAACCTAGATTATATGTATGATTTAATATCAAAGACTATAATCGGAAAAACAGCATACTGGATAGAGTCAATAGCATACCAGATAAGAGGTGAAGTATTAAGTCATGCGACAGATTGGAAGTCAATGCTGATGATATTTGACTTATTACTAAAAAGAGAATTTTTAGGTGAAAAATGGTTAGTAGCCAGAGAAAACGTATTAGCAGAAAGAAAAACTGAGATTATAATGAACTTGAATAACATGAAATGTTGTAGAATTGATAAGTTACCAGAATATACGATTAGCTTTAGTAAATTCTTTTATGAAGCTAGATTCTTACCCGAAGAAGGAATAATTTACCAACAGTTATATCACGACCATTTACCTATACCGTATAACATTGAAATATCAAAAGAATACGTTCAGTTGGAACCTAAAGAAAATACTCTAGGAGAAAGAATAAGAGTTCTAAGAGCTTATCTAATGAGAAAATGCGAAGAATATCGATTACAGCAAAAGATTAAAAAAGATAAGAAGATAGGATTAAGAGAAATCAGTGGATTCACAGAAAGAAGATTAAAATTTGGATGCGACGAAGAAGAAAAATATAAGAAGCATAAAAACATAGGAATAAATATGAAAGGGATTATAAATATAGAAAATAAAATAATTTGTATTATAAACCTTATAAGAAAAAACGATTTAAGAGATATAAGAATAATTCTGAGACTAGAAGAAAATTTAGAGGCAAGAGAAAGTTTAGAAAAAGCAGAAATTTAAATCCTATAGAATCGAATAAAACTAAAGAAGAAGCAGTAAAAGACTGTAAATGTTGGAATTGCGATGAAAATGACACTATGCAAATAAGTGCCCAAAGTTAAAGAAAAAAGGAGTAAAATATATGAATACTGAATAGTTCATAATGAGTTTGAGACAGATTAAAAAAGATAATAATAACTGGTATAATTATGAAGAGTTTTACATCAGTGAAACAGATAGATCAAAGAATATAGGTTATATTAACCAATACTCTAGTGAAAGTAGTTCTGAGTAAAATGAACCCACTAGAAAAAGAAAAAATAAAATTGATAAGAGAAAGAGATTACTGGATACAATGCGAAAGATATACGTGACAAAAATTGATTATAACTTCAGCAGTTAATGAAACAGAAAGTATCTATTACAATTATAGATATAGTAAGATTACCAAAAGACTTGGAAAAATAAGAGAAAGAATAAATGAGATACATTGGCAACAAATTGAAATTGCTAGACTCATAGAAGAAGCTATGAGAAATGAGGCTACAAGATTAGAAGTAAAGGAATATGAGCAAGATGAAGAGCTCCAAAGAAGATTAAATGAATATGACACTCATCAACAATAATTTCAGATATCTGAAACTAATGTTTGAGCTATTTTCTTAGCAGGAATAACAATGTCAACCAGCAAAGATTTTGAAGAATACATAACCAAGGCTATGAAGCATATTATCCATACCAATGAGATAATGATTACAAAGTTACAAGAAAATACCCAGAGTATCAACAGCCTAACAGAAGCCATACAAGACTTCACAAAACTAAAAATCCTACAAAAAGAAGACCAACAGAAAAAACCGACTATACAACCAATACATCAAAAAACCTTCACACCATTCTTATCAAAACTAGCAACCACGCCATCATCGATACCCTCAACATCAGCAGCTGTATCAATGGCAGATACACTGAAATATAAACCAGAACTGATTAGTGCTTACGAAAAGATTAATTAATTTTATGATTACAAGACTAATGCTGATATTGTACGCAGTGCCAAGCTGAGTAAATATCCAAGGTTTATTTGCAGTGAAAGAGCAAATCCGATTATTGTGGAAAGACTATTCACATACGGATTTATTGACAAAATTATTACAGATGATAAGATGATCAACCTCACCAGACTACCACAGATTATCACCAGATCAACGGAGCTTATGATGGGGTCCTTTGGAAAAGGGATTTATGGAATACAAATACTAGACACATCAACCGATTTAAAAGGTAAGCCAATTGTTATATGTCAAATATTTAAGACAGGAAGGAACAACACCATCAACGGGGATGACAAGAATTTGAACATGAAAATTCCCTGTACACTGGAAAAATTCCAAGACTGGCTTAGTGCTAAAAGAGTATTTGGATTACTGACATTAAAAACAAGAATAGAAGACATGCTGAGAAACCGAAAAGCATCCGTAATTGGATCTTCCAAAGGAGGAGACGTAGAGGAAATAATGACCCTCTATTATGACAATGACATAGAAGTTAAAGAGACTACCGAATTAACTCTATTATTAGACAAGATTACCAATCTAAAGCATACCCATGCAGATGAGACTATTCGCCATTATAAGACTATGATAGAACAAAAGAAAAGACCAATGATAAAAATTGAGACGGCATTATCGTCTAGTGTAATATAAAAAAAGAGCAAAGTCCTGATCCTTTTGAATAAGGAAGGAAAAATGATAATTTTTGAAAAAGTCCTGATCCTTTTGAATAACGAAGGAAAAATGATTTTTATCCTGACCCTTTTGACTAAGGAGGGAAAAATTGACTACTTTTTGCAGGTACCGAATTATGGCCTTATGGCCCAAAGATTATCACAAGTATCATGTAGATTCATCTGCGTGAAACTTAAAAGAGGCTTACGACCCAAACAGATTATGGCCCAACGTAGTGTTTTATACGACGGTAAAGCCCAAAAAGATTACTTTGCAGGGAATATGTAGTTTACTATGTATAACCCTATTGATTACTGGTCAGGGAATATGTAGATTCATCTATGTATAACCCAAAAAAGAGGCTTAACCGCCCAAACAGATTAGGAGCCTAACAGCCCAACAGATTATCATGGCAGGGAACATGTAGATTAATCTACTTGTAACCCAAGAAAAAGAGGTCTTACGGACCCAAAAAAGATTATGGCCCAACGTAGTCTTTCATACTACGGTAAAGCCCAAAACTGATTAGGAGCCTCACGGCCCAAAAAGATTATTATGATAGGAAATGTGTAGTTTTACTACGTATAACCCACAAAAGAGATCTTATGGATCCAAAAAGAATATGGCCCAACGTAGTTTCAACTCTGATAAAGCCCAAACAAAAGAGCCCTTAGTGCCCAAAACAGATTATGGCCTCACGGCCCAAAAATAATTATCAAGTTACTATTGATTACAAAAGAGATATTTTCAAACAAAAATCAGCCGAACAGCTGGAAAGGACTAAACTGGAAAGCAGCCCGACAAGAAAATGACATTTGATAAGGACATCTTACCAAAAGTCATGCAGAATGGACAGCTGGAGAATAGGCGTATAACGACAAGAACAGATTTGATAAAATAGCCGCATAACGACAAAAGCAGATTTGAAAAAGAAGAAGACCACAAAACAACTTTACGGAAAGTAGCAGACAAGGCACTGTAGCCTTTATGACTTTTTGAAAAGATTTTTTGTCTAACACTATTTACTTTACGACTTTTGATTAAAGATGAATAGTTGATCAGCCGAGGTTATCTATAAAAGGAGCCTCTTGTAAATACGAACATTCATTCGAAATTTGAAAGACACTTGATACAACTCTTTGAAAAAGAAAACACTCTCAAATGTTCAACTAACAACCTTTAGTCTATAATCCGATATCATCCAAGAACACCATAAGATTAATCGAATACCAACCAAGAACAACAAAATATTAATCTTATATCAACCAAGAGTATCATAAGAACAAAGATTAAGATACTTTGAGAACTCATGATTAGAACCATACTGGTAGGAACACATCGGTATTTCCAACGATTATCAGAAGATACCTGTAACTGCATCTCCCCTAGACTTACGTTGAGCCGATACCCGCAGTAAGGGGGACGTTAGGGAGGCATGTCCGTAGGTGGGTTGAGAACTACTTCGGTGATCTGAGAATCTGAAGAAAGGTATGTGTTTAAACCATATGTTTCTAATTATGATTTCGATAAGTATATTATCTTATTGTTATGATACTTGGACGTTGATAATAGATTACTGTTGTGATGTTTGAATGTTGATATAGATTATATTATGATGTTTGAATGTTTGATAGAAGATTATAGACTATAAATTAAAAAAACTGAACATGAACCCAAGAGTACCGAACTGATTATCAAGATTACCAACTCGATTACATGCTTATTATTTGATTAACTCTGAAAAAAGTTTAAGTATAAATAATACCGTCTATATTCTAACCTCTAGGGCTTATTATATGATGAAAAGATCCGCAGTACATCCCGTACGCAATTCTGTATGGGCTGTACTGCGGATCTTTTCATCATCTAATAAACCCTAGAGGTCGGAATATAGACGGTATTCTTTATACTTAAACTTTTTTCAGAGTTAATCAAATAATAAGCATGTAATCGGGTTGGTAATCTTGATAATCGGTTAGGTACTCTTGGGTTCATGTTCATATTTTTAATTTATAGTCTATAATCTCCTATCAAACATTCAAACATCATAATATAATCTATATCAACATTCAAACATCATAACAGTAATCTAATATCAACGTCCAAGTATCATAACAATAAGATAATATACTTATCGAAATCATAATTTGAAACACATGGTTTAAACACATACCTTTCTTCAGATTCTCAAATCATCGAAGTAGTTCTCAACCCACCTATGGACATGCCTCCCTAACGTCCTCCTGACTGCGGGTATCGGCTCAACGTAAGTCCAGGGGAGATGCAAGCTACGTATCCTCTCGATAATCGCTTGAAATACCGATGTGTTCCTACCAGTATGGTTCTAATCATGAGTTCTCAAAGTATCTTAATCTTTGTTCTTATGATACTCTTGGTTGATATAAGATTAGTATTATGTTGTTCTTGGTTGGTATTCGATTAATCTTATGGTGTTCTTGGATGATATCGGATTATAGACTAAAGGTTGTTAGTTGAACATTTGAGAGTGTTTTCTTTTTCAAAGAGTTGTATCAAGTGTATTTCAAATTTTGAATGAATGTTCGTCTTTACAAGAGGCTCCATTTATAGATAACCTCGGCTGATCAACTATTCATCTTTAATCAAAAGTCGTAAAGTAAATAGTCTTAGACAAAAAATCTTTTCAAAAAGTCATAAAGGCTACAGTGCCTTGTCTGTTACTTTCGTAAAGTTGTTTTGTCATCTTCTTCTTTTTCAAATCTGCTTTTGTCGTTATACGTCTATTCTGTCAAATCTGTTCTTGTCGTTATACGGCTATTCTCCAGTTGTCCATTCTGCATGACTTTTGGTAAGATGTCCTTATCAAATGTCATTTTCTTGTCGGCCGCTTCGATTAGTCCTTTCCAAATTTTGATTTTTTTTTTTGAAAATATCTCTTTTGTAATCAATAGTAACTTGATAATTATTTTTGGGTCGTGAGGCCATAATCTGTTTTGGGCACTAAGGCCTCTTTTGTTTGGGCTTTTCCGTAGTTGAAACTACGTTGGGCCATATTCTTTTTGGATCCATAAGATCTCTTTTGTGGGTTATACGTAGTAAAACTACACATTCCCTATCATAATAATCTTTTTGGGCCGTGAGGCTCCTAATCAGTTTTGGGCTTTACCGTTGTATGAAAGACTACGTTGGGCCATAATCTTTTTTGGGTCCGTAAGACCTCTTTTTCTTGGGTTACAAGTAGATTAATCTACATGTTCCCTGCCATGATAATTTGTTGGGCCGTTAGGCTCCTAATCTGTTTGGGCGGTTAAGCCTCTTTTTTGGGCTATACATAGATGAATCTACATATTCACTGACCAGTAATCAATAGGGTTATACATAGTAAACTACATATTCCTTGCAAAGTAATCTTTTTGGGCTTTACCGTAGTATAAAATACTACGTTGGGCCATAATATGTTTGGGCCGTAAGCCTCTTTTAAGTTTCACGCAGATGAATCTACATGATACTTGTGATAATCTTTGGGCCATAAGGCCATAATTCGTTACCTGCAAAAAGTAGTCAATTTTTCCCTCCTTATTTAAAAGGATCAGGATAAAAATCATTTTTCCCTCCTTATTCAAAAGGATCAGGACTTTTCCAGATTTCTCTGAATTATTCATTTTAATAATGTGATGGGTAATTTTTCAACAAGTAATCAACAACTCTAATGCTGGTATCTCTTTGGTTTAATAATTATTTGATATATTCGATAGTTCTATAAATACTAACCATTTTATTAACTATTACTTGTCTGACTATTATTTTTCCATAGTCATCTAATAATTCAGAGGGTTTCATCTCATCATAGTAAAGAAGTTCTTTCCACGCTAGACTCATCTTTCCCAAAAGGATATTCTTTTCTATTGTGTATTGTAATCTGTCTTTACTCAGTCTTCGAATCTGTTCAAATGAAGGATGGGTTTTCATACTGCACTTGCTAATCCTTGGATATTTCTGCATAAAATATCAGGGTTAATCATAAAAACTATTAATCAGTTTCTTCCATAGTCTTGGCAAAAAGTCTTTGTTGTTAATCATCATTGTGGTACCTGCTAAGAAAATCAGCTAAAATATTCTTAGTTCCAGATATATTTTTCACAATAAAATCATAGCAATAAAAAAACGATTGCCATTTTCTTCGTCTATCCAATTCTGGTAAAGGATCTATTCTGTTTGTAATAAAGGCCTTTACCTGAGTATTATCTGTTCTAACAATGAATTTTACTGGTAGTAAATGGTAATGAAACCTTTTTATTCCAAATTTTACTGCCAATAATTCTTTTTCGTTTATATGATAATTCTTTTCATTGGGTTTCCACGTTCCTCCTCCGTATCCACAAATTAATCTTTTTCCCTTATCAATATCTTCTTTATCATATGCTATTAGGACTGCTCCCCATCCTATGTCGCTAGCATCAGTAAAGAGTTCTAATTGATCTTGATTTGTTGGTACTCTGTGTTTTGGTAATGATTTTACCTTTTCTTTAATCTGGTTAATAGCCTTGGTATGCTCTTCTTTCCATTCAAAGGTTACATCTTTTTTAATCAAATCTTGCAGTGGTTTTCTTAGATATGGTAAATCTTTTATATGATCTGAGGCATAATTTATGACTCCTAAGAATTGCTGCACTTCTCTTTTATTCTCTAATCTATCTTTAAATTTTTTTATTTTTGTCACAACATGTTCCTGTAATTGTATTCCTTCATTAGCTACAATGTATCCTAAAAATTCAATGCTATTTTTGAATATTTTAGATTTCTTTTCAGATAGCAATATTCCATGTTGATTTATCGTTTCAATGAATTGTTCTATATGCTTAATATGATCTTCTAAATTATCACTATAGACCAATATATCATCCACATATATTATACAGAAATCTGCCAGTTTTCTGAATACCTGGTCCATTCTTCTTTGAAATATCTGTGGAGCATTTTTTAATCCCATGGGTAGTACGTTCCATTCATAGTGTCCTTGAGGAGCACTAAATGATGTTAAAGCTCTTGATTCGTTGGTTAGCTTTATCTGCCAAAATCCGCTTTTACAGTCGAACTTACTGAACCAATTTTTATTCCCTAATCTGTTGATAAGGTTTCTTTTATAAGGTAGAAAGTAACCATCAAAAATAGTGTTTTTATTCAATTCTCTGTAATCAATCACCATTCTAGCTTTTCCTCATTTTTGCTCGTTATGTTTCCTTACTAAAAAGGCTGGGCTACTGTGTGGGCTTTTACTCTCTCTAATAATCTTCATTTCAATTAGTTCCTTAATCTGGGTTTCAAACTCTTTTTGGTCTGTTGGACTATACCTTATAGGTTTTGTCCTAACTGTATCATTAGGATCAATTAATTTTATTTCTCCATAAATTTTTTCTTTTTCCCAAAGTTGCATTGGGTTTTCTCCAAAATTGTTTTTTAATCTATTAAGATATTTTTCTTTTAATAATTCCAAATTATTATTCCTTTCCATTTTTATAGTACATAATCTTAGAGTATTCACTGGTAATATTCTTTTTAGTATTATCCATTTGTTACAGGGAGCTTGTAGACTAAACGTGTTTTTGTTTATCACTTGGGTTTTAAAGTAATCTAGGAAATTGTTTCCTAATAAGACCTGTTGTTTCATATTATTCAGCTAGTATACTATTGGTTGTCTGAAAATAGTCTTTCCTAGTTTAATCCTTACATTTTCGGCTATAATGTCTAATTCTTTTGTCTGTTCATCGAATCCTGACACTTTTGCTCTATGTATTCTGGATCTCTTCCACTTATGGGATTCTAATACGTTTTTTCTAGCTAGACATATGTCTGCCCCAATATCTATAAATATCTTTTGTTTTATCATTTTATTTGGTTTATATTCTATATATGCTTCTATATGTATTGCTACCATTTTAATCAGTTTATGTCGTATACATCTTTCGTATTGTAGAGTGTTGGTTAATATAACCTATATTCTCTGATCTATCTGTTTCACTGATGTAAAACTCTTCATAATTATACCAGTTATTCTTGAATATTTCAGACTTCTTTTCAGATAAAAGTATTCCATGTTGTTTTACAGTGTCTATGAATTGTTCTAAATGTTTAATGTGATCTTTTAAATCATTACTATAAATTAATATGTCATCCACATATTAATCAGGATTATTTATTCGTTGTTTCCATCCATTACCCATATCTATCCAAATTTTACTAAACTTATTACATTGCTTTTCTAATCGTTCTATATCATTTTCTAATTTTATTTCCTTTGCACTGTATTCTAAGTATTTTAACGTCCAAGTATCATAACAATAAGATAATATACTTATCGAAATCATAATTAGAAACACATGGTTTAAACACATACCTTTCTTCAGATTCTCAGATCACCGAAGTAGTTCTCAACCCACCTACGGACATGCCTCCCTAACGTCCTCCTGACTGCGGGTATCGGCTCTGATACCAAATTCTGTACGGGTCTGTACTGCGGATATTTTCATCATCTAATAACCCCTAGAGGTCGGAATATAGACGGTATTCAAATTGTGTATGAGTCTGTACTGCAGATCTTTTTATCATCTAATAACCCCTAGAGGTCGGAATATAGACGGTATTCTTTATACTTAAACTTTTTCAGAGTTAATCAAATAATAAGCATGTAATCGAGTTGGTAATCGGTTAGGTACTCTTGGGTTCATGTTCAGCTTTTTTAATTTATAGTCTATAATCTCCTATCAAATATTCAAACATCATAATATAATCTATATCAACATTCAAACATCATAACAGTAATCTAATATCAACGTCCAAGTATCATAACAATAAGATAATATACTTATCGAAATCATAATTTGAAACACATGGTTTAAACACATACCTTTCTTCAGATTCTCAAATCATCGAAGTAGTTCTCAACCCACCTACGGACATGCCTCCCTAACGTCCTCCTGACTGCGGGTATCGGCTCAACGTAAGTCCAGGGGAGATGCAGTTACGGGTATCCTCTGATAATCGTCGGAAATACCGATGTGTTCCTACCAGTATGGTTCTAATCATGAGTTCTCAAAGTATCTTAATATTTGTTCTTATGATACTCTTGGTTGATATAAGATTAGTATTATGTTGTTCTTGGTTGGTATTCGATTAATCTTATGGTGTTCTTGGATGATATCGGATTATAGACTAAAGGTTGTTAGTTGAACATTTGAGAGTGTTTTCTTTTTCAAAGAGTTGTATCAAGTGTCTTTCAAATTTCGAATGAATGTTCGTATTTACAAGAGGCTCCTTTTATAGATAACCTCGGCTGATCAACTATTCATCTTTAATCAAAAGTCGTAAAGTAAATAGTCTTAGACAAAAAATCTTTTCAAAAAGTCATAAAGGCTACAGTGCCTTGTCTGCTACTTTCGTAAAGTTGTTTTGTCATCTTCTTCTTTTTCAAATCTGCTTTTGTCGTTATACGTCTATTCTGTCAAATCTGTTCTTGTCGTTATACGGCTATTCTCCAGCTGTCTATTCTGCATGACTTTTGGTAAGATGTCCTTATCAAATGTCATTTTCTTGTCGGGCTGCTTTCATGTTTAGTCCTTTCCAGCTGTTCGGCTGATTTTTATTTGAAAATATTTCTTTTGTAATCAATAGTAACTTGATAATTATTTTTGGGCCGTGAGGCCATAATCTGTTTTGGGCACTAAGGCCTCTTTTGTTTGGGCTTTACCATAGTTGAAACTACGTTGGGCCATATTCTTTTTGGATCCATAAGATCTCTTTTGTGGGTTATACGTAGTAAAACTACACATTTCCTATCATAATAATCTTTTTGGGCCGTGAGGCTCCTAATCAGTTTTGAGCTTTACCGTAGTATGAAAGACTACGTTGGGCCATAATCTTTTTGGGTCCGTAAGACCTCTTTTTCTTGGGTTACAGGTAGATTAATCTACATGTTCCCTGCCATGATAATCTGTTGGGCCGTTAGGCTCCTAATCTGTTTGGGCGGTTAAGCCTTTTTTTTGGGTTATACATAGATGAATCTACATATTCCCTGACCAGTAATCAATAGGGTTATACATAGTAAACTACATATTCCCTGCAAAGTAATCTTTTTCGGCTTTACCGTAGTATAAAACACTACGTTGGGCCATAATCTGTTTGGGCCGTAAGCCTCTTTTAAGTTTCACGCAGATGAATCTACATGATTCTTGTGATAATCTTTGGGCCATAAGGCCATAATTCCGTACCTGCAAAAAGTAATCAATTTTTCCCTCCTTATTCAAAAGGATGAGGGTAAAAATTATTTTTTCTTCCTTATTCAAAAGGGTCAGGACTTTTTCAAAAATTATCATTTTTTCCCTCCTTATTCAAAAGGATCAGGACTTTGCTCTTTTTTTATACTTACATTAGACGATGATGCCGTCTCAGTTCTTATCATTGGTCTTTTCTTTTGTTCTATCATATTCTTATAATGGCGAATAGTCTCCTCTGCATGGGTATGCTTTAGATTGGTAATCTTGTCTAATAATAGAGTTAATTCGGTAGTATCTTTAACTTCTATGTCATTGTCATAATAGAGGGTCATTATTTCCTCTACGTCTCCTCCTTTGGAAGATCCAATTACGGATGCTTTCCGGTTTCTCAGCATGTCTTCTATTCTTGTTTTTAATGTCAGTAATCCAAATACTCTCTTAGCACTAAGCCAGTCTTGGAATTTTTCCATCGTACATGGAATTTTCATGTTCAAATTCTTGTCATCCCCGCTAATAGTGTTGTTCCTTCCTGTCTTAAATATTTGACATATAACAATTGGTTTACCTTTTAAATCAGTTGATGCGTCTAGTATTTGTATTCCGTAAATCCTTTTTCCAAAGGACTCCATCATAAGCTCCGTTGATCTGGTGATAATCTGTGGTAGTCTGGTGAGGTTGATCATCTTATCATCTGTAATAATTTTGTCAATAAATCCGTATGTGAATAGTCTTTCCACAATAATCGAATTTGCTCTTTCACTGCAAATAAACCTTGGATATTTACTCGACAGCGCTGCGTACAATATCAGCATTAGTCTTGTAATCATAAAATTAATTAATCTTTTCGTAAGCACTAATCAGTTCTGGTTTATATTTTAGTGTATCTGCCATTGATACATCTGCTGATGTTGAGGGTATCGATGATGGCATGGTTGCTAGTCTTGATAAGAATGGTGTGAAGGTTTTTTGATGTATTGGCTGTATAGTCAGTTTTTTCTGTTGGTCTTCTTTTTGTAGGATTTTTAGTTTTGAGAAGTCTTGTATGGCTTCTGTTAGGCTATTGATACTCTGGGTATTTTCTTGTAACTTTGTAATCATTATCTCATTGGTATGGATAAGCTACTGCATAGCCTTGGCTATGTATTCTTCAAAATCTTTGCTGGTTGACATTGTTATTCCTGCTAAGAAAATAGCTCAAACATTAGTTTCAGATATCTGAAATTATTGTTGATGAGTGTCATATTCATTTAATCTTCTTTGGAGCTCTTCATCTTGCTCATATTCCTTTACTTCTAATCTTGCAGCCTCATTTCTCATAGCTTCTTCTATGAGTCTAGCTATTTCAATTTGTTGCCAATGTATCTCATTTATTCTTTCTCTTATTTTTCCAAGTCTTTTGGTAATCTTACTATATCTATCATTGTAATAGATACTTCCTATTTCATTAACTGCTGAAGTTATAATCAATTTTTGTCGCGTATATCTTTCGCATTGTATCCAGTAATCTCTTTCTCTTATCAATTTTATTTTTTCTTTTTCTAGTGGGTTCATTTTACTCAGAACTACTTTCACTAGAGTGTTGGTTAATATAACCTATATTCTCTGATCTATCTGTTTCACTGATGTAAAACTCTTCATAATTATACCAGTTATTATTATCTTCTTTAATCTGTCTCAAACTCATTATGAACTGTTCAGTATTCATATATTTTACTCTCTTTTTCTTTAACTTTGGGCACTTATTTGCATAGTGTCCTTTTTCATCACAATTCCAACATTTACAATCTTTTACTCCTTCTTCTTTAGTTTTATTTGATTCTATAGGATTTAAATTTCTGCTTTTCCTAAATTTTCTCTTTCCTTTAAATTTTCTTCTAGTCTCAGAATTATTCTTATATCTCTTAAATCTTTTCTTCTTATAAGGTTTATGATACGAATTATTCTCTTTTCTATATTTATAATCCCTTTCATATTTATTCCTATGATTTTTATGCTTCTTATATTTTTCTTCTTCGTCGCATCCAAATTTTAATCTTCTTTCTGTGAATCCACAGATTTCTCTTAATCCTATCTTCTTATCTTTTTTAGTCTTATGTTGTAATCGATATTCTTCACATTTTCTCATTAGATAAGCTCTTAGAACTCTTATTCTTTCTCCTAGAGTATTCTCTTTAGGTTCCAACTGAACGTATTCTTTTGATATTTCAATATTATACGGTATAGGTAAATTGTCATAATATAACTGTTGGTAAATTACTCCTTCTTCGGGTAAGAATCTAGCTTCATAAAAGAATTTACTAAAGTTAATCGTATATTCTGGTAGCTTATCAATTCTACAACATTTCAAGTTATTCAGGTTCATTATAATCTCTGTTTTTCTTTCTGTTAATACATTTTCTCTGGCTACTAACCATTTTTCACCTAAAAATTCTCTTTTTAGTAATAAGTCAAATATCATCAGCATTGACTTCCAATCTGTCGCATGACTTAATACTTCACCTCTTAGCTGGTATGCTATTGACTCTATCCAGTATGCTGCTTTTCCGATTATAGTCTTTGATATTAAATCATACATATAATCTAGGTTTTCTGCTTGCATACTATTCATTAATGCAATATATATTCCTAAATTCCAATCGGTTATTCTTCTTCCTATTACTTGTTCATCGTAAACATTATACAATTCTAAAAAATATCCATTATAGTTTACTCCTTGGGTCATAGATCCTACAAACTCTTTAAATTCAGCTTGTTAACCTATAGGTATGTGATCTGGTAGTCTTGTTCTTCTTCTCGTTACTATGTCTAGATTAGGGTCAACTAGTTCTTCTTCAGGGTAATCGTTTGCATCTTCATTTATTATATCTTCTGATTCTACTTCAGTTTCTACCTGTCCATTGTATTCATTTTCTAAATCACTGTCAGGCTCTTCTTCTATTATAGCATTTACTCTTTTTTCACTTTTTAATGCTTTTAATATTTGCTCATTTTCTTTTATTAACTCAGTATTCTCAGAATTTTCTTTTTCTATAAATTCTACCACTTGTAATTCTTGGCTAGTCTGTTTATCACTGTCACTCTGTTTATCCGAGCTCTCCTCAGATCTTTTAACGCTGCTAGTCTCATCGCTAGATCTTGTTATTTTTACTTTCTTTTTTCCTTATAATCTTTTAAGCATTACATTAAAAATACGTACTTCTTCTCTAAGTTCTGAAACTTCTTGTTTTACTTCTTTAAGTTCTTCTTTAGTCTCTTTTAATTCTACCTTAGTTTCCTTTAGTAGTATTTTCGAGTCTAAATATTTTCTCTTATACTTTTTATATTTTTCGAACCATTCTTCGTTATTATTTAATCTTAACTTTAAATTCTCAGCTTTTAATTATTTTATCTGTTGATCTTGTTTCTCTATTCTTAGAATTAAATATTCATAAGTAGTTTTTTCTACTTCTTTTAAGGGTAATCTTTCCGCTTTTGGTAATTTTTCCTTTATCGGTTTAGATCTCATAGGCTCGTATTTATATCTTTCTCTTTCTATAATTTGTTTTCCATGTTTTTTCAAACTATAAAGATGGTCTTATCAGGAGAAATATATTCACAACTAAAATACTTAGAATACAGTGCAGAGGAAATATTTATGGATTTTAATACTCGAACGATTACACCATCGAGAAGATTAATACAAAGAGTAGAAGGATCTAGATTAAGTATAGCTAGAGAACCATTAAAGAACAATTTACCAAGAATACAGCCTAGGACAATAGATTTGATGAATATAGATAGCAATAGAATAAAGATGAAAGTTATAATATTTAAAAATATGATAACAATAGATGGAATAGCAGAAATAAATACTGGAGCGACTAGAAGTTTTACACACATGAGTAAAATAAATGAGGAAGAATGTGATATAATAGAACCACAGACATACAATTACCGTGAAAATGAAAGAGAGATAATAATTACCAAGAGTGTAAATTTAAGATTCAAAATCCAGGATTTAGAATATAAGATTAACATTGGAGTAATAGAATACGACAGTCTTAATGAATTATTATTAGGAAGCGATTTCCTGACTATGATAAATTATAAGATAAATAACAATGGAATAGAAATAAATGATCAAGGAAAAACTAGATTTATAAATAAAATATGAATATACAAACTTTAGAGACGGTCTTATCAGGAGAAACATTAGAAATTACAGAATACTGATGAACCAAAACGAAAAAATAACTGCGTTACACGAAGAAATTATACTAAAAGAAAAAATGAAAAGCATATTATTGTTAATAGATGAAATAAAAGATAATCAGACTAAAACTCAACAACTGATTAGAGAAGAATTGACTAACTTATGGAACGTATCTGAAATACCTACGTTTAAGTTAATATTAGAAAAGCTTAATATGTTATTAGAGGAAAAGAGTAAAGGAAAAGAGTAGAAATTAACACTCAAGCGAGTACTAGCAAAGAAAAGACTATAGTAAAAACAAATACCCTTAAACCAGAAATTGTACCAATAGATGCTTGGAGAAGGAGTAAAATACCGATTATGGTCGACATATCTAAGATTAAACCTAGACTATCAAAAGTTGTAACAGAAACCTTAGACAGATTAGTGATATTGAATAAAGAAGGAAAATTCTAATGGAACCTAGCGCGATTACGTTTTTGAAAAAACATGGAAAAGAGATTATAGAAAGAGAAAGATATAAACACGAGCCTATGAGATCTAAACCGATAAAGGAAGAATTACCAAAAGAGGAAAGATTACCTTTAAAAGAAGTAGAAAAACTACCTATGAATACTTAATTCTAAGAATAGAGAAGCAAGATCGTGAGATAAAAGAATTAAAAGCGAGAATTTAAAGTTAAGATTAAATAATAACGAAGAATGGTACGAAAAATATAAAAAGTATAAGAGAAAATATTTAGACTCAAAAATACTCTAAGGAAACTAAGGTAGAATTAAAAGAGACTAAAGAAGAACTTAAAGAAGTAAAACAAGAAGTTTAGAACTTAGAGAAGAAGTCGTATTTTAATGAGCGGTTAAAAAGATTAAAAGGAAAAAAGAAAGTAAAAATAACAAGATCTAGCGATGAGACTAGCAGCGTTAAAAGATCTGAGGAGAGCTCGGATAAACATAGTGACAGTGATAAACAGACTAGCCAAGAATTACAAGTGGTAGAATTTATAGAAAAAGAAAATTCTGAGAATACTGAGTTAATAAAAGAAAATGAGCAAATATTAAAAGCATTAAAAGTGAAAAAAGAGTAAATGCTATAATAGAAGAAGAGCTTGACAGTGATTTAGAAAATTAATACAATGGACAGGTAGAAACTGAAGTAGAATCAGAAGATATAATAAATGAAGATGCAAACGATTACCCTGAAGAAGAACTAGTTGACCCTAATCTAGACATAGTAACGAGAAGAAGAACAAGACTACCAGATCACATACATATAGGTCAACAAGCTGAATTTAAAGAGTTTGTAGGATCTATGACCCAAGGAGTAAACTATAATGGATATTTTTTAGAATTGGATAATGTTTACGATGAACAAGAAATAGGAAGAAGAATAAATGATTGGAATTTAGGAATGTATATTGCATTAATGAATAGTATGCAAGCAGAAAACCTAGATTATATGTATGATTTAATAACAAAGACTATAATCGGAAAAACAGCATACTGGATAGAGTCAATAGCATACCAGCTAAGAGGAGAAGTATTAAGTCATGCGACAGATTGGAAGTCAATGCTGATGATATTTGACTTATTACTAAAAAGAGAATTTTTAGGTGAAAAATGGTTAGTAGCCAGAGAAAACGTATTAGCAGAAAGAAAACTGAGATTATAATGAACTTGAATAACATGAAATGTTGTAGAATTGATAAGTTACCAGAATATACGATTAGCTTTAGTAAATTCTTTTATGAAGCTAGATTCTTACCCGAAGAAGGAATAATTTACCAACAGTTATATCACGACCATTTACCTATACCGTATAACATTGAAATATCAAAAGAATACGTTCAGTTGGAACCTTAAGAAAATACTCTAGGAGAAAGAATAAGAGTTCTAAGAGCTTATCTAATGAGAAAATGCGAAGAATATCGATTACAGCAAAAGATTAAAAAAGATAAGAAGATAGGATTAAGAGAAATCAGTGGATTCACAGAAAGAAGATTAAAATTTGGATGCGACGAAGAAGAAAAATATAAGAAGCATAAAAAGCATAGGAATAAATATGAAAGGGATTATAAATATAGAAAATAAAATAATTTGTATTATAAACCTTATAAGAAAAAAAGATTTAAGAGATATAAGAATAATTCTGAGACTAGAAGAAAATTTAGAGGCAAGAGAAAGTTTAGAAAAAGCAAAAATTTAAATCCTATAGAATCGAATAAAACTAAAGAAGAAGCAGTAAAAGACTGTAAATGTTGGAATTGCGATGAAAATGACACTATGCAAATAAGTGCCCAAAGTTAAAGAAAAAAGGAGTAAAATATATGAATACTGAATAGTTCATAATGAGTTTGAGACAGATTAAAAAAGATAATAATAACTGGTATAATTATGAAGAGTTTTACATCAGTGAAACAGATAGATCAAAGAATATAGGTTATATTAACCAACACTCTAGTGAAAGTAGTTCTGAGTAAAATGAACCCACTTGAAAAATAAAAAATAAAATTGATAAGAGAAAGAGATTACTGGATACAATGCGAAAGATATACGTGACAAAAATTGATTATAACTTCAGCAGTTAATGAAACAGAAAGTATCTATTACAATTATAGATATAGTAAGATTACCAAAAGACTTGGAAAAATAAGAGAAAGAATAAATGAGATACATTGGCAACAAATTGAAATAGCTAGACTCATAGAAGAAGCTATGAGAAATGAGGCTACAAGATTAGAAGTAAAGGAATATGAGCAAGATGAAGAGCTCCAAAGAAGATTAAATGAATATGACACTCATCAACAATAATTTCAGATATCTGAAACTAATGTTTGAGCTATTTTCTTAGCAGGAATAACAATGTCAACCAGCAAAGATTTTGAAGAATACATAGCCAAGGCTATGCAGCAGCTTATCCATACCAATGAGATAATGATTACAAAGTTACAAGAAAATACCCAGAGTATCAACAGCCTAACAGAAGCCATACAAGACTTCTCAAAACTAAAAATCCTACAAAAAGAAGACCAACAGAAAAAACCGACTATACAGCCAATACATCAAAAAACCTTCACACCATTCTTATCAAAACTAGCAACCATGCCATCATCGATACCCTCAACATCAGCAGTTGTATCAATGGCAGATACACTGAAATATAAACCAGAACTGATTAGTGCTTACGAAAAGATTAATTAATTTTATGATTACAAGACTAATGTTGATATTGTACGCAGTGCCAAGCTGAGTAAATATCCAAGGTTTATTTGCAGTGAAAGAGCAAATTCGATTATTGTGGAAAGACTATTCACATACGGATTTATTGACAAAATTATTACAGATGATAAGATGATCAACCTCACCAGACTACCACAGATTATCACCAGATCAACGGAGCTTATGATGGAGTCCTTTGGAAAAGGGATTTATGGAATACAAATACTAGACGCATCAACTGATTTAAAAGGTAAACCAATTGTTATATGTCAAATATTTAAGACAGGAAGGAACAACACCATCAACGGGGATGACAAGAATTTGAACATGAAAATTCCCTATACACTGGAAAAATTCCAAGACTGGCTTAGTGCTAAAAGAGTATTTGGATTACTGACATTAAAAACAAGAATAGAAGACATGCTGAGAAACCGGAAAGCATCCGTAATTGGATCTTCCAAAGGAGGAGACGTAGAGGAAATAATGACCCTCTATTATGACAATGACATAGAAGTTAAAGATACTACCGAATTAACTCTATTATTAGACAAGATTACCAATCTAAAGCATACCCATGCAGAGGAGACTATTCGCCATTATAAGAATATGATAGAACAAAAGAAAAGAACAAAAGAAAAGATCAATGATAAGAACTGAGACGGCATCATCGTCTAATGTAAGTATAAAAAAAGAGCAAAGTCCTGATCCTTTTGAATAAGGAGGGAAAAAATGATAATTTTTGAAAAAGTCCTGACCCTTTTGAATAAGGAGGAAAAAATGATTTTTACCCTGATCCTTTTGAATAAGGAGGGAAAAATTGATTACTTTTTGCAGGTACGGAATTATGGCCTTATGGCCCAAAGATTATCACAAGAATCATGTAGATTCATCTGCGTGAAACTTAAAAGAGGCTTACGGCCCAAACAGATTATGGCCCAACGTAGTGTTTTATACTACGGTAAAGCCGAAAAAGATTACTTTGCAGGGAATATGTAGTTTACTATGTATAACCCTATTGATTACTGGTCAGGGAATATGTAGATTCATCTATGTATAACCCAAAAAAGAGGCTTAACCGCCCAAACAGATTAGGAGCCTAACGGCCCAACAGATTATCATGGCAGGGAACATGTAGATTAATCTACCTGTAACCCAAGAAAAAGAGGTCTTACGGACCCAAAAAGATTATGGCCCAACGTAGTCTTTCATACTACGGTAAAGCTCAAAACTGATTAGGAGCCTCACGGCCCAAAAAGATTATTATGATAGGAAATGTGTAGTTTTACTACGTATAACCCACAAAAGAGATCTTATGGATCCAAAAAGAATATGGCCCAACGTAGTTTCAACTACAGTAAAGCCCAAACAAAAGAGGCCTTAGTGCCCAAAACAGATTATGGCCTCACGGCCCAAAAATAATTATCAAGTTACTATTGATTACAAAAGAGATATTTTCAAACAAAAATCAGCCGAACAGCTGGAAAGGACTAAACTGGAAAGCAGCCCGACAAGAAAATGACATTTGATAAGGACATCTTACCAAAAGTCATGCAGAATAGACAGCTGGAAAATAGCCGTATAACGACAAGAACAGATTTGACAGAATAGACGTATAACGACAAAAGCAGATTTGAAAAAGAAGAAGACCACAAAACAACTTTACGGAAAGTAGCAGACAAGGCAATGTAGCCTTTACGACTTTTTGAAAAGATTTTTTGTCTAAGACTATTTACTTTACGACTTTTGATTAAAGATGAATAGTTGATCAGCCGAGGTTATCTATAAAAGGAGCCTCTTGTAAAGACGAACATTCATTCGAAATTCAATTCAACTTTGATACAACTCTTTGAAAAAGAAAACACTCTCAAATGTTCAACTAACAACCTTTAGTCTATAATCCGATATCATCCAAGAACACCATAAGATTAATCGAATACCAACCAAGAACAACAAAATACTAATCTTATATCAACCAAGAGTATCATAAGAACAAAGATTAAGATACTTTGAGAACTCATGATTAGAACCATACTGGTAGGAAAACATCGGTATTTCCGACGATTATCAGAGGATACCCGTAACTGCATCTCCCCTGGACTTACGTTGAGCCGATACCCGCAGTCAGGAGGACGTTAGGGAGGCATGTCCGTAGGTGGGTTGAGAACTACTTCGATGATCTGAGAATCTGAAGAAAGGTATGTGTTTAAACCATGTGTTTCAAATTATGATTTCGATAAGTATATTATCTTATTGTTATGATACTTGGACGTTGATATTAGATTACTGTTATGATGTTTGAATGTTGATATAGATTATATTATGATGTTTGAATGTTTGATAGGAGATTATAGACTATAAATTAAAAAGGCTGAACATGAACCCAAGAGTACCTAACCGATTATCAAGATTACCAACCCGATTACATGCTTATTATTTGATTAACTCTGAAAAAAGTTTAAGTATAAAGAATACCGTCTATATTCCGACCTCTAGGGGTTATTAGATGATAAAAAGATCCGCAGTACAAACCCGTACACAATTTGAATTTCTCCAATTTGAGTTGGGTTAAGAGCACAGAATGTATCTACATCATCATCGTCTTCCGAGGAAAGACACAAAATTAGTACATATACCGTTTAAAAATAAAGCCACGCAAAAACTGATTAATAGACAAAAAATTTAAAAATTTACTATTAAGTGGAATATCTATTATTTAGTATGAGTACATGAGCAACATATATCGTTTTACAATGAGATGTTAGCATTTTTTGTTTTATTGAAACTTGGCTCCTTTAGTCAATATCATATACATGTGAAAGCTTTACTCGGTAATAGAGTTATTGTTTGGCTTAAGTTAATAGTTTATTTTCAGATTTGTTTTTGGAAGAACACTTTGATAATTTGGTGTCTATTTGAAGCAAACGTTCATTTGAAAATTGATAATCTTTTCCAGAAAGATTTAATATTGTATCTAATGTTAATTTATTTTGCATTCTTTTAAACATGTTACTTGATTTACGTATCACAATTGGTAATACTTCTTCTTTTTACTGAATAGAATTATTTAATATACCAACTAGAATGTGTTTGGACAAGCTTAAAAAATTGCTTTTTAAACTATAAAGGTTTTAGCTGAAAATCTTGGACTTTTGTGCATTTTCTTTGAACATTCAACCGGTGAAAACATATTCCTTTAGAGCAAATGAGATTGATGATTTTCTGCTCACTTACAATTGGTAACGAAGACAGTTGTTAATTGTGTCCATCATTGATACTTATAAGCAACACTTTGATCTAAATGTAGAATCTAGAATTGTTGGTGTTCTATTGATCACTTCACATGTTATAGGAGTTCAATCAGTTAATCCAATTCTCAAAGTAAGTGCATTTCAAAATCAACTTCCTGTTTTTTTCTAATTTTTTTTGTTGGGCCTTGATAGTTGAAGAGTCTTGTTTCTTATGTAATTTATAAATACTTGCTCCTGTTATCTTATTAGAAAATTTTATTTTTTATTAAATAAAAATACTTATTTTGTTTATGATTTGGTAAGATTTACAAAAAATAAATTAAGAAGACAATGAAAATAAAAGTCAGAGCGAAGAAGGAACACATGTTTAACAATTTATTGATCTTTTGAAGTAGCTCCATAAATAAAAATAACGATAAGAATGTTTTTGTCTTGAGAAAAGTCAATTAGAATCTAGGATAACGTGTTGTGTTAACCGCTTCACTTGTTGTAGGAGCAACCAATTCATTCAATTTTCTAAGCCCCTACGTTTCAAAATCAAGTTTCTGATTTTGTTAATATCTTTTGTTGAGCCTTGTTAGTTCAAGAGTATTGTTTCTTAATTTTTAGATACTTGCTTCAGTTGTCTCATTAGATAATTTGTAAAAATAAAAATTGAGGATACAATGAAAACAAAGATCCTAGTGAAGAAGGAGCCAGGTTTAATGGCTTATTTCTCTGTTAAGATATATCCCTAAATTATACTTTCTCCGTCCTAATTTGTTTGAAGGTTGACCAGTTTGAGGGTCAAACAACTTTATTTTTTACTTAATTTTAAACATATATTTTTTGATTATTTTATAATAAAATTTACATATTTGAAAACTACATAAAAAGTACTATAAGTCTGCATAATTAATAATTCACAATATATGAAAAGAGTTTGATAAAATTATAGTCAAAGAAAGAGTTGTTTGACTCCCAAACTGATCAACCTTCAAATAAATTGGGACAGAGGGAGTAGTAAGATTTAGAGAAAATATACCCTCCATTAAAAAAAATCATTTATACCTCTGTTGTTACACAAATGACTCATATACCATTTTTTGTTGATGGAAGTAAAACAATCAATTTTACTTTTCTTTAATTAAAATAAAAACCACATAAGGGCATATTTAACAAGAAGACGAGTGACAAAATAAATTGGAAGGGCAATAATCCTAAATTAGTCATTGAATTAAAGAGGAAAAACAAATTCTTGTGTGAGAAGGACTAAATATATTCTGAACTGTAACACCCCGTACTTATATGTCAGAATGCGTCGTGAGTAATACAATGTAAACTCATAAGGGTATTGATTCCTTACAAGGATAGCGATGGTTTAAAATAAAGTGTTAGCAATGTATCATAAGGGTTAAAGGTTAAACGAATCGAAGAAGATAAGTTTCGTCGAAAGTCGGCATGTTGGATGAAATACGGTACAAGTTATGGACCGTATATATGTTTTACGGTCTATATTTTTGCATGTGGGCCACCGTAATTCATAACAGAAAGTTGGCAATTGGATCTCCCAATTACGGTACAAAAATATGGTCTGTACATGTGAGATACAGACCGTATCTCTACCGTAACTTGGGATGGTGGAGGTGGTTCTAATCTTATTTAACATGGTGGCAGCTTATGTGAGCACATTTTTCACCTCCAAATTAACCTCTTATGCTCTCTAAAAGTGTAATGACCCGTTTGGTCGTTCAACTCTTTCATGCCTATTGTCCCTAAACTGTCCTTTTGTGACCTTAATTTGGTATTTATAGCTTCCAGAGAGGGGTGGCACACTTCTCGAAGTAAATCAGAATAGTTTCGGAAAGAAAATTCTAAGTTAGAGGTTTCTTCATTTTTGAAATTGACAGGTTTGACCAAAGTTAACTTTTGGATAAACGTGTTTCTTTTTAAGTTTCGTCGATTACATTATGTCCGGAACATCATTTATGACTTAGTCGAGACTTTGGTTTGGGTCCCGAGTCAACCAGGTGCATTTTGGGTACTTGTTTGTCTAAGATTTAAAGATGAGAAAGTTAAGAGATTTTTGTGGAAAAACATGTCGTAATGCCGCCGGATTGGTGTTTTGAGTGCGAGTAAGTTCGTAGCGTCGATTATAGCCTAGTAGCATATTTGGTTTGTCTCCGGGATGTTACACCCCATAATTTCGCATATCGAATATACCTTAAGTCAGGAATCCTAAGATAAGGGAAATGGTTCCATTGGGAAGATTAAGGAATGGTCGAGTTGAAACTCGAAGAAGTCATAAGAGTTTAAAGAATCGTTAAGCTCTTCGTGCTTGCAATCCTTATGTTGAGTGCATCGTGTCAAGCTGATGTAAGATGAAAATAGTATAATGTCCATAAAAAGGATAAGGAAGGCCTTGGGCCAAGATTGGAAGTACATCTAAAAGATTCTGAGTCATACTTGTTGTTTTGCTTACGTTTGAGAACCGATTTAAGTTCTGACGACTTGAGCCCCGTCCCGAAGATCATGTATGACATAAATGGATGTTAAGAAGGTCTATGGATGGTTATAAGTCATTGGGATCAAAATAATAATATCTCGAACAAGTTTGACGAATATCGGCCGATACGCTAGAGCGTTTCGCATCGCGGATAGGATCCGCCTCGTAGAAGGGGGCGCAGGTGGGCTGGGGAATCAAGGCTAGATAACTGCCCTGATATTCCCTTGGATCTGCGGCCGCATATGGCATATGCGGCCGCAAATGCTATCGTACATCTGAAGTTGTGGCCGACCATCTTGATTTATTTAAGCGTCGGTTCGCTCAATAAAGTGTTATGTACGGAAGATGAGAAATACTCTTACCGAATAACGAAGAAGGAAGGGGTTCAAAGTAGCGGTATCAGATTTGATGTAGTAAGTTATGAGAAATTTTTTGGATTAATACGAGAATGTTTAAGAAACTTGGTTACAGAAACTAGATACAACTTAATAAGAAAGGAAGATTTCGTTTGAAACGTTCGCGATCGTAACACCCAAACTCTGTTGAGAAACACAGTGACAGGCAAGCAGAGTATATTCCTAACCATAGATGTCTATTCGATATTAATTTCAAGTGTTGTCATGATGTAAATGTAAAGGTGAGAAGGAACTTACCCCTTTAATGAAGGAACCTCACCTCGCTTCCTATTCATTTGTGGGAGAAATTCCAAGACCAGTGAATTGTTCATAATTTACGTCTTCAAGTGTGACAATGTGAATGTAATAAGAAAGAAACGTATAAGAACCTAATAGAGAGATGGAAGGGAAGGACAAAAGAAAAAATGAACTTGAATAACCCTAACATTTCCGAAACTCCTGACCTATGACGATCATCGTGCAACAGCTTCTCATCATAACCTTATGCTCCATGCCTATGAACTTTTGTCCCAGAAATTCTATCGTAAGATGAAAATTGAAACAAAGGAATGAAAGACATAGGTCTGAGATGTATGACCGTGTGGGGTCGATTATGTACTAATAGTGTTGTTTTTTTGTAACCTTATGAGGAGATAGCTATGGTATCTGATTGCATAACAGGTTGAGATAGTCCTAGGTACAAAAGAACTCTGTTAAAGTTGTCGAAGAATATAAGAATCACTATACCCGGGTGATGATGCCCCAACATTCGAGGATGAATGTTACTAAGGAGGAAGGATGTAACACCCCATAATTTCGCATATTGAATATACCTTAAGTTAGGAAGCCTAAGATAAGGAAAATGGTTCCATTATAAAGATTAAAGAATGGTCGAATTGAGACCCAAAGAAGTCATAAGAGTTTAAAGAGTCGTTAAGCTCTTCGCTCTTGAAATCTTTACATTGAGTGCTTCATGCCAAGCCGATGTAAGATGAAAATAGTATAACGTCCATAAAAAGGATAAGGAAGGCCTTGGTTCAAGGTTGGAAGTACATCTAAAAGATTTTGAGTCATGCTCGTTGTTTCAAGTACATTTGAGAATCGATTAACTGATTTAAATTTTGATGACTCAAAACCCATCCCTAGGATCATTTATGATATAAATGGATGTTAAGAATGTCTATGGATGGCTATAAGTTATTGGGATCAAAAGAATCACATATTGACAATGTTTGATGGAGATCAGCCGATACGCTAGAGCAATTCGCATCGCGGATTGGATCTGCATCACGGAAGGAGGCGCGGATGGGCCGGGGAATCAAGTCCAGCTCAGTGCCCTAATATTCCCTTGGATATGTGGCCGCATATGGAATATGCGACCGCATATGCCATCGTACATCAGAGGCGGTGGACGACCATCTTGATTTATTTAAGCGGCGGTTCGCTCATTTGGTCATTATTTCACTACAAACCCATCCCTAACTCTCCCAAATCATCTCCAAAGGTTCTCATACCATTGAAGGACCCTCCCACAAGTTTAGGATGTAAATATTCCATCATAGAGACTAGATTACCTTAAAGCACCATGTTGATTCTTGAAGGGAAGCTTGGAGGTTCTTGGAGATCCAAAGAAAAGCTTGGTAGAGGAAACTCTAGGTTGGTTTGAGGTAAGATTATTGCTACCTCTCATGTTCTTAAGTCTCTCTTAGCTTAAAGTAATATTTTGGACAAAGTAAAACATGGATAGATGGAGATAAACCCTATGGTTAAGCATGGTTGTTGGTGTATTAGTTGTTGGATGATCTTGGTGAAATCTTTGAGATAACCATGGCTAGATTTCATGGAGTATGGATGTTGTAAGCTTGATGGTATTGTTATTGTTGTAAAAGAGGTGAGAATAACTTAAGTTGCCACAATAATAAGGTGGAGTAACGTATGCACGCTAAGTGTTCGATGGAATGTCACAACAATAAGTTCTTGAAACTCGCAAATGGATTTTGATACGAATTGTCCTTATTGCTTAGGTCGACAATTGTAGAACAAGCGAAGAACCATCAAAGTGGTATTGGTTATCAAAAAAGGTATGTCAAGGCTCACTCATTTATTATTCTGTCATGATCTATGAATAAACATAACCATAATGATGTTCCTTCAAAAAAAGGACTCCATTATTAAGATTTGAAATTTGGATATCGTTGTTTCATATTGATATATCTCATGATTCTTATTGTTCTGTTTTGGGAGTATTTCCCAACTTGATAGTAGCTTGTATCTTATGCCTTATTATGGCCCTTGTTGACTCTCGGTCAATTGATGCAGATACCGTTACATAACGATAATAGAAGGATAATGGCTTTGAGTCACTCTGATCAGATCCATAAGGCCATTCTTACCAAGCCGCGCGGTAGTCAATCGGGTATGATACTTATAAGTGCACACTACTATAATTGGTTGACATTACTGAGTCCTTTCGAGGACGGGTACGACTGAGTCCTTTCGAGGACGGGTACGACCGAGTCCTTTTGAGGATGAGTACATTATAATATGATATGATTTACCCCATAGAGCGGCTTGATACTATATTAAATGGCCCCATTGAGTCGATTGATTTTTACAGACATGCATAAATATTTATGATTGTTGCAATATATGCCCTCTGAGTCTTTGTATGAGTTTCAGGTTAACTTCTATACTCTTTCTTCATATTTCATCATTTATTTATATGTTTACTTGCCTTACATATTCAGTACATCTTTAGTACTAATGTCCCTTTCTGGGGCACTGTGTTCATGCCCACAAGTACATATAAAGATTTAGACGATACCTCATAATAGGTGACTCGACTCAGCTAAAGGTTGTCTCACTCCTTTATTCCGGAACTGTCTAGTGAGCTGTTAGGTATGGTTGTTACATATATGTATATAGTGGTCTATGGTGGGGCCCTGTCCCGACTAGATATTGTTGACATACTCTTTAGAGGCTTGTAGACAGTCGTCTTATATGTAGTAGTCTTGTGTGGCCTTGTCGGCCTTTAGAATTGACTTATTTTTCTTATATTGTCCTTATTGTATATATATCTGTGTTAGGCCGTATTTGCGTGCAGGTGGTCATGTATCTTGATCAGGAAATCTCTCGTCAGAGGCCTTGTCAGCCAATGTATTGTTGTGTATATTACATGTATTAGGGTTAGTACGCTCGGGCCTTAAGGCGCGATTTGATGGCCACATCCCCCAAGGTTGGGGTGTCACGGGAGGTCTCGAATGAGTTTTGGGTGTTGAATCAGAGTTTGGAGGCACATTTTGCAAATTGCTGGTGTTCAGCTTCTAATGCGGGACTCATATTTGTGATTTCTCTGCCGCTTTTACGAAAGGACGGGGGTTAGGCAACCTCGTATTTATGATCAGATAATTGCATTTGCGAGGTTGATTTTGCAATCTGGGTGCTATAATTGCGGTGCTCGCTTTTGCGAGAGCTGGGGGTCGCACTTGCGAGACCCCTCATAGTGTTAAAAGATTCTACTTCAACAAAACACTTCATTTTCTCATATCTCAATCTTGGGAGCTCGGTTTTGGGTGATTCTAAGTGGGTTTTGTTCTTCTAAGCTCATGGGTAAGAATCTAACCTTCATTTATTCATTACCCAATGATTCCTTCCATTAATTAGTAGATAAATCATGTTTTGGGTTGGATTTTTTTAGGGGGGGAGGGGGTTACCTCTAACTTAAAATTTGAGTTTTTCTTAAAATTGAAGGTCCATTTATGGTTATATTTCAATGATTTTCAGGATTATGACTAATTAGGTTATGGGTAAACTATTTCTGCACTAAAATTTCAATTTTGCTCTTGTAGGCCCCGGTTTACTTTTTGGGTTCATTTTTATTCCGAATTAAAGAGTAATCATATGGGTGTCCTTAGATTAGTAATTTAACGTAGATTATATATTTGATAGACTTTATTCATTCGGAAGCATTCCGGAAGGGAAAAGCTTAGGTTTGATTGTTCGTGGCTCCCGTTCGTCCTTCGAGGTAGGTTATGGCTTACCTTTTTAGACTCCAATTGGAGGCACGTATATATAGTATAATAGTTGTTGGGGTATGCATGTGGGCCTATGGAAATTGAAGGTGGTGATAAATCTACAAAGGTGTTACACCCCGTACTTGGACGTTGTCGTCATTGTAAGTTAGCCGACATAGGTTTGGAGAGAGTGAGATCCCTCCTCAAGGCTAATAAAGATTTAGTGAAGTGTTAAGTAAGTTTCTAGAAAGTTTTAGACTAATCGAATTGAAAGAAATTAATGTCGACAAAAATCAATAGAGTTGGCATGTTATGCGTAGCATTTTGCCCCGCAGAAAGGGTTATGCCCCGCACATTTGGTCCGCAGATGAGCCATGAAGATTGCAAGTTTTCTGTGAAAAATGCGAAGGGATCTACGACCACATAATATGATCTGTGCCGCAGATCAGGTTGCATATGTGAGGCGGTGACCGGCCATTTTTAGCTATTTAAGTAGTGCTTCATCATCTTCACTCATTTTCAACCAAACCAGAGCTCCTATGCTGCTAAACTCTCCCAAGACACTCTCCAAGGGTTCCTAAGCTAATCCTAAGTCAAATCACTCAAGTTCTTCATTAAAGGTGTTATATAAGTGGTGAAGATCACATGGTTGATATTGTTGATGTGTGCACTCTTTCAAGCTAAAGGAGAATAGTTATAGGGATCTTTATTGTTGTGTTAAGTTAAGTTCTCCTTATTTTCCATGGATTTGAGCATGTTTAAGTCTTAGCTAAGTCGTATGGACGAAAAAATGTATGATACTACTTGGAGATGAATTGTAATGCTATCATATTTTGTTGGGCTACTTGTTGAGGATCTTATGGTGGATATAAGGTTGTATAATGTTGTATATATGGTAGTTTATATTGATATTGGAGACATGTGGGAAGTGAAAAAACTAGGGGGAGATTTTGTCCAAATTGTGGTAGACGAGCTTATAGCTCCTTTGTGCCGATCTGTAGCTTTCCTAGCTTAATGATGGTTCCTTATCGCTTGTTGTAGATCGAGGTGCTAATGGATTGAGTCGACATCACATGGATTAATTAATTATGTAAGGTTTATCTTTTTCTTCTTTGGCATGACCCATATGGAAAATAAAACGTAAACGAACGTCCCTCCAAAATGACTCCATTCTTAAGTTAGAAGTACTATGTCTTTCATTCCATGAAATTCTATTAAATTTTCTGTGTCCCTTACCATGAATACTTTCCGCATTATAAATGTGTTCCTTTTTATATGCTCTTATGTATTCTTTATTGGTTTCACGATAGTTGATAAAATGTTTGTTACATAATGATAGTAGGAGGTGTAATGACATAACGTCACTCCAACAAATTGAGAATGTTCATGAAGACTCTCATGCATGTATATATGTATGTATCTATATATGTATGATGATGCTATATACGCATATGACATATATCACCGCTAATCAGTTGGTTATGATAATGATGATGCCTACAGAGGCTTGATGGCATTAAAGGACAGCTCAGTGCACTAATCTCCCGCTATGCGCGGGGTCCGAGGAAGGGCCGAACTATATATATGTACGATGACATTATATACAGGTATACAGTATACATATGCATAGCATGCCCCATAGTGGCACCTCCAGGGTTACATGTTGATTCTCATTGTCTCTCTTTTGCTCGGCGTTCTTATGCTCTTCCTTGCCTTATAAGTACTTTATCCATACTGACGTCCCTTTGTTGGGGCACTGCATTTCATGCCCGCATGTTCAGGTAGAAAGACCAACGATCCTCCTCAGTATGCCCTCAACTCAGCATGGTGTAGTTGCACTCCTCTTATTCTGAGGTTGTTGTGTCGAGTCAGTATACTCTTTTTGTATGTTATGGGTATGACGGGGCCCTGTGCTGGCCTTGTGATTTTACTATTACTCTTAGAGGCTTATAAATGTATTTCATATATATAGATGTTGTGTAATGCCTTGTCGGCATATGTTTTGATGTACATACTATCATCGCGGCCTTATCGACCCATATATATATATATATATATATATATATATATATATATGCATCTCATGGTGGTTTTGATAGCGGCATTTATCATCTTGATTTTAGTCAGACGAGGCTATTTTTGCCTAGGTGTGATTTGTGTGGTAAGTCCCAATTGGGGCCATGTCATCGGGGATCGGATGTGTGTTATTCTTGTGGCTATCCCAATCATATTATGCAAGATTTTCCAAAGCGAGGCATGGGTGGTATGGTCCAGTCAACCAGATCTGCAGCATCTTCATCATCTTCAATATGCACTCTAGGGCAGGGTTCTCAAAATTGGCTTTTTGAGTTAGAGGTATGTGTGGAACACCTAGTTCCGGCGGTAATCAGAACCACATTTATGCATTAATGGATTAATAGGACCAGGAGTCTTCACCTGACATTGTCACATGTATATTATCGATCTTTTCATATGAAGTGTATCGAATGATAGATTCAGGCTCTACTATATCCTATGTTACTCCTTTTGTTTCCGTTATGTTTAATATAAAACCTGAGTTGATAAGACAACCATTTGCGGTATCCACCCTAGTTGGTGAGTCGGTAATTACTAGATGGGTCTATCAAAATTGTACTGTGTTAGTTCATAGACATCAAACTTTAGCAGATCTAGTAGAGTTGAAGATGGTTGATTTTGATGCTATTATGGGCATGGAAAGGCTAGCATTATATTATGCTAATGTTGACTGTCGAACAAAGATTGTTAAATTTTAGTTTATGGGTGAGCTAGTCCTTGAATGAAAGGGTAATATCGCAACGCCAAAGGGTAGGTTTATTTCCTACCTTAATGCGATGAAGATGATTTCCAAAAGATGTATATACCATATTTTTTGGGTCAGGGATACCTATACTAGACCACCTACTCTACAGTCAGTTCCAGTTGTTAATGAGTTTTTTATTAACCAAGAACACATGCACTTTGTTGGCACTAAAAAAAGTTATTCAATCTTCAACCTGTTCTTATTGGCCTTACAGCGGGCCCTAATGTATTTCTAGTTGAACTTCCAGGCTTTCCTCCCGCATGTTAGTATAAGTCTAAAAATGGTTTATTCTATGTGTGATATATGCTTAAAGGTCTGTATAATCCGAACACGAAATATGTCTCGTTATTTGCTTTCTATGTAACTAATTGGGATTGAATATGAGCTAATGATGCTAGTTGGTCACATGACTGTCTTAAATAACTTTAAAATAACAAATAGGCACTAAGTAGTTAATGAATTGAAAAAAATCTCATCTTGAACTCTGTTTGAACTCCTGAATGTCATTTAGGATCTGTTTAGAACATGTGTAGGTTTTAAAAATGATTAGAACACATGTTGTTAGTATTTTTGGGCATAGTAGTCCATTTAGGCTCTGACTAACATCTACATTTGGTTAAAGGACCCTTGAGTTAAATATGGAACTCTAAAATGGCTTTTCTATGTTAGGAGTGTATTAATGAATCTATCTTAGTCCATGATGTGTCCACCATGCACCTATTAGGACTCATCTAGGTCTGGTATGGGATATCACATGCCATAAAGTTGTTTGATTCATGTCAGGGTTTATTTTGTGTTGTCTTACTAAATCTGGATTTGAATATGGTTCCATTGAGTCTTTAATGCATGATTGAGTTATGATCATGAGTCTTGTTGGCCTATGTGCACTTGCTTGGTGTTTCTTACTAAGTTCAGTACCCATGCGTGCTTGTTTAAAATTTGAAATCATAAGCATGTTAATCCTGCGTGGCTTGTTTATGTCTGTCTTGAGATCCTTGTGAGTAGGAAACCGAATAACCACTTATGTGCCCTATTTGTGACTATGTCATGCCCATACATATCATGTCTCATGTTTAGTCTATGTGTATTAGCCTTAATGTCATCCATAGTCACACCATGTCCTTATTTCTATGAATATGATTTGGTTAGATGACATGTCTGCATTTTTAGTTGAGTTAATGAGCATTGGGTTCTTAAGAACTCAAAATGATGTATAACTGTGTCAAGATACAATGTTAAATGTCATGTCTGCATGTCATTAGATGTAGGCTGGAAATTTGTCAAGTTTGAATCACCTAGATTAATCCTTGTTTGAATGAAGCCTAAACCTGCAAAGATGTATGTCATGTGGTGTTTGATATCCTATTTGTCTAGCTCATGTTTAGGTTGATCTCATGCTAGTTTAAGATTAATATGTTAACTTGCTGAAATCTGTACTAAGTGCCTTAATATGTATGTGTTTGGCCAAGATTTAAGTTGTGTTATATCTGTTAATCCAAAGGGATGGATGAAGAGATTAACTCAACAGTTTGAATCATATCTGCTCACCTAGAAGGTTGAGTTAAAAAATTAGTTTTGGTTGTTTGCAATAATGATTAGTCCTTTTAGTTTAAGTGCTACACCCGTATGTTTTTCATTTCACTGTGTCATCAATGGATATCGAAGCCCCATAGAGGGGTATGACCTTACGAAAGAATAATGAAGGTTTACAGCTTGGCAATGGAAGTACTGGAGTGTTTGGGAGTTAAACGGATCAAAGGAAGTACATTTTAACGAAAACAGGGAACTGGGCAGTTTGACAGTGGAAATTGACGAACCATCAAATTGCCCAAGGTGACCGTCAATTTTCCTGAAAGTTTGACGGGAAGGTTGACGGACCGTCAAACGTTTGACTTTCCGTCAAATGGATCGTCGTTTTATGCCGGTGCAGTTGTGGTTAAGGGTTTAAATTGGGTTTTCTGATGTAGAACCCTCATTTTTCGCCCAAATTAGTCTCAATACCTCTTCTAGTCCCACTCCATCATACCCCCAACATCCCAAATCGAAATCATAGCTAAATCTGCAAGAATTACATGAGAAACCCCGTGATCATCGTAGGAATTGCCGCCTTCTTGAGGAATTGATTTTGGAAACCTTTGGAATGAAGTGCCCTACTGTTTTGTCAGGATTATTATATGTTAAGGTAAGTTTCATCCTTATTTACTTATGGTTGTAATTAATTATTGATTTGGAGAAAGTTATGAAAATGTAGCAAGATCAAAACTTCACAAAAATTATGAAAACCTTCGAAATATGAATTGTTGGTCTGTTTTACCTTAAGTATGAGTTCAATTAGGTGATGGAATTTATTTTGTATGTTATGTATTAAGGAAAGTTTGGCTTGAAGGGTTGTGAAGTTGAATCACATAAGATTTTGCATATAAGAAAAGCTTAAGGAATCATATATGCTAAAATTATCGAAGGACACCCAAATGTGTTTCTTTGGAAATTGTGTTTTTTTATTATAGTGTGGAATTGAATTGCATAAGCACTCCTCGTAAATAAATATAAGAGGCCGGGATGGTCAAGATTTGCGATAAGATGTCTAAGTGAAGTTTCTCTATGAATTTGGATTTAATATTGATATCGATTTTTATGTGATATAGATAATCGCCCGTATGAAGTGTGAAGACACGTAGGACGATTGTTGCATCAAGAACTAGGTATGTAAGGCTCAATTCTTTCTTGTTGGCATGATCCGTATCAAAATAACTTTTACAAAACTAAATCCGATAAGCATTCTACTCTGAATCCTAAAGAAAGTACTTGTAATTCTTCTTCAAATGTATTATGATATGATTCCTCATTTATCATCGAGGTAACATCCTCATTCCAAGGCATCCTTGTAATGTCAATAAGAGTCTGTCCCTTATTATTTCTTGGAAGTTAATTTAATGATGTGATTCTTTGTTTCTATAGACTCAGTGAAAAAAATAACAAATGAAGTGTTAACACTCATAAGGGAGTCAGAGGTGCAATGACCTTATGTCACTCCGATGAGTTCAGAGAATATTTAGAATTCTTAAAGAGGTCATCATATGCATGCATTATATATCTATATTGCCCACAGAGGCCTATGTCATTATATACGCAGTAATACAGATATGATATTGATTATATTTCCCATAAGGCCTATGACATCATATACGCATATCATACATATATGACATAGATAATATTGCCCCCAGAGGCCTACGTCGTTATATAAGCGACTTCATTATGCATATTCTGGCCCACAGAGGCACTTAAAGTACAGGTTATAATTCCACTGCTTTACCTTACAGTTATTCATTCAGTTACAGTTTCAGTTTTGTTTCAGTTGCAACATTGTACTTATTTATAGTTTACATATTCAGTACATCTTTCGTACTGATGTCCCTTTCTGAGGACATTGCGTTTATGCTCGCATGTACATATAGATATGCAGATGTCTTCCTCACAGTAGGACTCGACTCAACTGGAGGTTGTCACGCTCCTTTCCTCCAGAGTCGTGTAGTAAGTTGCTAGGTATGACATATATGCATATGTATATAGTTTGGTATGGCGGGGCCCTATCCCGACCAGTTGTTGTCATTACACTCTTTAGAGGCTTATAGACAGTGTGTGATGTGTGGTAGTCGTGTGTGGCCTTGTCGGCCGCTACAGTAGATTTATTATGCTTATGCTGGCCTTGTCATAGAAATGTATGGTTTGAGACTTTTCTGAGTGCATGTGGTTATGTCCCATTCAGTAGAGTATATATCAGAGGCCTAGTTGGCCCATGAGTTATTATGTATATCATAGTTATTAGGATCGGTACACTCGAGCCTTAGGACACTGGGTGCCGGCCACACCCCCCAAGGTTAGGGTGCGACAAAGTGGTGTCAGAGCAAGTCAGTCCTAGGGATGTCGACAAGCCGTGTCTAGTAGAGTCTTGCTTATGGGTGTGTTGCAAACCACACTTATAAACAAGAGGCTACATGGCATTTACGATCTTACTTTTCTTAAAAATCTAGATCGTGCGATAGAAGCAAAGTCATAAGTCACTAAATTCCTATTTTTCCTCTTGACCTTTCTTTTCAGTAATGTCGAGATCTAGGGAAAGTTCTGATAGAAGGAAATGGGTTAGGAATGCGGGAGAATGTACTAGCCGACAACCACCCCCAGTATGAATCCGAAGAATATAAGAACTCCAGAAAGAGATATAAGTTATTCAATAGAAGAAGACCCATCCATGGATGAAGAACTGTCTATGGAGGAAGATCCGTCTGAGGATACATCTATGGAAGAGGACCCATCTGAGATCCCAGAGGAATCACCCTTTTGAGTGCCACCGATTCCAGTGGTAGTGCCAGATTATAGGAAAGCCCGCACAATACAGATACCATTAGAGCAGCGATCATTCCCATTTGTAGTGGGTGTGACTGGTCTTGTACATGCAAAAACAACCCCAGTTATTGTCCTAGAGCAGGGTCATGTTCAGATACTCCTACATGATAGACCTTTCGAGAGGCTTAGAAGCCCAATATCATGGAAGTTAGTTAACCAAGGTTCTCCTCTAATGAGTAGAAGCGATGAGGAAGTAACTAGCAGACAAATCGGAAGATTTGGGATGGATGCAGATGTGGAAGAATTGATAATGCGAGATGCGTCAGACTGAAATTCTCGGGTAGAATTCAGGAAAACACCGAAAGATGTTGGGATTAATAGGCAGCGATGTTAGCAATGTGGAGAAAGACACGACGAAGTATGTTTATCCGACATTGAGTTATGTTCTGGATGTGGAATTTTAGGCTATAGGGCCAGGGATTGTCCCGAGAGATTTCAGTCACTATGCCATCAGTGTGGACATGTACATTATGGACAGTGCCCAGGTGATCTGAAAGAATGTTACTGGTGCGGGAGCAAAACTCACGGAGTGTATGAATGCCGAGGTTGAGTCAGGGAGAATAACTGCTTCCGATGTTACTTGTAGTTATTCAAGCAATAAGATATGTTGATAATTTTATTAAGAATAGTTGTGTTTATGTCTGTGAATGATCAATTATTAGTAATATAAGGATTGCGTCATGCGAGACATCTACGAACCGTAAAGTGATACTAGGAGTTGAAGGAGGTAAGTGAAATTTTCTAGTATGTCTAAGGATCCAAGCACGATGATTTAGGATCAGTCATTTATTGATTATGGACGTATACAACACTCTTAGACTTTGTAGCATGAGTAATATAAGAAAGTTGAGGATATATAACCATGACCCGAATAACGGGGAATTACGAGTCCAAAGAACTGAGAGGGACTCCAAAAAAGGTAATAAGGAAAAAAAATGAATTTTCAGACATGAGTTACCTAAAGTTTTGTTTAGAAGAGAGTGAAAGGAAGCAAAGGGATTCGGAAAGTTATATGTTAATTGGTAATATCAATCTCTTCATAAGGATTAAACTATTCGGGAGTAGCTGTTGGACGAAATGAGATTTGTCACTTAAAGACAAGTGATGTACCTTCTTCACCGAAGACAAGCAGCAAATGTCTCGACATTAAGTGGAAATAATTAGCAATGAGGATATGATCAATAGAGACGCAACGACAAATGATAAACGGATGCCTGGTAAACTATAGAATTAAGCGTTATGATAACTTAACAAAGTTAAGGAAATACATTTCATAAGAAAATTGATGAGGAGTCAGTAATAGTAAGAAGATCGACAAAGGAATCGGAGTGAGACCTCCAAGCAACAAGGATACCAATAAAAGGTAGGCGTATAGGTAAAGACGTGGTATTTAAGTTCCAGAGCTAAAGATATAGATTATGATGTACATAAGTGACGATACTGGAAGTACGCTAAGACGAGGAATCTATGAAGAAATTCCAATCGGTAATCACTAAGTTGAGTAATTGGGCAACTGATGGAAAAGAATTCTAGCACCAATTTAGGTGAGAAAGCCCGAAGTTAGTAACAAGAATGAATCCAGCTATGACTCGAATTAAGTATGCCAAGCCTTAGGTTCACTGAGAATGTCGGTAAGGCATTTAAATAAATATGAGTAGGAGTAAGCACGAGGGAAGTCCGACGTGGGTATAGGGTGGAGCAACGAAGAGATGATCTAAAGTAAAGAATAAGAATGAGGAAGCAAAAGTTGAACGAATAGGCGGTGGAAAAACTTTTGATTGTCGAAGGAACTTGAGACCTCACAAGAAGAATAATACTATGATCATAAAGTTAAGGACAACAATACAAAGGAAGACAAATCGAGGAACAAGGATGAAAATGTTGACTAAAATACGGTAAGTATGATAGGAATCCAGTGGATCAACATCTTGCAAAAGTAAAGCCTTCAGCGAAAAAGGAAAGGGGATGACTCCTAGCATGAATGATATTGAAAGATAGCATTAGTACATCAAAGATTTGCTTCGAAGAAATATGTCGACAAGGAATACCCAACGAATGAATGGTCGAATGTGAAGTATAAGCGATTTTGAGGTTACAAGGGGCAAGTACATGCTCTTAGCATGAAAGAAATATCATTTTTAGGAGATCATGAGTCGGAAGCCAGTGGATATAGTAGATGCTCTAGTAATAATGGCAATAAAAGAAGAAATAACGTCAAAAAAAATAATGCCTTATTTTCAGTATTTGACAAATGATATAAATTGAAAGAGGATAATTGAGAAAATATGAGGTATAACTAAGGAAATGATGAGTCTATCTTGGAATACATAGCATCGCCAAATAAATATACAAAGTTGAGACACAGTAAGAAACAAGAGGATCGGATGTAAAGAGTAGGAAGGTAATGGACCATAGGGTCGTATATTGTGGAACAATGAGAGTCACTAAAGAAGTCATAGAAAATGTCCACCCCAAAAAAATAACAGATGGACAACCATAATAGAAACTGGGTGATACCCCCATTGGAGTTATAGGTAAATGAACTCTTCCTTATATTGAGAATTGAGGAGCGTCAAGACAAAGTGTTTCATATAAAGCCCCTTTAAGAAGTATTGTGAGATGGAGTAGAGATAACAATGGGAACTTATCAAAGATCCGAGGATTAAGAGTATCAAGTAGCAGCATTCGAAGAAGAGTTTCTTTTGAAGTTTAGGTATTACATATGGATTATTGAGTGAACCGGGGATCTTTAAGGACCATTATGTAATCAGAATATTAATGTCAAAGTGACTCGTCAGTCTGCACGGTAATGACTAAGTCTGGCTATACAATCAAAGTTTGATCAAATATTTATTTTAAAAACTATCTCAAGCCATTGTACAATCGCTCATTAAGACAACCAACTAATCCAAGGACCAGTTAGAAGCCCTGAGTATTCAGAATTTCCATATGTCCCATCCTAAGATGACCAATGAAGATTTTAGGTCGGACTACTGGACCCAGGCCGAGGGTACATATAGAATTTGGAAGAAATTTGAAATAAGGATCGATGACTAGTAAAAGACATACTGCCAGATGGGTGAATTAATAATTATACACAACAAAAGAGTAGAACTTTTATCAATGTCAAAAGAAAAGAAAGGAATCCGAAGTAACGATATCGTATTTGAAGAAACAAATTATGAAAGAATAATTAGATCAACGAGGAAATGAATTAAGAGATTTGATGTGGAAAGGAAGATTCAACTTGATAAGGGAAAAATATTTCGTTTAAAAGTTTTCAAGGTCATAATACCGAACCTAGTTTAAAAAGACAGTAACCAGCAAGTAGAGCATAGTCCTAAATTGCATACATTTATTCAGGAAATACTCCAAATAAGAGTGGGGAAGCGATGTATGGACGAAAGGAGTTTTTTGGATTAGTAGGCTACTTAGAATTTATGTACCGTATAAGGACACTATCGTGAAGGAGAGTGAAAAAAGCAAAGGAAAAATGGATTCAAATAAATTTCTACGTCCTCGGCTTTGGCAATAATCGTGCCACAATCTTTCACCATCATCTTACGCTTCGTGCCTATGAATACGGAGATCTAAAATCCATCATAATATGAACATTACAACACAAAAAAGAAGGATATATCCCAAAATTCAAAATACAATGGCCCAGATAAGGTACAACCATAAGGAAATTGTGTAAAAGAGAAGTATAGCTATATGGAAAATGTGAGAATATTCGAGCAATGTATGTCAGTGTAATCTGATCGAATGACACGAAAATACAGTCCTTAGTCCGCAAAAACTTTATCAAAATGGTCACAAAACCTAAGAATTTCTCTACTCAAGTGATCCAGATTCTAGCTTTATATCAGTATTCGTTCGATATAATTCTTCTATCCTATTCGATTTGGACCATGTACCCTCTGTAACTAATGTTTTTGAAGCAAATGTAATGAGTGCATCTTGGATGTCAACAAGAAGATGTTAAGGTAAGTTATGAATGAACCCTTTTAAATTTCTACAAGTATAAACGGTCGTGTGAGGCAGATTGATGATGTTTTGATATTGTGTTGCCCTGTTTGGCATAGGATACATGTTTATGCTACTTGACAGGTTTTGGATAGTCATGTTTACAAAGGAAACTCTGCCAAAATTTCTGGAAATCTTAAAAGTTAGAATATTTCTAATATTCACGGACGAATGTTCCTAAGAGAGGAAGGATGTTACACCCCATAAGTTTCGTGTTTCGCTAGGTTGTCAATGAATACCGAAGCTACAGGGAGGGGTATGACCTTATATAAGAATAATGAAGGTTACAACTTGCCTATGGAAGTACTGGAGTGTTTGGGAGTTAAATGGATTTAAGGAAGTGCGTTTCGACAAAAACATGGAACTGGGCAGTTTGACGATGAGAGTTGACAGACCATAAAATTGCCCATGGTGACCGTCAATTTTCTTGGCAGTTTTATGGGAAGGTTGATGGACTATCAAACATTTGATGGTCCGTCAAATGGACCATAATTTTACGTCTGTGCAGTTGTGGTTACGAGTTTAAATTGGGTTTTCTGATGTAGAACCTTTATGTTTTGCCCAAATCAGTCCCAATACCTCTCTTAGGCCCACTCCATCATACCCCTAATGTTCAAAGTCGAAATAAAAGCTAAATCTGCAAGAATTGCGTGAGAAACACTGTGATCATCGTAGGAATTACCGCCTTCTTGAGGAACTAATTTCGAAAACCTTTGGAATGTAGTGCCCTATTGTTTCATGAGGATTATGATGTGTTACAGTAAGTTTCATCCTCCTTTACTTATGGTTGTGATTAATTATTGATTTGGAGAAAGTTATGGAAAAGTAGCATGATCAAAACTTCGTAAAAATTATGAAAACCTTCCAAATATGAATTGTTGGGTTGTTTTACCTTAAGTAGATCAATTAGGTGATAGAATTAATTGTCTATGTTATGGATTAAGGAAAGTTTGGCTTGAAGGATTGTAAAGTTGAATCATATAAGATTTTGCATATAAGAAAAACTTAAGGAATAATATATGTTAAAATTGTTGAAGGACACATAAATGAGTTTCTATGGAATTTTTTTTTATTGAAGCATGGAATTGAATTGCATAAGAATTCCTCGTAAAGATATCTAAGAAGCCGAGATGGTCAAGATTTGCGATAAGATGTCTAAGTGAAGTTTCTCTATAGAATTTGGATTTAATATTGATATCGATTTTTATGTGATATAGATAATCGCCCATATGAAGTGTGAAGACACGTAGGATGATTGTTGCATCAAGAACTAGGTATGTAAGGCTCAATTCTTTCTTGTTGGCATGATCCGTATCAAAATAACTTTTACAAAACTAAATCCGATAAGCATTCTACTCTGAATCCTAAAGAAAGTACTTGTAATTCTTCTTCAAATGTATTATGATATGATTCCTCATTTATCCTCAAGGTAACATCCTCATTCCAAGGCATCCTTGTAATGTCAATAAGATTCGGTCCCTTATTATTTCTTGCAAGTTAATTTAATGATGTGATTCTTTGTTTCTATAGACTCAGTGAAAAAAATAACAAATGAAGTGTTAACACTCATAAGGGAGTCAGAGGTGCAATGACCTTATGTCACTCCGATGAGTTCAGAGAGTATTTAGAATTCTTAAAGAGGTCGTCATATGCATGCATTATATATCTATATTGCCCACAGAGGCCTATGTCATTCTATACGCAGTAATACAGATATGATATTGATTATATTGCCCATAGAGGCCTATGACATCATATACGCAGATCATACATATATGACATAGTTAATATTGCCCCCAGAGGCCTACGGCGTTATATACGCGACTTCATTATGCATATTCTGGCCCACAGAGGCACTCAAAGTACAGGTTATAATTCCACTGCTTTACCTTACAGTTATTCATTCAGTTACAGTTTCGGTTTTGTTTCAGTTGCAACATTGTACTTATTTATAGTTTACATATTCAGTACATCTTTAGTACTGATGTCCCTTTCTGAGGACACTGCATTTATGCTCGCATGTACATATAGATATGCAGATGTCTTCCTCACAGTAGGACTCGACTCAACTGGAGGTTGTCACGCTCCTTTCCTCCAGAGTCGTGTAGTAAGTTGCTAGGTATGACAGCTATGCATATGTATATAGTTTGGTATGGCGGGGCCCTATCCCGACCAGTTATTGTCATTACACTCTTTAGAGGCTTATAGACAGTGTGTGATATGTGGTAGTCGTGTGTGGCCTTGTCGGCCGCTACAGTAGATTTATTATGCTTATGCTGGCCTTGTCATAGAAATGTATGGTTTGAGACTTTTCTGAGTGCATGTGGTTATGTCCCATTCAGTAGAGTATATATCAGAGGCCTAGTCGGCCCATGAGTTATTATGTATATCACATGTATCAATATTTGTACGCACATGCCTTAGAATATCGGGTGCCAGCCATACCCCCAAAATTGGGGTGTGACATTAAGTTTAATAATCCTGTCAACAAGGTTGTAATGGGCATGCTTTTCAAATCCTGTTATTGCCTCTTTTAGTATTGTGATGTTTGTAATTATCTGCATATCCCCATGTCTGAAGTTAACTTAAAGGAAAGCTCTCATTTTAATATTGTTGTCAACCTGCTATTAGTATTATATCCTGCCTAAGTTTGCCACTGTCAACATAACTGCTATTTGAACTAATGTTGGCACTTGTACATATTGTTTGATGTTTGTGTGATATAAGGTCATAGGCTTAATAACATAGCTAATAAGATACATGAACCTATCTAGTTAGAATAATTGATCTGGTCATTGTGTTACCTTGTGCTATGAGGATCAAAGTATGTGATTGACTTGTTTGAGGCTGGTTTGCTTTAGAATGATTAAGTATACATGCATGACTAAGAACTAGTCTATATTTTCTCTTCTACCAAATGAAGTCTTCATGTCCTGAAATCTGTGAAGTGTCATGAATGTGTATGTCTTTTTGTGTATCTGTGACCACTATCCATGCGGTCTATCAAGTTCAATCTATTTAAATGCATGCATTGTGTTTTCTTTGTTTGATTAGGTTTGGTTTTGTAAGCATGAAAAATGTGTAAATATGAATTAAGGCTTGTTTGTGGTCTGTGTGTGTTCATCTCTCTTCTATGGTGTTTGTCAAAGTTACAAGAGTGATATACATCCTAATATATGAGTTGTATACCTAGTATACTCAATATACAAGGTATATGTTGTATATAGTCTTCAATTGTGTTTGTTAGAAAGATGTGTATGGGAGTTTGTCCCACATTGTAAGAATAAGAAAAGCTTGATGTGTTTATAAGTACTTTTGTACTTGGTATATTAAATTGAAAAGAGTTCATTTAGTTGGGCCAAACATGCATTGGGCTTGGATGTGCTTATCATTGGATTAATAATATGCTAATATATTATTAATCAAAGACTAGCACTTAGCACTTTGCACGTGCACGAACACGAGCTTAAATATCATTTAATCTTTTGTTGTTTTTAAACGTTGATTTCATGAAAAGTCACAATTGTTCATGAAAGATTACATTGTTTCATGAAAGATTACAATTGTTCATGAAAGGGTACTTGATTCCTTTAAATATGGAATGGCACATGATTAAAAGATCACTTGCAATCTATATCTTCCAACCAAGAAAACCTTCTTTCTTTCAAGCAATTCATGTTCATGAAGAACGAATAAGTTGCTGTAAAATTCGTTCTTAAGATTAGGTAATCCTGGGGGTAATTAGCAAGTTAATCTCATCAGCAATATAGTGGGGGCTAATATTATTCTAAGGACAGAGAATCATCTCATCCTAATCTAGTTACTACAATTCATTTCTTATCATACAGATCTCTTTTTCTAACAATCTTAGGATAATATTATGGAGAACACTATGAAGATGTTTGGTAATGATACTGTGAAACTAGATCATTTTGATGGAACCAATTTCCTACGTTAGAAGGAGAAGATGTCGTTCCTACTCACTGCTTTGAAGATCTTCTATATTCTAGATTCGAATTTGGGGACTTTGGCAGAACCAGCAGACGATGACACTGAAGAAAAGATAGCAGAACGCAAGAAGCGTGTCGAAGATGAAACGCTGTGCAGAGGGTTTATTCTGAACTCCCTCTCTGATCGTCTGTATGATCTCTACACTCCAATTCAGTCTGCAAAGGAGATGTGGAAGGCCTTGGAGTTCAAATATGATGCAGAAAAACAAGGGGCAGATAAGTTTGTTACTTTTAAGTTCTTTGAATTTTCTATGGTTGATGGCACCTTTATACTTGATCAAGTACATGAATTTCTGATATTGATTTCTAAGTTTAAAGACCTGGACATAACCATACCGGAAAAGTTAATTGTTGGAGGAATTATTGCCAAATTGCCACCTTCCTGGAATAATTACAGGAAGAAGTTGTTGCACACTTCTGAGGAGTTCACTTTAGAACAGATTCAGAAACACTTACGAATTGAAGAGGAAACTCGAAATCGTGAGAAGGTTTTGAATGATGCTTCTAGTTCTAAAGTGAACTATGTTACTCAGAAGAATCTAAAGGGTAAGAAAAAGGCAAATATTTACTACAATGCTTCTAACCCAAATAAAAGGGTTAAGAAGGACATGTCTAAAATCGTTTGTTACAATTGTGGAAAGAAAGGCAATTTCAAACGTTTCTGCAGGAACCCTAAGAAGGAGCATAATCAAAACCAGAAAAGGAACACTGAAGAGAAGGCGATTGCTAATGTTGTTGAGCAAAATACCAATGAGATCATTGACATGCTTTTTGAGATGCATATTGGAATGGTCTAAGAGTTGCACATGGCTGGAATCACTACAAGTGATGATTGGTGGTATGACTCTGGTGCTACCACCCATGTTTGCAACAATCGCTCACTCTTCAAAGATTACACTGAGGCAGTGGATGGTCAAAAATTCTGTTGGGAGACCATCATACTAGCAAGGTTCTTGAAACAGGAAGTGTGATACTCCAGCTCACTTCTGGAAAGAAAGTTGTGTTGACTAATGTACTGCATGTTCCTTCCATTAGGAAGAATCTGGTTTTTGGTTTTTTGTGTTGTGTAAGAAAGGACTCAAAGTTGTAATAGATTCCGATAAGATCATCCTGTCTAAGGCTGGTGCCTTTGTGGGAAAGGGTTATGTATCCGATGGAATGTTCAAACTAAGTATCAATAAAGATGAAAGTTCCAATTATTCTTGTGTGCAATCTTTTGATTTAAGTTTTAATATAGAAAGTACAACTTTTAATCTTTGGCATAATCGTTTGGGACATGTTAATTATCAAACAATAAAATATATGTGCAAAGAAGGAATTATTTCTTATAGCAATGAGCATAAAGAAAAATGTGAAGTTTGTGTTCAAGCGAAAATGAAAAGAAAACCTTTTCCAAAGGTTGATAGACAATCTGAAATTTTAGAACTTGTACATTCTGATATTTGTGAGTTAAATGGTGTTTTAACTAGAGGTGGATGTAGGTATTTTATTACTTTCATTGATGATTGTTCTAAATTTACCTATGTCTATTTAATAAAATCAAAAGATCAAGCTTTTGACATGTTTCAAGTTTACAAATCTATGGTAGAAACACAAAAAGATAAGAAACTGAAAATCTTGAGAAGTGATAAGGGTGGAGAATATTTCCCTACTGAATTTACTTCATTTTGTGAAAATAATGGCATTGTTCATCAAGTTAGTGCACCCTATAGACCTCAACAAAATGGAGTGGCAGAAAGAAAAAATGGAGTTCTAGTTGATATGGTGAATGCCATGATTATTAACTCAAACTTACCTATGAACTTATGGGGTGAAGCTTTACTAACTGCATGTCATGTACATAATAGAATTCCTTCCAAGAAGATAAAACTGTCACCATATGAAATTTGGAAAGGAAGAAAACCTAATATTAGTTATTTTAAAGTTTGGGGGTGCTTAGCCTATTATAAGGTCCCAGATCCTAAGAAAACTAAATTAGGTCCAAGAGCTTTGAAAAGTGTATTTGTAGGATATGCAGAAAATTCAAAAGCATATAGGCTGCTAGACTTAGACTCAAATGTAATTGTGGAATCTCGAGACGTAGAGTTCTTTGAGAATAAGTTCCGGAGTGATTCCAACCGTGTTAATGAGTCCTTGCAAATACCTCAAATAGAAACAAGTTCTAATGCTTCTCTTAACAGTGATAGGTTAAATCCTAATGCTTCTAGTGAACTTAGAAGGAGTGTAAGAGTTAGAAAGGAGAAGAATTTGGATTCAGATTTCATAAATTCCCAAGCAATTTCCTTTCTTGTGGAAGGAAATAGAGAAGTTGTTACCAATAAAATCCAAATCGTTCTCAATGTTGAAGATGAATGTGATGACCCAAAGACATTTCAAGAAGCAATGGCATTTAGAAATTCAGCTTTTTGGAAAGAAGCAATAGATGACGAGATGGAGTCTTTAATGGCTAATAAGACTTGGGTTTTGTCAGACTTGCCTCCTGGCTCAAAGGCTATAGGATGTAAGTGGGTTTTCAGGGTAAAGAAGAGTGTGGATAATGAATCAATCAAAGTTTTCAAAGCTAGGCTTGTTGGACAAGGATTTAGCCAAAGGGAAGGAGTAGATTATTTTGATACTTATGCTCCTGTGGCTAGAATTGCATCTATAAGAATATTGATAGCTTTAGCCTCTCTGTATGATTTGCATATTCATCAAATGGATGTAAAAACTGCTTTTCTAAATGGTGATTTAGATGAAGATGTGTACATGAGACAACCTGAAGGTTTTGTCCTTCCGGGTTATGAACATAAAGTTTGTAAGTTAGTTAAATCATTGTATGGTTTAAAACAAGCTCCGAAGCAATGGTATGAGAAATTTGATTATGCTGTTTTGTCTAATGGTTTTATACATAACTCTGCTGACAGGTGTATATATTCTAAGTTTACAAAAGATTATGGTGTAATCATGTGCCTTTATGTAGATGATATGTTAATCTTTGGAACAAACATAAATGACATAAATGAAGTCAAAACCTATTTGAGTTCCTGTTTCAAAATGAAGGACTTAAATGAGGTTGATACCATATTGTGTATCAAAGTTAGAAGAAATAGTGGGGGTTATTCCTTGAGTCAGTCTCATTATGTTGAGAAGATGCTTAAGAACTTTGAACATTTGAACTTCAAGGAAGCTAACACTCCATATGAAACATCATGCAAACTTAGTATGAACAGTGGAAGATCTGTGGCTCAGCTAGAGTATGCTAGTGCAATAGGTAGCTTGATGTATGCTACACATTGTACTAGGCCTGATATTGCATTTGCAGTTTGCAAACTTTCTAGATTTACTAGTAATCCAGGTATAGAACATTGGCGAGCAATTGAAAGAATTTTTGGTTATTTGAAAAGAACCAAAAGTTATGCTTTGCATTATGGAAATTTTCCAGCTGTACTTGAGGGATATACAGATGCTAGTTGGATATCTAGTGATGGAGATAATAAACCCACAAGTGGTTGGATTTTTATGCTCGGTGGTGGTGCTATTTCTTGGGCCTCAAAGAAACAGACATGTATCACACATTCTACCATGGAAGCTGAATTTTTAGCTTTGGGGGCAGCAGGCAAAGAAGCAGAGTGGCTGAGAAATATGTTATTGGATATAAAGTTGTGGTCACAACCGATGCCAGCCATTTCTTTGCACTGTGATAGTGAGGCAACTCTGTCTAGACCTTATAATAAGATTTATAATGGTAAGTCTAGACACATCAGTTTGAGACATGCGTATGTGAGACAGTTAATATCCGACGGGATTGTAACTGTGATTTATGTAAGGTTTTGTAAGAATTTGGCAGATCCTTTTACTAAAGGACTTCCAAGAGAAATGATTTATGGAACAAGTCAAGAAATGGGCTTGCGACCAGTTTGAATTAATCAGCAACAATGGAAACCCAACCTTTTTCTATGAATACCCATGGTTAAAAGGTTCAATGTGGTAATAACAAGTTGTTGATGACTGATAAGGTCACACTAGTGTAACTATTGTTCTAGTGTATGTTTTATAGGGTGAGTAATATACTCTTAATGAAATTCAGGTAATGGAAGAATTTCACCTATATAGACATAAGAAGTGGTGCCGCTTCTAACAAGAGTTTTGGGTCGAACTTTTGTAAATGTCTATGAAACCAGGTGGAGCACATGGCCATAATGGTGCTACCTCGATATGAACATGGAAAAGAATAATTGTGTGTTCAGTCTTCCGATTCTAGCATAAGGAATTTTGGCTCAAACGCTTTAAGCCGCCATTAATTTCGTTAGGATTTTGAAGAACTGTAACTAAGTGAAAGTTCAAATCGCAAGATACTTTCATCTAAGCACTTTTGTTAAATTGAAGACTAAGTGGGGAATTGTTGTATATAGTCTTCAATTGTGTTTGTTAGAAAGATGTGTATGGGAGTTTGTCCCACATTGGAAGAATAAGAAAAGCTTGATGTGTTTATAAGTACTTTTGTACTTGGTATATTAAATTGAAAAGAGTTCATTTAGTTGGGCCAAACATGCATTGGGCTTGGATGTGCTTATCATTGGATTAATAATATGCTAATATATTATTAATCAAAGACTAGCACTTAGCACTTTGCACGTGCACGAACACGAGCTTAAATATCATTTAATCTTTTGCTGTTTTTAAACGTTGATTTCATGAAAAGTCACAATTGTTCATGAAAGATTACATTGTTTCATGAAAGATTACAATTGTTCATGAAAGGGTACATGATTCCTTTAAATATGGAATGGCGCATGATTAAAAGATCACTTGCAATCTATATCTTCCAACCAAGAAAACCTTCTTTCTTTCAAGCAATTCATGTTCATGAAGAACGAATAAGTTGCTGTAAAATTCGTTCTTAAGATTAGGTAATCCTGGGGGTAATTAGCAAGTTAATCCCATCAGCAATATAGTGGGGGCTAATATTATCCTAAGGACAGAGAATCATCTCGTCCTAATCTAGTTTCTACAATTCATTTCTTATCATACAAATCTCTTTTTCTAACAGTATACATACCAAGTATATCATTCGTGTATACTACTGGTACTGAGCTACTTTGTATATTTCTGGGCCTAGCCTAAATCCTCCATTTCTCAAGATTATTGGTCTTGACTGCATAGTGTATGTTCTGGGCTTGGCCATTTCTCTTATCTTCTTCAAATCACATCTTTTCTAATTGATGCCTGCTAGTTGGGCTAGGCCCATATTTGCTGCATTTTTAAACATACATTGTTAATATCTGAAATGTGCTCAGCTCAATATGTGGCTTTACATAGGATAAGTTTAGAGGTTGGGCTGCATTGTCTTAAATTATATTTTATTGTCCATGAGTGACATTTTTATTTATGTGTGTTGTTTCTCGAATAATTGTATATGATATATATTTAATTAAGCATAATTTACTTACATTTAGTTTAAAAATGAGCTTAGATACCCTCTAACTGTCTCTTCCTTTTTTCCCTTCTTTCCTTCCCACACATGTGCGGGACGGGCCATTTGGGCCAAGATGACATCCATTCAGTTGGGCCAAAGGCCCAACAACTTCATTCATCGAGTTTGGATTGGGTTACAGCACATTGAAGGCCCAACTATGGGTGAAAATAGTTAATTGGTAGGCTCGGTAGGCCCACCAGCCTAACTCTTCCTCCTTTATTTATACATTGTATTTCATTATATTGTAAATGTATAATACTTGTTAAGTTATTAGAACCCCCATGATTATGACTTAAAATTAGGCAAAACGATACTTATATCGTTTAGAACCAATAGAGTCACAAAGCATGTTTTTCAAATCGATCCCAAAGTTAAAAACTTGTACATTTTTTTCATATAATAAAAAATGAAATGATTTTAAAGGCTCAATTTGGTTTGGACTTGATATAAAACGGAATATTTTGGACTTAAAATCTGGATTTTTGGCATGAAATCCGGACTGAGTAACAAAAAAATGACATTGTTTTGAAGAGAAAAGAAACTTTAAACTTGGTAAAAACTTGGGTTTCCAAAACTGATCTTAAATGGAAAATTTGGTTTAAGTTTTAAAACCCCTTTAAGGATTATTTTTGGGCCAAGCCCAACTAAGTTGATTTTTAAAAATAAAAGAAAAATCCTTAAGGACTTGAGTTTCAGGTATTGGTTGTGATATGGTTGACCTTCAAATAATAAAAGGAAAAAAGACTTGCATTTCAAATTCTAAAAAATCTTAATTTGTTATTCTAAAGGGACAATACTCTTTTTTAAAGGACTTTTTCCTCAAAACATATTAGTAAACTAGAATATCCATCAAACTAATTTTAGTGGGAATCTACTCAATTTAAAATTTGGGTGTGTCTTAGTCCAGAAATGAATTGGCTAAAACCATATATGAATCTTTTTAAACAAAACCCTACTCTTTGGTTTTCAAAACTCCTTTTACTTGGAAAGAATGAAAAAATGAAATAACATATTATTTTGTGAAAAATAAACACTCTTAAGGAAATTTTTAACAATTAAACATGCTATAGAACCCGAAGGTCAACCATATTCTATGGATCCTTAATACCGAAGTGTCTAACACCTTCCCTGGGGGATCACCATAACCCTTACCTAGAACTTTGGTTTAAAAAGGATTTTTCACAAATTTTTGAATAAACCCTTTCACTCGATTTTTCCTAATTTCCCTACAAATTAGGCGGCGACTCTAAAAATAAATATCCAAAATAGAGTTTCAACAACCTCCTAGTAGCTTTTATGCCTCACGTAAAAGTGAACCGTAACAACGATATGGAGTTAGTTGCAAGACAAGATTATGATATTGTACCAGGGCTATTTGTGTGTTCCTAATATAGCGGGATTACAAGACAAGATTATGACAGAGGTCCATTATTTGTGGTATTCTATTCACCCGGGGTCTACTAAGATGTACCATGATATCAAAGGTATGTATTGGTGGACCGATAGAAAGTGGGACATTGCAAAGTTTGTATCTCAATATCCTAATTATTAGTAGGTGAAAGTAGAGCACCAGAAGCCAAGTGGATTGACTCGGAAAATTGAAATCTCGATATGGAAATAGGAGATGATTTAATATGGATTTCATGGCGTTTGCCTTGCTCTCATCTTAAGTTTGATTAAATTTGGGTAATTGACATGCTAACTAAATCAACTCACTTCTTGCAGGTCAAAACTACTTATACAACCGAGGATTATGGGAAATTGTATATTAAGGATTTCGTTTACCTCCATGGTGTCCATATTTCTATTATATCCGACTGAGGTGCCCAGTTCGCAACCAATTTCTAGAGGTCATTTCAGAGGGGTTTGGGCACTTAAGCTAATCTTAGAACAACTTTCCATCCTTAGACGGACGGACAGGCCAAGCGTACAATTCAAACTCTTGAGAACATTTTGTGAGCCTGCGTGCTGGATTTCAAGGGGAGTTGGGATGAGCATTTACCCCTTATTGAGTTTGCATACAACAATAACTATCATACTAGTATCAAAATAGCTCCATATGAGGAGAAGATATCGATCTCTTATCGGATGGTTTGAAGTAGGCGAATTAGAGTTATTTGGACCTGACTTGGTGCATCAAGTTGTACATAAGGTGAAGCTGATACAAGAGCGATTGTTGACGGCTCAAAGCCATCAAAAGTCGTATTTAGATGTGCGGCGATGAGATTTAGAGTTTCAAGTGGATGATTGGGTCTTCTTGAAGATTTCGCCCATAAAAGACGTAATGAGATTTGGAAAGAATGGGAACCTCAGTCCGAGGTACATTGGACCATATAGCATAATACGAAAAATTGGTCAAGTAGCCTATGAATTGTACTTGCCTCCAGAGTTAGAATTCATCCATACGGTCTTTCATGTTTCTATGTTAAGGAAGTGTATTGGATATCCTCTCAGATCATACCGGTGGATGACGTGCAAGTTATGGAAGATTTATCATATGAAGAGGTTCCTATCACTATCTTAGATCGACAAGTCTATAAGCTAAGGACCAAACAGGTATCTTCCATAAAGGTTCTATAGAGGAATAAGAATATGAAAGAAATGACATGGAAAGAAGAAGAAGAAATGAAGCATAAGTACCCTCATCTATTCCAAAGCAAAGGTTCTTCACGACTTTGACTCGATTATGATTTTCTTTGTTATAACATGGAATTGGTACTGACCTTTCCTTTTATGATTAGCTAATCCTTCGAGTGAAGCATAGCATGGGCAAGGATTGATTCGTTGGTTCATGAGGTGAGTTTTGTTTGGAATGTTTTACTTAATGTTGGATGGTCGTGTGAAGTTCGGTGTTATATATATGCTATTCTATTGTATGGCCTTACAAGGCACCTTTGGATATATTCTGCATGTTACAGGGATCCAGATAGTCTCAGTTATAGGGGAGACTTTGTCAAAATTTACAAAGGACCTTAAGGGGTTGTTATTTTTGTATTGGTATGTGTTCCTCAACATTTGAGGACGAATGTTTCTAAGAGGGGGAATGATATTATACCATATATATTGGATGTTGTCGTCATCATAAGTTAGCAGACGTAGATTCGGTGAGAGTGAGATTTATCATCAACGCTAATAAAGGTTACTAAAGTGTTAAGTAAGTTTCAGAAAAGTTTGAGACTAATCAGATCAAATAAAATTAGTGTCGACAAAAATTGACAAAGTTGGCATGTTATATAGAGCATTATTCCCCGTAGAAGAGGTTATGCCTTGCACATTGGTTTGAATATAAGCCATGAAGTTGGCATGTTTTCTGTGAAGAAATGCGAAGGAATCTGTAGCCACATAATGTGATCTGCATTGCAGATCAAGTCGCATATCTGAGGCGGTGGCTGACTATTTTTAGCTATTTAAGCGGTGTTTCATCATTTTCACTCATTTTTCGACCAAAACAGAGCTCCTACACTTCTAACTCTGCCAAGACACTCTCCAAGGTCCCTAAGCTAACCCTAAGTCAAATCACTCCAGTTCTTCATTAAAAATGTCATAGAAGTGGTGAAGATCACATGGTTGATATTGTTGTTCATGTGTGCACTCTTTCAAGCTAAATGAGAATAGTTATAGGGCTCCTTCTTACTGTGTTAAGGTAAGTTCTTCTTTTCCATGGATTTGAGCATGTGTAAGTCTTAGCTAAGTCGTATGGACGAAAAAGTGTAAAATACTACTTGGAGATGGATTGTAATGTTATCATATTTTATTTGGATGCTTATTAAAAATCTTATGGTGGATATAAGGTTGGATAGTGTTGTATAAATGGTTGTTGTGTGCTAGATGTGTTGATCTTGATGTTTGAGACATGTGGGAAATGAAAGAACTAGGGGGAGATTTTGTCCAAATTGTGGTAGACGAGCTTATCGCTCCTCTGTGTCGATCTATAGCTTTCATAAGATGGTTTCTTATCACTTAATGTAGATCAAGGTGCTAATGAATTTGAGTCGGTGTCGCGTGGATTAAGTAATCAACAAAGTATATAAGACTTACCATTTTCTTCTTTGGCATGACCCATATGGAACAAGAAAAACAAACGAAAGTCCCTCCAAAATGACTCCACTCTTAAGTTAGAAGTACTATATCTTTCATTCCATGAAATGCTATTGAATCATATTTATTCCTTGTTGGGAGTACTTTCCACATTATAAATGTGTTCCTTTTTATATACTAATCCATGTTCTTTATTGGTTTCACGACAACTGATAAAATGTTAGTTACATAATGATAGTCAGAGGTGTAACAAACTTACGTCACTCCGACAAACTCAAAATATTTAAAAATACTATCATGCATGTATATATGTATGTACCTATATATGTACGACGGTGTTATATACGCATATGATATATAGCATAATTGATTAGTTGGTTATGATAATAATGACGATGATGATGCCCATAGAGGCTTGATGGTATTATATACACATATATATGTACAGTGGCATTATATACGTATATACAGTATACATATGCATATCATGGCCCACAACGGCACCTTCAGGGTGACAATTTGATTATTCTTATCTCTCTTTTACTTGACGTTCTTACTTATGCTCTTACTTGCCTTGCATGTTTAGTATTTTATCCATACTGATGTCCCTTTGTTGTGGGCGTTGTGTTCTATGCCCGCAGGTTTAGGTAGATGGACCGACGATCCTCCTAGTAGACCCTCAGCTCAGCATTGTGTAGTTGCACTCCCCTTGTTTCGAAGTTGTTGGGTCAAGTCGGTATGCTCTTTTTGTATATGTTATGGGTATGGCGGGGCCCTATCCCGACCTTATGATATTACTATTACTCTTAAAGGTTTGTAGATGTATGTCCTATATAAATATGTCATGTAATGCCTTGTCAGCATATGTTTTGATGTACAGACTGTCATCGCGGCCATGTCGGCCTATATATATATATATATATATATATATATATATATATATATATGCATTTCATGTTGGTTCTGATAGCTGTGTTTAGCATTTTGATTTCACTCTATTCTATTATGGCGGCCTTAACGACCCGTTTCTCTGTTAGGGTAGATGATGGAATCAAGTATGTTGATGCTCGGTAAGTAAGGCCCGGGCGCCGGTCGTGCCCCTCTGTTTGGAGTATGATAATAGGGTAGGCTTGACAGCTGTTGTGTGGGCTATGTTAGCCAAGCTTGTTGCTTAATTAAACTTTGATTTGGATTCTTATTTTGTAAGTTGATAATATCATGAGAAAATTATTATTCTTGAAATTGATATGCTTAAATGAAATAATATGACAATTACGTACCTCTCCGTGCTCATTGATATTGTTGGCTTATGACATCATGCATGCCCATTCATTCATACACTTATATTTAGTGGATATCCTTTGTGAATTGAGGTACGGTATAATCCGATGAGACCCGAAAAGATATAAGTTTGATAATGTGCATGCCCAAGGAAAATGATTCTGGGTGTTATAATATGATTGATATGAGAAAATTTATATAAGGAAATTGATACGAGATAAGGCTCAACTATGTCTGAGTGATCATTTCGAATTGTCGTTAGTGGTATATGGATCTGGTGAGTCCCCCATGGGTCATGACTGCGTGGCTAAAGGCTTGAACATGTGTATAACATGTTTGATCTTGTCCATTTACATTGCATATCATCTGCCTTTGATCCCATTTTAATAATTACGTGATTACGTGACCTGATTGGCATGAGATTGATGGAAAGATTTAAGGTTGGCATATGTAAATATGGAAAGGATGAATCTTAAGAATATTTGTGGTAAATACTTGGTTATCAAATGAACAATGGATGAATGAACCTTAGAGTAACTTATAAACGAAAGATTTGACTTCGTGGAATTTAATAAATTCGAATGTGCTTAATTGTAATGCTTGATTTGACTTTACTTGTTTATTTTGTCAACTCTTATATTATCTGTATGTGTTTACTCATTGTCGGCCTATGATGTCTATGAGTACTAGTGTTGTACTCATACTACTCTTGTTGTACTTTTCATGCAGATACCGATCCAGGATCTAGTTCCAAACCTCGTAGCTGATTGCGAGGGTGATTATCAAGACATTTCAGGGTGAGCTACTTGATCATCCGTGGCCCCCGAAAACCTTCTCTTTAATTACCTTCTATTTTATATTCGATAGATAATATTTTGCTTACGAGCATGTTCCAGCCTTGTAGTTCAGATTCCTATTTTAGAGCTCTTGTACTATTTGACCAGATTTTGGGATATGTTAGATGCTTTGTTGGTAGTTATGATATTCTAAGACTTTTTATTAAAACATTCATTTATTAAATTCTGCTTTCTTTAACTTGTTTCTTTTAATATTTGGGGGATGGTTCACCTACCGGTGGGTTAAGTGTAGGTGTCATCATAACCATGATTTGGGTCGTGACAAATTGGTATCAAAGCTCCTAGGTTAATTGGTCTAATGAGTACAAGAGCAATGTCTAGTAGAGTCTTGCGGATTGGTACGTGGACGTCTGTACCCATCCTCGAGAGGCTATGGGACATTTAGAAAAACTTTACTTTTTCACTCTTTTTGTGCTAGTTTGTTCAGATTGGTATCTTAACCATATTCTTTCATTATAATATCAATGGTGAGGACGTGTTCTTGAATTCAAAACAAGTGGCCTGATATGACGTCGCATGGAATAGTAAAGAATGTTTCACCAAGATGAGGATGTGTGATCAGATTAAGATTATAATTATGAATCAAAACTTAGTTGAGTGGAATCATGAGTCAGACTCTCTAGTTCGATGATATTCATAGAGAATGGGAGTGGTAGATGTGCTCGGCTGGCAAAAGGTTACTATGGATAAATTAATCTTATAGGGATAGTCAAGTGTAGTCTTTTAGTAAAGGTCGTGGTAGCAGGTTCGCTTGATATCTCTAGGATATGGAGTTAAGAAGGAGTCATTTGGACTATGAGCTTGTTGATTTGGTAGGACTACTTTGTTTTTTAAGTGAATGCTAAAAAAATGTGAATCGATCGGTAATTTTGACTATGACGTAGGCTTCTGGGGGAAACAGTGGCCGACATTAGAAATGACTCTAGCGATGGATGAGATTAAAGACATGAGTACTTAAAGAGTTATCAGTTGTTGCACCTAATTTGGAGAAGAAATGTGGATATTATATAGGTGATGTGTTTGGCTTAGAGAAATATTTAGTTTTAAGGTTTTTGTGAGGCAAGAAAAACTTTTCAGATGCTCAAGATTGTGGTTTACTACTATCTCCAGGATTAGCGTAGCTATTTTAAAAGATGTACGATATTTTGATTTACCACACAAGTAGGTTTGAGTGATTTTCGGTTGGCATTGATAAAAGTTATTTTTGAATGGAATGTGGTAGGTGAAGAATTAAGATAAAGGCATCTTACTATCGGTTTTGGAGGATCAAGGTTCGTAAGACTTGAACTTAAAGCAGCGTCATTACTTGAAACCTGTGCAGGATATGGTAACATTGTATAATATCTTTCAGATAGGGTGTAAAAGTAATGAGTGTGACTAAGGAAGGAATCTACGGCTAATTTTACTTGGTGTATGGAAAGAGCCAACAAGACTTCGCGATTGAGAATTGGTTAATAATAAGAAACATCTACAACTGAAGCGTTGAAGTCATATTTTTGAGGTGGGACTATGTTCGTAGTAGTAGACTATGTCGAAGCATTGATGGTTGGATAGTATGGTTGAGTATTTCAAATACGAATGACTTGGGAGTAGTTATGTGTGGTAAGGCAGATGGATTGTAATATTTGGTACTCATGGATTTGCTAAAGGCGTAATAAGGTATTACACTCAGAGAGGTTATGGTTGCAAAGGGTGAAGTATGGGCCATAGGCCTTACGTTGGAATGTTCGAGGTGAGGAATGAGTTTAGTGAAATTACAATGAAGATGGTTCGATGTAATGAGATTCCATGAAGATTTAAGTCGTAAAGTATAGTTCATCGGTACTTGGTCGATGACTTGGGCAAATTTCAAGTTTGAGGTTGGGAACGACAACAGGAGGTTGTGTATTCAGGAACAATATATTAGAATGGGTCACCATAGATTTATGAAAGGCTTACTCTTCACTTTATAAAGATTGGGAAATAGTTCGGGTGACTATTGATGACATTCAAGGAATAGTGCATTTTAACCTGGTCAGGTCCATTAATATATAGTCAGGTGACTTATGGATATATTACCAGAGAGATTTATGGTTATTCTAGAAAACCATTTCTGAAGGACTGATGGATTTCGGTTCGAAATAGAGGTATAACATGTTTGCCGAGTGTCTTGGAGTTATAAGGAGATTTGATAATATATTTTTGTCAATGGTACCTTCACGGAAAATTCTAAAGGTCTACGTAAATACTCTGTGATGTTTTGAGGAGGTATAAATAGATATGGGAATTCTTTGGGGTGGTCAGTTATTTTTTACAAATTGGGTACGACAAGATAATCCCAAAGATGATGCATATAGTAATTATTTGAGGTTTAAGAGGAATTAGATGATGAGTATTGACTCAGTAGTTTTAGCTCGTCATAACGGAAATAAGAGATTTGAAATTTGAACAATATGCCTTGGATAAGGTCAGTTTTTGACGAAAATACTTAGAATTGGTTCAGTACAAACACAAATTCTTTTCTGGTCAGAGGGAGTCATGATTGAGTTTCTCAGTGTGTGACATCATGTTACTATGGATTATTGGTATTAAGGGAAACTTTGGAAGGTATGGAAGAAAGATAACTAGAATGAGGGTACCTTACTAGTACATGTTTGTCAGTGGGCTTGCAGTTTTGGATAAAGGATCGTAGCAACTATGATGATAATTGTGGAATCAACTAATTGTGTTCAGAGTTACGACTATAATCAAATCAGGTATTTCAAGTGGAATTGGATGAAATGTGTGGGGATCAGGCCATTGGGAGAAAGTAGAGGGAGATTTGGCAGATTAAGTGAAGAAGTGAATTGTTATAGACCTTGTGGTAGGAATACCATAGACTTTGGTTGATGCTATTTGGGTTATTATGGACAGGTTAACTAAGTCCGTGCAATTCATTCTGGTTCAGACCACCTATAATTCAGAGAAGTTGGCAAGGATCTACATCCGTGAGATAGTTCATTTTCATGGGGTGCCCATCTTTACCATTTCAGACCGAGACACTCAGTTCACTTCTTATTTTTAGAGGACCTTACAGAAGGAGATGGGGACTCAGTTGGATCTCAGTACAACATTTCACTCACAGACGGATGGTCAGTTCAAGTGGACCATCCAGGTTCTTGAGGATATGTTGCGAGCATGTGTGATTGAATTTGTAGTCATTGGGACCTGTTCTTCCCTTTAGCGGACTTTGCCTATAACAACAATTAACATTCGAGTATTGAGATAGCGTCATTTGAGGAATTTATATGGTAGGAGATATTGATCTCTGATTGGTTGGTTGGACGCTTTTGAGGTCAGGTCGTCGGGTACAGACTTAGAGAAGGTGAAGTTGATTCAGGAGAAGCTCCTAGCAGCTCAGAGTATACATAAGGAGTGTGCGAATTGGAAGGTTCATGATATGAAGTTCATGGTTGGTAACTAGGTCTTGTTACGAGTTTCACCCATGAAGGCAAGTGATTCTAAGGTATATTGGGTCATTTGAGATCCTTCGGCATGTTGGTGAGGTAGCCTATGAGTTAGGTTTGCCGTCGGGTTTATCAGCTATTCATCCGGTGTATGTTGAAGAAATACCATTCTGATGGGTCCAACATCATCCAATGGGACTTGGTGTTATTTGATCAAAATCTGGCATTTGAGGAAGAACTTGTGGCCATTTTGGACAGGTAGGTTAGGAAGTTGAGATCCAAGGATATTGCTTAAGTGAAGGTGCAATGGAAGCACTGTCCGATTGAAGAGGCTACTTGGGAGACCGAGGTGGATATACAGAGTATATATATTCAGTTGTTTGACGGTTCAGGTACTATCTCCCATCCTTTTTCTTTTTGCTCGAAGACGAGCGATTGTTTGAAAGGTATCTGATGTAACGACTCATTTGGTCGTTTAACTCTTTCCGACCTATTGCCCCTAAATTGTCCTTTTTATGACCTTAATTTGGTATTTATAGCTTGTGGGGAAGGGTGACACACTTCTCGAGGTAAATCATATTAGTTTTGGAAAGAAAATTCTAAGTTAGAGGTTTCTTAATTTTTAAAATTGAAAGGTTTGACAAAAAATTGAATTTTGGGTAAATGTGTATGTTTTTACTATACCATGGGAAAAGGATTATTCTTGAAATTGATATGATTAAATGAAACAATATGACAATTGCGTACCTCTCTGTGCTCATTGATATTGTTGGCTTATGACATCATGCATGCCCATTCATTCATACACTTATATTTAGTGGATATACTTTGTGAATTGAGGTACGTTATAGTCTAATGAGACCCGAAAAAAGGTAAGTTTGATAATGTGGAAGCCTGAGGAAACTGATGCCAGGTGTTATGATATGATTGATATGAAGAAATTGATATGAGGAAACTAATATGTGATGAGGCTCAACCATGTCCGAGGGATCATTCCGGATGGTCGTGAGCGGTCTATGGACCTCGCGAGTCCCCCATGGGTCATGACTGCATGGCTAAAGGCCCGATCATGTGTATACCATGTTTTATCTTGGCCATTTGCATTGAATATCATATGTATTTCATCATATTGTAATAATTATGTTATTACGTGACCTGATTGACATGAGATTGATGGAAAGATTTAAGGTTGGCATATGTAAATACAGAAAAGATGAATCTTAAGAATATTTGTGGTTAATACTTGGTTATCAAATGAATTACAGATGAATGAACCCTAGAGTAACTTATAAAGGAAGGATTTGACATCGTGGAATTTAATAAATTCGAATGTGCTTAATTGTAATGCTTGATGTGGCTTTACTTGTTTATTCTGTCAACTCTTATATTGTCTATACGTGTTTCCTCGTTGTCGGTCTATGGTGTCTACGAGTACTGGTGTTTTACTCATACTACACTTTTTGTGCAGATACCAATACAGGATCCAGTTCCAGACCTCGTTGTCGGTCTATGGTGTCATCATTACCACGATTTGGATCGTGACAAAAAGTCCCTAAGTGTTCTTATATCATCCAAGGTGAGATCAACAAGATGGTGACGTAAATCTTCCCCCGAAAATGTCGTAGTACTTGCAAAACATGTTTCCTTCATCTTAGTGCTAGTTGAAGATTACTTCAAGGCGAAGTAAGGTTCGGGAAATGTTTGTAATTAACATATAAGGTAATGTTTCTCTTCTCCTTCGTGTATATGATCTTGTTAAAGCTTTAAATCCGTTGGTTGGTTAAGAACTTGCGAGAGGGCAAACGGAAGTCGTGACATGACTTTTGCGAGAATGAATATATCGCTAACAAGAAGGATTAAACATACACCTATGTGATTTGTGTTTTAATAAAAAATGATTTTTAAAAACAAATCGGTATATCACTTTCGTTAGCCGAAAAAGATATATTTGAGCTATTTATATAATAACAAAGGTATAAATAAGTCACTTTTTTAATTGAGGAAATATTTGCTCTAAATCCTACTAGTTCATTCAGTAATATATTTGGAATTTTTTCCTTTCGTAAATAAAAATTAGTGGTAAGAACTTCTTTTTAGTTTGAAAAAATTAATTATCTACTTTAACTTGTTGGGACTGGGAGAATAAAATTACTAGTTGAACAAGTTTTACATTCTCCGGCGGCATCTATCAAGTGAAACGCAGGGAGCAAAGCCTACTCTCACCTCCTATTCCATTTAGCCCTCTTTATATGTGAGGTTTTATTTTGCACATTCTTCTCTTACACGAGCAGGGTTTTGAACTGCCTAATTATCAATTTTACCAATAGGGTATTTGTATGTAACAATAGGTGTATATTTTTCTTATTTGCAGATTCTTGTATAACACAACAAGGGTTACCTCAAGTATTGAAGTGGGGTATTTTCAATTTTATCAAAGGTTAGATTTTTAGAGGATGAAATAATAGGAGTAAACCTATGACGGACAAGTACAATGTTGAAGCTGCTGAAATTCTTGCCAACGAGGCACTGGTAATTACTGTTAACTTATTACTTATGGGTTTAATTTAATAAACATAATGAATTATTACATTTTTTTTTTTGTGTGTTGTTTGTATAGCGCTTGCCAATTTCAGAAGCAGTGCCTATATATGAGCAACTTCTATCCACCTTTCCCACTGCGGTGAGTACCGAATTCAAGTAATGCTAGCTTGCTCCATTTATAGTTTCTGTACTAAGGGGTCGTTTCAAAGAGTTGTATAAGAATAGTACTGAATCCGGTGTATTAGTAATGTTGGAATTAGTTATGCTGAGATTATTTCTTATCCACTATTTGGTTTGGTATATCAAGGGTAGTTCTGTCTTTAACCATGCTTATCAATGTACTAATAACCCTTGTATTGCTATGTATATTATTAGTTATACATATGTTGAAAAACACTACCAAACAAGGGATAAATATTACCAAAGCTAATCCGTGTATTATTTTCTCTAATCCTGACCATCTGTTAATTCTATTTATGTTATTATTAATCTTATTAGTAGTTTTTATCTTGGTCTAGGGTGGACTTCAGTTGCTAGTTAGTCCACTAATGTAGAAAACCGAAGCTAATCAACATTTGATCTTGACGCAATTACTGATTAAAAGGAAAAAAATGAGAGAAACAAAGTGAAAAAAGAGAAAGCTAAATTAACCCAACTTCACCTGTTTGAGTGATGGCCATGTTCATTCATTTGGTAACGGTTATCGAGACTGATCAGCTGGAAACACGGCCATTATTTCTCTTTGAAGTGAGAGTTATACTTCTAACTTTTTCAGAACATCTAACATGTCTTCAAGTGAAATATTTCTTCATTCGACATAAATGTTCCGTTTTTTTTCTGTAGCATATAGAATACTGGATTTATTCCATCCTTATGTCCCCTGTGTACCAGGATATCTTTACTGGAATATATTATTAAAATGGTCTCTAATTCACTGTGTATCCACATTATTTGTTTCTCAAACTGTTGATATCCTTAATGTTTGACATTTATTATTTACAAAAACAGTTTTCCTACCTTAACTGTTGGTGAAATTTGGGCAGTTTTGAACAAGCTCCAGTGACAGAATTAGGATTAACTTAGAATCATAAGAAGATTGTAGAATGTTTGGTAGGTTCTCTTAATTTCCTAATTTTACCCTCGCAGTCTGCTAGGTCAATGACCATTTGGTAACAAATGCTGAAGATTGGGGATACCTTAAGAAGCACATGAAAATTAAGAACTATATCGGTACACATCACATACATTAGGAATCAGTTTGGTAATTTACTCAAGAAACTAGGATGAAGAATATTTCACTCAATATAAAGAATGTGAGTTAAGTGGCTTACCTAGTGTTTGATTTGGGAGTTAAAAGAGTGTACTTGTACTCTAGGAACTGGATGTGCCAAATTATATTTAGGTAGTGCACTGGTGTTTGAATGTTAAACAACTCTGATGACGTCCAAGTATTGCCTTTATGCAGCGTTTTTCTCTCGTTCTGTATCTATGTTTAGAAGGAAGTACCTGTCATCTTTGCTCAAGCTTTAATGAATAATATAGGCTAATTAACTATCTCGGTTTCATTACATGTTAGTAGATGAACTGAGTTTTTTTTTTGAAACTGCGCAGCTATTTGTAGCATCTTGGTGCCTTTTGATGAAATAAAACTTTGCTTTAGCTGTTAAAAAATTTGCTCAAGCTTTAGGTTCTCAAATTTGCATATTCATGTGAAGTTGATTTTCCTTCAAAAGTGCTCTAGAAAGAAACTATGCAATGCCAAATCTATGATTAGGAGAGGTTTTTTGGGGCCTTGAAGACACCTTCCCTTGCTGATGTTATCTTTACTTTTATCCAGGCAAAATACTGGAAGCAATATGTTGAGGCACACATGGCGGTAAACAATGATGATGCGACAAAGCAAATATTTAGTCGCTGCCTCTTAAACTGTTTGCAGATTCCACTTTGGTATGTTTATTTTGATGATATTTTCTTGGTTTGGATTTGTTTTTGTTGGACATGTTTCTTCTCGTCAATGGATCCTTTCTAGCTCTCACATTTTGGTGTGGGATGGGGTTGACACCTTGGCGTGTCTTGGGATGTTCAACCTTTGCACCTTCATGTCAATTGGCATGGATTAAAAGTAACATGAATGATTTTGATGGTGCGGAAAAACTGATTTGGAGGTTTAAAAGCAGTTTGTTCTGGTTTTTTATTGCTGAAGTTCTAAAAATTATTCCAACCTATACTGACTGTTTTGTACCTTTTCTCCTTGCCAAGAAAAGCATGGACGACAGTGTCGAAATGTTTGCATATTTATGTGTTTTGGTTACTTGATGCTTCACATTTTAAGTTGAAGATCCTGTTATTTATTTACCATGACGAGATCATTAGATCTTTCAATATGTTTGAATTTTAAAGTCTCCCTTTTCACACTTGGGGGATCACTATTTGGAAGCATACCTCTTACGGGAACCCATCTTCATCAAGTTGTGCTTTTGCCTATTTTGCCTTGACATGTGTTGTGCTCCCCCTATTTTCTCCCCACTTGTTACATGACTTCATTGAAAGCAATTAATCTCTCCCACGCCCTACCTCCATCAATGTGCCCTGACTAGCATGTGATGTATGTCGCTTGTAAAACATTTCAACAGACTACGTGACAACAAAAATCCTACAAGATTCAAGCAAATCGATGAAAAATCCAACAACCCTCATGGACTCACATGGAATGGTGAAATAAAAGGATAAAGGGGATAAGACACTTAGATAAGTAATGACACAAAATCAAGTAATGAAATTGATTCATTTGAAATAACTATCTTATAATCTTAATTCAAGATTGTCAAGAAAGAAGGGAGAAATCAAGTAATAGATGCAAATTAGTGAACAAGTAAAAGAACTTGATACCAACTAAATTAACATTCAAGTACAAGATGTAAGGGAGAAAGAGAATTGAACCCATACAAGATCACTTACTAAGAAGCTAAGAAGCAAGGTCCTCATTTTAGATGACAAGTGTGGAGAGAAAGGAATCTGAGATGTTTTGTAGACAAGTGCAAATCTACTCATAATGAAGATGAACTGTCTTGTTTTGTTTTACTTATGGTGTAAACAGGAGCACATGGAAGATCTAGATTCTTTTTTGGATGTAATAGGATCCTTATAAGTTTTTGTTATAGGATGTAGATCTTCCTAAAACACCCTTGTAATTATGGACACCTGCAGATTTTTGTGGCAGGTTTGATTTTTTCGGATATATAATACAGTTGTTACCTTCTCAAAAGAATATCCTCTTTTTAGGTAAAGATCAACCCCACAAAGGGGTTCTCTCACAAGATAATTTTTCATCAAATCTATAGGCTAGGCTGGTTGGCTAAGCCAATCACCAACTAAAGAAGATCCTAATAACCAGGTAAGACTTGAGGCCCAATTGGGGTGACCATGTGACCTGCAAGTGATTCGGTCATGAGAATAATGTTTGCCGAAGTCCAAATTCTAGTACTAGTCTAGCGGTCTTGATAAATGTGGTCAACTCTGGTCAACCTTGAGCCAGACTTGGTCAACTCTTCGTCTATGCCCTTCCGTTTTCTTAAACGTTGTAAGCCCATGAGTATGTTTTCGTCACCTTGAAGTTACTTCTCAGTCTTGAAGGTTCCTCCTAAACCTTACGTCTCTATGATCTCCCCTCTCTTGTAGCATATGATTTTTTTTGTGCTGTTATATCTTTTGGCATGAAATATTATAGATATTTGGGAATGCGAGTCTCACTTCTCTTTACCACACCATCGATGCGCGAAAAATTGATCCTGCTTCTCATCCCTATGCTGAAGGTGATATTGCCACCGAAATCTTCCCATCATTTCATAGTATTACTCCAGAGTACGCACCCAATTGGAACTTTGATATGTTTAGTTCTCCGTCTTGCTTGTACAATTGTATACTTTTCCGCTATGCCTGCCTCCTTAGAACGTGCTCGTCAGTCTATATCCATAGTCATTTCTCTAGTGGGGCCTTATTGAAACTCGGAGGTAGTTCACATGCCTTCCATTTCTTTGAAGATTTTAAACAAAACATTGTTTCCCTTACTGTAGAAAAAAGAAAGGGGACAAAAAGAGTAATATGGAAAAAGAGCTTGTGATTTAGAGGTGCTAGAAAGGGCTGGGGAGATGATTCATGGAAGGCCATGCAATCGAGTTTTAATAATTCTTTTGGTGGAAGTTGATGTGCTTCATTTGTTCTTTTGGCAGAGTATCACCGGAGTTAATGGTTCTTATTGTTTTAGTTACATATATTTTTTTTTTATCAAATAAAGTATTTTCATTCATAAACATGGCCAAGAATCTGACCGTATACAAGGGGTGAAGTATTCTTTTGTTAATTTTTCTTTGTTATGCATTGACTCAGAAATTTTTCTTGGTGATTATGTGGATTTCAGGCGCTGTTACATCCGCTTTATCAGGAAAGTCAATGACAAGAGGGGGAATGAGGGTCAAGAAGAGACGAGAAAAGCTTTTGATTTCATGCTCAACTATGTTGGTACGTTATCCTTAAGAAATATTCCAAGGATGAAAAGACGTACTTGGTGCATCTAATTTTGCATGCTTATCTAATCTATTATGCTAAGTATCATGGACATGCTTTCCCTTTACCCTGTTCTCACAATAAACAATAATTAGACTGCTAGTATGAAATTCTATTTTTAATATTAGACTTACCGTGTTTAGTTTACAAAGAGAATAAAAGTCAATAAAACAGAGTATAGTTTTCTTTTCTATCTTCTTTTTCTCCAACCAACCATGAGTAGAAACTTTCTTTCACTTTCCCTATATTTCCTCTTCACTTTTTTTCTCTTCCTGAAGGGGAGCCTTGACATAACTGGTAAAGTTGCTTCCATGTGACCAGGAGGTCACAGGTTCGAGCCATAGAAACAACCTCTTTCAGAAATGCAGGGTAAGGCTACGTACAATAGACCCCTTGTGGTCCGGCCCTTTCCCGGACCCCGCGCATAGCGAGAGCTTAGTGCACCGCACTGCCTTTTTTTTCTCCACTTTTTTCTTTAGTTTCCAAACAGGCCCTAGAGAAAGAAACAGCCTAAAGGATGGTATTAGCAAGATCGGATGTTGACCTTAATTGTTGCTCGTCCCCAAAAAACCAGGCATGGCAGTTTGTGATAGTGTTTGCATTCCGAAGGAGAAGCATTGCTAATGTCATTACGTGTAACCACGATTAACCTTCCTCTTTACAGCTTCAAATATCCTGGACTTAATAACAACACAATTTTCGAGTTTATAAAAGCATGTTTAGGTGATATCTTGTTGATTAAATTGATGCTTGTTTATTTAACACAGGATTGCATTGTCAATTAAAATAATGTGAGATGTTGCATTTTGAGATAGAGGTTACAAACAGTTTGATATGGGTTTGCGACTCTTGTAATTTATATTTTTAGTTACTTGCTACTCGTACACTTGGTGTTTCCTATAGCATGATGTCTCTAGAAGCTTTTCTTGCTAACACATGCGTGATATCATGACTTTGTAATATTTCTGCTGTTCTTGCTAAGTACTTCATTTTCCTAACCCATGTTTTAACAGGAGCGGACATTGCATCGGGTCCGGTGTGGATGGATTACATTGCATTTTTAAGGTCTTTGCCTGTACGGACACACTTCTTCAACAAACAATACCTAAACACATATACGCACACATGCAAGCAAATTTTATAAAAGAAGTTCTGTTAGTTATGTAGCCTTAAGGTTAATGCTGTGTTAGATGATGATGTAGGCTCAAACCACACAAGAAGAATCACAACGAATGACTTATGTGAGGAAAACGTACCAAAGAGCTATTGTCACCCCAACCCATCATGTGGAACAGCTTTGGAGGGACTATGAGAATTTTGAAAATTCAATTAGTCGGGCGTTGGTAGGCCTCTCTCTCGACACAGTTCTCAAACTTATATCAATTGATTATATATTGTTAGGCCAGCAATGTAAGGGAAGTGGTCCCACCAACTAAATCTTCTTTTGGGGGTCCCACATATTACTATTAATTTCAGAAGAAAACACAAAAATAAAGTATTGAAAGCACATCCTTATATATTCAGTTTATAAAACTACATGTATGTCTTTGTGAAAATTGTTTTGTTTAAACTCCAGTGAAAAATTTATCCGACTGTTGTGATTGGTTAATCTTATCTGTGTATGCTATTTAAGGTGTCTTACTGGTTGATACCGAAAAAAAAAAAAAACAAAAACAAAAATCAATAAAAGAAAGAAGAAGAAGAAGCCAGATCTGGAGGAGGAGGAGGACCATTTCAGCATATGTTTTTTGGATTATTTGGAAGGAGAGAACCCAGAGATGTTTCAGGGAAGGCGTCATCAATATATGTCCTAAAACATAGATGTTTATGTAATCTAGCATTCTGGTCTAATATGTGTGATGTATATGATGCGGAAAATATTTAGAGTTCTGTAGTGCTTACAGAGCAATGAGATATTGTAATCTTTGCAATAGCTGTTTCATACTGCCTAGCAATAACTTAATGCTTGGCTGTTAATAGTAATGAAATGGTTTGCTTCTGATCAAAGAAAATAACAAGAAACCAGTTGAAAGTATTCCCTAAGTTTTACTGATTGGGTTTGTCAAAATAAAATGGACTTATCCTCAAGCTCTAGGGCTGATTATAATTTTCTTTCCGGGACTTTATTATAGTTTTCTAGGTCATTTACATTTTTCTTCATTTTGGTAAAATCCAAACACCCCCAAACCCGTCCTGCCAGGGGCCAATAGTATTTTTCCCACTTCCAATCCTTGGTGAGATGAACTCACAATCATTTGATTGAAAATAATGCTCTTACCCCTAGAGCAGCTTAACTTGTTTTTAGGTGATTTATCTACTCTATGTGTGTGTTAATGTCAGATCCTAAAGGGTTCTCATTTCAGAATTTGTTGCTCTGTATAATGAACATTTTTGGATTTCTTATATTTATTGACTTGCTAGAAATAACTAATGAAGTAGCCATGTTTAACATAATATATTTTAGAGGTTCTCAAAATCTGGGGAGGTTGATGCTTCAGTTGATGTGCTGAAGGCCTTGAGTATCACTTGGATTGTACTCTCTTACTTTGTCACTAGCTTGATGCATTCTCCAATATTATTTTTAAATTAGCTAGAACTGCAGATGTCTTAGGAAATGACCACGTAGACTTTCTAATAGAGCCATCTAAAAGTGACTTGTATTTAGTAAATCAAGCTGCAAGCAACCAAGATACCATGAGAATAGAATCTAAATATAATGATTTCTCAAAATAATAGAAGTCCATTAGGATGGTATTTAATGTGGTTAATGTTGTATTTTATTTAGAATAATACTTTAAGTTTCTGCACTTTGTCCTTTTCAGGAGGACATATCTACTTTTTGTTTAGGCATATTCTACTTGGTTATCTGTAGAAGTCATCTACGTGCTCATATTAACTTTCAGAAAGTGGAAGTAACATTACTTAAATCTTCTTTAGATTTTTTCAAAAATGTGGTACAATTGTTTGTCATGTATGTTGATAGTAACTGTTTTTTTTTAGAGATATTCTCTGTTGATTAAATTGCAGGCAAAAGGGCTGGTGTCTGAATATCAACCAAAATATAACAGTGCGAGGGCTGTATATAGAGAAAGGAAGAAGTACACTGATGAAATTGATTGGAATATGCTAGCGATTCCACCTTCTGGCTCTTCCAAGGCAATTCCTTCAGTAACTTTCATAGCTTTTACACTTGAAGCAGGCCAATTAGATTACACATTTCAGTACCCAGTTTTGGGGACATGTTCAACAACTTCATGTATGTGAGATAGATGTTTAGTTGAAATGTGCTGTACTATCACCTCAACTTGTTTCACGTGGAGACTCTCGTGCATTTATGAAAGTAATGACATAGATGTTTTAGATGATGGTTCTGTGGCTCTGCAAGTTGCTCTACTACTGCGTTTTTCTTACATTAATCACTTTTCATGGGTCTGCAGGAGGACATGCAATGGATGGCATGGAAAAAACTTCTAGCCTTTGAGAAGTAAGGGACAGTCTTTAACATCATTCAGTCAGCTAGATTGTGATTGTGGCGTAATGACTAGTTAAAGATATTTAGTTTACTTGATATTAATTAGTTCCTCTCTAATTGATCTCTTAGTCCCTAACATAAGACATACCTCTGTAATTGCTTTTGCTTACATTGATATTTCACTTGCTAATGCTCTAACCATGTCAGATGGAGTTACAACAGAGACCCATTATAGGTTTTGTGTTGTTCCTTATTCCGATGTTTTCATTTGCAATTGCTGAATGCACACGTATTATATCTTTCTTTTCTGGAACAAATGCACTTGTTTGGCGTTAAGACCTACCTGATTTTCAAGTGTAGATACTTCTAATATTTTATTATAAAAGCATATACTCTTTTTTCACTAAAGTCGCTGCTTTGATCTTCTCCCTCATGGTTTCTTTTCTTTTCAAAGTAAAATCGAAGATAATCTCATCTAATTATTCTGGTCTTCATGTCAGAACAAACCCACAGAGGATAGACAGTGCTTCTGCTAATAAAAGAATTGTGTTCACTTATGAGCAGGTATGTGTGTGAGAGAGGTGGGGGCTAGACTCTCCATCTCATCTTCTCCTTGTCTTAGTAGTAGTATTTCGGTATCACGTAAAGCATTATTCTGTTGTGTGTATTATTCCATTTATTCTTTATCTGGATATTTTGCTGTCTTATTTTCTTGTAATCCTGCATTTACTACATTCTTTATGAGCTGAGGGTCTACCGGAAACAACCTCTCTGCCCCTCAAAGGTAGAGGTAAGGTCTGCGTACATCCTACCCTCCCCAGACCCCACTTTGTGGGATTACACTGGGTATGTTGTTGTTGTTGTTATGAGCAGGTATGGGAGGCATAATGTTAAAATATTGTTGCCTCTTTGCTTAGATTGTCTTTTTTTTTTGGAAGATGGTAATGTGGGGCTTTATGTGTGTGGTTCCCATATGTCCTATTGTTATATGACTTATATAGTATCTTGAAGTACTTTCCTTTTCAATATGCGCTTTTAAATTATACAATTGAGAGACCTTTCGCTCAGCTACTGGACCTTATTTTGTTCAGCACATCTCTTCCTGTTAGTCCAATGTTAGGAAGCTCGATTGTTGCAGCTTGAGGGTTCCTAGCTGTGAAATTCTTATTATGATGCACGTCAGCTATGTGTTTGTCCACACATGTTTAGTAGTGACATAAGCACCTGGCAAAAGGATCTGCAACAATTTGGACTGGTAGTAGCACAACCTTTAACATTTGTTACCTATCAAAATAAATCCTCTAAACAATTATTGTTAGGGTGGTATTTTGAATTTTTTTTCTCTAAAAGTTGGGAGATCGTTTTTGGATTTATCTAAAAGTTCATGATAATGTAACTTTCTTTTATGTCTTTACTTGCATTTTTTTTTAAAAAGTAAGATTATCATTGCGGGGAATCTGGAAGATGCCAAATTACAAAAAAAAAAAAGGCTGTTAGCTCCAGTACAAGGACAACAATTACATTTGTAGCACCAGTACGGTCTAAAGCTAGAACTAGGGAGCTAACAAAGTCTAACAACAAGTCAACACTATTAACAGGTGTTAAAGTTCCAACTGAACAAACTAACTAGACATTTAGCCTTAAGAGAGTAAATAGGAGTTGAGATTCCATCAAAGCATTTGTGATTCTTTTCATTAGAGATTACCCCAAAAATGACTGCTGGAATCATCCTCCAGATGTTCTTGATGGATTTGTCAAACTCTCCAAAAAATCAGCTGTTGTAACTTGTAAGACACCTTTATAAACTTAGGCATGCTCTAGGAAAAACCATAGAGAGAAAAGAAGAAGTCCCAGATATCAACTGTGATGGGGCAGTGTAAAAATAGATGATTCACGCTTTCTAAATTCTGTTTGAGAAGAAAGCATCTATTGACAAGAGTAATCTTTCTTCTGTTGAGATTGTCTTGAGTCAGGCATGCATCATTGAGTGCTGTCCAGTGCATGAGACCTTGAGTGGTACTTTTGTCCTCCAGACATGCTTCCAAGGTCGATCTTTCAAAATTCCCCAGTGAGCTCATTAAATCATAGCCTTCTTTGACTGTGTACATCCCTTCTTTAGAAGAACCCAAGATGATTGTCCTGTTGTTGTTCAGCAATGTTTGTATCAGCCAGTGTAGCTAGTAAAGCAATCAAATCATCAGTTTCCCAGTCCTGGGGATTCCTTTTAAAACAAGGACTCCAAATATTGTTCTCTCTAATTCGACAATGCTAGAGTCCTTGTTCCTAGCAAATAGTTACAGCCCTGGGAATGCTTCCTTTAAAGTTGCGTTCCCAAGACATTTATCTTCCTAGAATCTTATGTGTGACCATTACCAGCTTTGAAATAGATTTTTTGGAAGAAGTCATTTGTGCAGGCTGCTGATGTGCTTCCAAAGACCTACCCCATGTGTCCCTGTATATCTTTTGGTGCTCCAGCGGCCAAAAGAACCATATTTGGCTTAATATCTTTCCAGAAACCTCCTGCTTTTTTGGCTGTACCTCCATAGCCACTTGAATTAGATAATCGGCTTCCAAGCATTTTCCTTGAGTCTAACAGCTGGAAATCACTTTAATGTGCTGAAGTGAGATATTGTATCATATTGAAGATTATCATTCGCTGTCAGACAAAAGATTACCTTGATACAGTGGATTGTGTTCCGTTAGTAAATTGTTGGTTCGGCATTCAGGCCCAGTTTCATAGGAGCTACTGGACTATTTTGTATTTAATAACTATGTTATCAAGTTAGTTTTATTTAGTTTCTTCAGAATGGTGATTAGCCTCGTAAAAAAATTGTTTGTAGGAGTCCTTTTAGTCGGATTAAAGACTTGCATGTGGTGCAGTAATAAGTGAATTAGAGAAAGGCTAGTTTTAGAGGGCTCCTAAATTTGTCGTAAAAGTCATTTTATTTAGTATTGGAATGAAATGGATCTGAATAGAGCGGAATGGATACGTACATTTTTCATACAGTCGACCCAACATAATTTAGGATTGAGGCATAGTTGATTGATACATATGATATTCTTGTTGTTTTCTCTTTTTGAGGTGGTTTTCGGCTTTGGTGCCTATCCTGCCTCCTTTATATTAATGTGAAAATTGCTGTACTTTTGATTTTCTCTACTTTGGTAGGAAACCAAAGTAGATTACTGATCTAGATGTTCTATGACAGTGCCTCATGTACTTGTATCATTATCCTGACATATGGTATGAATATGCCACATGGCATGCAAAAGCTGGTTCAGTAGACTCCGCTATCAAGGTTTTCCAGCGAGCTCTGAAAGCACTTCCTGGTATTTTTCTTATTTCTCATCATGGTTAGATGACAAGATGATACTAGCGGTTTCTTTTCGATGTTGTTTTCTCCTGATTTTTAGATAATTCTTTGTCTCTTGTGATTAGACTCGGAAATGCTGAGATATGCTTACGCTGAACTTGAGGAATCACGTGGAGCAATTCAGGTTATGCATCTGTTTACTTTCCCTCAATATACAATTTTTCGTATTTCTGTTTTCCTATGTTGTACGATCTGATGCAGGCTGCTAAAAAAGTATATGAAAGTCTTTTGGGGGATGGATCCAATGCCTCAGCGCTGTCACATATCCAGGTAAGACCATAACAATCTCCTCTAAGAATCATATATATATATATATTTACTTCTCTCTTTTAAGAGATGAAATGTACTATCTTTGGTTCCCATAAAGATGAAATGCACTCATATTCAGTGTAGACATGATTGAGAATGCAAGTCCTAGAAGTTGAGTTCTTTTCTTATGCTGATTACACCAAAATGTGGGATATAATGATTAGTTAATGTTTAAATTTTTTTGTTCCCGGGACTGGGAGAAAATCAAGACCCATGTTCGTAGGAAACACGCTTCAGAGGAAATCACAATTCTATGTTCAGCATGGTTCTAATGTGCTATGAGGCACGATACTATTCCCATCTAGATGATTCCCAGGTCTCTGCTATCATTATCATTGAGGATCATCTTACTGGTCTTTGTATCATTTATCATTGTCAGTTTATCCCATTAAAACAAAGCTCGTCTGTTTGTCAGTCTTCGCGTTAGCCTTACTTCTAGTAGAAAAACAGTAAACAACTAGGACACGTCTAGGTCCTCAAAGAATTTTTTTTTGCGAAGTAGAATTCTTTTGGGATGTATACAGTATGAACTTTTAGATGTGCCACTGAACTTATTAAGCTTAATAAACTGAGAAATTAGAGGAACAACAAATGGTCATACCATCTTCACTTTGAAATAAGATTGAATAGATGGACAAGTATTTCTCTAAGTTATTCCTTAAGGCTGGGTAAACCAAAGCATCTTCTCCCTTCTTCCATTGGAGAAACAGAAGGCAAGACGAAGTTCAAACATGCAATACATGGTTTAGTCAAAACAATAGTACAAGAAACATGTACCTGGAGAGATACAACTTTGTGATGGATCACAAGTATGTTACTTTATATGTGGATTATGTGCAATCGGAAGTGGAACAAACAAAGCAGTTTGGCTCCTAGCTTTTAAATAGGACAGTTTTCTGTTAGATCACGCAAAAGTTCTTGACCAAGACATATTCTTGGAAGCATGAATTGCCTACTTTCAGTTTGAGTTAATACTCTTTACTTGTTTATTTATTTTAACTGGTGAATCCTGTTCTTGATTTATTTTGTTATACTGACTTCTCACGTAAGTTCCCCAATTTCTTCGGTTTTTTCATGGACCTTATTTATATCTTAACTGAGTTTTTATCTCGTTAACCATGTAAAATTTCTTTCAATCATTATCTGAATTATTACAATCTAACTTCATTTTGGATTTAGCTGCTCATTCTATTTTTTGAGATATTTTGATCTTTGATACTGCAGTTTATAAGGTTTTTAAGAAGAAGTGAAGGAGTTGAAGCATCTCGCAAATACTTTGTTGATGCACGCAAATCCCCAAGTTGCACTTACCATGTTTATGTAGCTTATGCAATGATGGCCTTTTGTCTTGACAAGGATGCAAAGGTGATAAGGACTATCTTAATTTCAGATGTTTAAAGCATGGGATTTTGTGCATGGAACCTGATACGGAATTCCGTACCTCAGAGAATATGTCTAGAATCATAAAGCTGTCGCTCACAAATTGGTGTATGATAATTTCATAATGGCCAAATACATATATGGCCCCTTAAACTTGTCTCAATTTTTCACTTAGACACCTAAACTAAGCATATGACCTATTGGACACTTAAACTATGCTCAAACTGTACTTATTAGACACGGAACACTGACATGGAAGGTGCGTGCTTCACTCTCAAAATTAAGTGCGTGGAATGGCTGTATGCTGGAAAATGTAAAACTCACTCGAAAAATGAATTTTGGACCATTTCTGTTCTATTTCCTCTCATTCTTCCAAATTCATTTTTCCTGCCATTTTCTTTAGCAACACATTCAAACCATTTCTTCTCCCTTCTTTCTTCTTGAACAAAACACATTTTTCAGTTATTTTCTGGTCGTTCCCCACAAAAGAATTTCTGCCGTTCTCTTTTAGCAATAATCTAGAATCACTGGCCATTTAAAAAATAGTGCATCAATGTTTAACTAGCATCGGAGGTGATGACGATGTCATGGTGTCCGGTGTTTGCTGAGAACCATTTTCCATTTCTTCGGCACCGGAAGAATTTTACATGCCATTTTCCATCATTAGTTTTAGCCATTTCGCTACTTTTGTGTTTCCACACAAAGTGGGTCTATAATATATTGAAACTCCGCGTTTCCAAACAGGGTGGGTACATTTCCAAAGAAAAATTCCGTTGGTGTCATATTGTTCTTCCCCACTTTCTCTTTATTTTACACAATACATCGTCCAGCGAAAGGAAGGAAAAAGATGTGCTTGTTTCTGGACTTCATTTTTTGTTCGGTCCTGCTAGTTCGAAGAAGAAGATGAAGATGTCCTTTTTTGTTACGTGTTTTTTCTTTTAATCTTTACTGACGTGTTTCATTTTTATTGATTCTTCTGCCATGTCACCCGCGATTAAAGTCCACACACTTGAAAAGTTTAACTGATTGTGGCTCAAGTGTTTAATCGGCACAGTTTGAACATTTAAGTGTCCAATAGGTAATATGCTTAGTTTAGGTGTCTAAGTGAAAAATTGGGACAAGTTTAAGGTGCTGTCTATGTATTTAGTCTTTCATAATCGTTGGATCTTTACATGTTGAATTATTTGAAATTTGTAACCAAATTACTCGTCCCAACAGTTTCATTTCTGATTAGTCGGTATATGCTTGTTGACTCTATTTTATTTCTTGACGTTACTGTATGTTTCTTTTACCTGTAGTGAGTATCCTTTGGATGATACACAATCATTTTTGTGCATTCATGCAGATGGCGCACAATGTTTTTGAAGCGGGGTTAAAACGCTTTATGCATGAGCCTGGATACATCCTTGAGTGAGTCTCCTTTTCTTCTAATTTACAAAAGGAATGCTACTGTGGGTGAGTGATTGCATGAGTTCCAGTGGAGTCCGGAAGTTAGGATTTGTGTCCTACAAATTTGTTGGTTTGCTAGCATAGGCCGAGATGTAATGCATGGTGTAAGACTTGTGGTAACATCTGGTAAATGAGAGGGAATGAGAAAAACAGTTGTACAATTTCAAGCATCATAACTTTGTAGTTCTAAAACATGCAACTGGCATTGATGACTCTTCTGCCTGGGAACAATTAGCAGGGTTTGTGTTATGTTCTGTTTTGAGCAGAAATAACCATGAGCTAATTAAAACATTGCAGGTATGCTGATTTCCTTTATCGTTTGAACGACGATAGAAACATCAGGGCATTATTTGAACGTGCATTAAGCTCACTGCCGCCAGAGGAATCTGTTGAGGTGTTTTTCTATTATTTGTTTCATTGTCTAATTTTCTAGTTCTTACTTGTTTCAGGGTGCCCTTGGACGAGTCCTGTCTGTTTAAAAACTGTGAATTTCTGTTCATGTTGAATGTTTGTCTTCTTTGGCGTATCTCCTTCTATAGTTTGGATCTTCTATGTTAAGATGGTTGCATGCCGGTGTTGCTTCACATCTACAGTTACCTCACTTAATGGAATGCTTACTATATAGAACCAAGAAACATGTATGGATTGCTTTCTGTTTAGGCTAGTCAGATACTTTTTACCTACATGCTATTCCAAGAACATTTTTCATGGTGACGCTGTTGTCTGCTTGCGAAGTTCTTTTTAATGCAGGGTGGGTTTGGAAGAGAATGAGTCGGTTTATGTGACCCTTGTCTCCTCTGGGACTCTGTATGTGTGTCCATTCATGTGATTCTTTGGTTCTACTTACATTTAAGTTGATGAGCCTGAGTTCATCTCTCATATGTTGGTGTTTTCTTTCTGCTAATAATTCAAAAGAGGTTGAAGGTCACATCTCTGAATGTCCTTTGTGTTTCTTCATTCATTGTCTATAGCTCATATGTTTGCCTTGGACTTCCTTGTTTTCATTCATCATACGTAGCTCTTCTGTGACCACCTGTTAATGTTGAGGTTGTACTGCTCCAGTATTAACACATACAGAGCTTTCTGCTAACAATCCTGTATACTGTATGTCACAAAATCATGAAGCGAAATCGTTCTATACTTCTATTTAATATTTATATTGGGTGAAAGAAGATTGAATGCTGTTGAGTTGTGAGACTTTCTTTTCCAGAGTAGTCATAGAAAGAGAATCGAGGGGTCTGGTCACATGAGTGCTCAAATATATGCCTAGAGTATAAATTCCTAGCATTTTTCCCAGTTGTATTTGTTTTAAGGAAAAAGAACAAAATCCTGAAGAGGGAACACACATCCAACTCCCCCAATACAAGGGAGCGGACACTGCTGGCTAAGTGCTTTTCAGCATCTTTGTATTCAGACCAATTTTCTTCCCTCTATTGCAGCTAAGAACTCCATAAAATAAGCTAGGTGTCATTATGCTGATGTGTGCCTTTTCCCTGATTCTTAGTTTTTTTTTGGATTCTTTCTGTTTATGTAGTGTGAGGATTCCTAGAGTTGGAAAATTGACCACTAATAACAAAAGGTTTCCTAAAGTTGGGAAATTGAAAATTCTAATTCAGATAAATGATACAACAAACAACATGCCCAGTGAAATCCCACACCGTGGGGTCTGGAGAGGGTAGATTGTACACAGTCCTTACCTCTACCTTATTAGGTAGAGCGGCTGTTTTCGAGAGACCCTCGACTCAAGACAGTCATATGCACAAGCAAAAACAAGAGAAAACAGTCAGATCCGGTCAAGAAATTTAAAGCAATTTACAGCAATATGAAAATGCTGGTAACAATGCGAATATGCACTGATAGCGCATTCTGAAAAAAAAAAACAGTAACTAACATATAGCAGCAGAAATCAAACTACAGGGGCCTATAAAACAGTACTACACCTATTCATACGATATGCTAAGTAGACCTATAGTAATAACACTACAACTACTTGTTTGTAAGCGTAAGTAGGAATACGCTCGACTACCTACTACCCTTCTACCCTAATTCGTGTCCTCCACAACCCTTATATAAGGTCATGTCCTCAGTAAGTTGCACTTGTGCCATATCCCGTCTAATCACCTCTCCTAATATTTCTTCGGTCTACCTCTACCCCTCTTGAACCCGTCCATAGCCAACCTCTCACACCTCCGTACTGGGTCATTTGAGTCTCTCCTCTACATATGCCCAAACCATCTCAGCCTCCCTTCCCGCATCTTATCCTCAACCGAGTCCACTCCCACTCTGTCCCGAATATCCTCATTTCTAATCCTCTCCCTCCTTGTATGCCTACACATCCATCTCAGCATCCTCATCTCCGCTACTCTTATCTTTTAGATGTGCGGCGTCTTGACTAGCCAGCACTTCGTCCGATAAAGCATAGTCGGTCTAACCACCACCCTATAAAACTTGCCTTTAAATTTTGGTAGCACCTTTTTGTCTCACAAGACTCCAGATGCGAGCCTCCATTTCATCCACCCTGCTCCAATACGATGTGTGACATCGTCATCAATCTCTCAATTCTCTTGGATAATAGACCCGAGGTACATGAAGTTTCCTTTCTTCGGAATGACCTGAGTACCAAGCCTCACCTCCTCGCTTGTCTCAAGCTCGCTCCCGTTACTGAACTCGCACTCCAAGTATTCTGTTGTGGTCCTACTCAGCCTAAACCCTTTAGACTCCAGAGTCTGTCTCCAAACCTCCAGCTTAGCGTTCACTTCGTTTTGAGTCTCATCAATCAGGACTATGTCGTCTACGAATAAAATACACCATGGCACCTCCCATTGGATTTGTCGCGTAAGCCCATCTATTACCAATGCAAATAAGAATGGACTAAGAGCTGATCCCTGGTGCAGCCCCATCATTACTGGAAAGTGCTCCGAGTCTCCTATTGTACGTACTCTGGTTTTGGCTCCATCATACATATCCTTGATCGCCCTAGTGTACGCCATAAGTACACCTTTAGCCTCCAAACATCTTCATAAGACCTCCCTAGGTACTTTGTCGTATGCGTTCTCGAGGTCGATGAAAACCAGATGTAAGTCTCTCTTCCTCTCTCTATACTGCTCCATCCTAATAAGATGAATGACTTCTGTGGTCGAACACCCCGGCATGAATCCAAACTGGTTTTCAGAGATGGACACGCCTTTTCTCACCCTCATCTCCACAAACCTTTTCCAAACTTTCATAGTGTGGTTCAGCAGCTTGATACCCCTATAGTTGTTGCAACTCTGGATATTACCTTTGTTCTTGTACAAATGAATTATTGTACTCCACCTCCATTCTTCGGGCATTCTCGCCATCCTAAAAATGACGTTAAATAATTTCGTTAGCCACTCCAAACCTGCCATGGCTGCGCTCTTCCAAAATTCGACTGAAATCTCATCAGGCCCGATCGCTCGTCCCCTGCACATCCTGTGAACAACACCCTTCACCTCCTCAACCTTAATGCTTCTACAATACCCAAAATTCCGGTACCTACCAGATTGCTCCAGATCCCCGGCACAATGTCTCCATCTCTTTTTTTATTCAAGAGTTTATAGAAGTAAGACTGCCACTTCCGCCTAATCTGTGCGTCACCCACCAGTACTTCCCATCCTCTTCCTTGATGCACCTCACTTTATCCAAGTCACGAGCCTTCTTCTCCCTCGCCTTGGTTAGTATGTACAACTTCCTATCCCCGCCTTTCTCCTCTAATTCCACATATAGACGTTCAAAAGCCTCCGTTTTTGCCGTTGTAACCGCAAGTTTTGCCTCCTTACTCGCCATCTTTACAGTTCCTTATTCGTCCACTTATCCATCTCATCCTTGCTTTCTAACAATTTTGCATATGCTGTTTTCTTCGCTTTCACCTTCTCTTGAACTTTACCATTCCACCACCGGTCCCATGCCCCCTCGAGACCCCAAGCACTTCTCTAGCTACCTCTCGAATGCAACTGGCCGTCCTGTCCTATATACTGGTCGCATACCCACTACTCCTTGAAGCACCCTTGGCCGTCAACCTCTCCCCCATCTCCTCTGCACTAGGGGTGAGCACGGGTACAGGGTACCCAGATATCCGATCGGAACCGACACTAACGGGTAGATTCCGGGTAGATATATTATAATAACGGGTAGGGTCCTGGTAGCAAAATTAGGAACCGATCAATGTCGGGTCCGGTTCCGATTTCGGAAAATAGAGACAGTGTACCCGGACCCGGAACCGATACCCGGAACCTATAAAATATTAATATTTTTACTTTTTTGAGAAACATTTGGACCACTTTTAACTTTCTCCAAAATTGTTTGTTGCACGCCTGCATATTGATTTTCCCCACCCCAAGACACAAATATTTCAATTTTTTCACCAATTTATTCTAGAATGCTCTTTGTGCCCTAAGAGAAAACACTTAAAACTCTCTCAATAACAATGGCGTTTTAGCTACACCACTGAGCTTCATCGTCGTCGTCGTTGAAGTTTTCTCTCAAGTACTTTCATCGTTGTCGTCGTTGAAGCTTCACCTTTGCCTCTTTCTCTCCTTTGGTTGTGTTCACGTTGTTCATAAAATGCATTTGAGTTCATATCTAACTCTTCAATTTCTTTTTAATATCCTATGCTTTTGTTCTATTTCAGACGATACTCATCTTCAATCTGTACTATTTTTTTATTTGAAATGTAAATCTATTTTTAAAATTTGTGTATATTTTTGTAGCTGTGAAGATGAAATTTAGGGATTTACTAGTATAATAAAGCTTTTCTTTTGTATCGAAAAGCTTATGAACACGAAAATAAGTTTAATTCAGATATTTTCAAATTTATTTTGAAATCAACACGTTCAATTAATTGAGTGTCAAATTTGGCTTGCAATTTTAGGTTTTGGTTACAGAATTAGTTTTTCTATAATGAATAATTTTTCTAAAACTTCTTACAATGGTACTAAAAACTCCGATTGCAGGCTAAAAAACTACTTGATGAAATTATTTTAGAACTCTTTTTGATTCTCATAGGCTAAAAAATTGTTGCTTAATCTGTGTTTTTTTACTTACAGGGTACCCGGGAACCTACCCAGAACCGTAGGGTCCGGGTAGGTTCCGGATAATGATTGCTACGGGTAGGTTCCGGATAGTAAATTTAGGAACCGATCTTTTACCGGGTAGGGTCCGGGTAGTTCAAAAACATTAGGGTACCCGGACCCGCTCACCCCTACTCTGCACTAGCCATGGTCAAACTCCCCCATTTGATTCTTAACCTGTCATCCACAACTCTCTTCTTGTTCTCCATCTTGATCTCTAAATCCATCACCAGAAGCTTATGTCAGGTGGTAAGATCCTCCATCGGAATAACCTTGCAATCTTTACAAAGACCTTTGTTAACCTTCCTAAGGAACAAAAAGTCTATCTGAGTCTTAGCCACCGAACTACGGAAAGTAACCAAGTGCTCCTCCCTCTTCAGGAACCTCGAATTGGCTATCACCATCCTAGAAGCTCTAGCGAACTCCTAAAGTGAGACGCCTCCCCCATTCCAGTTCCCGAGGCCAAGCCTCCATGCACGTCACCATAATCCCCCGAAAGTGACTCGGTGTGTCCATTGAAATCTCCTCCTATAAATAACTTCTTACCACCCACTAAATCATCTAAATCCTCCTAAAAACGCCTCTTCTTATCCTTGTCCAAGTCCGCATGTGGCGCGTAAGCACTAATAATATTCATAGTGCACTCTCCAACTACCAACTTAATTGTCATCATCCTGTCATTGACCCTTCTAACCTGTATCACATGATCCCTTAGCTCGTTGTCTACTAAAATGCCTATCCCATTCTTATACGTCGATCTACATGAGAACCATAACTTATACCCGTCCACGTCCTTAGCCTTAGGTCCTACCCATTTGGTCTCCTGAACACATGCTATATTAATCCTCCTCTACTTAAGAATCTTAACTAGCTCTATGGACTTTCCTGTTAAAGTTCCAATGTTCCAAGACTCTATTATTAGCCTAGCATCTCCCTTACTTTACTTATCCAGCCTAACCCTCATCTCCAACCCCGATCGAGAACATGACCCTAGTCTACTATCAGTTACCAAAGCCACTACAACGTATATAAAATAATAGACTATTCAAATGTATACCCTAAAACAAGAAGGGATCAAAGTGAAAACATAAGTTAACAAGAATCTAGAGGCAAGTAACCACTATGCCTAGAATGCGATAACTAAAGACAAGAAGAGTAGATGCAAAAACGTAAAGTCACAAATCAATACAGCGAAGCGAAAAAATGGAACAACAAGAGTAAGGACAAGGAGTGGATACGAGTAACCGGAGGTACCAACTCCAGTTGAATCAAACCTGTTTGCCGACGACAATCACTGTTCACCGGCATCGGTAGTACTGTTCGTTGAAATTGTTCACTGTGGTTGCGTTCACTACCGTAAAACTGTTCACTGGAAATCCCTGTTCACCGCCGGAGCCTGTCGAAACAGTTGGACCTGTGCAGATCTGACTAGAAAACCCACTGTGAAGGGGTTTCCGGTAGAGGAGAAAAGCAGTTGGTGGGGGAAAGAGGGGGGGGGGGTGGCCGGAAATCATTCCAACCAGAAGACTCTGGCCGGAAATTGTTCTAACCAGAAGACTCTGGCCGGAAATTGTTCTAACCAGAAGACTCTGGCCGGAATGCTTCGCCAACAGTCAGGAAAAGGAAAAGCGTACCTGGTCGGAGCACAGTGGTGTCCGTCGGCGAACGAGACTGTTCACTGTCGGAGAAAACACCGAAAAATCAATGCCGATTTTTTTGTTCGCGGCCGGAAAATCATTGTTCGCCACCGGAGCCTGTCGGAGCAATTGAGACCTGTGTAGATCTGGCCGAAAAATACTGATCGGGGTGCAGTGGTGTCCGTCGGCGAACGAGACCCTGGTCTCCGATCACCGGTCGGAGTGGCGCACCAATGTGGTGTTACCGTCGGCGAGGCTGGGGTAGGGGTAGAAGGTGGGGGTGGGGTGTGTGTTACCGTTGCAAGTTCAGAGGAGAGAGAGAGAGAGATAGCGCATATAAATGATAATTTATTAAAAAAAACATAGCAGATAATTAATACACTACTCTTCTTGCTATTTTCGCAATCTAACCATTCATGTGATAACTCTTTCTTAAATGGCATCAACTGAACTGCCTACTCTTTATTTAGGTTTGGAAAAAGTTCACTCAGTTTGAGCAAACGTATGGAGACCTTGCCAGCATGTTGAAGGTAATTTTGTGTTTTTGCTGCTGCTGTATGTTCTCTTGGTTTTTCTTTTGAACTTTGTGGACTATTTTCAAGTGCAAATACAAATTTAACTAGTTCTTTTGAACTATTGGTATATCTCGAATAGCATATTCTCTGGCCTTTTTTCATTTAAAGAGTATTGGTTACAGTTGACCTACTACTCAAGAGTTGAATGTGTTTTCCACTTTAGACATGTCTATTGTTCTCTGTCCAATTCTGTGGACTTCCTATTTCATGGATGGCCCTACTTATTTGCAACTTCTAAATGAAAGAATATTCATTATATATCTCACTAATTTCAATTAGTCACTTTCATTAAACAATTTAATGTTGTTCACAATGTGATTTTCTTGTACCGACCAACATAAGAATATTGATAACTACTTGATATTCAATCAAACTGTTCAATTAAAAGCGGATGGTGAAATTATTCAGATATATCCCTATTTAGAGGGCAAAAATTTTGTTACAGTGATTACATTGGCTTTGTGCTTATAGCTAGTATTGACAGGTTGAACAGAGAAGGAAAGAAGCTCTTTCCAGAACAGGTGATGATGTAACATCAGAGTTAGAGAGTTCATTGCAAGATGTTGTCTCACGCTACAGTTTCATGGATCTTTGGCCTTGCTCTTCAAATGACTTGGATCATTTAGCACGCCAAGAGGTTGTGAGCATGTATATATATATGTGTGTCTCTTATTTTTGCCTTCCAGATTTTGATCTAGCAAGCTGAAGAGTCTGATATTCAATTATTCTAACAAGGGCACAATTATCGTTTATCTTATCTTGTATGTACTTATTGCCTATTTGCAATGCCTTTCAGTGGCTCGCGAGGAACATCAATAAAAAACCCGACAAGCCTACTCTTGGTATTGAGGCAGGTTCTGCAGGTGTTAATGTTGGCTTGGTTTAATACTGAATTAAACTCAGATTTTGAATTGTACTCTCTAACTCCTGGTCTCTTGAGATTAGATAAGACTTCTTCTGGTGTTTCATTCAACACAAATCCGCCTGCCAAGGTAGTGCGTCCAGATACTTCAAAAATGATGGTTTATGACCCGAGGCAAATGCCAGGTATGCCTTGGTAGCTTCTTATTCTATTGTCCGTTCTTGCTTAACAAGCTCCTAAACAAATATACAGTTGTTCCAAGTTCCTTCAACAGATGTTTGTCTCTGAAGTTTGAGGTGCGATTAACAAACTTAGGAATAAATTGGGGTGCATTGGAGAATGGGGATGAGACTATTAATGTAGAATGCTACTCATGGAACTTGTTTTCCCTACTTTGACTAGGAAAGTCATTTTCTCATTTTTAAGGAACTTAATTTCCTAGAGACGATGCTTTCCATAAATTTTGACCTACCAAACATGAGAAAATTGGAAACATTTTCAAGAAAATGTTTTCCTCCTGCATCCATACCCAAATACACCCATGGAGTCATATAACAATGACTAAACACATCCTTGAAGTCATATAACAATGACTAAACACTAATGAACACTTATTTCAATGACGTCTCTTGATTCAGACTAAGCTATATACAGATCTGAAAGTAGGATATAGTGGACAACTTTTCTTCAAGTTTCAGTGAGAACCATTCAAAATTGTCATAAACTCTATGGTCTTGTAATATGGGCGTCTGTTATATGAGGAACTATTAATTGCTGGATTTTCCAGGTCCTGCTCCGCTTGCAGTTCCATCTACTTCAGGCACCTTGCCCTATTCTGGTCCATTTAGCAGCAGTGGACCTCCAAATTCCATTAATGATATTTTGAAATCGTTGCCCCCTGCATTTGCAGTGTTTGTTGCAAATTTGCCAGCCGTTGAAGGTATAGTTCCTCTTTCCTCTTTCTATCAAATTCACCTGTCACTTGCCCCATGAAATCTTGATCAGGTGCTCTGTAAAGATTATAAGTTGCTCTAGTCTGTTAGTTTTTTTTTATGTATCAGATTACTCCTTTACATTTGCATGTCAATGGTGGTCTACCATTTGAAGAAGTTGAAACACCTTTCCTGGAAAGACTCTAAAGCTGCATATTTTAATGTAGGAATAATCATGTGCTCTTAATACAGTTCTTTTCTTCCATTCAACTTCCTAGATGTGATGTCTGCTTCTAGTTGTGATCGAATAGGTTGTCAATTGAATCTGCTGCGGCTAGGCATACATCTACAAAGGAGTTTTTTCTCCCTTAGTGATTATCTGAATGTTTTCAAGTATTTTTATCACAAAGTTTAAGTTAAAATTAGCAGTCAAATGAAATAACAACATAGCATTTGAAAATGATTCGATGGAAACTAATTGGTTGCAGAAGGTGATCTTGGTGGTGGTGTTATAATAAGGAGATAATACCCAAAACTTTTGAAGGATAATAAGAGGTGAAACAAGAACTAATTTGCTTTTAAACAATCATCTATTTTTACCTAGGCTTTTCTTAGATGCCCCAGAAAAGCCGCAGAATGGAATTTACCACTTGGTTAGATTCTATTAAAAGGTGCTTTTTACAGAATGACCCGCATTGCAAATTATCCTACAATACTTTCTATATACTAACTCTCACAAACTGCAATTAACTCCTGGAGGATAAGGCTGCCAATTGCTTCCTCTATCGAAAATATATGTTGCTCCGTAATAACCTGAGTTTTTCTCTGGATCCTAGCAGGTCCTTCTCCTGATGCTGATTTTGTGATATCTGTATGTTTGCAAAGCAACATTCCATCAGCAGCTGGAAAATCCGGAACCGCCACTCTACCATCGCAGTCGGGCCCTGCTCCATCTACAAGTGACCTCTCTGATTCAAGCAAATTCAGGTCTAGAGACAGACAGCCTGGAAAGAGGAAAGACATGGACAGTACGTGAACCTTTACCTATTGAGATGTTTATGTTCTTCTTGCTCATGCGACACCCAGCAATGTGTCTCTTCACTGCCTCATTGTTGCACCAAATCATAGTCTGTTTTACCTTCACTCTTGGCATGTAGGCCTTGTTAATTCATATGATTTCGTTCCTGCAATACAGGAACTATTCATTCCCTACTACACTTGTTCTCTTAGTCTGCAATATGTGGCCATGTCGATCTATGCCTTGGTATCGTGATGCTAAATATAATGTTTCTTTGTTAATATCATTCAAAGGCCTAGTTAATTTGTTGCAGGGCAAGAGGATGAGGTATCGACGACTGTACAAAGCCAGCCCCTTCCTAGAGATGTTTTCAAGATTCGCCAATTACAAAAAACCCGTGTTGGTAATTCGTCTCGAGTTACTAGTTCATACACTGGATCAGCATCATATGGAACTGCCCTTTCCGGAGACCTCTCGGGCAGCACTGGTTGACCACAAACTTGTTTCATAGTTTTCAACTCAGCGGCAGACCCGACGCAACTGGCAGATAAGCTGACGTACACTCCAAACTCTGCCATTTGCTTCTGCTCATTCTGTAGTGTACTCTATTTGCAAAGATGTAATATTAACAGTTACATGTCAGTATAACTGGGGTGGGGGTTTAATTTCAATTTTCGGATGTTCAATTCCCTCTGTTGCAACACTATAAAGGACAGATCCCCGTTCAAGAAAGCTATACATGCAACAATGAATGTTGTTCGACTCCGATTCCCCATTCACGACAAGAGAACCACATTCACATCAGTCAAAGGGGTGGACGATTTCCTGAGTCAGAAGGTCACCCTCTAGCTCAATAATGGAGCTAGGTGTATACAAGTCGATATTCCTTTCAATAATGAGATACTGCTTTCATAAAAGTTATATTATGTAAAGTAGTTAGGCTGAGAGACATGACAGGAAATTGTTCTGGTGGTCTAGCTGGGCAATGAGAATTTTGTTTCATAATGTGCTATAAAATATTGCATTCTGGAATTATGAATTTATTGCATTGTATTTGAGGAGTTTCTATTGAAGTTGGACTTTGTGACGACTAGTGACAAGCATTTGATATTTAAAAGATAGAAAGAAGTAATATGTAAACATAAATTCTGCTGATTAAAGTGAAGTAATAGTTGTTACCTAAGAAAAGAGATACAAACCAAAATCACTTCATGCTTAAGAAATTCCCTCCATTTTAGAGCAAGTGATATCAGAAGTAATTGAATGAACGTAATTTTTTCCTTCAACAACCAAAAAGAAGAGAATGCAATTCTATTCCTACAAAGCATTGAAACAGAAAATGATTTGGGTTTCTACTTTCTACTCATGTTTCATTTTGTGACCTATTTTTCTAGAATTTCTCTCATTTTCCAATGTCATTAATGAAATTAACATTCGCGAACTATTCCTAATAATGAAGTCATTTTTTTGGGATAAGACATTGTTATTCCTGAACTTTGGCCAAAGTTGCTATGACATACATTACCTTTTCAGGGATCCTATTACCCCTTGAACTTTTTTAAAACAGAATTATTACCACTCTAAGCGCTGATGTGGGAAGGAGAGTGTATTTCACTCTATTAGAGAGAGATGAATAAAATCTGACATGTGTCATTTTTTAATTGGGTACTTCACATTTAATTACATCTAATTAATTAAAATTAAATTAAAGCTTAAATTTTTTTTCTAAACTGTTTTTTTTTAAAATGTGGAAAACTTAATTTTTTTTATTATCAAGAATCTGTTTTATCTAAAAATATGGAAAACTGAACTTTTTTTAAAAAAATGTGTAAAATTATTTTTTTTTAAATAAATCTGAAAACAGTTTTCTAATTAAAAAATCTGAATTTTCTTAAATTTGGAAAACTGATTTTTTTTATATATGAAAAAAATCTAGGTTACCAAATTTAGTTAAAAAAATGCGTTTTTCACATTTTAAAAATTAATTAGTTTTTCAATTTTTTTTATAAAAATTCAGTTTTTTCACATTTTGAAATGAAAAAAAATACCTTTTCCAGATTTTTAAAAAAATAATCAAGATTTTATTTGAAAAATAAAAGTATCCTAAAAAATTGAAATTCTGAGAATCTAGATTTTTAGGACATTTTTAAAAAAAAATCCAGTTTTCCATATTTAAAAAAAAACTGGTTTTAGAAAAATCAACATTTCAGTTTTTTTTTTTAAAAAAGAAGCCATTTTCAGTTTTTTTAAAAGAAAATTCAGTTTTTCGAATTTTATAAAATTTTCCACATAAGCGAAAATAATTTTTTAAAAATAAAATAAATATACATGTGGCAAGGAGAGTGTATGTCACTCTCCATAAAAGAGTATAAAATTTGCCACATAAGCAAAAATAATTTTTTAAAAATAAAATAAATATACATGTGGCAAGGAGAGTGTATGTCACTATCCATAAGAAGAGTAGATATTCAATTTGACGGTGGTAATTAATTCGTTTTAAAAAAGTTTAGGGATTATAAGACCTCTGAAAATGTAAGGTGTGTCTTAACAATTTTGACCAAAATTCAGGAGATAACAATGCCTTATCCCTTTTTTTGGAGTGAAATAATGTTCAAATCAACTTAGGCATCTAATTTATCAAGCTTACGGCATGTCGACTAATTTATAAAGTACGTATGATATGTATGTCATACCTTTTGGGTGCTTTGAAAAATTCTTCTTTTCTGGCAGAATATTCGGGAAACTCCCTCTTCTTTTACTTTTTAGGTCATATTTTTCAGGTCAGAATTTGGAATACCATTAGTTAGGCTGATTCTTTTATTTAGCTAAAAGTAATGGAGTTTCAGCTAATTGTTTTTGTACAGATTTGACCTAAAAAAGAAGGGTTATACAGTCGAAACAAATTATTATTGTATCTATACAAGAAATAAAGATACACAGTTGAAACTTTATTATTTTGGATAAAAATTTAAGTTTAGCTAATAATGGAGCTCTCTAGTAATTTATTTTTTTAGATTTGGGTTGGGAATTTTTTTTTTTACATAGTTATAATAAATAAATCATTGCATCTAAGAATAAATAAAAACAAACACACAATTGAAACTCCATTATTTTGGCAAATTTAATTTTATTCAGCAAAGCATAATGTGTTCCAACCGAACTTTACATAGATCTGATCTGAAAAAGAAGAAATATACGGTTAGGAAAAATAATCAATATATATATATATATAAAGAAGAATAAAAAAATACGCAATTGAAACTTCATTATTTTAGCTAAAACAATAGAGTTCTAGCTAAGGTTTTTACAGTTTTGGCCCCCAAAAAAAAGTGTCACGACCCAAACCGGAGGGTCATGACGGAAATCTGAATCTTACTTGCCGAGTACCACTAATCATATATTTAACATCTAACTATAATTAATTGTGGGCCCCGAAGGCCGTCACAAGTACCCTGCTGACACATAGAAATGATAAACTGGAAGGGTGAAACGTAAACCCTTACAAACAGAAGAACCCAACCTATGCATATATACATACTAAGGACGACAAGGCCATACACGACTACTATACACAGGACAACTGTCTACAAGCATCTAAAGAGTACATAACATCACAAGGTCGGGACAGGACCCCGCCATACCCCTATGCATATCCAAAATATCGTACCACGACTAGACTGTAACTCTAGAATAAATAGAGTGCTCCAATATCAGCTGAACCAACAACCTACTAATGCGGACCATCACCCTGTTTACATGAGCCTGCAGGCATGAAACGCAGCGTCCCCCGACAAAGGGACGTCAGTATGAATGATTTACCTAGTATGTCAGGCATGAAGAACAACATAATAGAGACATGAAACTGACATGAGATAAGAAACAACCAACCAGTAGAGAATGCCTCTGAGGGCCATAATATGCCTAAGTGTCATGCACAATGCGGTCATACACACACACACACACACACACACACACACACACACACACACACACACACACACACACACACACACACACACACACACACACATACGTATATAACGCCGTCTCCCATCATATCATTTCGGCCTCTGTGGGCATAATCATCATCATATACCAGTTGATCAGGTGGTGTGCGTATATAACGCCGTATCCCTTTTCCCATCCCCTACATATATATAATGCATACCATATAGTAGTGTATATAACACATGTGGGTCAAGGATAATACATGAATATAATGCATGAATGATAATAAAACATTATGAGTTTATCGGAGTGACGTAATGCCGCTTCACCTCCGTTTAACATTATGAGTACTAACATCTTTTCCATATACGTCAATAAGGAGTTAGGAACATATTTAGACATGCTTTGAACATAGGAATGATACATAAACATCCTTAAAGAGTAGAATCATTTATGAAACAATATTACGTTTATGTTTCGTTACTTGGATCATGCCAAAAGAAAGAAGAATTTGCCTTAATATACCTCAATTCGACCTTTAAATGACAACACCGAGTCTAAAAAGGTTATTTTTTATTCAAATTATAAGAGGACAAGAAATCTCATTTCCTCTTTTATTTTATAACACTAGCCACTTTTTCTTTTGCTTCTTTAGAATTCTTCTTTATTATAAATAAACAAAGTTTCCTCTATTATCAACGACATTTTCGTAGTTATTTTCTTGAATTATAAATATTAATATGAAATTTTTATTTTTATTTTTGTTCTTTATGAATATCTTTGAATTCGTCCGTTAACAAATATTAGTACCAATGCACGACAAATAATCTATTCTTTTATTAGATGTTCAAGATTTGATTTTGTTTGTGCATATCTCCATCCCTACAAAATTTAGCTGGTGGGAATGAATTTAGTTTAAAAGTTTAGAAAGACATTCTAGATTATTTGTTTATAAGTAGGGTGGTAAAAAGTCTCTGTTTGTTATATGGGATATATCGTTAATTTCTATTCTGATAGCAAGAAACTACCAAGGATCATTTTTTCTCTCTCATATAGATAGTATTTTTTTGTCTCAATTTTTTTATATTTTTTGTCCGGTCTCAAAAAGATCTACACATTTATACAGTTACGAATAATTAATATTATTATTATTATGATATAATTACTTTTTTACTTTACTAATACTTTAGTTTACATGCTTTTAGTTTTTCTTTTCAAAATTTTGAATCCAATCAACCTATGCAAAAAAAGTGATAATATTAGAGTTTTACTATATATTTTTTTTGAAAGATGTTTCTATATGACATATAACTACGTTATTATCAGTTTAAAGATACCACTAAAGGATGTGGTGCAGTGGATGTGACCATTCCTCCCTTAATCAGAGATCTCGGGTCTGAGCCCTGAGTAAGAAAAAATCCTTGGTAGAGAGCATTTCTCCTTTAAATGGGCTCTACGCGACGCGTATACGGATATGAAGTCAAATATGTATTTACCAACAAGTATGCATGCGTCCAAAATCTCTATCAATCGTTTTTAATTTGTTGCACTTCTAAAGTAACCTTACTTACAGAATAAACACATACTCATGTATATCGTGGGGCTGGGCCATTGGGAAGTGGCCCAGTCCACCTTTTCCAGCAAACAGTCCAGCAATTTGGGCCTGGCCCAACACCTTTCAACATTCTGGGCAGTGGCAGAATGGGCCCTGGAAGCAGGCTGGTCTGCTTGGGCCTCTGCCTTAGCAAGCCTTCCCTGTTGCGGGCCCAACGACAGCTCCGACTCTCACGAATATCGAGGCAGCGATGCATACACTTGGATTAAATCCTCTGGAAGCAAATTGGTACATGGACACTAGTGCCACTTCTCATATGGCGTCCTCGCCAAATAATCCCTCGTCTTATTTCAATTTGAGCAAAAATCATGGCATAATTGTTGAAAATGGTAATTCAATTCCAATTCGTTGTTATGATCACACAAATTTATCTCCCCTGAACCTACCTTTAGCCTTGAAAAATGTCCTTCATGCTCATCACTCAATTAAAAAATTGGTGTCGGTTCAAAAATTTACAACTAATAATTGGGTGCTGTTGACTTTGACTTTTTTGGATTTTCTGTGAAGGATTTCACAATGGGGACACCTCTAATGAGATGTAATAGCAGGGGAGAGCTTTATCCAATCACCACTACCACCAGTTCCACTAATCAAGCCACACCATCAGCGTTTACCGCTTCAACACCTTCTTGTGGCATGTGTGTTTGGGTCATCTGTGGGCGTCTGATATTTCCTCTCTTAAAAAATATAATTTTGTTAAATGTAATAGTACACGTAGTACTAATGTTTGTCCTTCTTGTCCGATTGGAAAATATGTTAAATTACCGTTTGTAGCCTCAAATTTTACTACTTTGTTGTCATTCGATATTATTTATAGTGATTTGTGGACATCTCCCGTTTTGAGCTCTTTAGGTCACCGTTATTTTTGGATAATTATTCTAATTTTTTGTGGACATTTCATTATCTAAAAAGTCTCAAGTCTTTTACACATTCCTATCATTTAGAACATTCATCCGAACCCAATTTGAACGGAAAATTACAAACATTCAATGTGATAATAGAAGAGAATTTGATAATGGGCCATTTCGGAAATTTTGTAACGCTAATGACATATCTTTTTGGTTTCTTATCCTCACACGTCCTCACAAAATGGGAAATTCGAAAGAAAAGTTCGTACCATTAATAGTATTGTTCGGACTTTACTAGCCCATGCTTCATTACCACTTTCTTTTGGAATCATGCATTACAAATGACTACTTACCTTTTTAACATACTCCATGGCAAATGATTAGCATACCAATCTCCACTAAAAATTCTTTATCATAAAAATCCTTCGTATTCTCATCTTAGGGTGTTTGAGTGTTTGTGCTATCCTCTTTTTCCATCAACTACAATTAAAAAACTTCAAGCCCGTTCTAATCATCGTGGTTACAAATATTTTGATTTATCCTCTAATAAGATCATAATTAGTCACCATGTCATTTTTTATGAAACCCAATTTCTGTTTTCTAAATTGTGTAATTTCGTGTCTAATTCTTATAATTTTTTTGATGATGGGCTCACACCGTATGTGGTCCACCATTTAGTCCGGTCCCCGCCTTGAGATCTGGACCAGCAGACCCGTGGCAGAAATCAGCCAGCAAGCCCACTACCTGCCGGCCCAATCCCTTTCCGTGACCACTAGCCGCCAGCAAGCCCACTGCCTGCTGGCCCATCCATGTTTCCTCCCGGTCTAGCTTCTCGGCCACCAGGCTTACTGCCTGCTGGCCCAAGTCATCACCATTCGGGTCTAGTTTCTCGGCCAGCTGGCCTGATTTCTATATCCTAGGTCCAGTCCATCAGTCTAGTCTATAGGCTAGCAGGCCCACTGCCTGCTGGCTAATCCTGAGATGTTCAAACATCGACCCAGGTCCAGTCCACTTCTATTCTGAGTTAAGGGCCCGTTACTCATAGCCAACGGGGTATTTTTAAACCAAAATGACATTTTAATCTCAATTCTAATGTCACTAAATCACCCCTACCACATAACCAAGTGTCTGCCCGTCATGACCTGAATTGGATAATGGCAATGGATGATGAATATAATGCTCTTATTAAAAATAAGATGTGGGAGTTGGTGCCGTGTCCGCCTGGTATCAATGTTATTCGTTCTATGTGGATTTTTACTCATAAGAAAATATCTGATGGTTGTCTTGAGAGGCATAATGCCCGTCTTGTAGGTGATGGCAAAACTCAACAGGTTGGCATGGATTGTGGAGAGACATTTAGTCCAGTGGTCAAACTAAAAACTATTTACACTGTTCTCAGTCTGGCTCTCTCGAAAGCATGGCCCATTCATCAACTGGATGTGAAAAATGATTTCTTACGCGGTGATCTCAAGGAAACAGTGTACATGCATCAACCTTTGGGTTTCAGGGACCTCGATCATCCTAACCATGTCTGTTTTCTGAAGAAGTCCTTGTATGGACTAAAACAGGCCCCTCGGGCTTGGTACAAAAGGTTTGCATATTATGTGTCTACTATTGTGTTTTCTCACAGCAGGTCTGATCATTCTCTCTTCATCTATTGTCGTGGTACTTCTCTGGCATACATTTTCTTATATGTGGATGATATTATAGTGACTGCCTTTTCTGATAAACTGCGCAAGTCTATCATGCCTCTTCTTAGTTCCGTATTTGCTATGAAAGACTTGGGGCCCTTGAGTTATTTTTTTGGTATAGCTGTAACTCGTCATGTATGTGGTCTATTTCTATTCTAGAGGAAGTATGCAGCTGAGATTATTGAACGGGCTGGCATGTCCGGTTGACACCAAACCGAAGCTGAGTGTTAATTCTAGCACACCTTACGAGGATCCATCCCACTATCAAAGTCTTGCAAGGGCTCTTCAGTATTTTATATTCACGAGGCCCAATATTACTTATGCAGTGCAACATGTGTGTTTATTTATGCATGATCCGAGGGACGAGCACATTCATACTCTCAAACGCATTGTGCGTTACATTCAGGGCACTCTTGATATGGTTTGCACTTATATCCATCCTCCATATCTACTCCCGTGTCTTATATAGATGCTGATTGTGGTGGATGTCCAGATACCAGACGTTCTACATCTGGTTATTGTATGTTTCTTGGTGATAACTTGGTCTCTTGGTCGGCTAAACGCCAGGCTACTTTATCGCGATCCAGTGCGGAGGCCGAGTATCGAGGGGTAGCCAATGTAGTGTCTGAGTCCTGTTGGCTGCGTAATCTCCTATTAGAGCTTCACTTTCCTATTCAGAAAGCTACCTTGGTCTATTGCAATAATGTTAGTGCGGTCTATCAATCTGGGAATCCGTTCCAGCATCAGCGCACTAAACATATCGAGATGGATATTCACTTTATTCGTCAAACGGTAGCTCATGAACAAGTACGCGTCTTGCATGTCCCTTCACGGTACCAAATTGCTGACATCTTTACTAAGGGTCTTCCCTTAGTTTTGTTTGAAGATTTTAGGGACAGTCTCAACGTACGACAACCACCCGCTATGACTGCGGGGGTGTGACAGAATATACATGTACTCATGTATATTTGGTATATAATTTGTAGAATTCTTGTACAAGTGTAATGATAGTAGTCTTGTATTAGAAAAATGTAATAGTCTTATATTAGGAAAAATAAATTTAATTTTCATAATTAGAGATTGTATATCAAATATATATATATATCTTTTACATTAATAAAAATAATCAAAGGGATTATTCTCTTTCACTTACCGAAAATTTACTTCTTACATATGTTGGTAGGAGTAATATATTTTTACTACATTTTAGGAAAGTAGATGACGGAAAATGATCCCATTTGATAAATGTATCAATTCTTTCTATGCTTTCCTTCCTCTTTATCTAAATCCCATTTTGATTTGTTTTCTGATATTTTAATTATTTTTTCATTGTATATGTTGTCTTATTTAAGCCCCTCTTAATTAAATGGGGAGAGCTCCTCGCTGTGATAATGTGAATAAGAAGAAAGCATTGTGATCACTCGAGGAAATATATCAAGCTCAAAGCTCAAGTTTTTTTTTTCTTCATAATATGTGAATTTTGAATAGAAACAAAAAAAAATCATTTTCAAGAGATAATTATGTCGCGATGCTTGATACAGTTATGGCTCAAGGACATAAAGATTAATGATCAAAGAGTGCATCTATTAGAGCAATCAATTTTCAGAAGGAAAATTTACCCAAATTTAATTGATAGTCTTATGACTAAAAGAATCAGAATAGAGTAAGACAGAGAGCACACCTTTTGATTTTATTCACAGAAGGACATAAAAGTACGCAGCGATGCTAACTTTTAGAATATTTAAGTTTCTGACTATAACTGAATCAGATGATTTTCAAATATGTACGCACATAAGAAATATATACTTATTTTTGGATATACCGTCTATAAAAAATAATACGAAATTCACATGCAACGCAGTGTTGAAAGACTCACTAATTTTTTTAAAAATATATTAATTTTTCAATTCATAATTTATATGTACTATAAAATTCACTGATAAAATCCTTACAGAAGCTAAGGAGTACCAATCAAATATATACTATATATATATATATTAGAGAAATCCTGATCAGCATATATTCATATATGGGGTAAAATAATGCACTAATAAATTACTTACAGTATAGAGTCTAACGTGTACCATTTTGTTCCAATCATTTTCTTGTTGAAAATAATTAACTATTTTCTTCTCTTTTTTGTAACTCCAAATTTGTGGATTCGAGATTACCTCTTTCCTTGAAGAAGGGAAACGCGAATCAAACTGATGTTTACTTAAGTATTTTTTAATTACCTAAATCTTTATAACAAATTAATTGACCAATTTTGGACTGCTTTCCAACACTTGCAAGCACGTGTTCTACTCTTTCTAATAAACAAACTTGTCTATATATAGTTATAAATATAAATACTCCTCCATTGATTATGGGGGAAAAAAAATAATAATGCTATAGCTAAATCTGGCCTTTGGATGACCCCAAGGGACGCAAAAAATATTGTTGTTATTTTGTGTATAGAAAAGTGGTGTATATATGTTTATCTTTCGCTTCATTCTCTTTCTTTACAGAAGTTTCGATTCATAAATATTTGGTTCAAAGGTATACAACTCCTAACCACCTAGTTGGAAGCACATAAAGGAAAGGGAAATATCTAGAATATTCTAAATTGAGGAAACAAATAAAAAGAAGTTTTCAATTTTCAATTCAATAAGGGAAATGTGTGGAAATCAATTACTTCTCAAAATGGGTTTCCACGGATTATGCAATGTATTATCATCCCTACTTATAGATTTAACATTAATGGGGAAATCACGGGTGATGTGAGACCTACTAGAGGTTTAAGGCAACGAAATCCTCTATCTCCATATTTGTTTTTAATATGTGCAGAAGGCCTTTCAAAACTTCTCAATCAAGCGGAAAGATAATGAGACTTACAAGTCTTAAGTTTGGTAAGGGGTGGTTCTAAAATTAATCATCTTTTCTTTGCGGGTGATTTCTTTATCTTTTCTTCAGCTAATATTCAAAATGTTGCTAGAGTAGCGGAAATTCTCAAAACTTACGAAGCTTGTTCTGGACAAAGGGTGAATTTTACTATTTTGGCTATTTTCTTTAGTAAGAATACTTTAGAATTAGAAAAGGATGGGATTGTTGCGAAGCTAGGACAAATACAAAGAAGCAACTTAGGAGCATACTTAGGTTTACCTGCGGTAGTTGAAAGGTCTAAAAATAAAATGCTAGAGTTTGTTAAGACTAAGATAGAAGGTTGGAAGAATAGCTTTTTAATTTCTGTGGAAAAAGAAGTGATGCTTAAATCTGTCTTATCTGCTGTTCCTGTTTATGTTTTATTCTGTTTTCAATTTTCGGATACTTTGCGTAAGGAGATCACAACTATATTTTTCAACTTTTGGTGTGGGCATGATGATGATAAAAGGAAAATGCATTTTGAAAAATGAGAGAATATGTGTTTAGCAAAATCAAAAGGAGGTATTGACTCTAGAGAACTAAAATCTTTTAATCAAACTTTGTTGGCGAAACTCACTTGGCAACTTTTGACTCGGGAAGATTTTCTTGTTTTTAAAATTCTTAAAAGCAAATATTTTTAACATACTTCTTTCCTTAAAGAAATGTATTCTTCTGCTAGTTCGTGAATTTGGAAGAGTATTATTTGGGGTAGAGATCTTTTACAGAAAGATATTAGATGGGGGGTAGGATCTGGTGAGAATATTAAAGTATGGACGGATCCTTGGATCCTCAACTCTCGTAGTTTCAAACCTAGTCATTTTCATGCTTAGATGGATATAGCGTTACAAGTGAATGACCTTATAGACCATAATACTCACACTTGAAAGATGCAAGATCTTCATGAATGGTTTTGTACCGACGATATTCATGCAATAGTTTCTATTCCAATTCTATCAATGGGTCATCCGACAAAATTATTTAACATCATACAAAATCTGGTAATTATGAGGTTAAATCGGGATATCATCTAACTAGAGAAATTGTAGATTGTTGAGAAGCTAGCAATGCTAGACCTCAATCTAGTTATCAGTTTTTTCCGAAAAATATTTTGAGATTTTTATGATCTATGAATATTAAAAACAAATATAAGAATTTTGTTTGAAAATATATTTTGATATGCTACCTGTTAATCATATTATTTTGGAAAGATTATGGCATATTTGTGATGTGTGTAAAGTTTGTGGTCTAAAAAGTGAAACAATTGATCATATGATTTTTAGATGCCCTAAAGCACAATTGATTTGGAAAATATGCCCTATTAATTGGCCTAATATAAAAAATACAATGGATTTTGCTAGATGGTTACATGATATTTATGTTAATGCTACTAAATATTCCAATTCTATTGATCTTGTTAAATTAAGTTTTTCTATCATGTGAATAAATTGGAATGCAAGAAACTCTAAGAGCTTTAATGGGGAAATATGTGAACCCGATGAAATTGTAAACAAGGCATTATTTGATTTCATGAATATGAAAATAATTTGCTTACTACTTCTCCTCCTCGTCTACTTGTACCAGATTGTGCTAGTGGAAGAAATATTATTGTGGGACAAGATGGTGTTGTTATGTTTGCAAATGCTAGTATACAAAAGGAGAAGACGATGGCAATCATTTTTGTGATGGTTATGGATAGCTGTGGTCATTTTCTTCAAGTCTTTGGTTCCCCAATTCAATTTGTTGGGAAGGCCATAACCGTTGAAGCACTAGAAATTTGTGAAGCGTTGAAAATCGCTATGGAGAAAGGATGGTCAAAGGTGCAAATCTTGTCTGATGCAAAGAGTGTGGTGGATATGATACTGAAAAGAAGTGTAGCTTCATCGGAGATTGAAACTATTTGTGAAGACATTTGGAAGTTTATGAGTTCATTTGAAGATGTACATATTGTACATATTCCTAGATCTTGGAACATGATAGCTCACAACTTAGCTAAATTTTCTATTTCGTTGTTACAAAAGGTTATTTGATTTTTTATTTTTCTTAGTTGGATTCTAATTGATGCTACGGGGCATCTTTTAATGCTTTTAAACCGTTATGTATTAATAGAGAAAGGTCATTTGATGTCAAAAAAAAATTAATTTATTAATATTAATAACAACGCCAAACTTACAACACGTTTGACTATTAAACAAGGTATATACCCGTGATATACACTTGATATACATAAGTGTACATCACGGGTGCTTTCCGTAACAGTCTAACATGAAAAGGAAGCAAGCCCATCTCGGGTTGGCCCATCACGGGTTGGTGTATATTTGGTATGTATATTGTTGTAATATTGTAGTGTAAAGGTTACCTTAATTAGTCTTGTACACTTACCATAATTGTATAGTTAGAATTATGGTAGAATAAGGTTTTAGGAGTAGAATAGGAATAAGATTCTCCTATTATGGAAATATGTAACTTGTATTTATACCTTTCAATTAATGAAAATAATCGAGGGATTATTTCTTTCATGGTATTAAGAGTCTAGGTCAAACAAAAATTTCTCTCAAATTCTTGTTGCTCTTCTCGGCCAAGACCGAACCCCCCCTCCTCGGGTTTGCCATTTATTCTTCCGCTCTCCAAATATCTCTTCCAAATTCCTCTATCACCTATTGTTCTTTCGTTATGTCTACGTCAAAGAACACGTTTTACCCTGCCCTTGTTATTTCTAACGTCAAGAATCATATCCCTCTAATTCTTAAAATAGAAAACGTTCAATACGCGACGTGGGCCGAGTTGTTCAAAATTCACGCTCGTTCGCATCAAGTCATCCATCACATAATCCCCGCGGCTCCTGATGATACAGAGATGCCTAAACGCGAGGATGATCCTAAGTTATGGACAATACTTGATGCCACTGTCCTTCAGTGGATTTATTTTACTATCTCTACTGAACTATTGCAGATGATTATTGAGTCAGACGCTACCGCGGTGGCTGCATGGGATAGACTGCGTGACATATTCCAGGATAATCAAAATTCCAGAGCTGTTATTCTTGAACATGATTTTTCCCACGTCAACATGGAAAATTTCCCGAACGTTTTAGCATATTGCAAAAGGTTGAAGGAATTGGCGGACCAACTCCGCAACGTTGGTGCTCCAGTTAGTGAAGATCGTCTTGTTTTACAGATGGTTGTTGGCCTATCCGAGGTCTATAGTGGTGTTGGAACTCTCATTCGTCAAAGTAATCCTCTTCCAAGGTTCTATCAAGCCCGATCCATGCTTACCTTGGAAGAAGCCGGTTTGGCTAAAAAGGCGATGCTAGTCCCGTGGTCATAATGACTTCCTCCACTAGTCCTCAAAATTTTGGTGACAATTCGAACCAAAACCGATCTCACGGGGGCAGCAAGAATGGCCGGAAAAATAATAGGAAAAATTGCGGGGGCAAACGCGGCGGCTCAGGTAGCAGTCACGGTGGCCAAAACAGTGGCAGTAGACCCCATCCGGGTTATAGTGGGCCACCAACCCCTGGTCTCAGCCTTGGGCCTCCGGGCCGTGGGCTTGGACTAGTGGATAGTGGCCTTACGGCCCAATTCCACAACGGTTTCAAAGATCTCGGCCGCTGGGCTTCCCAGCCTCGCCGACCCATCGCCCATCGCCCAATTCCAATTCCAAAGAAGCTGACGGCCAGACAGCCTGGGCTCGGACTTTTTGGGCCCCGGCCTCCACAAGCTCACCACGCAGCAGACCCCATTTAGACCGATATCGAGGCCGCGATGAACACACTTGGTTTGACTCAACCGGACCCGAATTGGTATATGGACACCGGTGCCACTACCCACATGACATCCGACTCAGGTACTCTCTCGTCTTATTCCAGTTTGAGCAACCCTCGCGGTATAATTGTTGGTAATGATAATTCTGTTCCAATTCGTGGTTATGGTCATAAAACATTATCTCCCCCTCATCCACCTCTTATCTTGAAAAATACCCTACACGCCCCCAAATTGATTAAAAACTTAGTCTATATCCGTAAATTCACTACTGACAATTCCGTTTCTATTGAATTTGATCCATTTGGTTTCTCTGTGAAGGATTTTAAGACGGGGTGTCCTCTCATGAGGTGTGATAGTAGGGGAGATCTTTATCCTATCACACCCAGTTTCGGTCCATCGAGTCAAGCCCTGTCATCAGCCTTTGCAGCCATTTCTCCTTCCTTGTGGCATGATTGTCTTGGTCATCCGGGGTCCTCTATTTTGTCATCTTTGGATAAAAATAATTTTATTTCATGTAAGGGTACGAGTCGTACTCCAATTTGTCAATCTTGTTCTTTAGGAAAAATTGTTAAGTTGCCATTTGTAGACTCAAAATCTCATACTTTAATGCCATTTGTTATTATTTATAGCGACTTATGGATGTCTCCTGTTCCTAGTTCTGTAGGTCATCAGTATTATGTTCTCTTTCTTCTAAATTTCTATGGACGTTTCCGATAGCGAAGAAATCTCAAGTTTTTTCCATCTTCCTAAAATTTAGAGCATTCATCAGAACCCAATTTGACTGGAAAATAAAAAATATTCAGTGTGATAATGGCAAAGAATATGACAATGGGGTGTTTCGGGAATTCTGTGCTAATAATGGGATAAATTTTCGTTTCTCTTGTCCTCATACATCTTCACAAAATGGAAAAGCCGAACTCGTTCCATAAATAACATTATCCGCACTCTATTAATTCATGCTTCCGTACCCCCATATTTTTGGCATCATGCTCTTCAAATGGCTACATATCTACTTAGCATAACTCCTTCCAAAGGTTTGACATATTCTTCCCCCCTTTAAATTTTATCTAATAAAATTCCTTCATATTTACATCTTCGGGTTTTTGGGTGTTTGTGTTATCTGTTATTCCCATCCACCACAATTAACAAACTTCAGGCTCGGTCGATTCCGTGTGTGTTTTTGGGTTTTCCATCTAATCATCGTGGCTACAAATGCTTTGATTTATTCTCAAATAAAATCATCATTAATCGCCATGTCATTTTTGATGAATCCCAATTTCCATTTGCTAAAAGTCATACTCCCGTGCCTAGTTCGTATAATTTTTTGGATGAACAAATATCTCCGTCTATTATTCAGCATTTTTCGAACATCTCCCGCACCCAAAATTCTCCAGCGGGCCCACTGCCCTCTGGTCCCACTGGCCCGTCACAGCCCTCTCTCGCCTGGGCCAAGAATTGGGCTACCCACCAATAACATCGAACTGATCCAGTTCTTGTTTCCGCCATCTTATCGCTTCGAGTTGGGCCAAGAGAAGAGGCTTCGCCGGGCTCCGTCCCGAGCCTATCAAATTCTCGAAATCCACTCAATTCTTTCTCGAGTCATAGACTGGTCACTCGTAGTCAACGGGGTGTTTTTACACCAAAAATACATTTTAATTTACATTCTAATGTCTCTAACTCCCCCTTTCTCCGTAATCTTGTGTCTGCCTTAAACGACCCGAATTGAAAAATTGCTATGATTGATGAATATAATGCTCTTATTGATAATAAGACGTGGGAGTTGGTGCCCCGTCCATCTGGTATTAATGTTATCAGGTCTATGTGGATTTTTGCTCATAAGGACAATTCAGATGGTTCATTTGCTTGACATAAGGCGCGGCTTGTGGGTGATGGTAAGACTCAGCAGGTTGGTATAAATTATGGGGAGATGTTTATTTCGATGGTCAAGCCGGTTACCATTCGCATTGTGCTTAGCTTGGCTCTTTCGAAGGCATGACATATTCATCAGTTAGATGTAAAGAATGCTTTCCTACATATGAATCTTAAGGAACCAGTCTATATGCATCAGCCTTTGGGATTCAGGGATCCCAATCATCCTCATCATGTCTGTTTATTGAAGAAGTCCTTATATGGGCTTAAGCAGTCTACCCGGGCCTGATATACAAGGTTTGCTGACTATGTTTCGACTATTGGGTTCACTCACAGCAGGTCGGATAATTCTGTGTTCATCTACCGTCGTGGTTCGTCCTTAGCCTACATTATGTTATATGAGGACGATATTATCTTGACTGCCTCTTCCGATGCCTTGCGCCAATCTATCATGATCATGCTCAGCTCCGAGTTTACTATGAAAGACTTGGGGCCCTTGAGTTATTTTGTGGGGATTGTTGTCACTCGTCATTCCGATGGGTTGTTCTTGTCACAACGAAAGTATACAGCCTAGATCATCGAGAGGGCTGAGATGTCATCCTGTAAGTCCACTTCTAATCCAGTTGATACTAAGCCAAAGCTTGGTACCACGGCCGGCGTACCTTACGAGGATCCGACCCGCTATCGCAGTCTTGCAGGGGCCCTTCAGTATCTTACCTTTACAAGACCGAATATTACGTATGCTGTTCAGCAGGTGTGTTTATTCATGCATGATCCCAGAATTGAGCACATGAATGCACTCAAACGCATCATTCAGTATATTCAGGGTACACTGGACTATGGTTTGCATTTTTATCTTTCCTCGACATCCACACTTGTCTCATACACAGATGCTGATTGGGGTGGTTGTCTAGACACCAGACGATCTACGTATGTATGTTCCTTGGCAACAACTTGGTCTCCTGGTCTGTGAAGCGTCAGACGACTCTATCTCGCTCAAGTGCCGAGGCTGAATATCGAAAGGTAGCCAATGTGGTCTCGGAATCATGTTGGTTACATAATTTGCTTTTAGAGCTTCATTGTCCAATTCAAAAGGCAACATTGGTTTATTGCGATAATATTAGTGCCATTTACCTGTCTGGTAATCCGGTTCAGCACCAACGCACTAAGCATATCGAGATGGACATACACTTTGTCCGCGAAATGGTTGCTCGGGGTCAGGTACGCGTCTGTCATGTCCCGTCAAGATATCAAATTGCAGACATCTTTACAAAGGGTCTTCCCTTGGTTCTTTTTGAAGATTTTAGGGACAGTCTTTGCGTTCGAAGACCGCCCGCTATGATAGGAATAATATTCTTCTATTATGGAAATATATAACTTGTATATATACCTTTCAATTAATGAAAATAATCGAGGGATTATTTATTTCATTGACAAATAATACAACACATTGAATGAAGGAAAGCTTAATATAAAAGGAGCGAGGTAAACCATTTTGTTCCAATAATTTTCCTGTTGAATACTATAAATTTTGATTTGTAAATCAACATTTGCTTAAGTATTTAGTGTTCATATGATTGTAATATCCTAAAGGGTGTGTATATAATTTTAATGGAAAGTAGTACTATGTATTAAATTAAATGTTACTACCATTTTATACAAGAACAGTACTTATCTGGAAAAACGAAAATGTCACTTCATAGGTGAAAATAGTGGTACAAGAAAAATGTCGTAGTTTAGGTGGCAAACGAAAGTAGCTCATTTTCTTAATTTCTTTCTTCCCCTCTCCCTGTGTAGGGATACACCAAAAGATTTTTTTTTAAAATGTAGTAATTAAAAAACCTTTTCCGAAGGTAATCAGATCCAAAAAGTTGGGAATTTGTCTTGCGTAAGGACAAACAGTACATATTTAAAATTGAACAAAATCTTCCCGTCTCTAATCTCAAATTCAACTAATCGCTTTAACTATCTAGATCTTTATTGTTATATGGGGTAAAAGTCATATTATATAGATGGACGAATTCTATTATGACAAAATCTTTTCGTCTCTAATCTCAAATTCAGATCAGCTATCAGCGCCCCCGGAGGCTTTTATGTTGCACATAATTTTTAAATGGTTGCTAATATCGGAGAGCAGAATGCGAAGGGGTCAATTCAATGCCCAAAGGGCAACCGGTACATAAATGACCTTACACCTCCCAAAGAGTATTATTGACACTAATGATCATCTTTATTGTATTATTATAACATTAATATGTAATGTTAATGTTAATAGGGCATAATTCGTAAAATGTGCACCTTGAGTCCAAGTATATATAAATAAGACTAATAATTTCATTGTAAGGACATCAAAAAAAGAAGATATATTACACATTTTATACTTATGCTATTTTCTAAGTTCTTATCTTAATTTAGCATTTCAATAGCGTAATCAACAGCTTGCCCGAAGATCATAGCTCAAAGCTTCTCCAAGGCTCAAGCTATTCTAATCCTTTACTTCTAATTATATTTAATTTATATTAGTTTCAATTGATAATTATCTTGCTAACTTGGTTACTTACATATATAAATTAAATGTATCAATTTACGGGTAACAATTGTCCAATTTGCATTGTTTAGCTCTTCTCCGAGCTTGGATACGAAAATATTAACCGAACAATTAAAACAATTCAACAACAATAATAATGACAAAAAATTAAAAAGATAAAGCCATTAAGAACTGTATCATGAGTTGTTTCGGCAACTATATATATATGCTAAAAAAGTACAAACTTTAACAACAAATTTTAGGTTTACTGCCAAACTCAGTGTTTTGGAATGGCCACCTATATATAGTTAAAATGCTATATCTGACGGACGTCTAAATTCCTAATCAGCCACGACTAATATATACTCTGTTGGTTACAAAGTATACATGAAACGAAAATTACAAGTAACTGCTAAGTAATATAAGAACTGAAATTACAATTCAACAACAAACTGAAATTACAATACTTGAACAAGAAAAACTGAAACTGTTTTGGTGTATGCTGAGTCGAGTGTTTGCACTATGTCTTTAAGACAATATTGCCCCGTATGTATCCTTTCTACGTCCTGGACAATTGTCTCCCAAGATAAAACAGCAAATGAACACTTGAGCAAAGAAAACTCAAATGCTACCGTGAAGAATTTTGAGTAATGAAATGATGTTTGGAAGGTTGTAGGAAGAACTGAAATCTGTTTCTGTTTTTCGTCTGCTTTTCTGTTTTATTAGTAGCTCAACAATGGTGCAAGGGGTTCTTTATATAGGTGAAGGAGGGGCTGTTGAACTGCCTCCATAAGTGCCATTACTGGCTAAGTAATGTCCATTATGGAGGTAGGTCCTCCCTCCTTTAAACATATGGCAAAGTTCTCTGGTCCAAAAAGATAACATTTAGGTCATCCCTCCTTTAAACACATGGGATATCCCTTGGGGTCCCAAACCCCAAACCAACTTTGAGACTTATAAACAAAACAATTCATTCTTACTCCACCGATGAGGGAGAATTGATCACAATACCACACTTTTTCATGCTTCAAACACCTCACTTCGTGAACCAATATCTCTTTCATTTCTCAACGAAATTTGACGATTCTTGGCCCTATGGTTATCTACGTACTTAGTAGATCATACACGCGTGAAGAACCGGATTCTCCAATATGCGTAACACTAGTGTTTAAGCCATTAAAGTTGGTCGATCGCAACTCCCGCTAAAGGCAAATTTCCAACATACTCTAGAGATCTCAAGACTACCAAAACTTAAAACCAACATAGGGTGTTGGAAGAACATGGGACTGTGTTGAAGAAGATGAAGATGAAGATGAAGACGAAGAATTATCTTTAGAGATGACAGTATCCACGGTATCTACACACACTGCCACAAATTCTATCGCCATTTTCACCACCTCTATGCATATCTCCAACCTCTGAATCACCATAATGATAGTAATAATAATTATTATAATAAAATCTTTCAGTTTCTTTTTTCTAGTTTCTGCGTATCTCTTTGGTATGATAAGAAGACTTATCTCTTTATATATATAGTTAGGAGAAGGTATAGAAAATAAAGAAGCTTAAGCTAAATATGGCCTTTGGAACACCCCAAGGGACGCTAAAAATTATTGTTGTTTTGTTTGGTGGGATTTTGAGGCGGAGGGAAGGTTCGTTCTCAAATAAATAAAACACGAGTCGACAAGTATGAAAGAAAAATTGACAGGGAGGGAGGTAGAGATAGCAGTGAATTCTGGATCCGGTCCAGATCTGGTGAATTCAGATATGTTTTATAGGATATGGATCTTCAAAATTTGGACCCGACGGATTCGGATCGGACCCGGATCCATTTCTGACGGATCGGATCTGGATCTGAATCTTGTATTTATGATCCGTATCCGATCCAGATCCGATCCGTGGATTCATTTTTTATTAAATATATTCATAACCTAGAATGTAATTTTATAAATATTTTCTTAAAATTGCTAAGCACATCCTTGCAAGTTTAATTTTCAAAACAAGTTTAATTTATCCCCGCGTTAACTCAAAAACCAAAGAATAAAGAGGTAATTTTGATAATAAAATCAACGTTATATTAGTGAATGACTAATATCTCCATAGACAAGTAGTTAAAATTATATTCACTTCATTTGTGAAGATTCCAAGCACATGCAAGTTCTGCATTGTGGAAATACTAGTCAGCATTTTCCACAACTATTGTCATTGTCCAACATTTTCAATTAATAGCTCACAATCAAAACGAGACAACGAACAAAATATCTCATATGAAAAATTGAAACACACTAAACTGTTAGCTAAGTAAAAATCATTTGTCAGTTCAAAAAAAATTCTTAGTAAGATAATTTTTTTTACATGTGGATCCAGATCCGATCCGTAGACCCGGTGGATCCGATGGATCCGAATTTGAATCTGATTTTTATGGACCCAACGGATCTGTATCCGGATCTGGATTCAGGTATGAAAAATGGATCTGGATCTGGATCTAGTAGGATCCGGTCCAGATCCTATCCGTTGCCATCCCTAGAGGGAGGAGATATCAAAAATGTTACTTTGTCTATTTCAATTTATATGACATATTTTTTAATATATATATATATATATATATATATATATATATATATATATATATATATATATATATATATATTCTGAAAGGACTGATACAATATCTTAAATTTAGGCACAAATAACACATTTACAGTTAGTGTTAATGAGAATCTTTTTAATCATAAAAATATTATAACATATTTAAAATTATATATTTCAAAAGTTTACAGTTATATACAAATGTTATCACATATTTAAAATTATAAATTTTTAATTTACTTAAACTATGTCGCATAAATTAAAATCCTATGTAGTACATTCGAAAGAGACACGTGTTGTTGTAAAGTTAGTCACAAATGATATGGGGTACTAATGTTTCGTTCAAAGGTATACAACTCTTTTTAGCTACTCTGTTGGAAGCACGTACATAAAGGAAGAGAAAATCTAGAATCTTCAAAATCAAAACTACGTACAAACAAAACGAGTTTTTTGAATTTTTGGAACTGAAAAGGTACGCGTTAATTAGGCTTTATATTTCGCATGACTACATATTATTAATTTAGTTGTGTATCTGAAGAATAATGAATGTGCATCAATGGAGAATGAAAGAACATGATATGAGATTGAAGAGAGAAAGAAGAGAGGTAGAGAGGATATTTTCAATTCATTCAAACTTATGTGTTACAATGTATAAGTATCCTATTTATAGTTAGTAGTTGTTATTAGTCTAACTAACTAACTAATCTTTAACTAACTTAACTAATCATACTTAATGACTAATGCACCATTAACTACATTACTCAATACTTCCCTTCAAACTTGGTGGTAAGAAAATGTTGATAAACACCAAGTTTGGACATTAGATACTCATGTTGTATCTTGTTCAGACTTTTGGTAAGAACATCATGAAGCAAATCCAGTGTTGGAACATACTCAGTCTTCATTAAACCTTGTTATAGTTTTTCCCTCACGAAGTGACAATCTATTTCTATATGCTTGGTTCTCTCATAATACACTGAATTGACAGCTATTTGTAAGGCTGCCTTACTGTCACTATATACATACACTGGCAGTTGCACTTGAACTCCAAGATCATTTGTGAGACCAATCAACCATGTTACTCAACCACTGTTGAAGCAAGACTCATGTACTCAGCTTTTGCTGAGCTCCTAGACATAGTAGATCGTTTCTTTGATTTCCCTGATATCAAAGAGTCTTCTAACTTCACCATAAAACATGTGACTGACTTCCTTGAGAAAGGACATGAAGCACAGTCTACATCACAATAGGCAGTTAAAGTATCCTATTTATTACTTGAAAGCAATATTTCCTGGTCTGGTTTTCATTGACATATCTGATAATTCTCATTGCTGCATCCATATGTGATCTCTTAGGTTGTTGAAGAAATTGACTCAATGATTGTACATTATAAGCTATATCAGGCCGAGTCATAGTAAGGTATTGCAGTTTTCCTATGACTTTCTAATACTCTCCTTGATCTGCCAATAACTCATCAATTGGTTTTGTAACACCTTCTTACACTTTGCTGTGATCATCATATTCTTTAGTTGTTATCTTGGTAGTAGTATTCATAGGAGTGTTTGCAGGCTTTGATGCACTTAATCCAACCTCATAAACCAGTTCTAAGGCATATTTTCTCTGATGCATAATAATTCCTTGACTTGATCTTGAAAACTCAATTTCAAGAAAGTAATTTAGTTCTCCAAAATCATTTATCTTGAAAGCTTTGTGAAGTGCAGTCTTTTTCTCTAGTAATTGTTCAAGGTTGTCACATGTGATGAGCATATCATCCACATGCACTAGGACTATTATGATCTCATTTTCTATCTTCTTTATGAACAAGGAGTGGTCATGTTGACTCTGAATGAACTAACATCTGAGTAAAGCTTCACTTAATTTTGCATTCCACTGTCTTGGTGTTTGTTTCAATTCATACAAGGATTTTGTGAGTCTACAAACCTGCTTATTCTCCCCTTAACTTTGAAATTCTTGTGGAAGATCCATATAAATTTCATCAAACAAATCTCCTTGCAAGAATGTATTGTAAACATCCATTTGATGGATATGCCACTTTCTTGCAGCTGCATTGGTTAAGATTGTCCTCAATGTGATCATTTTAACTACCAGACTAAATGTTTCCTTGTAGTCAATCCCTTCTGTTTGGCTATATCCTTTGGCAACTAGCCTTACCTTGAATCTTTCTATCTCCCCTGAGGCCCTGTACGTGACTTTATAGATCCACTTTATCCAATTGGTTTCTTACCTTGAGTTAGGGGTACTACTTGTCATGTCTTATTGCTTTCTAGTGCATCTATCTCAGCTCTCATTGCTTCAACCCATCTTGGGTCCTTGACAACTTCTACAGTAGACGGTTTAATAATGTTAGAAAATGTAGCTATTTAGCTTTGGTAATTAGGTTTTAGATGGTCATAAGCTATATATCTAGATAAAGCATAAGACACATTATCATGAACATTTAAGGATATAAAATATTTCATCCACACAGGTGGATGTTTCCCTCTGTTGGACTTTCTTGTGTTTGAAGTTGTAGTTTGACTTAGTTGTTGAGTCTGTATAGGTTGAGGTTTTGCTTGATTCTACACTACAAATTCTTGATTTTGCACTACTGATGCATGTGGTTGTGACACTGCTGGTGCTTGTGGTTGAGTTAACTCTTCATTAGATATAAAAAATGGTTGTAGTTCTGCAGGTGTAGATTGTGACTGCTCAGTTTGTGATTGAACTTCACATTGCAAATCTTCATTAGAAAAGTTGAAATTAGGAGTAGTGAACAATGTTGTATGTTGAAAATTAAGCCATCTAAATAGGATTGTGTCTTCTCTAAATGCAACATCCCTGTTAACAAAAAACACTTTAGAAGTGAAGTCATACAATATATATTATTTCTGTGTCTCGGAGTACTCCGTATAAATGACTTGTCTTGTTCTAGAAATTAGCTTATCCTTTTCTTGGACCAATTTTGCATGACACAAACAACCTATATATTTTAAATCTGCCAAGGATGGTTTCCTTCCATGCAACTTCTCATAAGGTGACATGTTCGTTATAACTATAGAAGGAATCCTGTTTATCAAGTATGCAACAGCTTTAACACAGTAGCCCCAAAAATTCAATTGGATGTTAGATTGAAACTAGTTTGTCTAGCCTGAGAACATACAATACACTCATCCATTACTGGAACTACATAAGATCTTTGACCATGAAACAACTTGTGCAAGGTGTTAGATGAAACATGTCCAAGCCTTCTATGTCAAGTGTTGATCTCCACTTTATTTAGTCTCATTATAGTTGATACAATAGCATTATTAGCAGAAATAGTAAGCTGATTGCCATGACTCTTATATCCTTGTAGTCTTTGATTAACAAGAAAGTAAAGACCCTTCCATTCTCTACCAATCTCTTGCACCTTCCCATTGTAGAGATCATGAAACACACAAAAGTCATGAAAAAATAACAGTCTAGTTACTTTTGAAACTGATAATAAATTGTACTTAAATTATGAAACATGTAAAATATTTTCAAAGTGATTTTGGTAGATATATCACTAGTGCCAGTATGAGTCACATGTGATACATCTCCATTAGGTAGAAACATTTTTTTTTTGGATTTTTCATTTTCAAAATAGTATTCTTATTTAACAAATCTAACATTTGATGCCATATGATTAATAGCCCCTATGTCAGTAATCCAAGAAGGTGTAGGATCATTATAGTAGTCAGGGTACTACTATTACCTGACATATTTGATATATTTACTGAGTTGGAAGATATGACACTATTGCCATGCTGTTGTTTCACCATTTTACAAATCTGCTCACACTGCTCCTGAGTAAACTTTGGTGGTAACACAATATTCCCTACATTTGTGGGTAGTACAATGTTCCCACTAGTGTTAAACCCAGTGTTAAATCTACTTGTTGTAGCACTTGACTGTCCTTGTGAAGCATTAGGACCTTTCCCTTGAGACTGATAATCCCACATTTGATTCTGAGGGTGATACATTGCTTTTGAGTTTTGTGAATCCCACTCCCCTTCAGCCACAACATTATGAGCACTAGGACCTGTTCTCCTCTGTTTGTCTATATGCTCAAATTGTCTGTTTTATTTGTTCTATTGCCATAGTTTGTATTCTCACTATTTCCTGCAATTTCATTATACTTTGGATGACCGGGAGGATATCCAACTATCTATAACAATCCTTCGTAAAATGCCCTTTCAATTTACAGTTATCATAATAGGCATTAGAATTATAGTTAGGATTATAATAAGGTCTTTTCCCTTTGTAACCACCGCCATTCCCAGTTCTTGAGTACATAGTTATACCATCTTGTACACTTTTTGGTGCAACACCAAGCAAATCTGTATTAATAGACTGAGACAGTGCCTTTGGATTTTCATCACTAATGATCATATAATAAATCTGATTGACAGAAGGCAATGTAGCTAACATCAATATATGACTTCTTGCTTGTGCATAGGTTTCATTTAGTCCCATCAAGAACTGGTATACTTTGAGTCTTTGTAGATATTGTTAAATATACAATATACACACAATATACATGTGTGTATATTGTATATCTAATCACGGATTCTGCTCCAGATTTGAAGGCTCAGATTCTGCTCCAAATATGGAGCTCTCGGTTTGTCTGCTCCAGATTTGAAGGCTCGAATTCTGCTCCAAATATGGAGCTCTCGGTTTGTTTGGAATAACATATTTTAGGTAATATATGTTAGGGTAAATAAACATGTAAGAATATTGTATATTAGGAAAATATATGTGTAGTATAATGTAATGTATTTGTTACCTAAAATAGGATTATACACTACCATAATTGTAGAGATAGAATTATGGTAAATTAGGATTTTAGGATTCATTGTAACTTGTATATATACCTATTCAATTAATGAAAATAATCAAGGGGATTATTTCTTTTATGGTATCAAAGGACCAGGTCTAAAACAAAAGTTTTTCTCTCCCAACTTTTGTCCTCCCTTTGTGTTGGCCGAGACACCCCACCCCCCCTCGGGTTTCTCTTCCAATATTTGTCTTCTGCTCTCCAAAACCACTCTTAAATTTCCCTTCCTTCTTTGTTCTTTCAATATGTCTAAGAACAATTATCACCCTGCCCTCACAGTTTCCAATATCAAGAGATATATCCCTATTGTCCTTGAGATGGAAAACGTCCAATATGCGACGTGGGCGGAGTTGTTTAAAATTCACGCTATCTCTTATCAAGTTCTTCATCACACCATTCCTCCCGCTAGACCCCTTCCTGCGGAGGATCCTGAGTTATGGATTACACTTGATGCTACCGTTCTCCGGTGGATCTACGCCACTATTTCGGTGGACCTTCTACAGACGATTATTGAGCCGGATACCATGGCTATGGCTGCATGGAATAGATTGCGTGACATATTCCAATACAACCAACATTCACGTGTCGTCACACTCGAGCAGGAATTCTCTCTCGTTCGAATGGACGAATTTCTGAACGTTTCTGCATATTGCAAGAAACTAAAGGAGTTGGTGGATCAACTCCGTAATGTTGGCTCACCAATAACGAATAATCGTCTAGTTCTACAGTTGGTTGCCGGTCTTTCGGAGGCCTATAATGGGGTTGGAACTCTCCTTCGCCAAAGCAACCCTCTTCCTGACTTCTATCAAGCCCGTTCCATGCTTACTTTGGAAGAAGCGAGTTTGGCTAAAAAGGCGGCTACCGGAGCAAGCCCCGTCGTCATGGTGGCGTCCTCTTCTAGTTCTTCGGGTTTTATGAATAATTCGGGCCAAAACCATAATAATGGTGGCGGCAAGAATAATCGCAAAAATAATAACAAAAACCGCGGGGGTAAACGCGGCGGTTCTGGTGGCGGTTCCGGTGGTCAACAAGCAGGCGGTGGGTCCCACCCAGGGTACAATGCCCCACCACAGCCATAGGCCCAGTAGTAGGGCCCATGGCAGTGGGGCTGGGGCAGTGGGCCGTGGGACAACAACCCTTACCATCCAGCAGCAAGTTCCAGCGGCCAGTGGGCTGGCCAACAGTCCAAGCCCAACACCGAGCAGTGGAGGCCCACTGGCCAGTGGCCCAGCAGCGGCAACAATAGCAGCTACGACCCAGCTCCATCACGGATAGGAGTTTTTGGGCCCCGACCTCCGCAAGCCCATCATGCAGCAGGCCCCACTCAAACAGATATCAATGCCGCGATGCACACACTGGAGTTATCTCAACCGGACCCAAATTGGTATATGGACACCAGTGCCACTACTCACATGACTTCCGAATCAGGTACTCTCTCATCTTATTCCAATTTGAGCACCCGTCGGGGGATAATTGTTGGTAATGGTAGTTCTATTCCAATTCTAGGGTATGGTCAGAAAACGTTGTCCCCCCCAATCCACCACTCCTTTTGAAAAATACTTTACATGCTCCTAAATTGATTAAAAATTTGGTGTCTGTCCGAAAGTTCACAAATGACAATTCTGTTTCTGTTGAATTTGATCCTTTCGGTTTCTCTGTGAAGGATTTCAAGACGGGGAGTCATCTCATGAGGTGTGATAGTAGGGGGGATCTGTATCCTATCATGCCCGATTTCAGTCCATCGAGTCCAGCCTTGCCGTCAACTTTTGCAGCCATCTCTCCTTTCATGTGGCATGCTCGCCTGGGTCATCCGGGATCTTCTATTTTATCAGTTTTAGATAAAAATAGCTTTATTTCTTGTAAGGGTACGAGTCGTACTCCAATTTGTCAGTCTTGTTCATTAGGAAAAATTGTTAAGTTGCCATTTGTAGACTCCAATTCTCATACTTCTATGCCATTTGACATTATTCACATCGACTTATGGACGTCTCCTGTTCTTAGTTCAGTGGGTCATCGATATTATGTTCTCTTTTTAGATGATTATTCTAGATTTTTGTGGACGTTTCCAATTGCAAATAAATCACAAGTGTTTTCCGTCTTCATCAAAATTAGAGCGTTCATTCATATTCAATTCGAAAGAGACATAAAAAAAATCAATGTGATAATGGGAAAGAGTATGACAATAGAGAGTTTCGAGAATTCTGTGCTACTAATGGGATCAATTTTAGGTTTTCGTATCCTCATACATCTCCACAAAATGGAAAGGCCGAACGCAAAATTCGTTCCATCAATAACATTGTCCGAACTCTCTTAATTCATGCCTCCATACCTTCATATTTTTGGCATCATGCTCTACAAATGGCCACATATCTTCTTAACATAATTTCTTCTAAAGGTCTGACATATTCTTCCCTCCTCAAAATCCTATATAATAAGAACCCTTCTTATTCTCATCTTCGGATTTTTGGGTGCTTGTGTTATCCATTATTCCCATCCACCACAATTAACAAACTTCAGGCTCGGTCTACCCAGTGTGTCTTTTTGGGATATCCATCGAATCATTGTGGTTATAAATGTTTTGATTTATCCTCCAAGAAAATCATAATTAATCGCCATGCCATTTTTGATGAAACCCAATTTCCTTTTACAAAAGTTCATACTCCCGAGCCTAGGTCGTATAATTTTTTGGATGACCATATATCTCCGTATATTATTCGGAATTTTTTGGATAAATCCAGCACCCAAAATCCTCCGGCCCATCGCCCGGGTCCCACAGCCCACTAGCAAAGAAGAGTTTAGCTGGATCACCCCAAAGAATTGTGCCAATCTCCACCACCTCGAACTGATCCAGAAGACACCCAAGGTTACCGATTTTGGCCAGCAGGCCCACTGCCTGCTAGCCCGTCTGTCCCGAGCTCAGAAAAATCCCAAAATTCACTCAATTCTTCCTCGAGTCATAGACCGATCACTCGTAGTCAGCGGCGTATTTTACACCTAAAAGACATTTTAATTTACATTCAGATGTCTCTAAATCCCCATTGCTCCGCAATCCTGTGTCAGCTTTAAATGACCCTAATTGGAAAATTGCTATGACTGATGAATATAATGCTCTTATTGATAATAAGACGTGGGAGTTGGTGCTCCGTCCTTGTGGTATTAATGTTATCAGGTCTATGTGGATTTTTGCTCATAAGGAGAATTCAGATGGGTCATTTTCTCGACATAAGGGGCGACTTGTTGGTGATGGTAAGACTCAGTAGGTTGGGATAGATTCTGGTGAGACGTTTAGTCCGATGGTCAAACCGACTACCATTCGCACTATGCTTAGCTTGGCTCTTTCAAATACTTGGCCAATTCATCAGTTGGATGTCAAGAATGCTTTCCTAGATGGTGATCTCAAGGAAACAGTCTATATGCATCAACCGTTGGGTTTCAGGGATCCAATCCGTCCTCATCATGTATGTTTATTGAAGAAGTCCTTATATGGGCTTAAGCAGTCTCCAAGGGCCTGGTACACGAGGTTTGCTGACTTTGTTTCAACTATTGGGTTCACTCACAGCATGTCAGATAATTCCTTGTTCATCTACCGCCGTGGTTCGTCCTTGGCCTACATTCTGTTGTATGTGGATGATATCATCTTGACTGCCTCTTCCGATGCCTTGCGCCAGTCTATCATGACCATGCTCAGTTCTGAGTTCGCTATAAAAGACTTAGGGCCGTTGAGTTATTTTTTGGGGATTGTCGTCAAGCGTCATTCATGTGGCTTATTTTTATCTCAACGAAAGTATGCTGCCGAGATCATAGAGAGGGCTGGGATGTCATCCTGTAAGTCCACTTCCACGCCAGTTGATGCAAAACCCAAGCTGAGTGCCGCGACAGGTGCACCATACGAGGACCCGACTCGCTATCGCAGTCTTGCAGGGGCCCTTCAGTATCTTACCTTTACCAGATCAGATATTACGTATGCGGTTCAGCATGTGTGTTTATTCATGCATGATCCCAGAGTTGAACACATGAATGCAATCAAACGCATCATTCGATATATTCAGGGTATACTGGACTATGGGTTGCACTTGTATCCTTCATCTACATCCACACTTGTCTCGTACACAGATGCAGATTGGGTGATTGTCCGGACACCAGACGATCTACGTCAGGATATTGTATGTTCCTTGGCAACAACTTAGCCTCCTGGTCTACAAAGCGTCAGTCGACTCTATCCCGCTCCAGTGCAGAGACAGAATATCGAGGGGTAGCTAATGTGGTTTCAGAATCATGTTGGTTAGTTCATTGCCCCATTCAGAAGGCAACCTTAGTATATTGTGATAATGTTAGTGCCATCTACTTCTCAGGTAATCCGGTTCAACACCAACGCACTAAGCATATCGAAATGGACATTCATTTTGTCCGTGAAAAGGTTGCTCGGGGGCAGGTACGCGTATGTCTTGTCCCATCTCGTTATCAAGTTGCAGACATCTTTACAAAGGGTTTACCCGCGGTCATTTTTAAAGATTTTAGGGACAGTCTCAGCGTTCGAAGACCGCCCGCTATGACTGCGGGGGTGTGTTTTAATATACAATATACACACAATATACATGTATGTATATTGTATATCTAATCACGGATTCTGCTCCAGATTTGAAGGCTCAGATTCTGCTCCAAATATGGAGCTCTCAGTTTGTCTGCTCCAGATTTGAAGGCTCGAATTCTGCTCCAAATATGGAGCTCTCGGTTTGTTTGGAATAACATATTTTAGGTAATATATGTTAGGGTAAATAAACATGTAAGAATATTGTATATTAGGAAAATATATGTGTAGTATATTGTAATGTATTTGTTACCTAAAATATGATTATACACTACCATAATTGTAGAGATAGAATTATGGTAAATTAGGATTTTAGGATTCATTGTAACTTGTATATATACCTATTCAATTAATGAAAATAATCAAGGAGATTATTTCTTTCAGATATAACACAAACTCTTTGGACTTCTCACAATTACAGGCTGAAGATGGTACCATAGACTCAAACTCAACTGAAAGTGCTTTTAGCTGTGAAAAATATGTTGACACAGAATCTGCACCTTGAGTAATTGATGCAATTTCTTGATGCAAATTATAAGTCATAGATCCATCAATCCTATTAAACCTTTCTTTTAAATCCCCCAATAACTGATATGGAGCTGTAGCATACAAGATTCCAGATATCAAAGTACTCGATACTGAATTCATTATCCATAATAACACTATAGCTTTTACTCTCTCCCACAAATTCCAGTGTTCTTCAGAGAAATTTTACTCACAATTTCCATCAATAAATCCTATTTTATTTCTCTCTAGTAATGCGATTCTCATAGACTTACTCCAAACTACATAATTCTCACTACCTTGTAATTGAATTGATATAATTGTAATACCACTAATATCAGTAAATGACAAATAGAAAGTACAATTATGATCATCACCTGTGTATTGACTGTAGGAGTAGTCTGAGAACTGTTTGCAGCATTTGCAAGGTTTTCGATCGCCATTTTTGTCCAATCAACCTTGAAATCAACACTCGATTTGTATTAATTTGCTTTGTACCGTTGTAACACAAAGATTTGTGAATGTATTTGAACAATTTGACCGCAATTTGTACTTGAACTTGAAACCTAGAATTACAGAATTTGAATTATCAAGAAGATGAAGAAATCAATATAGAACTGTATGAAATTAATTGTGATTGCGGGATCGATCATGCTGATTCAGTCAGTTGTGCTCTGATACCATGAAGAATCATGCATGCGCATCAATGGAGAATGCAAGAACAAGATATGAGATTGAAGAGAGAAAGAAGAAGAGATAGAGAGGATATTTTCATTTCATTCAAACTTATGTGTTACAATGTATAAGTGTCCTATTTATAGTTAGTAGTTGTGATTAGTATAACTAACTAATTAATCTTTAACTAATTTAACTAATCGTACTTAATGACTAATGCACCATTAACTACATTACTCAATAGTATCATTGTACCTTCCTCTATTTTAAATCGATCGTTTCTTCATTTGACATGTTGATTGTGTTTGCCAAACTTGTTATGCGTTTGGTATGATCAAAACAATTTTTAAAAGATTATACTATATTTTTTAAATTAGTTTTTTTTTTGTTTGGTGACAAAAAAGTATTACCTCTTATTTTCCTTTTTTTATGAATGATCTAAAAAATTTAAAAATAGTTAAGAGGCGACTGGCTATAAGCCATTTTACTTTTCGTGTACGAGTTTTTCTTATTTACATTTCAGTACAGTGAATGCTGAAAGTAATAACTACGGATATTGTAGTAAGTAACCAACAAACACAAGGATTGAAAAGGAAAAAGAAAAATTAGAAAAGTAAGAAACATTCCTAGCTAGGCTGAATTAGCACAAAAAGCAAAAAAATTATATTCGTAGAAACTTTTGATTCAATCACATCGTCTCAAATTTTCAATGTTTGCAGAAGTTCTATGTTAACATAGCCTTTGGACCAAATAAAAAAAAAAGGAAATTAAACTACGCACGAATAAGTATATGTAGGGGGTTAATAATTCGGTTCAGCCGATTATTTTATAAAATTTACATTACAATTTTCGGTTATTCTATTTTATGTAATTAAAATTAGACTTTTTAAGACTATCTCAATCATCTCGATTTCTCTTCGGTATTGATACGATTTGATTAATTTTTAATAATTTTTTTAAACGTCATACAAGAGTTGCAAACAAAAACTTAAGCACACTATAATGTGTACTTACATAATTGTTTGACAAAAATTATGTAGACAATTTTAATGTGTAAAGATGTTGAATCAAGGGAGCATGAAAGATGCGGATTAATCCACTATTCTACAATAGTGTGAAACAAATTAAGCAAAGACGATAAACCTCAATCATCCAAGTGGAAAGATATTAATCGAGATGGTATTAAAGAATTGAAATTTTAAGATTAAGTATACAATAAGAGAAATTCAAATCATACGAGAGAAAAGATATTCAAAACCTTATGGCTTGTTGTTCAAGACCGCTGGAACTAATTTAATTTCGAAGGAGTAACATAATAAGTTTGAGAGTTGGGATTTTGAGCGTTAATTACCTATCGGTTTGTAGTTGTTTCCATCGCCCCAGACCCAACATGAAAAATTTAATGCTTTGTTATTTTTAAAATTAACAAATAAAATATGTTTTCCCATATAAAATTATTCATACGGTTCAATATTTTTTAATTTATTTTTATAAAATTAAAAGTCTATTCTAATTACTTAGTGCAATTATATATTTATATAAAACTTAAGATTTTATTTTTAAAAATCTAATAATCGATTCGATATGGCTTGATTCGGTAGTTTAAATTGGTTATAGCTCTCTCCCTATCCTATTATATTTAGGATTACATCCAGTAATAAGAAAAAAGAATAATGGTAGGGAGCGCTTTCCCTCACATGTGGTCTTACGCGGCGTAAATTCTGTTAAACAATGGCCCAACACGGAAATGGTAAGTTGGCCCAACACGGAAAGCCCAGCAGTGGGCAGTTCACAGAACTGAAATCATGGGATTGGTGGATAGGTATCTTGTACCAATCTTGTATATATGGTATATATATTTAATGTATATTGTAGTGTATTTATTACCTAAATTAGGATTATACACTTACCATAATTGTATAGTTAGAATTATGGTAGAATAAGGTTTTAGGATTAGAATAGGAATAAGATTATCCTATTTTGTATCTTGTATAAATACCTATTCAATTAATGAAAATAATGAAGGGGATTATTTCTTTCATGGTATCAAGAGACTAGGTTTTACAAAAAAATTTCTCTCCCAAAGTTTTTTGACCAATCTCGGCCGAGAACACCCCCCTCGGGTTTCTCTCCCAAATTTCGTCTTCCGCTCTCAAAAACCTTTCTTAAATTTCCCCTCCTTTGTTCTTTCAATATGTCTAAGAACAATTATCATCCTGCCCTCATGGTTTCCAACATCAAGAACTGTATCCCAATTGCGCTTGAGATGGAAAACGTCCAATATGCGACGTGAGCGGAGTTGTTTAAAATACACGCTATCTCCCATCAAGTTATCCATCATATCATTTCTCCCACTACACCTCGTCCCGAGGAGGATCCTCAATTATGGATTACGCTTGATGCTACCGTTCTCAAGTGGATCTATTCCACTATTTCAGTTGACCTTCCACAAACGATTATTGAACCGGATACCACGGCTATGGCTACTTGGAATAGATTGCGTGACATATTTCAAGATAACCAACATTCACGTGCCGTCACACTTGAGCAGGAATTCTCTCTCGTTCGCATAGAAGAATTTCCTAACGTATCTACCTATTGTAAGAAACTTAAGGAGTTGGCAGATCAACTCCGTAATGTGGGCGCACCTGTTACCAATAATCGTCTGGTTCTACAATTGGTTGCCGGTCTTTCGGAGGCATATAATGGCGTTGGAACTCTCCTATGTCAAAGCAACCCTCTTCCCGCTTTTCATCAAGTCCGCTCCATGCTTACTTTGGAAGAAGTCGATTTGGCTAAAAAGGCGGCTACCGGAGCAAGCCCCGTTGTCATGGTGGCGTCCTCTCTAAGTTCTTCGGGTTTTGTTAACAATTCGGGCCAAAACCATAATCATGGTGGCGGCAAAAATAATCGTAAGAATAATAACAAAAATCGCGGGGGCAAACGCGGCGGTTCTGGTGGCGGTTCCGGTGGTCAGCAAGTAGGCAGTGGGCCCCATCCAGGGAACAGTGCCCCACCACCCCTGGTCCCAGCAGTAGGGCCCATGGCAGTGGGGCTGGGCGATGGGCAAGAGTCTTATAATCCAGGAAATTCAAGTGGCGGTGGTCGGCCCAGCGATTGAGCCCAACAACGGCGGTGGTGGCCCATCGGCGATGGCCCAAAGAGTAGCAGCTCCAGAAGCTACGGCCCAGCCTCATCACAGATAGGAATTCTTGGGCCCTGACCTCCGCAAGCCCATCATGCAGCAGGCCCCACTCAAACCGATATCGAGGCCGCGATGCACACGTTGGGGTTAACTCAACCGGACCCAAATTGGTATATGGACACCGGTGCCACGACTCACATGACTTTCGAATCAGGTACTCTCTCATCTTATTCCAATTTGAGGACCCCTCGGAGGATAATTGTTGGTAATGGCAGTTCTATTCCAATTCTAGGGTATGGTCAGAAAATGTTGTCTCCCCCCAATCCACCCCTTCTCTTGAAAAATACTTTACATGCTCCTAAATTGATTAAAAATTTAGTGTCTGTCCGAAAGTTCACAACTGAGAATTCGGTTTCCGTTGAATTTGATCATTTTGGTTTCTCTATGAAGGATTTCAAGACGGGAAGCCATCTCATGAGGTGTGATAGTAGGGGAGATCTGTATCCTATCATGCCCGATTTCAGTCCATCGAGTCCAGCCTTGCCGTCAGTTTTTTCAGCCATCTCTCCTTCCGTGTGGCATGCTCGCCTGGGTCATCCAAGATCTTCTATTTTATCAGGTTTAGATAAAAATAGCTTTATTTCTTGTAAGGGTACGAGTCGTACTCCACTTTGTCAGTCTTGTTCATTAGAAAAAAATATTAAGTTGCCATTTGTAGACTCCAATTCTCATACTTCAATGCCATTTGATATTATTCATAGCGACCTATGGACGTCTCTTGTTCTTAGTTCATTGGGTCATCGATATTATGTTCTCTTTTTAGATGATTATTCTAGATTTTTGTGGACGTTTTCAATTGCGAATAAATCACAAGTGTTTTCCGTCTTCATCAAATTTAGAGCGTTCATTCATATTCAATTCGAAAGAGAAATAAAAAATATTCAATGTGATAATGGGAAAGAGTATGACAATAAGGAGTTTCGGGAATTCTGTGCTAATAATGGGATCGATTTTCGGTTTTCGTGTCCTCATACATCTTCAAAAAATGGGAAGGCCGAACGCAAAATCCGTTCCATAAATAACATTGTCCGAACTCTTTTAATTCATGCCTCCATACCTCTATATTTTTGGCATCATGCTCTACAAATGACCACATATCTTCTTAACATAATTCCTTCTAAAGGGCTGTCATATTCTTCCCCCCTCTAAATACTGTATAATAAGAACCCCCCTATTCTCAGCTTCGGGTTTTTGGGTGCTTGTGTTTTTCTTTATTCCCATCCACCACAATTAACAAACTCAGGCTCGGTCTACCCTTTGTGTATTTTTGGGTTATCCGTCGAATCATCGTGGTTATAAATGCTTTGATTTATCCTCCAATAAAATCATAATTAATCGCCATGTCATTTTTTTATGAAACCCAATTTCCTTTTGCGAAAGTTCATACTCCCGAGCCTCGGTAGTATAATTTTTTTGATGAACAAATATCCCCGTATATTATTCGGCATTTTTCGGACATCTCCCTCACCCAAAATCCTCCAGCGGGCCCACTGCCCGCTGGACCCACTGTGCCGTCCCCTATTCCAGTTTCTGGATCAGTCCCATCAATTGGGCTACCCAACCCACTCGAACTGGTCCGAAGATGCCTGATTATCGATTTGGGCCAAGAGCCCATCGGCCGCCCGTCCGTCCCGAGCCCAGCAAATTCCCAAAATTCACTCAATTCTTCCTCGAGTCATAGACCGGTCACTCGTAGTCAACGAGATATTTTTACACCTAAAAGATATTTTAATTTACATTCTGATGTCTCTAAATCCCCCTTACCCTGTAATCTTGTGTCCGCCTTAAATGACCCTAATTGGAAAATTGCTATGACTGATGAATATAATGCTCTTATTGATAATAAGACGTGGGAGTTGGTGCCCCGTCCATATGATATTAATGTTATCAGGTCTATGTGGATTTTTGCTCATAAGGAGAATTCAGATTGTTCATTTGCTCGACATAAGGCGCGGCTTGTGGGTGATGGTAATACTCAGCAGGTTGTGATAGATTGTGTGGAGTCGTTTAGCCCGGTAGTCAAACCGGCTACTATTTGCACTGTGCTTAGCTTGGCTCTTTCAAAGACTTGTCCTATTCATCAGTTGGATGTCAAGAATGCTTTCCTACATGGTGATCTTAAGGAAATAGTCTATATGCATCAGCCGTTGGGTTTCAGGGATCCCAACCGTCATCATCATGTCTGTTTGTTGAATAAGTCATTATATGGGCTTAAGCAGTCTCCACGGGCCTGGTATAGGAGATTTGCTGACTTTGTTTCGACTATTGGGTTCACTCACAGCAGGTCAGATAATTCCTTGTTCATCTACCGCTGTGGTTCGTCATTGGCCTACATTTTGTTGTATGTGAATGATATCATCTTGATTGCCTCTTCTGATGCCTTACGCCAGTCTATCATGGCCATGCTCAGTTCTGAGTTTGCTATGAAAGACTTAGGGCCCTTGAGTTATTTTTTGGGGATTGCTGTCAAACGTCATTCAGGTGGTTTATTTTTGTCTCAACGGAAGTATGCTGCTGAGATCATCGAGAGGGCTGGGATGTCATCCTGTATGTCCACTTCTACTCCAGTTGATGCAAAACCCAAGCTTAGTGCCGCGACAGGTGCACCATACGAGGACCCGACCCGCTATCGCAGTCTTGTAGGGGCCCTCCAGTATCTTACATTTACCAGACCGAATAATACGTATGCTGTTCAGCAGGTGTGTTTATTCATGCATGATCCCAGAGTTGAGCACATGAATGCAATCAAACGCATCATTCGGTATATTCAGGGGACACTGGACTATGGGTTGCACTTGTATCCTTCTTCTACATCCACACTTGTCTCGTACACAGATGCAGATTGGGGTGGTTGTCCGGACACCAGACGGTTTACGTCAGGATATTGTATGTTCCTTGGCAACAACGTGGTCTCCTGGTCTACAAAGCGTCCGACGACTCTATCCCTCTCAAGTGCAGAGGCAGAATATCGAGGGGTAGCTAATGTGGTCTTAGAATCATGTTGGTTACGTAATTTACTGTTAGAGCTTCATTACCCCATTCAGAAGGCGACCTTAGTATATTGTGATAATGTTAGTGCCATCTACCTCTCAGATAATCCGGTTCAGCACCAACGCACAAAACATATCGAAATAGACATTCACTTTGTCCGTGAAAAGGTTGCTCGGGGGCAGGTACGCGTATGTCATGTCCCGTCAAGATATCAAGTTGCGGACATCTTTACAAAGGGTCTACCCGCGGTCTTGTTTGAAGATTTTAGGGACAGTCTCAACGTTCGAAGACCGACCGCTATGACTGCGGGGGTGTGTTAAACAATGGCCCAACACGGAAATGGTAAGTTGGCCATGGGAAGCCCAGCAGTGGGCAGTTCACATAACTGAAATCATGGGATTGGTGGATTGGTATCTTGTACCAATCTTGTATATATGGTATATATATTTGATGTATATTGTAGTGTATTTATTACCTAAATAAAGATACCAATCTTGTATATATGGTATATATATTTGATGTATATTGTAGTGTATTTATTACCTAAATTAGGATTATACACTTACCATAATTGTATAGTTAGAATTATGGTAGAATAAGGTTTTAGGATTAGAATAGGAATATGATTCTCCTATTTTGTATCTTGTATAAATACCTATTCAATTAATGAAAATAATGAAGGAGATTATTTCTTTCAAATTCGAATATAGTTGGGCTCCAATGCGGGTATCAGATAGCGGGAACCCAAAAAAAAGAATAAAATATTAAAAACTCAAAAGTAAAGGCACATCCAAATTAGATCCCGAAAGTTGGGAATATATCTTATGTAAGGAATAAGAAATTCGTATTTAAAATTGAAGAAGATCTTAATTCCCTTCTCTAATATCAAATTGTACTAATCAATCCCATTAAATAAGTCATGCTTTTTCCCTTGACTATTTTCAAATTCGCTTTTTCCAATTAAAAAAGATTAAATGAACTCCGAATTCTCTTTATGTCTAGAGCATGAAATATTATCATTCCTGACAAATCAAAATAATCTTCTTGTCTATATTTATTCTTTGGTGTGAGCTTGCAGAATAAGTTCATCAAGAAAGATTTTATCGGGATATCTTTTCTCTCATAATCTTTAATTAGTCTGGTACTTACCTATATTAACCAATGAAATATCTAATTTGATCCACATAAATTTTCCATTTTAAGTATAGTAACTTATTAGATATTTATTCTCCAAATTGTATTCAACTCTACTGCGAAAAATAATAACAACAAACTGAAGAACACGAAGAGAAGCCAGTAATTATAAGTAGATCATCTGAATTCCGTTACTATTCTACAAATTACAAACTTAAACAAGAAATCTTAACTAGCTCATCTATGATGGACATCTCAAGACCTACCAGAACTTAGCTCATCTAAAGAAATGTAGTTTAAAAGAAAAAAAGAATTTATCAACACAACTATGTCTCGATCCCAAATAATATTTGGATGGGCTATATGATTAATATATGTTAAAAACCAACACAGGGTGTTGGGAGAATATTGGTGTGTTGTGTTGATGATGAAGAAGAATTATATTTAGAGATAGCAGTACCCACTGCATCTACAAACACTGCCACAATCCCTATTGCCATTTCACCATATGGATACATATTTCTAACCTTTGGATCGCCATAATAGTTCGTCACTAGTAATCAAATTTGTTGTAGTGAATGATAATATATCTCTAAGTTTTCTTTTTCTAGTTTCCGCGTATTTTGCTTTGGTATATCATAAACACATTTCTCTTGTCTATATACTATAGTTAGGAAAAGCTCCTCCATGGTCATAGAAAATAAAGAAGCTTTAGCTAAATCTGGCGTTTGGAATACCCCAAGGGACACAAAATCATTAATTAAAGTAGTAGTCTTTGCTTCTCTCTCAAATAATAGTGCAACGATTATTTGTGAATGAGACACTTCGCTGGTATTGTTGGCAACCTTTCCATTTATTGCATGGCTATTTAAGTAAGAAGCTAATTGACCAATGTGGTATTTGCAATGAAATGGAATTACGTTCACAAATGAAATATTCCATTAGTTGTGTTTGCATACAAGAATAATTCCTACATATCTTAAAATTTTAATCTGATTGTTGCCATTTAATTACTCCCAAGTGGACAAATGTTTGGAAGAAAAAAGATCCGCGTTAGGCAATATCTTATTAAATGGTTACTATTAATGTATTAGTGTATCGTCATCGCAATAATAAATCTTTTCATATTAATATATATATATATTTTTTAAATCATTTTATATTAAGATGATCTTCCATTGATATGTTGATTGTATTTGGCAATCCTAAACGTGTAATCTACGTGTTAAGTTACTTTTCTCGAACACTGCCCATTTCAGTTAAGTTACTTACTCAGTTCTAATTTATGTAGCACTGTTTAATCAGACACAAAATTTCAGAAGAGAGTTTTTATTTATGTGACTATAAATCATCTAATTAAGAACAAATTAATATTTTTAAAAATAAATTATTTTTAAATATAAAAATATAACACTTTTTTAGATAAATTAAAAAGAAAGTGTCGTATAAATTTGGGACAAAGTAATATCTTTATCATTTAGATGTTAAAAACTAGTAATGCACCAGAATTGGGTCCATATGTAATTTGGGACTAAACCTTGGTTAAGAAAAAAAAGTACAACGCGTATTTCACTCCCTCTGATTAAAACATCACATAATTCTTGAAGATGATATACTCCGATCTTGTATACCAACTTATCATATGTTGAAGTTGGCAGTGCCTTTGTGATCAGATATGTCAAATTATCATTCGATAAACTGATTGATCATATGTATCTGCATCTGCATTCTTTGATAGAGTTTCATCATCGTCATATGATATTTTTTGGGATCACGCCAAGTGTATTTCTGGCTTACCCCATAAAGTGTTGTTATCTTTGTATAATTTGATTGTCATTTAGAACAACATGATATGGCAGTACCCTTCATGAGAATAGATAATATTTCTGGATAGAACTCTAATGTCGATCATATGAATGGTTTTTATATCAAGAAAAATTTGGCAATATTTGTTAGGATAAATACATTTATGTCAGGGCTTTCAATTGAAATATGCAATTGATCTTATTTCAATATCTCCATGTAAGAGAAAATTATGTCATCCTCATAGTTATAGCAAGATAAATAAATGCATCAATCACACAAATATATGGTACTTCAGGACCAATCTAATTTTCTCATTTCAACTTCTTTTAGTAGGTAGTCTACTGCTTTTTGAAAACTCTTCAAGAGCTTCAATAATATTCAAGTTAGCAACTTGCACAACATTATGAAAGATTCTGAATATCATAAAGGGATAAGGGTAAATAGAGTCATCTTTATACCCTTCATCAATAAATATTTATTAAAGCGATTTCAATTTGATTCATTTAATATGTTTAAGGATTATAAACAAGTTTCCCAATAACTTGTATATGCTTCAGACATTTGGATTCTTAAAAACATTTCATATAAATTTCGTTAAGTAAGCCGTATAGGCTGCGACAACATCCATCAGTATAAATTTTGACATGTTCTGATGTCTGAACTGCAGGTCCAATAAACTTTATGTTAGAACTTTACTAATGTGGAATTAAGTTTATCCCATTATTTATGACTCGAACAATTGGGGCCCGTACGTTGGAAATGTCGATTCCACACACGTGCAATCTTAGTGCCAAGTATCGTAAATTTCGTTAATGAAAGAGATAGTGGTACGTAAGTGAAATGTTTGAGACATAGAATGATGGAAGGTTATTGGCTAAATAACAAGTGTTCCACGTTGGTAAATGAAGGAAGAATTGTGCGAAGTATAAGATAGTACGGGTCGAAAAAGGGCCGCGACGCTTTCCGGACTGGGCCGCGGCGCCCCCCAAGCAGGGCCGCGGCGCCTGGTCGGCAGTAAGCTTTCTGGCCAATTAGAGCCGCGGCACTTCCCAGGCAGTGACTGTTCGTCAGAATTCTAAAGGTTTGGCTGTTGAGATGGTTTCAATGGCATTGAATCCATCCAATAATGGTCATTACTTGGATCATTATGTTGCTGCAATACTTGGGGGTTAAATGTCATCCATTACATGGCAATTGAATTCCATTATGGGGCATTTGAAAGGCCATCTTGCACACCTATAAATTGAGGCCTTTGGCTCAATTCTATAGATGAACAGAAATGCACACAAAATACATACAAGTATACAACACCACAAAGAGATCAATTTTCCTGATAAACAATCATTCTCTTAGCAATCTTCATTGTTCGTGTTCTTCGCTGAGGTCATTTGTGTAGCCTTTGCACATTTGATAGTTTACTGTTTCATCTTAGGAGACTATTGTCCACACTTCCGTAAAGCCTATATACGGGGCAATCTTGCCTTAAAGACAGAGAGCCATCTCTCGACTCATCCGGTGGTAGTGTGATTATCTAATTGGTTGCTAAGTATTTCAGGTGTGAACTAGAATCTCAAAGGACTCTAACCATTCGAATTCTCAGCGGATCTACAATCCACAAGTGTAGCAGTTCATGTTCTTGTATTTCCAAATACAAGAACCATATTTGAAGTTTCAATTCAAGATCAAGATATTGACAACTTATTGTTGTAATCTTTGTTATTTGTCCTTTCGATCATTGTAATAGTTATTTACTATTCTCGTACGTGCTTTACATATTCAACAATTTTAAGACAAGATTTGTAATAGTGCTCGAAAGATGTTTGCCAGTAGATATGGTCCCAAATCTGGCTGTAGTTTTCTTCTTGAAAACAACTCTGTTGACAGTTCTGTTAACAGTTTAAACACTGTCTCTATCAACAACCGTGCTTTCAAATGTGGTCCTAGTTTTGGTTTTCTCTTTGACGACAGTTATAAATCTATTTCCGTCAAAGGTGGGATCTCTGGATATGATACTGAGCTTCAAGATACTGCTGATAGTCATATTAGTATGGCTAAAGATCAAGGACAAATAGGTGTCACCGCTCCCGATGGTGGTGGAAACAAGCGCCCACGAGAGGCTGAGGATGTCAACTGGGACAAGAGGTGAAGGCTGAAGATGATGTTCTATCATGTAGCCAAAGGCCTATATTTATCCCAGATAAAGGATCCGAATTATGGTATGGAGGATATAGACACTCAATCTAACTGAAGTGGGCCAAAATCCAAAAGGTATAAGTTAATTTATCCTTCTTTATTGATAATGTGTTTAGTTAATATCTGAATAAAAGTGTGTAAAGCAAGGCTGAGAATATGAAAGTGTTTTCATTAAAAACTTATATTCCCTACACTCAAAAATCAGATATTGAATCTCCTTCCTTCCCGGTTAAAGATTGGACTATTATAAACAAAACTTAAAAGATCCATTCTTTTGGGTGTAATTATTAAAAGTGTGTAAAGTATGTTCGCACATTCGAAGGAGAGAGATCCACTGACTGTGTGAAAACTGTTACCACTCTTAAGTAAGCGCCAGGGATTTCCCTGGGCACCAATCAAAAGGTAAGAAGACTGAAAGATAATGGCTTATCTTAAGATGTTGAACCTGTCACCTATCTGACAGAAGATCCTTCATTTGATAGAATGATATTGGACACTCAGTCATACAAAGCCTACAGACGACTGGAGTGGGCCAGAATTTCCAGAGTCTTAAATGAAATGAAGGACAAAAGAAAGACAGAAAAGTAATATACACCTAGTGAGGTGGGCCAGAGTTTCCAGGTCTTCAATGATCTGAAGGAAAAAAAAAGGCAGAAAAGAATTTGGACACTCAGTCTGCCAAAGAAATTGGAGTGGGCAAGAGTATCCAGATCACATATGATCCGGTTACACCCTAACCACGGGCAAAAGGTTGTTCATGTAAAGCAACGCCACCTCTAAAGTAGAAGGGGGTGGAGAGGTTGTCCTCAATAGGACTTCAGGGAATGGGATCACTCTAAAAGGAGGTGATACATGTCCCAAACTTGGTTTAAGGAATGCTGTTGGTCAAGCTGGTTTGAGACTAGTCCAACAAGTCTGTAATAACTAAGAATGGTACAGTATGTCTGTAGCTAAATGAATGATATATTTGTAATCCGTGCATCTATGCCGTCATAGATTAAGACACGTTAAATGAAAAGTCATTCAAAAGCTAACGAAGTTGAGATTGTTGCCTTCTATTGACATAAACCCTCAAATGAATGTGAGGTAGGCGAAGAGGCAAAATCACCTTTCCAAGTTCCGTAAAAGGAATAGCGAAAGAAACACCGCTCCTCTAGAACTTAGTCACACCTACATGGGTGATTTGAAGTTTATACAAAATAGAGGGGGTAGACAAGTACTTTGTAACCTTCATTGATGATGGTACAATGTATTGCATCCTTTGTTTGTTGAAAAGCAAAGACGAAGATGTTAAAGCGGATAAGAGCTACAAAGCAGAAGTTGAAAATCAACTAAGCCTACGGATTGAGGAATTCGTAGTGATAGAGGGGGATAATGTGAAGCATCGTCCATCAAACGACTGCTCATTACTCACCTCAGTCTAACAGTGTTATCCAAGTGCAAAGCCGTACACCCAAAATATGTGGGGCAAGGCAATCCGTACCGCTAATGTGATTCTCAACAGAACTACGCATAAGGATAAGGACAACTCTTCATGTGAAACATGGAAAGGATCCCACCTACAAATGTTGTGATGTGGGGTGGCTTGGTAGAAGTTGGAATACTGAAATAGGTAAAGTTGGACCTAAGATTATAGATTTCATATCCACTGGATCTGCAAATAACAGTAGTACTTATCGCCTCTTGGTGTCAAAGAATGCTGAATTCTTTGAGGATGATTTTCCCTGAGAAGGAAAAAAAAGTAATTGCTTGAGGTTAACAAGAATCCACGAGTGCCTGATTGTCCGGAACCAGACGTTCAAGAGCTACAGGAATCAGAAGTTGCTGACTATCCGGAACTTAATGTTCCATAACTACAGAACTCAGGGATTCTAGATGTTAAATCGAGACGGAGCAAAGAGAGGACAAATACTTGTTCCAGGACTTCTAGTTTGTATGGTTGAGAACGAACCATGGACAATTAACAAATAATTGTCATCTCCAGAAGTGCTGCTTTGGAAAGAAGCTACCGAGAGAAATAGATTACATCATATAGAACCATACTTGTGTAATGGTTGACCTTCCTCCGGGAAAAGAAACTTTAGGTTGTAAAAGTGGATACTCAAAAGTGAGTACAAAGTAGATGGATCTACTGATGAGTATAAGGCCTCGGCTACTTGGACATATGCTCCCCTAAGAATAGCTTAACATCCAGGGCCATTGCAGTCTTGCGTGACATGGATGTTGATGCCGCCTTCCTAACCGGAGAGTTGGAAGGGGAGGATCATAGTTGGTTTGTTGGACTGTTGGTCTTCTTCCTGAACTTTTATTTTGGTCCCTGAAATGTTTACATTTTGGTCCTGGAAGTTTCAGATAAAACAGAAATAATTAATCTGACAACAGAAACATTGACTCTGAAGTTAGAAAGCCAACAGTTGAAAAATGAACAGTCTGAAAATGGAAATCATATTGAAACAAAAGTCTCGATATGAAATATATGGGTATCACAGATGACATCTTAGGAATTGAGATTTCTAAGACTTGTAACAGACTGGTCTAACTCCAAACTCAGTTGTGAGATAGTTGACAGTCTCGTTGAAGCCACCAATGGATATGAATCATAGAACTTATTGGAATCATGGTGCACCCATATACAAGGAGCGATATGTGCAGGTCACATATAGTTCAATGTATTGTACACACTACAACCGACCTGGCATCGACCTACAAAGCAGATCAGTTGAACTAAGGTTCACTCGTGATTCTGGAAATGATCGATAGAAGGCGTTAAGTCAGATATGACAATATCTGAATATTCGCTTATCTACGGATTATGATATTCTGGATGTCCAGCAGTTCTGGGAGAACATAGTGATGCAAACTGGACATCAGATATTAAGAACACCAAAGCCATAAGTAGATGTGTATGGTGTGTCTTGGAAAATCCTCTAAGCAAACTTGCATCGACCGATTCATGATAAAATCAGATTTTATCGCTTTATACTAAGCATGAAAGAAGTTGAGTAACTTCACGATTCCTTAGAGGACGTCCCTTATTGGGAGAAACCCGTGCCTTCAGCAGTTATACACTGCGGCTAGCCGGTCGGCTTCAGGAAGGGCACGGATGACGGCGTCTGGACATATCTGTCGGATCCGTCGGAGACATAAGACCATATGACAATTAATTATCACGGGTGTCACTTCCTTGATTATTAATCAAAGGATATAGCAGACTCTTTAACTTAGAGACTACCCGAAGATCAAGAGTTCTGCATGTCTAGGGGAATGGGCTTAAAACCCAAACAATACGAACCTTTGCGGTGGTAACCCAACCATACTGACTGGAGATCCCAAGAATTTAGTTCAATGGGAAAACTAAGCTGTAAAAGGTTCAGTTGAGCGCTTCGGTGGAAGCAAAAACATTTTGGATTATGATTTCTGTAAAGAAACATGAATCCAAAGTCGTTTCCGTGATAGACATTAAAGTGCTACCTGCATGGTGGGTAAAGGTTAAGTTTCCAAACCTTTAACGATCCTCAAACGGTTGAGGTTAAGGTTGGAGAAACTTTTAATGATTCCTAACACTTGTGAAGTGTGGTATAGCAGGATACCTTGTAGGATATCACCTATTTAAGTGCGAGGATAGGCCACCTCAAATGAACGCACTTAAGAATCCAAGTGTGTCCACGGCCACAACGGATAAAATAATAAGAAGAAACGAATAAATGGGAGGTATTGTGTTGGTACTGTTGTCTTGGATTACATTAAACACTGACGGTTCAAGACATCATGTTCACCGCGCAGTAAGTAAGTCCGATGGTATTCAACTAGGAAAGGTTCAAAGCGGAATCTACCTCTCCTGATGCAATATCTTTTCGCTGAAAGATTGCTGAAAGTAGGTACCTTGTATGTGCGCCAAAATCTCTTTCAAGAGGGGATTGTTGGAAATTTATTAATGTGGAATTAAGTTTATCCTATTATTTATGACTCAAAAAATTGGGGCTCCGCACGTCGGAAATGTCATTTCCACACACGTGCAATCTTAGTGCCAAGTATAGTAAATTTCGTTAATGAAAGAGATATTGATACGTAAGTGAAATGTTTGAGACATATAATGATGGAAGATTATTGGCTAAATAACAAGTGTTCCACGTTAGTAAACGAAGGAAGGATTGTGCGAAGTGTAAGATGGTATGGGTCGGAAAAAGGCCGCCGAGCCGAGAAGGGCCGCGACGCCTGGTCGACAGTAAGCTTTCTGGACAATTAGAGCCGCGACGCTTCCCAGGCATTGACTAATCATCAGAATTCCAAAGATTTGGCTGTTGAGATGGTTTTAATGGCATTGAATCCACCCAATAATGGCCATTACGTGGATCATTATGTTGTTGCATTACTTGAGGGTTAAATGTCATCCATTACATGACAATTGAATGCCATTATGGGGCATTTTAAAGACCATCTTGCACACCTATAAATTGAGGCCTTTGGCTCAATTCTATAGATGAACATAAATGTACACAATATACATACAAGTATACAACACCACAAATAGATCAGTTTTTCTGATAAGCAATCCTTCTCTTAGCAATCTTTATTGTTTGTGTTCTTCGCTGAGATCATTTGTGTAGGCTTTGCAAATTTGATAGTTTGTTATTTCATCTTGGGATACTATTGTCCACACTTCCGTAAAACCTATATACGGGGGCAATCTTGTCTTAAAGACATAGAGCCATCTCTTGACTCAACCGGTGGTAGTGCGATTATCTAATTGGTTGCTAAGTGTTTCAGGTGCGAACTAGAATCTCAAAGGACTCTAACCATTAATATTCTCAGCGGATCTACAAGCCACAAGTGTAGCAGTTCATGTTCTTGTATTTTCAAATACAAGATCCATATTTGAAGTTCCAATTCAATATCAAGATATTGACAACTTGTTGTTGTAATCTTTGTTGTTTGTCCTTTCGATCACTGTAATAGTTATTTACTATTCACGTATGTGCTTTACATATTCAACACTTTACGCTTATCAAGATGCATCATTTCACTTGATAATTATTTCTACGTCAGCATGCTTTAAGAGAAAGTAAAATTCAGATCCTCTCAATTTTATACAATATTGCGCATCATATTCTATCAAATATATCATCGACAAGATATATATTTTGTATCGGTTTACAATTCGATAATACTTACTGAGATCTCATCACTTTATTATTTTTTTAGATACCTAAACCTTCTATGAGGTTTTATGAAGTATTATATCATAGACACATTTCCTCATTATGATTATTTTGATCATTTGCTCCTATTCATTTTAAGAGATTATTGCATTTGCAAGCGATTAGACTACCATGCTCCATGCATGTTGTAGACCATGTCCTTTAGGAACATCTTGGAGATGAAATATGAAATAGTTGCTTCTAGTATTTGACTTGAATTATCTTTTGAACGAGGATCACACTGATGATAATTCACAACATATTTCTTACTTGATTATTCTCTCCCCCTTATGTTAGAAAAATTAACATATATTACCACCTTCTTTGGGGAGTTCATCTGTGTGCATCGTGGTGTAGATTCATTAATTATATACCGCACATCAAAAGTTATAAGATGAAAAAATCTAGTTTTTGATCCTGAACCAATTGTGAGGGAAGAGTTTTTCATAATTTATTGGTCAGAAGCATACAATTGTCGTTATATGCAATATATCATATCTCAGACCAACACATGAAACTTTGTTCTCATAAGCAATAATTTAGCTATTTATCGGAGGCATTCAATGCTAAATCAACTTGAATATAAATTAACATTATCAAGATGAATTATCTTGATTACATATTCTGAAAAATTGTGCTCCTAACACAATTATTTTGAGTAAGCAACTTCGTAAATGTCAAACCGTGAGTTGACAATAAACATATATGTGATTATCTCATAGATTCATCTATTTACGACATCACATTGCAGGTGAGCAGGTCTAAATTCACCTTTTATATTTTCAGAATTTAGAGGATCCAGTCCCAACATTAGCTGGTATAAACTTATCATGAGAACAAGCAGCACAAAATAAATCTTGAAGAATATTCTAGTTCTTCAATATATTTCGAATAATTATCACATCAGATTTAAGTCATGACGATCAAAATTGTCACGTCAACTGATAAAATTATATGTACTAGTAAACTTCAAGTTTACCATGACGTGTGCTATTTATTTTAGTAAAATTTTGATTTACTATAGCATGAGTTTTTATATCAATAAACTTCTGATTTACTGTGGTGTATGCTAGAGTAACGTTTCATATACATATTTCTTATCCGTAGTAATTTGAAGATATTCAATCTACCAACCATTTGTAATCTCAATATGATAACTATTTTATTGCTATTCAATTTCATATTTACTTTAATATGTATTCCGATCGTAACAATTATGATCTAGGATGAACGATACTATCATATATAACCTCTTCGAGAGATTTTAATTTATTTTTTATAATGAGATATTGTCTGAACACTGCTAGTGTCAAATATCTCTTCTGGAGCTGCTGATCATTAATTTTGTACTATTAAATATTACTTAGATATTGTTAGTATCATGAAAGAAACTATGGTTAGAAACTACTAGTGTCATTAAAGAAAACAGAAATTAAATGGACAGTTAAAGATAATTATAAATTCATAAATAACGAAAAGTAAATACTAAGTTTTAAACTTCAGTATTTCAATGTCACCTTCATGGAGATTAGCCATTAACATCCGAATATTTTGTATCAAAGCGGTAACCACATAGTAATCACATCCTTCAGGAAGAGATACATTAATGTTTATTTCCCTCGGGGAAATCATAACAACTAATAATAATGTATCAATGTGGTTATGGTAGAAAACATTCTACTCTGCTTTTTTTTTTTACCTTAGAATGATATTTAATAAATTTATTCTTGATGTTTCTATGTACGACGGGTACATGTTGCAATGGCTTTTATACCACATATATTTTCTTTGTTATTTTATCTCTACAGTAGGTAGATTGTGGTATATCTTCATTCGCTTTAGGGAATGAAACCTGATTATTTGAATATGTTTGATATACAACGTTCATCTATAGCTCATTATTTTTCTCAAGCACAAGAAGACATTTCTTCAGAATATTTCTTAGATACATTATCAATTTTGTCTACTTCAGGAGTAAAGTTTCAAAATTTTACAACTTCATGAGTAAAGTTTAAAGTTTTACCATTTTGGGAGTAAAGTTTAAAGTTTTACCACTTCGGGAGTACAATTTAAAGTTTTACCACTTCGCGAGTAAATTTTAAAGCTTTACCCCTTCGGGAGTAAATTTTAATGTTTTACTACCCCTAGAGTAAATTTCAGAATATTTACTAATTCAGAAATAAATTTCTACGTTCTACTACTTTGAAAGGAGATTTCAGAGTTCTACTACTTCGGGAGTAAAATTCAGAGTCTTACTACTTCGGGAGTAGAGCTCAAAGTTTATTATTTCGGGAGTAGAGCTCAAAGTTCTACTACTTCGGGAGTGAGTTTTATATTTTGCTACTTCGAGAACAAATTTATGAGTTTACTACTTCAGGACTAAATCATAGACTATATATTCAGAGTATTTCTCAATTATTCTACTCTTCTGGAGATGAGTTGTGATAACTTCAAAATCAAACCCATGTCCATTTTTGTAATTAAGCTTTATTATATATTGTCACATTCACTTCAGGGAATGGATATGCTTTTGTAACATTTATAAAAAATTCTCATTCTTCAAGAATGAACACAATCATCTGGACGTGCCTTAAGCATATCAAATTGTGATAACTTAGAATCTCTTTTAAGATATTGCTACCGCAGGAGCAAATCGAGGCATACATATGATGTCGAGAATTTAACATATATTCAATTGTATATCTGGATTCAAAGCAATTATTACTTTAAGAGCTAATATGAAGCACCGTGAGATCTGTATTTCTTACAAACTCTCATTTAGCCAATAGAGATATGTAATTAACATCACAATTTATTTTAACAATATTGTTCTCCAAGAACAAATTTGAGGTATAAATGATCCATAATCAATTAGGTTCCCTCAGATCCAATCAAAACATGTTTGTGGGAGAACGGTCATCTTCAAGTGGTCATATCTATCTTTAAAATTATTCCACAACATAAAATAATCTTTAATAGTAAGATATTCGAATTTCAAGCTCTGATTAAGGGCGGAGGAATATTATTGTTTTGGCATAGTCTTGAGTTGATGCAAATTTTTATCTTTCATGATGTCTCTCAGACCATAGCATCAAGATGCATTTCAGTATCTAGCACGTAAGATATGTAGCTTTTGTCCGATATATCGAAGACAATAAATTTAAAATTAGAAATATTTGTCACTAAATAAGAAAAAGGTAATACCTTCGAGGCTTTCGAAGTATTTACTCCAGATGACAGAGTCTCGTGCTAATAATGTGTTATGAAATAATAATAAAATTACAATACAACAAGAGATATAGACAAATAAGCTGGGGGGGGGGGGAGATAATTTTATTACTCTTCAAACTTATGTATAAAAGAATTGAATTAACTTCCTATTTATAGAGAAAAAGAAGCAGTTGCAAGACTTTTCAGGAAGGTGCTGCATGACTTTTCAGAAGTTACTGACAAGCTGTCTGTTTGAGCTAATTGCAAGTTATCTTCTTGAACTACTTGCAAGCTTATCCATATGATTGTGTATTTGAATGAACATCTATAATACAATATATTTATAACATTCACTAAGTATTACATCTTTGCTTTGGCTCTACGGATGTCCGAAAAGTTTTGAAAGTGTATATAACGTAAATCTCATGTTTGGAAGCTAAGGTCCTATAGATATTTACAAGAGGGGAGAGGTAATTTGGGATGAGTTGAAAATATATAAGGTAAGTCCATAATTTATTAAAACGAGAAAAAGTATCATAATAATAAAAAAGTAAAAAATATAAAGGTTAGTAATTTAGAGGATAAAATAGGTATTAGGCCATCGAAAATTAGAGATATCTAATTGAGTGACCTTCCGAGTGCTACATAATCAAGTGGCTTTTATATTGTAAAAACAATGTAAAGAAGAAAAATATGGTTTTACTAAATAATTTAGAAGAATTAAGTGGTATGTTAGAGTATTAATGGACTCCAAGTTAGCAGTAGTAGTAGAAAGAGAAACAAATACTGGATTAGAAAATCCAACTCTTGTTGGGATTCGAAACACAATCCTTGTGGGATTATGATTTGTTGAGAATTACAAAAGCAACATCGCTCCCTCTTTCACACCACCCAATTCAACATTTGAAATAAATTCTGAGGGGAATATGTAAATAATCCACCTTAAATGAAGAAAGACTTACTAATACCTCCTCTGTTCATTTTAACTGGTCACATTTTAGCTTGGCATATCTATTAAAAAGATAAAAATAGATCGATAATTTTATTATATCGCCCTTAATTATTGATAAGTAACCTAATGATTGAAATAAATAAAACATACTTTAAAAGTTGTGCAACCACTAAAATTTCCTTGAACTTGTCAACTCAATAATAAATGATAAGGGTAAAATATGTATGAATTTGTAAATTATCTCTTTATTTTTTAAAGTAGACAAGTAAAATTAGATAACTAATTTTAATATAGTGGATAAAAAAAACTGGACTGAGGGAGTAAAAAAGAGAAGATGATGTTGATATAACCATATTCATCAAAGGGGTAAAATAATGCACTAAGTAAATTATACTAATATAATGCAAACTATGGACTTTCAGTGGATTATTTTGTATCATTCATTTTCCCGTTGAAATTATAAAGTTTTTATTTGTCATCAACATTTGCATGAATATTTCACAATCTGTGTCAAAAGATAGTAGTATATAATGATTTTAATGTGTGTTTCTTTTTATAATATAAAATTAGTAGCGGGGAAAACAAAAAAATATCACTTTCTAGGCAAAAATGGTAAAAATATGTTGTAGTTTAGGTGACAAATGAAATTAGCTAATTTTTTCTTCCCTTCTCCCTATTTAGGGATACATACAAAAGAAAAAGAGAATTAGAAAATCAACTTCTTATATACTTAAATATTGCTAAACATAATTATTCAATATTTATGATGATAAAATAATCGAGATGGGAGATGTTAGTTCGAAAACTGCTTTTTTTTTTATAAGAAAACTAAAACTAAAAACTAGTTTTTCGAGAGGTTGTAGGGATATTAATAGTTCAGCTGGTTGATTACCTGAACTTTCACCTTGTTTGTGAGATTACAAATCCCGACGTTGTAATCCCCTCCCCTATTTCTCCTTCCCCAACCCACTATAATAATAAGAGTTTTCCGAAAGGTCAAAACACATCCAAACTAGATCCAGAAAGTTGGAAATATATTTCTATTATTATTATTATTATAGAAGAGCGTGAAAAGATTCCTGTTTGACATGTGTTTTATGTCATTAAATTTTTATTTTCAGGCAGTTTAGACATTTGACATCATATGCAATGTGTCTTTCAACCTTAGGGCCTGTTTGGAAGGATGATAAGTCGTGAGTCTTCGGAATTATTAGCACTCACTCCTTATGCTTTTATATGTCTTTTAGGTGATTTTACTCTTTATTTATAATGTTTTCGTCTGTTTTCAGGTATATGAAGCTCAAGGAATAAAATGGAACAAATAGTAGAAAAAGGCCCAGAAAAGCACTGAATGCTATGCGAATGCGTCACCGCATACCCCGTATGCGGTCGCATAATGGTCTGCAAACTGAAATAGAAAGGTTGACAGAATCAAGCTGCATGCAATGAGTATGCGACTCCACAAACCCCTAGATGCGGTGGCATACTCTCGAGGAAATCAACTAGTGAGCTGAACGAAAAAGGGAAAAATGCGATGCAAATGTGACGTCGCATACTTTAGAATGCGACAACAAACACGCCGCATAACGAGTGGGGAGAAATTTTGGGAATGAGAATGCGACCGCAAACTCCATATGCGGCCGCATTCTGTCGTCGCATAGCGACCCGCCAACAGTCATTTTGTACTCTTTTGTCACTTCATTATAAATACTAGGATATATTTCTAAGCAAAAGAATTCCATTCCATACTTTATTCTCTGAACAATATTTACTTTTGCATTGGAAAAAGAGCTTGGGGAGTTTCTATATCAAGTTATTCCTGTGTCTTCTTCCTTTTTAATCATTGTAAGGATATGTTTACTTTTAATTCAATTAAAACTTTTGGTTGTTTTACATTGAGTATGAGTAGCTAAACTCTTAGCTAGGGTTGTGGGGAAAAAGGGGGTTTAGGATGCAATTGGGTCTATAATCAATTCATTAGGTTGTATGATTGTTCTTCAAGAACTCTTATCTTTGTAATGTGTATTAATGATGGCCAATATTGATAATGCCTAAATTCTCTCTCTAGTTTGGAAAAAATGGGCAGAGATTAGAAAAAGAGTTATTGACAAGGATTTGTGAATTTAATCCCCATCTAATAGCTAGGGCTAGGAATAGCCTAGTTAACTTCAATTCTAATTGGGTGATCTTAATTACACATCCTAGGGCTTGGAAAAGCCTTGGATGAAATGTATCAGTTGGACTGAAAAATCTCTTGATACCCTTTTGTACCCAACAAATTTGAAAATGACTATGCCTTGTTTGAATTGGTCAATATTTTAATTGCATTCTTACTCCGAAAGCACTACAACTCTAGTCCTCTCAAATTAATACTAAAACTTAATTATTTCATAGTTTGTTGATTAGTCTTCTTTAACTCAATCACTTGTTACTTAATTGTAGAATCTTAATTTACAAAAAAAAACAATTATTTCTTCCCCTTTGAAATATTGACTAAGCGTTCAGACTTACAATTAAAGTGCACGTTTCTTGTCGCATTCCCTGTGGGATTTGAGCCCAACCTTTGTTGGGTTATATATTTGCATTCGACCGTTTTACATCCTTTTTAGAGGTGTAATTTGGGCGTATCAAATTTTGGCGCTGTTGCCAAGGAATACAGTTTAGAAATTTGCAATTTAGTGAAATTCTCTACTTTAGTCTATATTTCTCATATCACTCTTTTATTGTTTATTGGTGTGTATGTGTTTTGTCTTCGGACTCCTACTATAATGATGCATTCGTGGGGGCACGAGCCGCCTCTATTCAACCCCCACCACTTAAAAAAATGCAAGTTTCCACCTCAACACTACTCTACTACACCTACTCAACACTAAGGGTCTATTTGGTGGTCTTGCAACCAATGACCCAAATAGACACCTTCGAAATTTTCTTGGGGTGTGTGCTACCAACCATCAACCCAACGTCTAAAGTGAAGCCACAAAGTTGAGGCTTTTCCCGTTCTCTCTCATGGGAGAGGCCACCGCTTGGTTGGATGATCTTCCGACCGGTTCAATCACAACATGGGTGGAATTGACCGATACATTCCTCAAGAAGTATTTCTCTCCATCCCGGATGTTACAACTCTGTGATGAAATCAACAACTTCCGACAACTCCCTAATGAGCCACTTCATGAGACTTGGACTCGGTTTAAAAAGAAGGTGAAGAGTTTTCCAAATCATGGATTGCCAGATAGTGTGCTCCTCTAAACATTCTATAGGTTACTTGACTCGGTCAACAAGTCGGTTGCGAACAATCTAGCAGAGGGGGCCGTCATGGATACTTCATACGATGTAATGAGTGCTGTACTTGACAAGCTAACCGAAACAAATGAAGCTTGACATACTAGAAAGTCGGAGGTGGTTGTAGAAAGTTTTTCCAAGAATTTATTATCTAGAGAGGCGCTTAGGAGGGAAGAGGAGAGAGATAAAACAATGGTAAATTGATCACACAAATGAATCTTCTCATGAAACATGTTATGTGAGCGGGGTCGAAGAAGGTTAATGTAGTTTGGTCTTGTGAAGGGGGCTCATCAGATCTACAATGCTACCAAGTACTTGATGAGGAGGCGAATTTTGTGAATAATCAAAGGGGGGAAGGGGTCCCAGCCTAACTACCAAGGTCCTAATCAAGGAATTTGGTGGCAAGGTCAAGGGAATCAAGGTTGGAACAAGGAGCAAGGAGGCTCAGATTGGGGGAACATCAACCAAGGGGGTTACAACAACAACAATTACAAAAATGACCGAAATGTGACCCCACCGGCTCAAAGATCGAGGATATGCTATTCAAAGTGTTACTAAAAATGGAATCAACCAACACCTTCATCAAAGACGTAAAATATGATATGAAAAGTATGAGGTATGGCATGAGTACTATAGGACAAGTGGTGACTTCACATTCCCCTTTAATCAAACAACTAGAGGCCCAACTTAGCCAAATTTTGGCAACCCTCAACCAAAGACAAAAAGGTACACTCCCTAGTGGCACGATCGTGAATTCAACAAATAGTGATCATGCTTGCAAAGCCATTACTACTAGGAATGAAAAAGGTACTTGGGGGTGATAAGTTGGTGAATTAAGAAGAGGTTATTGATGATGAAACATTTATTGTTGAGCCTATTATGGTTGATGAAGAGAGTGTTGCTAAGAAGAAATAGGCTAGTAATGAAAGGGCCATTGTCATTGATAAAGAACTTGCAAAAGATGAGATCCTGGAAGTGATGGCACCTATTCCAAAGCCCCCACCTCTATTTCCTCAAAGGCTAACCAAGAAGAAAGATGATGGAAAGTTCATTGAAAAATTGAAGCAACTTTCCATTAACATTCCATTAGTTGAAGCCCTTGAATAAATGTCGGGCTATGCGAAGTTTATGAAAGATCTTATGACTAATAAAAGACAAGCTAGCTTTGAAATGGCGGACGTGACACACCATTGTAGTGTAATTTTTACCAATGTACTAGTTCAAAATAAATAAGACCCCGAAGCATTCACTATTCCTTGCACCATTGGGGCCTATAAGTTTGCAAAGGCTTTGTGTGATCTTGGTGCAAGCATTAATTTGATTTCACTTGAAATTTACAACAAGTTGGGTTTGGCACTCCCTGTCCCACAATTATGAGGTTACTTATGGCAGATCGCACCGTAAAAAGGCTGTTTGGTATTCTTTTTGATGTCCTTGTTCATGTGGATAGATTCATATTTCCAGCCGACTTTGTTATCTTGGATTGTGATGTGGATTTTGAAGTTCCCATAATCTTGGGATGACCATTCTTAGCCACGGGGCGGGCTCTTATTGACGTTGAGAGAGGTGCTCTAAAATTATGAACGAACAATAAAGAGATCACATTTCATATTTGCAAGTCAATGAAGCAACCGACATACATGAGTGTGGTGTGGATTATTGATACTATAAATGAAGCCGTGGAGACTACCATTGCAAACAACTATGTTGGTGAAGTGTTGGCGGCGGTGTTGATGAATTATGATGGAGAAATTATGAAGAGTTTGAGGAGACGGTAAATGCCTTGGTTGGATTGGGGTTATACAACTACAACCCCAAGAAGCTTGATCTTGACCTTAAAAACCGTGCAACTCCTCCTGCCAAACCATTCATAATTGAACCGCCCATTGTGGAGCTAAAACCTCTTCCTTCACATTTGAGGTACGAGTTTTTTGGCGCAGAAAACACTTTGCCCGTTATAATTTCAAACCTATTGACGGAAGAGCAACGTGAAAGATTATTGGCTATTTTAAAGAGGTATCAAAGGTCCATTAGATTGTCAATTACAGATATTCGAGGCATTCCTCTCGTTATTTGCACCCATAAAATCAAGCTTGATGAAGAATGTATTCCGAGTGTTGAGAATCAAAGGAGGTTGAATCATCCCATGCCAGAAGTTGTGAAAAATGAGTTAATAAAATGGTTGGATGTCGGTGTTGTGTACCCTATAGCATATAGTGCATGGGTAAGCTCGGTTCAATATATGCCAAAGAATGGTGGTTATGCCATGGTGCCTAATACAAAAAATGAGTTGATTCCAACTCGTACGATTACCGGTTGGAGGGTGTGTATGGATTATCGAAAGTTGATCCATTAGATAATGAGGGACCACTTCCCAATGTCGTTCATAGATCAAATGCTTGATAAACTTGTGGGGCGAACTTCTATTGCTTCCTAGATGGTTATTCGGGTTATAACTAAATTACTATTGCCCATGAGGACCAAGAGAAGACCACCTTCACATGTCCTTATGGTACCTTTACGTTTATAATAATTCCCTTTGGGTTATGTAATGCTCCCATCAATTTTCAAAGGTGCATGATGTCAATCTTTTCCGACATGGTAGAGGAATCTTTGAAATCTTCATGGATGACTTTTCCGTGGTCGAGACTCTTTTGATGCTTGTCTAAAAAATTTGTCTCAAGTGTTAAAGCGTTGTGTGGAGACCAACTTGGTTCTCAATTTGGAAAATGTCATTTTATGGTCAAGGAAGGAGTTGTTCTTGGGCACAAAAATTTGGAAAAGGGTATAGAGGTTGATCAAGCCAAAGTTGGGATGATTGTGAATCTTCCTCCACCTATACTCATCAAAGGTATCTAACGTTTTCTAGGCCATGCCAGGTTTAATAGAAGATTTACCAAAGACTTCTCTAAGGTGGCTAATCCTTTGTGAAAATTGTTGGAGAAAGAGACTAAGTTTGTGTTTGATGAAGCTTGTCTCAAGGCATTTGAATGTTTGAAAGAGAAGCTCACTTCAACACCCATTATTATTGCACCGAATTGGTCAAAACCATTTGAGCTCATGTGTGATGTTAGTGGTTTTGCCATGAGGGATGTTCTTTGCCAAAAGAGAGAAAATATTTTCCATCTCATATATTTTGCAAGTAAGACTCTCAATGGTGCACAAATGAACTATACCGTCACCGAGCAAAAATTGCTTGCTATTGTCTATGCTTTTGAGAAGTTCCGGACATACTTGTTGGGACTCATGTGATTGTGCACACTGACCATACGGCTCTTCATTATCCTATAGCTAAGAAAGATTCAAAGCCTAGGTTGATATGTTGGGTCTTACTTTTGCAAGAGTTTGACTTTGAGGTGAAAGATAGGAAGGGATGTGAAAACCAAGTGGCGGACCACTTGTCAAGACTTGAAGATATGTGAAGCCAAGTGATGGGATTGAGATAAATGATTCATTTTCGGATGAGTATGTCATGGTGGGATCACATGATATAATTCCATGGTATGCCGATTTTGCTAACTATCATGCTAGTGACATTATGCCAAGCAATTTATCTACCTATCAAAAGAAGAAGTTCTTGAGTGAAATCCGAAAGTTTCATTGTGATGAGCTCTATCTTTTCCAGGTTTGCGCCGATAACATGATACGAAGGTGTATTCCCGAGGTTGACATAATTCCTATACTTAAAGCTTTCCATTCATCTCCCGTTGGTGGTCATCATAGTAGTGCAAGAATCGCAGTGAAAGTGCTTCAAAGTGTTACTATTGGCCAACCATCCATCAAGACGTTTATGATTTTGTGAAAGAGTGTGATCAATGTCAAAATCACGGGGCATTTCAAGAAAGCATGAGTTACCTTTGACTCCCATTCTTGAAGTTGAGTTGTTCGATGTTTGGGGAATTGACTTTATGGGTCCGTTTATGAGTTCGTATGGTAATAAGTACATCCTTGTATTTGTTAACTACGTGGAAAAATGGGTGGAGGCGGTAGCGCTTCCTAACAATGAAGGAAAACGTGTCACCACATTTTTAAAAAAGTACATCCTTTCACGGTTTGGGACTCCTAAGGCTATAATTAGTGATGGGGCTTCCCATTTTTGCAATAGATTGTTCAAAGATCTTCTAGAAAAGTATGGAGTCAAACACAAGGTGGCTACACCCTATCATCCCCAAACTAGTGGACAAGTGGAAGTGTCAAATTGAGAAATCAAAAGCATCCTATCCAAGACGGTCAATGTCATAACAACCGATTGGTCACATAAATTGGATGATGTATTTTGGGCATACCAGATGGCTTTCAAGACTCCTATTGGCATGTCTCCATATAGGTTGGTACTTGGAAAAACTTATCATCTCCTAATTGAGCTTGATCATAAAGCAATGTGGGCATTGAAGAAATTGAACCTTGATTGGAGTGATGCCTCGAACTTGAGAGCGGAGCAATTGAATGAGATGAATAAATTCCGCCTCAAAGCATATGAGAGTTCGACACTTTGCAAGGTCTGGATGAAGCATTTCCATGATAAGAAGATCTTGAAGAGAGACTAGCCTAGGGGATCAGGTGTTGTTGTTTAACTCAAGGTTAAAGTTGTTTCTTGGAAAGTTAAAGTCCAAGTGGTCAGGAACTTTTGAGGTCACACAAGTGTTTCCCCATGGTTCTATAGAGATCGCATGCCCAAGTGGGAATCAAATCAAAGTGAATGGACAAAGAGTGAAGCACTAGTTGGATGTTCCAAATGAGATGAAGATTATTGAGGTGATCTAACTCAATGAGCCTTGAAAAATGGTAACAATGTCGTGCCGTGATGTAAAATTAGGTGATTATTGGGAGGCAACCCAAGTTTTTTCTTTCTTTTTATTGTATTAATGTTTGGTTGAGTGTGTAGCATGCAAAGTTACATGGAAACTGAAGCGGAAGAGGGCTGAGAGCAACCAATATTAGGGAATCTGAGCATGAGAGTTGAAAAATGTGTTGAAACAAAAAATGGGAAGTTTGCGGAGTGTATGTGATGCCACGTTCTCTAAATGCGGCCACATTTCACATCGAATTCTACCTCCCCAAAATTCCTTTGAGTAAGATAAAATCGAGGAGTTTACAGCATGATTGCGATACCGCATTCTGAATGTGGAGAACTATGTGATCGCATACCGCAATGAATTCACATCAGGTAAAAGTGAAATGCGAGTTGAATGCAATGCCGCATTCACAGTACGCGATCACATTCTCAGTATGCGCTCGCATTCTCATCGCATAACCGATGAGGTATTTAAGGCCAAATTGAATTTTAATTTCCCATTTTCCCTCTTAATTGCAATCATCCATTACACTTCCCACTTACCCTAATCGATGATTTTTTGCTTAAATCTCACCTAAACCTCATCTATCACCATTTTTGTAACACTCCGCTTTGCATTCAATTCAATAAGTTGAGGAATTTCTCCCCATCCACATTCGGCACTCAATCTCACAGGTATGTTATCTTTTACCCAAAATTCTTGCAATTCGCTTAATGATGGTATGGGTGAGCATGATCTGTAGACTCTCTTGGTAACTAATGTTGATTTAACTTCAAATTACTCGTATTGAGTGTTAATTGTGTCTGATACCAAAAAGGGGGAAATAGTGCCTAGGGTTGATAAATTTAGGGGTTTTGTTTGATTGATTGAAATTAAATTATTTAGTTGAACTCTGAGGTAGTATGTGTATCATGTGATGTATATGACGACTTAATTTCCCTGATGATGGATAGTTGACCACTTTCTTAAGGGAAATTGGTTGGGGTTGTGTATGTTGTGTGTTTGAATGAGATTTGGTGCTTGAAATAGTGAATGACTGTGTGTTAGTGATCCAAATTGGGAGTAGAAGACTAGTTGGGGGTTGTTTGATACTAAGTGCCATGAAATTTCTTGAAAAATCTGAAAATCCACCATTGTTGAACTGAGGAAGACGATGGAAATGCGACATCACTTACTTTGTATGTGACTGCATTTGCATCGCATTCCAATCATAAGACTGGCAATCCACTCACCTAATTGCAGGAGTATGTGGTCAAATTGCGGTGCCACATTCGTAGAATGAGACCGCATTGTAAGTCGCATATTCCATTACCAATTAGGCAGTGAAGTCGGCAAAATATAAGACTTTGTGGTGACTATGCGGCACCACATATTGCATATGAGGTGCTAAACTAAGTGAATATGACCGCATTTCATGCAGAGCATCGCTACATACTCTTTATGCGGTGCCGCATATGCATCGCATACTGCCACAATTGAACATTTTCACTGATTTTCTCCTGTTTTTCATGTAATTGTAGTTTCTTTTTAAATTATTTTGATAATATAAAAACAACAAAAATATTTTATACTTTTCTTTTGTCATTTTAGGCTTTAATATGAATGTTTTTGCAGAATGGTTCATGGTAAAGCTATCGCCAAGAAGAATACTTGCAAGGATATACCCTAGGCGGGGAAAAAGAGAGAGGAACCCACTCCCTCGGAGGACCAAGAGTAGTGGACCCGTGTGGAAGGGCAGTCCACTACACCGTCCCAGCCTCCACCAACAGCTAAGGTTGCAGGGGGTAGTAGTATGACTACCGAAGCTATGAGGAAGGAGTTGGAATGATGGGTTCAGTTAGAGATGTTATCCGATTCAGGGATGAGGGGGTAAAGGAACTCTTTGACAACAAGCGAACCTTCAATGTCATGAAGTGAATGAGCCTTGGAAGATTCATCTCTCAGGGTTCTCAAGCATATGAGGAAGATGAACTAGCTGGTCTTCACCAAACCACCCAGGAATTTCATGCCCATTATGGTAAGAGAGTTTATGCAAGCTTGGGGGGTTGTAGTGGGGAAAAAGAAATAATATTTGGGTGGTTACCACATTTGGGAGATTACAGTGATGGTCTTCTATAAGGGTTCAACTCCATTTATTTTGGATATAGTGGTACCACACACCTTGAATACAAAAACAAGATTTGACCACAGAAGATTGAGAGCCAATGTACATGGTTGGCCGAGGTTATAGCAGCTCTAGGCACCACACAACCATGGATACACCATTGAACACCGATTAAAAAGGTGAGCCTCCACAGAGTGGGTATAGTGTAGGTCAGACTTCTAAAGGTTCTTACTCCTGGTGCTCAGACCGCGGTGGTCACTCAGGTTCTTCCATGTCCGTTCAACAGCCCATGACGGGCAATGCTTGTTTCAATTGCGATCATCTTGGGCACTTTAGGAGAGATTGTCCCAGGCTTAGATCAGGTGGAGCCCAGACACCTAGGACCCCAACACAACCTTTTAAAGGTGGCAGATTGTAACACCCCGTACTTTCGGGTTACAGTTTAAATCGTTGAGCATTTACACAATTGATAGGCATGTGTAAATAGGTCCGAGCGTTGGAAAATTTATGTTATTTACGTATGCTAATAAAGAGATTAGTGTATAAAAGGATTAAATCCCGAAATAATTTTGGACGTAACAAGTGTGACATCGGGGATCGAAAATAAATTTGGTGTGGGCATGAAGAGGTTATGTACTAGTGTCATATTATAAGTTATGACATTGAGTATACGAAAGTCTTATGAGTTTTTAGGATTTAAATGAAGTGGTATCTAGAATTAATTATGTGTGCGATTGATAAATTATACGGAAGTGAGTCACTTAGTTAATTAATTAAGAGTGGGGGACAAGCCTAAAGGGAATCTCTACGTGTAATGTTCAAAGTTAATCCTAGAGTGACTAAGTCTAAAGGATTAATTAGTGGCTTAAATTACAGCCAAGTGTTTGTAGATTCTGCTTGGGGTGGCTTTTCAACATTCTACAAAGTACTATCCCTCTCAATGGCCACGTTTTAATGGAAAAGGTGTCTCCATTTTTACAAAGAATAAGTTAAGAGAAGTTTTTTTAAATAGCAATAGCCTGTTATAATAAAGGAACTCTAGAAATTGTATGTTTGGTATCCTACCCTTTTCTTTTTGTACGAATTGAAAACAAATCATTCACACCTTACCCTTCCTTTTAGAAAGAAAAGTAGGTATAGTAGTTTAAAGCTAAAAAGGAAGCACGAACGTTACAAACCAAATGGAAATTCGTTTGGAAGGTGCTATATGGCTGATTGAGTTATTATAGAGTATTTCACATTCATGCCTCTTCCTGCCTCTATTCAACAAGTTCATGTATCATCTAAAAGTATGGGTTTGTTTTAGCTTAACCATCGTGACGGATTGGTTTCAAGGTATGTTAAGACAAATTATTTCTTTTTTTTGACATGTTCCATATAACGAAAAGTAGGTATAGTAGTTTAAAGCTAAAAAGGAAGCACGAACGTTACAAACCAAATGGAAATTCGTTTGGAAGGTGCTATATGGCTGATTGAGTTATTATAGAGTATTTCACATTCATGCCTCTTCCTGCCTCTATTCAACAAGTTCATGTATCATCTAAAAGTATGGGTTTGTTTTAGCTTAACCATCGTGACGGATTGGTTTCAAGGTATGTTAAGACAAATTATTTCTTTTTTTTGACATGTTCCATATAACGAAATATAACCGTGACAATGCTCCATAATTTATTCTTCTCCTAGTAGTTAAGAATATTTGTGTTATTGATTCCTATGCTAAAAGCATGTCTAAATATGTTTCTAAGTCCTTACTGAGGCATACAGAAAAGATGTTGATTTTCCAATGTTAGCCGAAGGTATAAGGTATTATGTCATCCGTTGAGATGGGAATATTGTGTTATCATTCATGCATTTTTATTTGCATTGCATTCATAAATTACCCTGGATTACTTGTGCTATGCACACTACTATATGGTAAATATTATATATATATGTACGGGGAATGGGAAAATAGAAAGGCGTTATATACGCACACCACATGCAGCTGGTACAGACTATCACGAAAGAGGCCGAAGAGGCCAATATGATATGATGATGTGATGTGATGCATGTATGGCTTATTGGGACGGGTTGAACGATCCGCAACACTAACATATATTGGGACGTGTTGCACGATCCATAACACTGACATATATATATATACCACACTTGCATCATGCATATATTACTTAACCATTGCATGATATGATGCCCACATAGGCTGTCATGGTAAGGAGATTGCCCGATGAGGCCAATGAATATGGACATTGCACTGTGCATAACACGTAGGCAAGTGTATTAGGGTCCTAAGAGGTAGTTACTGTTGGTCAGTTGTTTATGTTTCAGTTATTGGTATATTCCTGTTATGCTGCTATTTATGCCTGACATACCCAGTACATCAGTCGTACTGACGTCCCTTTTGTCAGGGGACGTTGCGTTTCATGCCCGCAGTTTCGCATAGGCAAGGCGACGACCCACGTGAATAGGTTGCAGATTTCAACGAATTTTTTTGGAAGCACTTCTCTCTTTTCGGGGTGTCAGTCTGATTTTGGTATGATACAGTTTTGCGTGTCTATATGGGTATGGCGGGGCCTTGTCTCAACCTTTGATGTTGCTACTCTTTGAGGCTTGTAGACATGTGTTCTGTGTGTAATAGTCCTGTATGGACTTGTCGGCCTTGCTATATGTATATATATAAGTTGGATTTCTGGGTTACTATTCCCATAATCCTTTTTCACCGTAGTCGATAATTAATTATGAATATGTGTTGATAGTGTGATTAGCGGTACCCGACGGGTGGGGCCCGGGTATCCGTTGCGGCCCCTCCAGTTTGGGTCGTGACAAACTTGGTATCAAAGCATGTCTGTCCTAGGGAGTCTACAAGCCGTGTCTAGTAGACTCTTGTTTATGGGTATGTTGTGCACCATACTTATAGGAAAGAGGCTGCCTGACATTTAAGGGTGGTTTACATTCTTTCATTTCATAAATCGTGCTGTAGAACTGCGTTATAAGTATTTCACTCCTAATCTATTTCGTGCTTATGATTCCAGCGATGCCTACCGCAAGGAAGAAGTCCAAGAGTATGAGGGAGTTGAATACGGCTGTTGGCGAAGGTAGCAACCGATTACCACCCGTTAGCGAGGGCCAGAGTGAGACCCTTGGTAAGACTCCTTCGTATGGTTCTCCCGGTACATCACCATCAGACGAGATTAGTGGAACTGTTGCACCTCTAGTTCCTCCACATGATACTCCATACGTGGATCTTGATATACGGAGTGCAGTTCAGTTGTTGACACAATTGGTGGCCTCTCAGGCCCAACGTCAGGTTCCCAGTCCTTCTGATTGAGCGGCTAGCACAAGAGCTCAGGATTTCATCAATCTAGACCCTCCGGTATTCACAGGAACAGACTTGAACGCGGATGCGCAGAAATTTCTGGATCAGCTACAGTGCACTTTGCGGGTGATGGATGCTACCGATACCGATTTGGTAAAGTTTGCTTCTTATAGACTAAGAGATGTCGCAGTAACATGGTTTGATACATGGGAGCAATCTAGGGGACCTCGTGCTGTGCCATCAGGATGGGGGGAAGGAGTTTTCAGAGGCTTTCTTACAGCATTTTCTACCAGTCGAGCTTCGACGGGCCAAACAGGACAGGTTCCTATGTCTTGAATAGGGCAGCATGAGCGTTCGAGAATATAGTTTGCATTTTAATTCATTGGCTCGATATTCTCCTATAATTATAACTGAAATGAGTGACCGAGTACACAAATTCATTACTGGCTTGGGGCCACACTTGGTCAACGAGAGTACTACGACTTCTTTGAATTCGGATATGGATATTGCTAGTATCCAGGCTTATGCACAGAACTTGGAGGATCGCAAGAGACAATAACGGGTCGATCGAGAGCGTGATAGGGGTCATCATAAAAGGGCTCGGTCTATAAGTGGCATGAGGGACTTCGAAGGCGGGGCCAGGCCACAACCTTACCGACGTCCATCTTACCGAGTAGCCGACTCATCATTGCCATCTTCAGGATCGAGGGCTGATCGTTATACTCAACCGGGACCAGGCCAGAATTCATGAGCGCCAGGATCTTATTATAGAGAGAATTCTATGTAAATGAGGCCGTCATTGGCTCGATGTGGGCAGTGTAGTGGGACCCAAATAGGGTTATGCCAACAAGAGGGAAGAGTATGCTATTCCTGCAAGGAGCGGGGTCATATAGTGCGAGATTGTCTGATAAAAAGTAAAGGTGGTAAAGCCCAGCCGGTCGGATCTGCAGCAGCTTTATCCCAATCAGTACGCCCGTTAGGGCAGAGTCAGCAGACGTTACCTGGTCGAGGCAGAGGGAGGGGCCAGAATCGTACTTATGCACTGATGGGACGACAAGATCAGGAATCCTCACCTGATGTCATTACATGTACGCTATCGGTCCTTTCACATAATGTGTACGCGTTGTTAGATCCAGGCTCAAATTTATCATACATTACTCATTTCGTTGCCTATAAATTTGGTATGGATCCTGAGTTAATAAGGGATCCATTTGTGGTATCTACACCGGTTGGCGAATCGGTAATCGCTAGACGGGTCTATCAAAATTGTGCAGTATTGGCCTGTAGTCATCTGACCCTAGTAGATTTAGTGGAATTAGAAATGGTTGACTTCGATGTTATTATGGGCATGGATTGGTTAGCGTCATGCTACGCTAATGTTGACTGCCGAACAAAGATTGTTAGATTCCAATTTCCTGGCGAGCCAGTCCTTGAATGGAAAGGTAATACGACAATGCCAAAAGATAGTTTTATTTCATACCTTAAGGCAAGAAAGATGATCTCCAAATAGTGTATATACCATCTTGTTCGGGCAAGAGATGTCGATGTTGAACCATCTAGTTCTCAATCAATTCCGGTGGTCAGTGAATTTCTTGATGTATCCCCAGACAAACTTCCAGGCCTTCCTCCGAAAAGGGAAATTGAGTTCGATATAGATGTGTTTCCAGACACTCAACCAATATCTATTCCTCCTTATAGAATGGCCCCAGCTGAATTGCAAGAATTGAAGGAGCAATTAAAGGATTTGCTCGAGAAAGGCTATTAAACCTAACATATCTCGTTGGGGCGTGCTGGTATTGTTTGTACGAAAGAAAGATGGCTCATTACAGATGTGTATCAACTATCGGCAGCTAAATAAAGTTACTATCAAGAACAAGTACCCTTTTCCCCGAATTGACGATTTGTTTGACCAATTACAAGGTGCGAGATATTTCTAAAAAATTGACCTAAGGTCCGTACCATCAACTAAAGGTTAGGGAAAAGATATTCCGAAGACGGCCTTCAAGACAAGGTATGGGCACTTCGAGTTCCTGGTAATGTCATTTGGACTTACAAATGCACCAGCAACATTTATGGATCTAATGAACAACGTGTTCCGCCCATTTTTGGATGTATTTGTGATAGTATTTGTAGATGATATTCTGGTTTACTCTCACTCAGAAACAGAGCATGTGGATCACTTGCAAATAATACTACAAACGCTCTGGGACCATAAGTTGTATGCAAAGCTATCCAAATATGAGTTTTGGCTGAAGTCAGTGGCTTTTCTTGGTCATATAGTGTCAGACGAGGGTATAAGGGTTGACACTCAGAAGATTGAAGCAGTGAAGAATTGGCCAAGGCCTACGACTCCAACAGAGGTTCGTAGCTTTTTGGGCTTAGTCGGCTATTATAGAAGGTTTGTAGAAGGATTTTCTACCATATCATCATCACTAACGAAGTTAACACAAAAGGCTATAAAATTCCAGTAGTCTGATGCTTGTGAGTGGAGTTTCCAAGAGTTAAAGTAGAGTTTAACATCGACACCAGTCCTTACTCTCCCAGAGGGTCCAGAAGGTTATGTTGTGTATTGTGATGCATCGGGAGCAGGTTTAGGATGTGTGCTAATGTAGCATGGTAAAGTGATTGCCTATGCTTCAAGGCAATTGAGGAAACATGAAAATAACTATCTGACACATGATTTAGAGTTGGCCGCGGTAGTCTATGCACTGAATATTTGGCGGCACTATTTATATGGTGTTCATGTAGACATTTTTACGGATCACAAGAGTCTGCAATACATATTCAAACAAAAAGAGCTGAATCTGAGACAAAGAAGATGGCTTGAATTATTGAAGGATTATGATGTGGACATCTTATATCACCCTGGCAAAGCTAATGTTGTAGTAGACTCGCTCAGCCGTAAGTCAATGGTCAGTTCGATGCCAGTGCAGGTCAAAAGGAAGGAATTGGCAAGAGAGCTTCATAAGTTAGCTAGTTTGGGAGTCCGACTAGTGGGTTCGGAGGATGATGGGTTTGTGGTCCAGAATGTCTCAACATCATCCCTTATATCAGAAATTAAGGAATGTCAATGGGAAGACCCTAGTTTGAAGAAGATAAGAGAGAGCATTCAACAGAAGAAGACCACGACCTTTGAGATTGACGAACAGGGAACTCTCAGGCACCAGGGCCGTCTATGTGTTCCACATGTAGCAGGATTGTAGGATAGAATTATGATGGAGGTTCATTGTTCACGGTATTCTATTCATCCATAATCAACTAAAATGTATCATGATCTCAAGAGTATTTATTGGTGGAATGACATGAAGAAGATCGTGGCAGAGTTTGTAGCTCAGTGCCCTAATTATTATCATGTAAAAATAGAACACCAAAAGCCTGGTGGTTTAACTCAGAACATCGAGATTCCGATATGAAAATGAGAAATGATTAATATGGACTTCATTACGGGATTACCTCGTTCCTATCAGAAATTTGATTCTATTTGGGTAAATGTTGATAGACTGACCAAATCAGCTCATTTCTTGCCGGTGAAAACTACCTACATTGCCGAAGATTACGCAAAGTTATATATTAAGGAAATTGTTCGACTTCATGGTGTTCCTATCTCTATTATGTATGACCGAGGTGCTCAGTTTACAGCTAACTTCTAGAAATCATTTCAGAAAGGGTTAGGCACCCGAGTTAATTTGTGTACGGCTTTTTATCCTCAGACAAACGGTCAAGGTGAGCGAAAGATTCAAACGCTCGAGGACATGTTACGAGCTTGTGTGTTAGACTTTAAGAGAAGCTGGGATGATCACTTACCCCTTATTGAGTTCGCATACAATAACAGCTATCACACTATTATTAAAATGGCTCCATATGAGGCTTTGTACGGACTAAAATGTAGATCTCATATTAGATGGTTCGAGGTAGGCGAATCTGAGTTATTTGGACCTGACTTGGTACACCAAGCCATAGAAAAAGTAAAGCTTATCAAAGAATGATTGTTAACAGCTCAGAGTCGTCAGAAGTCATAAGCAGATGTGCGACGGCGAGACTTGGAGTTTCAGGTAGACGACTGGATATTTTTGAAGATTTCGTCACTGAAGGGTGTAATGAGATTCGGGAAGAAAGGAAAGCTTAGTCCAAGGTATATTGGGCCATATCGCATAATTCGACGAATTGGCCAGGTAGCGTATGAACTGGACTTACCTTCGGAGTTGGAGTGTCTTCATCCAGTCTTCCATATTTCCATATTGAGAGCCTGTATTGGAGATCCTTCTCGGATTATACCAATTGAGGATGTGCAGATTACAGAGGATCTGTCATATGAAGAAATTCATGTTGCTATCCTAGATCGACAAGTTCGCAAGCTGAGGACAAAAGAAGTAGCTTCTGTAAAATTATGTGGCGAAATAGGAACGTGGAAGAGATAACATGAGAAGCGGAAGAGGAAATGACGCGCAAATATCCATACCTATTCCAGACTAATGTCGAGATTTCAAGAGAAGCCTAAGATAAATTCCAATTCTTGTCACGATGTTTAACGATTGTGTATTCTGGTTACGTAACGGGGACTAGATATGTTACCCCAACATTCGAGGATGAATGTTTCTAAGGGGGGAAAGATGTAACATCCCGTACTTTCGGGTTACGGTTTAAATCGCTAAGCATATATAAAATCGCTAGGCATGTGTAAATAGACCCGAACGTTGGGAAAATTTTTATTATATTTACATATGCTAATAAGAGATTAGTATTTGGAAAATGAAACCCCAAAATTTTTTTGGACGTAACAAGTGTGACGACGGAAGCCAAAAATAAATTTGGTACGTGCATAAAGAGGTTGGGATAGTGTCATATCACAAATTATGACATTGAATATATAAAGGTCCTATAAGTTATCAAGATTTAAGTGAATTGAGATCACAAAATTAATTATGTGTGTGAGTGATAAATTACACGGAGGCATGGTCACTTAATTAAATTAAGTGACCATGTATGTTGGTGGCATGTGTCGAGATTAAAGGGTATCCCACCGCCAAAAAATTGGCTAGTGGGAGACCTTATGATTGTAATCATGATAAGGGGGCATGTTGCCTGCAATATTAGGAGATGTATCTTTTGTTTTTAAAAAACCAAGAGCACAGTCCAGCAAACCCCAACCCCTTGACATTTAGGAAATATTTCTTGTATTATTGAAACCAAAATCGTAATCAGCCATAATTTATTTTGTCAATTGGAAATGAGAAAAAAAACATACGAAGAACTAGTGAAGCAATTCTTAAATTTGGTTTAGAAAAAGACGTCCCAGCAAGCAGTATTAAAAAGGGGCGGGTTCCGTTATTATCAAGGTATGTTAAGACAAATTATTTATTTTTTTTGGCATGTTCCACGTAACAATATAAAACTGTGATATTTCTCCATAATTTATTATACTCCTAGTAGTTAAGAATATTCATGTTATTGATTCCTATGCTAAAAGCATGTCTAAATATATTTCTAAGTCCTTATTGAGGCATATGGAAAATGTGTTGATATTCACAGTGTTAGCCAAAGGTGCAAGGATATTATGTCACTCGGGATATTTTATTGTCATTCATGCATTTTCACTTGCATTACATTCATATATTACCCTGGACCACTGGTGCTATGCACACTACTATATGGTAAATATTATATATGTAGGGGATATGGGGAAAGGGAAAGGCGTTATATACGCACACCACCTGTAGCTGGTACAGACTATCACAAAAGAGCCTGAAGAGGCCAATATGATGTGATAATGTGATGTGATGCCTGTATGGCTTATTGGGACGGGTTGCACGATCCGCAACACTGACATATATATATATATATATATATATATATATATATATATATATACCGCACTTGCATCCTACATTTATTAGTTAACCATTACATGGTATGATGCCCACAGAGGATGGCATGGTAAGGAGATTGCCCGATGAGGCCAATGAATATGGACATTGCACTGTGCATAACACGTAGGCAAGTGTATTAGGGCCCTTAGAGGCAGTTACTGTTGGTCAGTTATTTATGTTTCAGTTATTGGTATATTCCTGTTATGCTGATATTTAAGCCTGACATACCCGGTACATCAGTCGTACTGACGTCCCTTTTGTCGGGGGACGCTGCATTTCATGCTCGCAGGTTCGCATAGGCAAGGTGACGACCCACGTGAATAGGTTGCAGATTTCAGCGGATTTTTTTGGAAGCACTACTCTCTTTCCGGGTTGACGGTTTGATTTTGGTATGATATATTTTTGCGTGTATTTATGGGTATGGCGGGACCTTGTCCCGACCTTTGATGTTGCTACTCTTACAGGCTTGTAGACAGGTGTCATGTGTATAGCAGTCTTGTATAGCCTTGTCGGCCTTGGTATATGTATATATATAAGTTGGATTTTTGGGTTACTATTCCCACAATCCTTTTTCACCGTAGTCGGTAATTAATTATGAATAGGTGTTGATAGTGTGATTAGCGGTATCCGGCGGGTGGGGCCCAGGTATCTGTTGCGGCCCCTCCGGTTTTGGTCGTGACAGTTTTGGGTCGTGATAAACTTTGTATCATAGCATGTCTGTCCTAGGGAGTCTACAAGCCGTGTCTAGTAGAGTCTTGTTTATGAGTATGTTATGCACCATACTTATAAACATGAGGCTATCTGACATTTAGGGATGTTTTCTATTCTTTCATCTCGTAAATCATGATGTAGAGCTGAGTTTTAAGAATTTGAGTTTAACTCGTGTCTATTACGGTTTTGGTAACATCGATTACCAAAAAGATTTTGGTTAGTTTATACTTGTAGCCAGTAAATGAGCGATTTCTATCAAGACGGTTGATATGCCAGAAGGGGCAGTATTATTGTTAAAATTTGAGATTATGAGGAATTGTCTCAGTCATATATGGAAGAGATAATGCAAGCATGGGAAGCGAAATAGTAAAGTAAAGGAAGTACTACGCACCGGAATACAAGATTGTAAGGGTTCGTTCCATAGACCTTATCGTATCTACGATTACAACAAGAAGGATAAAGGTGAAGGAGGTTATAGTTATGCTGGTCTCACAAAGTTATGATTATTCTAAAATGGCGTAAGGATCAATGGTAGAGGAGGGACAGAAGAAACTCTTCGGCCAAAGGTGGCGATTATCTGGTGTTTAGGAAGGGAGTATGAGAGGTACTTGGAGATAAGAGATTTCCCCCCAAGGTAATTTGAAATGGAAATGTAAAGGTAAGACGAATGAGCACTCGATCGACGGGAGATATAATAATGATACGACAAGGAAGTTTAGCAAGTCATGGGATCATCCAACACCGTGAATTGGATCTAAACATACGAAGCATCGGTTCCACAACATATGCAGTCGTACCTTCCAGGAAATATGCAAACAGAGGTAACAATGAGTAAAACTCGAGGTTAGCGCCTAAATAGATAGAAGGGGGCCAATGACGCCTATGGATACAATGTAGACATTAAAGATACATGTCAAAGAGATAATGACACTATAATAAAGATAACATGTCAGGCAAATACAGATATTTATGAGCATTATTGAACTGATCAAAGGTCCTACGGGATAGATAAAGTAATAGATTTACATCTTAACAAAGTCGAGAGAGTCTTTTCCAAAGCACCATTGACGGAAAAAATTAACCATGGGGCCAGTGGAGGGATTCAAATCTAAGCATACCTACCAGGTTTGGATATATTAAGTCAGTCATGTGATGTAAAAATATTCAGAATTTTCCATGTGTGGAATGAGGGAATAAATTAACAACTCATCCCTTATGGATTGGTAACACGAAGGATTGAAGTCAGGAGCAATGTTTAAGATTACGTAGGTATACAAGAATATATACCAAGAGGAGCATGACATGTAAGAAAATGAGTGGACAAGTAGTAAGAAAGAGAGTTGTCTATAATTACGAGTAATGAGAAAGTACAGATTCCTTGCAGACCATGAATAAGAGTTAATTATGATGACACGCGTACTTCAGATTGGGTAATATTTTCCATAAAGTGTTCACGATTGAAATACCACAATATAAGAGTTTTCAACACACCGGCTAGTAATCAAAGTTAGATGGACAGTAGAATCATTCATCCACAAGTTGCTGAATTAATGTGCGAATGAAGGAGGGAAATTGACCCGAAGGAACACATCAGTTAGCTAAGTAAGAATCCGATTGGAAGATTCAGATAGTGATAGCCTTATAACTCAGAATACATCAGGGTCATCCCTCATACGAGAAGAGAAGGAGTGTCAAGATGAAGATCCCATTATTGGAGAGGATTAACGGGATTATGAGACAAGATTATAACAGAGGTCCATCGATCACAAAAGTTCGTTCACCATGGATCTACTAAGATGTATTATGATCTCAAGAGTATTTATTAGTGGGAACGACATGAAGAGAAGTGTGGCAGTATGATGTATGAAGGTAATTGTATTTTTGGGCTACGTAACGAGGATTAGATATGTCACCCCAACATTCGAGGATGAATGTTTCTAAGGGGGGAAAGATGTAACATCCAGGAATTTTGGACAATAATTTGAGCACCTAAATGAAGGAAATAGATCCGCGCATTGGGAAAATTCATGTTATATCGACATATGCTAATAAGAGATTAGTATATAAATAGATGAAGCCCCGAAATAATTTTGAACACAACAAGTGTGACGACGGGGATCAAGAATAAATTTGGTACATACACAAAGAGGGGTATGGACTAGTGTCATCTTACAAGAATTATGACATTTAGTAAATGAAGGTTTTATAGTTATTAAGATTTAAGTGAATTGAGATCACGAATTAATTAATTATGTGTACAAGTAATTAATTGTGGGATTATTATTAAGAGAGGGGCAAGACTAAGTGGGATATGCACATGTAGCCTTAGGATTAAGTCCCCTAGATGACTAAGGGGTGACACGGTTTAGTGGCAACAATAAGGGTATTAATTTGGTGAGTGGGGGACATGATCATGAGACCATATTCCCTTTTAACACTCATTTCCTATATCTAAGCGTTTTCTCATCCTTTTGGTTTTCTTAGCTCAGTTGGAAAAGGCTCAAAAGAAATTCAATGAATTACGAAACAAACACAAGTCTTTAAGATGGTAAAAGATTTGGTTACTAATTCAGCAAAGTGCCACAGTCAATATAAGCAAAGGTTCTCTTGCAAAATCAGCTAGAACGAGTATTGTTTCCCAAGTTTGATTCGTGTTGATGCTAACGTTTAGTAGGAGTTAAATCAACTGTTTGATTCAATATTACATAGAAACGTGCTTACTCTACTTTTAAGTGGAATCAAAGTATGTTAAGACAAATTATTTCTTTCTTTTGGCATATTCCATGTGACGAAATATAACCGTGATATTGCTTCATAAATTATTCTACTCCTAGAATTTAAGAATATTCATGTTATTGATTCCTATGCTAAAAGCATGTCTATATATGTTTCTAAGACCTTATTGAGGCATATGGAAAAGATGTTTGATATTCACAGTGTTAGCCAAAGGTACAAGGAGATTATGTCACTCAGAATATTTTAATGTTATTCATGCATTTTTATTTGCATTACATTCATATATTACCCTGGACCACTTGTGCTATGCACACTACTATATGGTAAATATTGTATATATGTAGGGGATATGTGAAAAGGGAAAGGCGTTATATACGCACACCACCTGCAGCTGGTACAAAATATGACAAAAGAGCCCTAAGAGACCACATATCGAGCCTGTGTGGTCAAAGTGGATGCATGTGTGGCTAAGACAATATGAATGCCTATGTAGCCAATACGATATAACCTGATACCCACAGAGGCGGAGTAGAATAAATTATGGAGCAATATCACGGTTATATTTCGTTACATGGAATATGCCAAAAGAAAGAAATAATTTGTCTTAACATACCTTCGTTTCGCTAAACTGGAAGGAAAATATTGTTGTTGCACTTGCACGATTTTTTTCCACTGCTTCGTACGTTTTGGTTTCTCAAATTTTAATCTAAAATGGACTGCTTTTCTCTCTTCATTAAGTACGTAATATAGTGGACGTACTGCCTCTTATCCTAACACAAAACCATCGAAATGCCTATTAATTAAGATGGTTGATGAGCATTTGTTTTGGGTCTTTAAAAGGATTCCCAAAATGAAGATACAATATAACCTCTCAATCTTGAAAACCAATTAATTCCTCTCATTATGCTGTCTCCCACTAGCTAATATTTTGGCGGTGGAGAGCAGGCTAATTAGCGCCACAGACACACACACACACTGCAATAACTTTGTCTAGGCTTAGTCATTAGGACCCATTTTTTAAAGCTACACGTATTAATCCCCTTTAAGCTTGTCCCCTCCACCTAATTAATTAATCGCACGATTAATCAATCACACATATAATTAATTTTGTGATTCAATTCACTTAAATCTTAATAACCTATAAGATCTTCATATACTCAATGTCATAATTCTTGTAATATGACACTAGTCCATAACTTCTTTATGCATACTCCAAATTTATTTCCGAGCCCCGTCGCCACACTTGTTGCGTCCAAAATTATTTCGGGGTTTAATCATTTTATATGCTAAACTCTTTATTAGCATACGTAAATATGATCCAAAATTTTCCAACTACTCGGATCTATTTACACACGCCTAGCGATTTTACATACGCTTAGCGGTTCCAACTATGACCCGAAAGTACGGGATGTTACATCCTTCCCCCCTTAGAACCATTTGTCCTCGAATGTTGGGGTGACATATCTAATCCCTGTTACGTAGCCCAGAAATACAACTGTTCCTAGTCCCACCAAATCCGCTAGGGTCTAATGGCTACAAACTAATATTGCACAATTTCAATAGATCTGTATTTACAACACATCCATATTATGTAAAAAGATCGATAACGTACCTCTAACGACATCAAGTGAGGACTCATGATCCCGTCATACCATCAATGCCTAAGTATAGTTCTGTCCCCCACCAAAATTAGGTGCTCTACTCCTACCCCTACCTTGATCGGATAATGTGTGATGACTCTGCCCTGACGAGTGTACTGACCGAGATGAAGCTTCCGCAGATCCGATCGGCTGAACTCTAACACCTTTGCCTCCTGTCGAACAATCTCGCATAACATGGATAGGTTCACCACAAGAATAACACACATTTATTCCTTATCTGCATGGTCCTAGATGGGTCTTACCACATTGTTCACATCGAATCAACGGTGGCCTCCTCTGAATAAAATTTCCTTCATAACAAGTTTCTGATATGTGTGAACCCTGACTTGGTCCCGATTGAACAATCGTATCAACCCTCGTCCTTGAAAACGGTAATGATGCGCTAGCTACCGGATAAGATGGGTGTCCATGAGGCTGTGGCCTGGGCCCATCTCCAAAATCTTCCACATCATTGACGGATCGGGCCCTCTTATGCTGGCCCTTATTACGTTCTCGTTCTTCCCGTTGTTATTTTTTATGATCTTCCAAGTTCTGTGCATAAGCTTGAATGGGAGTGATATCCATACTCGGATTCAAAGAAGCCGTGGAACACTCATTAATTAAGTGTGGCCCGAAGCCGGTAACAAACCTATGTACCCAGTCACTCATCTCTGCTACAATCATAGAAGCATATCAGGCCAACGAATTAAATTGCAAACTATATTCTTGAACACTCAGGTCACCCTGCTCAAGACGTAGGAACATGTCCTGCCTTTCCCGTCGAAGTTGGACTGGCAAAAAATGCTATAAAAATGCCTTTGAAAATTCTCTCCATCCAGTCGGTGAATCACGAGGTCCCCTAGATTGCTCCCATGTATACTACCAGGTTACTGCAACATCCCGAAATCTATAAGAAGCAAACTTTACCGACTCGGTATCAGTAGCATCCATCACCCGTAAAATGCGTTGTACCTGATCCAGAAAATTCTGCGGGTTCGCGTTCAAGTCTGTTCCTGTGAAAACCGAAGGGTTTAGATTGATGAAATCTCAAGCTCTTGTGCTAGCAGCTCTATTAGAAGGACTGAGAGCCTGACATTGGGCCTGAGCGGCCACCAATCGTGTCAATAACTGAATCATACTTCGCATATCAAGATCCACGTTTGGAGTATCTACTGGATGAACTGGGGGCACTGCAGATCTACTACTCTCCTCCGATGGTAACGAACTAAGAGAATCGTACGAAGGGGTCGCACCGGCACTGAGGGTCTCACTCTGGCCCTTGCTAGCGGGTGGCAATCGACTGACACCTTCGCCCGCAGCCGTATTCAACTCCCTTATACTCTTGGATTTCTTCCTTGCGGTAGGCATTGCTAGAATCGTAAATACGAAACAATCCCTAAATGTCAGGCAGCCTCCTGTTTATAAGTATGGTGGACAACATACCCATAAACAAGACTCTACTAGACATGGCTTGTAGAATCCCTAGGATAGACATGCTTTGATACCAAGTTTGTCACGACCCAAATCGGAGGGCCGCGACGGGCACCTGGATACCATCGGTCGGGTACCACTAACCTTACAGTCAACATCTATTCATAATTAAACACGGAGAAAGCTGAAAAATGACTATATAAAGTCGGATAACCATCTTATATATATATACATACCCAAAGGCCGACAAGGCCATACATAACAACTACACATAAGATACCTATCTACAAGCCTCTAAGAGTAGCAACATCAAAGGTCGGGACAAGGCCCCGCCATACCCATATATACAAGCAAAAATGTACCGTACCCAAAAATAGACCAACACTCCGAACAAGGGGAGTGCTCCAAAGACCCGCTGGATTCACAATCAACTAACATGAACTGTCACCTTGCCTATGTGAACCTGCGGGCATGAAACACAGCGTCCCCCGACAAAAGGGACGTCAGTACGACTGATGGACAGAGTATGTCAGGCATGAATAATAGTATAACAGGGATATAATAACAACTGAAACAGAAACAACTGACCAATAGTAAATGCCTCTGAGGGCCCTAACACTTATGCCTAAATGTTATGCACAATGCGGTATACTTATACATCGGCCTCATTGGGCATCTTCCTTACCATAACAGCCTCTGTAGGCATCATTTCATGTCGACCTCTGTAGGTATAATATGTCTGCCCTTAATCATGCATCTTCCTTCGTTAAGACACACAGGCTTTATCATTATCATATCCCAGCTAATCAGGTGGTCTGCGTTTCCCATTTCCCGTCCCTAATATACGGTCTTGGGTAAAACATGAATGCAATGCAAACGAAAATGCATGAATCACAATAAAATATCCTGAATGACATAATCTCCTTGTACCTTCGGTTAACACCGTAAATATTAACATCTTTTCTGTATGCCTTAATAAGGACTTAGGAACTTATTTATATATGCTTTTAACATAGGAATTAGTAGTATGAACATTCCTTAACTTTTAGGAGTAGAATAAATTATGGAGCAATATCACGGTTATATTTCGTTACATGGAATATGCCAAAAGAAAGAAATAATTTGTCTTAACATACCTTCGTTTCGCTAAACTGGAAGGAAAATATTATTGCTGCACTTGCACGATTTTTTCCACTGCTTCGTACGTTCTGGTTTCTCAATTTTTAAGCTAAAATGGACTGCTTTCCTCTCTTCATTAACTACGTAATATAGTGGACGTAGTGCCTCTTATCCTAAAATAAAACCATCGAAATGCCTACTAATTAAGATGGTTGATGAGCATTTGTTTTGGGTCTTTAAAAGGATTCCCAAAATGAAGATACAATATAACCTCTCAATCTTGAAAACCAATTAATTCCTCTCATTATACTGTCTCCCACTAGCCAATATTTTGGCGGTGGAAAGCAAGCTAATTAGCGCCACACACACGCTGCAATAACTTAGTCTAGTCTTAGTCATTAGGACCTATTTTTTAAAGCTACATGTATTAATCCCCATTAACCTTGTCCCCTCCACCTAATTAATTAATCCCACAATTAATTAATCATACACATAATTAATTATGTGATCCCAATTCAATTAAATATTAATAACCTATAAGATTTTCATATACTCAATGTCATAATTCTTGTAATATGACACTAGTCCATAACTTCTTTATGCATACTCCAAATTTATTTCCGAGCCCCGTCGTCACACTTGTTGCGTCCAAAATTATTTCGGGGTTTAATCCTTTTATATGCTAAACTCTTTATTAGCATACGTAAATATGATCCAAAATTTTCTGAACGCTCGGATCTATTTACACATGCCTAGCGATTTTACATATGCTTAGCGGTTCCAACCGTGACCCGAAAGTATGAGATTTTACAATATTAGTATACCGCATTTGCATTATGCATACATTCATTAATCATTACATGGTATGGTGCCCACAAAGGTTGTTTTGGTAAGGAAGGTGCCCGATGAGGCCGATGGATATGTATATTGCATTGTGCATAACATTTAGGTATATGTATTAGGGCCCTCAGAGGCATTTACTGCTGGTCGGCTATTTCTGTTTCAGTATTTGTTATATCCATGTTATGCTATTATTCATGCCTGACATACTCAGTACATCAGTCACACTGACGTCCCTTTTTTCGGGGGACGCTGTGTTTCATGCCGCATGTTCAGTTAAGAAGGTGACGGTTCACGATAGTAGGTTGCTAGTTCAGCCGATGTTGGAGCACTTTATTTATTTCAGAGTTGCAGTCTGGTCGTGGTACAGTATTTCTGCATACGCATATGAGTATAGCTGGGTCCTGTCCCGTCCTGGTAATGTTATGTATTCCTTAGAGGCTTATAGACATGTATCCTGTGTGTAGTGGTCTTGTATGACCTTGTCAGCCTTGGTATGGGTATGTATATATATAAGTTGGTTTTCTGGATAATGATTTCATATGTTGGTCTTTCGGCTTAGTCCGTAATTAATTATGATTAGATGTTAAATGTACGAATGGTGGTACCCGGCAGATGGGATCCGGGTGCCCGTCGCGGCCCTTCTTTTTGGGTCGTGACATGTGATGAGATTTGGTAAGAGAGGGAAATTGAGTTTGAGATATATCAGGGCATTCGAGATTCTTCAGAGGGTTTGAGAGGCGGCATATGAGTTGGCTTTTACACCAGGCCTTGTAGGTGTTAATCTGATATTTCATTTTTCCATATTGAAGAAGTACCATGTTGATGGGTCCTACATCATTCAATGGGACTCTATGTTGTTTGATCAGAATTTGGAGTTCGAAGAAGAGCCTGTGGCCATTCTGGACAAGCATGTTAGAAAATTGAGATCAAAAGAGATTACTTCTATGAAGGTGCAATGGAAGCACCACCCTTTTGAGAAGCCTACTTGAGAGACCGAGGTTGATATGCCGAGTAGATACCCTCACTTGTTTACTGATTCTGCTATGTTTCCCTTTTTGTTTCTCTTCGTTCGAGGATGAACGTTTGTTTAATTGGTATATAATGTAATTACATGTTTGGTCATTTTTAGCTAAATACCTTTACTTAACCAAATTATCCTTCCCATAGACTCTATGGAGTTCATGACTCGTTGGGATGGGTAGCATGATTCCCGAGGTGTGTTAGAAAGGGTTTTGGAAGAAAAAAATAAGTTTGATAATTTTGAAATGAATTAGTTAACCAAAAGTTGGCGTTTGAGTATATGGGCATTTTGATAATTTTCAAAATATCGCTTGTGACTTACTCAAGTCCTTGGTTCGCTTCCCAAGGCGTTCAAATATGTTTTGAGTCATTATTTACTAAATTGTGATATTTGAAGATTTATGGTGGATTTTGTAGAAAAGTGGGCGCTAGCTTGGTCATATGAAAAATCTGAGTGTGTGAGCAAGTTCGTAGCATCGTTTACACTTGGATAGCATGTTTGATTTGTATTCGAGATGTCTCATGTGTATTCGGGTGTTTGATGGAAGTTTGTAAATTTGCTATAGTTGTTGGTTTCTGGTTTGCCGTTCCAGCGAACAATTGGCCACCTTTGTGGAGCCACTTCTGCAAAAGTTGGTCCGCAAATGCGAGCCATGGGAAAGATAGAAAGGTCTATTGCGGCATCTTATGCATAGAGGCAGTTCTCCTCTACAGAGTTTCTCCGCTTTTGTGTGTCTTGGGTACATTAAGTTGGGCCGCTTCTGTGGCAGTTGTTTCGCATAAACGAGCCGCTTCGACGAGGTTGATTTCGCAGAAGCAGAATCGTTGTATCAAACCTAGAATTAAAAATCCATTTCGAAAACATTTCCATATTCCATCTTTTGAGATTTAAGTTCGGTTGGGAGGAGATTTGGATGCCTTCATCATTATTCACCTTTGGGGTAAAATTTTAACCCATTTCCATTACTTTATCATGTTTATGTCTTTAAATCTAGAATTTATTCCATGTTTTGGGTGGAATGAACCTAGGGTGTATGTTAGAGAATAAGAGACCTAAATTCATGCAATTGAGGATTGAGATTAGATCTTTATGATATTATAATGTAGATAAGAGTTGGGTAATGATAGTATGAACGATTACAATGTTCAACTTTCTAGAATTAGCCTAATTTAGGGTTTTTAAGATTAAAAGGCAATTGAAGGCCTAAAAGTGATTAGATTCTAAATTTACGTAGGGATATCACTTATTAGATCGCTTTCATGATTCTAGAATATTAAATTTTCGATTTTACCGTTATGGGATCGGGATCGATTTGGGGGTTGGGTATTTGGTTTCTTTGAAATCTTATGCCATTGTATGTGTATTAAAATAATTTGTTAAAGTAGAATATATATGTTAGACTACGATCGTTGGAGGCACTTTGCAAAGGCAAGACTTTGGCTAAGAATTAGAGGTTCGTGGCACCTGTTCCGCTCTGAGGTAGGCTATGGTTTACCTTTCTAGACTTCAATAGAAACATGTAGTGTATATAAATATTGAGGGGTGTTGGGCATGTTTGGGGTCCGACCTTAGTGACTGTGATGAGCGCTTGGGTGTGTACTGATGTTGAACTATGTTGAGGAATATTTTAGAGAATCATCCTTAGGGATGGTTACGACTGTTGTTATGTGGGTTTGTCTCCATTACGTGGCTTGGCGCCATTGATTAATACTTCTTGTGTTTACTCATCACATAAGTTTTCTAATATAAAAGACTGATTACGTGGAATTATGTGTTGCTGATAATTCTGAGGCATGTGTTGTTCATCTCTTGAACTTGATTTCATCTCATACTTCATGACTACTTGCCTTATTACTGTTGCATTCATACACTCATGATTATTATGATATTAAAATAGAATGGTATGGAATGTTGTGAGTCCAATGAGACCGGAAAGGAAAGGTGATGATACTATTATGAGATAGCTTGGAAACACTGAGGTGATGATGACAATTTGATATGGCTTGACAAATGAGTCTGGGGCTCTAGTCAGACTGAGGTATTTACGGCTGGTTGTGAGCAGTGTATGAACGTCGCGGGTCCCCCATGAGTCACTTTTAAATGGCAAATACCTATAGAGTATGTATACCGGTTGATGGAAAGGTACCTTGCATTTCATTCATTCATATACATGGTATTCATGATAATTGTACTTGATTTGAAATTGTATTATGATAAGGTGAATCCACTTTGGATGTATTTATATGAATATCAGTTGTTTGAGTGTTGAACCATAGAGGTTATTGAAAGTGACTTACGTGACATATCAAACTGTGTAGAATAGGATTATTAGTGTGTCAACTTGGTATTTATATTTGTTATGTGTATTCTGTCGTTGTCGCCCTATGATGCTTACGGGGGTACGTTGTGTACTCATACTACACTTGTTGCATTCTTTTTTTATGCAGATGCAGCGTCGTCGACCAGTACAAGGCCATGTGGCTGAGTCCGTGCTTGGTAGACGTTAGTATTCGGGGTGAGGCTACACCCTCTCAACATGCCCTGGATGCTTCTTCATTATCTTCTATCTTTATTTGTGTTTATGAGACAGTTTCAGACTTATTCAGACATTTCTTTTATTCTGCCTTAATGTCTCTTGTATTGACAGACTATATCTTTGGGAAAATGTAATAATTAGATATTTGATATTTTGTTACTCTCTCAGTTATACTATTGAGACGGTTTAATTAACTATTTCTTCTATTTCCATTTTATATATCTTTTATGTTATTATTTTGGGAAGTGGTTCTCCTTTTGGTGGAAAAAGTGTAGGTGCCACCACGATGCCCAAAAGGGGACGTGACCACAGTGCATTTTATTTAATCAAAAGTGTTCAATACAAAGCAAGTAGGTGCTGACCACCCACACTCCCTGTCAAATGCAAAAGTCTATACACACTACAACTAGTTAATCGGAAAAGCAGTACATCAAAGATTTTTTTATTTTTTTTATGATATAGGGGTAGGGCAAGGAGAAATGGGGATGGAATTACAAGGTGGGAAATAGAACTTTCACCAACAAGGTAAGAGTTTAGATAGTCAACCAACTGAGCTAATAAGATTCCTCTCAGTACACCAAAGATAGAAAGTCACTACACAGTTTTTCTAATACATGACCTAAGGGTATTAGTTTAAAACAAGTAATGATATTTGCCGGCAGGAGATGTTCTTCCTCTGGTGTGTATATGCAGGGACATTTCCGTGCATAATTTGTCTATTGAAGATACTCCTTTCTGAAATCTGATCACAGTTCTGTCCCTCCATTCCAGGGAAACCAGCCTGCCAAACACACAAGTAACAATAACCCAGTGTCCAAATTTCCTTTTAGAACCTCTGTTGATCCATTGAACCCCAGACAGCCAGTCATGGATGGTTCTGGGATGCCCCACCCATCTTAGGAATCTGAACCACAGTTCCTTCACATAAGGACAAGGAAATAATGAGTGCTCAAATAATTCATCATCAAGACCACAAAAAATACATGTTTGAGGCACTTAGATCCCAAACTTCAATAGCTTATCTACTGTGGGTTGTGGCTAACTTACCATGTACAACAATCCAAAGATTGAACTTATCTTAGGTGTATATTAGGCAGCAGTATCATGTTTTTTCATGGCACTCTTAGATACTGGGGTGAGAGTTTGTGATACTACTTCTTGATGCTAAATACTTCATTCTGTTGGAATTGAGGCAGTCTTCTCATAAGATCCCTTGGTGCGCATTGCAATCCCATAATGAGGTTCCTGGCCTCTAAAAGTTTTCTTGACAATCCAGGTTGCAGTCTTAGGAATAGGGACATCTTCTGTAGTATGGTGTTTGATGTAGAAGCTATGAATCCATCTGATTCAGATGCAGTCTTTCTTCATAGCTACCACCCAAAGTTGCTTTGCCACAACAACTATATTCCAAAGGTACAAGTTCATAACATTTAGACCACCTGCAGTCTAAGGCATGCATATCTTGTCCCAGACAACCAGAGCCTTTCTAGATATAGTGGAAGCCCTTGTCCAGAAAAAGGGATCTACAAATAAGTTCTATCATACTCATAATCTTTTTTGGAATAGAAATATTTGTTACCAGTATTATTGAACCCCAAATAGTACTGACTTAATCTGCTGCAATCTATCAGCATAGGAGAGTAGTCTTGAGGACTAGCAGTTGATTTTGGCAGTGATCTTCTACGCTAATGGACATCATCGAATGATGGATAACTTCTTTGTGGATAATGGAACTCCAAGATATCTGAAGGGTAGAGTTCCTTCAGAAAACCACAGCTCCTCTATAATATCCAATTTCAACTCAGTAGAAATGCCAGCTAAATAGATAGAACTCTTATCTGCATTGGATTGAAGGCCACAAGCAAGAGAAACTTAAGGAAGGTCTCTTGCAAGAGTCTAATAGATTGCATATCAGCCCTGCAAAACATAGATATGGGGACATATAATCTTCCTGCCTAATTCTCTCTTTCCCTGGAATGGTTCAGTCCCCCATTTAGCATTAGTGAATAGGATATAGAAGAGATACATTCCATGATCCAGATGACAAATTTGAGAGGGAATCCTCAACATTCTCTGAAGAAATCCCCAGTTGTGTCATATGCTTTTCTGATATCAACTTTTAAAACACACCTAGGTGACTACTCTTTTCTAGTATAGCCTTTAAAGAGTTCATGAGTGAACAAGATGTTGTCAGGCCTTTATCTTACCCATCAAGATCTTGGTAATAATCTTGTATAAAGTTGTGCAACAGGCAATGAGTCTGAAATCTTTCACCTAAGCTGGAGTAGATACCTTAGGCACCAATATTTAGGGCCCTAAGAAGTTTCCTAGTGTGAAGAAGTTCAATACATCAGCTATCACTTCATCTTGTACCACATTCCACTTATTAGTAAAGAATTCAATGGGTAAACCATCCACAACTGATGATTTGTCCTTGAACATGTCCTTGATAGCAACCATAATCTTTGCCCTAGTCACAGCCCTATTAAAAGAGTCTTGTTGTTGTTAGTCAAATAAATCCCTTCTTAATAATTTATGAATTAGGACATGGGAGTATAGATCCAGCCTCAAAAATTGATAAATTTAGCGTCCACCAATATTGGATCAGTAAGTTTGACCCCATATCATTGTAGAATTCCTACAGGTTCGGATCTTCCACTGAGCACAGAAATAGTTTGTGTTTAGAATCTCTACTTTGTATCTGATGTGCTCTGGCTTTCTGCCTCAGTACATGATCTTTAACACTACTCTATTTCTCAACTTCCACTAATGCCTCCCTTTCTTGCTCAATGAGTTATTGACATAGAGGGTGTTTAGAGATGTCTGATTGAACCATCTAGTCTTAGTCTGGATTGTTGAAGTTTCTACTGGTAAGAAGCCATATAGTAGTTGAGCGTTTTCAGCCCCAATCTCAATAGTTTGACCTTTTGCCAAGTTCTATACACAGTTGTTCCCCTAATCTCCTATTTCTAAACCTCCTGGATTATTCTGCCAAACTCAGGATGGTTTAAGACATTCATGTATAGTTTAAAAGGTCTAGGGGTGCAAATTCAGCTGTTGAGTCGCCATACTGCAGTTAATGAGAATTTTGGAGAGGTCTGATACACTAGGATTCAAATAATCAGCTTCAATGTGTCCGTACTGTTATAGCCACTGATAGTTCCCCAATGTCCAATCAGTCTTGTTATACACTTTTCTGTCGTCGTTATGCTTGTTCCACCAGGTGTACTTCCAACCAGTAATATTCAAAGGGGTGAGATAAAAATCCTATAATAAATCTTCAAATCCCTTTGTCAAACTGAGTAACAGGGCCCCTAATTCTATCATCTGTGGACAGAATATTGTTGAAATCACCATTAATCAATCAAACAGACTATACAAGTGGGCCTATCTGATTGAGTTTGTCCCATATTTTTTTCCTCTCTCCCAGATCATTACTTGCATACACTATAGTGAACAAAATAGTAAACTTCATTGTTGCTTTATGAACCTCACAATGGATGAATTGGTCATCAGTCTCCAAAATTTGCACATCTAAATGGCCTTTCGATAATAGCCAGACCTTGCCATTAGGATCATAATTATAACTAGCATTCCAGTATTTAGTTACCATTCTAGTAATCTTGTTTGTTTTGCCAATTTTCACCTTTGTTTCTACACATCCCATAATGTTAATTTTATTCTTCTTCAGAAAGAGTAGCAGCTCTTCTACTTAAAGGGCCTATTTGACCCTCTGATATTCCAAGTGCACACATTACTGGGGGTTCAAATGCTTGTCTTGAGCGTCCAATTTCACTCATAGTGGTGGATTGTCCAATGTTAGTGGTTCAAATATATTACTAGCCCTTGCTGCAACAATGAGATTGCTAGTCTGCTACTTGTTTGAGGATTGAGGTCTACTAATAGTGCTTGTATGGCCTTTACCCATTGGAGCTTTTGCCTTAGCCATCCTGACTTGTTCACCTCCAGATGACTTCTGGGTATTTTGAGCATTTACAGGAGTTAGAGACACAACATTTGTTACTACATCAGGGCATCATTCTTCTGGTGCCATTGCTGAGTAACGACCTTCTTTCGTTTCCTTTTCCTCCCCTTCTTAGGTTGTTCTTGTCGGATATTGTAAAGCAGTACGGGAAGTAAATAAATATTACAAGTGTTCGAAAGGATAAACAAACAAGCCAATATTCAGAACTGCCGCAAGGTTGTTGAGTTTTGAATCTTGATAACCTGAAATCAAGAAACACTAAATCTGGATTGTTACAATTGTGGCTGAGTCGAGAGATGACTCTCTGTCTTTAAGACAAGATTTCCCCGTATATATGATTTTATGTTAACGGGCAATAGTCTCCCAAGATAAAACAACAACTAATCAACACTACAAAGCAAATAGGTTCATTCTGACGAAAAAAACAAACACGAAACGACTTGTTGAAGAATGGAAAAGGAAGGAAGAGTTTCTGTTTTTGACACTGTTTCTGCTCACGTTTTTGGACAAAATGTGTGTTGTTTCTCTCTTCTGTTTGTCTCTGTGTTAATATGTTGTTGTCTCATTTCTGTCACACATAATTGAGTCAAAATACATCAATATATAGCATAAGGGGAGACTTTTCAACTGCCAAGAAAATAGTTGTTTATGGCCATTGAAGGAGGGAGTTAATCAGCAAAGTAATGGATGTTTATGACCATTGAAGGAAGGAGTTAATCATCCAAGTAATGGTTGGTTAATGTGCAATAACGCTCCAAAACTCAACTCAAACGGTAGGCAGAAACTTTCTGCCTTCTGTCGTTCCCAATTTTATATTTTCAGAAACTCCAGGGACCAAACTGTAAATATTAAGCAATTTGTGGTCCAAAGAGATAATATCAGAAGAAGCCCATGTCCCAAGTCCCACGACCCGTGACCCGAGCACGGACCGGACGCGACGGGCGGGCGGCGGCGGCGGCGCGCGTGTGGGCTTAGCCTCGAACCAAAGCACATCTAGGTCCTCCCTCCTTCAAACACATGGGTTACCCCTTGGGGTCTCAAACCCTTAGCCAATTTTGAGACTTATAAAGAGAACAATTCTTCCTTTTCCCACCGATGTGGTAAATTTGTCCCACACCATATTTTTATGCCTCAAACACCTTACTTCGTGGACCAATACCTCTTTTATTTCTCAGCGAAATTTGACGATTCTTGGCCCTACGGTCATCTACTTACTTAGTAGATTATGCACGTGTGAAGAGACAAAGCCTCCAACATGCGGAACCCTAGTGTTTAATTCATTAAATATGGGTGGACGCACCTCCCCACCAAAGGCAAATTTCCAACAATCCCCTCTTGAAAGATATTTTGGCGCGCACACGAGGTGCCTACTTTCAGCAATCTTTCAGCGAAAAGTTATTGCACCGGGAGAGGTAGCTTTTTCTTTGAACCTTCCCTAGTTGAATACCATCGGACTTACTTACTGCGCGGTGAACATGATGTCTTGAACAGTCTGTGTTGAGTGTAAGCCAAGACAATGATACCAACACAATAACTCTCATTATTCATTTTCTTCTTATTGTTCTGTCTGTTGTGGCCATGGTCACACTTGGATTCTTAAGTGCATTCATTTGAGGCGGCCTGTCCTCGCACTTAAATAAGTGATCTCCTACAAGGTATCCTGCTATACCCCACTTCACAAGTATTAGGAATCATTAAAAGTTTTCCCAACCTTAACCTCAACCGTTTGAGAATCGTTAAAGGTTTGGAAGCTTAACATTTACCCACCATGTAGGTAGCACTTTAATGTCTATCGCGGGAACAACTTTGGATTCATGTTTTCCTACATAAATCATCATCCGAAGTGCTCATGCTTCCACCCAAGCGCTCAACTGAACCTTTTGCAGCTTAGTTTTCCCATTGAACCGAATTCTTGGGATCTCCAGTCAGTATGGTTGGGTTACCACTGCAAAGGTTCATATTGTTTGGGTTTTAAGCCCATTCCCCTAGACAGGCAGTCAGGCAGAACACTTGATCTCCAGGTAGTCCCTTAGTTAAAAAAGGGTCCGCTATATCCTTTGATTAGTAATCAAGGAAGTGACACTCGTGATGATCAACTGCCATACGGTCTTATGTCTCCGACAGATCCTGACAGATATGTCTAGACGCCGTCATCTGTGTCCTTCCTGAAGCCGGCCGGCTAGCCACAGTGTATAACTGCTGAAGGCACGAGTTTCTCCTAATAAGGGACGTCCTCTAAGGAGTCATGAAGTTACTCAACTTCTTTCACGCTTTGTATAAAGCGATAAACTCCGATTCCATTATGAATCGGTCGATGCAAGTTTGCTTAGAGGATTTTTCAAGACCCACCATGCACATTTACTTGTGGCTTTAGTGTTCTTCACATCTGATGTCCAGTTTGGATCACTGTGTTCTCCCAGAACCGCTGGACATCCAGAATACTATAATCCTTAGAAAAGCGAATATTTCAGATATCGTCATATCCGACTTAACGCCTTCTATCGATTATTTCCAGAATCACGAGTGAACCTTAGTTCAACTGATCTGCTTTGTAGGCCGATACCAGGTCGGTTGTAGTGTGTACAATACATTGAACTACATGTGACCTGCACATATCGCTCCTTGTCTATGGGTGCACCATGATTCCAATCAGTTCTATGATTCATATCCATTGGTGGCTTCAACGAGACTGTCAATTATCCCACAATTGAGTTTGGAGTTAGACCAGTCCGTTAGATGTCTTAGAAATCCAATTCCTAAGATGTCATCTGTGATACCAGTATTATTCGTTTCAATATAACTTCCACTTTCACACTGTTAATTTTCCAACTGTTGGTTTTCTAACTTCAGAGTCAATGTTTCTGTGGTCAGATTCATTGTTTCTGTTTTATCTGAAACTTTCAGGACCAAAATGTAAACATTTCAGGGACCAAAATGGAAGTTCAAGAAGAATCCCAACAGTCCAGCAAACCAACTTTGATCCTTCCCTTCCAACTCTTCGGTTAGGAAGGCTATTTCAACATCCATGCCACGCAAGACTGCAATGGCCCTGGATGTTAAGCTATTCACAGGGAAGCACATGTACAAGTAGCCGAGGCCTTATACTCTTCAGTAGATCCATCTACTTTGTACTCACTTTTGAGTATCCTATTTCACAACCCAAAGGTTCTTTTCCTGGAGGAAGGTCAACCATTACATAAGTATGGTTCCATATGATGAAATCTATTTCTCTCTTTGTAGCTTCTTTCCAAAGCAGCGCTTCTGGAGATGACAATTATTTGTTAATTGTCCATGGTTCATTCTCAACCATACAAGCTAGAAGGCATGGAATAAGTTTTTGTCCCCTCTTTGCTCCGTCTCGGTTCAACATCTAGAATCCCTGAGTTCTGTAGATCTGGAATTTTAAGTTTCGGATAGACAGCAACTTACGAGTCCTGTAGATACGGAACGTCTAGTTTCAGATACTTAGGCCCTCGCGGGTTCTTGTTAACCTCGAGTAATTACTTATTTTTCCTTCTCAAGGAAAGTTATCCTCAAAGAATTCAGCATTCTTTGACACCAAGAGGCGATAAGCACTACTGTTATTTGCAGATCTAGTGGATATGCAATCTACAGTCTTAGGTCCAACTTAACCTATTTCGGTATTCCAACCTCTACCAAGCCACCCCACATCACAATATTTGTATATGAGATCCTTTCTATGTTTCACACGGAGAGTTATCCTTATCCTTATGCGTATTTATGTTGAGAATTGCAGTAGTGGTAAGGATCGCCTTGCCCCACATAATTTGGGTGTATGGCTTTGTGCTTGGCTAACACTATTGGACTGAGGTGAGTAATGAGCAGTCGTTTAATGAATGATGCTTCACATTCTCCCCCTCTATTACTACGAATTCCTCAATTCATAGGCTTAGTTGATTTTCAACTTCTGCTTTGTAGCGCTTATTCGCTTCAACAACTTCTGCTTTGTAGCGCTTATTCGCTTCAACAACTTCATCTTTGCTTTTCAACAAGCAAATGATACAATACATTGTACCATCATCCAACAAGGTCACAACGTACTTGTCTCCCCCTTCTATTTTGTAACTTTAAATCACCCAAGTAGGTGTGACTAAGTTCTAGAGGAGTGGTGCTTCTTTCGTTATTCCTTTGATGGAATGGAAAGGTGATTTTGCTTCTTCGCCTACCTCACATTCATTTTGAGGGTTTATGTCGACAGAAAGCAATAATTTCAACTTCGTTAGCTTTTGAATGACTTTCTATTTAACGTGTCTTAATCTATGATGGCATAGATGCACGGATTACAAATATATCATTCATTTGGCTACAGACATACTGTACCATTCTTAGTTATTACAGACTTGTTAGAATAGTCTCATACCAGCTTGACCAACATCGTCTCTTAAACCAAGTTTGGGACATGTATCACCTCCTTTTAGAGTGATCCCATTCCCTGAAGTCCTATTGAGGACAACCTCTCCAACCCCTTCTACTTTAGAGGTGGCATTGCTTCACATGAACAACCTCTTGCCTTTGGTTAGGGCGTAACCGAATCATATGTGATTTGGATACTCTGGACCACTCCAGTTGCTTTGGCGGACTGAGTGTCCAATTTCTTTTCTGCCTTTCTTTTGGCCTTCAGATCATTTAAGACCTGGAAACTCTGGCCCACCTTACTAGGTGTCCATTACTTTTCTGTCATATGAATTCTGGCCCCACTCCAGTCGCCCGTAGGCTTTGTATGACTGAGTGTCTAATATCATCCTATCAAATGAATTCTGGCCTACTCCAGTCGCCCGTAGGCTTTGTACGACTGAGTGTCCAATATCATCCTATCAAATGAAGGATCTTCTGTCAAATAGTGTGACAGGGTCAACGTCTTAAGATAAGACATTATCTTTTAGTCTTCTTCCCTTGAGATTGGTGCCCAGACAATTGTTGGCGCTTACTTAAGAGTGGTAACAATTTTCGCATAGTCAGTGGATCTTTTTCCTTCGTATGTGCGAACATACTTTATACACTTTTAATAATTACACTTAAAAGAACGGATCTTTTTAAGTCGTTTACAAAATCCAATCTTTAAACGGGAAGGAAGAGGAGATTAAACTTCTGATTTTAAAGTGTAAGGAATATAAATTATTTCGTGAAAATATTTTTATATTCCTCCTTACTTTAAGCCCTTTTTAATCAGACATCATTTAATCTTATTCATGACAAGGAAGAGAAATTACTTATCTTAATTTCGAATTCTGGCCCACTTCAGTCACTTCATCGGACTGAGTGTCCATTTCCTCCTTACCATAATTCAGATCCTTTGTCTGGGACAGATATAGGCCTTCTGCTACAAGATAGAACCACATCTTCAGCCTTCTCCTCTTGTCCCAGTTGACATCCTTAGCCTCTCGTGGACGCTTGCTCCCACCACTCTCAGGAACGGTGACACCATGAACACGTTGACCTTCAACAACATAATCATCACTATCTTCTACCAGAAAACCACAGCCATATCCAGATTTGGTGACACAACTTTCGACCGACATCTTTCGAACACTAATAGAATCTTGTCTTAAAACTTATCGGATATTGTAAAGCAGTACGGAAAGTAAATAAATATTACAAGTGTTCGAAAGGATAAACAAACAAGCCAATATTCAGAACTGCCGCAAGGTTGTTGAGTCTTGAGTCTTGATAACCTGAAATCAAGAAACACTAAATCTGGATTGTTATAACTATGGCTGAGTCGAGAGATGGTTCTCTGTCTTTAAGATAAGATTGACCCGTATATATACTTTTACGTTAACGAGCAATAGTCTCCCAAGATAAAACAGCAACTAATCAACACTACAAAGCAAATAGGTTGATTCTGACGAAGAAAACAAGCACGAAACGACTTGCTGAAGAATGAAAAAGGAATGAAGAGTTTTTGTTTTTGCTCACGTTTTTGGATAGAATGTGTGTTGTTTCTCTCTGTGTTTATATGTTGTTGTCTCATTTCTGTCACACAAAATTGAGCCAAAAGGCATCAATATATAGCATAAGGGGAGACTTCTCAACTGCTAGGAAAATGGTTGTTTATGGCAATTGAAGGATGGAGTTAATGAGCCAAGTAAATATTAAGCAATTTGGGGTCCAAAGAGATAATATCATTAGAAGCCCAAGCTCAAGCCCAAGACCCGTGACCCAAGCCCGGATGGGACGGGCGGGCGGCGGCGCGCGTGTGGGCTTAACCTCGAACCAAAGCACATCTAGGTCCTCCCTCGTTCAAACACATGAGTTACCCCTTGGGGTCCCAAACCCTTAGCCAATTTTTAGACTTATAAAGAGAACAATTCTTACTTTTTCCACCGATGTGATAGATTTGTCCCACATATTTCCATGCCTCAAACACCTTACTTCGTGGACCAATATCTCTTTCATTTATCAACGAAATTTGATGATTCTTGGCCCTACGGTCATCTACTCACTTAGTAGATTATGAACGTGTGAAGAGACAAAGCCTCATCATGCGGAACCCTTGTGTTTAATTCATTAAATATGGGTGGAAGCATTTCCCCACCAAAGGCAAATTTCCAATAGTTCTTGATGTTATTCTTCCACTACATGAGCTTTATTCTTCTAATAAGTACTTGTGTCATGCCCAAATCTTATATATTCAGTGTAGTACTTGAACCTCCAGTCATATACAATTTGTTGGTGGTACACCCCAGTTGGGGTATGAACTCTCAAGGAGGGACGAGAGATGTAAGTTTACACTAACAGTATAGGATAAGAAATTTTATCTATCTCAGCCGTAAATTGATCAGTATATATGGGTTTACCAACAACACTAGTAATCTTGCTCAGAGATTCTGTGGACCAGTAACCCAATGGTAGTCATGGGAAGTGAAATTCAGTTCAGACAATCTGGATCAAAGTCAGAATCAAGAGTCCATTCTTTCAAGATAAAAGGCTTTTTTTGATACATATAAGACCCATAATGGAGAATCAAATTTCGATCTGATAGGGAAACAAACTGGAAAATATAGTAACTTCATCAGGAAAATTGATTCGAGGCTTGGCTACAAAATTTCAGACATTTTATCCATAAATTTCTCATATGAAGTATCACCTAAAACATAGTCACTAAGTGACGTACTCCAATACTCCTCCTACTCCCTTGTATTATTCGGTAGTTTTTACCATAAAAGTACTACTACACAGTAAGGGAGGAATATAAGTGAATGTGTTACCCAATTGTGAGGTTCTAGTATGTTGCGGGGCCTTCATCTCTATTGGTGTATCCTCAGTGAACTTAGTCTCTAGCGGGTGTAATTGTTGTTGAATACCACTAACCAGTGTGACTACGGTTGATGCCGTAATCGGAGAAATCTCAGGTGTTGGTAAAGTTGCTGCCATGTAATCAGGAGGTAATGAGTTGGAAACAGCCTCTTGCAGAAACGTCCGGAAGGATCTCGCGCATAGCAGGAGCTTAGTATACCAGGCTGCCTTTTTTTGGTTTGTAGAGGGGAGATTTTCGCAAATTAGCGTGTGTTAGCAGCCCTAGCATATCATGTGCTGAGAGGAAAATATTCACTCTCCTCATAACATATACAGTTTCTCTTGGTGTAACTCAAACAGTAACTATCTTCATTGTTTTTACATTGATCAATTTTCAATTGATTTACCTTGATCAATTGCAAGAGTATTTATAATATGTAAAAATAATACAAAGATTAAATTATCCTACTAGGTATAAAAACCTATCTATCATCCCCCTTAGCGATGCGGGGTCTTGACAAATGTTGAGCTTGTTATGCAAGAATGAAAAATAAATCTTCTAGTTGATCAATACTTAGCTCATAGTGAACTTGTAGAACACCAGACACGACCTTCTCATTAACAAAATAAATATTAATTTCAATATATGCGAGCATGACGAACGAGATTGTGCGCCATGACGTTATAACAATAGATTATTGAAGGAGATGATGGTGGAATACGGAGATTACCAGGATGAGAGAACAACCAAGATACTTTTGCAATAGCATGGGCAACAGAACGGTATTCTGCCTTATCACTCGAGTGCGACACAAGACTTTGCTTCTTGGAAGATCAAAAAATAAGATTATTACCAAGAAAGATACAATATGCCAAGGTAGATCTGCCCATAGTAGGGCAACCTGCCCAATCTACATCAGTAAAACATGTTAAAGAACCAATTGGACCGCCTGAAATGAATAGACCATGATTTATGTAACCACGCAGGTAATGTAAAATACATTTTACTACAGTAAAATGTTTAAGGGAATGCATGAACTGGGCAACCTGACTAACGCGTAGGCAATGTGTGGACGAGTAAAAGTTAAGTATTTAAGTCCACTGACAAGACTACAATATAATAATGGATCATAAAATGAAGGAGATGTATCATAAACAAGTAGAGACTTAGGAGAAAGTGGAGTATTTACTGGTTTACAAGATAAGAGACTTGCACATTCAAGAAGATCATGAATGTACTTGGATTAGCTATGACAATAACCACCCTTATGTTGAAACAGAAAGTCTAAGAAAAAAATTGACTAAACCTAGGTCCTTCATAGATAATTCAGACATAAGAGTCGTGATTATTGACCTCAGTAAAGAGCTAGAATATGAAGTTATAAGGATGTCATCCACATATATAGAAGTATATTTGTAAAGGAAGAGAGAATTGTCAGACAAACTATTTTTAAAATTACATTTGAGAATAAAGGAGGTGAACCGATGAAATGATTCTCTTGAAGCTTGTTTTAAGCCATAAAGGATTTTGATCAACTAACAAACATGATGTGAAAATTGTGGATGAACAAAATCAATAGGCTAATTCATATATTCCATTTCGTTAAGAGTGCCATGTAGAAATGCATTTTTAACGTCTAATTGATGCATTGCCCAACATTTAAATGCCGTTAAAGCAAAAACAATTCGAATGGTGAGCGATCTCACCAAAAGACTAAACATTTGATCATAGTCTAATCCATATTTTTTATTGTAACCTTGAGCAATCAAACGAGCCTTATAACGGTTAAGGGAGCCATCTTATTTTTGTTTCACTTTATTGACCAATTGACAACCAATGGCCTTGCATGTTAGTTATACCCGTGATATACATGGATTTGTATACCATGTATATCACGGTTTCACAAGGCAACTTACGTTATGTGAAACCATGGTATACACGGTATACAAGCCCGTGTATATTCTTTCATTGCATTAGTAGGAGGTAAGACCGAGTCCCGTGTGTTGTTCGCGATGAGAGAATTGTATTCATCTATTATTGTTCTTTTCAAGTGTGTATTCTTATTGGCTTCAATGAGTGAATTGGGTTCAGGAGGAAGAGAAGGTTGAGATGAAAGTTTAGAGTTGTGAAAAAATACAGAAGGAAGAATCTTGGGTTTTAGATTAGAGAAAATAAAGATGGATTAGTACTAGCTGTAACTATTGAATTAGGAGGTGAAGATGAGATTGCTGGCAAAAAAATTAAGGGGTGTTAGATTAGAGAAAGGATTAATTAAGTATTATTGGTGCATAAGATAAGAAAGTATTCAAATTTAAAATTCTATTTGAAGCTAGAGTATGAGAAATATTTGGAGATATTATAGGACACGTCGGGAGAGAAGGCAAAGTTAAGGGTGATGGGGGTTTGAAGGAAGAGAAAGAGGTATTTGGAGATATACACTTGGAAATTAGGGAAAGATAAGGAAATGAGTACTCTTGGAAAATAACATGAGGGGAAATATAAATTTTATTTTTAAAGGATCAAAGCACTTAAAACCTTTATAATTAGGAGGATAATTATGAAAAACACAAGTCTAGATCTAGGACTTAATTTATGTGGTACGTAACTACGAGGGTGGCCCAAAAAAATTGTTCCCCAATGATTGTAGTATTAAGTACTTCCTGCAAGTTCTAATATGATCCTATTTATAAGTAAGCATCTATTGTAAAATATGAGCAACAAAAGTTCATAAATAGTTTTGAGGTTAAGCTTTGAAGAAGGTAAAATATTTAGGAGATAGACTGCAGTATTTGGTGCTTCAACCCAAAATTGAGATGGAAGAGAAGATTGAAAAAATAGAGACAAAATTATTTTTAGTATAATGAGATGCATCTGTTCGATTTTACCATTTTGTTGGTAAGTATGTGGACATTAAATACGAAGATGAACACCATTTGAATTTAAAAATTCACGAAAAGAAGTTTGAAATATTCGGCAACTTCATCACATTGTAGTGATTTAATTTTGACCGTAAACTAAGTTAAAACTATCACGGCCCAAAAATAAAAAATGTGATAGAACCTACTACCTCCACCTGGTAGGTCAACTAAAACCATTTAAAAGTCAGTTAATTCAATTAATTAAACAAAAAACGTAAAGTGATAACATGATAAAGGTCAAAATCAAGTCTTTTACTTAAAAAATGCGGAAGTAATAGAATACCACTAAAGATCTGGTGTTATGTATACAAGCGCTACTAAGAATACTAATATAAGTCTGAATTGACCAAGTACAATTGTTTGAAGAATAAAAGAAGATAGAAATAAATAAAGGTAGAAGGAGACGAGTGTTGCAGATCAACGAGACAGTTCACCCTAAGATTTCCTAAATCACATCCTTACACTTAGATAAACTCTGCATGCTCTATTTGTTTTCTGATCTATATCTGCACCTGTCACAACCAAAAACCTGTAGGCAAAACACAAACCAATCATGTTTCAAACTGTAAATTTAAGTATGGAAAAGTATAGGAAAATAACCCAGCATACTAAATATGCCTTGATAACTTAAACATGAACAATTCTAAGTAAAACACTTTTTCAAGACATGAAAGTCATAAGTACAATAGCTACTAATCCAGAATACAAGTCTTAAATTACTACATAGCACTGTCAGAAATGGAGAAAGACAGAAAATAAGGATAGGAAGAAGTCTGGTGGGACCATCATCAACTCAACATAAACTCCAAAGTATGCCTCAACGATCAATAGAACCATGACCTCTACTCGTACTTGGATCCGAACCTGCACACAAAAGATGCAACAAATGTAGAGTGAGTACGGAAAGCACGTGTACCCAGTAGAATCGTTGACCAATTCTAAACTATAGCGGTGACGAGGGTTGATACTTCCGATACTTCTGTTTTTGTTTAGTTAGTACAATTATACAATTTATAAATATTTAACAATTTAAGTAAAAATTCTACAGCTAAACCAAGTCATAAAGTTCATTACTTTTCACATATAGGGCATGAAGGTTCAACCTTTACATCAATTAGGAAAAATATAGCGATAAAGATCCAATCGTTATCCCGTTTTAGACAATAACAATCATAAAGATTCCACCATTTAGTTATTTAGAGCAGTTATAGTGATAAAGACTCAACATTTCCCTCAATTGAGGCTCATGTACCCATAAAGATTCAATCTTTTCATCGATTAAGGCAAATTTAGTCATAAATACTTGACATTTATATTATTTAGGAAATTACATTAATAAAGATTCGATCTTTCTATCATTTAGGACAAGTATTATCATAAAAGTTCAACATTTCCACCTTTTAAGTCGAGGAAAGCCATAAATGTTCTCTCTTTCTTTCATTTAAAGTGATTATAACTATAAAGATCCCATCTTTATATCGTCTAATATGACATAAAATCAAACCAACAAATATGAATGACAATGCAAGTGAAATGTATGCTATGCAATGATCATATGCACCGGTATACATACGCTCCTACAATAGGTTTTACGTGACTGATAGGGGACTCATGAGGTCCATATACCCACCCGAAATACCAGATCCTGCATATCACATTGGGTACTAGCCCTTAGGCTATAATATGATGATCATCATCACTCCTGTTCATGTACCATATCCAAATACATCCTCTTCGGGCCCTTTCCTCATATCCCATCAATGTAGATGTCACTAATAAAATGAATGAATGTAATGGATATGCGTATACCATGCAAATGCATAATATCAATTCAATTTCTCAAGATGAACTCTTCTCTCATGGTTTAGATGAGATGTGGAGTGATGAATCCATGATAAGTCAATAATCATGAAATCAATCAATCATAACTAACATAACTAAAAAAAATAGCAGTCATACCAACCTAAGTGAATTTATGCACCACCTCCAAGACCCGAAGGCTAAACACATAGTCTCCGTCACAAGTATAATTACTTTGTCTTCTAATTACCATACAAATACACTGGTACCTGAACAAGTGCTCGTCACCTCACGAGTATGGGATCCCTAATTTCCCATTACGCCCCTTAATTAATCAAACCAATATAAATACCACATAAAAGACCTAGTAAGTCTTAACGTTCCATATATTTGAAGTCTCAAAGCTCACGAATGGATTGTCTTTCGTCAATGCCTCCAAACGATCTCAATCTCGATCCAAGCAAAGATTAAGCCTTCTGAAAACTCTATCACGTCTAAGTTAACCAAACGAGTTCAATCTAGTAAAAATAGTAATGTATGAAGTTAGATATGTCCAATGATACTCATATTTATACTTTATTTCGAAACATAAAAACGAACCCAAAAGGCTAATCTCGAGATCCGAAGGTCAAAACTGTAATTTTGTTGTAAAATCGAGTTACCCATAGACCATAGGTTCTAAATCCATAAAATCAACCAATTTCATCCATGAATTGTCCCTCAAATAAATATTTATCACTTCCCAACTTTAGGGCTCAAAACCCCCCAATTTTTACAATCCAAACACGGATAAAATTGATAACCCGTGAAAATAATTATGGGAAAACACCAAAATAAAAGTTAGATACTTACCCCCATTTGAATAAGAGAATTTATCCACCAAAATTACCTCAAACTGAGCTCTAGAATCATTATATGCTCAAAATCCTAATCTGGTTTTTAAAATATTATCCAGGAAATTTTTATTCATCGCGATCGCGACCCTCCACATCAAGATCGCGAAGGATTTTTGTTTGACCATAAAATTTCTTCATTGCGATCACGAATTGGGGGTCGCGATTGTGAAGCACAAACCAGCACCAAAAACTAGAAATTCCCAATTTTGCGTCCAATGTTTGATTCAACTCCCGAAACTCATCCGGAACCTCCCGAATATAAACCAAATATGTATTTCAGTCATAAAATATGTTTAGGACCAGCTCGCGCACTCGAAACACTTGACAAAAGGTCTTATTGACCCAATATTAATCGAGGTCAACTTCAAATCTTCAAATTAGCTAATTTCTCAACCAATGATTGAAATCACACTCGAACTCCTCGGGACTCAAACCAATGACTTGACTAACTCAAAAATCACATTTCGGACTTAATGGAATTCACGAAACTTCGAAAAAGATGCATTTACCCAAAAATAAACTTTTGGTCAAACTTCTTAAATATAGAAATTCATTTCAAAATTTAGTTTTTTTCTTCGGTGTTTTTCATTTGATTGCCTTGGAAATCGCGCCACCCATCCCCGTAAGTTACAAATACTGAGATGAATCTAGGGGAAGTATATTCTGGGAAAAATAAGTCCAAAAGCTTAAAACGACCAAACAGGTCGTTACAACATCAAAAATAGTGCAGCTAGTGTAGTATGAGTACGAGAAGCACATGTACTCAGTAAGTTTCATTGACTGGCAACGTTGAAATAGTGATGACATTAATTAAGCAAAAGTCTTATTTTAACATTAACAAGATTATTATAATACAATTACAATTCAACTTACTGGATAGAGGATAAGCCAAAGTAACCAAGTACGATCAGCTAGTCATATAATCAGTGAAATCAAGTAGAGAAATTCAATGAAATATAATGATCATATGAACAACCGGTATATACACTAGATTCTATGGTGGGGTTTCAGGAGTTGTGACCGATGGTGCACTCGTGAGGTCCATATGGCAATCAGGAATAATTTTTAATCGGCATGCATCAATCCACCTGGAATTATTTCCCATCGAGAAACCATCAATCCACCTGAAATCATTTCCCATCTGCAAATATCAATTCACGCGGAGCCATTTCCCATTGGGCAACCGGCCTTTTCAGCTAAAATAACATTATTCCAACCTGAATCAGATCTATGAAAATCACATCAAGCCATAATCGCATGAACCATTACAATGAATAAGTTTGGATGATCACATAAGACATGAACTCAAATATAATCATGTAATGTTCAAAAATACAAAAACAACTTGATTATCGCAAGCGTACGAGATTATTAAGAGTGATGTATTCACATTGATGACACCCAATTTTGATTCTCCACATGTTTAATTGAAGAATAATTAAAGAAAGTATTATTATCAGTATAAGATATGGGGAGTTGATTACCATTACCCACCATAACACGGTTATTACCATTATAATATTTAGCGAAAGAGAGATTCGAAAAAGTGGGTGTCATATGCGAAGAGGATCCGGTGTCAACATATCATGGAGTATTACTTGCTGGAGTATATTAATGTGCATATGATGAAGATTGAAGATCGGAAAAGAGCGCTTTAGAGCCAAGAGATGGATAATCTCTTGCAGTATGAGTAGGTTGAAAATATAATTGAGATTGAAAAGGAGAAGCCGCACATAACTAGGATAGAAATGAGAAGTAATAGAGTGCGGAGATGGACCTAAAATGAAATAGTGTTTAGACGTGGAGAAAATGGGGGAAGAGTAGTGGAATAATTTATGTGGTAGCCTTTGTTTTCGTTTTGGTCTCTGCCATGACCACCATTAAATATTTTTCCACGTCCTTAAGAAGATGTATTTTGTTTAGCTAGTAAAGCAGGTGAAGAATATGATGCGTCAGAGGAGACACCGTTTAATTGAATTTCATGAAGAAATTGTTGGAAATTTGCCTTTGGCGGGGAGGTGCGTCCACCCATATTTAATGAATTAAATATTAGTGTTTCGCATGTTGGAGGCTTGGTCTCTTCTCACATGCATAATCTACTAAGTGAGTAGATGACCGTAGGGCCAAGAATCATCAAATTTCGTTGAGAAATGAAAGAGATATTGGTCCACAAAGTAAGGTGTTTGAGGCATGGAAATATGGTGGGGGACAAATCTACCACATCGGTGGGAAAAAGAAGAATTGCTCTCTTTATAAGTCTCTAAAGTGGTAACGGGTTTGGGACCCCAAGGGGTATCCCATGTGTTTAAAGGAGGGAGGACCTAGATGTGCTTCGGCTCAAGGCTAAGCCCACACGCGCGCCCGTCCCGCTCGGGCTCGGGCCGTGGGCTGATATTATCTTTTTGGACCCCAAATTGCTTAATATTTATAGTTTGGTCCCTAGAGTTTCTGGAAAGTTGATTTTGGGAGTGACGAAAGGCAGAAACTTTCTGCCTACCGTTTGGACTGTTTTTGGAGCATTAATCAGCCATTACTTGGCTGTTAACTACTCCATAAACAACCCTCCTTCAATGACCATCATCAACCTCCTTCATGACCATAAATCAGCCTCTCTAATGCCATTAACAGCCCTCACTAATGCCATTAACAGCCATGTTTGTGGCAGTTGAGGAGTCCCTCCTCCATGCTATATATTGATGCCTTTTGGCTCAATTGTGTTGGAAGGAAAAATCAGAAAAACACAGCACAAAACAGTGACGAAAATCACTGCAAAACAGTGACAAAAACCATTGTAAAACAGTGAGCAAAATACCACATAGACACAAGATATACACAACAGAGACAAAACAGAAGAGGAAACAGAAACTCTTCCTTCCTTTTTCATATCTTCAGCAAGTCGATTCATATTTGTTTTCTTCGTCAAACTCAACCTATTGGCTTTGTAGTGTTGAGATTAAAGTGTTATTTTATCTTGGAAGACTATTGCCCGCTAACGTAAAAGCATATATACGGGGCAATCTTGTCTTAAAGACAGAGTACAATTACTCGACTCAACACACAACGTTGTAACCATCCAGATTTAGTTGTTTCTTGATTTCAGGCTATCAAGATTCAAGACACAACAATCTTGCGACAGTTTTGAAGATTGACCATTTATTTATCCTTTCGAACACTTGTAATAGTTATTTACTTCTCGTACTGCTTTATAAAGTACAATAGAGTACCAATAATTTCAGACAAGATTGTACTATATTAGTGTTCGAAAGATGTCGGTCAAAAGTTGTGTGACCAAATCTGGATAAGGTTGTGATTTTCTGGTAGAAGAGAGTGATGATGATGAACGTGTTCATGGTGTCACCGCTCCCAAGAGTGGTGGGAACAAGCGCTCACGAGAGGCTGAGGATTTCAACTGGGACAAGAGGAGAAGGCTGAAGATGTTGTTCTATCTTGCAGCAGAAGGTCTATATCTGTCCCAGACAAAGGATCCGAATTATGGTAAGGAGGAAATTGACACTCAGTCCGATGAAGTGACTGAAGTGGGCCAGAATCCGAAATTGGGATAAGTAGTTTTTCTTACTTGTCAAGAATAAATATTAATTGATGTCTGATTAAAAATGGCTTAAAGTAAGGAGGAATATGAAAATATTTTCACAAAATAATTTATATTCCTTACGCTTTAAAATCAGAAGTTTAATCTCATCCTCATTCCCATTTAAAGATTGGATTTTGTAAACGACTTAAAAAGATCCGTTCTTTTAAGTGTAGTTATTAAAAATGTGTAAAGTATGTTCGCACATACGAGGGAGAAAGATCCACTGACTGTGCGAAAACTGTTACCACTCTTAAGTAAGCGCCAACAATTGTCTGGGCACCAATCATAACGGAAGAAGACTAAAAGCTAAACATGTTGAGCATGTCACACTATTTGGCAGAAGATCTTTCATAGGATGATATTGGACACTCAGTCATACAAAGCCTCCGGACGACTGGAGTGGGCCAAAATTCCTTCGATATGATGATATTGGACACTCAGTCATACAAAGCCTACGGGCGACTGGAGTGGGGCCAGAATTCATTTCATAGGAAAAGTAATGGACACCTAATAAGGTGGGCCAGAGTTTTCAGGTCTTAAATGATCTGAAGGCCTAAAGAAAGGCAGAAAATAAATTGGACACCCAGTCTGCCCAAGCAACTGGAGTGGGCCAGAGTATACAGATCACATACGATCCGATTACGCCCTAACCACGGGCAAAAAGTTGTTCATGTGAAGTAACGCCACCTCTAAAGTATAAGGGGTTGGAGAGATTGTCCTCAATAGGACTTCAGGGAATGGGATCACTCCAAAATGAGGTGATACATGTCCCAAACTTGGTTTAAGGGACGCTGTTGGTCAAACTGGTTTGAGACTAGTCCAACAGGTCTGTAATAACTAAGAATGGTACAGTATGTCTGTAGCCAAATGAATGATATATTTGTAATCCGTGCATCTATGACATCATAGATTAAGACATGTTAAATAAAAAGTCATTCAAAAGCTAGCGAAGTTGAGATTGTTGCCTTCTTTTGACATAAACCCTCAAAATGAATGTGAGGTAGGCGAAGAGGCAAAATCACCTTTTCAAATTCCGTCAAAGGAATAGCGAAAGAAGCACCGCTCCTCTAGAACTTAGTCACACCTTTATAGGTGATTTAAAGTTTATACAAAATGCAGGGGGGAGACAAGTACTTTGTGACCTTCATTGATGATGGTACAATGTATGGAATCATTTGTTTGTTGAAAAGCAAAGATGAAGTTGTTGAAGCGAATAAGCGCTACAAAACAGAAGTTGAAAAATAACTAAGCCTATGGATTGAGGAATTCGTAGTGATAGAGGGGGAGAATGTGAAGTATCGTTCATTAAATGACTGTTCATTTCTCACCTCAGTCCAACGGTGTTAGCCAAACGCAAAGTCGTACGCCCAAATTATGTGGGGTGGCTTGGTAAAAGTTGGAATACCGAAACAGGTCAAGTTGAACCTAAGACTGTAGATTGCATACCTACTGGATCTGCAAATAACAGAAGTGCTTCTCGCCTCTTGGTGTCAAAGAATGCTGAATTCTTTGAAGATAACTTTCCTTGAAAAGGAAAAAGGAGTAATTGCTCAAGGTTAACAAGAACCCGCGAGGGCCTGACTGTCCGGAACTAGACGTTCCGTATCTACAGGACTCGAAAGTTGCTGGCTATCCGGAACTTAATATTTCAGATCTGCAGAACTCAGGGATTCTAGATGTTGAACCGAGACGGAGCAAAGAAGGGGACAAAGACTTATTCCAGTCCTTCTAGCTTGTATGGTTGAGAATGAACCATGGACAATTAACAAATAATTATCATCTCCAAAAGCGCTGCTTTGGAAAGAAGCTACAAAGAGAGAAATAGATTCCATCATAATAGAACCATACTTGCGTAATGGTTGATCTTCCTCCGGGAAAAGAACCTTTGGATTGTGAAAGAGGATACTCAGAAGTGAGTACTAAGTAGATGGATCTACTGACGAGTATAAAGTCTCGGCTACTTGTACATGTGCTCCCCTAGGAGTAGCTTAACATCATGGGCCATTGCAGTCTTACGTGGCATGAATGTTGAAACAACCTTCCCAACCGGAGAGTTGGAAGAAGAGAATCAGAGTTGGTTTGCTGGACTGTTGGACTTCTTCCTGAACTTTTATTTTGGTCCATGAAATGTTTACATTTTGGTCCTGGAAGTTTCAGATAAAACAGAAACAATGAATCTGACCACAGAAATATTGACTCTGAAGTTAGAAAGCCAACAGTTGGAAAACCAACAGTCTGAGAGTGGAAATTATATTAAAACAAAAGAAATGGGTATCACAGATGACATCTTAGGAATTGGATTTCTAAGACATCTAACGGACTGGTCTAACTCCAAACTCAGTTGTGAGATAGTTGACAGTCTCGTTGAAGCCACCAACGGATATGAATCATAGAACTGATTGGAATCATGGTGCACCCATAGACAAGGAGCGATATGCGCAGGTCACGTGTAGTTTAATGTATTGTACACACTACAACCGACCTGGTATCGGCCTACAAATAGATCAGTTGAACTAAGGTACACTGATGATCTTAATACATGATCAATAGAAGGCGTTAAGTCGGATATGACGATATCTGAGTTATTCGCTTAACTACAGATTATAGTATTCTGGATGTCCAGCGGTTCTGGGAGAACACAATGATGCAAACTGGACATCAGATAAGAAGAACACCAATGCCACAAGTAAATGTGGATGGTGAGTCTTGGAAAAACCTCTAGGCAAACTTGCATCGACCGATTCATGATGGGATCAGAGTTTATCGCTTTATACAAAGCATGAAAGAAGTTGAGTAACTTCATGACTCCTTAGAGGACGTCCCTTATTGGGAGAAACCCGTGCCTTGAGCAGTTATACACTGTTGCTAGCCGGTCGGCTTCAGGAAGGACACGGATAACGGTGTCTGGACATATCTGTCAGGATATGTCGGACACATAAGACCGTATAGCAGTTGATCATCACGGGTATCATTTCCTTATTTACTAACTAAGGGACTACCCGGAGATCAAGTGTTCTGCCTGTCTAGGGGAATGCACTTAAAACCCAAACAATACGAATCTTTGCGGTGGAAACCCAACCATACTGATTGGAGATCCAAAGAATTTGGTTCAATAGGAAAACTAAGCGGCAAAAGGTTCAGTTGAGCGCTTCGGTGGAAGCAAGAAGCACTTCGGATGATGATTTCTATACGGAAACATAAATCCAAAGTTGTTCCCGCGACAGACATTAAAGTGCTACTTGCATGGTGGGTAAAGGTTAAGCTTCCAAACCGTTAAACAATCCTCAAACGGTTGAGGTTAAGGTTGGAGAAATTTTTAATGATTCCTAACACTTGTGAAGTGGAGTATAGCAGGATACCTTGTAGGAGATCACCTATTTAAGTGCGAGGAAGGCCGCCTCAAATGAACGAACTTAAGAATCCAAGTGTGTCCACGGCCATAACGGACAAAAACCTAAGAATGAAAACGAATAAGAAGAGTTATTGTGTTGGGACCATTGTCTTGGCTTACACTAAACATTGACGGTTCAAGACATCACGTTCACCGTGCAGTAAGTAAGTCTGATGGTATTCAACTAGGGAAGGTTCAAAGTGGAAGCTACCTCTCCTGATGCAATATCTTTTCGCTGAAAGATTGCTGAAAGTAGGCACCTTGTGTGTGCGCCACAATCTCTCTTTCATAGAGGGGTTGTTGGAAATTTGCCTTTGGCGTGGAGGTGCGTCCACCCATATTTAATGAATTAAACACTAGTGTTCTGCATGTTGGAGGTTTGGTCTCTTCTCACATGCATAATCTACTAAGTGAGTAGATGACCGCAGGACCAAGAATCGTTAAATTTCGTTGAGAAATGAAAGATATATTGGTCCACAAAGTAAGGTATTTGAGACATGAAAATATGGTGTGGGACAAATCTACCACTTTGGTGGGAAAAGGAAGAATTGCTCTCTTTATAAGTCTCTAAAGTGGTAAAGGTTTTGGGACCCCAAGGGGTATTCCATGTGTTTAAAGGAGGGAGAACCTAGATGTGTTTCGGTTCAAGGCTAAGCCCACACGCGCGCCGCCGCGTGCCTGTCCCGCTCGGGCTCGGGCCGTGGGCTGATATTATCTTTTTGGACCCCAAATTGCTTAATATTTACAGTTTGGTCCCTAGAGTTTTTGGAAAGTTAATTTTGGGAGTGACGGAAGGCAGAAACTTTCTGCCTACCGTTTGAACTGTTTTTGGAGCATTAATCAGCCATTATTTGGCTGTTAACTACTCCATAAACAACCCTCCTTCAATGACCATCATCAACCTCCTTCATGACCATAAATCAGCCTCTCTAATGCCATTAACAACCCTCACTAATTCCATTAACAACCATGTTTGTGGCAGTTGAGGAGTCCCTCCTCCATGCTATATATTGATGCCTTTTGGCTCAATTGTGTTGAAAGGAAAAATCAGAAAAACGTAGCACAAAACAGTTACGAAAATCACTGCAAAACAGTGATGAAAACCACTGCAAAACAGTGAGCAAAATACCACATATACACAAGATATACACAACGGAGACACACTATATACACAGAGACAAAACAGAAGAGGAAACAGAAACTCTTCCTTCCTTTTCCATATCTTCAACAAGTCGATTCATATTTGTTTTCTTCATCAAACTTAACCTTTTGGCTTTGTAGTGTTGAGATTAAAGTGTTGTTTTATCTTGGGAGACTATTTCCCGCTAACGTAAAAGCATATTTATAGGGGCAATCTTGTATCAAGGACATAGTGCAATTACTCGACTCAACACACAACGTTGTAACCATCCAGATTTAGTTGTTTCTTGATTTCAGGTTATCAAGATTCAAGACACAACAAGCTTGCGGCAGTTTTGAAGATTGACCATTTATTTATCCTTTCGAACACTTGTAATAGTTACTTACTTCCCATATTGCTTTATAAAGTACAATAGAGTACCAACATAAATTGAAGAGTCTAGTCTCAAGAAAAGTAGGAAGCAAAATTTTGGTAGAGATTGAAGTGCTAACAGAGAGATTTCCGGAAGGTAGGCTAGAAAGAATTTGGAGAAGAAGATCAAAATCAGAGATATAATTACCAATTGATATCAAAGCGTCTACAATGGATTTGAGGCCGTGCACATAATCATAAATAGAAAGGGAACCTTTCTTAAGGTTATGAAATTTAATCTTAATTTGGAGAGTTTGAGAACTAACATGATCACAAAAGACATTCAATTTATAGTCACACCTCGCTAGTAGTAAGAGTTTTGTTAGGATGAATAATCTCCTACAATATCTCTTGAGAAGTTGTGACTTGTATCCATGACAAAAGAGTCAAATTGGACCCATTGTTGAAGAGCTGGATTATCAACCGAAGTTTTGTTGTCCAAGGTTAGAGTAGGTTCCAGATATAGTTAATGTCACGATCCAAATTCGAGGATCATGATGGCACCAACTCTCACAAGTAAGTAAGTTAACTGTTACCCGAAATCAATAAAAAAAATGCTAAAAAATAATAAGGAAACAACTTTAAGTCTTAAGATTTAAACTTTTAGTTTTGGTCATTCTTTTCTGAAACGCGTCCGAATTCCTCGAGACCCGTACGACACATCCCTTCAAGTCATAAATCACCTATTTAATCTACCGGAAGTCTTAAATAAGAAAAAAGGTTCTAATACTCAAAATGATTGGACGGGCGTTACATCACTTTTGAAATTGAAAAAGATCTTCCTTTATCTAGTCTCAAATTCAACAAATCTCATTAAACAAGTCATGCTTTTTGCCGGTTTCTTTGTATTTTTGCGCAATTAACATACTTAGTTCTTTATAATTTGTATCCTATATTATTATTTTCATCATGCACTACAATTACTTAAGAGGGTGAAGTAGGAAAAATATAATTAAGAAAACAAAAGATATTTACATGTATTGCTCGGTCGATTTAACACAACCAGTAACATTTTACGCTATGTGAGATTATAAACAACCATTACTATGATCCAACAAACTCAACTTTTTAACTTACCTAACTTTATAAATAAATTTAACCCACCAACTTATTATAAATAATTATTGTTTAATAATAATATTATGTTGGGTTCATAACTCTTAAAATCATAATTCTCACTATTCTTCTCTTTTATGTGGATAACCCTGACTACTTTTCACCATTATATTCGTAACACCCACACCACCATAACCTCGTTCATAATTACAATGATATGTCTTGTTTAAGGCCACATTTTTATAACCCTTTATGTAATAGTATAAGTAGAGGTAAGAGAAGTAATATAGAAAACACTTGAAGGAAATAAGATAATCTCTACATTCTTCTCTCTATATTTCTTGCTCTATTATTCTACTTTGCTCTCACTTTATAACACAAATAAATTATCTTTTCTATAATTAAAAAATATCAATTGTCCCTATGTAAGTCTCTTACTTAATTTCCTTATTTGGTCTGTTAAAAAAAGACTATCTTTTTCTATATTTAATAAGCTAACAATGTAAACATCCTGCATGACATGTTTATAATCACAAATTCAGATCAAATAAATATTTAGTAAGTTATAACAATTCAAACATCATACATGACATGTTTATAATCACAAATATCAAAATAAATATAATATTTATAATCACATGTTTGAAGTTAACAATTCATGTTGGAAATTTGTCTTTGGCGGGGAGATGCGTTCACCCATCTTTGATGAATTAAACACTAGTGTTCCGCATGTTGGAGACCTTGTCTCTTCGCACATGCATGATCTACGAACTGAGTAGATGACCGTAGGGCCAAGAATCGTCAAATTTCGTTGAGAAATGAAAGAGATATTGGTCCACGAAGTAAGGTGTTTGAGGCATGGAAATGTGGTGTGGGACAAATCTACCACATCGGTGGGAATAAGAAGAATTGCTCTCTATATAAGTCTCTAATTGGTAAAGGGTTTGGGACCCCAAGGGGTATCACATGTGTTTAAAGGAGGGAGGACCTAGATGTGCATGGGTTCAAGGCTAAGCCCACACGCGCGCCGCCGCAGCCGCCCGCCCGTCCGGTCACGGGTCGTGGGCTGTGGGGACTTTCTGATATTATCTTTTTGGACCAGAGAACTTTGTCAGATGTACAGTTTGATCCCTGAAGTTTCTTATGTACAGTTTGGTCCCTGAAGTTTAATATTTTACAATTTGGTCCCCAGAGTTTCTGGGAAGGTGACGGAAGGCAGAAAGCCTACCGTTGGGACTGTTTTTTGAGGCATTAATCAGCCATTACTTGGATGATTAACTCCTCCATTATCACCCTCCTTCATGTCCATAATCCAGCCCCTCTTGATGGCCATTAACAGCTATTACTTGACTGTTTTAATGCCCTCCTAATGGCCATTAACAGCCACGTTTTGGGCTGTTGTTTAGCCCCTCCTCCATGCTATATATTGAGACTCTTTTGGCTCAATTCAGTGACAGTTTTTAGAGACAAAGCAGTGACGAATATGCACTGCAAAATAGCACTGAAAACACACGAAAATAGCAGCACTTTTCAGTCACAAAAGAGCACAAAACAGTGGACGAAATCTGTCCAAAACAGTGGCCAAAATCAGTGCAATTCGTGACTGAAAAACAGTGAGTAAACCCTCATATATACATAAGATATACACTACAGAGACTCACTATATACACAGAGACAAAAGAGAAGAGTATTCAGAAACTCTTCCTTCCTATTCCATATCTTCAGCAAGTCGATTCATATTTGTTTTATTCGGCAGGCTCAACCTATTGGCTTTGTAGTGTTGAGATTAAAGTGTTGTTTTATCTTGGGAGACTATTGCCCGCTAACGTAAAAGCATATATACGGGGCAATCTTGTCTTAAGGATAGAGGGCTATCCTCGACTCAATACACAGCGTTGTAACCATCCAGATTTAGTTGTTTCTTGATTTCAGGATATCAACATTCAAGACACAACAAAATTGCGGCAGTTCTCAACATTGGCTTTGCAAGGTGATCAAGATTCAAGACACAACGCACATGCGGCAGTTTTGAAGATTGACCATTTATTTATCCTTTCGAACACTTGTAATAGTTATTACTTCCCGTACTGCTTTATAAAGTACAATAGAGGACCAACAATTCAAACATCCTGCATGACATGTTTATAATCACAAATATTCAAATTAAATTTAATACGTTATACACATCTTTAATTTAGACACACAAGATTAAAAAAAAAATCTTTATTTCTTAAGCTTCATATCTAGTCAAACTACAATACTTAAATTGAGACCGAGGGAGAACAACTATGCCTCATCTTCAAACTAAAAACGGTTGGTTGTATAAATTGTGTATCCATTCAATTTCATAGGGGGGAAACTAAAGTATATTTGAACGTGTAATACACATTTTCTGCTATTACCATAGAGAAACAAACACATCAAATTGTCTTACACTGTTCCTAGTATTACCTTATGATGTGCTCTACCTTCTGAATTTAAAAGTTCTCATTTCAGAGCAGTAAAACGAGAAGCATAACATTACAATTCTTTTATGCGTAGAAATCTCTTGGTCAACAGGAACAAAAAACTGCTACTTGTAAAAATTTGGAAAGAAATATTTGATCTTCACATCCCACAATTTACAACAGTAAGTAATCCCTCGATTCCTTAATTGTGTTTTTTCTACTTTACCCTTTCAAGTAATTAAAAAATAAAAAAATTCGTGTGTTCGTAAAAAAATAATAAAAGCAAGGGATTTCCGGGGCCCGTACAAAAGTAGAGGCAGCACAACAGGTATTCTCAAATAAGAAAGAAAGGAAAACAGATAGGGAAGTAAGAGCTAGCTCCCTTGGAGGAATAGAACGAAGAATCCGATGAGATCAAGGTACATATTATAAAAAAAATATAATAGAATAGAGTGTAAATTAGAAATAAATAAAAAAACATATATTAGGAGTGAAAAATACAAAGAAGACGCTTTTTGCCCTCTATTTTCAGATTCCCTTTTGATGCACATTCGATTACAAAATTTTAAAAAAACTTGCGAATTCTTAATTCTATGTTACATGTACCCAGACAATAATTTTTTTTGAAACTTACAAATCAAAGTAATTATTCTGTCTGTATCAAAATGAATCCATAAAAACTCTTTCTATCAACATTTCTTTGTTATCAGTCTCTTTGATGAGTTTGGTATTTTCTTTTTGGTCGGAAAGTAAAGTCCTTATATTATTAGTTCGGCCCTCATTTTTATGAACCAATGAAATACCCAATCTAATACATAATAAAATACTAATAATTTTTTAATTAAGCTTTTTTTGTTTTATTTATTTTTACTTATCTGGATCTTAATCGTCCAAATTGTATCCACTCTTCAGCTAACTTGCATCCAGAAAATTTAACTGAATAATTATAATTAGCAGAACAATAACAATAACAAATCAAAGAACACGAAGAAGAAGTCAATAAGCACTATGTGCTGAATTTCGTTAACTATTTTTCAAAGTATATACAAACTTAAACAACAAATCTTAACTAGCTCTCTATAATGGATATCTCAAGGACTACCAAAACTTAAATCTCCCAAATACCAACTCATGCATCTAAAAACAATGAAGTTAAGAAGAATATTAACAGCAACTACGTCTCAATCCCAAGTAAATTGGTTGGACTATGTGGTTAATCCGACTATGTGCTTAATCCATATGTTAAAAACCAACATAGGGCGTTGGAAGAATATTGGAGTGTGTTGTTGATGATGAAGAATTATCTTTGGAGACGACAGTACCCACTGCATCTACAAACACAATCACAATCTCTATCGCCATTTTCACCATCTCGATGCATATCTCTAACTTTTGAATCACCATAATAAATAATAATAATAATAATAATAATAATAATAATAATAATAATAATAATAATAATAATGATGAAATCTCTCTATTTCTTTTTTCTATTTTCCGCGTATTTCTCTTTGATATTATAAACAGACTTATCTCTTTATATATATAGCTAGAGAAACTCTACCATTGTGATAAAAAATAAAGACGCTTTTGTTACATATAACCTTTGGAATACCCCAAGGGACGCTTAAAAAAATACGTAGTAGTCTTTGTTTCTCTCTCAAATAATAATGCAAGGACAAGTTTGAAAGAGGGGTAATGGTTTCAACTTGTGAATGAGACAATTTGCTTGTATTGTTGGCAACCTTATCCATTTATTGCATGGCTATTAAAATATGAAACCAATTGGCCAATGTGGCATTTGCAATGTCACGAGACGAAGGGCCTATTTTCATTGCATGTACACATACGCGTATCTACGTTACGTTGCCTTTTTAAAATAGAATTGAATTTATATTTGATGATAGTACAAAATATTTTACATTATATTTCTTTACAACAACAATAACATATTCAGTATAATCTGACAAAATGAGATCTGGGAGGTAGAATATACGCAAACTTTATTCCTATCTTGAGGTAGAGAGACTAGACCCTCGGTTCGAGGAAAAACAGTTTAAAGCTTCGAAAAAGGAAATAACGAAAATATCATGTTATTTTTTTTATTTTTGATAGTATTAAATTTACTCTCGGCTCAAGAAAAAACGGTTTAAAGCGGTTTAGAGAAGGAAAGAACAAGAATATCCTATTTATTTTGTATTTTTTATATTAAATTTCACACTTTTTATGTTGAGTTACCGATAGATTTTGAATTGTTTGATAGAAAAGAATTTATTTAGACTTCGACATATATATATATATAATGAAGTTAAACTCTTTTAAATAACTAAACAAGCTTTGGATTTGTGTTATAGGGGAAATGGAATTGCATTACTAGTGGAATATTCCATTAGTTGAGTTTGCTTAGAAGAATTATTCCTACCTAATCTTAAGTTTTATAATCTGCTCTTTGCTATTTATTACTATTTCTTGTGATCTTGTCGAACTTTCCTGGTAACGAGGCATTCACTAGTGACAAATGTTTGGAACGAAAAAGGTCCGCATTAGACAATCATATTTTTCTTAATAATATCGACATTGTTTATTTGTAGTCCTTCTTTCCATGTTAATCTATTTTATAATATTAATCTTTTCTTATTTGATATGTTGATTGTATTGGCAAACACTTAAAACGTGTGATCTACTTTTCTTGAACAATTCTCATTATAATTAATAAGTAACCAAACAGATTCTCGTGTTTGAAAGAAATAATCTCTTGATTATTTTCATTAATGAAAGATAATATATATAAATATACAATTCTCATAATAGAAAAATCTTATTTCTATTCTAATCCCAAAATCATATTCTAATAGTACACGAATCCTATAATTATGGTAAATGTACAATACTAATTATTACAATTATGTTACACTAATCAATAAGGCAAAAATCGTGATATACACTTATTTATGGAAGTGTATATCACGGGAATATATACACTATTTATCACACCCCCACAGTCATAGCGGGGGGTTTCGTACGCTGAGACTGTCCCTAAATTTTTCAAAATGGATCGAGGGAAGATCTTTTCTAAAGATGTCTGTAATTTGATATCTAGAAGGGACATGGCAGACGTGTACTTGTCCACGAGCTACCTTTTCGCGAACAAAGTGAATGTCCATCTCGATATGTTTAGTGCGCTGGTGCTGAACCGAATTATCAGAAAGGTAGATGACACTAACATTATCACAATAAACCAAGGTAGCCTTCTGAATAGGACAATGAAGCTCCAAAAGAAGATTACGTAACCAACAGAATTCAGAGACCACATTGGCTACCCCTTGATACTCGGCCTCTTCACTAGAGCGGGACAATGTCGACTAACGCTTTGCAGACCAGGAGACCAAGTTATTACCAAGAAACATGCAATAGCTGGACGTGGAGTGTCTAGTATCCGGACAACCACCCCAATCAGCAATTGTATACGAGACAAATGTAGATGTCGAAGACGAATATAGATGTAGGCCTAGTCAAGTGTCCCCTAAATGTAACGAATAATGCGTTTGAGCGCATTCATGTGTTCAACCCTGGGATCATGCATAAACAAGCATACCTGCTGTACGGCATACGTAATATCTGGTCTCGTGAAAGTAAGATACTGAAGAGCTCTGCAAGACTGCGATAGCGGGTTGGATCCTCGTACGGTGAGCCAGCTGCAACACCCAACTTGGGCTTAGTATCGATGGGAGTGGAAGTAGACTTGCATGAGGACATGACAACACGCTCAATAATCTCAGTTGCATACTTGCGTTGAGATAAGAACAACCCATATGCATGATGAGAAATGACAATCCCCAAAAAGTAACTCAAGGCTCCAAGTCTTTCATACCAAACTTAGAACTGAGCATTTTCATGATAGACTGGCGTAATGCATCAGAAGAGGCAATCAAGATAATATCATCCACACATAATAGAATATAAGACAATGAAGAACCACGATGATATAAGAACAATGAATTATCAGACTTGTTGTGAGAGAACCCAATAGTCGAAACATAGTCTGCAAACCTCTTATACCAAGCTCGTGGGGACTGCTACTTCTTCAATAAACAGACATGATGAGGATATTTGGGATCCCTAAACCCCAAAGGTTGATGCATATAGACTGTCTCCTTAAGATTACTATGTTAGAAAGCATTCTTTACATCTAACTGATGAATGGGCCACGCTTTCGAAAGAGCTAACCTGAGCACAATGCGAATGGTATCTGGTTTGACCACCAGAATAAATGTCTCACTACAATCTACACCAACCTGATGAGTCTTACCATCACCTACAAGACGAGCTTTATGCCTCGCAAAAGAACTGTCAGAATTGTCCTTATGAGTAAAAATCCACATAGACTGAATAATATTAACACCAGATGGACGGGGTACCAACTCCCACGTCTTATTATCAATAAGAGCATTATATTCGTCAGTCATAGCAATTTTCCAATTCGGGTCATTTAACGCAGGCATATGATTACGCGGTAGGGCTGATTTAAGAACATTAGAATTTAAATTAAAATATCTTTTTGGTTTAAAAATTCCCCGTTGACTACGAGTGACTGGTTTTTGACTCAGGGGAGAATTAGGCGAATTTTAGAAAATATCAGGACACGTGATGGATCGCGTGAAGATGGGCTCTTGGCCCAACATTGTAATCGATGTAAGGGTCGATCAAGCGATTCAAAATTGGTGAACCGCCCACCATCAAACTAGGGCAGTGACGGAATTGGGCTGGGAGGCTGGCCCAATTTCCAAATTTGGGGCAGATTGTGACGAAACTGACGGTCTAGTGGGCAGTGGGCCCACCGGCAGAGTGTGGGTGCGGGACACGTCCGAGAAGTGGTGGATAATATATGGGGAGACTCCGTTATCCACAAAATTATACGAAATAGGCATGGGACTACTCACTTTAGCAAACGGAAATTGTGACTCATAAAAAATAACATGGCGACTAATGATGATTTTGTTAGACGATAAATCAAAGCATTTGTAACCACGATAATTCGACGGATAACCCAAAAATACATAAGGGGTAGACCGAGCCTGAAGTTTGTTAATTGTGGTGGACGGAAAAAGTGGATAACACAAGCACCCAAAAACCCTAAGATGAGAATATGAATGAGTCTTATTATATAAGATATGAAGAGGGGATGAGTACGCCACTCTTTTGTTAGGAAGTATGTTAAGGAGATATGTAGCAATTTGTAGAGCATGATGCCAAAAAGAAAGGGGTACGGAAACATGAAGCAATAAGGTTCGGACAATGTTATTAATAGTACGAATTTTGCGTTCCGCTTTTCCATTTTGTGAAGACGTATGGGGACAAAAAAATGAAAATTGATTCCATTATTAGCACAAAACTCCCGAAACACCCTATTATCATATTCTTTGTCATTATCACATTGAATATTTTTAATCTCCCGTTCGAATTGGGTTCTAATGAATGCTCTAAATTTTAAGAACTTGAGATTTCTTCGCTATCGGGAAAGTCCATAAAAATTAGAATAATCATCCAGAAATAGAACATAATAACGATGACCTAACGAACTAAGAACAGGGGATGTCCATAAATCGCTATGAATAATATCAAATGCCATTAGAGTATGAGAATTAGAGTCTACAAATGACAATCTAATAATTTTTTCTAAAGAACAAGATTGACAATTCGGTGTACTACGCGTACCCTTACAAGAAATAAACTTATTTTTATCTAAGGGAGACAAAATAGACGACCCCGAATGACCTAGACGAGCATGCCACAAGGAAGGAGCAACAACTACAAAAGTTGATGGTAAGGCTTGACTCGAGAAACCGGAACTTGGAGTGATAGGATAAAGATCTCCCCTTGGTTCCAAAGTTCATGAACACAAAATGCCTTAAGAGTTTTCCATTAATCTTAACTCAAACCCTTGCACAAGCTTAAGAGTAAGCTAAAGAATATGAGACTCACCTTAAACCCATCAAGAACACTCTAGTTCTCAGTTTACTTCGTCACCGAGACTCATCCGAAATCGCCGCAACAAGGAAGAAGAGAAGCTAATGGTGTTCACGGGATTCTTTATGTAGAGCTTGCATAGTTTACCTTGGATTTTTGTTTAGAACACCTAAGGAGTCTTAAGAAATGTATTTACAGAGGGTTAGAGGTCTGGAAGAAGAGAGAAATAGAGGCTTTGGTCAAGCAACAAGTATTTATATAGGAAAATAAAAGACACCGTCAAAATTGACAGTACAAATGTACGGTTCATACAATAATGTACGATCCGTACATTTGGACTGTAAATCTCAATACTGAAAATTGAAAATTGCAGGAAATTTTTACGGTGAAGACTCCAAATTGTACGGTCTGTACATTTGGATCGTATTTTCTGGAAAGTTGCAAATTTTGACGAAATGTATTTTCTTTGATCCGTTTAACTTCTATACATCTTGATACTTCTATAAACAAGATTTAGACCCTCATTACCTTCTGAAAGGTCCCTTACGTTCTCGGAATACCGATGTCAATCGACGGCACGAAACTACGAGGCGTAACAATTACATAAATATTTATAGGTGAATTCATCTATGTATCTAGCCTAACATAGATGTATCACTATCAATAAGTTCATACTTCACATCTTTCAAGTACATGAATAATAGACTTCATCTTTCCAAAGTACATGAATGAATTCACTAGACTAATTTAGAATTTTCCACCAATTCATGTATCTCCTATAATACTAATATCTACTAGTTCATGAACTAAATTAAATATAATGTGAACAAGTTTATTTTTTCAACACTTGGTCCTAAACCTCTTGTCCTAACTTAACTACTTCACATCAGAGCTCTATTCCAAGTGCTCCATGGTTAAAGCATGGCTAGGCTATGGATAAGCCATGCTCTTGTACTGTGTTCGCGAATCGCTTGTTTTTCGCTCCAAATCAACTACTTTCTGCTTCATTTTAATCCATGTTTATTAAAATGAAGAAAACCCTATATATGTTCTAGACATAGTAAGTTGATTAAAATGAAGAAAACCCTATATATGTTCTATACTTAGTAATATTTCTTAGCAATGTGCAGAAGATGAACAAAAAGCTCAAGAGGTTTTGACATCATGACCATGTGATCAGATCCTTCAATCACTTCCACTTCATCAGGGGGATTTCTTTCAATCATCCATTCTTGAAGCTCCCTTGGTATTACCTTGTCTTCATTAGGTATGATAAAGACTCGACTAACCGATCCATAATTCTTCTGTCACAAGATTAGTTTCTTTGACATGTCTTCATCAGTGTACAAATACATTGGTCTCACTAATGTGGTTGCCAGTGCCAAATCCTGAGATAAACAAAGCTCAGATTGTCAAGTCCAATTTCAAATCAATATTTTATGTTCAATTCCATGATTGATGCTTTTAACTGTTTGAGTAAAGCATGCCCTCTTACCTCTACAGGGCTCAGCTGCTAGACATAGGCTGCTAGGTACTTTTGGCCAAAGTTGAATGTGGTTGGAGGATTATTAGGTCCATTGTCATACGTGTAACGATTATCAAGCTGCAGATTCTGTTGCCTGAGTAACTTTTAACAGCAGAAAGAGGATATTAACCCATAGAGAAACGACAATCAATAATTCAGTGCTTAAAGCTTGACGAAGATGTTCCTATTTTGATACCCTTTCTTGCTTATGAATCTCATTTTGTGGAAAATATCAGTAATGCTCCAAGAATACTCACCAAGATACTGATGCTTAACAAAAATCCTTCCGAAATTGATAATTCCATTACTTGTAAGGGATGTAAAAACTCACCTATGCTAAAGTCATTGTTTGCAAGTTGATGTTTGATCATTAGTATTTGCAAGTATTGTAGAACTTCAGTATTTGAAATATTAGTAAAATATTGAAAAACTTATTTGAAGAAATAATGGTTTTCCAATTTCCACTCACAAAATTTCAGCTTCTCTCCTAGGGAAATCATCCAAACAGAATTTCAACTTTCAAATACTATTTTTTCAACTTCAACCAAATATTGCCCAAATGCCTACTAAACAAAATGGGGACATCAAGAAAAAAAGCTAAGACCAAAACTTAAGCTAGAGAATTCCAAACAGTTTTAAGTATAACATGTTCTGTCATATCAAATAGGAGTACTGTTGTCATGATTCCAAAACCACAAAAGGGCATACCTCTTTCATGATAATAGATATGTTGAGAGTTGGACCAGGCATAGCGACGCTGACAAAAACAGCAGCAGAGATCTTTCTTGGAAAGGTTTCCATGGCCCGAGAAATAGCGAGGCCACCAAGACTATGACCAACAAGGATCACCTTCTTATTGGAAGGAAGAGAAGCCATGAAGTTCATCAGTGGCTTAAAGTGTTGAGAAATAGATGGAACATCAAGTGGCTGCTGTGAATTAATCCCAGAAGCAGCCAAGTCAATAGCTGTTACGTTATGTCCTGAAGATCTTATTAAGGCCATTAACTTGTACCAAGACCAGGCTCCATGACATGAACCATGTACTAGCGCAAAGTGTTTGCTAAGTTTAGGCGATTGCTTCTCCGACGACCCTTTTGCAATGCCAACTTAGGCTAAGAAGAGCAGAACAAAACATAGGATCAAAAACTTCATCTTCTTAATCATTCTCTTCTCCTTTTGACAAGCATGCACATAATAATGAACTTATAGTGACCTTCAAGCCAAGGAAGATGCAGCTATACCATTCATCGACTTAATCACCTTGACTATACGATTGTTTATTAATTGTTGTTTCTTTGATAATGATATTGCACTAAGTCAAAGACAAGAATTATTATTTTTTGCATTAATTTATGAAAACAGAGTGCATTAATTTTTTGTTTTTGTAAATTTAGACATGTGTTCAACATCTCGGATGAAAGGTGGATCTAATTCTCCTATGGATGAATTGTTTATTAGGTAATGAGTTAATTCTATATTGAGGATCACAATCATGTAGGTTTCTTTTATAGGGACATTGACACATATATACCAGATGGACGAAGTCAATCATGTCGCATAACTAAGTAGAGGTTGATACTAGTAGTACTAAAGGGAAAAACATGCATTGAAATCTAGCATCAGTTCTCCCCTTAGGTTCTCTTTTCACCATGTGTAAGGATTTAGTCCAAATATTGGCATAAATGACTTGTTATATTCTCCATTCGCCCCAAAGTCAATGAAAGAGAAAAAATGTCATTGTTTGACGATACAAACGATCATTAGATTATGATAAGATGAATCCAATTGGGTCTTTAAACTTGCAAAACATTCAACTTGCCTTCTGACGTTCCATTCGCGAAATATTTTTTTTTTGCTAATTATTAATGGAAACGAATGGTCTCCTTTGGGAGCTATAGTGCCAAGGTTACGTCTACAATAATAATGGAAAAAGAATATGGACTATAGTAATTTTAGATTAATAAAACTGAAAATAACCTGAAAAGAATAGTAGCAAATTCACATGCTGAAAGCTAAGATGTGAAATTCACTTAACAGTACACATAAAAAACAGTAGGGAAGACGACCTGCTGTAAGAGTTGATGGTCACTTCGTACATGTTCACCATAACAATGATTCAGGAAGACATTTCCTCACTCTCAAGAGCAACTCTCCGGTTGCACAAGTCTGGGAGGATGAAGGTATTGAGTAAACTAAGGTAAAGCTATTTACACCCCGTGGGAAAAAATATGAAACTACAAACAAGCTGAATATTTGCATCAAGAAATTCAAGCAGCAGGCATTGAGATTGAGACAACCAGGTAGGATAAGTACTGAATCCCATCCTGAATCTTGTCAGTGGCTGTGTTATGATCTGCACGAAGATTCCCAGAATACACGTTGGCCTTCTCCTGGATGGATTTCTGAGAATCTTGTGAACCAGAGGAAGCCCCTTTGATTGCTGCAAAATATGCTTCAGCCACATCTGATATGCCTGCAAAAGCGTTAGGTTCATCATGGATTGTCCGACTTATTTACACCAAAGAACTCGATAGGGAAATATTTTTTGTTACAACAAATATGAGATGCCCATTTGTTTCTTTTTTCTTGTTTCTAGGCAAAAGCATAAAGTTCATCTCATATATGTTTCTCTTTCTTTTATAACCAAGAAATCACTGTTGGAAATTTGTCTTTGGCGGGGAGATGCTTCCACCCATCTTTGATGAATTAAACACTAGTGTTCCGCATGTTGGAGGCTTTGTCTCTTCACACATGCATAATCTACTAAGTGAGTAGATGAGCGTAGGGCCAAGAATCGTCAAATTTCATTGAGAAATGAAAGAGATATTGGTCCATGAAGTAAGGTGTTTGAGGTATGAAAATATGGTGTGGAACAAATCTACCACATCGGTGGGAATAGGAAGAATTGCTCTCTATATAAGTCTCTAAAATGGTAAAGGGTTTGGGACTCCAAGGGGTATCCCATGTGTTTAAAGGAGGGAGGACCTAGATGTGCTTGGGTTCAAGGCTAAGCCCACACGCGCACTGCCGCCGCCCGCCCGGTCCGGTCACGGGTCGTGGGCTGATATTATCTTTTTGGATCCCAAATTGCTTAATATTTACAGTTTGGTCCCCAGAGTTTCTGAAAAGTTGATTTTGGGGTGACGGAAGGCAGAAGACTTTCTGCCTACCGTTGGAACTGTTTTTTGAGGCATTAATCAACCATTACTTGGCTGATTAACTCCTCCATTATCAGCCCTTCTTCAATGGCCATGAACAACCCATAAACCACCCATTAATCTGGCTCCTAATGGCCATTAACAACCCTCACTCATGGCTATTAACAACCTTGTTTGTGGCTGTTGGGCAGCCATCCTCCATGCTATATATTGATGCCTCCTTTGGTTCAATTCATAACAGCAATATAGCACACATACGTGATTGAAATTCAGCACAAAACAGTGAGCAAAACAGCCAGAAAATAGCACAAAACGCAGCTCAAAACAGTGAGCAAAACTGTGATGAAAAACAGTGAGTTAAGACCCTCATATACAAAAGATATACACTACAGAGACACACTATATACACAGAGACAAAATAGAAGAGAAGATAGATACTCTTCCTTCCTTTTCCATATCTTCAGCAAGTCGATTCATATTTGTTTTATTCGGCAGGTTCAAGCTATTGGCTTTGTAGCGTTGAGATTAAAGTGTTGTTTTATCTTGGGAGACTATTGCCCGCTAACGTAAAAGCATATATACGGGGCAATCTTGTCTTAAGGACAGAGGGAAATCCCTTGACTCAACACACAACGTTGTAACCATCCAGATTTAGTTTTTTCTTGATTTCAGGATATCAAGATTCAAGACACAACAAGCTTGCGACAGTTCTCAACATTGGCCTTGAAGATTGACCATTTATTTATCCTTTCGAACACTTGTAATAGTTATTTACTTCCTGTACTGCTTTATAAAGTACAATAGAGTACCAATAACTTAAGACAAGATTGTATTGTATTACTATTAGTGTTCGAAAGATGTTGGTCAAAAGTTGTGTGACCAAATCTGAATATGGCAATGGTTTCCTGGTAGAAGAGAGTGATGATGATGAACGTGTTCATGGTGTCACCGCTACCAAGACTGGTGGGAACAAGCGCTCTCAAGAGCCTGAGGATGTCAACTGGGACAAGAGGAGAAGGCTGAAGATGTGGTTCTATCTTGCAGCAGAAGACCTATATCTGTCCCAGACAAAGGATCCGAATAATGGTAAGGAGGAAATGGTCACTCAGTCTGATGAAGTGACTGAAGTGGGCCAGAATCCGAAATTGGGATAAGTAGTTTTTCTTACTTGTCAAGAATAAAGATTAAATGATGTCTGATTAAAAATGGATTAAAGTAAGGAGAAATATGAAAATAATTTATATTCCTTTCACTTTAAAATCAGAAGTTTAATCTCATCTTCTTTCCCGTTTAAAGATTGAATTTTGTACACGACTTAAAAAGATCCGTTCTTTTAAGTATAATTATTAAAGTGTGTAAAGTATGTTCGCACATACAAGGGAGAAAGATCTACTTACTGTGCGAAAACTGTTACCACACTTAAGTAAGCGGCAATAATTGTCTGGGCACCAATCATAACGGAAGAAGACTAAAAGCTAAAGACGTTAACCCTGTCATACTATTTGGCAAAAGATCCTTCATAGGATGATAATGGACACTCAGTCATACAAAGCCTCCGGGCGACTGGAGTGGGCCATAATTCCTTTGATATGATGATATTAGACACTCGGTCATACAAAGCCTCCGGACGACTGGAGTGGGGCCAGAATTCATTTCATAGGAAAAGTAATGGACACCTAGTGTGGTGGGCCAGAGTTTCCAGGTCTTAAATGATCTGAAGGCCTAAAGAAAGGCAGAAAAGAAATTGGACACTCAGTCTGCAAAGCAACTGCAGTGGGCCAGAGTATCCAGATCACATATGATCCGAGTACGCCCTAACCACGGGCAAGAGGTTGTTCGTGTGAAGCAACGCCACCTCTAATATCAAAGGGGCTGGAGAGGTTGTCCTCAATAGGACTTCAGGGAATGGGATCACTCCAAAAGGAGGTGATACATGTCCCAAACTTGGTTTAAGGGACGATGTTGGTCAAGCTGGTTTGAGACTAGTCCAACAAGTCTATAATAACTAAGAATGGTACAGTATGTCTGTAGCCAAATGAATGATATATTTATAATCCGTACATCTATGCCATCATAGATTAAGACACGTTAAATAGGAAGTCATTCAAAAGCTAACGATGTTGATATTGTTGCCTACTGTGGACATAAACCCTCAAAATGAATGTGAGGTAGACGAAGAGGCAAAATCGCCTTTCCAATTCCGTCAAGGGAATAGCGAAAGAAGCACCGCTCCTCCAGAACTTAGTCACACCTACTTGGGTGATTTGAAGTTTATACAAAATAGAGGGGGAGACAAGTACATTGTGATCTTCATTGATGAAGGTACAACGTATAGAATCCTTTGTTTGTTGAAAAACAAAGATGAAGTTGTTGAAGCGGATAAGCGCTACAAAGCAGAAGTTGAAAATCAACTAAGCATACGGATTGAGAAATTCGTAGTGATAGAGGGGGAGAATGTGAAGAATCGTTTATTAAACAACTGCTCATTACTCACCTTAGTCTAAAGGTGTTAGCTAAGCCCAAATCCGTACGTCCAAATTATATGGGGCAAGGCGATCCTTACCGCTAATGCGATTCTCAACAGAACTCTGCATAAGGATAAGGATAACTCTCCGTGTGAAACATGGAAATGATCTTACATACAAATGTTGTGATGTGGGGTGGTTTGGTAAAAGTAGGAATACCGAAATAGGTCAAGTTGGATCTAAGACTGTAAATTTCATATCCACTGGAAATGCAAATAACAGTAGTGCTTATCGCATCTTGGCGTCAAAGAATGCTGAATTCTTTGAAGATAACTTTCCTTGAAAAAGGAAAAAAGAGTAATTGCTTAAGGTTAACAAGAACCCGCGAGGGCCTGACTATCCGGAACAAGATGTTCCGTATCTATAGGACTCGAATGTTGCTGGCTATCCGGAACTTAATATTTTGGATCTGCAGAACTCAGGGATTCTAGATGTTGAACCGAGACGGAGCAAAGAAGGGGACAAAGACTTGTTCCTGTCCTTCTATCTTGTATGGTTGAGAACGAACCATGGACAATTGACAAATAATTGTTATCTCCAGAAGCGCTGCTTTGGAAAGAAGCTAAAGAGATTTCATCATATAGAACCATACTTGTATAATAGTTGATCTTCCTCCGGGAAAAGAACATTTGGGTTGTAAAATGTGCTCCCCTGTAAGTAGCTTAACATCTAGGGCCATTGCAGTCTTGCGTGACATGGATGTTGAAACAGCCTTCCCAACCGGAGAGTTGGAAGAAGAGGATCAGAGTTGGTTTGCTGGACTGTTGGGCTTCTTCCTGAACTTTCATTTTGGTCCCTGAAATATTTACATTTTGGTCCTGAAAGTTTCAGATAAAATAGAAACAATGAATCTGACCACAGAAACATTGACTCTGAAGTTAGAAAGCCAACAGTTGGAGAATCAACAGTCTGAAAGTAAAAGTCATATTGAAATAAAGTCTCGATATGAAAGATATGGGTATCACAGATGACATCTTAGGAATTGGATTTCTAAGATATCTAACGGACTGGTCGATAGTTGACAGTCTCGTTGAAGCCACCAATGGATATGAATCATAGAACTGATTAGAATCATGGTGCACCCATAGACAAGGAGCGATATGCACAGGTCATGTGTAGTTTAATGTATTGTACACACTACAACCAACCTGGTATCGTCCTACAAATAGATCAGTTGAACTAAGGTTCACTGATGATCTTAATACATAATCAATAGAAGGCGTTAAGTCGGATATGACGATATCTGAATTATTCGCTTATCTACGAATTATAGTATTCTGGATGTCCAGAGGTTCTGGGAGAACACAGTGATGCAAACTAGACATCAGATCTGAAGAACACCAAAGCCACAAGTAAATGTGTATGGTGGGTCTTGGAAAAACCTCTAAGCAAACTTGCATCGGCCGATTCATGATGGAATCGGAGTTTATTGCTTTATACAAAGCATGAAAGAAGTTGAGTAACTTCATGACTCCTTAGAGGACGTCCCTTATTGGGAGAAACCCGTGCCTTGAGCAGTTATACACTGTTGCTAACCGGTCGGCTTCAGGAAGGACATGGATAACGGCGCATGGACATATCTGTCAGGATCCGTCGGAGACATAAGACCGTATAGCAGTTGATCATCACGGGTATCATTTCCTTATTTACTAACTAAGGGACTACCCGGAGATCAAGTGTTCTGCCTGTCTAGGGGAATGCGCTTAAAACCTAACCATACTGATTGGAGATCCCAAGAATTTGGTTCAATAGGAAAACTAAGCGGCAAAAGGTTCAGTTGAGCGCTTCGGTGGAAGCAAGTAGCACTTCAGATGATGATTTCTATACGGAAACATTAATCCAAAGCTGTTCCCGCGATAGACATTAAAGTGCTACCTGCATGGTGGGTAAAGGTTAAGCTTCCAAACCTTTAAACAATCCTCAAACGGTTGAGGTTAAGGTTGGAGAAACTTTTAATGATTCCTAACACTTGTGAAGTGGAGTATAGCAGGATACCTTGTAGTAGATCACCTATTTAAGTGTGAGGAAGGCCGCCTCAAATGAACGCACTTAAGAATCCAAGTGTGTCCACGGCCACAACGGACAAAAACGTAAGAATGAAAACGAATAAGAAGAGTTATTGTGTTGATATCATTGTCTTGGCTTACACTAAACACTGACGGTTCAAGACATCACGTTCACCGCGCAGTAAGTAAGTCTGATGGTATTCAACTAGGGAAGGTTCAAAGCGGAAGCTACCTTTCCTGATGTAATATCTTTTCGCTGAAAGATTGCTGAAAGTAGGCACCTTATGAGATGCGTTCACCCATCTTTGATGAATTAAACACTAGTGTTCTGCATGTTAGAGGCTTTGTCTCTTCACACATGCATAATCTACTAAGTGAGTAGATAACCGTAGGACCAAGAATCATCAAATTTCGTTGAAAAATGAAAGAGATGTTGGTCCACGAAGTAAGGTGTTTGAGGCATATAAATATGGTGTGGGACAAATCTACCACATCGGTGGGAATAGGAAGAATTGCTCTCTATATAAGTCTCTAAAATGGTAAAGGGTTTGGGACCCCAAGGGGTATCCCATGTGTTTAAAGGAGGGAGGACCTAGATGTGCTTGGGTTCAAGGCTAAGCCCACACGCGTGCCGCGGCCGGCCGCCTGTCCGGTCTGGGTCTCGGGTCACGAGTCGGGGCTGTGGGGACTTTATGATATTATCTTTTTGGACCCCAAATTGCTTAATATTTACAGTTTGGTACCCAAAGTTTCTGGAAAGTTGATTTTGGGGTGACGGTAGGCAGAAACCTTTCTGCCTACCGTTGGAACTGTTTTTTGAGACATTAATCAGCCATTACTTGGCTGATTAACTCCTCCATTATCAGCCCTTCTTGAATGGCCATGAACATCCCATAAACTACCCATTAATCTGCCTTCTAATGGCCATTAACAGCCCTCACTAATGGCTATTAACATCCTTGTTTGTGGTTGTTGGGCAGCCCTCCTCCATGCTATATATTGATGTCTCCTTTGGCTTAATTCGTAACATCAATATAGCACACATACGTGACTGAAATTCAGCATAAAACAGTGAGCAAAATAGCCAGAAAATAGCACAAAATACAGCTCAAAACAGTGATGAAAAACAGTGAGTTAAGACCCTCATATACACAAGATATACACTACAGAGACACACTATATACATAGAGACAAAACAGAAGAGAAGATAGAAATTCTTCCTTCCTTTTCCATATCTTCAGCAAGTCGATTCATATTTGTTTTATTCAGCAGGCTCAACCTATTGGCTTTGTAGCGTTGAGATTAAAGTGTTGTTTTATCTTGGGAGACTATTGCCCGCTAACGTAAAAGTATATATACCGGGCAATCTTGTCTTAAGGACAGAGGGAAATCCCTCGACTCAACACACAATGTTGTAACCATCCAGATTTAGTTGTTTCTTGATTTCAGGTTATCAAGATTCAAGACACAACAAGCTTGCGACAGTTCTCAACATTGGCCTTGCAAGGTTATCAAGATTCAAGACACAACAAACTTGCGGCAGTTTTGAAGATTGACCATTTATTTATCCTTTCGAACACTTGTAATAGTTATTTACTTCCCGTACTGCTTTATAAAGTACAATAGAGTACCAACAATCACTGAGGGTCTGTGGCACATAGTTCGAAAGAAGAGGATAATGGAATCATAAGAGGCCGGTTAGGTCATCAATCGAAGTTCTAAAAATAACAGAGGGAAGATGATGCTTACGATCAAGGCAATACCGAACAAGATTAATTCACAAATTATAGAACCACATACTTGATGCAAAATTTACCTGTAACAAAACTGGAAGAAACTGCTTGAACACATCTGGTCATTGATTGTGCCTTTGCTCGTATACCATTAGCTCTCTCAATAGAATCTTCAGGCCAATCAATTTTCCCAATTTCCTCCTTGTCATCTTGGTCCACAACTTTATTTGCATCGGAAATGATTGACTTCCCAAGCACCAGAAGTTGAGTCACAGCAAAACAACACAGTTCTGAAAGCCTCTGCTTTGGTAAAGACAATCAATTAAAAGTAGATTTTATTAACATTAACTCTTTTCCACATTGTTTTTGTCCCACATTGGAAAAACACATTTGTATCTCATGTAATAGACCCTATATAAAGGGCTTTACTTGCTTTTCTTTTACTTGCACTTTTAGCTCTCAAGAATAATATTATTTTATTATCTTTTTATTTCTTTGTAAGAATCCATGTTATGAATAAAAGACTTTCATGAATTCTATCAGATTTATGCTCAAAAGGAGAGACTGTTTCATCTATTCATAAGAAACTTACAGACAAACATAATGTATACATACATGAACACCCTCTGAATAAAGGGTATCCAGTCTCCCAGTTGTCCTTTAAATCATGTCATTGGGAGCTAGTCCATCCAAAGCATTTGAAAATCTGCAATGAATTTAAACAAGAAATCAACACCACTACCAACTTATCAGAAACAACTGCAAGCTTCTCAAGAATAGTATTATTTTATTATCTTGTTATTGCTTTGTAAGAATTCATGTTATGAATAAAAGACTTTCATGAATTCTATCATGGTATCAGAGCCAAGAGCGCAAGTTAATATTTTTAGCTCGATCGCGGATCCAACTCCGCAGTGGGTTAGTTGGGGGTTTGCACAAGTTAATATTTTTAGCTCGATCGAGGATCCAACTCCGCGGTGGGTTAGTTGGGGGTTCGCATGCAGCACGCCCCTAGTATCAGTTAAATTTTTTTTTGGCTTGTTCTTGGCTTGTTTTGGAAGCCCGTGCTCGTTTTGGCTGCTCGTGCTCGTTCTGATCTTGGCTTCCACTTCTGGGTTTCGTCTTCTTGGCTTCCGCATCTGATTAGTGAGATCTGCCCTTTTTTATTTTGTTGCTTGTTATTTGGGATTATTGCTTGTTATTTGGGATTTTTCTGTTTAAAATTCATAATGGCTGGAAGTGATGATTCTTTGCAAACTATTGGTGTTCGGTTAGATGGAAAAATTTATTCCTAATGGAGTTATGTCATGGTAAATTTTCTGAAGGGAAAGGGGCTTTGGGATTATATGTCTGGAAAAAACCAAATGCCCTAAAATTGGAGATGAAAATTTTGATGAATTATTTAGGACTTGGGAGACCAATAATTCAAAGATTATTACTTGGATTAATAACTCTGTTGAACAAAGAATTGGTGTTCAATTGGCTAAGTTCAAAACTGATAAAGAGATTTGGGATTATCTGTTAAGATTGTTTGTGCAGAATAATTTTGCTGTTAAATATCAGTTACAATATGAAATTCGTGCATTAGTACAAAATGACTTGGGCATTCAAGATTATTTCTGTGCAATGACCACTTTGTGGGATCAGTTAACTATGACAGAATCTACTGAATTGCAAGCATGCGATGCTTATATTAAATGCAGAGATGAAGATCGTCTTGTTCAACTATTGATGGGTCTTCGGTCAGAATTTGAGAATTGTCGTTTAGGCTTGTTACATCGCAAACCATTACCATCTATTGAAGATATGGTAAATGAACTTATGGCTGAAGAAACATGTTTGAAGACTCTAAAAGGGGTACATAAGGCTTCTACTTTTGTACTGGCAGCTCCTTCGTCTACACCGGTCCTTGCAGCCCCTACACACCAGTTTAGAACATCTATCATGGGTAATTGTAATTATTGCAAGAAACTAAGACACTGGAAGAATCAATGTCCTGAGCTACGGAAGACGTCAGGTTCTAAGACTCCACATTCGGGACAATGACAGAAGCCTTCTCAACAGAAGACATATTCTGGGGGTCAATTCCAGAACTCGTATCCACCGATTCAGGCTGCCTTTGTGCCCTCTCTTGATCACCCAGCTTCAGAAACCTCTGTGAGTCACAGTACTGATTCTGTAGCTGACCAATTTCAGAAGTTCCTCGCCTTCCAACAGTTTCAACAGAATTCTCAGTCTTATTCTCTTTCTGTTCCTTCCGGCTCATCACCATTTATTGATTCAGGTATCATTTTGTGTTCTTGGACTCTGGAGCTGGAAATCATATATCTCCTGATTCTTCCGTCTTTGTATCTATGTCTTCTGACCCCCCTTCCACTTCTGTTGTGACTGCTGATGGAACACATATTCCATTGACAGTCATTGGCACCATTCATACATCCACTATATCATTACCTGATGTTTATTGCATTCCAAAATTACATATGAATCTTGCTTCTGCTGGTCAAATATGTGACTCTGGATGTTTTATTGAACTCTTCCCTAATTCTTATTATGTGCAGGATCTAAAATCCAAGAGAGTGATTGGGACAGGGCGTAGAAAGGGGAGAGGTCTCTATGTTTTGGATGAGCTGCATCTTCCTACTCATGCAATAACTATGCTTGTTAATCTATCTTCTTTTCATTTAACACATTCCTGTTCGAAGTTTTATTTGTGGTACTCTAGACTTGGTCATGTATCAGGTTCTCGCCTGCGTTTTATGTGTAATACTGGTGTTCTTGGTGATTTACAATCCGATTATATTTCTGATTGTAGTGGATGTAAACTTGGAAAATTTTCTGCTTTGCCTTTTAATCTTAGTACTTCTACTTCTTCTGCACCATTTGATCTAGTTCATTCAGATGTTTGGGGGCCAGCACCTATCCCTACTAAGGGTGACTCCAGATATTATGTTTCCTTTATTGATGATTATACTCGTCATTGTTGGGTTTATTTGTTGAAAAGACGCTCTGATTTTGTTCATACTTATGCTGAGTTTCAAGCCTATGTGAAAACTCAACATTCTGCCATTATTAAATGTTTTTGGGCTGATTTAGGAGGTGAATATACTAGTGAGGATCTTTCTGGTATTTTCAAAGCTGATGGTACAATACATCAGTCTTCTTGTACTAATACACCACAACAAAATGGGGTAGCCGAGAGAAAACATAGGCATATTGTTGAGACAGCTAGATCCATGCTTTTGTCCGCTAGTGTACCTAGTGAATTTTAGGGAGAAGCTGTCCTTACATCTGTTTATCTTATTAATAGGATCCCTACCTCTCATAATTATGAGATTTCTCCATATGCTAGACTATTTGGTCACACCCCACTATATTCCCATTTGAGAGTTTTTGGTTCTACATGTTTTGTTCTACGTCCATATACATAGCGTACTAAGTTATCTTCTCGTGTCGCCATTTGTGTTTTTCTTGGATATGAGGTTGGGCAGAAAGGTTATCGTTGTCATGATCCAGTTTCTGGAAAATTGTATGTGTCTCGTAATGTTTCCTTTATTAAGCATGTTCCTTTCTTTTCCATCTCACCTATCTCACATGGCATGACAAAATCTGACCTTATTGATATTGATCCCTTTGATGCTGATTGCCCATCTGATTCTACATCTATATAATCTATTCCTTCTCAGTATTCTGGCAGGTCCCATGATATTGATACTCAGCCCCCTCCTACGCCTATTTCAGAACCTCTTGTGGTTGTAGATCCAGATCCACCTCGCTATCCTAAATGCACTCTGCGATCTACTCAGGTATCCGATTTTGATTATTCTTGCTATGCTCCATCATTCGCTTCCTTTCTAGTTTCTATTAATTCTCTCTGTGAGCCTACATCCTACTCTGAGGTAGCTCGTGATCCTCTTTGGCAAGAGGCTATGAATGAGGAACTGGCTGCTTTGAACAAAACTGGTACTTGGGATTTGGTTTCTCTACCTACTGGTAAGAAAACTATTAGTTCTCGATGGGTGTACTAGATTAAGACAAAGTCTGATGGTTCTATTGAGTGATATAAAGCTCATTTGGTTGCAAAGGGTTTTGCTCAAGAATATGGTATGGATTATGAAGAGACTTTTGCACCTATTGCAAAAATGACATCTGTCCGGGTTCTTATTGCAGTGGCCTCCGTTCGTCATTGGCATATTTCACAAATGGATGTTAAAAATATTTTTTTAAATGGGGATCTTCAAGAAGAAGTCTACATGGTCCCTCCACCTGGTGTTTCACATAGTCCAGGACAAGTGTGCAGGCTTAAGAAAGCTCTGTATGGTCTCAAACAAGCTCCAAGAGCTTGGTTCGACATGTTCTCCACTGTAGTATCATCTCTTGGGTTTATTTCCAGCTTTCATGATTCGACGTTATTTGTTAAATCATCCCCTGCAGGTTGTATTTTTCTTTTGTTGTATGTTGATGACATGATCATTACAGGTGATGATATTAATGGTATTGCAAACCTAAAATCTACTTTATGTTGCCATTTTGAGATGAAATATTTAGGTCATCTACGTTACTTTTTAGGCATTGAGATAGCTTATTCTGAGAAGGGATATCTTCTCTCTCAGTCTAAGTACACTGCAGATATTCTTGAACGGGCCCATCTCACAGATACTCGTATAGTTGACTCTCCTCTTGAGGTTAATGTTCGATATACACCTACTGACGGGGATCCTCTTCCTGATCCCACTTTATATCGTTCAGTTGTAGGGAGTCTGGTGTACCTCACCATTACTCGCCCTGACATTGCATATGATGTTCACATTGTCAGTCAGTTTGTTTGCTCTCCTACATCTGTACATTGGGCTGTAGTTATGCGTATTCTTCGTTATCTTCGAGGAACGATTTATTAGAGTCTCTTGTTTCCATCGACCTCATCCTTGGAGCTTCGTGCATTTTCTGATGCAAATTGGGCTGCTGACCTAACTGATCGGAAATCAACTACTGGTTATTGTGTATTTTTAGGAGATTCACTCATCTCATGGAAAAGTAAGAAACAAGATGTGGTTTCCCGCTCTTCAACTAAGGCAGAGTATCGTGTTATGGCTTCTACTACGTGTGAGATTGTATGGTTACGTCGGTTATTGGTTGATATGGGTGTCTCTCTTTCTTCACCAACACCGATGTATTGTGATAATAAGAGTTCTATTCAGATTGCTCACAACACAGTCTTTCATGAACGTACCAAGCATATTGAGATTGATTGTCATATTATTTGATATCATCTTCAGCAGCGCACTCTATCCTTTCCATTTGTCTCATCTTCGATGCAACTTGCAGATTTCTTCACAAAGGCGCATACCTTAAAGTGTCACCGATTCTTTCTTGGCAAACTCTCGATGCTTATGTCTACACCATCGCGAGTTTGAGAGGAGATATTAACATTAACTCTTTCCCATATTGCTTTTGTCCCACATTGAAAAAACACATTTGTATCTCATGTAATAGACCCTTTATAAAGGGCTTTACTTGCTTTTCTTTTACTTGCACTTTTAGATCTCAAGAATAGTATTATTTTATTATCTTGTTATTGCTTTGTAAGAATTCATATTATGAATAAAAGACTTTCATAAATTCTATCAGATTTATGCTCAAAAGGAGAGACTGTTTCATCTATTCATAAGAAACTTACAGACAACCATAATGTATACATACATGAACACCCTCTGAATAAAGGGTATCCAGTCTCCCAGTTGTCCTTTAAATCATGTCATTGGGGGCTAGTCCATCCAAAGCATTTGAAAATCTGCAATGAATTTAAACAAGACATCAACACCACTACCAACTTAACAACTGCAAGCTTTTCAGGTAACCAGCCATCCATTATTATGCAAAAACTCAGTGTTCGAATTGACAAGCTCTCCAATATCTCAATCAGATTACTCTCCTTTCATTCATTTCATCAGAACCACAGAATTTCACTAGTATCATCCTGCATAGATGCCTGACATGCATAACCAAACTTGTTTTTTATTCCTCTTAAATAAGGCAAACAACTTTATCAATGTTTGGGAATCCCCGAGCAGTATGATTAAAAATATCATTCATAAATAATCATTATATGAATGCAAGTCATACACATTGCTCAAAGCTCTCTGACTTATATATTTCTAGATCTGTTCGATATGTAAGTGGTATAGTCACTACTTATAAGGCAAGCTCCACTTATTAAAAAGACTTTCACTACATTAACAATGTTTAAATATTTTTCATTAATATGAGCTCCTAGTTAATCGAAGACGATTGTTGACACCCAATTTTGTCCCATCTTTTATGATTTTATTCGTAATTTCTAATATTTTGACACTTTTAAAATAATTTTAAAATATAGGCATATATGTGTGTATCTTCGTATTATTATTATTATTATTCGCATATTTTTTATATCATTTTCATTTTATAATAATCATAAGTTATCCGAAAATTTTATTCTCGCAAAATTGCATCGCATTTCCCTTTTATTAAGCATTAAACATTTTGCAAATATTATATTTTATTATTATTACGTCGTTATGTTATTTTAAATAATTCACATCTTTTACAAAACAAGAAAAAAAAATATATTTTAATATTAAACCCCTCTTATATATTTTTCATAACCCTTTTTTTTATTTTTCAACCCAAAACAATTTCTACCCAACCTAAATTAAAACCCATTTTTTTCGTCCAAGCCCAAAACTCCCCAATTAAATTCCCTTATACCCAAACCCAAAACAATTAAACCCAACACCACAAGCCCAAACTCCCCCAATTAAATCCCTAATCGCGGCCCAACCTGACCAAATTTCACCACATCATTCTCCCTTTCCCAAGCCCAATTCCCACAATCCACCAAAGCCCACCCGCTGGCCCCAAACCCGAACCGACTCCAGCCCAATTCCCATTCCCCATTTTTAAACCCCAAACCCAACAAAAAGCGGAAAATCAAAAACCAAACAAACCCTATCACTCTCCCTTACCAAAGCCGCGACCCCACACCCCATACCGGCGACCCACGTCGCCGGTCACCTCGCCCTGCCATCACCAACCCCCTGCCTTCACCAACCCCCTACATGTTCTGACACCCCTAAAACCCGCGACCCATGCCCCTCAAATCCGGATTTTTCTTTACCTTTAATTCGAATTCCAAACTCGATTCTTGGGGGGAATCCACCTATAAATACCCCATATTGTTCTTCATTTTGGAGGAGTTTTCGGAGAAGAAAAAGAGATTTTTGGAAGGATTTTCGGAATATACATAAAATACTTTGTTGTGTTCTTGAGTTTAAAGCATTTTTGGCTTCTTTGTTGTTCAAGAATCAAGTCCGAAAAGGTTTGTCATCCCCTTTGATTCTCTGATTTTTCTTCACTGACCCGGGTCGACCCGGTTCGGGTAACATTTTTAGAATTCTTGCATTTCATATTTATGTATGTTGGTTATCTGAATTTGGTGTTAAGATTTGATTTGGATCACTGATTTTCGGTTAGATTCTTGACCGGTCAGTCGACCGATTTAGATTTCCAAATTTCTTGCATTGTTCTTTGTTTGTTATCATTGGTTATCTGAAATTGATGAAATTATTTGACTTGGTTTGAACACACGATTCGGTCGGGTCATCGACCGGTCGGGTCGACCCGCTTTAGATCTTCCTAATTTTCTTACATTCTTCTTTGTTGTTATCATTGGTTATCTGAAATTGATGAAATTATTTGATTCCGGTTGAAACTCCAATTCGGTCGGTCATCGACTGGGCTGGGTCGACCCGATTTGAACATTTTCGAATTCTTGCATTTCATATTCTTGTTATTGGTTATCCGAATTTGGTGTTGAAATCGATTCGAGTTTGGATCATCGATCCGGTCGAGATCACGACGGACGGTCGGGTCGACCCGATTTGAACATTTTTAGAATTCTTGCATTTCATATTCTTGTTGTTGGTTATCTGAAACTGGTACTGAAATCTGATTTCGGGTATGAATCACTGATTCGGGTCGGGTCGACCCGATTTGGATATCTCCAGAATTTCAGAACTCGGGTCGGGTATTTTAAATTGCTCACTGCTCGTTTCTTTGGTACTGTTTTACTGTTTTATTAATACCGCATTAAGGCCGACGAAATTGAATTCGAGGCCGAGCTTTTCTTTCGCTTCGTTTCTCTGTTTTCAACACTGTTTACGCATCCGGGCAGCGAATATCTTACTGTTTTACTGTTTTATTGTTTTTATTAATATCACATTTAGGCCAATGAAATTGAATTCGAGGCCGCGTCCCTTCGGAAAAATGCCTTTCGGTTTCAGTTTTACTGTTTGAGTATTATTTTTCTGATTTGAACAAATACTACACTTAGGCCAATGAAATTGAATTCGAGGCCGCGTCCCTTCGGAAAAATGCCTTTCGGTTTCAGTTTTACTGTTTGAGTATTATTTTTCTGATTTGAACAAATACTACACTTAGGCCAATGAAATTGAATTCGAGGCCGTGTCCCTTCGGAAAAATGCCTGTCGGTTTCAGTTTTACTGTTTGAGTATTATTTTTTCTGATTTGAACAAATACTACACTTAGGCCGATTAAATTGAAATCGAGGCCGCACTTTTTCGATTTCTGTTTCAAAGATTAATTCTGCTTTGATTTGCCCCGCTTCGCTTTTGTCGCTTTTAATAGTTCTTGATTGCATTTCCGTATTATTTCTTGTTTCTAAATACCGCATTTAGGCTGATGAAATTGAATTCAAGGCCGCGCTTTCGCTTCTCTGTTTTCAGTTTACTGTTTTAAACATCTGTGCGACGGATATCTTTCTGTTTTACTGTTTTACTATTTTTACCGTTCTGAACAAATACCGCGTCTGTTCGGGCGCTGCTCGCTTCGATTCTTGCTCGGATTGATTATTGTTTTTACGTTTATCTTGTTTTAAAATAAACACCGCACCTTTCAGATATTGCTTTCTGTTTGATCCTTTGCTTCAAAGATTAAAATATCCGATTTCGCTTTTTACGTTTTTACTGTTTTAAACTAAACACCGCGTCTTTTTCGGAAACAGTTTTTTTTTTCTTCTCTGCCTCTGTTTTTTTTTACTGCTACTGCTGCTGTTTCTGTTCCGATATTATTTTTCTGATTTGAACAAATACTACACTTAGGCCGATGAAATTGAAATCGAGGCCGCACTTTTTCGATTTCTGTTTCAGCATTAATTCTCTGTTTCAGTTTGCCCCGTTTCAGTTTTGCTGTTTTGATAGTTTACTGATTTCTGTTTCCGTATTATTTTACTGTTTCTAAATACCGCATTTAGGCTGATGAAATTGAATTCAAGGCAGCGCCGCTTCTCTGTTTCAGTTCTTGTTTTAAACATCTGCGGCGACGGATATCTTTCTGCTTTCTTGCTTTTATCGCTTTTACCGTTACGAACAAATACCGCGTCTGTTCGGTATTGTTTTCTGTTCGATTCTTGCTCGGATTCAGATTATTGTTTTTTACGTTTTTACTGTTTTAAAATAAACACCGCACCTTTCAGATATTGCTTTCCTGTTTCAAATTAATTGTTTCAAAGATTAAAATATCCGATGATCGCTTTTTACGTTTTTACTGTTTTAAACTAAACACCGCGTCTTTTTCGGAAACTGTTTTTTTTTTTCTTCTCTGCCTCTGTTTTTTTAAGCTCTGCTTCTTTGTTTCTGTTCGATTTTATTTTACCGATTTGAACACGATACTACATCGCCGATGAAAATATCCGTCGATTTTGAGGCCTACAGTTGCAAAGACGGAAATATAACTTCGGGCAAGGATGAAGACTTAAACCTTTTATCCGAGATCAACATGTTTAGTAGGCGAGGTGACTAAAATAACCAACAAGTTATATATTCGCAGCCACGACGTGATTATAGTGATCTTTCTATTTCACCCGAGAGACCAACACGTTTAGTAGGCGAGGCAATCAAAAATAAACTACATTAGTCATATGTTTGCAGCCACGACGTGATTGGAATGTTCTTTTCAAAATTTAAGTTCGAGCCTCCGCGATCAAAACATTCACTGCTTTTGAATACGGATATGAAGTTATTTGTATTTATATGTTTCTAACCGTTTGTTCTTGTGACTTGCAGGATTAAAGCAAAATAACGACAAATATTCCTCGGAGTTTATTTATTGTTATTTCTTTCTTTAATTCAGCTTTTATCTCGCTTTGTATTGTAATATTATTTATCGCACTTATGTAATTAGTGAAATGCTTAGAATAGGCAAACTTATGATTTATTCATAGGTTAGTATAAGATTTGAAACCCGTGGCTAGCTTATTTTATTTGTAGGCTCGCAAACTTAGAAATCCTTCGCTAGTTTATTTATTTTAGGCTCGTCACGCTTATTCAAGATTTTTAAAAAAAAAACAACTCTTGTCATCTTTATTTGCTTCAATTAAATTGTACAAATAAGTCCATCTTTTATTTATTATTTTTGCAACTTGTTGATTTTCGAAAGATTCGCTTCTTTGGCATTATAAAGAATTTATTGTCACAAATGCATGTTTTCTAAAAACTTTACATGTATCTTTCTTTATGTCATCCGAATACGTACTTGTATAAAATGCATCATATTTACTTGTATAAAATGCATCATATTTTGCAAACATCTTTTTTATCTATCATATTTGTAAAACATGTATTTTCTAGCAATAATTAACCTGAGTTTTATCGGATAACCGCAAGTTAGCGGATCTTAAAGGATGCCTAACCCCTTCCCTTTAGGATAATAAAGAACCCTTACCTAGAATCTCACTAGTTTCGCAGACCTTAAAATTGGAGTTACATTGCAGCACTTAGTTTAATATTTAGGTGTCCTAATTCACCGTAAAAATAATTAGGTGGCGACTCCTCAACCCTTTTTACCCAGGAATCACCGGACACGTCCGCGCTCCGCTTTGACCCGAGCGAGGTCAAAATAGGGCGCGACAGCATGGCGACTCCACTGGGGACTTTTTCAGGTTCCTAACCATAGCAAATTCAGGTTAATTATAATTGTGCTTTACTTTCACTCTTTGTTTGATGTAATGCTTTGATTTGTTTCCTTTATGAAATTTTTTTTGCATGCATAACTGCTTTAATTTCTATATTTTTATTGCTTATCATAAATTGGCATTTCGTTCATATTTCTTCCACTCTGGAAAATTGACACTATCACACACTACACGCGAGGTGTGTTTTACGCACCCGCAAATTTCTTTCAATCTACCAAAATTTAGGAGAGTTGGCGTATGCGCGGAGTGACCGGACCATCTGGTGGCCGCGTAGCCTTCTCACTCGAGTAGTCCGCTCGGGAACCTTGTGTCTAGTCAGCCAAATCTTAGAAAATATAAGATAGAGCTATACCACCCTTTATTTTAAGTCATGCATGCATACACCTTAGGTGGGTCGATCCTTGGTATCGACTCCACAATTAAGAAATCCGCCAAAGATTGTCTACGGGTCTCACAACCCAACGACCAATCATCATATTATGTGTAGCGTGATAAGGATAGACTAATCCAAGACTAATCATGACATGCTGAAATTGGAAAATGTACATTCATTTTGTCTCATTTCCGACAAAGCATTGCAGTTTAGCTGCTTGGATCAAATCTGTCGTAATCCCGCATATCTGGCGTTTAGGCCCACCTCCGGCATAAGGGAGGCCCCATGCATATTAGGATGCGCATTTAATTGTCTTACAATCATTTTGTTGTTTTCTCCTGCTTTTTCACTATGTGCATATTATTTAAAGCAATAATTACTCGCCTTGTACTAACTTGATTTTCTTTAAATTTTTTTTTTTTTTTTTTTTTTTTAGAAGGTTTATTTTGTCTAGATTATTTTCCCAAAGGTTGATTTGCGTTGACTAAAAATGGCGGATCATCCCTACTTCACGACGGCAAAGGCACAATCCTTGACAAAATGATCGATTTAGATGCATCGAACAGATCGGCCTGGAACTTATCACTGTTTCCAGAGATGAACCAGAGGCTTCGGAAAATAGAAATGCTATCGTCCAAGAAAAATACATCGCCCAACTGTTACAACAGATGGCAGCCATGCAGACTGAGATAGAGCGGCTCCAAAATCTCACCAACCTGTCCATTAGCGCCAATACCCCACTCCCTGAACAAGGGACGAATGCAACTGCACCACAAATTTTTTCATCTCCTGAACCGCCATTTCCCCAAAACCTCCCCGAAAATTCGCCACTAAACAAAATCGATCCACAGCACACTAATCCGCAAGCTAGTCCACAACAAAGCCCGCCACAAAATGATCCGGCCTCATTCACAACTCCACATACCCAAATTAATCCACTCATCCAAAACACTTCTTCCGCAAGAAAATCACCAGGCGGACCAACACATATTGATGGCACACACCGCGATCACGCAAGCAATATGTGCCGCCAATATATGCCACGGAAGCTCAACCTTTCACCACCACGATACCAAACATGGCTCTTGAAAATCGGCGGTGTGAAGAAATGGACAAAGGGTAATGATCGAACCAGGTGAAAGTGTGGCGAGAGAGATTCATAGCCTAAAAGAAGCATTCAAAAATATCCAAACCAGCAAGGGACATGAAGGGCTTGAGTATGAAGATCTGTGTATGCATCCCGACATTGAATTGCTGTAGGATATAAGGTGCCAAAATTTGACTTGTTTGATGGGAAAGGAAATCCTTACTCTCATTTGAGATCGCATCTGCGACAAAGCGGTTGGGGTAGGTAAAACCAGGCCATCATAATGAAGTTGTTCACAAGGAGTTTGACAGAGAAGCACTCGACCGGGTACACAAGTCGGGACCCGCAAAAATGGCGTAATTGGGGCACGATGGCACAAGATTTCGTGGATGATTTAAATTCAACAACGACACAGTCTTGGACAGATTTTATCGATGAAGTTGGAAAAGAAGCCCACAGAGACCTTCAGAGAATACGCCATGAAGTGAAGAGGCGAAATGAAAGTTCAACCCCCGATAGAAGAAAGTGAGATGAACACTCTCTTTGTACAATCTTTGAAAGATGCAACATACTATGAGAGAATGATAAGCGTCATAGGATGAAGTTTCTCTGAAGTTATAAGGATGGGAGATTTCATAGAAGAGGGAATCAGAACAGGAAGAATTACAAACTTTGTAGCAGTGCAAGCAACAAGTGAGACAATCCAGTCTGACTCATTTGAGGAGCGATAAAGAGGAAGAGAGATGGAGTGTCCTCTGTGGTGACAGTTCAGAAACATAGGCCAAATCAAATGTCAACCTACCAAATGCCATCACCCCAGCCTCTCTACTACAATCACAACAACCAAAGTCCTCATCCTTCCTATTATTACCCATACACCCAAAGCCCTCAGCCTTACTATCAATACCCACCTGGTCCCTACCCTGTCTACCATACCCATCCAATATATAGCCTGCCTCGAGCGCCTGTCTATCCGAATCCCCCACAATATCAGCCCGCATACTTGCCTCATCCACAAGTCCATACACCAAATGCACCCCGACCCCGCGCAAAATACGAAAGAAAGCCAGCCAAAACCTATACACCTTTAGCCGAACCTCGAGCCCAATTATATGAAAGACTGAAAACCGCAGGAATACTTCAGCCCATCCCAGGAAATGTCCCAAATCCTGTTCCAAAATGGCACGATGAGACTAAGCATTGTGCGTACCACTCGGGGATTCCTGGGCACGACACTGAGAATTGTTATGCCCTCAGAAACAAAATCGAGGCATTGATCAAAGAAGGAGTTATCCAACTGAAAGGACCTTCCTCTAATGTAAATGATAACCCTTTGCCAGATCATAACAATACCAATGTGAACATGATTACTGTTGATGAAGAACACAACTTGGAAGGGACCATTGTGCCAATCCAGATAGAGGAAAAGGCTGAATCATCGGCCTTTGTCACCCCTATGATTACAGTCCAAGTGAGGGCACCGTTTGGAGTAGAAGTGTTTCCTCCAAAGTCGCAGGTCATGGCATCATCTTTTCTTGGAAAAGTCTTATCAACCAATCTCCGAAGGAAGGGAGACGCTTCTTTACCAAAGTCTGTTCCACTTCTGGGTCAGTCATTCGTCAAAACATGCGCCACTCAGGAATCAAAGGAGGACAATGCAGCCAACCTCGCGAAGGGATTCAAAAGATTTTTCATGAATGAAGAAGAAGCAAAATGCAACGTGATTCTCAATGATCACGCTAGAAGCTCAACCAGTTGGGATGCAGAGCAAGAAGATGTTTCGGGAAAATTGGGCATGTACCCTGGCCTTGTTTCTCCCAGAAACTAGTTAACTGCGTTAACATTTAATGAAACAATGCGATTCAGATTGAGGCCTGAATCACATATATGCATTTAATGTGTTTTGTCTCTACCTTTGGAAAGCTTAAAATGACAAATCTGCATTGCTTTTGCTATTTTTAAAATATGTTTTGTTAAATAATTTTCTTTTCTTTTTTCATCATGCAAACTAATTTGTCGGCAATATGTGACATATAATGAAACAAGCAAACAAAGTCTCAAACAACAAGCAAGGCTTCGTAGAATATAAGGGAGAATCACAACCGGAAGAATTGAGGCATTTTTTTTTTTGGAATAAGTCAAAGCCAGATTTGGAGGAAACATCAAGATGGTTGATAGTTAAAAGCATTGGCACGGACGTTTGCCATTGGTACTCTTGGGCTACCATACTACGATCAGGATTTCTACTGGGGAAATGCTATATCTCTTGCAGTCAAGTGGATACATAATCATATACTAAGAGGCTGATTGATGAAAAGCAGATGGACGCAGTTATCCGGGGCAACCTTATCAGAATAGAATGGCCAAAAACCATCAATGCAGATGCAGTGAAGAGACACCATATCTAAGATTAGTTATTCTCTATGTAATACTTTTTTCTATGTTGTAAAAGTTGCGCTCCCAGGCGGGATACGCAAAGGAACCCATGTAGGGTTCCATTTCTTTAGATCACAAATTTCCCAATCTCTTTTCTTTCCAACCTTGAACTACGTCATGACTGATTCCCTCGGCGGGATCGTGGGCGCCACATCGACCGGTCCCATTTTAGAAAAATCCTTACAATCTCCTTTGCTTACCTGAACTACGTTATGACTGATTCCCTCGGCGGGATACGTGGCGGCCACATCGGCCGGTCCCATCTTTAGAAAAATCCTTACAATCCCTTTTACTTGTAATGAACTACGTCACGACTGATTCCCTCATGGGGTACGTGGCGGCCTAAATCGACCGGTCCCACCATTAGGAAATATTTTCTCCTTTATCTCACAAAAGACAAGAATGCACCCATCCGATCACCACGATAGGACATGCAAGCAACCCAGGACAAGACTTCGGTTGTCCGTTTAAAAGATCATCATCCTCACATATCGGAGCGGGGCATTTTTAAGGGATCACTACCAGAGGACGCCGATAAACCTGGAAAAGCATCGGCAAACTAAGTCTTGACCTAAGAGGATTTTGGATAAGACGTTTGCTCTGCTTTCACCGCATGTCACGCTCGACAGATATTTACATATATGCATACTTTCTTATAAGCAATTTATTTTTAACAAATATTTTCCATTAGAGTTCGATGAACTTTTTACATATATGCCTACTTTATTATAAGCGATTTATTTCCACCAAATTTTTTCATTAAAATTTGACAAGATTTTTATTACTAATATGCATACTTTCTTATACACAGTTTATTTTCACCAAATATTTTCATTAGAGTTTGACAAGATATTTTACATATATGCCTACTTTCGTATAAGCAAATCATTTTCAACAAATATTTTCATTAGAGTTCGACAAGAACTTTTAATGATAAGCATAATTTCTTATAAACAACAAATGTTTTCATTAACGGTTAGCCAAGACTGGGAACCAGACAGGGGCTACAGGTCCAAATCAGCAGGACATGCAGCTATCAAGAGCCAAAGCTATCAAGTCAACGCGAATCAACCGCCCCTCCCCAAACTCACAAATTTTCTTTGAGTACAGGTTCTTCAGGTTGAAAAAGCAGGGAAGCCACATCAGTTATGATCAATTCCCCAAAGAATTTCGGCACTACAACTCACTACAAGGATTACGTTCTTGTTCTGCATTTATACGAAGACATCATCTTGACCTACAGGGTCCCAACTATTATGTCTGCACAAAGATGTTATTTCGGATCACAAAGAACCACAACAAGGCAAACCCGACGGCAAAGACGTCGCATCACATTTTCGCCCGTGCCAGGACGACATTTCAATTCACATGAGTTTGGATCGGCAGAAGATTCAGCACAACGTGGAACCCTATTACAGCAAACTGACGGCAAGGATGTCACTTACATCTCTTACAACAGGACAACATTACAACAACGTCCACGACGTTACGGCAACACGACATCTATTTTTACAGCATTACAATGACGTCAACAACATTACAATGACGTCTTCAAAACAACAACTATCTTTTACGGCAATGCAGCAACTATCTTTTACCACATCTCAACGGCGTCAACAGCATTACAATGACGTCTTCAACGCAGCAGCTATCTTTTACAGCATTACAACAACGTCATTGACGTTACTGCAGCACATCAACTATCTTCAACAAAGATTACAACAACGCCCACGACGTTCACGGCAACACGACATCTATTTTTACAGACATTACAATGACGTCAACAACATTACAATGACGCCTTGACTCAACATCTACCTTCTACAAAGAAACTACATTACAACAACGTCCCACGACGTTACGGCGACACGCCGACTTTTTTACAACATTACAACGACGTCAACAACATTTCAACGACGCGTCTTCAAATAACGCCTATCTCTTACAACAACCAACATTACATTCTTGCAACCACGTCATCACAATCACGTCTTCAACACAACACGTGGATACAACGACGACCCCTGCGTTACATTCTTACAACAACGACATCAACAACATTACAATGACGTCGTCAGCAACGCGCCCATACAGCGGTGTCATGAACAACACGCCTATGCAACGGCGTCTTACGCAAATCAACTATCTTTACAAAGATTACAACGACATCAACAACATTACAATGATGTCATCGAACGCGCCCATACAACGGCGTCATCAACAACACGCCTACGCGAACGGGCGTCTTACGCACAACATTTATTTTTACGATTACAATGACGTCAACAAAGATTACAACGACGTCTTCAAAGACAACAATTATCTTTACAAAGAAAACAACATTACAACAACGTCCTCGACGTTACATGCAGCACAACAACTGTCTTTTTTTACATCGACGTGAACAACATTACAATGACGTCTTCAACACAACACGTCGATCCAACGACGTCATTTCATGCTCCCACCTTATAATGAGGGTATTTTAATTTCCCAGCGCCCACCTTATAACAAGGGAATTTTAATTTCACCAGCGCCCACCTTATAACAAGGGAATTTTAAGTTATTTTCTACAATTTTTCTCGTGATTTATACACTAATTATATCTTAAGCTTTAGTTTGCAGGAGTTTTTAATTTGCAGGAACTTCATCACAGCGTGGGACCATCTCTTACGGCGAACCGAGGCAAATTGGTCAGCGACCTACTTCGAACGTCGATCCGCTCTTTTCCAATAGTTTCTCGCACCTGCGACCAGTGTCATCCTGAGTCGACACTGGGGCATTGTTGCTTGAATGTGCACCATCTTTTTGCAACTTCACTTCCCCCCCGGAATTCTATGCAGTCCCGATGATCGGGACAAAATTGGCTACTCAGTCAACTTCTTTGGCCGAAAACTCTTTCATCGTCTCCGTCCAAAGAGGGGCATCTGTTGACACCCAATTTTGTCCCATCTTTTATGATTTTATTCGTAATTTCTAATATTTTGACACTTTTAAAATAATTTTAAAATATAGGCATATATGTGTGTATCTTCGTATTATTATTATTATTCGCATATTTTTTATATCATTTTCATTTTATAATAATCATAAGTTATCCGAAAATTTTATTCTCGCAAAATTGCATCGCATTTCCCTTTTATTAAGCATTAAACATTTTGCAAATATTATATTTTATTATTATTACGTCGTTATGTTATTTTAAATAATTCACATCTTTTACAAAACAAGAAAAAAAAATATATTTTAATATTAAACCCCTCTTATATATTTTTCATAACCTTTTTTTTTATTTTTCAACCCAAAACAATTTCTACCCAACCTAAATTAAAACCCATTTTTTCGTCCAAGCCCAAAACTCCCCAATTAAATTCCCTTAGACCCAAACCCAAAACAATTAAACACAACAAAACAAGCCCAAACTCCCCAATTAAATCCCCAATCGCCGCCCAACCTGACCAAATTTCACCACATCATTCTCCCCTTTCCCAAGCCCAATTCCCACACTCCACCAAAGCCCACCCGTCGGCCCCAAACCCGAACCGACCCAGCCCAATTCCCATTCCCCCATTTTTAAACCCCCAAACCCAACAAAAAACGGGAAAATCAAAAAACCAAACAAACCCTATCACTCTCCCTTACCAAAGCCGCCGACCCCACACCCCCCCACCGGCCACCCCCCCTCCCCGGCCACCCCGCCCCCCCCACCCCCCACCCTCCCCCTTCACCAACCCTCTCATTCTGGCGACACCCCTAAAACCCGCGACCCATGCCCCTCAAATCCGGATTTTTCTTTACCTTTAATTCGAATTCCAAACTCGATTCTTGGGGGGAATCCACCTATAAATACCCCATATTGTTCTTCATTTTGGAGGAGTTTTCGGAGAAGAAAAAGAGATTTTTGGAAGGATTTTCGGAATATACATAAAATACTTTGTTGTGTTCTTGAGTTTAAAGCATTTTGGCTTCTTTGTTGTTCAAGAATCAAGTCCGAAAAGGTTTGTCATCCCCTTTGATTCTCTGATTTTTCTTCATCGACCGGTCGACCGGTCGTAACATTTTCAGAATTCTTGCATTTCATATTTATGTATGTTGGTTATCTGAATTTGGTGTTAAGATTTGATTTGGATCACTGATTTTCGGGTCGGGTTACTGACCCGGGTCGGGTCGACCCGATTTAGATTTCCAAATTTCTTGCATTGTTGCTGTTTGTTATCATTGGTTATCTGAAATTGATGAAATTATTTGACTTCGGTTTGAACACACGATTCGGTCAAACATCGACCGGTCGGGTCGAACTATTTAGATCTTCCCAATTTTCTTACATTCTTCTTTGTTGTTATCATTGGTTATCTGAAATTGATGAAATTATTTGATTAGGGTTGAAACTCCAATTCGGTCGGTCATCGACTGGGTCGGGTCGACCCGATTTGAACATTTTCAGAATTCTTGCATTTCATATTCTTGTTATTGGTTATCTGAATTTGGTGTTGAAATCTGATTCGAGTTTGGATCACTGATCCGGGTCGGGTCACTGACCCGGGTCGGGTCACTGACCCGGGTCGGGTCGACCCGATTTGAACATTTTCAGAATTCTTGCATTTCATATTCTTGTTGTTGGTTATCTGAAACTGGTACTGAAATCTGATTTCGGGTATGAATCACTGATTCGGGTCGGGTCACTGATTCGGGTCGGGTCGACCCGATTTGGATATTTCCAGAATTTCAGAACTCGGGTCGGGTATTTTAAATTGCTCACTGCTCGTTTCTTTGGCACTGTTTTACTGTTTTATTAATACCGCATTAAGGCCGACGAAATTGAATTCGAGGCCGAGCTTTTCTTTCGCTTCGTTTCTCTGTTTTTCAGCACTGTTTACGCATCCGGGCAGCGAATATCTTACTGTTTTACTGTTTTATTGTTTTTATTATATCACATTTAGGCCAATGAAATTGAATTCGAGGCCGCGTCCCTTCGGAAAAATGCCTTTCGGTTTCAGTTTTACTGTTTGAGTATTATTTTTCTGATTTGAACAAATACTACACTTAGGCCAATGAAATTGAATTCGAGGCCGCGTCCCTTCGGAAAAATGCCTGTCGGTTTGATTTCTTGTTTGAGTATTATTTTTCTGATTTGAACAAATACTACACTTAGGCCAATGAAATTGAATTCGAGGCCGTGTCCCTTCTGGAAAATGCCTGGCTTGGTTTCGCTTTCTGCTTTGAGTATTATTTTTCTGATTTGAACAAATACTACACTTAGGTCGATTAAATTGAAATCGAGGCCGCACTTTTTCGATTGCTTCAAAGATTAATTCTCTGTTTGATTTGCCCCGCTTCGATTTCTTCGCTTTAATAGTTTCTTGATTTCTGTTTCCGTATTATTTCTTTGTTTCTAAATACCGCATTTAGGCCGATGAAATTGAATTCAAGGTCAGCGCTTTCGCTTCGCTTTCGCCATCGCTTTAAACATCCGTGCGACGGATATCTTTCGCTTTTCTCGCTTTATCGCTTTTACTGCTACGAACAAATACCGCTGGCCTGTCGGCACGCCGCTTTTCGCTTCGCCATCGCTTGATTCGGTTGATTATTGTTTTTACGCTTTTATCGCTTTTAAAATAAACACCGCACCTTTCAGATATTGCTTTCTGTTTGATCCACTGTTTCAAAGATTAAAATATCCGATTTATCGCTTTTTACGTTTTCTTGCTTTTAAACTAAACACCGCGTCTTTTCGGAAACGCTTTTTTTCTTCTCTGCCTCTGTTTTTTTTATCACTCTGCTTCTTTGTTTACATTAGATATTATTTTTCCGATTTGAACAAATACTACACTTAGGTCGATGAAATTGAAATCGAGGCCGCACTTTTCGATTCTTTCAAAGATTAATTCTGCTTCGCTTTGCCCCGCTTTGATTTCTTTGTTTTGATAGTTTATCGATTGCTTCGTATTATTTTCTTGTTTCTAAATACCGCATTTAGGTGATGAAATTGAATTCAAGGCCGCGCTTTCGCTTCTCTGCTTTCGCCATCGCTTTAAACATCCGCGGCGACGGATATCTTTCGCTTTCTGCTTTATCGCTTTTTACCGCTCAACAAATACCGCGTCTGCTCGGGCGCCGCTTTCGCTTCGCCATCGCTCGGATTCAGATTATTGTTTTTTTACGTTTTTACTATTTTAAAATAAACACCGCACCTTTCAGATATTGCTTTCCTGTTTCACCCAATCGCTTTCAAAGATTAAAATATCCGATTTATCGCTTTTTACGCTTTTCTGCTTTAAACTAAACACCGCGTCTTTTGAAGCTTTTTTTTTCTTCTCGCCTCGCTTTTTATCGCATCTTCAAGCTTTGCTCCGATTTTATTTCTGATTTGAACACGATACTACACCGGCCGATGAAAAATATCCGTCGATTTTGAGGCCTACACATTGCAAAGACGGAAATATAACTTCTGGGCAAGGATGAAGACTTAAACCTTTTATCCGAGATCAACATGTTTAGTAGGCGAGGTGACTAAAATAACCAACAAGTTATATATTCGCAGCCACGACGTGATTATAGTGATCTTTTCTATTTCACCCTAGAGACCAACACGTTTAGTAGGCGAGGCAATCAAAAATAAACTACATTAGTCATATGTTTGCAGCCACGACGTGATTGGAATGTTCTTTTCAAAATTTAAGTCTGAGCCCTCCGCGATCAAAACATTCACTGTTTTGAATACGGATATGAAGTTATTTGTATTTATATATTTCTAACCGTTTGTTCTTGACAGCTTGCAGGGATTAAAGCAAAATAACGACAAATATTCCTCGGAGTTTATTTATTGTTATTTCTTTCTTTAATTCAGCTTTTATCTCGCTTTGTATTGTAATATTATTTATCGCACTTATGTAATTAGTGAAATGCTTAGAATAGGCAAACTTAGGATTTATTCATAGGTTAGTATAAGATTTGAAACCCGTCGCTAGCTTATTTTATTTGTAGGCTCGCAAACTTAGAAATCCTTCGCTAGTTTATTTATTTTAGGCTCGTCACGCTTATTCAAGATTTTTAAAAAAACAACTCTTGTCATCTTTATTTGCTTCAATTAAATTGTACAAATAAGTCCATCTTTTTATTATTATTTTTGCAACTTGTTGATTTTCGAAAGATTCGCTTCTTTGGCATTATAAAGAATTTATTGTCACAAATGCATGTTTTCTAAAAACTTTACATGTATCTTTCTTTATGTCATCCGAATACGTACTTGTATAAAATGCATCATATTTACTTGTATAAAATGCATCATATTTTGCAAACATCTTTTTATCTATCATATTTGTAAAACATGTATTTTCTAGCAATAATTAACCTGAGTTTTATCGGATAACCGCAAGTTAGCGGATCTTAAAGGATGCCTAACCCCTTCCCTTTAGGATAATAAAGAACCCTTACCTAGAATCTCACTAGTTTCGCAGACCTTAAAATTGGAGTTACATTGCAGCACTTAGTTTAATATTTAGGTGTCCTAATTCACCGTAAAAATAATTAGGTGGCGACTCCTCAACCCTTTTTACCCAGGAATCACCGGACACGTCCGCGCTCCGCTTTGACCCGAGCAGGTCAAAATAGGGCGCGACAACGATATAATATGCCCTTTAAATACTTGAGGAGCAAGCCAAAATTACAGGTTCCATATGGAATGTAAGGGTACAACTCTAAGTTCAGCTATTCCTAAGAACTTAAGAAAAACTTGAGCAATTACAAGGTGCGAGATATTTCTAAAAAATTGACCTAAGGTCGGGGTACCATCAGCTAAAGGTTAGGGAGAAGGATATTCTGAAGACGACCTTCAGAACAAGGTATGTGCACTTCGAGTTTCTGGTAATGTCATTTGGACTTACAAATGCACCTGCAGCATTTATGGATCTAATGAACAGCGTGTTCTGCCCATTCCTGGACATATTTGTGATAGTATTTATAGATGATATTCTGGTTCACTCTCACTTAGAAACAGAGCATGTGGATCACTTGCGAATAATACTACAAAAGCTCCGGGACCATAAGTTGTATGCAAAACTATCCAAATGTGAGTTTTGGCTGAAGTCAGTGGCTTTTCTTGGTCATATAGTATCAGACGAGGGTATAAGAGTTGACACTCTGAAGATTGAAGCGGTAAAGAATTGGCCAAGGCCTACGACTCCAACAAAGGTTCGCAATTTTTTGGGCTTAGCTGGCTATTATAGAAGGTTTGTAGTAGGATTTTCTACCATATCAGCACCACTAACGAAGTTAACACAAAAGGCTATAAAATTCCAATGGTCCGATACTTGTGAGTGAAGTTTCCAGGAGTTAAAAGATAGATTAACATCGGCACCAGTCCTTACTCTCCCAGAGTGTCCAGAAGGTTATGTTCTGTATGGTGATGCCTCGGGAGCCGGTTTAGGATGTATGCTAATGCAACATGGTAAAGTGATTGCCAATGCTTCAAGGCAATTGAGAAAACATGAAAAGAACTATCCAACACATGATTTAGAGTTGGCTGCGGTAGTCTATGCACTGAAGATTTGGCGGCACTATTTATATGGTGTTCATGTAGACATTTTTACGGACCACAAGAGTCTGCAATACCTATTCAAACAAAAAGAGCTGAATTTGAGACAAAGAAGATGGCTTGAATTTTTGAAGGATTATGATGTAAACATCTTATATCACCCTAGCAAAGCTAATGTCGTAGCAGACGTGCTCAATCGTAAGTCAATGGTCAATTCGATGCTAGTGCAAGTCAAAAGGAAGGAATTGGTAAGAGAGCTTCATCAGTTAGCTAGTTTGGGTGTCCGATTAGTGGATTCGGAGGATAGTGGGTTTGTGGTCCAAAATGTGTCAACATCATCCCTTAGATCAGAAAATTAAGGAACGTCAATGGGAAGACCCTAATTTGAAGAGGATAAGAGAGAGCATTCAACAGAAGAAGACCACGACCTTCGAGATCGACGAACAAGGAACTCTCAGGCACCAGGGTCGTTTATGTGTTCCAAATGTAACAGGATTGTGGGATAGAATTATGACGGAGATTCATTATTCATGGTACTCTATTCATCCAGGATCAACTAAAATGTATCATGATCTCAAGAGTATTTATTGGTGGAGTGACATGAAGAAGAGCGTAGCAGAGTTTGTAGCTCAATGCCTCAATTGTCAGCAGGTAAAAATAGAACACCAAAAGTTTGGTGGCTTGACTCAGAACATCGAGATTCCATTATGGAAATGGAAAATGATTAATATGGACTTCATTATGGGATTACCTCGTTCCTATCGGAAATTTGATTCTATTTGGGTAATTGTTGATAGACTGACCAAATCAGCTCATTTCTTGCCGATAAAAACTACCTACACTGCCGAAGATTACGAGAAGTTATATATTAAGGAGATTGTTCAACTTTATGGTGCGCCTATTTCTATTATATCTGACCGAGGTGCTCAGTTTACAACTAACTTCTAGAAATCATTTCAGAAAGGGTTAGGCACCTGAGTTAATTTGGGTACGACTTTCCATCCTCAAACAGACGGTCAAGCTGAGCGAACGATTCAGACGCTCGAGGACATGTTACGAGCTTATGTGTTGGACTTTAAGGGAAGTTGGGATGATCACTTACCCCTTATTGAGTTCGAGTACAATAACAGCTATCACGCCAGTATTAAAATGGCTCCATATGAGGCCTTGTACAGATGAAGATGTAGATCTCCTATTGGATGGTTCGAGGTAGGCGAATCAGAGTTATTTGGACCTGACTTGGTACACCAAGCCATAGAAAAGGTAAATCTTATCAAAGAACGATTGTTAATAGCTTAGAGTCGTCAGAAGTCATACGCAGATGTGCGACGGTGAGACTTAGAGTTTCAGGTAGACGACTGGGTATTTTTGAAGATTTTGCCGATGAATGGTGTAATGAGATTCGGGAAGAAAGGAAAGCTTAGTCCAAGGTATATTGGGCCATATCGCATAATTCGATGAATTGGCCAGGTAGCGTACAAATTGGACTTACCTTCAGAGTTGGAGTGTGTTCATCCAGTCTTCCATAATTCCATGTTGAGAGCATATGTTGGAGATCCTTCTCGGATCGTACCAATTGAGGATGTGCAGATTACAGAGGATCTGTCATATGAAAAAATTCATGTTGCTATCCTAGATCGACAAGTCCGCAAGCTGAAGACTAAGGAAGTAGCTTCTGTAAAAATTTTGTGGTGAAATAGGAACGTGGAAGAGATGACATGGGAAGCGGAAGAGGAAATGACGCGCAAATATCCACACCTATTCCAGACTAATGTCGAGATTTCAAGAGAAGCCTAAGGTAAATTTCAATTCCTGTCATGATGTTTAACGATTGTGTATTCGGGATACGTAACGAGGATTAGATATGTTACCCCAACATTAGAGGACGAATGTTTCTCAGGGGTGAAAGATGTAACATCCCGTACTTTCAGATTACAGTTTAAATCGCTAAGCATATATAAAATCGCTAGGCATGCGTAAATAGACCCGAGCGTTTGGAAAATTTAGGTTATAATTATTTATGATAATAAAGAGATTAGTATATAAAAGGATTAAACCCTGAAATAATTTTAGACGTAACAAGTATGACCGGAATAAATTTGGTGTGTGTACAAAGGAGTTGTGGACTAGTGTCATATTATAAATTATGACATTGAATATATGAAGGTCTTATGAGTTATTAAATTTAAGTGAATTGGGATCACATAATTCATTATGTGTGTGATTGATAAATTATATGGAGGCAAGTCACTTAATTAATTAAGTGACCGTGCATGTGGTGCAAGGTGGCGTGAAAGGGGGGAATTCCACCGCCAAGGTTTGGCTGAGTGGAGAGCACAATTATGAGGTTATTTAATCCTTTAAGACCCAAAGATATTCAATAATTGTTTTTGTTAACATTTCATCTAGTAGACATCTCATTGTAAAATTCATTAGAGAACCATTAATAAGTAATGTGAAGTTGAGGCAGCCCCAATTTCCATTCGAAGGCAGTGGAAAACCAATTCAGTTTTTGGGTTTGGAAAACGTACAAGTGCAGCAACAATATTTCCTTCCATGTTAGCGAAACGAAGGTATATTAAGGAAAATTATTTATTCATGTTATTGATTTCTGTGCTAAAAGCATGTCTAAATATGGTTCAAAGTCCTTATTGAGGCATACGGAAAATGTGTTGATATTCACAGTGTTAGCCAAAGGTGCAAGGATATTATGTCACTCGGGGTATTTTATTGTCATTCATGCATTTTCACTTGCATTGCATTCATATATTACCCTGGACCACTGGTGCTATGCACACTACTATATATGTAGGGGATATGGGGAAAGGGAAAGGCATTATATACGCACACCACCTGCAGCTGGTACAGACTATCACAAAAGAGCCCGAAGAGGCCAATATGATTTGATGATGTGATGTGATGCCTGTATGGCTTATTGGGACGGGTTGCACGATCCGCAACACTAACATATATTGGGATGGGTTGCACGATCCGCAACACTGACATATATATATATATACCGCACTTGCATCATGCATATATTAGTTAACCATTACATGGTATGATAGCCACAGAGGCTGTCATGGTAAGGAAATTGCCCGATGAGGCCAATGAATATGGACACTACACTATGCATAACATGTAGGCAAGTGTATTAGGGCCCTAAGAGGCAGTTACTGTCAATCAGTTGTTTATGTTTCAGTTATTGGTATATTCCTGTTATGCTAATATTTATGTCTGACATACCAAGTACATCAGTTGTACTGACGTCCCTTTTGTCGGGGGACGCTGCGTTTCATGCCTGCAGGTTCGCATAGGCAAGGTGACGACCCACGTGAAAAGGTTGCAGATTTCAGCGGCTTTTTGGAAGCACTCATCTCTTTCCGGAGTGTCGGTCTAATTTTGGTATGATACAGTTTTGCGTGTCTATATGGGTGTGGCGGGGTCTTGTCCCGACCTGCTGATGTTGTGTACTCTATTAGAGGCTTGTAGACAAGTGTAGTAGTCTTGTATGGCCTTGTCGGCCTCGGTATATGTATATATATAAGTTGGATTTCTGGGTTACTATTTCCACAATCCTTTTCGCCTTAGTCGGTAATTAGTTATGAATAGGTGTTGATGGTATAATTAGCGGTACCCGGCGGGTGGGGTCCGGGTATCCGTTGCGGCCCTCCGGTTTGGGTCGTGACATATATGAATATAATGTGAATGAAAATGCATGAATAATAATAACACATTTTTCTGAACTCATCGGATGACATAGCATTCTTGCCCTTTCGGCCAACATTGGAAATATTAACATGTTTTCCGTGTGCCTCAATAAGGACTTAGGAACATATTTGGACATTCTTTTAAACATAGGAGTCAATGACATGATCATTCCTAACTACTAAGAGTAGAGTAATTTATGGAACGACATTACGGTTATGGTTTGCACATAGAACATGCCAAGAGAAAGAAAGAGTCTTGCATACCTTGTTGTCGAATTTATCTAAGTTATACGGGTCCTTGTAAGATCTATGAATGATTATCTACATCATAGGAATGATTTAAATCATAACCGAATCAATATACTAGTAATAAATTCATTGAGGCATTCTAGCGAACACCTTGTACGCATAGAATCTATGTTTCTTCTATATGAAAACCAATGCATGTAGCAAAATAATCAGCCTTCTTAATCTTTCATCCTTAACTACTGTAGTACCTATAATAACCCAGCAATTTTACATACAACCTCCAATTCCATACAATTACAGGCATCCCCAACAATACCCAACCAATCAACTTTTTCTGATAATTACCTTAGAAACTAGTGGCAAGAATCATGCTCTATAATTGATATAAACTTGGGGAACAAGAATCATTACCAACTTTAAGCATAGTTACGAGCGTCGTGGGAAAACCTTTCGCCCAACCCATGTTCCGACAAGCAGAAACCAGACCCCAAAAATCGACTTCCAGAACTTCCTCAAAACTCTAGGTCTCGACTTAGGTTTCTGAGTTCTTAAGCTTGTTCAAGGCTTCAATTTCACTGGAATTAAGGCCCAAAACTCCATGAATTTTCCCCTTTTTGGTTGTATGAAAGCTTGTGGAAAATCCCCATTTTGGCCGAGAATTTCAGAGGGTTACCAATTGTGCTTCACTCCTTCAAATGGAAGTGTATCAATTCCTTCTCCAATGAGAGGTTTCTGAGAAGCTTAGAGATATGAAGGCAGTTTAATTAATGGAGAAAGGGGTGAAGGTTTGGGGATTTATGAAGCTGCACCGATCGTATATAAGGCTAAGTCATTTTAGTAGTGTGTTATGACATTTACACGTAGAGTCCACTATCTATTGTCCCCAATCATAATTAATTAATCCCTCAATTAATTAATTATACACACAATTAAATTTTTGATCCCAATTTACTTAAATCCCGACGACTTATAAAATCTTCTTATACTCAATGTCATAATTACTGTAATATGACACTAGTCCATAACCTCTTTGGGGATATACAATTATTATTATTAATCCCCATCGTCACACTTGTTAAATACAAATTTATTTCGGAATCACATTCTTTTATATACTAATTTCCTTATTAGCATATGTAGATATAACTTAAACTTCCCGGAGTCCGGGTCTACTTGCCTACATTTATGCGCTCAAACCATTACCCGGAAATACGGGGTGATACAAGGATAAATCATAACGTTTGTAACCATGATGATTAGACGGGTAACCCAAAAACACACAAGCAGTAGAGCAGTCTTGAAGTTTGTTTATTGTAGTAGAGGGGAAGAGAGGATAGCATAAATACCCAAACACTCGAAAAAGAGAAAGGGTCTTCGTGATAATGTATTTTGAGTGGAGATTGGTATGCGAATCCTTTGATAGGGAGTATGTTAAGAAAGTAAGTCGCCATTTGTAATGTATGATGCAAAAATGAAGGTGATAATGAAGCATGGGATAGTAATGTACAAACAATATTATTAATGGTGCAGATTTTTCTCTCGGCTTTCCCATTTTGTGATGACGTATGTGACATGAAAACCGAAATGATATACCATTAACCATACAAAATTCTCTAAATGGCCCATTATCAAATTCCCTCTCATTATCACATTAAATGTTCTTAATTTCCCATTCAAATTGAGTACAGATGAATACTCTAAATGATAGGAATGTGGAATAAACATGAGACTTTTTAGATAACGAAAATGTCTTCAAAAAAATTAGAATAATCATCCAAAAATAACACATAATAACGGTGGCCCAAAGAGCTCAAAACGGGAGATGTTCAAAGATCACTATGAATAATATCAAATGGCAACAAAGTACAACAATTTGAGGCAACAAAAGTTAATTTAACATGTTTTCCAAGCGGACAAGAAGGACAAACATCAGTACTATGAGCACTATTACACTCAATAAATTTATTGTTTTTAAGAGAGGAAAAAACAGACACTCCCGGATGACCCAAACGCGCATGCCATAAGGAATGTGCTTAAGCGACAAACGTTGACTGTGTGGCTTGTTTTGTGGTGATGGGATAGAGCTCTCCCCGACTATCACATCTCATTAGATGTATCTCCGTCCAGAAATCCTTCACAGAAAATAAAAAAGGATCAAATTCAACAGAGACCGAGTTATCAGTTGTAAATTTCCGAACAAACACCAAATTTTTAATTAATTGAGGAGCATGAAGGACATTTTTCAAGGCTAAAGGTGGGTTCGAAGCATACAAATTTGTGTGACCATAACCACGAATTGGAATTGAATTACCATTACCAACAATTATGCCATGATTTCTGCTCAAATTAAAATAAGACGAGAGATTACCTTCTGCGGATGTCATGTGAGAAGTAGCACTGGTGTCCATATACCAATTTGCATTCGGAGGATTAGGAACAGTCTAATCATCACAACCTCGATATTCGTGTGGGTTGGGGAGATTGCTGGGCCCGCAATAGCGAAGGCCTGCTGTGGCCGAGGATCAAGCAGGTTAGGCTGCTGCCAGGCCTGGTTCTACCGAGCCTGCTGATGCTATTTACCATTGGGCATGGCCCAATATTGAATGGGAAATGGGCAAGGTGAAATGGGCCACTGCTCACTGGCCCAAGGTTGCTGCCAGTATTGCTATGGCCTAGGCCCCTGCTGGTTGCCACCACGTCCGTCACTGCCGCCACCATGGCTACCACCATTTCCACCGCTGCGGTTTTTGCCACCATTTTTATGATTTTGACCCTTTTTTCCACCACAGTTGTTGCAGTTTTGGCTATAATTTTCAGAGAATGATTGAGGGTCATCGATGTCGCGTGATGTGGCCACCATCATGGTGGAATGTGTTCCGATTGTGTCCTTTTTAGCCAACCCTGCTTCTTCTAGGGTGAGAATGGAACATACTTAATAGAAAGGCGGGAGAGGGTTGCTTTGGTGAAGGAGAGTGCCAACCCCATTATACGCCTCGGAGAGCCCAACAAACATATGAAGAACGAGACAATCATTTGTGACCGACGCACCAACGTTCTTGAGTTGATCCGAAAACTCCTTGAGCTTTTGACAATAGGTAGAGGCATTCGGAAAATCCTCCATAGTTGTGGAAGAGAATTCTTACTCAAGGGTTACGGCACGAGAGTTTTTGTTATCTTGGAATATATCAAGCATCCTATTCTAAGATTCCATTGTCGTTAGACATGATTGAGGAACAAGAGGAGAATTTGGGTTTCAAAAAAAAATGAAGGGATGGCCGAGTCCAAGGGGGGGGGGGCGGAAGTTTGTGGCGAAGGAAAAAATTTGCCCTACACTGCTGATATCATGAAAGAGTATAATCCCTTGCTGATTTCATTAATGTAAATGATTTATATACATGATATACAATAGTCATCCTTGACTATAATTACGGAAATAAAATATACAGTTACCTAATACAAAATATTACTATCATAATTACAGATGTACAAGATCACTAATAATATTAGAAGAATATACGGGTATATTCTATCAGTTCCACCGTTTGTACTATCTCGTGATTTGAAGACTTCGTTGTTTTGTCTGACATTTTCCAAGTTCCAACTGTTTTCTTTCTCCCTTAACAGATATGAAGAAAACTTATTTGGAGTGTTGATAGTAAGCAACGACGTCCTATTGGTCCTACATTTCGGTGGTTACATGTTTGGAATTTGTTCATGTGTTGGGCTTTTATTTTTGTATACGTAGTCTTTTATTCCTATTTTGTGTTGGGCTTTAATTTTCGCCCCCTCAAGTAAAATAATTTTTTTGATTTTCGCCTGATAACTCATAAATTATGTCCTCACCCTTAAAGAACTTTTTCTCTTTAATTTTGAAAAGCAAAAATTAAGACCACCTTACTTGGAGGGTAAACCCTGTAGTCAAATGAACATTTCACCTATATTCTATGAGAAAAATACAAAACTAGTCATCTTCAGCTGAGGACATGACCTTAGATGAGAAGATTTGAAAGTCAAAAAATAAGATAAAAAGTTAGTATGTAATTGAGTAATGTCTCATTCTGTGTAGGAGAGGTAGGAGGCTAGCCTCGTCTTCTCCTTTCTTAGTAGTATTATCTACATATAGCATAGTTCCTTACTCTTCAGTGTGTATTATTATCTGTTGCTTCATCTGTTATGTATCTTGATATTTTGCTATCTTATATTTCTTACAATCTCGTACCGATTACGTTTCTTTTGAGCCCAGGGTCTATCGGAACAGTTTTTCTACCTCACAAAGGTAGAGGTAAGGTCTGCGTACGACATACCCTCCTCAGACCCCACTTATGGGAATACAGTCGATATGTTGTTATTTTCTTTTGCCAGATCATATTATTTTTTATTTTTTTTCATTACAATCTGATTCACTTCACATTTTTGGGTGCTCTTTTTTGTTTTTTATTCCTCATTTTTGTTTACCTTTTAAATTTTATTTATTTCTTTTTCTTTTCTTTTCATTTACATTTTTTCTTTATTTTCTTTTTCTTCTCCATAATCCAATTCCATTAAAAATAATCTCCTTTTATTTATTATTTTTTTCTATATAATAAAAAATATAATAAGTATCATTTCTTTACCTTTTTTAATTCAATTGATATAATAAACCTTTTATACTTAAATCAGTTATCAAAATAACTTACACATTATACCTTTTCTCTTTCATTTTTCTATTTTTCTTTTTAACTTTTTCTAAATCCATTTATTATTATTTCAAATCATATTTTATATAATTTAATTCTATTCACCTTTTGGACTACTTTCTTTTTATTTTTTCTCTATATCAATATATAAAAAATTTATTTTTTCCTAAATGAATTGTTAGAATATAATTTATTCTAACATATTGTACACCAAAATGACCAGTAGCAGTTGAAGTATATTGTTGCAATATGTTATTGTAGAGTTATATATTATTATAAATATACTATGATACTCACATAGTATATATCATATACCGAAAGAGTATCATAGAGGTTGATTTTTTCTAGGAACCCAGTTTCAAAATCAAAACTTGGGTGGTATTTTATTAATATGTGAAAAATTAGTACATGAAGGTGAGGGCATAAACCTTTCCCTCGTGCAATATGAAAACTGGACATATCCAAATTTATATATGCCGACTAATGCCATATTATCAAGATCCTACTATTATTAGCATTTGCTTTTATCCCACATTGAAAAAATACATTTGTATCTCATGTAATAGACACTATATAAAGGGCTTTACTTGCTTTTCTTTTACTTGCACTTTTAGCTCTCAAGAATAGTATTATTTTATTATCTTGTTATTGCTTTGTAAGAATTCATGTTATGAATAAAAGACTTTCATGAATTCTATCATGGTATCAGAGCCAAGAGCACAAGTTAATATTTTTAGCTCGATCGCGGATCCAACTTCGCGGTGAGTTAGTTGGGGGTTCGCATGCAGCACGCCCCTGGTATCAGTTAAATTTATTTTTTTTGGCTTGTTTTGGAAGCTAGTGCTCGTTTTGGCTGCTCGTGCTCGTTCTGATCTTGGCTTCCACATCTGGGTTCCGTCTTTTTGGCTTCCGCATCTGATTGGTGAGATCTGCCCTTTTTTTTTGCTTGTTATTTGGAATTGCTGCTTGTTATTTGGGATTGTTGCTTGTTATTTGGGATTTTTCTGTTTAAAATTCATAATGGCCGGAGGTGATGATTCTTTGCAAACTATTGGTGTTCGGTTAGATGGAAAAAATTATTCCTATTGGAGCTATGTCATGGTAAATTTTCTGAAGGGAAAGGGGCTTTGGGATTATATGTCTGGAAAAACCAAATGCACTAAATTTGGAGATGAAAATTTTGATGAATTATTTAGGACTTGGGAGACCAATAATGCAAAGATTATTACTTGGATTAATAACTCTGTTGAACAAAGAATTGGTGTTCAATTGGCTAAGTTCAAAACTGCTAAAGAGATTTGAGATTATTTGTCAAGATTGTTTGTGCAGAATAATTTTGCTGTTAAATATCAGTTACAATATGAAATTCGTGCACTAGTACAAAATGACTTGGGCATTCAAGATTATTTCTGTGCAATGACCACTTTGTGGGATCAGTTAGCTATGACAGAATCTATTGAATTGCAAGCATGCGATGCTTATATTAAATGCAGAGATGAAGATCGTCTTGTTCAGCTATTGATGGGTCTTCGGTCAGAATTTGAGAATTGTCGTTCAGGCTTGTTGCACCGCAAACCCTTACCATCTGTTGAAGATGTGGTAAATGAACTTATGGCTGAAGAAACATGTTTGAAGACTCTAAAAGGGGTACATAAGGCTTCTACTTTTGTACTGGCAGCTCCTTCGTCTGCACCGGTCCTTGCAGCCCCTACACACCAGTATAGAACATCTATCATAGGTAATTGTAATTATTGCAAGAAACCGGGACACTGGAAGAATCAATGTCCTGAGCTACGGAAGACGTCAGGTTCTAAGCCTCCACATTCGGGACAAGGACAGAAGCCTTCTCAACAGAAGCCATATTCTGGGGGTCAATTCCAGAACTTGTATCCACCGACTCAGGCTGCCTTTGTGCCCTCTCTTGATCACCCAGCTTCAGGAGCCTCTGTGAGTCACAGTACTGATTCTGTAGCTGACCAATTTCAGAAGTTCCTCGCCTTCCAACAGTTTCAACAGAATTCTCAGTCTTATGCTCTTTCTGTTCCTTCCGGCTCATCACCATCTATTGGTTCAGGTATTATTTCGCCTTCTTGGATCTTAGACTCTGGAGCTAGAAATCATATGTCTCCTGATTCTTCCGTCTTTGTATCTATGTCTTCTGATTCCCCTTCAACTTCTGTTGTGACTGATGATGGCACACCTATGCCATTGACAGGCATTGGCACCATTCATACATCCACTATATCATTACCTGATGTTTATTGCATTCCAAAATTACATATAAATCTTGCTTCTGCTGGTCAAATATGTGACTCTGGATATTTTATTGCACTCTTCCCTAATTCTTGTTATGTGCAGGATCTAAAATCCAAGAGAATGATTGGGACAGGGCGTAGAAAGGGGAGAGGTCTATATGTTTTGGATGAGCTGCATCTTCCTACTCATGCAGCAACTATGCCTGTTAATCTGTCTTCTTTTCATTTAACACATTCCTCTTCGAAGTTTTATTTGTGGTACTCTAGACTTGGTCATGTATCCGGTTCTCGCCTGCATTTTATGTGTAATACTGGTGTTCTTGGTGATTTACAATCCGATGATATTTCTGATTGTAGTGGATGTAAACTTAGAAAATTTTCTGCTTTGCCTTTTAATCTTAGTACTTCTACTTCTTCTGCACCATTTGATCTAGTTCATTCAGATGTTTGGGGGCTAGCACCTATCCCTACTAAGGGTGGCTCCAGATATTATATTTCCTTTATTGATGATTATACTCATCATTGTTGGGTTTATTTGTTGAAAAGACGCTCTAATTTTGTTCATACTTATGTTGAGTTTCAATCCTATGTGAAAACTCAACATTCTGCCATTATTAAATGTTTTCGGGCTGATTTAGGAGGTGAATATACTAGTGGGGATCTTTCTGGTATTTTCAAAGCTGATGGTACAATACATCAGTCTTCTTGTACTGATACACCACAACAAAATGGGGTAGCCGAGAGAAAACATAGGCATATTGTTGAGACAGCTAGATCCATGCTTTTGTCCGCTAGTGTACCTGGTGAATTTTGGGGAGAAGCTATCCTTACTTCAGTTTATCTTATTAATAGGATCCCTACCTCTCATAATTCTGGGATTTCTCCGTATGCTAGACTATTTGGTCACACCCCACTATATTCCCATTTGAGAGTTTTTGGTTCTACATGTTTTGTTCTACGTCCACATGCAGAGCGTACTAAGTTATCTTCTCGTGTCGCCATTTGTGTTTTTCTTGGATATGGGGCTGGGCAGAAAGGTTATCGTTGTTATGATCCAGTTTCTGGAAAATTGTATGTGTCTCGTAATGTTTCCTTAATTGAGCATGTTCCTTTCTTTTCCATCCCACCTACCTCACATGGCATGACAAAATCTGACCTTATTGATATTGATCCCTTTGATGCTGATTGTCTATCTGATTCTACATCTATATCATCTGTTCCTTCTCAGTCTTCTGGCAGGTCCCATGATATTGATACTCAGCCCCCTCCTACGCCTATTTCAGAACCTCTTGTGGTTGCAGATCTAGATCCACCTCGCTATCCTAAACGCACTCTGCGATCTACTCAGGTATCCGGTTTTGATTATTCTTGCTATGCTCTATCATTCGCTTCCTTTCTAGTTTCTATTAATTCTCTCTGTGAGCCTACATCCTACTCTGAGGCAGCTCGTGATCCTCTTTGGCAAGAGGCTATGAATGATGACCTGGCTGGTTTGAACAAAACTGGTACTTGGGATTTGGTTTTCCTACCGACTGGTAAGAAAACTATTGATTCTCGATGGGTGTACAAGATTAAGACAAAGTCTGATGGTTCTATTGAGCGATATAAAGCTCGTTTGGTTGCAAAGGGTTTTGCTCAAGAATATGGTATGGATTATGAAGAGACTTTTGCACCTGTTGCAAAGATGACATCTGTCCGGGTTCTTATTATAGTGGCCTCTGTTCGTCATTGGCATATTTCACAAATGGATGTTAAAAATGTTTTTTTAAATGGGGATCTTCAAGAAGAAGTCTACATGGTCCCTCCACCTGGTGTTTCACATAGTCCAGGACAAGTGTGCAGGCTTAAGAAAGCTTTGTATGGTCTCAAACAAGCTCCAAGAGCTTGGTTCGACAAGTTCTCCACTGTAGTATCATCTCTTAGGTTTATTTCCAGCTTTCATGATTCGGCGTTATTTGTTAAATCATCCCCTGCAGGTTGTATTTTGCTTTTGTTGTATGTTGATGACATGATCATTACAGGTGATGATATTGATGGTATTGCAAACCTAAAATCTACTTTATCTCTCCGTTTTGAGATGAAAGATTTAGGTCATCTACGTTACTTTTTAGGCATTGAGGTAGCTTATTCTGAGAAGGGATATCTTCTCTCTCAGTCTAAGTACACTGCAGATATTCTTGAGCGGGCCCGTCTCACAGATACTCGTATAGTTGACTCTCCTCTTGAGGTTAATGTTCGATATACACCTACTGACGGGGATCCTCTTCCTGATCCCACTTTATATCGTTCAGTTGTAGGGAGTCTGGTGTACCTCACCATTACTCGCCCTGACATTGCATATGCTGTTCACATTGTCAGTCAGTTTGTTTTCTCTCCTACATCTGTACATTGGGCTGCAGTTATGCGTATTCTTCGCTATCTTCGAGGAACGATTTATCAGAGTCTCTTGTTTCCATCGACCTCATCCTTGGAGCTTCGTGCATTTTCTGATGCAGATTGGGTTGGTGACCTAACTAATCGGAAATCAACTACTGGTTATTGTGTATTTTTAGGAGATTCACTCATCTCATGGAAAAGTAAGAAACAAGATGTGGTTTCTCGCTCTTCAACTGAGGCAGAATATCGTGCTATGGCTTCTACTACGTGTGAGATTGTATGGTTACGTTGGTTATTGGTTGATATGGGTGTCTGTCTTTCTTCACCAACACCGATATATTATGATAATAAGAGTTCTATTCAGATTGCGCACAACACAGTCTTTCATGAACGTACCAAGCATATTCAGATTGATTGTCATATTATTCGATATCATCTTCAGCAACGCACTCTATCCTTGCCATTTGTCTCATCTTTAATGCAACTTGCAGATTTCTTCACAAAGGCGCATACCTTAAAGCGTCACCGGTTCTTTCTTGGCAAACTCTCGATGCTTCTGTCTACACCATCGCGAGTTTGAGAGGAGATATTAGCATTTGCTTTTGTCCCACATTGAAAAAACACATTTGTATCTCATGTAATAGACCCTATATAAATGGCTTTACTTGCTTTTCTTTTACTTGCAATTTTAGCTCTCAAGAATAGTATTATTTTATTATCTTGTTATTGCTTTGTAAGAATTTATGTTATGAATAAAAGACTTTCATGAATTCTATCAACTATGACTAAATGATGCATGTCCTAGGGGTGGGATGGTTCTTCGTAGCAACTGGGGAATATATTATGTGATGCATGAGTACTTGAGTGCAAATTGCATCTAACACTTACTTTTAATCAGTGTTAAATGACATTTTCATTACAATATCTCTAATACAAACTAAACTACTCTATAACTAATATGTCAAGGAGGATCAAAGTAGAAAAAAATTATTGCCTTGTGGTCTATCCCTGATATTTGGGAGTCGCCACTTGTCAATGTTGAGAATACCTGTTACTGATCTGGGAAACCATTGGAAGTCATTGTAGGAGATTGTATCATTGTGTGTATGACTTATTTGTGTTGGTTTCTTGTGTCAGTTTAATTGTTGCTCGGTTGGCCTCTCTTAGACAGCGTCTGATTTGAATCTGATTCTACATCATCAGTTTCTGAATCCAAGTGACTATTTAAGATATATTCCAAGGAGCTTTTATTTTTCCATGAATAGCTTAGACCAGTAGCATGTAATTTGCTTCTATAATGATCTGCCTCCGGCCTTTGCTAATGCACAATTCCATTTCATGTTCTGGAACTTCTCTCTCTCCTCTCTCTAACTTACCTCCCCCAACGGTAACATCACCAACCCCCACCCCATCCACCCCATTCCCGACGGTAAAACTCTATCAGGGCCGCTCTGACCACTCACCGGCGGCGACGGTAAGACCCTAACAGCACCGCTCCGACAACCCACCGGCGGAGACGAAAAAATGTTTTTTTTTTACAAAATTTCATTTGTTTTTTGTTCTTTTGTTCTTTTTCTTGTTCTTGTTATTGTGTTCTTTTCTCCTAGATCTACGCAAGTACTTGATTTTTTGGTGAAAACGCAAGTGGACAGTACTTCTGGTGTTGGTCAACAATACCGGTGAACAATACCAGTTAACAGTAATTTTCACCGGTAAACAGGTTCGATTCAACTGGAGTTGGTACCTCCGGTTTCCCGTATTCATTGTTTGTCTTTAACCTTGTTGTTAAATTTTGCCGCTTTTTATCTTTAGTTATAGCATTCTTGACGTAGTGATTTTACTTTCCTCTAGATTCTTGTTAACTTGTGCTTGCACTTTGATCCCTTCCTATTTTAGGGAAAATATTTGAGTAGTTTATTATTTTATATTTTCTTTAGTGGCTTTGGTAACTGATGGTACACTAGGGTCATGCTCTCGGTCGGGGACGGGGGCGAGAGTTAGGGGGTAAGGGAGATGCTAGGCTGAGAATAGGGTCTTGGAACATTGAGACTTTAACGGAGAAGTCCATAGAGCTAGTTACGATTCTTAAAAAGAGGAGGATTAATATAGCATGTGTCCAGGAGACCAAATGGGTAGGACCTAAGGCTAAGGATGTAGACGGGTATAAATTATGGTTCTTGGGTAGGTCAAAGTATATGAATGGGGTAGGTATTTTGGTAGACAGCGGGCTAAGAAATCAGGTGGTAGAGGTGAGGAGGGTCAATGAAAGGATGATGACGATTAAGTTGTTAGTTGGAGGGTTCACTATGAAAATTATTAGTGCTTATGTGCCATATGAGGGCTTGGATAAGGAGGATAAGAGATACTTTTGGGAGGATTTAGACTAAGTGGTGGGAGGTATACCACCCACTGAGAAGTTATTTGTAGGAGAGGATTTTAATGGACATATCGGGTCACTTTCGTGGGTTATGACGACATGCATGGAGGCTTTGGACTCGGGGAAATGAACGGGGGAGGCGTCTCACATTTGGAGTTCACTAGAGCTTGCGGTATGGTGATATCCAATTCGAGGTTCCTGAAGAAGGAGGAACACTTGGTAACATTCCGTAGTTTTGTGGCTAAGACTCAGATAGACTTTTTGCTCCTTAGGAAGGTTGACAAGGTATTTTTGAAGGCTGCGAGGTTATTCCGAAGGAGGATCTTACAACCCGACATAAGCTTTTAGCGATGGATTTGGAGATCAAGATGGAGAAGAAGAAGAGGGTTGTGGATGACATGTTAAGAATCAAATGGGGGAGTTTGACCATGGCTAGTGCAAAAGGATATGGGGGAGAGGTTGATGACCAAGAGGGCTTGGGAGAGTAGTGGGGATGTGACCGGTATGTGGGACAGGACAGTGAGTTGCATTCGGAAGGTAGCTAAAGAAGTGCTAGGGGCCTTGCTGAGTAACCGTGGTGGGCATTGATGGGACTGGTGGTGGAATGATAAAATTCAAGAGAAGGTGGAAGTGAAAAAAATAGCGTATGTGAAATTGGTAGAAAGCAAGGATGAGGTGCATAAGTGGACGAATAAGGAACTATATAATATGGCGAGGGAGGAAGCAAAGCTAGCGGTTACGACGGCAAAAATAACGGCTTTTGAACGCCTGTATGTGGAATTAGAGGAGAAATGTGGGGATAAGAAGTTGTACAGACTAGCCAAGGCAAGAAAGAGGAGGGCCCATGACATAGGTCACGTGAGGTGCATCAAGAACGAGGACGATAAAGTACTGGTAGAGGAAGCGCATATTAGGCGGAGGTGACAGTCTTAATTCCATAAACTCTTGAACAAAAAAGGAGATTGAGACATTGTGGTAGGAGATCTGGAGTATTTTGATAGGTACCAGGATTTTGGGTATTGTAGAAGCATTAAGGTTGAGGAGGTTAAAGGTGTTGTTTGCAGGATGCGTAGGGGATGAGCGACCGGGCCTAATGAGATCCCAGTTGAATTTTTGAATATCATAGGCAGGGGAGGTTTAGAGTGGCTGACTGAGTTATTTAACGTCATTTTTAAGATGACAGGAATTCCTGAAGAATGGATGTGGAGTACAATGATTTCCTTGTACAAAAACTGTAACACCCCGTATTTTTAAGCGATGTTTTGAGCATCTAGATATATGCAAATAAAGAGCTTAGTATATATAAGAATGCGGTCCCGAAATAATTTAGGACTTAATAAGTGTAACAGCGGGAATTGAAAATAATATTTTATATGTGCCAAAAGGGGATATGGACTAGTGTTATGTCACATGATCACGGTAATGACTATACCAAGTGTGTTAAAATAATTACTATTTAAGTGAATTGTGGACAAGTAATTAATTATGGTATTATTGGATGAAGGAATACATATTATATTAATAATAACATTTCCATGTGACAAGTGGCAATTATGGTGAGTGACTAAGCGTGGATGTGGGTTGATGTCCTTTAAGTTAAGAAATGCTTTCAGGGAACATAATGATTATTAGGTGGACCTCACTTTCCACTAAATGCTGTAATCTTTGCTTTACTTTGGTGTGAGGTATATACATATATAAATCTATGTATGCAGCAACGTTCTAGTTATATACACAAGATATAAATTTCATCTCACATTAGTTTAGAGAATCTTGAAAAGATGGTAGCAACTATTTCTAATTTGGAGTATCCATTTTGAAGAAATAGTTCTTAGCTTTGGAGTCTAATTTCTCTCGGCCAAGCACATATTTTTGGAGATAGTATTTCAACAAGAATTTTGAGTAGTCAATAGTGAAAATTATGGTTTTCCTCCACTTATTGAGATTAACTTGTAAATTAGATTGATTCTGTCATCATCGTGGAAGGGTCGGTTCAAGGTATGATAAGGCAAATCCTTCTTTCTTTTGGCATGTTCTAAGTACGAAACATAAACGTAATATTGTCTCATAAATGATTCTACTCTTAGTAGTTAAGGAGGTTCATGTTATTTATTCCCATGTTCAAAGCATGTCTAAATACATTCCTAAATTCATATTAAGGTATATGGAAAAAATGTTAGTATTCATAATGTTAATCGAAGGTGAAGCAATATTACGTCACTCCGATAAACTCATGATGTTTTATTATCGTTCATGCATTTTATTCATGTATTACCCTAGACCCACATGTGTTATATACACTAATATATGGTATGCATTATATATATGTAGGAGATGGGAAAAAGGGATATGACGTTATATCCGCACACCACCTGATCAGATGGTATATGAGGATGATTATGCCCATAGAGGCCGAAATGATATGATGGGAGACGACATTATATATGCATATATTTATGTATGACCACATTGTGCATGACACTTAGACATATTATGTCCCTCGGAGGCATTCACTACTGGTTGGCTGTTTCTTGTCTCAGTTTACTTTTATATCCATGTCATGCTATTTTTCATGCCTGACATACTCGGTACATCAGTCGTACTGACGTCTCTTTTATCAAGGGGCGCTGCGTTTCATGCCCGCAGGCTCACGTAGGCAAGGCGACGATCCGCATTACTAGGTTGCTGACTCAGCGGACATTGGAGCACTCCCCTTGTTTCAGTGTGTCGATCTAATCTCGGTACGGTATTTTTTTTGCATGTACATATGGGTATTGCGGGGCCCTGTACAAACCTTATGATATTGAGTACTCTTTAGAGGCTTGTAGACAATGTCTTGTGTATAGCAGTAAGGTATGACCTCGTCGGCCTTGGTGTGTATTTATGCATGGGGTGAGTCTTTTTGTTTGTAAGATTTTACGTAGCTTCTTTCCAGTTTATCGTTCCTATGTGTCAGCAGGGAACTTTGTGACGCCCCTTGGGGCCATAATTAATTATGGTTAGATGTTACATATATGACTAGTGGTACTCGACAACTAAGGTCCAGACGCCCGTCATGGCCCTCCGATTTGGGTCATGAGAACCTTGGTATCAGAGCAATGTCTGTCCTAGAGAGTCTACAAGCCGTGTCTAGTAGAGTCCTGTTTATGGGTATGTTTAGCACCATACTTATAAGCAGGAGGCTACTTGACATTTAGGGATTGATTTCTATTCTTTCATCTCATAGATCGTGCAGTAGAGCTGAGTTATAAGAATTCCACTTCTAATCTGTCTCGTGTTTATGATTCCATCAATGCCTACAACAAGGAGGAAGTTCAAGAGTATGAGGGTGTTGGATATGATAAAATCCCTAGGGAGGTTCTATGGAGATGTTTGAAGGTTACAGGTGTACATATGACGTACACTAGGGCGATCAGGGATATGTATGATGGAGCCAAGACTAGGGTACAGACTATAGGAGGAGACTCAGAGAACTTCCCAGTGATGATGGAGATGCACCAAGGATCAACTCTTAGCCCATTCCTATTTTCCTTGGTGATGGACGGACTGACGTGACAAATCCAAGGGGAGGTACCATGGTGTATGTTATTCGCATATGTCATAGTCTTAATTGATGAGACTCGCAGCGGAGTAAATGCCTAGATGGAGGTTTGGAGACAGACTCTGGAGTCTAAAGGGTTCAGATTGAGTAGGACCAATACAGAATATTTGGAGTGCAAGTTCAGCAATGGGAGCGACCCTGATAAAGGTTGGAGGTGAGACTTGGTACTCAGGTCATTCCAAGGAAATGAAACTTCAAGTACCTAGGGTCTATCATCCAAGGGAATGAAGAGATAGATGATGATGTCACACGTCGATTGGGTAAGGGTAGATGAAATGGAGGCTCGCATCTGGAGTTTTGTGAGACAAAAAAGTTCCACCAAAACTTAAAGGTAAGTTCTATAGGGTGGTGGTTAGACCAACTATGTTGTATGGGCAGAGTGTTGGCCAGTCAAGACTTCTCATATACAAAAGATGAAAGTTGCGGAGATGAGGATGCTGAGATGGATGTGTGTGCATACAAGGAGAGATAGGATTAGAAATGATGATATTCAGGATAAAGTGAGAGTGGCTTCGGTGGAGGATAAGATGCGGAAAGCGAGGTTGAGATGGTTCGGGCATGTGCAGAGGAGAGACACAGATGCCCTAGTGCGGAGGTGTGATAGGTTGTCTATGGACGGGTTTAGGATGGGTAGAGGTAGTCCGAAGAAGTATTGGGGAGAGGTGATTAGACAAGATATGACGCAGGTGCAACTTACTGAGGACATGACCTTGGATAGGGGGTTGTGGAGGACACATATTAGGGTAGAAGAGTAGTAGGTAGTCGAGCATAGTCCTACTTATGCTTACAAAATGATAGTTATAGTATTATTACTGTAGGTTCGATTAGCTTATCACACTTATAGGCACAGTATTGCTTTATAGTCCCCTGAAGATTGATTTTTGCTGCTATGTGTTCTTTAGTGTACTTTGTTTATCTTATTTAGCTGTGTCAGCTACTTCTTCCTTTTGTTAGAATGCGCTACCATGGCGTATTCAATTTTGTTATCAGCATGTTCATATTGCTTTAATTTCTTGTCTGAGTCTGACCGCTTCTCTTGCTTTGCTTTGCTTGTGATTATGCTTTGTCTTGAGCCGAGGGTCTCCCGGCTCTACCTACCAAGGTAGAGGTAAGGTCTGCGTACGCTCTACCCTTCCCACCCCACGTTGTGGGATTCCACCGGGTATGTTATTGTTATTGTTGTAGAGCATTTGCTTCAGCCCAAATACTAGGACGCTTTCCCAAGTTGATGTTGTAAACATATATAAGTTTGCCTTTATCAAATCTGAACAGTCCACTTCCCACACAATGATCTCCCCTACAACTACCATCACTGTTGTGTTTAATGAATCTGGGAGGTGATGGATACCATTTGACTATTTTGATGCTCCTCCTTATAAAATTGCAACTCACTTTGCTGCAGAATTTGTGCCAATCACTTTCATGTTTTGGTAGAGGAAATTGTGCTTTGATGATCTGAAAATTTTGTGAAGTTACATTCTTCATTGAATAAGAACTACTGAACTTGATGAAGCGGAATATGATATTGCATCTTGCTTTCGAGATTTTTGAAACTCCCTAATTTGTCATCTGTAGATAGTCTATTTTATAGCTCCCTAGAAATAAAAATTCACTTTGATGGAGCACTTATTGTTCCAGGTTCTTTTGTCATGCCAATCGCCTTATGCTCTTTTTCTAAATAGGTTTTAAGTAGAAGATATTGTAGAAAATTCTAAAAATAATATAATGGTGTAGCTTTGTGCAAGACAAATTTAATAAACAAAATAAAGAGAGAAATCATGAAATAAAAAATTCAATGAAAAACACGGAACGAATAGACAAGACACTTCCAGGAAACTATCTTTAAGCTAGTAATTTCTCCATACCGTGCAAGTAGCTAACGAAAAAAGCCCCTCCCCAGAATACAATGTCTACTTTATAATTTCTTATAACAAAAACTCAACCCAATAAAAAAGGAGGATTTGGAGAAGACAACAAGAGAATAAAGGAATATGTTAAGTTGAAAGATAACAACAATTAAATAGAGTTATCTAACATCTTAAAGGTTACTTCCAAAGTGCCTTTTAATAGGAAAAACTAAAGTCACCCAACAGGTGCTTTGTTCTCGGTTTAAAAATAATAAGGAATGGTTAGATTATGAATCATGAACCAACACAACAATTGGTTTCCAACCGAGGTAACGGTACAGACAAATTCAAATTAGTATTCAGTCTTTTTTTATTTATTTAATTATTATTATTAAATAATATATATATATATATATATATATATATATATATATATATATATATATATATATATATATATATATATATAACAATCTCTCACTTATTATTTAATAATAATATATTGACTCTCAAACGCACGAAGAATGTTATTGGATATTTGTATAACACATAACTAAAGGTAGTTAACCAGCCTTGAACCTTTAGCTTGAATATAAATATAAAATCCATATTCGTATTATACATGAGTTCTTCTTCTGCAATGGCGGTGCTGATTGATATGGGCCTAGCGCATAATCCTGTTCAACAAGTTCTATAGGATTCACCACTAAAATTCACAGAAAGCAGCATCTCACTTTCTTACTTGCATAGGCAGTCTCATCAATAGTGTCCACAACCACTCTATCACTCCACTTTATAAGTTCGAGATTGTTAAGAACATAGTTCAGCCTTCTCGTTGTGTGAAAAATCAGTGCATATAGTCAAGCATGTTGTATGTATCTTCTATTGAATATTAGTAAAGTAATACGAAAAGTAAATAAATATTACAAGTGTTCGAAAGGATAAACAAACAAGCCAATATTCAGAACTGCCGCAAGGTTGTTGAGTCTTGAATCTTGATAACCTAAAATCAAGAAACACTAAATCTGGATTGTTACAACTGTGGCTGAGTCGAGAGATGGTTTTCTGTCTTTAAGACAAGATTGCCCCGTATATATGCTTTTATGTTAACGGGCAATATTCTCCCAAGATAAAACAACAACTAATCAACATTACAAAGCAAATAGGTTGATTCTGACGAAGAAAACAAACGCGAAATGACTTGCTGAAGAATAGAAAAGGAAGAAAGAGTTTTCTGTTTTTGTCCCAACGTTTCTGCTCACGTTTTGGACTTTCTGTTTCTCTTTTGTTTTGTCTCTGTGTCTATGTTGTCTCATTTTTCTGTCTCATATTCTGTGTGTTTGTGTGTAACACAATTGAGCCAAAAAGCTCCAATATATAGCATAAGGGAGGGACTCCTCAACTGCCAAAACATGACTGTTAATAAACATTAGTGAGGGCTGTTAATGGTAGGTTTATGGCCATTAGTGAGTGCTGTTAATGGCAGGTTTATGTCCATTAAAGGAGGGACTGTTTATGGAGGAGTTAACAACCAAGTAATGGCTGGTTAATGCTCCAAGAATCAGCCCAAACGGTAGGCAGAAACTTTCTGCCTTCCGTCGTTGCCAAATTCATCTTTCCAGAAACTCCAGAGACCAAACTGTAAATATTAAATAATTTGGGGTCCAAAGAGATAATATCAGAAGAAGCCCAAGTTCCAAGACCCAATACCCACGACCCGTGACCCGTGACCCGAGCGGGTGGCGGCAGCGCGCGTGTGGGCTTAGCCTTGAACCCAAGCACATCAGGTCCTCCCTCCTTTAAACACATAGGTTACCCCTTGGAGTCCTAAACCCTTAGCCAATTTTGAGACTTATAAAGAGAGCAATTCTTCCTTTCCCACCAATGTGGTAGATTTGTCCCACACCATATTTCCATGCCTCAAACACCTTACTTCGTGGACTATTATCTCTTTCATTTCTCAACAAAATTTGATGATTCTTTGCCCTACAGTCATCTACTCACTTAGTAGATTATGCACGTATGAAGAGACTAAGCCTCCAACATACGGAACCCTAGTGTTTAATTCATTAAATATGGGTGGACGCACCTCCCCACCAAAGGCAAATTTCCAACAATCCCATCTTGAATGAGATTTTGGCGCACACACATGGTGCCTACTTTCAGCAATCTTTCGGTGAAAAGATATTGCATCAGGAGAGGTAGCTTACTGTGCGGTGAATACCATCGGAATTACTTACTGTGCGGTGAACGTGATGTCTTGAACCGTCAGTGTTTAGTGTAAGGCAAGACAATAATACCAACACAATAACTCTCCTTATTCATTTTCTTCTTATTGTTCTATCTGTTGTGGTCCTGAACACACTTGGATTCTTAAGTGCGTTCATTTGAGGCGGCCTGTGCTCTCACTTAAATAAGTGATCTCCTACAAGGTATCCTGCTATACCCCACTTCACAAGTGTTAGGAATCATTAAAAGTTTTCCCAACCTTAACCTCAACCGTTGAGGATTGTTAAAGGTTTGGAAGCTTAACCTTTACCCACCATGCATGTAGCACTTTAATGTCTATCGCGGGAACAACTTTGGATTCATGTTTCCCTACAAAAATCATCATCTGAAGTGCTCTTGCTTCCACCGAAGCGCTCAACTGAACCTTTTGCAGCTTAGTTTTCAATTGAACCAAATTCTTGGGATCTCCAGTCAGTATGGTTGGGTTACCACCGCAAAGGTTTGTATTGTTTGGGTTTTAAGACCATTCCCCTAGACAAGCAGAATACTTGATCTCCTGGTAGTCCTTTAGTTAAAAAGGGTTCGATATATCCTTTGATTAGTAATAAAGGAAGTGACACCCGTGATGATCAACTGCCATACGGTCTTATGTCTCCGACAGATCCTGACAAATATGTCAAGACGCTGTCATCCGTGTCCTTCCTGAAGCCGACCGGCTAGCCACAGTGTATAACTGCTGAAGGCACATGTTTCTCCCAATAAGGAACGTCCTCTAAGGAGTCGTGAAGTTACTCAACTTCTTTCATGCTTTGTATAAAGTGATAAACTCTGATTCCATCATGAATCGGCCGATGCAAGTTTTCTTAGAGGATTTTCCAAGACCCACCATACACATTTACTTGTGATTTTGGTGTTCTTCATATCTGATGTCCAGTTTGCATCACTGTGTTCTCCCAGAACCGCTGGACATCCAGAATACCATAATCCATAGATAAGCGAATATTTCAGATATCGTCATATCCGATTTAACGCCTTCTATCGATCATTTTTAGAATCACAAGTGAACCTTAGTTCAATTGATCTGCTTTGTAGGCCGATACTAGGTCGGTTGTAGTGTGTACAATACATTGAATTACATATGACCTGCGCATATCGTCCCTTATTTATGGGTGCACCATAATTCCAATCAGTTCTATGATTCATCTCCAATAGTGGCTTCAACGAGACTGTCAATTATCTTACAACTGAGTTTGGAGTTAGACCAGTCCGTTAGATGTCTTAGAAATTCAATTCCTAAGATGTCATCTGTGATACCCGTAACTTTTGTTTCAATATAACTTCCACTTTCAGACTGTTGATTTTCCAACTATTGGCTTTCTAACTTCACAGTCAATATTTCTGTGGTCAGATTCATTGTTTCTGTTTTATCTGAAACTTTCAGGACCAAAATGTAAATATTTCAGGGACCAAAATGAAAGTTCAGGAAGAAGCCCAACAATCCAGCAAACCAACTCTGATCTTCCCCTTCCAACTCTTCGGTTAGAAAGGTTGTTTCAATATCCATACCACGCAAGACTGCAATGGCCCTGGATGTTAAGATATTCACAGAGAAGCACATGTACAAGTAGTCGAGGCCTTATACTCGTCAGTACATCCATCTACTTTGTACTCACTTTTGAGTATCCTTTTTCACAACCCAAAGGTTATTTTCCCGGAGGAAGATCAACCATTACACAAGTATGGTTCTATATGATGAAATCTATTTCTCTGTTTATAGCTTCTTTCCAAAGCAGCGCTTCTGGAGATGACAATTATTTGTTAATTGTCCATGGTTCATTCTCAACCATACAAGCTAGAAGGCTTGGAACAAGTCTTTGTCCCCTCTTTGCTCCGACTCGGTTCAACTTCTAGAATCCCTGAGTTTTCTAGATTTGGAATATTAAGTTCCGGATAGACAACAACTTCCGAGTCCTTTAGAAACATAATGTCTAGTTTCGGACAGTCAGACACTCGCGGGTTCTTGTTAACCTTGAGCAATTACTTCTTTTTCCTTTTCAAGGAAAGTTATCTTCAAAGAATTCAACATTCTTTGACACCAAGAGGCGATAAGTACTACTATTATTTACAGATCCAGTGGATATGCAACCTACAGTCTTAGGTCCAACTTGACCTGTTTCGGTATTCTAACTTTTACCAAGCCACCCCACATCACAACATTTGTATGAGAGATCTTTTCCATGTTTCACACGAAGAGTTATCCTTATCCTTATGCGTATTTCTGTTGAGAATCACATTAGCGGTAAGGATCGGCTTGCCCCACATATTTTGGGCGTACGACTTTGTGCTTGGCTAACACCGTTGGACTGAGGTAAGTAATGAGCAGTCGTTTAATGAACGATGATTCACATTCTCCCCCTGTTTCACTACGAATTCCTCAATCCGTAGGCTTAGTTGATTTTCAACTTCTACTTTGTAGCGCTTATTCGCTTATCTTTGCTTTTCAATAATCAAAGGATGCAATACGTTGTACCATCATCAATAAAGGTCACAAAGTACTTGTCTCCCCCCTCTATTTTATATAAACTTCAAATCACCCAAGTAGGTATGACTAAGTTCTAGAGGAGCGGTGCTTCTTTCGCTATTCCCTTGACAGAACTTGGAAAGGTGATTTTGCCTCTTCGCCTACCTCACACTCATTTTGAGGGTTTATGTCAAAAGAAGTCAACAATCTCAACTTCGCTAGCTTTTGAATGACTTTCTATTTAACGTGTCTTAATCTATGATGGTATAGATGCACGGATTATAAATATATCATTCATTTGGCTACAGACATACTGTACCATTCTTAGTTATTACAGACCTATTGGACTAGTCGCAAATCATTTTGACCACTAGCGTCCCTTAGACCAAGTTTGGGAAATGCATCACCTCATTTTAGAGTGATCCCATTCCCTGAAGTCCTATTAAGGACAACCTCTCCAGCCCCCTCTACTTTAGAGGTAGCATTGCTTCACATGAACAACCTATTGCCCGTGGTTAGGGCGTAACCGGATCATATGTGATCTCGATACTCTGGCCCACTTCAGTTGCTTTGGCAGACTGAGTGTCCAATTTATTTTCTGCCTTTCTTTAGGCCTTCAGATCATTTAAGACCTGGAAACTCTGGCCCACCTTACTAGGTGTCCATTACTTTTCCTATCAAATGAATTCTGGCCCTACTCCAGTTGCCCATAGGCTTTGTATGACTGAGTGTCCAATATCATCCTATCAAAGGAATTTTGGCCCCACTCCAGTCGCCCGTAGGCTTTGTATGACTGAGTGTCCAATATCATCCTATGAAGGATCTTCTGCCAAATAGTGTGACAAGCTCAACGTCTTTAGCTTTTTGTCTTCTTCCCTTATGATTAGTGCCCAAACAATTCTTGGCGCTTACTTAAGAGTAGTAATAATTTTTGCACAGTCAGTGGATCTTTCTCACTCGTATGTGCGAACATACTTTACACACTTTCGTAAAAACATTTTCATATTCCTCCTTACTTTAAGCCCTTTTTAACCTGACATCATTTAATCTTATTTTATTTTCAAGGAAGAAAAATTACTTATCCCAATTTCGGATTCTGGCCCACTTCAGTCATTTCATCAGACTGAGTGTCCATTTCCTCCTTACCATAATTCGGATCCTTTGTCTAGGATAGATATAGGCCTTCTGCTACAAGATAGAACCACATCTTCAGTCTTCTCCTCTTATCCCAGTTGACATCCCCAGCCTCTCGTGGGCGTTTGTTCCCAACGTTGACCTTCAATAACATAATCATCACTCTCTTCTACCAGAAAACCACAGCCATATCCAGATTTGGTCACACAACTTTCGACCGACATCTTTCGAACACTAATACAATCTTGTCTTAAACTTGTTGGATATTGATAAAGCAATACGGGAAGTAAATAAATATTACAAGTGTTCGAAAGGATAAACAAATATTCAATATTCAGAACTACCGCAAGCTTGTTAAGTCTTGAATCTTGATAACGTGAAATCACGAAACATTAAATCTGGATTGTTACAATTGTGGCTGAGTCGAGAGATGTCTCTCTGTCTTTAAGACAAGATTGCCCTGTATATGTGTTTTTACGTTAACTGACAATAGTCTCCCAATATAAAACAACAACTAATCAACACTACAAAGCAAATAGGTTAATTCTGACGAAGAAAACAAACACGAAACGACTTGCTGAAGAATAGAAAAGGAAGAAAGAGTTTTCTGTTTTTGTTCCAACATTTATTCTCACGTTTTGGACTTTCTGTTTCTCTTATGTTTTTATATGTTGTCTTGTTTTTCTGTGTGTTTGTGTGTAACACAATTGAGCCAAAAAGCTCCAATATATAGCATAAGGGAGGGACTCCTCAACTGCCAAAACATGACTGTTATTGGACATTAGTGAGGGCTGTTAATGGAAGGTTTATGGCCATTAGTGAGTGTTATTAATGGCAGGTTTATGGATATTAAATGATGGCCTGTTTATGGAGGAGTTAACAGCCAAGTAATGGTTGGTTAATGCTCCAAAAATCAGCCCAAACGGTAGGCAGAAACATTCTTCCTTCCGTCGTTTCCAAATTCATCTTTCCAGAAACTCCAGAGACCAAACTGTAAATATTAAATAATTTGGGGTCCAAAGAGATAATATCAGAAGAAGCCCAAGACCCAAGACTCAATAAAAATGACCCGTGACCCGTGACCCGTGACCCGAGCGGGTGTCGGCGGCGCGCATGTGGGCTTAGCCTTGAACCCAAGCACATCTAGGTCATCCCTCCTTTAAACACATGGGTTACCCCTTGGGGTCCCAAACCTTTAGCCAATTTTGAGACTTATAAAGAGTGCAATTCTTCCTTTTCCCACCGATGTGGTTGATTTGTCCCACACTATATTTCCATGCCTCAAACACCTTACTTCGTGGACCAATATCTCTTTCATTTCTCAATGAAATTTGATGATTCTTGGCCCTACGATCGTCTACTCACTTAGTAGATTATGCACGTGTGAAGAGACAAAGCCTCCAACATGCGTAACCCTAGTGTTTAATTCATTAAATATGGGTGGACGCACCTCCCCACCAAAGGCAAATTTCCAACATCTTCACCCCACTATTCCTTGAGTATATTTATACACTGGAAATGTAACCTCGACGTTAACATTTCTTGGATAATTCATGAAGACTAATCCTTAAACGCTTAGAATATGAATTTTCAGTTATGACTGACCTTCACATGAAAGAGTAGACGTCATTCAAGATTATCTCTAATAAAATAGTAATTGCCCAATATTTCTCATGACTACACTATCTTCTCACATAATAAATGTTTAATGAGAAGATATGTCCATATTTGATTATAAGCTACACTTAATGTAGTATCACGATAGATAAAAACGGTTTGCTTCACTTGTATAGCCACACTTTATATATTAACCATTCTCTTTTTTAGTTATCTCAAAATCTGCTAATATTAAATTAGTGGCAGGAAGATACTCATCAAATAAAATTTACATACCTTTTCTTCACAAGAAGTATACTGCCTCATGATTGTGCCTCAATCATTTTAAAGTACTTACCGAATGAATGGAAATGAGGTTTATTCTAAGAGTGGCCAGTGGGCCGGGCTCGGGTCTGGCGGGGTCGGGGTCGGGGTCGGGGCGGGACGGGAGAAGGGGCCGGGTCGGGTCTGGCGGGCTCTGGCGGGACTGGAGCAAGTCCCGTCCCGATCCCGATCCCGTCGTTATCGGGTCGGGGCGGGGTCGGGCTCGGGGCGGGATACGGCGACTTTTCCTTTTTTTTTTTTTTAAAATAACATATGTATAAAAAAAACTCAATAAACAAAACAAGATAGTGTAATAAAAACATCCCAAGGCTGTTTTTGTGCCTCTTATATTATTTAATAGACATATGATTTTTTTGTAATACAAATACAATTGTCTAAAATCTAAATTGCAACTTTGTGGTGTTGTCCAAAAGTTGCAAATTACGTAATAAAATTACAATTAAAAAAATTACATTCTCAAAAAAACCTGTTCTAATTGCTTGATGATTTCATGTGGTTCTTCGGTTGGAATTGGTATTTGTTGGTCAAATTGATCCATGTCGCTTCCACTACCTTTGGTTAAGATTTCGTTGTAGTTTTCATCATCTTCTTCGTTGATCTCCGGTTGACCGCACCTTCTTCGCTCCGCTCATATCCAATCTCTGAATAATACTGCAATTTCCAAGCTGTCTCCGGCTAATGAGTGTCTGTGGTCTCCTACTTTATATCTGCCTGCAGAAAAAGCACTTTCAGACGCAGTTGACGACACTTGAATGTTCAAAACATCTCGAGCCATCAATGAAAGTGTCGGAAAGGTCTTCTCATTCCCCCTCCAGTATTTCAGCAAGTCTTCATGTCCATCTTCATTAATAACTTCTTGATACGGTACAGAACCCTGCAAAACAAAAATATCCAACTCGCTAATTTGGTTAGTAGTAGAGGTACGACCGCACATTCTATTTCTGAGGCTTTCAATACTAGCGCGAAACAAAGATGTCTTTGTGAGGTTGTGTTGAAGATGAAGAAGATGGTATGGAAGCTGGTAAGTTACTAGCATTTTCTTGTTGATAAAATCTATATATATTTTTGCATTGGTGTTCTACGCTAGACAACACTTCTTCTTTAGTTTGTTCAATAGGTGGTGGGTGATTTAGATTTTTGGGACTTGGAGGTGGTAGTACTTCTATACAATCGTAAATAGTTTCAATTAGTGATTTAGTACCGTCTATTTTAATAGTAGGATTTAATACAGAACCAATAATATAAATAGAGGGAATAGGAATAAAATATTTTTTTATTTTGAGAAACATTTTTTTAATAGTTACCTTATAAGCTGGTTTTTCCATATATTCACTAAGTAATAAAAATATTAGAGTTATATAAAATAACATAGTTGAAATAGTATGATAATATATACCGAAAAATTCTTTTGTTGCTTGAAAAAATTTCTCTAAAAATACAATAAGTTCGGAAATTTTTACCCAATCACTATCTAAAATCATATCAGCTGGCTTTTTATTATGAGAGTTAAAAAATAAAGTTATAGGTAATTTATAGTCATAAGCAACAAGTAGTTGCTCGTATAAAGAATTTCACCTAGTGGATACTTCTTGTGGAATTTTTCTATAAGGTAGTCCACAATCATGACAAATTTTTTTATATTCTTTTCTACGTTGTACTTTATTACTTTTTAAAATAAAGTTTATAGAAAATTGTATTTTTGCAAAGGGGGGAAAAGGGCGGGGTCGGGGTCGGGGTCGGGCTCGGGATGGGGTCGGGTCAAGCGGGCCTGGGGCGGGCTCGGGTCTCGCGGGACGAGACATCGTCCCGTCCCGAGTTCGAGTCCCGCCCCCGTTATTATTATTTTTTTTGGCGGGGTCGGGCGGGACCGGAGCGGGCTCGGGACGGGGTCGGGCCGTCCCGGCCCACTGGCCAGCCCTAGTTTATTCTCTATGAGGAAGAACTTTTGTCATCCTTTAAAACCTCACACCAATTCATGCTGAAGAATCAATCTTGTTTATCAAGCATGAGTCATTTCTCATCATTTCTTTTCAACAAAAGATACCTCATACAAAAATAAAATTTAGAGTAAGAATTGCTTAAAATAAAACTCAAAATATAGTGATTCACAAAAGCAAATAATTAACTCTAATATTTTTCCACATTTTATTTGTTCATAAGTAGAACATGAATAACTTCGAGATATATATACCATTCTCTAAATACTCATCAAACACTTTACTTATTTCATTTTTGAAAGCTTACCAATTGTATGAAAATTTTGAGTTCAGCAACTTTTAAAGTTAACTTTCACCTTTTTCAATCTCTTGATGTAAAAGAAATACTTCATGGTACTGCTAAAGCACTTTAACATAGGAGACAAATGCATTCTTGTACTAATGTAAATATTCTTAATTATATTAAAATATGAATGTATACTCTCATGTTTAGAAAAAGCATCAATCTCAATTAATGTATATCTCTCTTTTGTCAAGCACACATAATACATAAAATAAATATATAATATACTTTTTTCAAGTGACATCAAATTCAAAATAAACACTTTCAAGTGTAAATATAATTTATCTAATTTATATCGTTCCACAACTTAAAAGTCAAACACCACATTATCTTTATGTAACGGACTTAACAAATCACAATAAGCATATCAAATATGTTATTTTTAAATTTAGTATGCCTTTCAAGATCATCACAAAATTAATCATCTACCCAACATTTATGAAACACGTTCCACTAAAATCATAAAAAAATAGAAACTCATAAATAATTGGAGTTAAGAAAGTAGAACCTGATTTTGTTACTACTTTATTCTTCAATCATCACCTTAAATGTTTCTCTTACGGTGGTTGAGCTGCAACCTTTATATGTAAATAACACTTGTTAAAATGTTACCATGGATCTTGTTTGTACCATATGCTTGGAACAAAAATATTTGACCTAAATTTCTTCTCTTTATTTGCTATCAATAAAATATAATTTACTGATGACACCAAATATATTTGCATAGTGAAGTATTATATCACTGAATATCTCTTTTAATTAAGAGAACATTAGTCCCATCAAGAAATTTTAAAGAAACAAATCTTTTGTGAGCAAAAATATAAAATATCTTTTTCATGATCTCAAGAATATTTTTAAACAGTCTATCCTAAAATGTCCAACATTTATATATATGGATTTCATAAAGCACAAAAGATTGAACATTAAAGAAATTAGTAAAGAAAGTAGAACCTGATTTACAAAGTTACTTTCTTCTCTGTGCAAAGTAATTTTTTTTCTTTCTGCAAAATAACTTTTTTTCCACTTTCTTCTTGATCTGTTTCTCTGAGATTACTACCATGAGTATAAACATTGTATTAAAAATACCAAGTTAAAATATAGAGTAGGGTAAAAAAAATAGAACCGGACTCTTCTGAACTCATAAATTTTGCTTTGGAAGTTGATTATTTCTACCAACGACATGAACATATATAGTTTTGCTGCTCCACAAATTTTTGATATTGACAAACACATTTTCATAACTTCCTCTTGCACCCCTTCAAAGGACTTCATAAGTTGGATCGATTTTTTAGGGTCTCGATCAACTCTTATCCCTCAATTAATTTTTTTGTCAATTTAAAAATTAAATAACCAACTATAGAATGGTTCAACGATTATGTCTCTTTGTTATAAGGCTGCAGTCCCTTTTCTCGTTTTAAAAAAAGCATGTTAGTTAGTGATATTCGAAGAGTGCAAAATGCTTTTTTAACTTGTACTTAGAATATAATAGATCAGTATTAGGAAATTTCTTATCTCTGGTGCATCATTGCTGCGTTGAATCAAACAGTAAATTATTTCATTACTTTTGGAATATTAGGGCTCTGACATTTGCCGTCAACATAGTTAATGCAGACTATTCTTGCAAATTTCACCATTGATTTTTTTTCCTGCACAATGAAGAAGACTCCATTAAAAGAAATGTTTACTATCCTAAAATTATTGTATAAAATTTTAAAAATAATATAATGGAATAACTTTGTGCAAGACAAAATTAATAAATAAAATGAATAGAGAAATTATGAAAGAAAATTCAATGAAAAATACGGAATGAATAGACAAGGCGCTTCCAGAAAACTATCTTTAGGATAGTAATTTTCCCCACACCGTATAAATGGCTATATGTAACGACCCCGTTCAATCATTTTGAGCTTTGGACTTATTGTTTCAAAGAATACACTTTCTGTAGCTTCATCTCGATATTTATGATGTGCGAGGATGGGTGGCACGAATCCCGAGCTACCTTTATTTGATTTTTGGAAGAAAATCCCGAAATGAAGAGCTTAGATATGATAAGTTAGACCCAAAGTTGAATTTCGGGTATATGAGTTCGTTTCGAGGTTCCGTCACTTTCGGTATTTCCGAATGGTCATTTATGACTTAGTCGAGTCATTGATTTGCTTCCTGAGGCCTTCAGATGTACTTTATGATTTTATTTGTAAAATTGTGAAAATTGGACATTCTGGATGATTTTGTAGAAAAGTATATCTTAGCTCGGTCGTATGAGAAATTTGAGTGCGCGAGTGAGTTGTAGCAACGTTTACCTTGGGGTAGCATGTTTGATTTGTATATGAGGGGTTCCGGAAGCATTTCTGGTGTTTGGTGGAGAATTGTCTAAGTTCTAGAGTTGCTGGTTTCTGGTGTATCCGCCTCTGCGGAGGTTGGCACGCAGATGCAAGCCTTTTGCGAATATGAGGTTTCCGCTTCTACAGATGTTTTCTCACAGAGGCGTCATCCCTCTGTGGAGTTGGTCCTACCCCAACGCACATTCAAAATTTTAAGTGACTTCACCTTAGCAGCCTGTATTCCGCCGAAGCGTGTCCGCTTAGGCGATGTCGATTCCGCTGAAGCAGAATCGTTGTTTCAGATCAGAATATTAAGTTCCCTAAAACAATTTCATTTCCCCAAAAACATTCTCTTGGGATTAGAGCTTAGTGGAAGGGATATTCTGGAGTCTGTCATCATTGTTCTTTATTAGTGGTAAGGTTTCATCCCGTTTCATTATTATTCATCATTTGACTCATCTAATCCTAGTGTAATTTCTATTTGGGGAAGAAGATGTCATAAGTTGTCATGCTAGAATAAGAGACCTTGAATCATGAATTGGGGGTTGGTTAATGATTAGATAGATATAATATTATAATCTAGTGTTGATTAATGATATGTGATCATGGTGTGATAGTTAATTTGTTATTTGAAACCGTTTTAAAATTGGGGAAAACCTAGGGTTTGAAATTGGGGCTTTATTACTTAATCTTGCAAATGAAGGACCAATTGGGCTTACATTGTGACAATTTTTAGGGTATGGATTGTATGTATGATGGATAAGGTAATTTTACTTCTAATTTCCCGTTTTACCTTTATGGGTCTGGGGTTCCCTTTTTGGGTTAGCTAGAGGATTCTAGTTTTATGTATCAATATGGGTATTCTTGAATTCTTATGACCCTATAGAGCCCTGTCTTAACCTTATTGAACTCATGTTTGCGATAAATTACCGTTTAGACCCTTGGAATTTGGGGGAGGGGTTTGGATTGATTGACCGTTTTAGACCCGAATCCTTCCATATAGCAAAGTGGGATCGTTAGACTCTTAATCTCATCTAGATACCATTATTGAATAGATTGGGCATGTGAAGTGGCTCAAAGTGGCGTGACTCTTCAGCTTCGCAAATAGGCAAGTTGAGACTTACTAGACCTTAATATAGTGTTTATGTGATGTTTTAATAATTAAGGGGAGTAATGGGGAATTGTGGGTCACGTACTAGTGAGGCGACATACACTTGTATGGGTACCGGTGTACTTAAAAGGGTAATTAAAGTAACGTATTATATTGTACATGATGAATATTATGTGCTTAGCCTTTGGGCCGTGAGCGTGGTGCATAAATCCACTTTGGTTGGTATGTATGTCTGCTGCTTATTGGGGCTCGTAGCCATGATTGATAGTATTGTGATTTGCCTTGTCATGCATTCATCACTCTACATCTCGTCTAAATACTTGGAAATGATTCGATAATGCTAGTTGCAATGATTATGCTTTTGCATAGTGCACACATCCATATCATTCATTTACATTATTATTGGCATTGAACTGTGAGATATTGTAAAGGGGCTTGTAAGCCGATTGATGGATATGGTGTTAGTGTAGATTTTAATGATGTTTAAATATTTTACACAGGTCCAAAAAAGAAAAAGAAGCAAAGTGTCAACATCCAAAAGGATAAGAAACCCTAGAAGATATTGGTCGAAACCATACAAGAAGATATGGAGAATATTCTCCTTGTACCAACGACATTCTCCACAAGCAGACAAAATTTGCATTAATGAAGAGGATCAGTACAAGTACCAAGTGAGATTGCGAGATTCAGTAAAGCATACGAGATCAAGACAAATAAGGAATGATGATGTATAAGACTATTATCAAGTACCAAGCAGGATCTTATTAACGGAAGAAAGACCATTGATTGGAAATCAGTCTATGAAAAACAATCAATCATGAAGCTCTATCCTTATTCTTGTAAAATAGGATCTCTAATTCCTTTTTCCAAGGATCAACATTTTTGGGTTGCGTTCTCTTCTAGAGCCGTATCAACAACTATTTAAAGGTTCAACTTGAGACAAAACAAATATACCTTTGTCTCAACTTCTCAAGTTCTTTGCTCTACTTTTCATAAGCATTGTATTTCTGAGTGATTTATAGTGTACGGAAAAATACAGGAGAGATATAGTATAGTTGGTAAGACATTGTATCAAAAAGATTACGAGAGTTTTAGTGTAGACGTAGGAGCTCCATTCAAACAACACCTTGTACCAAACCACCATTAAAAGAGCTTAAGAGAACACCCTTGCAACCTAAGGGGACTGGAATAGGATCCATATTGGATCTGAACCAGTATAAAATATTATGTGTCAGTTACTTTACACAATTTACTTTCTGCATTACTTACGTGTTAGTCGACTTAGTCATTAGACAGTCGATTATAAGTTGAAAATGTTATAATTCACCGCCCCTCTTGCACTTTTAATTGGTATCAGAGCCTGGTCTCACATTTTTCATTACCTAACAGCAAGTGAAACAAAGATCATGTCCAATCACATTACTATTGGGGCTTTGTTTCAAGAAGGCACCTCACAAACTAGACCACCCTACTTCAATGAGAAATATTTCTCTCATTGGAAAGTAAGGATGGAAACCTATATCAAATCATACGAGGTGAAAATCTGAAGAGTCGTTAAGCTAGGAGATATACGCATGCTTAAAACCAAAATTGATGATAAGAAGATAGAAGAATCTATTTCAACTGATGAATTATCATCTCTAGTTGACTGCACTGATGAACAGATGGAGGTAATTGAAATCAACTCAAAAGCCAGAAATCTTCTCTACAATGCTATTAGTGGAGAGAAATATGAAAAGATCTCCATATATGAAATGGCTAAGGAAATATGGGATAATCTTGAAGTCACATATGAAGGAACAAATAAGGTAAAGGAAAGCATCATCAGTCTCCTTGTTTATGAATACAAAACTTTTAATATGAAGGAAGGAGAAACTGTGAAAGATATGATTGTAAGATTCAACAAAATTCTGGGAGAACTCAAGGTCTCAGGATTTTTTTTTTCATCTGTGGACAACATAAGAAAAATTCTCAGATGCTTGCCTCCACAACAGCATGCAAAGGTTGTTGCTCTTGAAAGCATAAATCTCAAGACTCTTACATATGATGAAGTAAGAGGAGATCTAATTGTATATGAAAAGATATATCTGAACAAGCCTGGAGAAGATGAGAACAAGAAGAAGATGGTAGCCTTCAAAACCAAAGTTGGGGAATTTTATGATGACATTAGGGAAGATGAAGTTTCTATGATATCTAGATCTGTAGTAGATGCTATGGGAAGATGACGAAACAACAAAAGAGGAGTGATGAAAGAAAGCCCGTGGACTTAAACTCCCAACATAAGCCGAGAGGAGATTTGTTAATGGTGCCAACGATTGCCCCTCAATCTATGATTACATGCTTAAAATGGGACGAAATGTGGAGTAGAATGGACGGCATCACGTGAAGGCTAAGAAGACAACATTATTTTGTTGGCTTTGTATGTAGGTCTTGGCCGAGACCATTTTTTTTCTTTTACCTTGTTTTTTAACTCTTAGTTCAACTGCTAGTTCTTCTTAGGACACAATTAATAAGCCATGTAATAGGAAAGGATGACTAGGCCATGTAATAAGGTGACTAGGCCAAAAGTTTCTTCCAAGGAGTTGACTAGGACGAGAGAGAGGATAAGATGATAAGGACAAGAATCATATAGAAGATGAGGCTTACAATGATATAATACATTCATATACTTAGCCACATGGAAGACACCAAGATCGGCTAAGGGGATGTGAAGAGTTGGCTGAACAACTCACCAAGGTACTTCAAGAACAAGAAGCTTCCACATGTGCTCCAAGTAAATAATTCATGATCTAAATAGTTCATGCATTGATTTACATGGAAGATATACAAGAATGGCCTAGAGAACTTGAAGAGTTGGTCTATCCCTTGTTCCCCAAGTTAACCTGAACCCTTTCCCATTTGTTCTCACTTGGCCGAGAGTGCCATATAGTTAAGTGTCCATTAGGTTGTCTTCTAGAATAGTCCATGTACTAGTATAAATAGGACGTTAAGATATTGTAAAAAGGCAGAGTTGATTTATGAAAATTATTTGAGTTTTACTCAATTTCTAAGTTATTCAACTTGTGTGTTGTTTATGTTACTTGGTCCTTGTGTGGGCTTTCGATTCTTTTGTGGGTCACACCATTAGTGTAAGTTTAGCTAGAACATGTGTGATCTAGTTAAACCCAAGCTAAAGTTACCTTCCATGTAAGTTTGGTTAGAACTTATGTGATCTAATTAAGCCCAAGCTTAAGGAACCCCCTCGGTGCAAGTGGAAGTTTGAACTTGTGTGATCCAACCAAACCCAAGCCTAGGGTCTATCGGTTACTCTTCATAAGGTTATTGACCATCCTCACTTGGTTTGTTCTTGATCTTGTACTTAGAAACCCCGGTCAAGTCCTTGTCCAATTGGCCAACTCTATTTGGTGTCGACTCGAGCATTAAAACCCTCATGTCATTATCCTTGTCTATATCGATCGTCCTACACTTGGATTGCACTCGGGTTTGCACCTAGCATCCCACATTCATTCCTTGTCCAAATCACTATATTCCTTCCACCACCATATCCCAAAATACTTCCCTAACGTCTACAACAAAGGTCACCAACCGAAACCCCACGTATACAACCGTCCAAACCCAACTACACCAAACTATCCGCATAATGCAACTTACCGAGAACCTCACTATTTCAGTTCCATTCCGTCACCTTTCCACTATCATACCACAAAGGCACAACCATAAAAACAACCATCAACGTGTCTACAATGACCCCACAAAACTTCTAAACCCAACTCTCCCTAAAGATACCCGAAATAGCCACCAAACACCATAGACAGAATCCGGGAAACCTAGAACCCCACTTTCAAGACCATTTTCGCGTCAACTCATTCCCTGCCAAACTACAACCCACTTACCCTCACTCACCCCTCCTTATATACATCAATGAGTATCAAGTTTTTGAAAAGGCAAGTCATCAAATGATAAAAACATAAATGATTGTAAATGCTATGAATGTGGAAAATATGGGCACATTGCATCTGAGTGTCCTGAATAAAAAAGGTAGACATCCAGGAAATATAAAAGCAAAGGGCCTTCAGTAGTTGGAGCGAAGATGAAATTTCAGATGATGACGAAGGAGTAGAAAATGTCTTTTTCATGACATTTGGCGAAACAAGTGAGGTAAGACCCTATCCATGTCCTAAGTGTGATGAAACTCAAGAGCTTTTAAGTAAAACCTTAGAGGACATAAATGAATACAGAAAATTCCAAAGAGAAAAGAAAGACTGGGAAATAAAAATAGAAATGTGTGAGATTTAAAGGGATGTTCTACAAGAAGAACTCCAAGATTTGCGATTACAACTAAATGGTCTCCATAAATCTCCTAGTCATAGTTCTGTCAGGTCTAACCAGTCGACTCGTACTAACAAGTGAACTGGAAAAAAACCTATCAGTGACAAATTAACTCGTGCACATTCAAATGGTAAGTCAAACACTCATAATAAGACTAATCAGTCGACTAGAACCCTAAAGTCAACTGACAGGAAGTCTAGGAGTAACAAAACTTTTATGAATGAGTCGAGTAATCCATTAGTCATTAAGGAACAATTTTTTCAAAAATGTTTTTGTTATGGTAAAATTGGTCATAATTCTATCAGTGTAGATTTTGTTATGCATCTACTCTAGGATGGGTATGAAAACCCAAAAATAATGATTGTAACACTAACCCTAAAGGACCCAAGAAATCTCGGGTACCTAAAAGAAAGTAAATAATTTTTTTTGCAGGAACACCACAAAGAGCGATCAAAAGGAAAATAATATTTAGATAGTGCATGTTCTAGTCACATGACATGTGAACAATGTTTTTTCAAATCAGTCGCTGACTTTGATGGAGGCTTAGTAACATTTGGAGACAACTCCACATGAACAATAATTGGTATATGAACTATTGCCTTTAATAATTCTGTTGATATTACTAATGTTTGTCTTGTGAAGAGACTTAAGTATAATCTCCTAAGCATACGTCAACTATGCGATTTTGATCTTGAGGTAAGATTCAGAAAAACAGGATGCATCATAGGAGACCCATCTAGCAAAGAACTTCTACTTGGAAGCAAAGCAAGAATGTATATGTTTAGATTCAGTCAAAAGCCCTATTGGACACATATGTCTAGCCTCAATGGGAGAAGACCTACGGACGTGGCATAAGAAGCTTGGACATACAAGTATGAGACTCATTGAAAAATTAGCTAAGCATGATCTTGTTATAGGACTTCCCAAACTAAATTATTCAAATTATCACATCTGCGATGCATGTCAAAAAGGTAAGAAGACTAGAAACTCATTCAATTCAAAGGATATTGTGTCCACAACTAAGCCACTGCAGTTACTTCACATAGACTTAGTCGGTCCTACTAGAACTGTTAGTATTGGAGGGAAAAGGTACGCATTTGTAATAGTTGATGATTTCTCTCATTTTACTTGGGTTATTTTTCTTACTTATAAGGATGATACTCTAAATAATTTTAAGTTTTTTGTGAGAAAGTACAATGTGAAAAAGGATACTATATCACCTCTATTAGAAGTGATCATGGAGGAAAATTTGAAAACAAAGCCTTTGAATATTTCTGTAATAAACAAGGTTATTCACATAATTTCTCCGCACCAAGATCTCCTCAACAAAATGGGGTTGTTGAAAGAAAGAATAGGACCTTACAAGACATGGATCGAACCATTATTATAGAACATGAATTGCCACACCACTTTTGGGCTGAAATTGTGAGCACAGCCTGTCATGTTTTTAACAGGTGCCTGATCCGACTTATATTAAAGAAAACACCCTATGAACTATGGAATGGTAAGAAGCCCAACATGGGATACTTTCATCCTTTCGGGTGCAAATATTTTGTTCATAATAATGGAAAAGATAATATTGGTAAGTTTGAACTAAGGAGCGATGAAGGTATATTTCTTGGCTACTCAACTACTATTAGATCATATAGAGTATTTAATAAATGTACACTTTCCATTGAAGAATCTATTCATGTAATATTTGATGATACTAATCGTTTGGTTAAGAAAGGTACTAATGCAGATAAAGAAGAAGGAAACATTAATACAATCATTCCATCTACTGAAGCAAAGAATGAAAAAAAGTTGATTACTGCAGAAGAAAAGTCGACTATAACCAGTAATCAGTCGACCAGTGTAGTGATTAAAGTAGTACCAAATGAATGGAGAAGTGAACCCAACTATCCAAAGAAGTTTGTCATTGGTGACATAAACGATGGGATGAAAACCAGGGAAACTAGCAAGAACAGTGTAAATCTTGCCCTTATCTCTCAATTAGAGACAAAGAAAGTCGATGAAGCTCTCAAAGATGATCATTGGATAAAAGCTATAGAAGAAGAACTGGATCAGTTTGTGAAAAATAAGGTCTGGACCTTAGTCCTAAAACTTGAAGATGCATCACTCATTGGAACTAAATGGGGTTTAGAAACAAGTTAAATGAATTTGGAGAAGTAGTCAGAAACAAGGCTCGACTAGTAGCCCAAGGCTACTCACAGCAAGAAAGGGTCGACTATGATGAAACCTTTGCTCCAGTCACACATTTAGAATCCATTCACGTATTACTTGCCTATACTTATTTTACGAGATTTAAACTTTTCAAATGGATGTCAAAAGTGCTTTTCTAAATCGTTTTATTGAAGAAGAAGTTTTTGTTAAACAACCACCTGGTAATCCCCCACTCATTAATGAATTATTTGGAGTTATTATTATATTTTAGACATTTAATGGTTGGTAGAATCATGAAATATGATTGATTTAGATGCACTCCATCAAACATAAAACCCTAGTAATTTTACTGTAGATTTTTCCTTCGACCAGCTAGCTTCCGTTGGCGGTTTCCAATAATTTAACGGTTAGAGCGAGCTCAAATTTTAACTGAGTGGTCACAACATATATATATTAAATATGAACGGTGGAGATCGCATTTGGAATTCCGGAGTAGTTTGGTTTGAGATATGAATTGTAGCTATGAAAATCGGTAAAAACTCTTCTCAAGGTTTCAAGCTCAAAGCTTTGGGTTTCTTCTTCTAAAGTTTAGACATGTTCTTCAAGTTTTGCAGTGACTAAGGTATGTAGAGCTTCTATCCACATGTATAACATTATTGTTCTTCTCCACGCCACGTTTATCCATGAAACACAAATTTCCATAAATTTAAGATTTTTATTCCAAGTTTACGATAACCCTAAACTACATATATCATGATATACCATGTTGTATTACTAATTCGTTATTTTATTCTTGATATTCCATTATGGTTATTAGAAATCCATACACCATGAATACCCATAACCTTAAATTCCATGAGTTCTTAAATATAAGTCATGAACCATTACTACTCAATTCCAAAAAATTATACATGTTTGCATGTTTTACACAAGTTATATTATATATTTATTTACATGCTAAATTATAATCAGGAATCATGTTTTACAAGTTATTTTCATAAAATTCATCAGTTTACAAGCCAACTATGTTCAAGTACATGTTTTAGGAGTTGCACATATTATCGAGAAGGCTCAAAAAACCTGAAACTATGTATTCCAACATAAGATAAGGATCTCTCCGCTCATAGGACGATACCTTCATGTTACCCCTTTGTGGGATTATTGGATCCATCATGTCATGTTCATATCTCGTACCCCGATAAGGTACTAGATGGCTTAGCTGATCGGGCAGAGATCAAACACCACATTCATATGTAGTGGTTACATGTCCGTTTTGTTAATGTTTTCCCATAGATATACAGATATATAGACATATAGATTCTACATATGTTTTTACATTCATGTTCATTATTCAGTTTCAGTTTCATATTTCTATTATTTCATGTTCCTGCTTATTCTTTCAGTTGCTTTACATACAGTACAATTCAAATGTACTTACGTCCCTTTTGCCTAGGGCCTGCACTTTGCCGTGCAGGTACTGAGTTTCAAGATGAAGGATCTGCATGTTAGGACTTCATTTGTATCAGCTATTGGTGAGCTCCATTTCATTTGGGGTTTCAGTTTAGTTATTTTCATGTCATGCTTATAGTAAAGGTATGCCAGGGCCTTGTCCTGGTAAATTAGTTTTGCAATCAGATTCATGTTCAAAGGTTTCATAGATTAGTTTAGTATGTCATGTCAGCATCGGTTTTCAGACTAATTATGTTTTTCAAATATTTTTGCAATATATTTTTAGATTATATTTCAATATTCAGTTTACATATTTCAAATCAGTATTGTTGCAGTCAGGCACCGAGTATCATATTTTTCTCAGGCCATGGTTCGGGGAGTTACAAAACTTAGTATGAGATCCTAGGTTCAATTGTCTTAGAGAGTATATGAAATTGTGTCCAGTAGGGTTACTTTTATATATGTATACATGCCACACATATAAACGGTTGACCACCAGGACATTTAGGATTGTCTCACTTCTTTCATGCTCCATATTGTGCAATTAGACTAGTACTTTCAGGAACTCTTCTAACTCGTGGCATGAAGGACTAAAGCAGTAAGTAACATTCTCTCTCCATCGAATTCTGAACGTATCAAATGCACAAGCAATGAGAAGGAAATTCAAGGTCCAAATGAGGATGACTACCCATTGGGGCTATAATCAGGAAGTTCATGTTCGTAACAGATGAGACTTGAGATAATATCAAAAGTGGAATAAAATTCGTAGTTACTATATACTAGAGCATAACCCTTATCAGAAGTACAAAGGCAATTATCATGTTTTATAGTTATTTATTTACCGTAGTTACCAGTTATATAGTATTTCAGTTAGTAGAATTATGGTTATTCAGTACACCAGTGTTCAGTTATGTAGTTATCACATTTTCACTTTTCAGTATAACCAGATTCTTGTGACTTGACTTGTGAGTATACAAAGAGGCATATGAGTACTAAAATAAAGTGTAAGTAATGATGACTATAGAGAGATCTTCACATTTTTCAAGTCTGGGTTAAGACCCAAGACATGCCAAATTGCGCATGCTATATTTATCAGATGATTGTATACTCTAAAGGACAAGTTTGTGCATAGTAGTATACGTATGTTCTATACCTTACAAAATAAGTTTATTTGGATTTTTGGACCTTGGAGCTATAAGTGTGAGGATGATAGCTCAGATTTAAGACCATACGGGGTAACATGTTATGAATTTAGTTGCATCAGTCATAACTTGATCACATGATTCTGAACAGAAAATAGCCTTAGGGCAAATCACATGTGATTCTAGAATGTCTCGAGTTTTCAAAGTTGTATATTTTGTCGTATGACCCATGCAATTGAGTAAGAAGATATTATGTACGAAATGAGAACCATGAGTAGACGATAATGAATTTTTGGGAATAGGTTTAAATAATTTATGTTTATTCAGATCAGAACCAGAGAGTATGACGTTAGTAAGTTACTACAAGAAACAAATATATTATAAGATAAGAAGATTTGATAGTTCCCCCTCAAATTAAGTGATTAAGTGTTTACCCCGGATGTATGTAATATAATATGATTTTAAAGTGTATAGAAAGTTTGGGGTTAGTTATTTCAATTTTTCATTTAAGATTGATGAAATTTCTCCTAAGTGTGATCCATGTCTATAGTACAGAAAAGATAATATACGACCACAGAATAGGGTCGGATGATGAGGGATGTTAGAAACAATCTTATGCTTCACATTAGTATTTAGGATAGAACCAGAGAACATGATGCTAGCAGGTAGTTAGTAGAGAATAATAAGTAAGTTTTGAGTAGATATAGTGAATTAAAAATTTCAGCAGAGCTAGTAGAGGTACGATTTGATTTCCTTAGTTAGGTTAAACACTGGTGAGTGAGTAGCAGTTTGAATAAATTGTATACGTTTTAGAACCCAAAGAGTTTAAGATAAAGATATAGTACATTGGCAGTGGAAGAAGAATCAACAAGGAAGTGAGAGAGCAAACTACAGAAGAACAGTCTTTTAGAGTTATCAAAAAAGGGGTTTTTCCCTAAGACTAGCAGTAGGAGAGAAGTTAATTCATTAAGACATAATATGCCAATAATTCAGTCCATGTAAGTAATTTAGTTCCCTGTTTATGTAAGTAGTTTAGTTTTCCTAGTAAGGAAGATCGATCGGAAGTGAGTCGAAAGATGATCCATCAGTGAAATAAAGGGCACAGAGTTGCAGAAGGTGAGAAAAGTTGGTTGGATCCCAATGAGAGAGAAGGATCCCCAAATATAAGATCTTAACCTTTGGTCTAAGAGAGAGATGTGTAAATTGTTAAAAAGTGTAGTTGAATATTTGAAAACCCGAATAGTTAGCATGAGATATGAAGAACCTCAGTTTAGTAATGAGGGCATAATGAGATAGTCTACATAAAGTTGTGCCTTGTATGTACAAGAAATACGAAGTGAGTAGAATGATCGTCGATTGACTTATGTCAAGATCGGTTATTATCAATTAAGCAATCACAGAAAAGTTATAAGATCATGGCCAGTTATGTGTCACAAAGGTTGTGCCATCGCATGAGACTCTATTCTTCAGGGTGTTGGTTAAAGACTTAGTGCATAATAGTACTATGAGTATTTCAGAAAGTATCTCAGAATGATATCAAGTATAGGTAGTTTAGCTCTTGTTGAGGCAGACAAGAGAATCATAATGACAGATGTTCATTGTTTTGCAAACTTAGGAGTTCAACTTTTGGACTCTGAAGATAGTTGAGTTATTGCACAGAATAGAGCCAAATCCTTCTTAGTAGTTGAGCAAAAGAGAAAAACAGCTTCATGAGACCTATCTATTGTAGCTAAATGAAAGGATTCACAGACATAAATCCATAGCTTTTGAACAACGGGGAGATGATGGTACTCCAAGGTACCAAGGAATATTTTACTTCTCAGTTGTAGATAGACACAAAGAGAGAAGTATGGTAGAGACGCACAACTTTAGATATTATATCTATATAAGCTCCATGAAAATGTATCATGACCTCAAGGGGGTTTATTAGTGGAATGACATGAAGAATAATGTAGCCAATTTCGTGGATAAGTTTCCAAATTAGTAGCAAGCGAAAGCTGATTTAGTAGAAGATTATGCCAAATTATATATTTAGGAACGTTCCAGATTCCATAGGGCTCCAATGTCCATTATATCAGATCAAGGTTCCTAGTTCAAAGTGAATCATTTTGTTAAAGTCTTTTCAGAAGGGATTAGATACCATCTCAGTACCATTTTTCATCCTCAAACAGATGTCATGTAGCAATTGCACTATCCAAACACTCAAAGATATGTTGAGCACATGTGTCCTAGACTTTAAAGGTAATTGAGACGATAATTTTCCTCTTATTGAGTTGTTTATAAATATAGGTATCATGCTAGTATCAAGATGACACCATTTGAAACCTTGTATGGGAGAAATTGTAAATTACTTATTGGTTGGTATGAAGTTGGCAAAATAGAATTGCTAGCGCCAGACTTGGTCCATTAGTTGTATAAAAAGATAAATTAATTCAGAAGTGTTTGAAAATGGCTAAGAGTCACAAGATTCCTATGCGAATGTGTAGCACATAGATTCAGAGTTCCATATTAATGATTGGGTATTGCTAGAAAGATTTTTCTATGAATGGCCTCATGTAATTTGAGAAGAAAGAGAAGTTAGTCCCAAATATATTAGACCATATAGGATCCTACAAAATATCATCAAGTTCGCAAGTTGATAACTACGGAAGTCGCTCTAGTGAAAGTGTTGTAAAGGAACCAAAATGTGAAAGAGGCTACATGGGAAGCCAAAAAGTACACGAAGCCCAAATATCCACACTTATTGATGGACAAGCAGAAAATGTCTGGGGTAACTACCTCATCTATTTAGACCTCATGTCAGTTCAGTGTTCAGATCTCACCTCCATTCAGCATTCAGATCTCTTGATGTAACATTCATGTTTTTGGCATTCAGATTTCATGTTATGATATTCATGTTTCAGATCTCATTTTAGTTCAGCACTGATGTATCCATATGAGCCAATATTCATGTATTTATGTCAGTACAATATTCATGTTTCATATCATGCTCCTCGCATCCATGTAATCATGTCATGTTCATGTAATGTTCCAGTACTCATGTCACTCATGCCTACGAATTCTTTTTTCAAATCCCATGTATAGTATTTATGTATTCATTCAGTCTAATATCCATGTGTTCATGTATGATCGGTATTTATGAAAAATAGTATTTACGTATTTATGCCAGCTCAGTATTCATGTTAGTCACGTCCATGTTCCAGTTACCATGTTATGTTATGTCATACGTATTAAGATATCTTGTGAGGCTTGTGTTGTTCTCTGGTTAGCGGACAAGTGTTTGAAAAACGTTGGGATAGTCCTATTACAGAGAAAACCTTTACTAATTTTTTGTAAAATTCCAGAGTTAATCATACTCATAACCATGAACCATCATTCGAGGACGAATGATCCCAAGATGGAGATATTGTAACACCTCATACCTTCGGAATATGGTTTGAACCGTACAATGGAAAATAATGGAACTAATATGAGGAGTGTATGAAGTATTTTGAAAACTAATCAAGCCATAAGAAGGGTCTTAAAAATATTAGAGTCAGGAGATACTCTAAGGAGCATGTTTTCAAGTGAGTTTGCAGCAGACCTCACTTAAACCGAGTTTACGGATAAATCTATACGGAATATGGGAAAACTTCCTTCATAAAAGTTGTATTCATTTAAAATACCTTTCCATCCATATAAGACTCATGTAAAATGAAGGTCTGTACGAAAATTTATGGCTGATGTACTGAGGATGTATAAAATGGAAATCTCGATTCTTGTAGGATTAGGTTTTAAAGCCCATGCCTTTTATGACAACCTATAAATACAACCCTAAAACATTTTATGTGAGGATTTTCGACCAGAGCTGCTACCAAACACCTAAGATGAGTTATTATTCAAATTTATATCTCAATTATATTAAGTTAACACTAGATTAACACCGAATCAATATTTGGAATCGCTAGATTTTGGAAAATCTATTCAAGGTCGAATTTAGAATGAAACTTTGGGATTTCTTCAAAAAGGTAAACCCCTCACTCAGTAATTGATTATACGAAGTTATTATTATATTTTAGACATTTAGTGGTTAGTAAAATCTTGAAATAATATTGATTTAGATGCACTCCACCAAACGCAAAACCCTAGTAATTGTGTTGTAGATATTCCCTCCGACCAACCAGCTTCTGTTGGATAATTCCGATAATTTAACCGTTGTATCGAGCCCAAACTTTACCTTAGTAGTAACAATATATAGGTATTAAATATGAATGGTGGAGATCTAATTTGGAGGTCTGGAGCAGTGTGTTTTGAGCTATAAATAGTAGCTACAAAATCGGTGAAAACTCTTCTCAAGGATTCAAGTTCAAAGTGTTGGGTTGCTTCTTCAAAAGTTCATACCTTTTATTCAAGTTTTGGAGAGACTAAGGTATGTAGAGCTTCTATACACGTGTGGGAATATCCATGTTCTTCCCCATGCCACACTTATTCATGAAACAAGAATTTCTATAAATTTAGGATTTTTATTCCAAGTTCATGATAACCCTAAACTACATGTATTATGATATAACATGTTGTATTACTAATTCATTATTGTGTTCTTGATATTCCATTATGGTTATTAGAAATCCGTACATAATCCATAAATATTCATAACCTTGAATTTCATGAGTTCTTAAATATAAGTCATGAACCATTACTACTCAATTCCATAAAATTGTACATGTTTTCATGTTTTAAACAAGTTATATTATATATTTATTTACATGCTAAATTATAATTAGGAATCATATTTTACAAGTTAATTTTATGAAATTCATGAGCTTACAAGCCAACTATATTCAAGTACATGTATTGGGAGTTGCACATATTACCAAGAAGGCTCAGACAGTCTGAAACTACGTATGCCAATGTAGGATAAGGATCGCTCTGTCCAGAGGACGATACCTTCATGTAACCCCTTTGTGGGATTATTAGATCAATCATGTCATGTTCATGTCTCGTACCCCAGCAAGGTACGGGATGTCTTAGCTGATCGGGTAGAGATCACACTCCATATTCACACGTGGTGGTTACATGTCGGTTTTGTTAATGCTCTCCCATAGATATACATATATACAGATTTTACACATGGTTTTACATTCATGTCATATTATATTCATGTTCATTGTTCAGTTTCAGTTTCATGTTCCTATTATTTCACGTGCCTGCTTATTATTTCTGTTGCTTTACATATAGTACAATTCAAATGTACTTACATCTTTTTTTTTGGGGCATGTACTTCATGGTGCAGGTACTAAGTATCAGGACAAAAATCTACATGTTAGGACTTTATCTGTATCAACTATTGGTGATCTCCATTTCATTCGGGGTATCAATTTAGTTATTTTCATGTCATACTTATAGTAAAGGTATGCTAGGGCATTGTCTTGGTAAAATAGTTTTGTAGTCAGACTCATATTCAGAGGTTTCATAGACTAGTTTAGTATGTCATGTCAATATTGGATTTTATACTTATTATGTTTTTAGACTTGTTGTATGCTTTTGATGCCCATATTGATTCAGAAAGCTATGTGGTTCACTCAATCGCATGCAGTCAGGCACCGAGTGTTGTGTTTCGCCCAGGACATAGTTTGGGGTGTTACACGTGACTACTGATTCCCAACTTGCTAATGTGTTTACTAAAGCCCTGCTTGAAGAATGTTTTTGCTCACTTAGAAAATCTATAGGCTTAATTGCAATCCCCTTGGAAAGTTGAAAAGATTTTCTATTACGTTTTTACTAGTTTATATTTGTTATATTCTTCACGATATTATCTTGCTATATTTTCCTTAATTAAATTGCTTTACTAACTTCCTAGAATTCTCTCCTCTCAAATCTATTTAAACCTTCTTCACATTCCTCCAAGCGTCATCATTACCCCGCCCCTTCCTTTACCCTCTGACATTTGTTGTCAAATGAAACACCGCTTACCTTCCCCATAAAGTCTATCCGCTTTCCCTCTACACCCTTTATCTACCCGTACAAGCTATATCTCTTCTCCACTTACCCCATTACTTTTTCTCTCTCTTCCTAAAGAACTCTCTGCAACCACATTCTCATTCAACTATGGAAAAATCATTCAAGCAATCTTTAAATCCCACTAGCAAAAGCTCTCGTGGTAAGAGCAAAACTTCTCACAAAATGGAGCATCCCATCAGTCTTGACTCTGATAACTCAGTCTCTGATCATGACCTATCTAATGGTGGAGAAGTTCTCTCTAAAGAACAACTTAGTAAGCGTCCCATCTCTCCTGATGCATGCCCTGATTCCCCAAAGAAATTTAAACTTGATCCTGATTGCTTAACCTTTTTCGACACTCGCTTAAATTTCTAGGAAACCAAAAACATCAATCTCTTAGAGTCTCTATCAAATAAGTCTGTGAATGTTGGTCGTATTATTTATTTGCACTTTGCTTGAAACTCTTTACTGTCCTATCAAACCCTACTTTGATTTTCAAGGATGGGGTAGTATCTTTCATGGCCTTACAAAGGTTTATGAAAGCCTTGTCCGCATGTTTTATGCCAGCCTTTGCTTCTCTCACCCCAATGAAATTGAATCCCTTGTTTTGGGAAAACTAAATTTTCTTGACTGCGCTATGTTTGGCGCCCTGTTTGACTATTCCTGCTTTAGTTTCTCTGCCCTTTTAAGAATTCTTGGACAGAAAATTTTGAGGTTTCCTATAATCAAGACAAAAAGGCTATTGCTGAGCCCCACACTAGTTGTCTTCCATATCAACTCACCCCAAATGAATTGTGCTTCACCACTAGGGTTTTATCCCACATTGTGTCCAACACTCTGTCCCCTAGGTCTGGATCCTTCTCAACTTTTACCCAGTGTGACACTCTCATTACCTATTGTCTTGTCACCAAGAAGAAACTCAAATTTTCTCTCTCTAATCATCAGTGCTATAATCGATGTCTCTTCAGATTTCCCCTACCTTCCCTATGGCATGTTGATTACCAGGCTTCTTGAAGTTAGTGATCTTAAGCTTACTAGGTTCCATAGTGCTCCTGTCACTCAACGCTATAATTCTCGTACCTTTGGTAGTATGGGATATGTTTTAGTAGGAGATTGTTTGGTTAAGAAGGAAGTTGAAGTCCCTGCTTCTCAGCTTGATGTTGACCCTCTTGTTAAACATGTTCCTCTGACTGATGATATCCTTGGTCATGTCACTGCCATGGATCTCAAGCTAGATGGTTTAAGGGAGTTGTTGATGTCTCAATAGGATCTTCTCATCAAGGTTAGGTCTGTCACCCAGGAAACAGGCACTGATGTTACTAAGCTCAAGATGTTGCTGGAAAAGACCTCCAAGGATGCGCTCAAAACATTGAAAAATATATTCTCTGCGCTTGACTCTGTGGAGACTAAGTTTGATGCTTTTCAGCTCACCATCACTGAGAAGATTGCAGACTTCAAGGATGTTGTTGTTTCGACCCTTACATACTTTTTAAAGCCCTAGATGTTGGGCTCTGCTACTGTGTGTCTTCCAAATAATATTTTGCTCTATTTTTCTCTACTGCTACTGTTATGCATGCTCTATATCATGCATTTTTAACTACTTAGTTTTAGTATGGTTGGTTGATAACTGCTTCATTTTGTGTTGCTTGGTTATATTGTTGTGCAACCTATTTTTTGCATGTCCCCTGTTTCTTTTTGTTAATGCCAAAAGGGGAGAAAAGCAAGCAATAGTTTAGGGGGAGCAGTCAACTACTCCAGTCAAGTCGACTAACCGCTAAAGGTTCGGGGGGAGCAATAGGCAGTCGACTCGCACCAATAATAAAGGGAAGTAAAATTTTTATAACATTTTGTCATCATAAAAAAATGAAAGATTGTTAGTGTATATTTTAATGATGTTTAAATATTTTTTGCAGGTCCAAAAAAGAAAAAAGAGCAAAGTGCCAACATCCAAAAGGATACAAAAAACTAGAAGATATTGGCCAAAACCCTACAAAAAGATATGGAGAATATTCTCCTTATACCAACGACATTCTCCACAAGGAAACAAGATTTGCATTAATGAAGATGAACAATACAAGTACCAAGAGAGATTGCGAGATTTAGTAAAGCACACGAGATCAAGAAAAATATGGAATGATGATTTACAAGACACAAGGAAGGAAGATTATCAAGTACCAAGCCAGATATTATTAAAGGAAGGAAGACTATTGATTGGAAAGCAGTCTATGGAAAGAAATCAATCATGAAGCTCTATCCTTATTCTTAGAAAATAGGATCTCTAATTCCTTTTTCCAAGGATCAACACTCTTGGGTTGCTTTCTCTTCTAGAGCCGTATCAATAATTATTTAAAGGCTCAACTTTAGATAAAGCAAATATACCTTTGTCTCAACTTCTCAAGTTCTTTGCTTTACTTTTCATAAGAATTGCATTTCTGAGTGATTTATAGTGTATGAAACAAAAAGATGATAGATATAGTATAGTTGGTGAGGCATCGTATCAAAAATATTATGAGAGTTTGAGTGTAGACGTAGGAGCCCCATTCAAACAACACATTGTACCAAACCACCATTAAAAGAGCTTAAGAGAACACCCTTGCAACCTAAGAGGACTGGACTAGGATCCATATTGGATCTGAACTAGTATAAAATATTATGTATTAGTTACTTTATGCAAGTTACTTTCTTAATAAATTAAGTGTTAGTCGACTATAAGTCAAAAAGTTATAATTCACCGCCCCTCTTGCACTTTCATATGATACATGGTAAAAGAGTGATGATTGATGATGATACTACAGCCACAGAGTTGTTATCTAATGGGAAATTATGTATGGGTATATGGACCTAATGAGACCCCCATGAGTCACGTGACACATACTGTAGGATCATGTGTATACCGGATATATATGGCCATTACGTTACATAAATATCATCTGCATTGCATTTCATACATACATCTTTATTTGTAATTTATGCTATGTGTAGTCAGTGATGTAAAGATGTAGACTTTATGATCATGTTGCTCTTAGTGGAAGAAAATATTGGAACAGTACAACTTATTCTTGATGTAAGACGAAATTATGAGCATTTATGGTTTATTTGATTGAAAGTGAAAGAAGGCTAAAATATTTACAACTTTTATAGTGCAACGAGTGTAAAGACAAAATCTTTATGGGTTTGCTTAATATAAAGGATGGAAAGATAGAACCTTTATGATAATACTTGTTCTAAAAGATAGAAATATTTTACCTTGCTTAATATATATTACCTTAATAAGTGTAAAGGTCAAATCTGTATAAGTGTATGTGCCATAGTTAATGAAAAGGTGGAACCTTTATAGGATTAGACATCCTAAATGTGGTTTAGGTTGGATTCGGTAGGAATAATTTGGCTTCATCCTTAGTAAGGTCGCGAACTTTAGAATGACTTCATAATACTGATGACCCTCATGGTTTAGCGAACTATAAGGCTTTACTTATAGAGTTAGATATTCGATTTGATTACACCTTAGTTAACTAACTTATCAGAGAAGTATCGCAAAAGTACCAACCCTCGTCACTCCTATAGTTAGGGTCAGTTGATGATGTTGTTGGGTACACGTGCTTTCCATACTCACTCTACACTTGCTGCTCATTTGTGTGCAGGTATTGGTCCGGATCTGAGTGGAGCATAGACGTGACACATTTTGATAGCTTATCGGGAGTCCATGGTGAGTTGCAGGCACTTTCCAAACACCGAAACTCATCTATCTTATCTTTTATTTTCTGTTTTACATTTCAGACAGTATGCTGCATAGGTTTAAGACTTTTTAATCTTTTTAATAGCTTTGTACTCATGACAACCAGATTTTGGAGAATGTTTCTAAGGCTTTTGTATTTGAGACTTGTCATTATTTTAAATTGTCCTTTATTTTTTGCATTGTTTATCATTTAATTTATCTATTATAGATGGGGTTCGCCTACGGGTTCAGGGTAGGTGCCCTCACGACACAAATAGGATTTTTGGGTCATGATAAATTGATATTAAACAATTAGGTTCATTGGTCTCATGAGTACAAGAGCGATGTCTAGTAGAGTCTTACAGATCGGTACGAAGAGCTCTGTATCTATATTTGAGAGGCTATAGGACATTTAGGAAGCTTTCATTATTTCATTTATTATCGTGCATATGTGATTCAGTCTAAGATCTAAACTTGTTTGTTTCATCTCTCACCAATGGTGAGGATAAGAGAATTTGCCCATAAATGGTTGAATATGACATCGTGTGGTATGGTACGAGATGTGTCACCGTGATAAGGACGCAAGATTGATTTCAGATTAAAGCTATGATTTAAAGACTCAGTTGAGTGAGGTTGTGATTCAGACTTTTAGTTCAGTGATATCCTTAGGAAATGGGAGTGATGGTACAATGGACTGCATGATTGCCATATCTTCAACAATTAGTTAGTCGAAGGTTGAAAAGGTGCATTTATGGTATAATAGGTTCTGGGAAAGTAGTTGGAGATTTGAATTTGAATGGTTAATAAAGTAACTAAGTAATAAGCATTACGACTTTGAGGACTACACTTGAGAAGGTTTGACATATCAGGGATGCTTTACTTGAGGTGTGAATGATGTGGAAATACTTTAATGTCATCCAAATTTATTACAATAGTCTTATGACAAGAGTGTATCAATGACGAAAGAGTGCATAGGTTGGCATCTTAAAGAAAATCATAGACTTATGAGGATCAATTGGTCATATTAGAGGAAAAAGACCATGGTAATGTTATGAGGAGAATTTTACAAAAGATAAGGACGTGAAAGGTGATCCTTGTTAATGAGGTCAGAGGTGGTAGGACTTGTTATGACGTTCATATGAAAAGTTTTCTCTCCATGCTACGAAGTCGAGTTGTACTAAAAAGAATTTGAATGGTCCAAGCTTGGTGACAAAATGTTATAATGGTAAAGTATTCATCAGATAGGAGAGCGAGTTATTCTAAGTCTGTTAATTCATTAGGGTATGAAAGGTTAAGTGGAGTTGTGACATGATGGCATTATGGTGGTGGAGTAAAGACGAGTGGTATGTGCATTCTCTACGTAATTGGCTAATGGCCTCATGATAAGTGGGATAAATTCACTAAGTTATCATCGAAAGAGACTACTCTGGGTATAAAGTGGATGTTAATGGGAGATGGATTGAGAGATATTTTGACTATGTTGTAGACTATCGGGAGTACAAAGATTGGCTAATGAGGATGGATCTAGCGATAGACAAGTGTGGATATTTCATTGCTTAAGGAGTTATCGATGGTTGAACTTAATTTTGGATGGGGGATGTGTGCATTGTACTTATTGCTTGGGGCTAGTCAAGTTTTCACAATATGTAGTGATATGATTTTATCCAGTTGACTAAGTGTTATGGCAAAGTTCCATGGAAATTTGTGATTGACGACCGTGAGGTACGTATTTCAGATGACTGTCGTGATAAGATCGATTGTACGGAAGCTTGCATTATACCAATGTAGTTAATTTCATATCATTCTTGAATTAGTGGGCTAGAGTCAACTAATAGGAGAGAAAATTGAAATCTTTTCAATTTAGAAGCTAAAGTAATATTTTTGAAGTAAAACAAATGTTCGTGATAATGGGCTATGTTGGAGTGTTACTGGCTGGATAGCATGGTTGAGTACATCAAGTAGTAATGACTTGAAGATATTTGTGCGTGGTAAGGCACCTGGATTGCAAGAATTATTACTTTCGAGTTTGCTAAAGGCGTAAAAAAGATATTACAATCAGAGATTCAACGGTTATGAAGGTGGGTATGAGGCTTCAGACCTTGCATCAAGGTATTCATAGTGGTAAAAGAGTTAAGTGAAAGCACAAGAAGGAAGATTCGATGTATTTAGATTCTATGGAGTTAAATCAAATTTTCATATTTAAGTTATGAAGTGTAGTTCATCGGTACTAAGTTGATAACTTGGGTAGAGATCAGTTTTTAAAGTCAGGGATGACATCGCAACGTTTAGTATTCACAAGCAAGGGATTAGAATCGGTCACCACAGACTTATGAGAGTTCTACGATTTGTTTTGTGAGGGATTGAAGCCAATTCGGGTGACTATTGGTGACATTCGAGGAGTTGTGCACCGTGCACCAGGTCAGGATCATTCATGTATTACTGGGTGGCTCATACTAATATTGCATGGAGATTTATGGTTAGTTTAGTAGTCCATTTTGAAGATTTAATAGATTTACAGTTCAGAACAGAGGTATGATAGTGTTATCAGGCTTTAGTTGGAGTTCGCAAGTTGATTTGATGATATTTTGTTGATCGCAACTATTCAGACTATTCTAGTGGTCTATGCGGGTACTTGATGATGGTTTGGGAAGGTACAAATGAATATGGGGAGCCTTGGGATGATCAGACAATTTTCTACAGTTTTGGCAAATCAAGATATATAATCACTAGGATGATGCACATATTATGATGTTTGGAGGTTTGAGAGGAATTGGGCGATGAGATTTAACTCAATAGTTTCATCTCGACAAAATGACACTAGCAGATTTGGAATTAGCATAATTGACCTTGAGTAAGGTCAGATTTTGAATAAAAAGGCTTAGAGTTGGCATAGAACAAACACATATTCTTTCTAGTGAGAGAGAGAGAGAGTCATGATTTAGACTCTCGGTGTATGACGATATGTTTTCTATGAATTCTTAGTACTAAAGATGACTTTGGATTGTACGGAAGAAAGATTAGAGGAATTGGAGTATTTGACCGTACAAGCTTGGTAATGAATTGTGGCTACAACTATAGGATAGGATTATTGATGATGAATGTTGTGGAATCAATCAATTGCATTCAGAGGTGTGGTCGAAATCAAAATCAAGGAATTTTAGAGAGTCAGTTCAATTATATGAAATTGGTTGTGGAAGAAATTTTGGAGATGGAAAAATGAAAATTGAGTATTGAATTAAGTCACAAGAAGTTTGAGTGGCAAGGTATACAAGTGGGGTTATCAACATGATTGTTGCATGTGAAGGATTTTGATGAGGTGTACGATGGATATTCTTCGGTTACTTGACCATTTTGATGATGTTCTTTACCTTTTGAGCATGAATGTGTTTTTAAGTGGCACATGATGTAACAACATGTTCGGTCATTTTGAGCGTTTGGACTTATTGTTCCCAATAATACCCTTTTCGTAGCTTCATCTCAGTATTTATGACACACAGGGATGGATAGCACGGATCTCGAGGTACCTTTATGCAATTTTCAGAAGAAACCCAAAATGAAGAGTTTAGATATGATGAGTTTGACCCAAAGTTGACTTTCAGGTATATGGGTTCTTTTTCGTGTTTCGTCACTTCCGATAGTTCCATAGGGTCATTAATGACTTAATCGAGTTACTGGTTTTCTTCCCGAGGCATTCAGATGTACTTTATGGTTTTATTTGTAAAATTGTGGAAATTAAATATTTTGGGTGATTTCATAGAAAAGTATGTCTTAGCTCGGTCGTATGAGAAATCCGAGTGCGCGAGTGAGTTTGTAGCACCATTTACCTTAAGGTAGCATATTTGGTTTGTATCCAGGGGGTTTTAGAAGCCTTTCGGGTGTTTGGTGGAGAATTGGCTAAATTCTAGGGTTGGTAGTTTCTGGTGTCCGCACCAGCGGTGTTCTGGCTGCTTTTGTGTGTCCGCCTCTGTGGAGGTTGGTTCGCAGATGCGGTCCTTATGCGAATATTAGTTTCCGCGTCTACGGATGTTTTCCCTCAGAGGTGATGATGCCTTTGTGGAGTTGGTCCCGCCCCAACGCACATCCGAAATTTTAAGTGACTTCTCCACAGTGGCCTATTTTCCACCGAAGCGTGTCCGCTTAAGCGACTTCGATTCCGCCAAAGCGGAGTCACTGTTTCAGATCAGATTAGTAAATGTCCTAAAATGATTTCATTTTCCCAAAAACATTCTCTTATGATTAGAGCTCGTCGGAGGGGATATTCTAGAGTCTTTCATCATTGTTCTTTATTGGTGGTATGGTTTTATCCCTTTTCATTATTATTCATCATTTGACTCATCTAATCCTAGTGTTATTTCTATTTGGGGAAGAAGATGTCATAAGTTTTCATGCTAGAATATGAGACCTTGAATCATGAATTAGGGATTGGTTATTGATTAGATAGATATAATATTATAATGTAGTGTTGATTAATGATAGGTGATGATGTTGTGATAGTTAATTCGTTATTTAAAACCCTTTTGAAATTGGGGGGAAAACGTAGGGTTTGGAATTGGGGATTTATTACTTAATCTTGCAAATGAAGGACCAATTGGGCTTAGATTGTGACAATTTTTTGGATATGAATTGTATGTATGATGTGTAAGGTAGTTTTACTTCCAATTTGCCGTTTTACCATTATGGGCCCGGGGTTCCCTTTTTGGGTTAGCTAGAGGATTCTAGTTTTATGTATCAATATGGGTATTGTTGAATTCTTGTGACCCTATAGAGCCCTGTCTTGACCTTATTGAACTCATGTTTGTGATAAAATACCATTTAGACCCTTCGGATTTGGGGGCGGGGTTTGGATTGACCGTTTTAGACCTGAATCCTTCCGTATAGCTAAGGGGGTATCATTAGACTCTTAATCTCATCTAGATACCATTTTTGAATAGATTGGGCATGTGAAGAGACTCAAAGGAAGGGAAAAGCGGTTGCATGACTCTTTGACTTCGCAAATAGGCAAGTTGAGACTTACTAGACCTTAATATAGTGTTTATGTAATGGTTTAAAAATTAAGGGGAGTAATAGGGAATTGGGGGTCACATACTAGTGAGGTGACGAGCACTTGTACGGGTATCGATATACTTAAAAGGATAATTAAAGTAATGTAGTATGTCATACATGACAGAGATTATGTGTTTTGCCTTTGGGCCGTGAGTGTGGTACATAAATCCACTTAGATTGGCATGTCAACTGGTTATTTGTGCTCGTATCCATGATTGATAGTTTATTGTGATTTCACTTGTCATGCATTCATCACTCTACATCTCGTCTAAATACTTGGAAAGGATTCGATAATGCTAATTGTATTGATTATTCTTTTGCATGGTGTACACATATTCATATCATTCATTCACATCATTATTATTGGCATTGAATTGTTGAGATACTAGAAAGGGGCTTGTAAGCCTGTTGATGGATATGGTACATGGTAAGAGAGTGATGATTGATGATGAAACTACAACTACAAAGTTGCAAGCGATGGAAAATTCTGTATGGGTATAGACCTCATGAGTTCCCCATGAGTCACGTGACACCTACTGCACGAGCATGTGTATACCAGGTACATATGGCCATTGCATTGCATATATATCATCTGCATTGCATTTCATACATACATCTTGATATGTAATTTATGCTATGTGTACTAGGTGATGTAATGATGTAGACTTTATGATCATCTTGTTCTTAGCGGAAGAAAATACTAGAACTGTACAACTTATTTTTTATGTAGGACGGAAATATGAGATTTTATGGTTTACGACTTCTGTAGTGCAACGAGTGTAAAAATAAAACCTTTATAGGTTTCCTTAATGTAAAGGATGAAAGATAGAACCTTTATGATAGTACTTGTTCTAAAATATAGAAAGACTTAACCTTGATTAATATATATTGCCTTAAATAGTGTAAAGGTTGAATCCTAATGAGTGTATGTGCTATAGTTCATGAAAAGGTGAAACTTTTGTTGTCACGTCCCTAATCGGGAAACGGGTGGGCACTTACCATTTTTTCACCTGATAGGCGAACTCGTCCCTTAATCACAACTTTATCAACAATAAAGTAAACCCAAACCATCAATAAAAATAATAACAGGTCTAGGATAAAATAAGAGAGAGAGCGGAATAATACATAAATCCTCAAGAATCTGGTCTAAGATCATACAAAAGTCTCTACTACATAATATGCGGCTAGTAATAAAAGTAAGTCTAAATGGTGGAATATTGTCTCTGAATAACAATAAGACAAGTAAATGATAAGAGAGTCATCCAGGATGTGGATTCACTCATGTACGCACCCTGGATGCTCGACAACTATCCTCAGGAAATCATTCTTGAGGAGAGGAAGTGGATCCTATAACAAACTCTTCACTCATAAAAGAATGCAGCAAGGTAGTATTAGTACAAATACTATGTACCATTAAGTATCATAGGCCGACATTAGTTATATAACATATACAGAGAAAGAGACTGAAAGATAGGCATGCTTATAATCAGATATAAACACTACACAGTCCAAGAATAGCATCGCAAGGTCAAATACCAAGTCTGAATCCAATAAGTATGAATATGAGAATATGAATGCATATGTGATGCATACACACACGCTTCGAGCAGAATATCTCTACATCCCGACAGTTATGACCCATGGGGGACCCACAAAGTCCATATACCTATATTGCGAAACTCACAACCCGATCCAATATATGTATATATGTGTTGCAGCACGCAACCCGATCCAAATGTATGATCATGTATGTATGAATGATATCAAATGCCAAAGAGAATATATCAAGTCAGTTGTGTCACAGATGAACACATAATCATCATCTCAAGAGTGAATCAATCCTTCCTCTACATACGGTCAAGTCTAGTATCATGCACGTGGCTACGAGCCACAAGATCAATAAGGCAACAACCACAATCAACAACAGTACCAAGTTATGTACTTCATCCTAACTTCATTCCCGAAGGTGTACAAGCATTCTCCAAAAATTACTAACTATACATATGCTTCGCTAATCGGAGTCTAACCAAAAAGGTAAGTCGTAACCTACCTGAATGCCGAGCGGGAGCCACAAATGATCACACCGAAGCCTTGCCTTTCTGTGGATCCCGGTTACACTTGAAGTCTAGTCATTATTGAAATCAAAGTTAGAAATGGAAACTAACAATACCCATAATGCTACACTATTCTTAGAATCAACCCTACTATGGGAAGAAAGGGGAAAATGGGCCCACAAGGGAAAACTGGTAATTCAAAAGTGAAATCGATAATCCAACGTTCTAGAAGTTCAATACTACTCTTCAATTGCTAATTTAACTCAAGAATATGTCAATTTCATTATTCAAGTCAAAACTCTTAATTTGATATAAACCCTAAAATTTCCCCCAAATCTCAAAAAGGGTTTAAGCATGAAATTGATCATTAAATTAACATCTACTAGTCCATTACAACACTAATATATAATATCAAAATACCATAATCCAATACATAACCCCCCAATTAAAGCTCTCTTATTCTCAATAAGTCAATCCGTTTTTTCCCATTCCCAAAACATGGATTAAAGTCTATAGTAATGGAATATACCAATAGAAATGAATAGGTTTAGGATTTAAGAATTACCTAGGTGAAGAGCCTTGAATGAATACCGTGAATCTCCCAAAAATCGAGCTAAGAACTTGGAAAATGGAAATGGGTCAATAGGATTCACACTAGGGTTTATCATTGTTTGCTACAGTTCCTCATCTGCGTTCGTGAGACCCTGCTGACCCAGCCCTGCTGGACTCACCACGATCGCGGATGAGACCATGCGATCGTGAAGAGCCGCGACTCAACCACCCTCCAGGTGCGTGCCATCGCGAACTCGACCATGACCATCATGATTGTGAGAGCCTGATTCCACCAAGGCTTGCGATCGTGGTCCCTCCCTCGAGAATGCGAAGAAGGAAACCAGAACAGCGAAAACTAGATTTTGCTTTCTCTCCAACTTCGAACCAACCCTCGAAAATCATTTGAAATCCAAATAACAAACATGCATACACATATAATAATACCCTACGGACTCACTCGTGGTCTCGAAATTTCCATCGGAGGTCTATTTTACCGAGTCAACCCCCAACAGTAAAAAACTAACTTTCCAACCAATAGTCATAAACGCTCTCGAGAGTCTCGGGAACCAAACCTACCATCCCACCAAGTCATAAACGGCCCTCCAGACCTAACGGAATTGACAAATTCCGAAGAAGGTCCGTTTACCAAAAAGTCAACTATTGGTCAAACAATATCACTTAAAGTTTCTGATTTTTCCAATTTCTACTAGAATAGTCTGATAGCCTCGGGAACTGTATCAATAGGGGTAAACTGGTCAAAACTCATATAACGACTGAACGGGTTGTTACATCATATATCAATTAAGCAATTTCTCATTCTCGATTGATAAGGAATAAATGTGGGAGAAAGGTACCTGAGTCAGCAAACAACTGGGATATCTGGCACGCATATCGGACTCAGTCTCCCATGTAGCCTCCTCAACAAGAAAATGCTCCCATTGCACCTTAACCGAAGTTATCTCCTTGGACCTCAACTTCCTAACCTACCTATCTAAAATCGTTATAGGCTCCTCCTCATAAGACAAGTTCTTATCAAGTAATACATAATCCCAATGAATGATATAAGACCCATTTGAATGGTACTTCTTAAGCATAGAAATGTGGAAAACCAGATGAACACTTGACAGGCCTGGTGGAAAGCCAACTCATAAGCAACAATGCCAACACAGTTGAGAATCTCAAATGGACCAATGAACCTCGGGCTCAACTTGCCTCTCTTACCAAATCGCATCATACCCTTCATGGGTGATATATTCAGAAGAACCTGCTCACCCTCAATAAACTCTAGATTTTGGACCTTCCAGTCCGCATGTATCTTCTGCCGACTCTGATTTGCCAGAAGATTTTCCTGAATATGATTCACCTTGTCTAAAGACTCCAACAATAAATTTGTACCCCATGGTCGAACCTCAAAAATATCAAACTATCCAATAGGAGAACGACACCTCTTACCACATAAAGCGTCAAACGGTGCCGTATCAATGTTGGAATGATAGCTATTATTGTACGCAAACTCTACCAAGAGTAAGAACTAGTCCCAATGACCACCAAAATCAATGACACATACTCTCAACATATCCTCGAGCACCTAAATAGTCCTCTCAGACTGTCCATCAGTCTGGGGATGAAAAGTCTTACTAAGGTCCATCTGAGTACTCAATTCTTCTTGCAACGTCCGCAAAAAATGGAAAGTAAACTGAGGACCTCGATCAGAGATGATAGAAATAGGAACCCCATGCAATTGCACAACATCACAGATGTAAATACTAGCCAATTTCTCTGCATTATAGGTAACATGCATCAAAATGAAGTGCACAGACTTGGTCAGCCTATCCACAATAACCCAAACTGAATCAAACTTGCCCAAGGTCTTCGAAAGACCTATAACAAAATCCATGGCAATCCTCTCCCACTTCCACTTAGGAATGGGCATTCTCTAAAGCACACCACTGGGTCTCTGGTGCTCATACTTGACTTGATGACAATTCCTACATCGGGCAACGAAATCTGCAATATTCCTCTTCATCCGACCCCACCAGTAATGATGCCTCAATTTATGATACATCTTAGTAGCACATGGATAAATGAAATATATGTAGTTGTGGGCCTCCTCTAATATCAAATGAATCAAGCCACCAACACGAGGAACTCACTCACATCCCTTGATCCTCAGAACCCCCTCATCATCAAGCACAGCCTCCTTAGCCTCACCACGTAACACTTTATCACAAATCTTGGATACTCCAAATCATGGGTAGGGTAGTTCTTCTCATCGATCTTCAATTGTTTAGAAGCATAGGCAATGACCTTGCCCTCCTACATCAACACACCGCCAAAACCAACACGGGACGCATCATAATAAATTGAGTAATCCTTACCTTCTACGGGTAATGCCAAGATCGAAGTTGTAGTCAACAGAGTTTTGATCTTTTTAAAGCTCTCTTCACAAGCATTGGACCACTGAAAAAGAACCTTTTTCTGAGTCAATCTAGTTAGGTGAGATGCAATAAAAGTAAATCATTTCACAATCCGGCAGTAGTAATTGGCCAACCCATGAAACTATGAATCTCAGTCACCTTAGTAGGCCTCGCCTAATCGCTAACAACTTTAATCTTCTTAGGATCAACTATAATCCCATCCTTTGACAGCACGTGGCCTAAGAATGCCGCAAAATCATGTTGAAACTCACACTTCAAAAATTTGGCATAAAGTTCTTTCTCTCTCAACAACCTAAGGACAATCCTCAAATGATGCTCATGCTCCTCTCTACTCTTCGAATACACCAAGATATCATTGATAAAGACAATGACGAAGGAATCCAAGTATGACTTAAAAATGTCATTCATCAAGTCCATGAAAGTTGTCGGGACATTTGTAAGCCCAAATGAAATCACAAGAAACTCGTAATGACCATAACGAGTCCTAAAGGTCATCTTCAGAATATCCTCAGCCTGATCTTCAGTTGGTGAAAGCCTGACCTCAAATCAATCTTCAAAAATATCAAAACATCCTGAAGCTGGTCGAAAAAGTCATCAATAAGAGGAATTGGGTACTTACTATGAATGGTGACCTTGTTCAACTAACGGTAATCTATGCACATCCTCATCGTAGCATCGTTCTTCTTCACGAATAGAATGAGAGACACTCGGTCTAATGAACCCCTTACTCAAAAGATCCTGTAATTACTCTTTCAACTCCTTTAACTCAGTAGGTTCCATCCTATATGGTGCAATAGAGATAGGGCGCATGTCTGGCTCTAAGTCAATATATAAATCAATGTCACAATCGGGTGGCAGACCCAACAAATCGGAAAGGAATACCTCTGCAAACTCACGCACAACAGGCATAGACTAAAGGGATGGAGAATCGACACTAGTATCACAAATATAGGCTAAGTAGGCCATATATCCCTTATCGACTAGTTTCTTCGTGCAGAGATAAGAAATGATCTTCTTTGGAGCGGGAGTCAAAGTACCCCTCCACTCAAGTCTAGGAATCCCAAGCATAGCTAAGGTGACTGTCTTGGCATGATAGGCTAAAATTTGTGTGGCGTTGACAACCAACTCATGCCTAAAATAATATCAAAGTCTAATATATCCAAGATCATCAAGTCTACCCATGTGTCATACCCCATAAAAGTAACTAAGCAAGACCGATAGGCTTTATCACCCAGTACTGAATCTCCAACCAGAGTAGACATATGAATTGGCATGTCAAGATGGTCACAAGTCAAATCCAAACCAATTAAATGATAAGTAGATATATATATATATTAAAAAGTACACCTTAGATCAAACAAAATTGTAGCTGGCCAATGACGAACAATAATATTACCTGATATCACAGCATCAAAAGCCTCTGTCTCGAGCCTACTAAGAAAAGCATAGCAATGTGCACCACCATATCCACTCTGTCCAGACTGCACTCCTCCCCTATATGCCTAGAAACCACCCCTACCAGACTGTTGTCCACCCCTGAATGAATGAGAACCACCGCGGCCTGACTGAGTACCGCCTCTCGCTAAAGAACCACCCCGGCTACCTGAAGATGCTTAAGTCCTCAAGGTCTAGAACCGGGAACTATGTTGAGTCCTACTCTGTCTAGGCCTGGTACAATCCATTACAAGGTGACCGGGCTTACCACAACCATAACAAACTCTAGATACTGAAGGTTGATACATAGAGGTTGAGGAATCGGATGGACCACCTCGGTTGGCTGGCCGAGAGAAAGAACCTCCATGAGACTGCCCGACCCCATAACCACTCTTTTTAGATGAGCCACCAGAAGATGCCTATAGTATGACTGAACGGGATTGCTGGGGCTGATTAATAGGTCTTGGAAGACTGACCCCCGCCTCTATGACTTGAACCACCGAACCCACCATGTTGATGAGGCCTCTTCTCACTAGTCCCAAAAGATTAAACAGTGGCAGACTCGACACTCATAGCGCAATCCACTACTACCTGAAATGAAGAAGCTATAGCCATAATCTATAGATAAGCAACATGAAGTGGAAGCAAAAGTCCACCAACAAATCTACGAACCCCTGTTGCCTTTGTCGAAATTAATTAGGTCACATACCGGGCCAAAAACAAGAACCTGGACTCATACTCCTCCACAGACATACCTCTATGCCAAAAATGGGTGAACTCATCCCTATGTTAATCCCTCAAAGTACGCGGCACGTACTTCTCTTAGAAGGCCTGGTGAAACTGTACCCAGGTGTGTGGAGGTGAAGAAACAAATCTACTTTCAATATAATACCGCCACCACATCTTCGAATCTCCGCAAAACTAGAAAGACACATAATCCACACCATGGGACTCCATAATACCCATCTTATAAAGACTTTCATGCATATCCATAATGAACTCATAAGCATCCTTGCTACGTGTACTATAAAACCTGGGCGACTCCATCTTCAGGAACCTGCAAATGAGCTCCTGACCCCTAAGTGTCAAAGTCTGAGCTGCTACTTCACTAGAAACACTTTTAGGGGATGGTGTACCATCAATGTGCGAGGCCATGGCAGTAATAGGCTACATCCCCGGTATTTGTCCCTGCTCGAGAGTTTGTGGCCTTGCTCTAGTCTGGGAATCACATAGAGTAATGGCACCGCCCACGGCATGCTGGGCATAAAGATGTAGAAGTATACGGGCTAAGGTGTCCTAGAATAATGGGTCAAACATGGCCTCGATATAAGTCTGCGCTGGCCTCATACCTCTCATAGCTACTTGTGCACTCTCTGGCTAGTGCTTTGGTTGATGCTCTGGAGAAGCTGATCGTGCTGGCCTCTGTCCAGCCATAGTGGCCCTGCCTCTGGCTGGTGCAACACCATGACCTCTAGCTAATCTGCAACCTCTAGCCTGTCCTCACCCTCTCGCACCCGCCCTAGCAACGGGCTCGGGCGCACCATCCCTCGTGATATCAGCTCGTGTCCTCACCATCTGTAAGAGAATAGAAATGAATCATATACCAATTCGAACACTCCAGATACCAATTTAAACAACGTAGCATGAAACAATAAAGAAATTGAAGTTTCCTAAATGTCCCATAGCCTCTCGCAAAAAAGTACGGAGCTTTTCGTATCATTCCGCAAGACTCTACTAGACATGCTCTTGTACTTATAGACCGAGTAACCTAGGGTCTAATGCCAACTTGTCACGTCCCAAATTAGGGAACACATGGGAAACTACCATTTTCTAACCTAGTAGGCAAACTCGTCCCTTAATCACAACTTGATCAACAATAAAGTAAACCCAAACCATCAATAAAATAATAACAGGTCTAGGATAAAATAAGAGATAGAGAGGAATAATACATAAATCCCCAAGAATCTAGTCTAAAGTCGTACAAGAGTCTCTACTACATAATATGAGTCTAACTATGAAAACATGTCTGAATATGGAATACTTTCTCGGAATAACAATAAGACTAGTAAATGATAAGAGAGTCATTCGAGTTGTGGATCCGCACATGTGCTCACCCTGGATGCTCGACAGCTACGCCTTGGGAAATCATTCTCGATAAGAGGAAGTGGATCATGTCATGAAAACTGCACTCATAAAAGAAAGCAGCAAGGTAGTACCAATACAAACACTATGTACCAATAAGTATCATAGGCCGACAATAGTTAGATAACATATATAAAGAAAAAGACTAAAATATAGGCATGCTCACAATCAGATATAAACACTACACAATCCAAGAATAGCATCGCATGGTCAAATACCAAGTCTGAATCCAGTATGTATGAATATGAGAGTATGAATGCATAAGAAATGCAATGATACACACACGCTCTGAGTGGAATATGTCTATATCCTGGAAGTCATAACCCATGGGCGAAGTCCATGTACCTATGTTGAAGAATGTGCAACACGATCCAATATAAGTATATATTGCAGAACGCTCAACCCGATCTAATATATGTATATCTATATATATGTTGCGGTGCGCAACCCAATCCAAATGCATGATCATGTATGTATGAATGATATCAAATGCCAAAGAGAATATATCAAGTCAACCGTACCACACATGAACACATAATCATCATCTCAAGAGTGAATCAATCCTCCTTCTACATACGGTCAAGTCTAGTATCATGCACATGCCTACGAGCCATAAGATCAATAAGGCAAAAACCACAATCAACAATTATACAAACCTACGTATTTCATCCCAACTTTATACCCGAAGGTTTACATGCTTTCTCCAATAATTACGAACTATACATATGTTTTGCTAACCAGAGTCTAACTAAGAAGGTAAGCCGTAACCTACCTGGATACCTAGCAGGAGCCACAAATCATCACACCGGAGCCTTGCCTTTATGAGGATCCTGATTGTACTCAAAGTATAGTCATTATTGAAATTAAGTCAAAAATAGAAACTAACAATACTCATACCTCTACACTATTCTTAGAATCAACCTAACTATAGGAATGGGGAAAACAGGCCCACAAGGATAAAATGGTAATTTGAAAGTAAAATCGGTAATCCAACCTTCTAGAAGTTCAAATCTACTCTCCAATTGCTAATTTAACTCAAGAATATGTCAATTTCATTATTCAAGTCAAAACCCCCAATTTGATATAAACCCTAGAATTTCTCCCAAATCTCAAAAAGGGTTTAAGCATGAAATAGGTCAATAAATTAATATATATTAGTCCATTACAACACTAATATACAATATCGAATTCCATATATTATGGTTCACTTTTTATACGGATTAGCGCATAAAGAGCTACTAAGAATTTGGATGGTGCTCTAAATTGGATAATGTGTTTTAGAGTCGCCACCTAATTTATAGGTAAATTAGGAAAATCAGTGTGAAAGGATTTATTCAAAGAGTTTCCAAAATCCTATCTAAACCAGATTCAAGATAAGGGTTCTGATTATCCACCCGGGGAATGTGTTAGCACCCCTGTATTAAGGATCTATAGAATACGGTTGACCTATGGGTTCTATAGCATGCATTTGAAAGTGATTAAATTGTTTAAGGTTTAAAATCTGCAAAATACTTGTCATTTTTTCATGTATTCAAAACTCAAGTTTTATTTAAAACACAGAGTTAAAACTCCACCAAAATGATATGCAATGAGATGTTTAATCAATTTAGTTTTCAGACTAAGAACACTCAAATATGAATTTGAGTAGAACTCCACATTTAGTCCAACTATTTTGATTGTTTTACACATTTGCACCTTTTAAAATCTTTTTCCAGATTTCAAAAGAGGTATAGTCCTCTAAAAATAACAAGTTTAGGTTTTTGTCAAAGAGATAGAAAATAATTTATTTCTTTTATTATTTAGCATGACATAGCCCTATAGTCAACATTATATACTACTTTCCAAAATCCTCAACTTAATTCAAGTCCAAGATAAATTTTAAAATTATCCAAAATTATTTATCCTATTGGGCTCAGTACGAGCTATAATTTAAACCAAAATGTTCATATTTTAGGCCCAATTTCAGTTTAGCAATCTATTTTCTTTTATGTCACTCATGCCCAACACTTGGGGTCCTTAAATCAGTCCAATTTAGTTCATTTCAAATTCAAAATTTAAAGTCTAATGTCCAAATTTTTTTAGTCCAAAAAATTGAGTTTACACTTAGCAAAAATTGGTTTCTTATTTCCAGTTTTAACTGTCAAAGAATAGTCCCTTTATTCAAAAACAGCCCGTCTATTTTCCATTCCAGATTTAAACAAGTTTTAAGCCTACTTAGATGACTTAAACTAAATGATATACTCATCGTTTTGCCTATCCTAGCTCCCAACCATAAGTAAGACTCCAATACTAAAGTATGTTTATTATAGTTCTTACATATTTTATATATATATATATATATATATATATATATGCCGATATAAAATTTTTGAAATGGAGAAAAGTTTAGGCTAGTGGGTCTACCTAAGCCCACCATTTAGCTATTTTTACCCATAGTTGTGCTTTCTTGCAAATATTAACTTCCCATTCTATTTTTATCTCAGTCGACAGTCTGGATTGGGCCTCAGCCCAATCAGTAATATTGCAAAGCTATGACTCGATGAAAAAGAGAATAGGCCCAGTAAGGGTCCATTCTATGATGATGCATCAAGAAAAATAAACAAGGGAAAACGAGGATACAAGTTAGACGTACCCAAGATTATCTAATACAAATAAACATCAACTAAACTAACAGCTCATAATTAGGATAAATAAGCAAGACACTCAATAGACCCCAAGTTGTTAATCAGCAAAGAAATATGAAGATAACAAATAGTGGGCTAGGCTCAATAACTATTATAAGAATGCAAAGAGGGCAACTGATATAACAAGAATGGGATAGGCCCAACATATAGTCGTGAAGAGAAATAGAGGATGCTTGCAGAAAAAGGCTAGGCCCAACAAATACACATAATATGACACATATGAATGATATAAAAGATGATATACAACCTATATACTTTCATAAACTAAACATATTCAATATACAACTTGTATATGACATATGTATCATATGCCAACACTAAGTAGGTATCTAGGGTGTGCAGATCATTACATAAAGAACAAAAGACACCCAATCATGGGACTTGAAGCTAATCCAAGTTACTAGACGAGTTATACACAGCTAAGATCAGTTTTTGAGTTTAAGCATGTTAAGATTATCAGGAGCATATGATGAAACTAACTGATCCTAAGCACATAGTTTCAGACATGAGGAACGTTTTATAAGCAAGGAGTGGTGTTCATTTTTAAAAAGCATATAAGTTATTATTCAAGATAACATAAGTGAAAAATCTAACATGTTCTTGCCACTTATTGGACTTCAAGTTAACATAAGGAGACATGGTATAGTTGTAGACTGTTAATGACTCAGGAAAAGGACTTAGGCTTATATAATATAAGATCATATTAACTCCGAATTGGATATAAAGAGGAAGTTGCTAGTAAATAACTCAAATAACCAAAGATAGTGCAGAAACAATCATACATAGTGTCAAGTCAGCTCTGATAGAAGCAAAGGGAACACATAAATGGACGGACAACACATACATAGTGAGTTCATAGTTCCTAACTATCAATGTATATTTTGAATAACATGTTCATGAAAACAAATCATTTTCTTTTAATTTATCTCCAAACCTAGGTTAATTTTAGGGAGAGGGCAGTCATAGACAACATATAAGCATCACATGATTCTTAGAAAAACAATCACACCTTTAAATAAGCAGACATGACGGTAATGCACATATAACCTAATTAGTTTCAGTTTTAACATGAGGAGGGTAAATACTATCTAGAAAAGGTCATTTATCAGTTTAACAAACTCTTAAGCCATTACTGAGCCATAACATCTTCTTAACAAAAATATACATTAATTTAAAAACTACTAAGTGATCTTAACAAACATTCTCTTACCGAGCCTTCGGTACCTCAAGTTTACTAAATCAAACATCAAGAATTTAAGTCGCTTCTTAATCCGAGACTAAATGATCATTATAAGTTATTCATATCATCTTCAAACCAGTTATAGACCTCACAAGCCAACACTTTCACCAAAAACAACACAAGCATGACCTTAACATCCCATTTTTAGCTTAATCTTAGGTTGAGGCCAAAACAAGGACACATATGTCAGTGCTATCTAAGCAGGGTCTTAAAAGGGTTCAACATGATTAAGTCCTTACGGGGTATTGGAAGTACCCATGCAGGTTTCGGCATTGACCTAAGGCTTGGTAGATGTCGGACAGGATGACCGGGACTAGGTCATAGTATTTAGTTTCCCCATTGGTGGTTATGCCATTAAAGATAGCATGGGAGACAAATCTGATTCAGGTATCTATGACTTGGTGTTGGTCTTTGGGAAACACCATGGTTCCTAGGAGGCATATAGCGAAGGCTAGAGGCCGGGTAGCTTCCCAAGCGGCAAAGGAGTGAAATTCTACGGACTACTCTACGTAGCCCTCGGTAGACCCAAACCGGGTATGGAGATCCCTAAAAACTACGGTCGGGCCAAATATCCAGTTGGTGCTAGCTAGGGATAGCATCTTGAGAATCTCACTATGAGTTGGCTTATGGGGTACTAGAAAGTTGCGATCGGGTTTCTTTCTCTGGCTCATACAAGTACCTACATTGTTGATGCAGTCTCAGATTTCTTCTAAGGTCGGGGTTATCTCAAAATCTTCAAACCTAAATACCATTCTTTCATTGTCTCAATACCCCGTAAGGACTTCTAAGAGGTCGGGGTTGTCATTCATGGTCATAAGGGAGGGAAGGTGTCCTAGACAGTCTGTTACTTCCTTTTGTTATGCAGCGCTTAGATATGACCACCAGATTTTCAACATCTCGGATGCTTCTAAGACCATGTCAAATTTAAACTGGGAGGCATCTACAAAACAAAACACAGTTAGGTTCCCCCCCCCCCTCAAGGAGTAATGGTTCATCACATAAGGCACATAAATGTTTTCACATAGTAAGTAGTTGGATCCGGTGCCTTTGGGTCGGAGACCGTTAGTACACGAGGGAATCAGCCTGCCAGGTCCAGGTAGGTCTGAGATACCCCAACCTATCTAAGTCAGTATGCGCTAATTAAAGTGATTTGTCTTTGCTCTATCCTATTTATACTAGAGTGGTTTAGCAAATGATATAGCGACCCGAGCAGACAACCCAGGGTGAACTGTTGTCGACTGTTGGAATGACCGTGTACCAACTCTGTCTTAAACGTATTCGAAGAAAATATTTTTGGTTTTATACTGGAGGGTGACTGCGAAATTTGCATAATCACCTTTGTACACAGATGCAAGTATGTGTGCATGCCATTTGCGGAAGATGGATGCATGAATGACAGTTATAATTGCGGTATTTAAGCATATAAACAATTTATCATTTTCAAAAAGTATGTTGTATTGGAACCCTTATGGTTATAACCTAGGGTTATCCCTAGGAGAGTCGCCATCTATTACGGTTCACTTTTTATACAGGTTAGGGCATAAAGCTAATAAGAATTTGGATGGTGCTCTAAATTGGATAATGTGTTTTAAGGTCGCCACCTAATTTATAGGTAAATTAGAAAAACCAGCGTGGAAGGGTTTATTCAAAGAGTCAAGGTAAGGGTTCTGGTGATCCCCCGGGGAAGGTGTTAGCACCCCGGTATTAAAGGATCTATAGAATACGGTTGACCTATGGGTTCTATAGCATGCTTTTGAAAGTGATTAAATTGTGAAAGGTTTAAAATCCGCAAAATACCTGTCATTTTTTAATGTATTCTAAAATCAAGGTTTTATTAAAAACACAGTGTTAAAACTTCCTCCAAAATGATATGCACGAGATGTTTAATCAATTTAATTTTCGGACTAAGAATACTCAAATATAAATTTGAGTAGAACTCCACATTTAGTCCAACTATTTTGATTGTTTTACACACTTGCACCTTTTTAAATATTTTCCAAGTTTCAAAAGTGGTATAGTTCCCCTAAAAATAACAAGTTTGGGTTTTTGTCAAAGAGATAGAAAATGATTTTTCTTTTATTCTTTAGCATGCCATAACCCTATAGTCAACATTATATCCTACTTTCCAAAATCCTCAACTTAATTCAAGTCCAAGATAAGTTTTAAAATTTTCCAAAATCATTTATCTTATTGGGCTCAGCCCCGACTATAATTTAAATTAAAATGTCCGTATTTTAGGCCCAAATTCAGTTCAGCAATCTATTTGTTTTTATATCACTCAAGCCCAACACTTGGGTCCTTAAATCAGTCCAATTTAGTTAATTTTCAAATTCAGAATTTAAAGTCCAAACTCCAAATGTTTTGAGTCCAAATAAATCGGTTTACACTTATCCAAAATTGGCTTTTTATTTCCAGTTTTAAATATCCAAAAATAGTCCCTTTATTCAAAAACAGTCCGTCTATTTTCCATTCCAGATTTAAACAAGTCTTAAAACTACTTAAACGATTTAAACTAAATGATATACACATTGTTTTGCCTATCCTAGCTCCCAACCATAAGTAAGACTCCAATATTAAAGTATGTTTATTACAGTATATATATATATATATATATATATATATAAAATTAAAATGGAGAAAAGTTTAGGCTGGTGGGTCTACCTAAGCCCACTAGTTAGCTATTTTTACTTATAGCTGGGCCTTCTTGCAAATATTAGCTTCCCTTTCTATTTTTATCTCGACCGACAGTCTGGATTGGGCCTCAGCCCAATCAGTAATGTTACAAAGGTATGACTCAATGAAAAAGAGAATAGGCTCAGTAAAGGTCCATTCCATGATGATGCATCAGGATAAATAAACAAGGGAAAATGAGGATACAAGTAAGACGTACCCAAAATTATCTAATACAAATAAACATCAACTAAACTAATAGCCTATAATTAGGATAAATAAGCAAGACACTCAATAGACCCCAAACTGTTAATCATCAAAGAAAGCAAAGAAAGATGAAGCTAACAAATAGTGGGCTAGGCTCAATAATTATTATGAGAATGCAAATAGGGCAACTGAAATAACAAAAATGGTCCAGGCCCAACACACAGTTGTGAAGACAAAAAGAGGATTCTAGAATAAATAGGCTAGGCCCAACAAACACACATAATATTACACCTATGAATGATATACAAGACGATATACAATCTATATACTTTTATATACTAAGCATATTCAATATACAACTTGTATATCCCTTATGTATATGACATATGTATCTTGTGCCAACACTGAGTAGGTATCTAGGGTGTGCATATCATTACACAAAGAACAAAATACACTCAATCATGGGACTTAATGTTAATACAAGTTACTAGACGAGCATATAAGTCAATAAATGTCACGACCCAAACCGGAGGGCTGCGACGGGCACCCGGACCTTACCCGCCGGGTGCTACTAATCATATAATCAACGTCAAATTATGATTAAACAATGGCCACAAGGGGCGTCATCCAGTACCATGAGGACACATAGAAATTATGTATTGGAAGGAAGCCATGTAAAATCTTACCATAAGAAAGACTCAACCAATGCATACATACATACTAAGGTCTACAAGGCCATACATGACTACTATACACAGGACATCTGTTTACAAGCCTCTAAAGAGTACGCAACACCAAAAGGTCGGGATAGGGCCCCTCCATACCCATATGTATATGCAAAAATATCGTACCGAGATTAGTTCGACACTCTGAAACAAGAGGAGTGCTCTAATAACTGCTGAGTCAGCAACCTACTAATGTGGATCATCGCCTTGCCTACGTGAACCTGCGGGCCTGAAATACAGCGTCCCCCGACAAAAGAGACGTCAATATGATAGATGTACCGAGCAAGTCAGGCATTAAAATAGCATAACAGAGATACAAAAATAGACTAAAACAGAAACAGTCGATAGCAACAACCAATAGAAACAGCCAACCAGTAGTGAATGCCTCTGAGGACCCTAATATTCCTAAGTGTCATGCATAATGTGGTATACATATAAATATGCGTATATAACTCCATTGGCCTCATTGGGCATCTTCCTTCCCATAACAGCCTCTGTGGGCATCATATCATATCGACCTCTGTAGGCATAGTCGTCATCATATCCCAGTTGATCAGGTGGTCTGCGTGTCCCGTTTCCCATCCCCAATATATGGTCCAGGGTAATACATGAATAAAATGCATGGATGACAATAAAACATTCTGAGTTTATCGAGTAACATAATATTCTTGTACCTTTGGCTAACATTGGGAACATCAACATTTTCCTCATATACCTCAATAAGGATTTGGGAACATATTTAGACATGTTTTTAACATAGGAATAAATAACCGAACATTCTTAACTACTAATAGAAGAATAATTTATGAAACAATATTACGTTCACGTTTCGTTACATAGAACATGCCAAAAGAAATAAATGATTTGCATTAACATACCTTGATTTACGATTTTTGGAAACAACTATGAAGGTTTAATCACCCTTTAAATCTTAATTCCAACTTTACACATAAAGGTGGAATAAAAACGTTGTTGCGGATATACCTTGTCTTATGCTATACATAAAATTAATGAGAAATTTCTCTAATTTGGCTTTAACTTCCGTGAAATAGAAGGAACATTTGCCGAATATTTTGGTATCAATAGCTATAAGTGCTTGAAGGATCTTCTACTACTGGATATTCTTTGGTAGCCAATATTGAGAGAAAATGGTCAATGATATCCTAACTAAGTCGGTCGGGTGAATGTTTGGTATAGGATAAGATCACGTTTTGCAGCAGATGGTTTTATCCCATTAATTGTTCAAGAAATGAGATAATGCTCCCCCCTAACGTGTAACCCCCACTTAACATGCATGCCATCCACCTAATTTCGCTTTACCATGTGTCACCGCCTAAACACCCTAACAAATAGTTACTAGGTAATTCATTAAAATGTTACACATAAATATCCCTACTTAAACTTGTCCCCCACTATAATTTATCCGTTAGTCGATCATTGTTGTCAATTAGCCGATCATGGTTGTCCCACTTTATAAGTCCTAAATTAGTTCAGGACCGCATTCTTTTATATACTAAGATCTTTATTTGGATACGTGATTATGACATAAATTCCTCAGAACTCGGGTCTACTTTTATATGTCTAGATGCTCAAACCACCGCCCGAAAGTATGGGGTGTTACATCATTTCCCCCTTAGAAACATTCGTCCTCGAATGTTGGGGTGACATATCTAATCCCCGTCACATAGCCAGAGAATACAACTACTTCTTCACGGGCCATATAATGTAACATACATTATCAGACCTCACATGGTCCTTAAGCATTAATTATAATACTATGAAATAGAACTCACCTTATGCTTCTTTTGGAACCTCAGCATTGGTCTGGAATAGGTATAGATATTTGTGTTTCATCTCCTCTACCTCCTCCCATGTCATTTCTTCTACGTTCTTATTATGCCAAAGAACTTTCACGGACGCTACTTCTTTAGTCCTTAACTTACAGACTTTACTATCTAAGATAGCAATAGAAACCTCTTCATATGATAAATCCTCTGTAATTGTCATGTCGTCAATCGGTACAATCCGGGAAGGATCTCCAACACACGCTCTCAACATAGAAACATGGAAAACCTGATGAAGAAACTCTAACTCCGAAGGCAAGTCCAATTTGTAAGCTAATTGGCCAATTCATTGAATTATGCGATATAGCCCAGTATACCTTAGGCCTAGCTTTCCCTTTTTCCCGAATCTCATTACCCCCTTCATAGGTGAAATCTTCAAAAAGACCCAATCATCTACCTGAATCTCTAAGTCTCGCCATCGCACATCTGAATACGACTTCTAACGACTCTGAGTGGTTAACAACCGTTCTTGGATAAGGTTCACCTTCTCTACGGCTTGGTGTACTAAGTCAGGTCCAAATAACTCTGATTCTCCTACCACGAACCATTCGATAGGAGATTTACATCTCCGTCCATACAAAGCCTCATATGGAGCCATTTTAATGCTAGCATGATTACCGTTATTGTATGCAAATTCAATAAGGGGTAAATGATCATCCAAACTTCCCTTAAAGACAATAAATAAGCTCATAGCATATCCTCGAGCGTCTAGATCATACGCTCGGCCTGCCCGTCTGTTTGAGGATGGAAAGTAGTGCTAAGATTAACTTGGGTGCCTAAACCTTTTTATATTGATTTCCAGAAGTTAGTTATAAACTGTGCACCCCGGTCAGATATAATAGAAATAGGCACGCCATGAAGGCGAACAATCTCCTTAACGTATAACTTCGCGTAATTCTCGGCTGTGTATGTAGTTTTGACCGGCAGGAAATGAGCTAATTTGGTCAATCTATCAAAAATTACCCAAATAGAATCAAACTTACGATAAGAGCAAGGTAAGCCTGTAACGAAATCCATATTAATCAATTCCCATTTTAACATTGGAATCTCAATGTTCTGAGTTAAGCCACCGAACTTTTGGTGCTCTATTTTTACTTGCTGACAATTAGGACACTGAGCTACAAATTTCGCACTGCTTTTCTTCATGTCGTTCCACCAATAAAAACCCTTGCGATCATGATACATCTTAGTAGATCCAGAGTAAATGGAATATCGTGAGCAATGGACTTCCGTCATAATTCCATCTCGTAATCCACTACATTTGAAACACATAAATGGCCCTGGTGTTTAAGAACCCCATGTTCGTCAATCTTAAAGATTGTGGCCTTCTTCTGTTGAATGTCTTCTCTGATTTTTCTCAAACTTGGGTCTTCCCACTAACGTTCCTTAACTTCCGATATAAGGGACGACTCTGATATAATCTGATTCACAAAACCACCATCTTCCGAATCCATTAGTTGGACTCCCGAACTAGCTAACTGACTGATCTCTCTTACTAATTCCTTCATATCGACCTGCACCGGCATCGAGCTAACCATTGACTTACGACTGAGCGCGTCTGCTACAACATTAGCTTTACCGGGATGATATAAATGTCCACATCATAATCCTTTAATAATTCAAGCCACCTTCTCTGTCTCAAGTTCAACTCTTTCTGTTTAAATATGTATTGCAGACTTTTATGATCCATGAAAATGTCTACATGAACACCATACAAGTAGTGCCGCCAAATTTTTAGTGCATAGACCACCGCGGCCAACTCCAAATCGTGTGTCAGATAGTTTTTCTCATGTTTCCTCAATTGCCTTGAAGCATAGGCAATCACTTTACCATGGTGCATTAGCACGCATCCTAGACCTGCTCTCGAGGCATCACAATATACAACGTAGCCTTCTGGACCCTCTAGAAGAGTAAGGACTGGTGCCAATGTTAGTCTGTCCTTTAACTTTTGAAAACTCTGCTCATAAGCATCGAACCACTGGAATTTTATGGACTTTTGTGTCAACTTCGTTAATGGTGTTGATATGGTAGAAAATCCTTCTACAAACCTCCTATAACAGTCGGCTAAGTATAAAAAGTTGCGAACCTCTGATGGAGTCGTGGGCCTCGGCCAATTCTTCACCGCTTCAATCTTCTAAGTGTCAACTCTTATATACCTTCTTCTGACACTATATGACCAAGGAAAGCCACTGAATTCAACCAAAACTCACACTTAGAGAGCTTAGCATATAACTTACGATCCCGGAGAATCTGCAGTACTACCCGCAAATGATCTACATGCTCCGCCTCCTAGTGGGAGTAAATGAGAATATCATCTATAAACATTATCACAAATGCATCCAGAAATGGGCGAAACACGATGTTCATTAGGTCCTTAAATTCTTCCAGCGCGTTTGTGAGTCCAAATGAAATTACTAAGAACTCGAAGTGCCCATACCTTGTTCTGAAAGCCATTTTCGGAATGTCCTTCTCTTTGACCCTTAGCTGATGGTACCCCGATCTTAGGTCGATCTTTGAGAAACATTTTGCACCTTGTAGCTGGTCAAACAAGTTATCAATTCTAGGAAGAGGTACTTGTTCTTGATAGTGACTTTATTCAGCTGCCGATAGTCAATACACATCTGTAACGAGCCATCTTTCTTTAGTACAAACAATACCGGCGCACCCCAAGTAGATATGCTAGGCCTAATAAATCCTTTCTCGAGCAGATCTTTTAATTGCTCCTTTAATTCTTTCAATTCGGTTGTAGCCATTCTATAAAGAGGAATAGATATCGGCTTAGTGTCAGGCAACACGTCTATACCAAACTCAATTTCTCTTTCAGGAGGAAGGCCCGGAAGTTCGTCTGGAAATACATCAAGAAACTCATTAACCACCGCAATGGATTGAAAAGTAGGTGGTTCGGCATCGACATCTCTAGCCCGAACAAGATGGTATATACAACCTTTCGAGATCATCTTCTTTGCCTTAAGGTATGAAATAAACCTACTTTTTGGAGTTGCCGTATTACCCTTCCATTCAAGGACTGGCTCGCCTGGGAACTAAAATCTAACAATCTTTGTTTGGCAATCAACATTATCGTAGTACGATGCCAGCCACTCCATGCCCATGATAACATCAAAATCAACCATTTCTAATTCTACAAAATCTGCTAAGGTATGATGGCTACAAACTAATACTACACAATTCTGATAGACCCGTTTAGAAACTACCGACTCACCAACTGGTGTAGATACCACAAATGGATCTCTTATCAACTTAGGATCCATACCAAACTTACAGGCAATGAAAAGGGTGACATATGATAGATTGGAGCCTAGATCTAACAACGCATACACATTATGTGAAAAGACTGATAATATACCTGTAATAACATCAAGTGAGGACTCATGATCTCATCGTCCCATTAATTCATAAGTGCGCTTCTGACCCCTACCTCTGCCTCGACTAGATGATGTCTGCTAATTTTGCCCTAACGGTCGTACTGAATGTGATGAAGTGACTACAGATCCTACCGGCTAGCCGCCAACACCTTCGACTCCTATCGGGAATTCCCGCATAATATGACTAGGTTAATCACAAGAATAACACACATTTGATCTTTGTCAACACGGTCCTGGATGGGTCTTACCACATTGCTCGCATCGAGCCAATGGCGGCCTCATCTGAATAGAGTCCCCTCTATAATAAGAGATTGATGCTCGTGAACTCTGATCTGGTCCCGATTAAACATACCGATCAACCCTCGACCTTGGAAATGGTAGTGATGCACTAGCTATCGGGTAGGATAGGCGTCTATATGGCTGTGGCAAAGGTCCACCTCTGAACTCTCTTACGTCACCTACTTATCGACCCCTCTTATGCTGGCCTTTATTACGCTTTCAATCTACCCACTGTGGTTTCTTATGATCCTCCAGATTCTGTGCATAATCTTGAATGCGAGCAATATCCATATTCAGATTCAGAGAAGTCGTAGTACACTCATTGACCAAGTGCAGCCCCAAGCCAGTAACAAACCTATGTACCCAGTCCCTCATCTCCGCTATCTTCATAGGAGCATATCTGGCCAATGAATTAAATTGCAAGCTATATTTTCGAACACCTATATTGCCCTGCTCAAGACGTAGAAATCTATCATGCCTGGCCCGTCGAAGCTCAACCGGCATAAAATGCTATAAGAAGGCCTTTGGAAATTCTCTCCATCCTACTGGTAGAGCACGAGGTCCCCTAGATTGCTCTCATATCTCATACCAGGTCACCGCGACATCCAGCAGTCTATATGAAGCAAACTTTACTGAGTCAGTAACGGTAGCATCCATTACCCACAAGGTACGCTGTATCTGATCCTCTAAATATCGGAGGGTCTAAGTTGATGAAATCCCAGGCTCTCGCGCTAGCAGCTCTATCAGAAGGACTGAGAATCTGACGTTGGCCCTGAGCGGCCACTAATCGAGTCAATAATTGTACAGCACTACGCATATCAAGATCCACATCTGGAGTATCAGGTGGAGGAACTGGTGGTACTACAGCCCCACTACGCTCATCTATAGGTGATGCACTGGGGGAATCATATGAAGGAGTCACATCGTGGGTATCACTCTAGCCCTCGCTAGCGGGTGGTAATCGACAAATACCTTCGCCTACAGCCGTATCCAACGCCCTTATACTTTTGAACTTCTTCCTTGTTGTAGGCATTGCTGGAATCATAAACACGAGACGAATTAGGAGTGGAATATTTAAAACCCAGCTCTACTGCACGATCTATGAGATGAAAGACTGGAAACCATTCCTAAATGTTAGGTAACCTCCCGCTTATAAGTATGATGCACAACATACCCATAAACAAGACTCTACTAGATACGACTTGTATACTCCCTAGGACAGACATGCTCTGATACCAAGTTTGTCACGACCCAAATCGGAAGGCCACGACGGGCACCCGGATCTTACCTGTCGGGTACCACTAATCATATAATTAACGTCTAATCATGATTAAACACGGGCCACTAGGGCCGTCACCCAGTACCCTGCGGACACATAGAAATTATATACTGGAAGGAAGCCATGTAAAATCTTACGAAAAGAAAGACTCAACCCATGCATGCTGACATACTAAGGTCGACAAGGCCATACATGACTACTATATACAGGACATTTATTTACAAGCCTTTAAAGAGTACACAACACCAAAAGGTCTGGACAGGGCCCACCATACCCATATGTATATGCAAAAATATCGTATCGAGATTTGACCGATACTCCGAAATAAAGGGAGTGCTCCAATATTCGCTGAGTCAACAACCTACTAATGCGGATCGTCGCTGCCAACGTGAACCTGCGGGTATCAAATGCAGCGTTCTCCGACAAAAGGGACGTCAGTACGAATGATATACTGAGTATGTCATGAATGAAAATAGCATAACAGAGGTACAAAAATAGAGTGAAACAGAAACAGCCGACAAAAATAGCCGATAGCGATAGCCGACATAAACAGCCGATGGCAACATCCAACAGAAATAGCCGACCAGTAGCCTCTGAGGGCCCTAATATGCCTAAGTTTCATGCACAATATGGTATACATATAAATATGCGTATATAACGCCATTGGCCTCATTGGGCATCTTCCTTCCCATAACAGCCTATGTGGGCATCATATCATATCGGCCTCTCTGGGCATAGTCGTCATCATATATCAGCCGATCAGGTGGTTTGTGTATCTCATTTCTCATCCCCAATATATGATCCAGGGTAATACATGAATAAAATGCATGGATTACAATAAAACATTCTGAGTTTATCGAGTGACATAATATCCTTGTACCTTCGGCTAACATTGGGAACGTCAACATCTTTCCCATACACCTCAATAAGGATTTGGGAACATATTTAGACATGTTTTTAACATAGGAACAAATAACCAAAACATCCTTAACTACTAAGAGCAGAATAATTTATGGAACAATATTACGTTCACGTTTCGTTACATGGAACATGCCAAAAGAAAGAAACGATTTGCCTTAACTTACCTTGATTTACGATTTTTGGAAACAACTATGACGGTTTAATCTCCCTTTAAATCTTAATCCCAACTTCACACTTAAAGGTGGAATAAGCACGTTGTTGCAGATATACCTTGTCTTGTGCTATGCATAAAATTAATGAGAAAGTTTCTCTAATTTGGCTTTAACTTTCGTGAAACAGAAGGAACATTTGCCGAATATTTTGGTATCAATAGCTATAAGTGCTTGAAGAATCTTCTACTACTGGATATTCTTTGGTAGCCAATATTGAGAGAAAATGGTCGATGATATCCTAATTAAGTCGGTAAGGTGAATGTTTAGTATAGGATAGGATTACGTTTTGCAGCAGATGGTTTTATCCCATTAATTGTTTAGGAAATGAGATAATGCTCCCCCCCCCCTAACGTGTACCCCCCACTTAACATGCATGACATCCACCTAATTTCACTTTACCATGTGTCACCACCTAAACACCCTAACAAATAGTCACTAGGTAATTCATTAAAATGTTACACGTAAATATCCGCACTTAAACTTGTCCCCCACTATAATTTATCCGTTAACCGATCGTTGTTGTCCCACACTATAATTTATCAGTTAGCTGATCCTTGTTGTCAATTAGCCGATCATTGTTGTCCCACTTGGTAAGTCGTAAATTAGTTCGGGACCGCATTCTTTTATATATTAAGTTCTTTATTTGCATACGTGAATATGACATAAATTCCCCAAAGCTCTAGTCTACTTGCATATGTCTAGATGCTCAAACCACCGCCCAAAAGTACGGGATGTTATAACAAAGATCATATATTAACAAACTCTTAAGTCATTATTGAGCCATAACATCTTCTTAAAAAGACATACATCAATTTAAAAACTACTAAGTGATCTTAACAAATATTCTCTTACTGAGTCTTGGGTACCTGAAGTTAACTAAATCAAACATCAAGCATTTAAGTCACTTCTTAAACTATCCGAGACTAAATGATCATTATAAGTTATTCATAGCATCTTCAAACCAGTTATGAACTTCACAAGCCAACACTTAGCACCAAACACAACACAAGCATGACCTTAACATCCTTTTGTTTAGCTTAATCTTAGGTTGAGGGCAAAACAAGGACACAGAGGCCAGGGCTATCTAAGCAGGGCCTTAAAAAAGGTTCAACATGTTTATTAGGTCATTACTATAGTATTTTAAATCAGTTTGCTCAATAACCTAGTCCCAGATTCATTATCTGTGGACATCATTAAACTAACAACCTTTGATTTGGTTAAAATGGACTATAACTATCACATTAGTCATTTAAAAATTATTTAAACCAGTTACACGTGATCAAAACATGCCTCAAACAAGATGTTAAACTAACTAGATGACTCGGATATGCTTAAGATCAATTTTAAACCAACATGTTAGACCTCTATTTACCTAACACACCTAGACAGCCAACAAATAGAGGAACAAAGTTAACTAAACATGTCATTCCAAATTATAAGCAAACTAGTAATAAGTTTTATAACCTCTAATGTTCATACATGGCTAATGATGTCATAAATTAATATAGTAAGTACTCCACTACACTAACAACCATCATTGTGGACTCTAAAGTGTCTAAACTGATGTGTATCCATATGATGAGCCCAAATAGTCGTGACAATGAACATTAACCAAAAATAACTTAACATGCTGGAACTTAATCTAGTAATCATTGAGAAGGTCAAACTCGTAGGGTTCCCCATCTCTCCTCTGCGGCACCATTGCGAATTTAGTATAACAAACATGATTCTAAATTGAGACGTAATTTCACCTAGGGTTCCCCATCTTTCCCAAATAAAATCATGTTTGCTTCGTCACCCTACGATGGTGACACTAATTTTAAATTAGGAACTGAAAATCAATGTAAATATCTTTTAAAATAAAAACATGATTCTAAATTGAGACGTAATTTCACCATCGTATTTAATTAACAATTTCCCAAATTTGACGAAGCAGCACATTAATTCTTCAATTTTGAAAACTCATTGAGACAATCATAGTTATAATTGTCGGTTAAAATTCTAAAATCATAATTAATGATCAAATTATGTAAAATTAGGATATGATATACAACATGTATGACAAGTGATATTTTATCAAATGAAATGACAAAATACTCTCGAAAGAATTTTATAAAATCATATTCGCTTTGTGAAAAGTATATTTCACTCCGTCTCTGACTCAGGAACTCCGAATAATTAAAAAAAATTATTGAAGGGTAAAAATTAGGCGTCAACACCACAATCCAATACATAACCCCCAATTCCCCAATTAAAGCTCTCTTCTTCTCAACAAGTCAATCCTTTTTTTCTCATTCCCCAAAAATGAATTAATATCTATAATAATGGAATATACAAATGGAAATGACTAGGTTTAGGATTTAAGAATTACCGAGGTGAATAGCCTTAAATGAACACCTTGAATCTCCCAAAAATCGAGCTAATAACTTGGAAAATAGCAATGGGGGCAATAGGATTCGCACTAGGGTTTATCATTATTCGCTACAGCGCTTTCTTCGTGTTCGCGAGACCCCGCTCGCGATCGCGGACGAGACCACGTGATCGCGAAGCACCGCGACTCAGCCCCCATCCAGGCGCGTGCCATCGCGAACGCGACCATGACCATCGCGACTGCGAGCATGACCATCGTGATCGCGAGCACCGCGACTTACCCCCCATCCAGGCGCGTGCCATCACGAACGCGACCATGACCATCGCGACTACGAGCATGACCATCGTGATCGCAAGCGCCTGGTTCCACCAAGGCTTGCGATCACGGTCCCTCCCTCGCGAACACAAAGAATGAAACTAGAACAGCTGAAACCAGATTTTGTTGTTTTCTCTCCAACTTCGAACCAACCCTCGGAAATCACTCGGAAGCCAAATAGCACAAACCAAACATGCATACACATGTAAAAATACGCTACAGACTCATTAGTGGTGTTAGAATTTCCATCGAGGGTCTATTTTATTGAGTCAACCCCCAACTTTTCAATCAATAGTGATAAACTCCCGAGAGTCTCGGGAACCAAACCAACCATCTCACTAAGTAATAAATGACCCATCCGGACCTCACGGAATCGACAGAATACCTAAAAAGGTCTGTTTACTCAAAAGTCAACTATCGGTCAAACTTTATCACTTAAAGTTTCTAATTTTTCCAATTTCTACTAGGATTGCCCGATAACCTCAGGAACTGGATCAACAGGGGTAAAATGGTCAAAACTCGTGTAACAACTGAACGGGTCGTTACATTTATGGGATTAGACGTCCTAAATGAGGTTTAGGTTGGATTTGTTGCAGTAATTTGGCTTCATCCTTAGTAAGGTTGAGAACTTTAGAATGATTTGATAATACTGATGACCCTCGTGGTTTAGCGAACTATAGGGCTTTACTTATAGAATTGGATATTCGATTTGATTACACCTTAGTTAACTAACTTAGTAGAGAAGTACCGGAAAGTACCAACCCTCATCACCGCTATAGTTAGGGTCGGTCGGTCGGTCGATGATGCTGCTGGGTACACGTGTTTCCCGTGTTCAATCTACACTTGTTGCACCTTTGTGTGAAGGTATTGGTACGGATCCGAGTAGAGCATAGACGGGATGCATTTGGATAGCTTATCAGGAGTCCAGGTTGAGCCGCGGTCACTTTCCCAGCACTGGAACTTCTCTATCTTATCTTTTATTTTCTGTCTTACATTTCAGATAGTATGATCTATAGGTTTCAGACTTTGTAATCTTTTTAGTAGCTTTGTATTCATGACAACCGAATTCTGGGAATGTTTCTACGGCTTTTGTATTAAGTATTCGAGACTTGTCAGCATTTTTAAATTTTTCTTTGTTTTTTCTTGTTGTTTATCATTTAATTTTATCTATTATGGATGGGATTCACCTACGGGTTCAGGGTAGGTGCCCTCATGACACAAATAGAATTTTTGGGTTGTGACACTAATGGAGAAAGTCCATCTCCAAATTATAATGTCTACTCTGGAAATCAAAGTTGCATTCTTTAATATCTTCTATCACAAGAACTCAACCCAATAGAAAAGGAGAATTTGGAGAAGAAAATAAGAGAATAAAGGAATATGTTAAGTGGGAAGATAACAACAATTAAATAGAGTTATCGAACATCTTAAAGGCCACTGCCAAAGTGCCTTTTTATAGGCAAAACTAAAGTCACCCAACAGGTTCTTTGTTCTCAGTTTAAAAATAATAAGAAATGATTGGATTAGAATCATGAACCAACACAACAGTTGGTTTCCAACCGAGGTAACGGTACAAACAAATTCAAATTAGTATATATATATATATATATAATTTGCCTTCAGGATTTGGGGTCCAAACTGGCTTGTCATTCTTGTTAGTAGTAACTTGAACAGTAATATGTTCCGCTGCTAATCTAACTGACCATGGCACTCTGTACCCTGCTATATTCCAGTTTCAGGTACCATTTTCATTAACCTCATTTAATCTGCAGTTATTTGGGATAACTTCTTCTGGCAGTCGTTTGTAAAGTGCCCCTTCTCTGGACCAATTGTCATACCAAAAATATACATTTCCTTCCCCAATTTGCCAGATGATGTTGCCCTCTACAGTTTGTTTGATTTTGCAAATTTCCCTCTAGGTTTGTGACTAAACTCCCATTGCTTTTCTGATTACTATTTGTTCTTGTGCAATATTTTCCCAAAATGTAATCTTTCCACATAGAATTCTTTGTTCTAAGATTCCACCATTGTTTTGCTATAAAGGCCTTGCTGAAGCCATTTGAAACCCACTCCTCCTTCCTCAAAGGGAAGACACATTTTCTCCCATTTGCACCAGTGGTATTTTCTCATTGATTCATAACCACTCTAACGAAACCTGGCTATGGCACCTTCCAATTGCTCAAAAGTCCGTTTTGGTGGTTTCATAGCTGCCAAAAGGTGGACTGGCATGGCAAGTAATACATGTTTGATTAGAATGATTCTGCCACCCATGGATAGAAATTTTGCATGGTGGATTCTTTTGGTAATTGAGTGCACCATCTCTAACAAGTATATAGTCTTCATCCTTCCACAAATAAAGGGTATTTGATTGGCCAAACTTTTCTATGCATCCCAGTAAGTTGTACTGCTTTGTGTATGAGTTCAATGTTGCCTTTTGGAGCAAATGCCACACAACTTTTGTGTTTGTTTATAAGTTGCCCTGAAACATTTTCATAAAAAGTTAAAAACACCTTTCTAATATCAGATGGCTTACCACAAGTGAATAGTAATAAATTAACTCCACGTTCAAAATTTTACAATCTTATTCCTTTCCTCTGTTTATTATTTAGTTTTCTTCAACAAAAAAAGTTGGAAGTGTTTAAAGGGCGAGCTCATTGTTGTGGTGGGTGATGTTGAGATGGATTTTGGGGTGCGAGTTCGGCGAAGATGGTTTTTGTCGGAGAGTTCCCAAGCACGGAATCGGTCGACGCCAAATCGCCAGTCTGAAATTCGATTCAACCAAAGTGGGCTTCTGCTTCTTCTTGATAATGGAATTGCGATGTACAAGAGTTTTGAGGTCGGCTGTAGCAGTGGTGTGAAGGGAAGAAAATTAAAGGGACAGGGCCTTCATATTTCTTTTTCTGTTTAATAATTATACGTATCTATTTTTTTCTTTCAATGACAGGTCTCATTAGATTTGTTGCTTTCACACATCAGCGGCAAGTGAGCTGCACACATATGATCTCCATATATGTTCAAGGACACATATTTATCAACATGAAGTGTCTATCTACTCACTAATTAGTCAAATTAAAATAAAAATTAATCAATAATTAAGGGATCAAAAATAGTGTTAAACCTTTCTTATTTTTGAAGATAAATAATTTTCCATGTGAATTAAACACCACAGCAATTTACAGTCATGCTTAAAATATAGAACTGTCAATGCTTATGCAGGTATTGACTGGTAGAATATAAACAATGTAAATAACTGAACCAAAACATAACCAATTCATATTTAATGACAAGAGACTTTGGAATTATGAACTTATAAATACGAATACTTTTAAGTCTGCCACAATATTCAGCAATAATATGAAATTTGACGTTGGCACTAAACTACTGCATACTTTGAGTAATACAATTTTACTAGTTGAATCAACTTCATAGTTAAGAAAATAAATTAATAGTAATTAATATGTTTATAACTAAATTAGGATAGTGATTTTTGTCTTCTTTTGATATTGGCATGCAGAACATGTAAATAAAAACCTCCAGTTTTTTGGTGGCCGTTCAATTGCTCTTTCCAATTTTGGATAATATACAAAGTTGGTAATACAGCATTCTTTAAACGAAAGTCGGCTGATCGTTGGGGTCCCTATCTTATGCTAGTCTTTAATTTTTGTTCTTCAAATAAATAACTTTTTTTAATAATATAAGTTTATATTTTAGCATCATAATATTTCATAAGTTATATCTCGCATGACTTTTATTAAGGAACTTATGCTCCACTAAGCATAAATTCTATTGCTAAAGGACAAAAAATGAAGAGCAGCCCCATTTTAGGACAAAAATTGAAGACAAGCTCATTTGAAGGGAAAATCGTGCAATTTCTTCATGGAATGAGTAGAGACGGGTAATTAATTTGAGGCCATAGGTAGTTTGAGTTACGTTATTAATTGGCATGTGGGTATAAGAAGGTAATTAAATAGATTCAAAAGTAGGTAATTTATGTACTTTTTCATATTCTGTTTGGACATTGCTATTTAACTTGTACTTACTTTTTAAATTTTTTTGTATGTCTATTCACTTTGGAATAATTTTAGACATGTAATTTTACTTGAACTTTAGTCATATGTGCATGAACTTCACATAAAAATAATTGAATTCAGACATATATGTCTGAAATTTAGGCAAAAACGGTTGAACTTCAGCGATATGTGCCTGAACTTTAAGTAAAAATGACTGGATTTCAACTACATGTGTCTGAACTTCAGCCATATGTAACTTCATATACTGCTAAAATGGCTAGAGAGACAAAGTGCACAAATAACCTATTTTCATACCACCATTTATGCTATAGTTAGAGGTCCTAAACTGTTGCACGTTTAACCACTTTTAAATCAACTTTAGGTATGCTAGTTTGAAGTTCAGATGTGCGCTTCTGAAGTTTGGCCTGCCAAAATCTAACTTCGGATTTTCTTTTCGAAAGAAACTTTAGCAATGCTTGCATGAAATTCAGGTTATGATTGATTGAACTTCAACCATTTTTACATGAAGTTCAGACCATGTATGACCGAGCTTCGGACATTTTTGCATGAAGTTCAGAAAAATGACACTGAACTTTGTTTACTATTTCATTGAATTCTTGGTTATATTAGGGTCACTTGTGTTTACCCGTAAATCGGTACAATTGAATTTGTACACGTGGTCAAGGACGCATGGGTCTCAAGTGACTGATTTGGCAAATAGGTTAGTTGGTAAATATACCAAATAAAGAATAATGAGATGAAATTGAAAGTAATTTGCCTTAGCCTGATATAAGCTTCTTGATGAGGCTACCAAGTTGAACGTTCCAACAGTGTGAAAGCACAAGTATTAAGACAAATAATATGACTCGAAAAGTAATGTTGTAATAACTTGAATATGATGATTACAATGGGATAATTGGTCCTATTTGTACTCGGGCTCATGGGTACACAATCCACAATTTATGCCCCTATTAATACAAAATAATGAATGCTATAATTATTAGACAATTGGTGTCTTCATAAATGCCATTAATCCACCCTTAGAAGGTGTAAAATTAGTCAAGTAACGGCCGCCCTTTAGAATTTGAACTAGCCCTCTGATCTTCCGGCTTTTCGGTACCTAGGGACCTTTTGATACCCCCAAATGCTACTTATACGCAACCGGTGATACTATAAGCTGATTTGGATTTAATTCATCGCTATTTTCCACGTGTCACGACATAATTCGTCAAACTGTATAATATGAATTTTGCCCTATACTGATAGTCCCCGCATTTTTTGGTCGCGTATCTTGCGCGTTCGAGAAATGGATTTGATTACCGAATACACTGAAAACCCTATTCCTTGGTGGGAAAACTGAAACACAATGATTACACGATTTCAAACGTCAAATATCGCATCCCATTTAATGTTTCTGAAATGGCGGCAACCATCCAATCACTCTGATCGACGTAAAGTTGTGCGAACATGATGGGGGATGTCTTTTCACCTCCCAATCATTACTTTTTCCTTTCTTAAATAAGAGGCCGAAATTCTTCACAAAGTGCAATTAATATTTCCTTTTTTTTCCAAAGCTTACAAACCCTTCAAAGTTGTTCTTCTTCCTTCTTTCTAACTATATTTTATCATAATGTCATCTTCCAAACTTTTACCTTCGCATTCTCTAAAGAACAATGACGACTCTCCTCAAAGTCGTTGTCCAGGGAAAGAACCGGCTTCTCCAAAAAGTCATGAAGTTGACTTGAACTCTCTTGGAACAGAAATCCTCCCTATATGGTTCGATTATTTAGGTGGCTTTCTCATCGAAGAACACTTCAAATCTATGGAGGAGATATAGTCACTGATAACTGTCGAGGTCCTCCCTGAAGTAATTAAAGACTTCAACTTTGATTCCAACACTGATGTTATGATAGTAAGTCCAACTTCAAGAATGAACCATCATGTAGAAGATTTTTCTATGGTTCATATGTATCAATTCACCATTGGTTTTTTGCCTCCCAGTCCCAAAGTTTATCGAGGACATTTGTCATTGATATTGTGTATGCTTAGGGCAAGTTGCCCCTCAAATTTAGAGACTGGTGTATTGCATTCAAATGTTAGCCGATCGTGTCAACGTGTCATTCACCATCGACCATATTTTTCTCCTTTACTATCCTTGGTTATTTCGAGGTGGCATCATCCATTTATATCATCGTGGAAAATGTAGTCTCATCAATGATGAATATAACTTCAATCGGGGCTGGTTAACAAGATTTGTGATGATCCGTATTGACCAAATTCACCAGCCTTCTTCCGAACCATTCCCGGAAGAATGGAACAGTACTCGTATTTTTTTCTTTTTAATCAATGCCTTATCACTTCATCGTAAATAGAGGACCCCACTACCTATGCATAAATAATTTTCTTTTGCAGCCAGCCCCGTTTAATGACAACTGATTGAAGGGATCTTCGAGTGGGTTGTTAGTCTCTTCCGTTCATCCCCAACACTATACGGACATGGAAGAGCAGAACTTCTAAGTGGTGGAAGGGTAAATACCAGGATAAGATCCATCATTTCAAACTGATTTTGGTATGTCCTTTGAGATTCCTTTTTATCCCTTGTGTACCTACCATAAGACTTCTGATGATAAAACCTGCATATCAAAAGGTGCATTCTCGTGCAGCCGCCCTGGCTAACATAATTCAATCGACCTCCATCAACCAGAAGTGGAAATCTAGGGAAGGAACTCCTGAAATCCAAGTGGGGATTGGCTCTAAGGTAAGAACCCGCCATATGCTTATGGAACTCTGGAGAGAAGTGCAAGCGGGAGTTATCCATATTGACGATAAGTATAAGGAAATCGGTAAAGATGTGAATACCAAAAACCTCTCGTCTGATGCTCCTGAAAATGAGATGGCATTTCCTATGCCCCATCCTTCCAAGGATAGCTCTATTCCTTCCTTTGGTACTGAGGCTGGTAAATCCACTTCTTCCCCCCAAAAATGCCCGAGTGCAACCTTGGTAGTTTCCCTTTCACATCTAGCGGATTTACTTCTTTAGGTAAAATCTTGCTTGCACCTTGTAACATTTAAAAACATGACTCCTTACTGACACACTCTTCATTCTTCAGGGGAATGCCACTACTCTTTCTATAATAGATTTAGCCAGGGCTATGGCCCCTTCTCAAAAATAAAAAAAGTTATCGGAAAAGGTTCAACACCTGCAAATCGAGGTCGAGAGTCTTCGAGCCGATATCCGAGATTCTAACTCTCCTCAAGCCTCCCTTAGATTATGCATGTAGGATATCATTGGCACGTTGAGGGACCGAAAGAGTTCCCTTCAGATCCTGACTTTCTCATTTGTGACCTTTCAGGAAAAGATTGAAAGACTAGAAGCCAATTTGGTGACAGCCCGAAAGCAGTTTATCTCTGCCAAAAATACTATAACTGAGCTTCAAGCCAAATATCAAAAGTGGAAGATCTGCAGGGATCTGACTATCCTAAAGACTTGCAAGGATGCGCTTGAAGAGGCCAGCAAGCCATGGATCAACATCCCCTCAGAAATTCTTGATGTAGAGATTGACCTTCATGAGGCTGAGTTATATCTGGAGAAACTACGTGGTGAAGACGGGATTGACTCAGATATGGAGGATGATGATGCCCCTCCTATTTAATCATTGATCTGTTGTTTTGCTATTTTTGAGAAACACCCCCGGCGGACTATGGAACGAGTATATTGCATCCTTTCACGCAGGTTTTATCTTGTTTGTTTTTCTTCCGTACCCAAGTCACTTTGGGCCTGACACTATCTTTTGTAACCGAGTTAGTTTTGGGCCCGGTACCATCTCTTCAATGAATGAAGTTTCTTCTGGCTAATTCCACTTAAGGCTTTTATTTAATGCCTTTATTTATAGAAGAATACTTACATTCCTCCTATAAATTAAGCTATAGTTGTAATTTTATCATACTTTAATTGGCTAAGTAAAACCTGAGGTTTATGAACTGCCTCAAAAAATTTTAAGTCCTGAAGTTTCTTTTGATGACTTTTAACAAGACATGAATTTATCCAAAAAGATATGTTTTTACTTGGGCTTCTCATGGCCTAGTTGTTGGTCAAGGACTTGCTTTGTTCCTGGTCAACTTCTTACTCGGGTGCTTTGAGCAGCCGGAGTTTTAACCTTTTCATTTCTATTAAGGTTTTTTAATAAGAGAGGGCTCTTATTTTTAATGGTGCTGTAGAAAAGGACGTCTCCCATTCATTATGGCATGGAATTTTCGATATGTTTATATTAGCACACGCTTTAATATTTTTTATACTTTCGATGGCAAGAATTTTATCATAAAAGAAATTTTTTATTGATTCCTTTAACTTACAATTGTAAAGACAAATACAAGAATAATCCATCTGTCATCTAGAGTGGTCAGTCTGGTTACATAAATGTAATATTTAGTGATCTGAAAAGTCTTCGGTGATAAGTGGTTTTCCCTTGAAGCTTTGACAGTACCAGTATGCGCTTTTCCTTTGAAGCTTTAATAATATCGTTATATTCTTTGTTGTTTTCGAAAATATTACCTCTTAGCATGGGTATATATGGCCCCCAGCGTTTGAATGTTCATTATGTGAAGACCCAGATACTGGATAATATTCCTATATCAAGACTTTTAACACACTTTTATCGGTGTTGCCTCATTAAAAATCTTACCGAAAAAAGAGTGCAGCGCGCGTTCGTTTTGCTAAATGTAATATTTCTTCAAGTGACTTACATTCAAATTGCTAGGAAGTTTGTTTTATTCTTGATCTGTTAATTGGTAAGATCCTCTTCCGGTGATCCCAGTGACCATATATGGCCCTTCCTAATTCGGACCTAATTTTCCAGAATTAGGTTCTTGGGTACTCTAAGTCACACTTCGGAGTACCAAGTCCCCGAGTTTTAAGTATCAGATATTTGTACACCGGTTATAGTATCTCTTCATTCATTGTTTCTGGGCTACCATCCAGACATATGCGAGATCCCGACGTTCTTCGAGTAAGTCTAGTTATATCGACATTAATTATGAGTTAGCTTATTCCTCTGATCGGAGGTACCGCAAGCTTGGAGTTCCTACTTCCACCGGGATTAGTACTTCAGCACCACAAACTAGGGAAATAGAGTTTCTCTGGTACTCGTTTTTGTTGTGGTTTTGTATGCCCATAATATCTTGGGTAATATGGAGGCAATTTCCCTTTAGCAGCTTCCAACTTATTCTTCAAATTATGTATTATTATCTTGTTTCTTGACTCCACCTGACCATTCACACTAGGATGATAGGGGGGTAGAGGTGATGCATTTGATGTTCAAGTCATCCAGGAACTCTGTGACTTTGGCCCTAATAAAATTTCGACCGTTGTCATAAGTTATCTCCTTTGGGATGCCAAAATGACAAATGATATGTTGTCAGATGAAATCGATCACCTCCTTCTACCGAAGCTTTGTATAAGCTGCAGCTTCAACCCATGTAGAGAAATAATCTTTCATAAATAAAATTTGTGATACTTGTTCTGGGGCAGAAGCTAAAGGTCCGACAATATTCATTCCCCATTTCATGAATGGCCATGGAGACACAATTAGATGCAATTCTTCTCCCAGTTGGTGCAACAACTACGTGTAATGTTGGCATTTGTCACACTTCCTCATGAATGCCTTCGTATATTCTTCGATCTGCGGCTAATAATATTCGGCCCTTATGAGTTTTATCATCAGGGATTCAGCTCCAGAATGGTTTCCCCATATTCATTCTACACTTCCCTTATCACCTAATCAGCTTCTTTGAGACCTATACATCGAGCTAGGGGACCGTAATAACATCGCTTGTAAAGTTTTCCATCGATAATACAATATCGAGCGACTTTGGTCCTCAAAGCTCTGGATGTTTTCGGGTGTTCTGGCAACCTTCCGTTTATGAGGTAATCTATGAATTCATTCCTACAATCCCAATTCAGGCTTGTTGAATTCACCTCCTCATACCCTTCTGGATCCAAGGACGAGAGTAGAAGCTGAACAACTGATTCGTCTTTGGAGCCTTTTGCTTCTGTGCTGGACCCCAAGTTGGCAAGTGCATCAACTTCTACATTTTCCTATTAGGGGATATGTACCACCGTCAACTCTTGGAACTGGGAAAGCATCTTCAAGACCTTCTTAAGGTACCTTGACATACACTTTTCCTTAGATTTGAAAACTCCATGGACTTGTTTCACCATTAGCAGGGAGTCGCATTTGACTTCAATTATCTGAGAGCTGATATTTGCATGGTCTGCCATTGTACTGCCTTTACGTCTTCTAGTGTATCCGGGATATCTTCGATGGATTTTATCTTGTCGGGGTTTATTTTGATTCCTCTTTGAGAAACCAAAAACCCTAAGATTTTTTTGGAACCTACCCTAAGGCACATTTTTTAGGGTTACGTTTCATGTTTTATCTTCTTAGGACCTCGAATGTTTCCTGCAAATGACTCAAATGGTCTTCTGCATGAAGACTTTTAACAAGCATATCTTCTTATATACACTTCCATAGTCTTTCCTATGTTTTTCAAATATTTTATTTACTAATATTTGATAGGATGCTCCAGCATTTTTTAATCCGAAAGGTATGCCATTATAACAGTAAGTGCCGAAATTAGTAAAAAAATACATTTTCTCTTGGTCTTCCAAGTGCACCTTTATTTGATTATACCCGGAATACGCGTTGAGGAGAGTCATGATTTCGTGCTCGGTCGTAGCATAGATCATTCGATCTATGTTCGGCAGCGAGAATGAGTCTTTGTGGAATTCTTTATTTAGATCTTTATAATCAAAACACATCCTAAATTTGTTCCCCTTTTTAGGTACTATGATTACATTTGCAAACCAATCTGGATATTTTACTTTCCAGATTGACCCTATATTAAGGGGCCTAGTTACCTCTTCTTGCAAAAACCTGTAGCGGACCTCGACGATGGGCCATTTCTTCTACTGCATGGGAGGAAAATTGAGATCCAGTCCTAACTTATGAGTTGGGACTTCTGGAGGAATGCCGGACATATCTTTATGCGATCAAGCAAAACAATCAATGTTAGCTGTAGATAATTAAGAATTAAATCTCTAAGCTCCGGGGTTATCCCCGTGTCCAGGTATATCTATCGGGAGTTTTCTCTTGCATGGCTATTTGTTCAAGCTCTTCAGATGTTGATTTAGTGGCGTCTGATTCGTCTAGTACCTGAAAATGCACCTGATACCGGTTTGAAAACTTTTCTTCCAGATTTGCCGATTCCGCTTTTGTCGGCGGAGCCTGGCAGATATCCTCTGGTGCTTGCTCCACTTTTTTTAATTTCTATTTTGGGTCTGCATCTACCTCTGGTTCCTCTATGGTGTACATCTCCCTGGCAGCGGGCTGTTCTCCCTTTATTTGTTGGACTCCTTTTAGTGTCAGAAATTTTACCAGCAAATGTAATGTAGACGGGACTGTCTTTATGTCATGAATCCAAGGCCTTCGAATATCCTATTATATCTCATGTTACCATCAATGATATAAAAATTTGTTACATTTGTGACTCCCTTAGTGTCCACTGACAAGTCGATCTCCCCCTTCGTAGTTTCACTAGACATGTTGAAACCTGAGTGTGTTCTGGCGGTTGGAACAATCTTATCTAACATTTTTATTTCTTCTACTACCTTTAGTCGGATGATGTTATCAGAGCTTCCATGGTCGATCAAGATCATATTTACCTGAAAATAATCGATGGGCACCATAATGACCAGAGAGTCATTATGGGGGAACGTGACGCCGGTGGAGTCCTCATCAGTAAAGGTGATAATTCTTTCATGTGATATTTCCCGAAACCTCTTCTCCCGGGTGTTGACACCTAATTTTTATCTTCCAATAATTTTATTTAACTATTCAAGTATCCCGAGTCATGGACGGAGTGAAATATACTTCTTACAAGACGAATGTGATTTTACAAGACAATAACATACCCATTTAAATTCTACAACGTGGGGTCTGGGAGGGTAGAGTGTACACAGACCTTACCTCTACCTTGGTAGGAGCTCCCTCATTTTCTCCCTTGGTGACTCGAACTCGCAACATTCAGGTTGAAAGTGGAGGACGCTTACTATATGAGCAACCCTCTCTTGTCAATAATTGATAATTTTTAATTGAAGGAAAAAATTGTCACTTAACTTTTAATAGGTAATTTATAACTTTATCATGTAATTATCATATTCAAAGTTTCATTCAATGTAAGAAATAACGTAATGATGTGTTTAGCCTTAATGTAATTATAATATTACTATTTGATTAGATGTTTTATGTTTTATTATATTTTAATTAATTTATAGGAGAGGCAAAATCGTAATTCAACTTTGAAGGTAGGAGCTTTCTACTTTGAGTATTATATGATTTGATTCTTTTGTTAAAGGTAATTTTGTAACTTGTGCATCTTATTCTCCTTCTCAAAAACATTGAAAGGTTGGAAATAAAATATACTTCAATTTTACGAAGCTTATGATGATTCGAACATTTTCTAAGTTCCACATCGGAGATGGAATGGAAACATGGACTCCTTATATGGACTTAGACAATCCTCACCCTACAAGATAACTTTTGGGGTTTAGTTAGGCCCAAGATTCATTCTTTATATGGTATCAGCAGTCAAACCCTAAACTATCCTACCCTAGACGCCGACCCCCACCCCTCACCCCTCCTCAGCAACTCCTACCCCACCGACGGTAGCCCCTCTCTCACGGCCAGCCCTCCTTTCTCTCTCTCCCTCATCCTCCTAAATTTTGTTTTCTATGGCTGACCAAACCAAATTACATTCTACACTTGCAGTCAATAACATTAAAAACTTCATCCCTGTTACTCTTGAGATGGAAAATGGTCAATACTCCTCGTGGGCGGAACTTTTAAAAATCTATTGTCGTGTCTACAACGTTATCGACCACATCATCCCTTTTGAATCGTAGTCCCTCGACCTACCCTCGACTTCTGATGATGGACTTTGGTCTCATTTGGATGCAGTTGTCCTCTAGTGGATATACGACACGATATCTAATGATCTGTTGCACATAATCATTGAGACCAATGCCACTGCCAGCTAGACGTGGGAACGTTTGGAGAATATCATTCACGATGACAAAACTCAACGTGCCTTATACCTTGAAAATCAGTTTAAGGACGTTCATCAGGATGACTTTCCTAACGCGTCAGCCTATTGTCAAGAACTAAAGATGCTTGTCGACCAACTCTCCAACATTGGTGCACCAGTCACTAAGAAGCGATTGGTAATGCATCTTATTGCTGGCTTAAATGAATCCTATGAAGGCGTTGCTACCATCCTTCAACAATGCTCGTCGTTGCCACCGTTCTATGAAGCCCGTTCGAGGCTAATTCTTGAGGAAACCCGCAAAATTAAGCGCACCACCACTCAGGCCAGCATTGCAGACACCTTCCTCACCACTACTGCCGATGGTAGGGCCTCAAATTCTAGCAGCTATCACCGCCGACCCGAGGACCCACATCGACCCTCAATAACCGCAAAGGGAGGCAGTCTAGTAGAGGCCGCGGTGGATGAAATTCTGGCAGCAATGGTGGAGGCCAGAGGTAGTCCCCGCCGGTAGGAACAAGCAGTAGCATCCACGGCAATGGAAATAGCCTCCGCCTTGGGCTACCAACCTTCTGTGGGCCTCATCTATATGGGTCTCTCCCCCTTGCCCATGTCCGACATCCTCGTGGACTCCACCTCCGGACCGTCAGGCCCAACCTGGCATACTCGACGCATGTCCATAACAGGCTTACACAGCACAGGTCTCCCCATCCTCCACCTATGCATCGGCTGACATTAAAGCAACTATGAACACGATGTCACTCAACGCTCTAGACGAAAATTGGTATATGTACACATGCTCCACCTTTCGCATGACGGCATCACAAGGTACTCTCTCGTCTTATTCCAATTTGAGTAATTTAAATCAGAATATTATTATTGGTAGTGGACACGGCATTCATATTAGTGGTTTTGGTCATTTATCCCTTTCCCCACCACATCTACCACTGATTTTGAAAAATATCATCCACTCTCCGAAACTCATTAAGAATTTAATCTATGTGCGACGTTTTGCAACTGATAATAATGTTTTCCTTGACTTTGATCCTTTTGTTTTTTCTGTGAAGCATTTTACGACAGGGAGGCGAATAATGAGATGTGACATCACCAGAGATCTCTACCCTATTTACAACACCGTCAATAAAACAACCTTAGTTCCATCAACCTTTGCTGCTCTTCCGTCTTCCTTATGTCGTTCTAGATTAGGACATACGAGAGATTCTGTTTTGTGCTTCCTTAGAAACAATAATTTTATTCAATGCAACTATATCTCTAAGACTCCTATATGTAAATCTTGTTTGTTTGAAAAAAATGTTAAATTAGTATTTTATGCATCCATAAATTATACTTTAATGCCTTTTGATATAATACATAGTGATTTATGGATTTCTCCCATTTTAAGTACGGCCGACCATCGATATTATATGTTGTTTTTTTATGATTATTCCAACTTTCTATGGACTTTTCCAATTGGTACTAAATCACAGGTCTACCCCATTTTTCTTCATTTAATGTTTTCGTACAAACTCAATTTGAAAAACACACTAAATGTTTTCAATGTGACAATGTCAGAGAATTCGATAACAACCAATTCAAACAGTTTTGCACCAAATACAGTCTTGCCAAATGGAAAATCCGCACCATAAACAACTTAATTCGTGCTCTACTTGCCATGCCTCAATTCCCCCTGAATTATGGAAATACGCACTCTCCATGGCCACCTACCTCCTAAACATAATCTCAAACAAGTCTCTAGCTCAACGGTCACCCACTCAAGTTCTATTTTGTAGGAACCCCTCCTATAAACACTTGCGTGTTTTCATATGTTTATGTTATCCTCTCCATATGACCACTCACAAACTCCAACCCTGGTCTTCTCCGTATGTGTTTCTGGGCTACCCCCAATTATCATGGTTACTCTTGCTTTGACTTATTAAGCTGTAAAATAATCATTTCTCTCCACGTCCTATTTGATGAGTCTCAATTTCTTTTTTCTTCACTAAACTCGCCACCTCGGCATTCCTACGACTTCATAAATGATAGTCTGAACCACATTCTAATTCATCATTTACATAATCCAACGTCCCAGTCAACGACACCCAACCCTACCACGACCAGTCGGGGATAAGAAGCCAACTCGGCTCCGCCAATGGTGGCTCGGACCAGCCCGTCTCAAGGTAGTTCCGCGGCTACCCCTAGGTAAACCGAGTCTTGGCTAGTCGCACCAGCCACCCCTGCCCTTTCTCCTCTTCCCGGCAGTCCCGGGGCACCCCCCTCCCATCCAGCGTCTCGAGGAACACTCATGGATGATGGAAAGTTGTGCCATGCAAGACATTTTCAAACCCAAACGGTTGTTCAACCTTTCCGTTTCAGTTATCCCTTCCCCTGTTCCTCATAATCCGAAGGATGCCTTGTCTGACCATAATTGGAAAGCCGCAATGATTGACGAATATAATATATTTACTGATACTAATAGTGGAACCTAGTACCCCTTCCACCTAATGCTAACATTATTCATTCTATGTGGATTTTTAGACATAAAAATAAATCTGATGGTTCTTTTGAGAGGCATAAGACTCGTCTTGTAGGTGATGGCAGGTCTCAACAGGTGGGAGTAGATTGTGATGAAACGTTCAGCCGGGTCGTAAAGCCCACAACTATCCGGACCATTGTCAGCATTGCCCTTTCCAAGTCTTGGCTCATTCATCAGCTTGATGTCAAGAATGCCTTCTTGCATGGGGATCTTCATGAAATGGTATATATGTATCAACCTATGGATTTAAGGGATCCTATTCATCCGGATTATGTCTGTCTATTGCAGAAATCGCTCTATGGACTGAAACAGGCTCCTTGAGCATGGTACCAGCGGTCCGCTGATTATATCTCCTCTATCGATTTTTCACACAGCAAATATGATCATTCCATGTTCATTTATAGCAAGGATCCAGACATGGCTTACATCTTATTATATGTTGATGACTTCATCTGTTGCCCTCCGTCGGTTCATTATGTCACTCATTGCCTCTGAGTTTGCTACGAAGGATCTGGGGCCCTGGGTGATTTCTTGGGTATCTCTCTCACTCACCATTCTAGCGGCCTATTTCTGTGTCAGAAGAAATACGCCAAAGAGATCCTTGACCGTATAGGCATGACATCTTGCAAACCGGCCCACACACTAATGGATACTAATTCCAAGCTCAGCGCTGATTCCGACCCTCCATATTCATACTCGACTTGCTATCGTATCTTGGCTGGGGCCCTACAGTATCTCACATTCACGAGACCAGACATATCATATGTCGTGCAACAAATATGTTTGCACATGCATAGTACGACGGAAGCACACATGAATGCCCTCAAAAGTATTTTACGATACGTCCAGGGCACACTTCACTTCGGCTTACACCTATACAGGCCCATTCCAATTCTTTGTTCGTCGATGTTGGGTCCCAAATTATATTCTTCACGCTCCAGTTAATGAGGTCTGGGCGTACGGGGTAGTGTTAAGAGTTCCACATCGGAGATAGAATGAGAACATGGACTCCTTATATTGAATTGGACAATCCTCACCCTACAAGCTAGCTTTTGGGGTTGAGTTAGGTCCAAGATCCATTCTTTACATAGACCTCTTATTTATTGTGCACAATTTTTATAATTCACTTTCTAAATTAACCAAAAAAGGGCATTCAACTTAAGCTGATTTTTTGTTGACAACCAGTGAATTTATGCTTATTTCTTAATATAGTAGTACAGTAAAGCTTAGAAGCATGTCCAACATGTAGCATATATATACTTAAAAGTGAAGTGAACATATTTTGTTCAACTAGAACATCCATGATCATCCAAATACAACGAAGTGCAATGATAAAAATAAATTGATAAAAAAGAAGATGAACTAAGAAAAATAAACGTTCTTTGATTATGCATGTTTAAATGTCGATGTGTACATATTTCATTGAACTAATAATGTTGTTAAGAAAAATAATAATTATGGCTCCCCCTTAATAACCAGGGTAAATTGGTGGAGGTGGTGACGCATAAATTGAACCCAAGTGCGGAGGAAGGATAACTTCCTCGAAAACCGGTGGAGGGGGAGATGCCAGAGGAGCAGGAGGTGGTGATTGAACAGGTTTAGGTGGAGGTGGGGAGTGGACTGTTGGAGGAGGATAAATGACTTGGGGTGGTGGAGAGGAGACTAGAGGAGGTGGTGAATGAACTGGTGGTGGTGGGGAGTGGACTGTTGGAGGAGGAAAAAATATTGGGGATGGTGGAGAGGATACTGGAGGTTGTGGTGACTGGACTGGTGGTAGTGGAGAATAGACTGGAGGTGGAGGTGATGACATTGGTGGTGGTGGGGAGTGGACTGGAGGTGGCATTGGTTTTGGACTTGGCACGGGAGGTGGAGGTGATGACACCGGTGGTGGTGGGGAATGTACTGGAGGTGGCATTGGTTTTTGACTTGGCACAAGAGGTGGAGGTGATGACACCGATGGTGGTGGGGAATGGACTGGAGGTGGCATTAGTTTTTGACTTGGCACGGGAGGTGGAGGTGATGACACTGGTGGTGGTGGGGAATGGACTGTAGGTGGCATTGCTTTTGAACTTGGCATTGGAGATGGAGGTGATGACACAGTTGGTGGCGGGGAATGGACTGGGGGTGATGACACCGGCGGTGGCGGGGAATGGACTGGAGGTGAATTTGGTTTTTGACTTGGCACTGGTGGTGGAGGTAATGACACTAGTGGTGGTGGGGAGTGAACTGGAGGTGGATTTGGACTTGGCATCGGTGGTGGTGGGGAGTGAACTGGAGGTGGATTTAGTTTTGGACTTGGCACTGGTGGAGGAGGTGATGCCACCGGTGGTGGTGGGGAGTGAACTGGAGGTGGATTTAGTTTTGGACTTGGCACTGGTGGTGGTGGAGAATGGATCGGAGGCGGGTTTGATTTTAGACTTGGTACTGGTGGTGGTGGAGGTGATGTCACAGTTGGTGGTGGAGAGTGGACTGGAGGAGGCTTTGGTTTTGGACTTGGTACATGTGGTGGAGGTGATGCGACTGGTGGCGGGGGAGAGTGAATTGGTGGTGGCTTTTGTTTTGTACTTGGTACTGGTGGTGGTGGAGAATGGACTGGTGGTGGCTTTGATACAGGTTTGGGTGGGCTAATCTTAGGTGGTTTTGGGGTGGAAGGGGTTTTCTTGGGTGGCATAGGGTGTTTTGGGTCCTTTGGCGCTGGTCCTTCACTGTTGGATCTACATTTATCTTTACTACAATCGACAGTTTTGCTCAAAACAGATTGACAATCTTTCTCTTTTCTCTGATCTGATCTTCCTCCTAGACAGTTTTCCGTATCATCTACCACTAGATCTTTTGGGTGTGGTGGTGCACAACTTTCATCCAAGGCTTCAAAATAATTGTAAGACAATGTAAAATTAGCCAAATTTGGTAAGGTGCAAATAGCCTTCGGAACTTGTCCTCTGAACATGTTGGATGCGATATCAAGTACTTCCACTTTCTGCATGAATTGCAAACCCTGAGGCAAGGATCCTACGAACTTATTTTTGCTAATGTCAAGAACTGTTACGCTCTTAAGCTTAGAGACCTCTTCTGTCACACAACCAGAGAGATCGTTGTTCGTGAAAATAAGCTCATCTAATGTGTTTTCCATTTTTCCAATACTATGAGGGATGCAACCGTGGAACTTATTGTTAGCCAAAACCACCACTGAGGCATTGGAATTGCCAATATTTTGAGGGATGGTGGAATAGAATCGGTTATTGTTTAGGAAGATGGCATCAAGATTCTTATCAAACAGTTCAGATGGCACTGACCCTTCAAAATCATTGAACCTCAGATCTAGGAACTTAAGTTTTGGCAATTCCAGCACAACCTTAGGGAATGGCCCCACGAAACGGTTGTTGCTAAAATCAATCTCGTCTAGAAGTTTAAGATTCGTAATGCTCTTGGGGATGATTCCACAGAATCGATTAGAATTAATGTGAAGAAGACTAACATCGGCTAGGAAACCAAGCTCCACAGGGAGGTGCCCGGCGATGTCTGCATGATTAAGATCAATCCCAGCAACAACAGAGATGTTGGGATCATCAAGTGCTTGGTCACAAAAGACACCATTATAGACGCATACATTAGGACCCTCCCAATTGCTAGTGAAATTTGAAGGGTCAGAGTAAACAGCTTTCTTCCATGCTTGAAGAGCAATGTAAGCCCTCTTAAGCCTGGCATTCGCAAATGTCAAGTTAATGTTCATCTCATATTCAACTGGATTAGGAAGATCACCAGCACCACCAGACGTGAGCTGGCGACGAGCGATGAAAGATGCTTCATCATCAGTTAATGCGAAAGAAAAGGATGAAAAAGATACAAGATTGAGAAGAAGAAAGCAACCTAAGGCCTTTATGTTTGGAGGATTAGCCATTTTTTTGTTTATGAAGAGCCCCTAAGTCAGACCGAAGGCTGCTTATAGCATCTTGTTGACAAGGAAAATGGATGGTGTTATATGGAGGTAGAAGAAGGATGGTTCAAGGTTGAGAGTTTATTGATGTTTTCTAAATTTGCCTCACAAAAAAAATGGAGGGTCGAAAGAATTCACACACAATTTTTTAGGAGAAAAAATTGTTGATAACCATCTTTCAACCTATTGACAGGGAAAATCACCCATTATATTTGTTGTTATGTTTGCCGTCTAAAACTAATGGACAATAATTAAAATTTAAACAACCATGGAATTTTTGTGTATGGTAATGTTTTCTCATTTTATTCTTCAGAACATAGAAATGTTGACTGCATATTAAGTGATAGCAGTACATAAGCGTTTGACAATGCATTTATAGCTTTGACATGATTGACCAAAAAAAGAAGAGATCTTTATGATTTAAAATACGAAAAAAAAAAGTGACTCTGTACTTCACCATATATGTTAGTAAAGGTAACAAATTAGGGATGAAGTTGGATCACTTCAGTAAGTTACTGCAACAGATTTTAGTGATTAGGGGGGATTCAATACTCGGATTTGCCTGTTTTTAAGTATGCTTGGCTGAAGCTTACTTGCAAGCACCATCATCTGTCTCTTAGTCCTCTTTGGACAACCTTTAATCAGAGAAAGAAAACGTATAAAGTCATCAAGATATTCTGCAAAATCATTAATGAAAATTTCACAAGTTATCCCTAGAAATAAAAGAAGACCGCTGCACTAATCTCATGTTATAAGTGGGGTTCGGAAATTCTTGCACAAAGCATCTTGAATTTGATTTTCATTTGTACGAAAATATGTAACCTCAGAATGCTTTATACTTGTTCATTTTCTGTTAATGAAACGTCAACTTGCTGACATAATTATCGAAAGCCTTTCGTGTATATGTAACTTTAAAACTCTTCAAGACAATCTTGACATGTGTCCACGGGCCGATTGAGGAGATGTAGGATGTCTTATTACACAGAAGCACTTTACCTTTTTACCCAGTGTTTGTTGTATTGTTACTCTCTTTGGTAAGCGTATTATTGTTTTTAACACTTATATATAATCATCTGGGGCTGCATTATGATGTCAAAACTTAGTCCTTGAAACAGATAGTTCAACAAATATGAAAAACTAGAAGAGTATCTATAACTATATATACTTTCTCTATTTGTTTTATTTGATTGATACGATTTCCGTTTTAGTCCATTCTAACAAAATGACACTTTTCACTTTTAGAAATTATATCTTAGTATTTATATTTTACTCTTAATGACATGATTCGTTAATTGAGATCAGTTTGATACTCCTTCTGTCCCAAAAAGATTGTATTAGTTTGTCTTGGCACGGAGTTTAAGAAATAAAAAAAGACTTTTGAAATGTGTAATCCAAAACAAGTTTGCTATTTGTGTGGCTGTAAACTATATCATAAAATTAAATTATTTCTAAATATAAAAATGTGTCAATCTTTTTTAGACAAACTAATAAGGAAAGTAGGATAATCTTTTTGGGACAGGGGGAGTATAAAAGTTCATTCTTCTGTAAGGAGAAAATATAAAAGAGATTCTAACACTGTCTAGCCAACCACCAAAATAATGGCCAGCAAATATACACATTTTTGTATATTATTTATAATATACAAAACTAAAAATATACATATCTCACTTTTGGAGTTCGCTAGGGCTTTTGGGTTGGTGATAGCCAATTCGAGGTTCCTGAAAAAGGAAGAGCACTTTGTGGCTTTCCGTAGTTCGGTGGCTAAGACTCAGAGAGACTTTTTACTCCTCAAGAAGGTTGACAAGGGTCTCTGTAAAGACTGCAAGATTATTCCAAATGAGTGTCTTACAACCCAACATAAGCTTTTGGTGATGGATTTGGAGATCAAGATGGAGAGGAAGATAAGGGTTGTGGATGACATGTTAATAATCAAATGGGGAAGTTTGACTATGGCTAGTGCAAAGGAGATGGGGGAGAAGTTGAGGGCCAAGAGGGGCTTGGGGGTGTAGTGGGGACGCGACCAATATGTTGAGCAAAATGGCATGTTGCATTCGGGAGGTGGCTAGAGATGTGTTAGGGGTCTCGCGGGGTAGCCGCGATGGGCATCGAGGGGACTAGTGGTGGAATGGTGAGGTTCAAGAGAAGGTAGAAGTGAAGAAAGTTGCGTATGTGAAATGGGTAGAAAGCAAGGATGAGGTGGAGAAGTGGACGAATAGGGAACTGTACAAGATGGCAAGGAAGGAGGCAAAACTAACGACGACTTTTGAACGCCTATACGCGGAATTAGAGGAAAGATGCGGGGATAAAAAGTTGTACAGATTAGCCAAGGTGAGGGAAAGGAGGGCCCGTGACTTAGATCACGTGAGGTGTATCAAGGACGAGGACGGCAAAGTACTGGTGGACGACATACATATTAGGCAGAGTTAGTAGTCTTAGTTCCATAAACTCTTGAACAAAAAAGGAGATAGAGACACCGTGATGGGAGATCTAGATCAATCAGGTAGGTATCAGGATTTTAGGTATTGTAGAAGCATTAAGATCGAGGAGGTTAAGGGTGTTATTCGTAGGATGCGCGGGGGACGAGCGACCGGCCTGATGAGATCCTAGTTGAATTTTGGAAGAGCATAGGAAGGGTAGGAGGCTTGGAGTGGCTGGCGGAGTTGTTGAACGTCATTTTTAAGACGACAAGAATGCCCGAAGAATGGAGGTGGAGTACAATGGTTCCTTTGTACAAGAACAAAGGTGATATCCATAGTTGCAACAACTATAGGGGTATCAAACTGTTGAGCCACACTATGAAAGTGTGGGAAAGGGTCGTGGAGATGAAGGTGAGAAGAGGCGTATCTATTTATGGTAACCAGTTTGGATTCATGCCGAGACGTTCCACTACAGAAGCCATTCATCTTATTAGGAGGTTGGTGGAGCTGTATAGAGAGAGAAAGATAGACTTACATATGATTTTTATCGATCTCGATAAGGCATATGATAAAGTCTTTAGGGAGGTTCTTTGGAGATGTTTGGAGGCTAAATGTGTACATGTGGCGTACACTAGGGCGATTAGGGATATGTATGATGGAGCCAAGACCAGAGTACGGACTGTGGGAGGATACTCGGAGCACTTCTCTGTGACGATGGGGCTGCACCAGGGTTCATCTCTTAGCCCATTCTTATTCTCCTTGGCGATGGATGGACTGACGCGACAAATTCGAGGGGCGGTGCCATGGTGTATGTTATTCGCAGACGACATTGTCCTGATTGATGAGACCCGCAGTGGGGTGAACGCTAAGTTGGAGGTTTGGAGACAGACTCTAGAGTCTAAAGGGTTCAGCCTGAGTAGGACCAAGACAGAATACTTGGAATGTAAGTTCATCAATGGGAGCGACCGTGAGATAGGCGTGGAGGTGAGGCTTGAGACTCAGGTCATTACAAAGAAAGGAAGCTTCAAGTAACTCGGGTAAATTATTCAAGAAAATGGAGAGAATGATGACAATGTCACACATCGTATTGGGGCAGGGTAGATGAAATGGAGGCTTGCATCTGGAGTCTTGTGCAACAAAAAGGTGCCACCAAAACTAAAAGGCAAGTTCTATAGAGTGGTGGTTAGACCGACTATATTGTATGGTGTGGAGTGTTGGCCAGTCAAGACGTCACACACCCAAAGGATGAAAGTGGTGGAGATGATGATGTTGAGATGGATGTGTGGGCATACAAGGAGGGATATGATTAGAAATAATGATATTCGGGGCAGTGTAGGAGTGGCCTCGGTGGAGGATAAGATGCGGGAAGCGAGGTTGAAATGGTTTGGACATGTGAGGAAGAGAGACACAAATTCCCTAGTGCGGAAGTATGAGAGGTTGGCTATGGACGAGTTCAAGAGGGGTAGAGGTAGGCCGAAGAAATATTGGGGAGAGGTGATTAGACGGGATATGGAGAAGGCGCAACTTACTGAGGATATGACCTTAGATAGGGGGTTGTGAAGGACACATATTAGAATAGAAGGGTAGTAGGTAGTAGGACGTAGTCCTACCTACACTTACAAACTAGTAGTTGTAGTGTTCTTACTATAGGCCCACTTATCATATCATACGAATAGGTGTAGTATTGATTTATAGTTCTCTGTAGATTTATTTCTTCTGCTATGCGTTCTTTAATGTGCTTGCTTTATCTCTTTTATCTGTGATAGTCACTGCTCTTTTTTTCTTTTTCATACTGCTTTAACCTTTTAACCGGGTCTGACTGTTTTTCTTCTGCTTTGCTTGTCCTAAGTCGAGGGTCTGGCGAAAACAGTCGCTCTACCTATCAAGGTAGAGGTAAGGTATGTGTACAGTCTACCCTCCCCAGACCCCACGTTGTGGGATTGCACTGGGTATGTTGTTGTTGGCTATAAGTATTTTGGCCGAGCGGTTAAATATGTAAAAAAAACAAACTAAAAAGATATGTGAAATTCGCACCACTACTCATTTAAAAAGACAATTCCGGTACTTTGCATATATAAATGTGACTTTCATGTTAGCAGTCTTCTTTAAGTTCTTAAGTTTCATATTCGGTCAAACACCTTTACATAAAATGATATTGAAGCCAAGTATAGCGTACTAGAAAAACTTATAACAGGCATAAAATGAATAAGAAAGTTCTTCAATTTCAACCGCTGATACATGGTAGGCATTTGTTTGACCTAACTTCAAACAAGGGGAAAAAAGGTAACTACTCATTCACCCCTGATAAAAAAGAAGCAATAAAGGTTGCAAGATTGAAGTCGAAGAAATGCATCAAAAATAAAGAAGCCCCAACAAAAGAGGGGAAAAAGGAAAAGAAAAAAAAAGGAACAGAAAATTAAAGAAGATGAGACAGTACATGATATACCACATGCATGATACCCCCCATACCATAGTTATAATTAGCATATCAAAACTATAACTATAAGAGATGCATATGTTTGGTCAACCCAATGTTCAAGCATAAGTCTCTTCTTCATTGATGGTTGCCAACACTTTAAGAAGTGATGGGCGCTTCACCACATGATGATTTACAAATTTTGATGGAGCTGTTAGGTATTTTTGCTCTATGGTACTTTATAAAGCAGTACGGGAAGTATATAACTATTACAAGTATTCGAAAGGATAAACAAAGATTCAATAATTCATCTAGAAATCTGAAAATTACAATAGAACCACAAAACTGAAATTACAATTTTGTTGAAGACGGAAAAATTGGAAACTGGTTTTGCTGAGTCGAGTGTGGCACTCTGTCCTTAAGACAATATTGCCCCGTATGTATCCTTTATACGTCCTAGATAATTTGTCTCCCAAGATAAAACATCAATGGAACACTTGAGCAAAGGAAACTCAAATGCTACCGTGAAGAATATTGAGTAACGAAATGATGTTTGGAAGTTGTAGGAAGAAAACTGTTTTGGTTGTGTATTTTCGTGAGTTTTATAAACTGTTATTTTCGGTGCTCAACAATGGTGTAAGGGGGTATTTATATAGGTGAGGGAGGGCTGTTTAACTGCCCCCATAACAACCATTATTGGCCAAATAATGGCCATTATGGAGGTAGTAAAGCCACCAAAACAAATGGTGAAAGACCAACAGATTTGGCCATTATAGGAGGAGTAATTCAGCCAAAATAAATGGCTGAATTGAGTGCTTGGGCGTTTCTGTTTTGACAGTCAAAATTCTGATTTTCTGAAAACTTCAGGGACCAAACTGTACATCTTGAAACTTCAGGGACCAAATTATACATCTGAACTAGGTCCTCCCTCCTTTAAACACATGGGATACCCCTTGGGGTCCCAAACCCCAAACCAATTTCGAGTCTTATATACACAACAATTCTTTCTTCCTCTACCGATGAGGGAGAATTGAACACAACACCACACTTTCCATGCTTCAAACACCTCACTTCGTGGACCACTATCTCTTTCATTTCTCAATGAAATTTGACGATTCTTGGCCCTACGATTATCTACGTACTTAGTAGATCATACATATGTGAAGAATCGAATTCTCCAACATACGTAACACTAGTGTTTAAGCCGTTAAAGTTGGTCGGTCGCAACTCCCGCCAAAGGCAAATTTCCAACAATCCCCTCTTGAAAGAGATTTTGGCGCACTCACATGGTGCCTTTTCCATTTCCAGCAATATTTCAGCGGACCGATGTTGCATAAGGAGAGGTAGCTTCAGCTTTGAACCTTCCATAGTTGAATACCATCGGACTTACTTACTGCACGGTGAACGTGATGTCTTGAACCGTCAGTGTTTAGTGTAAGCCAAGTCAATGGTACCAACACAACAAATTCCCTTACTCTCTTCTTCGTAATGTTTTGTCCGTTTTGGCCATGGACAACGTCTTGGATTCTTAAGTGCGTTCATTTTGAGGTGGCCCGTCCTCGCACTTAAATAGGTGGTCTCCTACAAGGTATCCTGCTATACCCCACTTCACAAGTATTAGGAACCATTAAAAGTTTCCCGAAAACCTAACCTCAACTGTTGAGGAGCATTACAGGTTTTGAAAACTTAACCTCTACCCACACTGCAGATAGCACTTAACGTCTATTGCGGGAACGGCTTTGGATTTGGTGTTTCTTTTCAGAAATCACTATCCGAAGTGCTCATGCTTCCACTGAAGCGATCAACTGAACCTTTACAGCTTAGTTTTCCCATTGAACCAAATTACTGGGATTTCCAGTTAGTAAGGTTGGGTTACCACTGTATTGGTCCGTATATTTTGGGTTTTACGCCCATTCCCCTAGACAGGCAGAACACTTGATCTCCGGGTAGTCCCTTAGTTAGTAAATAAGGAAGTGACACCCGTGATGATCAACTGCCCTACGGTCTTATGTCTCCGACAAATCCTGACAGATATGTCCAAACGTCGTCATCCGTGTCCTTCCTGAAGCCGACCGGCTAGCCACAGTATATAACTATTGAAGACACGGGTTTCTCCCAATATGGGACGTCCTCTAATGAGTCGTGAAGTTACTCAACTTCTTTCATGCTTTGTATAAAGCGATAAACTCCGATACCATCATGAATCGGTCGATGCAAGTTTGCTTAGAGGATTTTCCAAGACCCACCATACACATTTACTTGTGGCTTTGGTGTTCTCCAGATCTGATATCCGGTTTGTATCACTGTGTTCTCCCAGAACCGCTGGACATCCAGAATACTATAATCCGAAGATAAACGAATAATTCAGATATCGTCATATCCGACTTAACGCCTTCTATTGATCATGTATTAAGATCATCAGTGAAACTTAGTTCAACTGATCTGTTTGTAGGATGTTACCATGTCGGTTGTAGTGTGTACAATACATTGAACTACACATGTCCTGTGCAAATCGCTCCTTGTCTATGGGTGCACCATGATTCCAATCAGTTCTATGATTCATATCCATTGGTGGCTTCAACGAGACTGTCAACTATCGACCAGTCTGTTAGATGTCTTAGAAATCCAATTCCTAAGATGTCATCTGTGATACCCATATCTTTCATATCGAGACTTTGTTTCAATATGACTTTTACTTTCAGACTGTTGATTCTCCAACTGTTGGCTTTCTAACTTCAGGATCAATGTTTCTGTGGTCAGATTCATTGTTTCTGTTTTATCTGAAACTTTTAGGACCAAAATGTAAACATTTCAGGAACCAAGATGAAAGTTCAGGAAGAAGCCCAATAGTACAGAAAACCAACTCTGATTCTCTTCTTCCAACTCTCCGGTTGGGAAGGCTGTTTCAACATTCATGCCACGCAAGACTGCCATGGCCCATGATGTTAAGCTACTCTCAGGGGAGCACATATACAAGTAGCTGAGGCTTTGAACTCATCAGTAGATCCATCTACTTTGTACTCACTTTTGAGTATCCTTTTTCACAACCCAAAGGTTCTTTTCCCGGAGGAAGATCAACCATTACGCAAGTATGGTTCTATATGATGGAATATATTTCTCTCTTTAGCTTCTTTCCAAAGCAGCGCTTTTGGAGATAACAATCATTTGTTAATTGTCCATGGTTCGTTCTTAACCATACAAGCTAGAAGGACTGGAATAAGTCTTTGTCCCCTCTTTGCTCCGTCTTGGTTCAACATCTAGAATCCCTGAGTTCTGCAGATCTGAAATGTTAAGTTCCGGATAGCCAACAACTTTCGAGTCCTGTAGATAAGGAACGTCTAGTTCCGGACAGTCAGGCCCTCGCGGGTTCTTGTTAACCTTGAGCAATTACTCATTTTTCCTTTTCAAGGAAAGTTATCTTATAAGAATTCAGCATTCTTTGACGCTAAGAGGCGATAAGTACTACTGTTATTTACAGATCCAGTGGATATGCAATCTACAGTCTTAGGTCGAACTTGACCTGTTTCGGTAGTCCAACTTCTACCAAGCCACCCCACATCACAACATTTGTATGTGAGATCATTTCCATGTCTCACACGGAGGGTTATCCTTATCCTTATGCGGAGTTCTGTTGAGAATCACATTAGCGGTAAGGATCGCCTTGCCCCACATAACTTGGCGTACGGGTTTGCGCTTGTCTAACACCGTTGGACTGAGGTGAGTAATGAACAGTCGTTTAATAAACGATTCTTCACATTCTCCCCCTCTATCGCTATGAATTTCGCAATCCATAGGCTTAGTTGATTTCCAACTTCTGCTTTGTAGCACTTATCCGCTTCAACAACTTCATCTTTGCTGTTCAACAAACAAAGGATTTCATACGTTGTACCATCATCAATAAAGATCACAACGTATTTATCTCCCCCCCCCCTCTATTTTGTTTAAACTTCAAATCACCCAAGTAGGTGTGACTAAGTTCTAAAGGAGCGGTGCTTCTTTCGCTATTCCCTTGACGAAATTTGGAAAGGTGATTTTGCCTCTTCGCCTACCTCACATTCATTTTGAGGGTTTATGTCGAAAGAAGGCAACAATCTCAACTTCGCTAGCTTTTAAATGACTTGCTATTTAACGTGTCTTAATCTATGATGGCATAGATGCACGGATTATAAATATATCATTCATTCGGCTACAGCCATACTGTACCATTCTTAGTTATTACAGACCTGTTGGAGTAGTCTCAAACCAGCTTGACCAACAACGTCCCTTAAACCAAGTTAGGAACATGTATCATCTCATCTTAGAGTGATCTCATTCTCTGAAGTCCTATTGAGGACAACCTCTCCAGCCCCTTTGATTTTAGAGGTGGCGTTGCTTCACATGAACAACCTCTTTCCCGTGGTTAGGGCGTAACCGGATTATATGTGATCTCGATACTCGGGCCCACTCTAGTTGCTTTGGCAGACTGAGTGTCCAATTTCTTTTACTGCCTTTCTTTAGGCCTTCAGATCATTTAGGACCTGGAAACTCTGGCCCACCTTACTAGGTGTCCATTACTTTTCCTATGAAATGAATTCTGGCCCCCCTCCAGTCGCCCGGAGGCTTTATATGATTGAGTGTCCAATATCATCATATCAAAGGAATTTTGGCCCACTCCAGTCGCCCGGAGGCTTTGTATGACTGAGTGTCCAATATCATCCTATGAAGGAATTTTGGCCCACTCCAGTCACCCGGAGGCTTTGTATGACTGAGTGTCCAATATCATCCTATGAAGGATCTTCTGCCAAATAATATGACAGGCTCAACATCATTAACTTTTAGACTTCTTCCGTTATGATTGGTGCCCAGATAATTCTTGGTGCTTACTTAAGTGTGGTAACAGTTTTCGCACAGTCAGTGGACCTTTCTCCCTCGTATGTGCGAACATACTTTACACACTTTAAAAATTACACTTAAAAGAATGGATCTTCTTAAGTCGTTTACAAAATCCAATCTTTAAACGGAAAAGAAGATGAGATTAAACTTCTGATTTGTTAAAGCGTAAGGAATATAAATTATATTCATATTCCTCCTTACTTTAATCCATTTTTAATCAGACATCATTTAAGTCTTAATTCTTGACAAGTAAGAAACATACTTATCATTTAATCTTTATTCTTGACAAGTAAGAAAAATACTTATCCCAATTTCGGATTCTGGCTCACTTCAGTCACTTCATCAGACCGAGTGTCCATTTCTTTCTCACCATTATTCGGATCTTTTGTCTGGGACAGATATAGGCCTTCTGCTGCAAGATAGAATAACATCTTCAGTCTTCTCCTCTTGTACCGGTTGACATCCTCAGGCTCTCGAGAGCGCTTGTTCCCACCAGTCTTGGTAGCGGTGACACTATGAACACGTTCATCATCATCACTCTCTTCTACCAGAAAACCATTGCCATATCCAGATTTGGTCACACAACTTTTGACCGACATCTTTCGAACACTAATAGTAATACTATACAAATATTGTCTTAAGTTGTTGGGTATTTTTGCTCTATGGTACTTTATAAAGCAGTACGGGAAGTATATAACTATTACAAGTATTCGAAAGGATAAACAAAGATTCAATAATTCATCTAGAAATCTGAAAATTACAATAGAACCACAAAACTGAAATTACAATTTTGTTGAAGACGGAAAAATGGAAACTGGTTTTGCTGAGTCGAGTGTGGCACTCTGTCCTTAAGACAATATTGCCCCGTATGTATCCTTTATACGTCCTGGACAATTTGTCTCCCAAGATAAAACATCAATGGAACACTTGAGCAAAGGAAACTCAAATGCTACCGTGAAGAATATTGAGTAACGAAATGATGCTTGGAAGTTGTAGGAAGAAAACTGTTTTGGTTGTGTATTTTAGTGAGTTGTATAAACTGTTATTTTCGGTGCTCAACAATGGTGTAAGGGGGTGTTTATATAGGTGAGGGAGGGTTGTTTAACTGCCCCCATCACAGCCATTATTGGCCAAATAATGGTCATTATGGAGGTAGTAAAGCCACCAAAATAAATGGTGAAAGACCAAAGCCCACAGCCCACAGCCCACGACCCGAGAACCCGAGAACCCAAGAACCCGGAACCCGGAACCCGGAACTCGGAACTCGAAACTCTGAACTCGGAACCGGAACCGGACCGGACGGGCGCGCGGCGGCGGCGCGCGTGTGGTCTTTCCTCGAACCGAAGCACATCTAGGTCCTCCCTCCTTTAAACACATGGGATACCCTTTGGGATCCCAAACCCCAAATCAATTTCGAGTCTTATATACACAACAATTCTTTCTTCCTCTACCGATGATGGAGAATTGAACACAACACCACACTTTCCATGCATCAAACACCTCACTTCGTGGACCAATATCTCTTTCATTTCTCAATGAAATTTGACGATTCTTGGCCCTACGGTTATCTACGTACTTAGTAGATCATGCATGTGTGAAGAACCGAATTCTCCAACATACGTAACACTAGTGTTTAAGCCGTTAAAGTTGATCGGTCGCAACTCCCGCCAAAGGCAAATTTCCAACCGGAGCAACTTCCATTGCAATAAGTATCTACTTATAATACTCTTGCAATCTTAGCCATTTTATATCTTTTATTTATGGAAGAAGATAGAAAACGAAGAAGTAAGGAGAATTAAATAACTTGAGTTGTTGCACATAACATAAACTGAGATGAATTATATAAAAGGGTATGTAAGAGTACTGTAGTGTAACGTGTACAATACGTAGTTCACTTAACATTAAAAGTTCCGTCTTGTACTGATATGCCGCCTCCTTTTTCCATTAATAGCCTGAAGTTGTCGTCTTTAATAAGATAGAAAAAGACGAGAAAAGTAGAAATAACCATGACACCCGTAGCTCAAACATAGCTTTTCTTATCGTATGTGGTAAGAAATGAGTCTCGATATGATCTCCATAATTGACCTTATCCGGGAGACAAGCTTAAACTTACTTTTGATACTAATTCAAATAGTATTGCCGTGTCAGAAGAATGATAATTATACTAACTCAGTTTACTCTAAAGACGCCCACGGTATAATATAGACGATTTTACAAACATTAAATTTTAGTAAATTATCATTACTAATCTCATCTTTTACGGAATCAATCTTTCTTAATTTGACTGTACAAGAATATGTGAAGCTCAGCATGTATGGAAGTGCATGATGAGAATAGTCATTAACTGATATTATTACTAGTATTCGATATTAGGTCATTTATAGCATTACCATACCTTCCTTATCTATTGCGAGTTGGTTATTTGTCAGCACTGATTTATCTTACGATGTGTTTCAAAGCCTTCGGCCAAACTAGTATTTGGAAGAGAGCTAGCCGACAAGGAAATTCTTGTCCATAAATAACGGGTTGTTTTGATCCTTTGGAACAACTCGATGAATTTAGTAGGTTATTTTAGGAGGCCCTAATGGCTATAGACGAACCTATCCAATTTTTACAGTATAATGGTTAGTTGTTCTCGGTCTAGTTGTACCTACCGTCTTTGTTTTTGGATCAATAATGCAGTTCATCTAATGATAAACCTAATCTGAATTATAGAGCTACGACACAATCAAATCTAAACACACAAAATATTGAATTAAATCGTATAAGTCTCTACTGGAGAGTATTATTCATTTTTGTACTTGTTCTTTTATTTTTTAATTATTTCTTCAATTAAGAAAACGAAAGAGAATAAATAAAGTTCTCTTAGCTCATTAATAAGGTTCTCATAATTTAATTATTCATGATTGTTTACGTCTCTAGCCTGACCATCTGATGATAGATTTGGGCATAGAGCCGAGGCGGCTCGGGGTTCTGCTCGGATCGGCTCGTCTTGGTTAAAGCTCAGTCAAAGCTCGATCTCGGTTAAGCTATCTCGGCTCAACTCGGTTTGGCTCGCTTTGATCATGTAATGAATACTTCAAAATAAAATTCATCCATTAATCTTAATTAAGTTAGTAAAATGTCAATTTGATAATTACTATTTATGATTTTGTACTTCTTTAATTAATTGGATGCAATTAGATTTTTATAGATATCGTTACCTAGGATACTTTATGGGTGTTACAAAATATAATTAATATTTTAAATTTAAAAGTTCAATTATTAAAAAAAATTAACATTGTACAATATTTTTGAATTTATTGTTGCTTATTTTTAATTTAATTTTTTGCGTGAAAGTTCTCTTCTATGTTCAATATTAAGTTAATGCCATTTGAATTAAGTTCTAATTTAGACTAATATTGAATATATTTCAATTATAGTTGAATGCAATGGCCAATTTAAATTAGCAATGCTTATATTTTCCAAGCCAATTTATTATAATTTAATACGGTAAAGGCTCAAATATGTCATCGAACTATCGGAAATGACTCATTTATGTCACTCGTCAATAATTTGGCTCATTTATGCTATCGTTGTTACAATAATGGCTCGTCCATGGCATTTTTCATTAACGCATGTTTTACAATATCATATATGACACATGACCTCCAATTGAAGGTCCATGACATTTAACTAAACCAGCCCAATTTTATATCCCAAATTAATAAAAAAATCTAACCCATACACCCAACCACAATCATAATCTAGTTGGAAGTCACGTGTCATATCTGGTATTGTAAAACTGACGTTAATGAAAAATGGTATAGATGAGCCATTTTGGTAACAGTGATGGCACAAATGAGCCAAACTATTGACGAGTGGCATAAATGAGTCATTTTCAATAATTCGATGACATATTTGAGCCTTTTCAATTTTTAGTAATGTAGCATTACACATAACTAAATATTAAAGAGCCGACTAGGCTTGGCCGACTCGATACCGTAGCTTGGTTTGATTGGGCTCGGCTTGCCTCTGCTCGCTCTGCTCAATGCCGAGGCCTACCTAATGACATGCTTTCCAAGCAAAAAATTCCAAAAAATTGCAGATTATTCTTGATTTTTGGTAATTCACGGGTGTAACGTCTTCTTTAATGAAGTACACTGTACTTCTGCTTAACTTCGTCTTTTCGTTGGCTATGTTACTTTGTTGGGTCTAAAGTTCTATCACAAATATACCATCCTTCATTTACCAATTAAAGAAAAGAAGGATTTCCATCTATTTGGTGTAAAGAGAGTCTTCCATCAAATGATTAAAAAAATTTAGTGGCTAATTCCTGAGATGATTATGTGATAGTGAGTAGTGATAACTTAATAGACCTATTAATGGGTAATAAGTAGACAAGCGGTGGGATAGTTTATCAAGTTTAATACTCCCTTGGTCGAGTTTATGTGGCAATATTTTACTCTTTAGTTTGTCCAAAAAGAATGATGATTTTCTATATTTGGAATAATTTAATTAAACTGTAAGAATATATGGACTTCACACATATATATGTATAATAAATTGTATGTTAATTATTATCATTAAAAGATTGGCTCGAGTTAAACGTAATCTGCTAAGGTTTAAAGTTATATGGACCTAATTAGACACCTTGTAAAGTATGGAACTTTATGTGTACATACCCGAATGTAATTATAGTTTAATGATAGGTTAAAATAGAATTACATAATTATATTAAATATAAGAAGGAGGTTATGGTCTCAAATCAGATGTAGAGTTTCTTTTCTGATATTCCATCATTGAAAAAGATGAAAGTCGCCTACGTCTTGATTTGGAAACAAACTTTAGGAGGAAAACTTTCTTTTCATTAGCCGTAGGCGGCTCTCATCCTCCTTAAAGTTTGTTTCGAGAAATTAAATTTTACTTTTAGATTTAAAATAAAAGACCTAAAAGATGTTTTGGTATGGTATGGATCAGACGTGAAAGTTTGCTTGAGGTTTGTTTGTTAAATATACAATATACACACAATATACATGTGTATATTGTCTCGGATTTTGCTCCATAAGTGGCTCTCGATTTTACAGATTTAGGTAATATAATTTATGGTAAATATTTAGTATCCTAGTTTAGGTAATGGTGTAATATAATTAGTAGTGTATTACCATAATTAGTGTATTATCATAAATGTATAGAATAAGGTTTTAGGAATAGAATAGAAATATGATTCTCCTATTTTGTAACTTGTATATATATCCTTTCAAGTAATGAAAATAATCAAGGGGATTATTTCTTTCATGGTATGAAGAGACTAGGTCTAACAAAAAAATTTCTCTCCCAAATGTTGTGTCCTTCTCGGCCGAAACCCCCCCCCCCTCGAGTTTCTTTTCCAAAATTGGTCTTCCGCTCTCAAAATCTCTCTTACTATTCCCAAATTTTCCCTCCTTCTTTGTTCTTTCAATATGTCTAAGAACAATTTTCATCCTGGTCTCATTGTTTCTAACGTCAAAAACAGTATCCATATTGTGCTTGAGATGGAAAACGTTCAATATACGACGTGGGCAGAATTGTTTAAAATTCATGCTATCTCCCATCAAGTTATCCATCACATAATTCCTCCCGCTTCACCTATTCCCGCGGAGGATCCTCAGTTATGGAATACTCTTGATGCTACCGTTCTCCAGTGGATCTATTCTACTATTTCGGTTGACCTCTTACAGACGATTATTGAGCCGGATACCACGGCTATGGCTACCTGAAATAGATTGCGTGACATATTCCAAGATAACCAACATTCACGTGTTGTCACACTCGAGCAGGAATTCTCTCTAGTTCGCATGGAAGAATTTCCAAACGTATCTGTATATTGCAAGAAACTCAAGGAGTTGGCAGACCAACTCCGTAATGTTGACGCACCTATAACCAATAATCGTCTGGTTCTACAACTGGTTGCCGGTCTTTCTGAGGCCTATAATGGTGTTGGGAGTCTCCTTCGTCAAAGCAACCCAATTCCCGCTTTTCATCAAGCCCGCTCCATGCTTACTTTGGAAGAAGCCGGTTTGGATAAAAAGATGGCTACCGGAGCAAGCCCCGTCGTCCTAATGATGTCCTCCACAAATTCTTCAGGTTTTGTTGATAATTCGGGCCAAAACCGTACTGATGGTGACGGCAAAAATAATCGTAAGAATAATAACAAAAACCGCGGGGGCAAATGCGGCGGTTCCGATGGTGGTTCCGGTGGTCAACATGCCGACAGTAGGGCCCGTCCAGTCAATGGTGGGCCTCCTCCCTACTGGTTCCAGCAGTAGGGCCCATGGCAGTGGGGCTGGGGCAATGGGTCGTGGGCCCGCAGCCTCTATTTTCCAGTCACTAGATCAGGCAGCCAGTGGGATGGACAGACCACTTTCAGGCCCAACAATCAACAGTCACGACCCACTGCCCACTGGCCTAGTAATTCCAGCAGTTACGGCCTAGGACAGCCCAGTTCTGGAATTCTTGGGCCCCGTCCTCCGCAAACTCACCACGCAGTAGGCCCCACTCAGACAGATATCGAGGTCGCAATGCACACACTGAGTTTGACTCAACCGGACCCGAATTGGTATATGGACACCGGTGCCACTACCCACATGACATCCGATTCAGGTACTCTCTCATCTTATTCCAATTTGAGCAACCCTCGTAGTATAATTATCGGTAATGGTAACTCTATTCCAATTCAGGGTTATGGTCATAAAACCCTATCTCCCCCCAATCCTCCCCTTATCTTGAAAAATACTTTACATGCCCCCAAATTGATTAAAAACTTAGTGTATGTCCGAAAATTCACCACTGACAATTCCGTTTCTGTTGAATTTGATCCTTTTGGTTTCTCTGTGAAGGATTTCAAGACGGGGAGTCCTCTCATGAGGTGTGATAGTAGGGGAGATCTTTATTCTATCACACCCGATTTTAGTTCATCGAGTCGAGCCTTGCCATCAGCCTTTACAGCCATTTTTCCTTCCTTGTGGCATGCTCTCCTTAGTCATCCGGGATCCTCTATTTTATCTGTTTTAGATCAAAATGCTTTTATTTCTTGTAAGGGTACGAGTCGTACTCCACTTTGTCAATCTTGTTCGTTAGGAAAATTTGTTAAGTTGCCATTTGTAGACTCAAATTCTCATACTTCAATGTCATTTGATATTATTCATAGCGACCTATGGACGTCTCCTGTTCTAAGTTCGTTGGGTCATCGGTATTATGTTCTTTTTTTTGGATGATTATTCTAAATTTTTCTGGACGTTTCCAATTGCAAATAAATCTCAAGTGTTTTCCGTCTTCATAAAATTTAGATCATTCATTAGAACACAATTCGAAAGAGAAATAAAAAATATTCAGTGTGATAATGGAAAAGAGTATGACAATAGAGTGTTTCGAAAGTTCTGTGCTAATAATGGGATCAATTTTTGTTTTTCGTGTCCTCATACATCTTCACAAAATGGGAAAGCCGAACGCAAAATTCGTTCCATCAATAACATTGTCCGCACTCTCTTAATTCATGCTTCCGTACCCCCATATTTTTGGCATCATGCTCTTCAAATGGCGACATATCTCCTTAACATAATTTCTTCCAAAGGTCTGACATATTCTTTCCCCCTCCAAATTTTATATAATAAAAATCCGTCTTATTCTCATCTTCGGGTTTTTGGGTGCTTATGTTATCCGCTATTCTCATCCACCACAATTAACAAACTTCAGGCCAGGTCTACTCCGTGTGTGTTTTTGAGTTATCCGTCTAATCATCGCGGTAACAAATGCTTTGATTTATCCTCCAAGAAAATCATAATTAATCGCCATATAATTTTTTATGAAACCCAATTTCCATTTACTACAGTTCATACTCCCGAGCCTAGTTCATATAATTTTTTGGATGATGGTATATCCCCGCATATTACTCACTATTTCTCAGACATATCCCGCACCCAAAATCCTCCAACGGGCCCACTACCCGCTGGCCCCACTGTTCAGTCGCAATTTCCAGTCACTGGATTACTTCCGGTGATTGGGTCAGTCCAGCCCAATTCTGGAACTGGTCCAGTTGCTACTCTAGTTTACCGATTTGGGCCAGCAGGCCCACTGCCTGCTGGCCAGTCCGTCCCGAGCCCAGCAAATTCCCAAAATGCACTCAATTCTTCCTCGAGTCATAGATCGGTCACTCGTAGTCAGCGGGGTATTTTTACACCTAAAACACATTTTAATTTACATTCTAATGTCTCTAAATCTCCATTGTCCCGTAATCTTGTGTCTGCCTTAAACGACCCAAATTGGAAAATTTCTATAGCTGATGAATATAATGTTTTTATTGATAATAAGATGTGGGAGTTGGTGTCCCGTCCATCTGGTATTAATGTTATTAGGTCTATGTGGATTTTTGCTCATCAGAAGAATTCATATGGTTCATTTCCACGACATAAGGCGCGGCTTGTGGGTGATGGTAAAACTCAGCATGTTGGTATTTTTTGTGGTGAGACGTTTAGTCCGGTGTTCAAGTCGGCTACCATTCGCACTGTACTTAGCTTGGCTCTTTCGAAGGCATGGCCTATTCATCAGTTGGATGTCAAAAATGCTTTCCTACATGGTGATCTCAAGGAAACAGTCTATATGCATCAACCGTTGGGATTCATGGATCCGAACCATCCTCTTCATGTCTGTTTGTTCAAGAAGTCCTTATATGGGCTTAAGCAATCTCCACGGGCCTGGTATACGCGGTTTGCAGACTATGCTTCGACTATTGGGTTCACTCACAGCAGGTCAGATAATTCCTTGTTCATCTACTGTTGTGGTTCGTCATTGGCCTACATTATGTTGTATGTGGATAATATCATTTTGATGGCCTCTTCCGATGCCTTACGCCAGTCTATCATGACCATGCTCAGCTCTGAGTTCGCTATGAAAGACTTAGGGCCCTTGAGTTACTTTTTGGAGATTGTCGTCAAGCGTCATTCAGATGATTTGTTTTTGTCTCAACGAAAGTATACAGTTGAGATCATCGAGAGGGCTGGGATGTCATCCTGTAAGTCCACTTCCACTCCAGTTGATACAAAGCCCAAGCTTAGTACCGCGGACGGCGCACCATACGAGGATCTGACCCGCTATCGCAGTCTTGCAGAGGCCCTTCAGGCAACTCTATCCCGCTCAAGTGCCGAGACTGAATATCGGGGGGTAGCTAATGTGGTCTCAGAATCATGTTGGTTACGTAATTTACTTTTGGAGCTGCATTGTCCCATTCAGAAGGCAACCTTAGTATATTGCGATAATATTAATGCCATCTACCTTTCAGGTAATCCGGTTCAGCACCAACGCACTAAACATATCGAAATGGACATTCACTTTGTCTGTGAAAAGGTTACTCGGGGTTACGTTCACGTATGCCATGTCCCATCAAGATATCATATTGTAGACATCTTTACAAAGGGCCTTCCCTCGGTCCTTTTTGAAGATTTTAGGGACAATCTCAGCGTTCGAAGACCGCCCGCTATGACTGCGGGGGTGTGTTAAATATACAATATACACACAATATACATGTGTATATTGTCTCGGATTTTGCTCCATAAGTGGCTCTCGGTTTTACAGATTTAGGTAATATAATTTATGGTAAATATTTAGTATCCTAGTTTAGGTAATGGTGTAATATAATTAGTAGTGTATTACCATAATTATTGTATTATCATAAATATATAGAATGAGGTTTTAGGAATAGGATTCTCCTATTTTATAACTTGTATATATAGCCTTTCAAGTAATAAAAATAATCAAGAAAATTCATTGTTAAATCTTTTGTTTTCAAACCAAAAAAAATGTTTGCTATCCGCCGCAAAAGCTAATACAGTCTAGGAAATTGGAGGTTTTCCTTCTATTTTTGTTGTTGTTACGGCTGGCAGAAAGGGGCACCAAAGTGAAATTATAATATTTTATTATTATTGTCATTATTCTATTATTTGGTAAAATTTGAGTTTATTATTCTCAAATTGGTGTTCTGGTTGCTTATGTTTGGTTAATGAGATTTGAGTGAAAGTTCATGCTTACAGTTCGAGAATTCGTCTTCAGGCCCACAAGTATTTAATTTTGTTCTATCGTGAAAATTTATATGGTCCTTTGGAGAATTTAAATTTGAATATTGGTATAGTTATATATATATATTGAGATGAATAATTTGAAGTTAGATGTCGTCAAAGTGATCTCTATTGTGAAGATTTATTTATTTTAAAATATAAAAGGTTGTGTGTGTAATCTATGTGAATGTTGATCGGCTCAAAGGAAGGTTAATATTTTACAGAATTACATGTGCATTTTATGGAAATAAACGTGGGATAATTATTTGGTTTTAGGTGTGAATAATTAAATCGGCCCAAAGAAAGATTTACTACGACAAGATATCACTTACAAGTTAATATTTTATCCAAAGATGAAAAATGTCAGGTATCTTGAGATGGGGTTTACCTTTATTCAAATTTATTTTTAGTTTTGGTATAATTTTAATGTGAGCTTATTTTGTTATTGTTCTCTGATTCAGCTAAAATTACACCTGCAAGTATTACTGCCAACATCAACTCCATTCTTATGCTAAATGGCACTAACTTCGAATCATGGCAAGAGAACCTTAACATAGTTCTCGGAGTCATGGATATCGAACTTACGTTAAGGACTGATTCTCCACCACCTCTTACAGATAAGAGTACCTCTAATTAAATGAGGGAGATGAAAAGGTGGGAGAGATCAAATCTCATGTGTATGATGATCATGAAGAAGGCCATCCCAGAAACATTCAGGGGCGCTATGTCCGACAAGGTTAAGAAGGCTATAGAATTTATGGCTGAAATTGAAAAAGTATTTGTCAAGAGTGAAAATGTTGAAATTAGTGTGCTTTTGACAAGTCTGATTTCAATGAGGTATCAAGAAAAAGGTAATGTCAGTGAGTACATCATCCAGATGTCTCATCTTGCTTCAAAGTAGAAAACACTTAAGCCGGAACTCTCTGAGGACATGCTAGTGCATCTAGTTTTGATATCCCTTCTATCATAGTTCGGTCATTTTATGGAACTTGTTGAAGATTTAGTTGGTTTGTTGTCGTCCAACAGTCAACAACGGTTCACCTCGGACAGTCCACCCGGTACCCAAGTCATTTGATTAAGCCCACTCTAGTCAACATAGGATAGAGTTAAGCCAAATCCTTATCTGATTAATGCATATTGACCCATGAAGGGCTTTGAATATTTGAGACGTGTTTAAAGCCCGTTAGAAGACTACCTTCCATATATGCGCGGTCTTTGACCCGAAGATGCGTTCATCCAACTATGTGCTATGAGCGAACATGTTTTGCGCCATATGGGTTAAATTATTATTATATGGGCGGGGCCTAACTGTGTGTTGTCTATGTAGATGTCTATCAACTTCCATTTCGATATGGTCCTGAAAGCGCCAGAATTACTGAAAAATGTGGTGGTTCGACTTAGATGACAAACACCATAGAGAGGTTACATGCTGCCTAGGTCATTTACCCTCCCTCATGACATGACAGATTGTAAAACACTTATTGAGGTCTTAAATGAATACTGGTATAATGATAGGATGGTGTTTAGGTTCGGGCTTATAGAGATGACCCCGACCTTGGAAGAAATCGAGGACTACAAAGACAGTAATGGAACTTGTCTAAGGAGAAGAAAGAAACCCGATCACAACCTCTTAGCTCCAAACAAGCCCACTCCAGCCGAAATCATGAAAATGTTATCCCTAGCCCAAGCCTCTTCGATCTCCAGAGAAACAGTAGCCTTCCGGTATTTGTACCAACGTTTTGGGAAAAAGAAGGGATTTATAAACCATTCTCTAGAATTCCACACTTTCAAAAACTGGGATGATACCCGACCCTTAGTCTTTTCCATTTGTCTGTTGGGTACCATAGTATTCCCCCAAAATTTCCATCTTTCCATAAATACCCAGTGGAAAAACCAAATACTTCGGCATAGTCCCAGTCAGCCTCGCTGATATATACTGAGCTTTAGGTAGATGCAGAAACTAGCTCGAGTACATTCAGGGGTGCAACTTGTTGCTACAATGGTGAATTTTAAAATATCTTTGAGAATCAGTAGGACCCCTAGTCTTGCCTACCGACAGCATAAAAGATGACCTCAAAAACCATTTACCAGATTTTGCTGACCGGACCAAGAGGGAGTGGTCCTTTTTCTTTGCAACTCTCAAAGAAAAGGATATACATTGGAGGTTTTCCAATTTCATCTAACATGAATTATAGTCGGAGCAGAAAGTGCCCGTTCTTGCCACTTATGGGTATCCGAGGGGTCCACTCTTATGCACTGCATTAGTCTTAAGACAGTATAGGAAAAGGCAAGAAGTGCCTCAAGTCGGAAGCATGGGTGATTATTTGATTAATTATGACGAAGATAAGATCTGAAATGCCAGAAAGTAAATCCGAGAGTGGAACAGTCATCTCATATATGAAATAGGTGAAACCGCCGAGGACTGCGATGAGGATTATGAGGAGTGGTTGAAAGCAAATTTGTTGGGGACTGCTATACCAGGGATTAACCAATATCTATGTGTCAATGACAGATAGTCCAAAGCTGAGTTCAAAGCCAGGCGGGTTCAGAGGCAAGTCCCAGGGATGATAGATACTTGTAGAATATAGAGTTCGACAAGAAAACCATAGCAAGTTTAGATGTAGAGTTACGGTTCGCACATGGGTGTTTAGAGGATCTGGATGGTCAGGTAAAGAAAGCTCTGGACAATACCCTGCAGATGACCTTTCAGGAGAAGGGGCACATGGCTGATACTTTGTTGGTGTAGACACACCTTCGGCTCCAGACTACGCTTCAACATGCCAAGAAGGCTAGGACAGATATAGAGTCATCATCAGCCACTGGAGGACAATTCTGTTGATTTATATTATGCTTTTATTTATCTGATGTAACCCTTCGGGGAGATTATTATTAATGACATGGTTATGAGGACCATGGTTTGATTTAACAAATTGGTGCAAATCATGTTCAAATGCTAGAAAGGCCTTGGTTTAATGAGGTCTGAGGGTACGATTTAATATACTACAATTACTTGATTATATGCAAAATATTTGTTTATGTGCTTTTTCACGCATTTGCACTGAATATGATTGATTTAATATTCCGGGGATCACCCCGAAAAGAAAAATACAAGAACGTGCCTTAAACTGCCAAAAACTCCACATCCCGAAAAAATCCCTACTTACCTAATCCATTTACATCTCCCAGAAAGATTGACTTGCTGAAATGGATGCCCGACATAGCTTGAGCGTCGACTTGCCCGCCATCAACACCAACAAAAGAGAAGAGAGCGAAGATTCTCTTAGGGAGAAGATTGCAGAATTGGATGAAAGGATCGCCTTGGTTAAGGCCAAGCTGAAAGAAGTCGACTATTTGTTGAATCTCTCGAAAGAACTGAAAGGGAGAATGAGAAGTTATATACCCCTGTCAGGATGCCCGGGGACATCCAAAACGCTAAAGGTTGAATCTGAAAGTCAACCATTTAAGGAAGCTACCATTGTTGCATCTGTTGTCGCTCTTGAGAGTGATGTGGTCCCACTGATGCCAAATCATATATCCACTCTGACCTGGTGGGTCGTTGCTCTTAAGGCCTATGCTTGTCCTTACTGGGTAAGACCAGCGCTGAGTTTGGAGGTCTATGATATGATGAGAGTAATGGGAACTACACACCCTAGTGATGTGAGACTACCTCCGTGCACTTCAGCATATGCTCACAAGAGATGTATGTTTCATATGAATCAATTGCCCTTAGAAGAAGAATAGTGCAATTGATTGACAACAGAACTATCTGTCACATCTGGGGACCCTACTCCATGTTGACACATGACCTAGTTACTGGTATGGGAGGCATTGATGGTGAAATTCGTCTGTAGAGGTATGACTTCACCATTTTTTCAAGACTCTTACACCGAGATCTTCAAGAAATTGGCTAGTGATGACAAGATTCATCCCATAGGGACCATGTGGAAACCCTCATCTTCCAGAGTTAGTGAGAGGAAGGGTTGTATGTACCACTCTGGAGCACTACGTCACAACATTGAGGAATGCGGTTATTCAAATTCGAATTGGGTCATCTTATCGGTAATGGGGAGATCTGGGTAGTTCTCTCTCCCCGTCGTGAACTGGTGTAGGCCGAGGGTCGAATGTGCGGTTGTAAGGGTGACAATAGTCCATCGCTTCAAGGAGAAGCCATCATTTGGGTAGATTTAGGCACCCCTTATGCATAAAATGTTATCTCCTCCCTCTTTTGTTTGTAAAAGAACTGCGCTAGACCTGATGTCCCAAGGAGGGATACGCAGAAAGCCCATATCGGGCCTGGTCTGGGATTTTTAGGTAAGTAGAAACTGGTGGGGAAGGGATTATCTTTTGTAAACATAACTACGAATGGGCCTGACTTCCCCCAGCGGAATACATAGGCAATCTACTTAAGACTCGGTCCTTAATATATATAAATATTTACTCCTCTTCTTATAGAAGCAGTTGGATCCAGCTAGCAGACCAATCGTTCGGGCTATCGTATGAAGCTAGTCAATCAATTTGAAAATTACCAAAAAGCCCCTATAAATCCGAAAATACCCGAACCAGAGAATCAATCGAATATTCGTATATGAATGCCTAAACTTATGTGTTTACTTTCAAATTGTGTGTGTTATTCTTGCATTTGATTTATCCAGCTAATATACTAACGTCATCTTCCTTTGAGTGATTCTTTTCTTAAAGAGGAGGTTAGTTCGTATCATGACGCTAGCATATTACACGAGGTCTAAAGCAGCAACAATATCCCTATTTGAGCAAAACCAAAGAGAAAAAGAAATGACTGGTAGTTCAGATGACGAATGCATCATCGAGAACTCAAGATCTCTTGTACAACAGGAAGCAACGCATCACGAAGATGTGATCAAAATGTTAAAAGACCTTCAAGAGAAAACCGCAAGGTTGGAGAAGGCACAGATTGCACGAGAAAAGCAAAGTGGAGAAAGAATGCCTCCACTACCCTTCCCATATATGTCTTCCCCTGTGCAGGAATATTTTCCAAACTACCCTGCTGGGACTGACCTTCACCACATAGGTACTTTTTACAAAACTCCTCCACTCACAAACACCACTCAAATACCTAGAACCACTCACTCTTTTCAAGTCCCTTTACCCACCCATCCCAAAACACACCCAAATGTCACTACTCATATTCCCTTAAATAATCCAACACGACAAAACGTCTATTTCCAAACTCCAGTCACTCAAAGTCACCTCTCGCCAGAGTGTGTAGAATTGGATCATTATGAAGGGATGGAGAAGGCCTAGAGGGCGGACCAACAGAAGCTGGACGAGAAAATAAAGATAGAATTGGCTCAAGACATGGAGCAGATATTGAAAGAAATTGTCACAAATATTGCCCGGACCGCTTGAAAACCACCGGATTAAGTTATGATGACATGTGCATACATCTGGGGCTAGATTTGCTAGAAGGCTTCAAAGTGTCCAAATTCAAAATGTACAATGGTTCAGAAACCCAATGACCCACTTACGGTCATATTGCGACCAATTGGTAGGAGTCCGGAACAAACTGGCCTTGATTATGAGGTTGTTCAGTCGAAGCTTGAGTGAAGAGGCCTCCAAAAAGTTTGTTGTGCAACATATGCACTGATGAATGAATTGGGAGGACATAGCAGAGTCCTTCATGGAACGATAAAGTTTCAACGTTGAAACCGTGCCTGATCGATTTTACTTGGAGAAAATTAGGCAGAAAGCTATTGGGAATACGCGAGTAGGTGGAGAGCGGAAGCCGCTCGTGTGCAACCACATATGACAGAGAAGGAGTTGGTCACTGATTTTATCAAAGCACAAGACTAAGATTGCTACGACAATATGTTGTCCATGGCCAGACGGTCGTTTTCAGATTAGATCGAAATAGGAAAGGCCATAGAGGATAATCTCAAATCTGGAAAGATCACTAGCGTAACCGGCAGAAGCTCCCAGTCAAACACCACGGGAGGCGTGCGAAAGAAAAGAGAGGATGTGGCAAAGTGACTCGGTCATCCAGCCTCAAACCAAAAAATGGGAAGAATCTCGTTCACCCATGGAGATATATCAATCACTGCCCCTCAACAGCTACTTAACTCCACTATATAGCCTAGTTCCCATCTATTATGTTCAACCTAGCTACCAAGCACCCACAATCTTGCAAAGCCCTCTACCTAACTCCCAAATGGCCTCACCAATTTTTCAAACCCCGATACCAGCTACCCAAGCTCCTCAAAACTACCAAACTCCCCAAAATTACCAAACTCTGCAAAACTACCAAGCCCAGAACTACCAGAATCAACCGCCCCAACAACATATAATGTGCCACATCCCAAGTTTGAAAAAAACCTGGCTTGGGTATTCACACTCTTGTTGAAAAAATGCAAGCGTTTTCTCAAAGAATTGCTTACCACTGGCATGATCCAAACAGTACTTCCAAAGCAGGTCGATCCCAGAAATCATTTATATTGGCCTGACCAAATATGAACTTATCACTCTAGTAAGGCCAGACACAGCACAGAAGATTGCATCAACATAAAATATATGATTCAAGACTTGATCGATAAAAGAGAGATCACTTTGCAAATGGCCACTCCCAGTATTAATACCAATCTACTATTCATATGATCGAGATGGAAGAAGACTGGAAATTCTATAAGCCTCTAGGCCAGGCACCTATAGAGGCTCTCGAGAAAACTGTGGTGTCATTAACTATACAAGAGTGCCCCAGGTTCGACTTGTTGATTCCTGCACCAGTAATAGCATAAGTGGCCATTGGCGTCATCAAACCACCCAGGAAAGAAATTATTGTTAAAGCCGTTGTTGCACACGGAATGACCAGATTAGGGCGATGTTACACGTCTAAAGAACTAGCCCAAGGGGGCACCAGAAAAGAGAACAATTAGAGAAGACTAATCACGGAAGGTGAAGTTGAAGATTTCTGACATAGAATGCAACCTAAAGAGTATTCTGTTGTCGAGCATCTAAAGAAGACTCCGGTACAGATATCAGTGTTGGCACTATTGCTAAGATCTTCCCAACACCGTTTGGCACTAATGAAGGTGTTAGATGAAGCACATATCCTGTCGGTACGACCAATGAGAGTTTGGCCACCACGGTAGCTCATGTCATGGGAGACCACTGGATATCGTTCAAATGGAAAGAGATGCCCAAAGAAGGGACAATGCATAACAAAGCATTATACATCGCTGTTGAGTGCAAAGGCAAAATCATAGTGCGAGTCCTCGTAGACAACGGGTCCGACCTTAATATTTTCCCAAGAATCACGATAGATAAATTAGGGTATGATATAGGCAAGATAAGGAAGAGTCGCACCAATGTGACAGCATTCGATGGGGCTCAATATGATTCGGTTGGAGAAGTCAATCTGTGTATCCAAATGGGACTCGCTGAGTTTACCACAGAATTTCAGGTTATGTCAATCACTACCAACTATAATTTTCTATTTGGAAGACCCTTGATCCATGCGGCCGGAGTCATTCCATCTTCTCTACATCAGCTTTTGAAGTTCGTGTGGGAAGGACACAAAGTAGTGATACACGAGGAAAAAAGTATTCATAACTACCCCAATAACATTATTCCTGTAGTCGTGGAAGTTTCCAAGAGAGCAGATTTTCACGTGGTTGAGCTGGTAGGGGTCGCATATGGAGAAAACGCAACATAAACCCTAATGTTGGCCGCATACAAAATGATTGCCTCCACAATGCTGGAAAATGGCTTTGAGCCGGGGAATGTCTCAAGAGAAATTTGCACGGCATTATAGAGCCGGTTGTGATAACCAAAAACTAGTTCCGATATGGTCTCTGATATTTCCCTAGCTCTGAGAAAGTTTCTAAAGAGAGCGGGAAGAAGAAGGGTTCCCTAAAATTATGGAAACCAATCCCGGATCTATACTAGTCATTCCTAATCAAGATACTAATGTCGAATATGGATGATGCTAAGGAAGGGATAGGGATGATGTTTTTAGAAGAATAATGTCTAGGAATCCTGGAGAAATGCAATGAAGTGCTCGTAATTTGCGATGCAAATCCAGGCAAGCGGCTTTCCAACTGGACTTTCACTCTACTCTTGGTTCCTCGGTAGCCATGATGAGATTTTCTAGTTTTCAAAATTAGTGTAGTATGATCGAGGTCCGGCTATTCACCATTTACTTATTTTCCTCGTAATGTTTGTTAAAAATGGAAATGACTCGGTGTTGATCCAAGTCAGGATCGCAGTTTGTATTAACTTTTGCAAATAAATGAAAAGCCTCATTTTATCAAAAATTACGCTTTAATTATTTTGCTTTTGTATTACTAATCACACTTTCCCTTGCTTTTCAGTAATAAAAATAAACCAACCCTTAATGTCATGATATGTCGCGAAGAAAGCAAATCAAGTGTTGAGGACGAAGAAGAATATTAGGAATACGACGAAGAGACTGAGTTACCTGAAGATCTCCTTGATTAAGAGGACCAATATGAGAATAGGTGAAAGCCTAACTTGGATGAAACTGAAGCCATCGATCTAGGATGTGAAGGGATAGTCAAAGGGACACGGATCAGTGAGCAATTGGGATCACCACAAAAAGAAGAATTAATCGATCTACTGAAAAAAATATTGGGACATATTTGCGTGGTCCTACACTGATATGCCCAGTTTGAGTACCGATATAATGGCACACAAGTTACTGATCAATCCTGGATTTGCGCTGGTAAAACAGAAGATCAGACAGTTCAAGACCGACTTGAGCATGCAAATAAAAGAAGAGGTCGAGAAGCAGATTAGATCGGGAGTGTTAGAGGTAACCTCGTATCCCACGTGGTTAGCTAACATTGTACCAGTACTGAAAAGGATAGAAAGATCCAAATCTGTGTGGACTGTCGAGATCTTAATAGAGCCAGTCCCAAGGATACTTTTCTCTCCCAAACATCCACATCCTCATCGACAACTGCGCGAAACATGAGCTGCAATCATTTGTCGATTACTTCGCCAGATATCATCAGATCCTAATGAAAAAACAGGACGAGGAAAAGATAGATTTCATTATGCCATGGGGAGTGTATCACTATCGGGTAATGTCGTTCGGCCTTAAAAATGTCGGTGACACATATGTGAGAGCCATGGCGACTATTTTCCATGACATGATTCATAAGGAAATTGAAGTATACATGGATGGTGTCATTATCAAGTCAAAAGAAAGTACTAATCATATCACTCACTTGCGGAATTTCTTTAAAAGACTTTGGTAATTCAATCTGAAGCTAAATCTGGCCAAATGTGCATTTGGGGTACCCGTCGGAAAGTTGCTCGGATTTATAGTCTGTCGGAGAGGCATAGAGACGGATTCGTCCAAAATCAAAGCCATACAAGATTTGCCTCCTCCGAAGACTAAGAAGGAGGTCATGAGCTTCCTATGTCAATTAAATTGTATCGGTTGCTTCATAGTTCAGTCTACGATGATCGTAGAACCCATACTCAAGATTTTGAAGAAAGACGCACCGACAAAGTGGAATGACGAATGTTAGAAAGCATTCGACACCATCAAGAAGTATGTCTCAAATCCTCTTGTTCTGGTATTGTCGAGGTTGGGAATTCTTCTGTTGCTATATCTGTCAGTGTCAGACTAAGCTTTTGGATGCATGTTAGGACAACATGATGAGGCCGGGAAGAAGGAACATGCTATCTACTATTTGAGCAAGAAGTTCACCGCTTGCGAGACACAGTACACCTTGGTAGAAAAGACATGTTGTACATTGACGTGGATAGTATAGAAGCTGAGATATTATTTGGTGTCATACACTACCCATCCCGTCTCCAGGATGGACCCATTAAAATACATTTTTTGCAAGCCAATGCCCGTGGGAAAGCTGGCCAAATGGCAGATGTTGTTGACTGAGTTTGATATTGTGTATATAGTTCAGAAAGTTGTGAAATGGCAAGCATTGGCTGACTTTCTCGCTGAAAGCCTGGTAGACGACAATGCAGAGCCACTTTGAACATATTTCCTAGATGAAAAGATATTTGTAGCAGATGAGGGAGAATAAGAGCCTTATTCATGATGAAGAATGTTCTTCAATGGTGTTGTTAATTATCAAGGGTCAGGAATCGAAGTAGTGTTAATATCAGAATCAGGACAGCACTACCCGATGGCCGCTAAGCTCACCTTCCGATGTACCATTAACATAGCGGAATATGAAGCTTGTATTTTGGGTCTCCAAATGGCACTCGACAGAGACATCGATGAGTTGTTGGTAATAGGTGATTCAGATCTATTGATCCACCAAGTACAAGAAGAATGGGTGACAAACAACATCAAGATCCTACTGTATGTCAACTTCACTCAGAGATTAAGCAAAAGGTTTAGAAAGATTATGTTCAGACATACGCCCAGAGTGCAGAATGAATTCGTAGTTATTCTTGGTACTATAGCCTCTATGAGACAACATCCTAAAAGCAACTACATCGACTCAATTGAGATAAGCCTGAAGGACAAACATGCTTATTGTTCTCATGTGGAAGCAGAGCTCGATGTCAAGCCATGGTACGCTTATTTGAAAGCCTACTTGGACAAGGGAGAGTATCCTGAAGGTACAACAAGTAATCAAAAGAAAACCCTTCGAAGAATGGCCAATGATTTCTTAGAGAGCAAAGATACGCTCTACAGAAGGACACCAGACCTGGGGTTGCTCAAATATGTGGATGCCACAGAAATAACCAAATTATTGAAAAAAGTACACGTCGGGGCCTGCAGACCCCATATATATAGTTTTGTTTTAGCCAATAAGATTTTGCAAACTGGATACTAATGGATGACTATGGAAGATGATTGCGCTAGATTTTTGCAAAGATGACACTAATTCCAGATACATGGAGATTAGATCAGAGTCCCACAAAATGAACACAACGCCATGAGTTTACCTTGGTCGTTCGTTGCTTGGGGCATGTACATCATTAGACCGATTGAACCAACAACATCCAATGGGCATCATTTCATCCTGGTAGCCATAGACTATTTCATAAAGTGGGTCGAGGCTACCTCCCACAAGTCGGAGACCAAGAAGGTAGTGGTTGATTTCGTGAGAAACCCATCATTTGCCGATTCGACATCCCGAAGTCCTTTATCATAAATAATGGGGCAAACTTGAATAACCACTTGATGAAGGATATCTATGACCAATTTCATATAACTTATCGGAACTCAACAACATACAGGTCGCAAATGAATGGAGTTGTAGAAGCCGCCAACAAGAATATCAAGAGGATATTATGGAAGATGACAGATAACTATAAAGTTTGGCACGAACAATCACCCTATGCTTTGCTTGGGTACAGAACTAAAACCAAAACTTCGACAGGAGCTACATCGTACTTACTGGTTTATGGCACAAAAGTAGTCATCCCGGCCGAGGTCAAGATACTATCCCTCCGAATCATCCAAGAAGTAGAGTTGGATAACGCAGAATGGGTTCGGAAAAGGTATGAGTAGTTTCCTTTAATTGATGAAAAGCGAATGGTCATTGAGTGTCATAGTCAGTTGTACCAACTGAGAATGGCCCGCGCCTTCAACGAACTGGTTAGAGCCCGAATATTTCAAATTGGACAATTGGTACTCAAGAGAGTATTCCTCCATTAAGACGAATACAAAGGAAAGTTTGCGCCAAATTGGCTAGGTCGTTACATAGTTCGCAAAGTGCTTTCAGGAGCGGCACTGGTTTTAGCAAAAATAGACGGTCAAGAGTGGCCCAAGTTAATCAACTCAGATGCAGTCAAGAGATATTACACATGAATACACCTTTTCTATATAATCGCATTCTTTTTTACTTGTAATCATTATGTCAAGACCTATCTCTTGTAGCAGAGATACGTAGAGGGTCCCGTGATGGGTTCCAGTCTTTTCTTTGTAATGGAAAGAAAATCCAAATGACTTCTTTTATGTAATAAACTGGATAAATACCTTGGTGCATTTGAAATAAATACTTACCCTTATGAACTACGCAATTACTTGATTTCCCCCGAGGCGAGTTACGTAGGCTGTCTTTTTTCAGACCCGGTCATATCATTAGAAAACCCAATTATATTTATTCTGAACTACGTTCGACCTAATTCCTGCTATGACAGGATACATATGTGCTTTCTGAGCTCGGTCGCACCATTAGAAAAAACAAAAAAATCTTAGGAAGTCATAGGGCAAAATTTTTTAGAAGATCTCAAATTTTTCCAAATTTCGGATTTAACCATGAAGGATTATCATGACAGTTTTAAACAGGGGTAGAATTTTTTTTAGAGAATCTCAAAATTTCCCGAAGTCAGAATCAGCAAAGGATGATGTTGTCAAAGCTGAAGCTGGGCAGAATTTTTGAGATGATCACTATCACAGATTTAACTGTGCAGATTTTTTTAGTGATTCTTCCAAATCCTTCTAAAAAGATTCAAAGAACATCAACAGACAGGAGATGTGGTAACTGGGGCAGAATTTTCGAGGGGTTCTCTCACACTCTCTCACCCTCTATTTCTTCTTCTTCGCCGAGAATAGCAAAATGGCAGATGACTTTCACTCGTTGCAGTGCCGGTATGAGCATTTTGGGTAAGGGTCTTAATGACCCTTGTCTTCTCCTCCCTCTCTCCGCTAGAACCCCACCGCACCAATGAGGTAAACCCCCTACCCCTCTTTGCTTTCTCTGTGAGTCATTAATGGATTTTGTCTATTTAGTTGATGATTCTCGACCAACGATTGGTTGAAATTCAAACTATTTTCAATTTAAATCGAATATCTGGTAAATCAGATCTCCCACATCAGTTTTGGACTCGATTTTTGGGATTTTAGATCCTATAAAATGAACCCTAACCCCTCAGTCCAAACCAAGTCTTGAACATTGGAAATCCCTGATCTTTTAGCACAAGTCTCATATTTGAGAAAAAAAACAGAAACCCTAGATCATTTTTTCTAAGGTTTCTCGAGTTTAAAGTTTTTCCCTTTAATTTTGTGTCGGTCTGAGCTCGTCGTGGGATTTGGAGAAGGCTTTCCACTCCTAATCTCATTCACAGCTGCACTCGAAGAAGGTAAACTAAAATTCCTCTCGACTCTAGTTTATTTCTTTATTTTATATGCTTTTTATGTGTTTTCTGTTGATTAATCATGTATTAGCTAGGTTTGTTTGTGTTACTGCTTCCGTTAATGCTTAAATATGATGTCGGATTAGTCTTCTTTAGTTAACCTAGGTCTGTATTTTGCTTATTAAATCACGGAATAGGTTTATGATTACTGTAATTACTTGCTTATGGGAGTATGATATTGGGTAGTTAAGTGCTCTCATTGATGTTTGCTACTGTTTAATGGCTTGCTTACCTATTTTATTGACCATTAATACTTGAACATGCTATGTTAGGTTTATATTCAGCATTATGTGATAGGTGTTATTATTTTAAATACTGGTTTTAGCAAGGATTTGTGATGTAGGTAGTTGGTACAAGGTTTAAACATAGTCTGTGTTAATCAAAGTCTGAGATTTGTGTTCATGTCCCTTTATATGTTAAGATTATATGAAAAATGAGGGCCTAGGACCATGTCTAGGTGATCTAGGAATATATTTGTTGCTGGTCTCCTGCCTTTGCTATGAATGATGAATGATTGGATAGTTTGGTTTGGAATCCCGCTAGCATGTTTATGAACCTATGTGCTTAAGTGTAAAATAGTAGAGAGAGGTTAAGAAGCTTTGTGCATGTATATGTTAGGTTCTCAGCCTTGTATGATTATGCTGGATATGAAAACATTGAAGTGTGCTTGTCTTTTTAGATCTTGTAGATAGTTCAGTATATGTTGGATGCTTGTTAGCTATAGTATGACAATTATGTAGCTTGAGATCTGTTTGACACTCATTTTGACCCTACTGTGTTTGTTGGAAGTGTTCTCATGTCTAATGAACAGTATGACCATGGTCCCATGTATGTATCTTGGCCTAAGTGACCCTGAAATGTCAAGTAGTGAAAAGATTTGTGACTCTGGGAGTTTGAACATACATTCCAGTGACCTGTTTACACCCTTTTCCAATGGTTTGGAACTAATAATGAAGTTTGTGTGTCCTTTGTTGAGTTTTGAGTTCAAAGCAGCATGTTAGAGGTGATTTTAGTTGTGTGATAATGGCTTGTTAATTCAGGTCTTGTATAATGACCTGATCGATTATGCCATGACAACGTAGAGTATCAACATGCCTAGGATAATCTAAGTTATAATTGTACATGTTCCCAGTGTCTATGCTCTTTCATATTTGAGATATTATCTCCAAATGAACCATGAAAGTCTCCTCTATTTGTTTTTTGTGTCCATCGTAAGTGTATTGTGCATCTTTCCTGCCTACTTTAGTGTTATCTTGCTCTTGTACTAGCATGAAAATCTCTAGAGTCACATGATCAATGTATGTTTTTTATCTTAATAGAATATGCATGTTGACCTAGTTAGGACTGCCTTGTATCTATTATGAAGATGTCATCTTGGGATAACCAATTATGTGCATATGTGCCTATCATGTTTGTTTTAGGAAACTTCTCCTACTCAATAGGTAATCTGAACCTGATCATATGCTTTTAACTTGGGACATTGAGCTTGTTTATTTGAAAGTATTAGGTGATTTCATTTATCTGACCTTTAAGAGCTTAGTATATCTATCAGGACATTCATGATTAGGACTCATTTATATAAGTGTCAGCATGTATAGTAAGCAGTGTAGAGAACTGTTTTGCATACCTAGTAGCCTGCTCTCACAAATGAATGCATAACCATCCCTTTTGTCCCATCCCCTTTCCATCTATCACTCTTGGTGTATTTATGCCCTTTTTGCTTTGTTCATGTAGTTGTTCCCATCTGTTCTTGACACTAATTTGATTCTACACAGTTGTTGGTCTTGATTCATGTGTACTCTAGCTTATTTGCCTTGAGTGTTGTTTTGACTCATAAACGGCCTGACTAAGATCCTGTATGTCTAGCCTAAGGTTAAGTGACTTTATGCTTTTAAAATGGTGTCCTCAAATGACTATTTGCTCCCCCACCCTTTTATGTCTCAAGTGTCTCTTGAGTTTGATTGGTTACTTGCATTTCTAGCTGTAAATATGTTAGAATTGCCTCCCTATAAGTATGTAAAACCCCTTTTAAGTCGACCAATATCATGTTTTGCTTGCTAAGTTATAGAACAGTTACCTATGCCTGATAATTTGTATTTAGTTAAGCTGATTTGAAGTGTGTCAAACCACAACCCCCGTCATATTCTTCTTAGTGTGTAATCATGAATATGTAGCAGCCTGCGTAAGGGGATTGAGCATTTGTAAATGCCTAGGATTGACTAAGAATGACTTGGATAGATTTCTTGTGGAAATAGATGCCTTAATCTCACATCAACTATGTGTTCATGTCAAGTTGTCTATTTTTGAAACATGTATGCTTGCATGGCTTTAGCATGAGGGGTGGGGGTTGTCTCTGTAAGATCCCTATTAACAAAGAGTGCTAAGTAAGAGCATGTTTGAGTATATTTGGTATTGCTTGGCATTCTGACAATGGGGATACCTTTCATTCTTCTTGTCAATGTCAAATTTGTTAATTTTTGTGTTTGCCTTCACCATACTGATCTTTGTGTGGATTTCATGGGCTTTTCCCTTGTACTTTCATCTTTTCCTCTTTTCTGTTATGTGAATTCACTTAGAACCTGATATCCTCTCCTTATCCGGGATGGTATACCTCGAGATATATAGGGCATGTGAGTCTAGTAAACATTTGATGTATACAGGGATCATGTATGTGTGTATATTCTTCAGGTATACCATATATATCTAGAATATCTCATGTATACCGGTTTCTATATTCTATTTGAATGTCTGCAAGATGAGCCTGACTACTTTTCTATTGTCTCCTTATTTCTTTGTTTGAGGCCCATGGTTTTAATAACATAAACAGTTTTGTATGTGGGCTTCCTTCCCAATTATAGGTTTTCCAATTCTTTCCCTTTTAATCGTTAGCTAATCCCATACACGTATTTGTGTTTGTTTATTTCATATTATGGCAAGCCTTGGATATTTTCTAACTGCCTTATGTATTTTCTCCTCCCCCTTTGCATGACCATGGGCCCGGTGGGCCCCCCTCCTATTTCAAATTGCGATATCTGAGCCTCTGGGCCTGGGCCCAACAATACATTTCATGTGAGTTCGGAAGATGCCTGAAAGTCCAGCCATGGGTAAAAATGGTCAAATATTTGCTAGAAGGCCAAACCATGGGTAAAACTGGTTAGAAGGTCCAGTCATGGGTGAAAATGACCTAGAAAATTAGGATTTCCTTATTTTTTATATACGGCAACTGGTGGGCCGGTATACCCACCAACCCGTTTTGCTTTATTTTATTTTCGTATTGTATTTGTTCTAATTGTAAACGCTAATTATTATTGGAACCTATAGGATATAACTTAATTATATGGAGTTGATATTTTACGTCTTTTAAAAATAAAAGAATCATTTCGGATAAATAATAAAAGGTATTTTAATGTTTCGGTTATTTCATTGTATACCTTTCGATAAGGAAAAAAGATCTTTCTTAAACTTGGTTTTCCTTCTAAAATAAAAGAATGAAATTTGGCTCAAGGTATTTTGAAAAAAAAGGATCAAGTCTTGAACAATTAATACTCCTTTTAGCTCAAGTTTAATCACTCTTAATAAATTTGAAAATCCTTTATAAATTGGAGTTCGGGAGGGGAAGAAAAGAATATCGGTTGACTTTTTTTTTTGATAAAGAGCGTTTTGGATAAAGTTATATACATATATTTCTATTTCATATAAAATAGACATTTTGAGGGGAATAAGTATTTTCACTATCTCTTTTAAATGAAAACGAAAGAAATTGCTTTTCCAAAAGAAAACGTTTACAAAGGAATGGTTTTGTGTTCATTTTGAAGTATGTGTGAGAAAGCTATATTTTGGCGGAAAGTGATTTTGAATGACAAATATATTTTCAATATTTTAAATATTTTAAAGCAATAAAAGCATTTTTTATTATATAAGATCTGATGTTAACTGTATTTTACGGATCCTTAATATCGGGTGCCTAACACCTTTCTCGGGGGGTCATTTGAACCCTTACCGAACTATGATTAAATTTAGGATTTTTCTCTTGTTTTTGAAAAACCCTTTATAATTTTGGTTTTTCTAGTTTACCTTATAAATTAGGTGGCAACTCTAAAATCAAATAAATTCCAAGAGTCCACGATTTATTCAATAGCTTTTATGCCTTCGTGTAAAAGTGAACAATAACAATAGTAACAAAAGAAAGACTAGACTTGTAGAAACAAATGTATAACCAAGGCTCTTGATACCAATTGATACAATAAAGGATATGAAAAAAATAAGGAATCAATAAGAAAAGAAAATGATAACTAGATTGCCTCAAAGATGAACACAATTTGAAAACTAAAGCTCTAAATAGCTAAAACCTTCAAATTAGTATCTAACAAGCACCAACCTCTAAGGATGGCTTCAAGAGAATCTAGTTTCCAAGAAACTAATCTTCTCAACGATCACACGATCAATGACTTTCACAAGCTCACAACTCTCAAAGAGTATCAAAGTATACTTCATCAAAATAGTCTAAAAACTTAGGGAAGTAACAATTCTACTATTTATACTAAACTAGGATAGTAAAGGAAGACTAGGCTAGCTATTACAAATATATTCTTAATGAAGTAAGGGTCTTGTTTGATCTTCCTTTCGAGATAAAGGCTTGCACTTGTGGAATAGCATCTTTGCATGCATAGTCATCTTCTTCACTCATATGGACACCTTGATGTTCTCCCTCCTCCGCTTCATCCTTCCATACAACCATCAACACTTGAAATCTTTGGGAAGAATCTAACGTGTACTCAAGTATATCCCTCTTCATGAACAACCCTTGTAAGTCTTGAAGCTCACGGGCTTGGCTTCTTGTGAAATGCCTTGATGCAACTTGAGTTGTATCAAGAGTAGTTAACTTGAGTAACTTGACTATGCTTTGTCAGTTTTTGTTAGTTAAGTTCAAATGTTCTATTGTTTTTGCCTATTAGGTAAAAGGGTGAATTTCTACTTGGTGTATTGAACTATTGATTAGTCATGTAATTTACTAATTATGAATAGCTAAATTGTGGATAAAATGAATGTCTTTGTTTATGTCTTAAATTTTAGATTTCTAATTTCATACTTTCACTTCGTTAAAGATCTTATTGTTACATTTATAATACAAGTTACATTCATTATTTCAAGAGTTTGTGTCATTCTTGTTCTTGGATAAAAGGTTAGTTTTTTTCCTTCACTTTACATTTGATTCTTTTAATTATATTTGTTCTATTGTAATATACTTTTAATATTTAGTTGCTATTTTGTTTTGTTCGTAAGAGAATGAAAGATTGAATTAAGATATATGTAAGTTTTTCATAGAATATATCTCAAAATTTATAATATCTTTATAATTCTATTTTTAGAATTTTAAATTTTCTTAGTCGAATACCCACACCTGTATCTATACCTGGATTCCCCCCCCCCTCTCCCCCCCCCCCCTTGAATCTTAAAATTCTAGACTATCTAATTAAGTTCATGTTTTTGACTTATACAAACTAAATGGTTTACATGCACTTAAACGTAACATATGATTTTTATGAAAAGTAACCAAACTACGAGTTAAAGTCTCACTTGATTGATTTACGATAGTCAAACCTCACTTGAAATGCCAAAGTCCATCCAAACAAGCTCCAATGGTCTCAATCTATTCAAATTCATCACTAAATGATCCAAATTTGTCACACCCCAAACTGGGGTGTGTAGCCGGCACCCGGTGCCGCACTGGCCCGAGCGTGAAACATAACATGTGAACTGGTAGAAACTTCGTGCCAACAAGGCCATGACAACTGTGAAAGGTATGGAGGTATAACCAACCACCAATAGGACAGATGAGGCCACCAACTGAGAATATATGATGTCATCTGGCTATCTCAATAAGAAGGGTAGACAACCCCAAACCATCTATGTACATAGATATACAAGACCGGTAAAGTCATCGTACAGATCGACTAACCAATATCTAGGCCAACAAAGCCATGAACAAACAATAGACCATGACATATAAAGCTACAAGCCTCTAGGAAGTACAACTGGCATATGGTCGGGACAGGGTCTCGGCCTACCCATCAACTGTAAATACATAAGACTCGGCTCATAACTTCTGACTCAGTAGCTTCAGAAGAAGCAAAGCTTACTAATCACGGCTGAACTCACAAGCTCCTACTAGGGAGGCCTATCTATGCCTCTACCTGAATATGCAGCATGAAATGCAGCGGCCCCCCACAAAAGGGATGTCAGTACGAATGAATTTACCAGTAGGTAAAGCATGAAAATCAATATGAAAGCATAAGCTATAAAAGTAGGGCATAAAAAGCAACCTGATACTCTGATAAAATGTGTGTCACTCAGGGCGAGCAATGAAACTCTGAAACTGTACTGAAACTTCTATACATATATTTTATTTTATCTGCCCTCGGCTTATAGTCCGAGGTGTTTAAATAAGGCACTGCCCTCAGGTAATAGTATGAGGTATGTGTATGGATGCATATATAAATGTTTGCCCTCCGGTTATAGCCTGAGGGTGTTTAAATAAGGCATTGTCCTCAGGTAATAGTCTAAGGTGTGTGTATGGATGCATATATAAATGGTTGCCCTCCTATTATATCCCAGGGTGATATGTACATGTACAACTTCCCACCTGCTATTATCTCGATGGTGTAATAGTAGTATTGGCACATTTGACCCTTTTGTAACTTATGAACTCTTTTGACTTTACTTTGAAATGACTCTTGGTCGACTCAACGATTAACTCTTTGAAATGCTCCTTTTGTAGATCTATGAAACTTAGATATATAGCCAACGACCAAGTGATATGGAACATGATGAAAATACGAAGAAACGCTCCCGACAAGGGACAAATAACATGTCACGACCCGACCCGACGGGCCGCGACTAACCGCCCTAATGATGTCATTATCCGGACCTGTCACACATAATCCAACTAACACCTAATGAGTCTGAAATCCGGCAGCATAACGCTGCAATAACAACATATGCCAGGGTAGGCAAGCCGACAAGGCTGCCTTTACCCCCGAATGTACTTGCCTCCTGAGGAGTCACAACTAGCCAACACAATACAACAGGCAAACCGACAAGGCCTCCACTAGATAATATCATATATACACGGGGACACCCCAACATAGAGTACAATAGCATGACTGACCAAAACAGAGTTATAACCCTTACATAAGTACAACCCACAACTGTCTACAGACCTCTATAAGAAGGACAACGACATATGAAGGGACAGAGCCCCGTCGTGCCCCTAAATATACATAATGGTAACTAAATTTTTAGCATTATAACATCACAAAACAATCCCTAAAACAGTCCATATCCATCTCAACATGTCCAACGATTTCATGCAAGTTTTTGGCCACAACATGTCATAATTCCATAACTCTTCTCTTAACTCCTAAAATTCAATTCCATATTTCAATACTTCCATATAACTAATTTTAAACTTTAGTATCAAAGTTTCCTTTCAATTTCATCATGCAATTAGTGATAATAATACAATAATAACCAACGAATCCAACAATCACCAAAATCTGTCCCAAATTGGCAACTAGCCCAAAATTATCACATGCATTGTTTAAATTCCAAATTTTCCTTAACACAAATTCATATCCTTAATTCTAACAACATGCATTCCAATTATATTATAGAAAAAAGAATTTTATACCTCAAATTTCATCCAAAACAGTCCACAATTTTCTGCCCACTGCTTGTCCGAAATTCCCCACTGTTTTCGTATTTCTTTTCCTTTTTTTTGTTCAATTCTTCAACTCCAATTGACATGCAAGTGTTCTACAATGTTAAACCATCATCCTTACCCGTTTTCTTCCAAAATTTCCTTCCAAAAATTTGAAATTTCTGGTCAAATTTTCGGTAAGCAGTGGCACGTTTTTGCCACTGTTTTTGGTGTTGTTTTAGCTTCTAATTTTGTGAATAATGTAGTCCAAGAAGAGGAGATAAAAATCTTAAATTGGGTGTGAGGTTGGGGGTGATTTTCGGCCAGCATGAGGGGTGGGTTTGGAGAAGAGAGGTGAGGTTTTGTTTAAAGTTTAGAATGAAAGAGATGAATGTAGGTTTTAAAATAAAAAAATCTGAAATTTATTATTTACACTTTGGCTCCCAAGTTCTTCAATTAATAAATCTCAAACCCACTTCTTTTAATTTCCGAGAATTTCATAAGCCTCGTATCCTCAATGTCATAATTTTATAATACATTATTAACCCATATCGGGACTATACAATTTTTTATAAGTTTCCAACGTCACCCTCATTGTGACCAACATCTTTCCGGAATCACATCCTCTTGTATACTAATTTTCGGTATTTGAATCCTATTTCTTTAATTACGTTCTTAATTATCATCTTAATCTTACGAGGTGTAACATTCTTCCCCCCTTAGAAACATTCGTCCTCGAATGTTCATAATAAGTCTTATGCTAGAAAAATTTCGGCAGAGTCTCCTTTATAACTATGTCTATCCACCTATATTCAGCAAACCAACAGGTGCCACAATATATCACTCATATACAATTCCCAATTACCAGAATCAAATAAGGAGTTAAATTACATTATCTGGAGTCATAGGGAACAAATAAGGATATTTCTTCTTCATTTCATCTTCTGCCTCCCAAGTCATTTCCTCCCTATTGTTGTTTCACCACAATACCTTGACGGAAGCCACATCCTTCGTCCGTAATCTCCTGACCTGGCGATCAAGTATGGCTATGGGACTTTCCTCATAAGACAGCTCCTCTGTCACCTGGACATCATCTACTGGGAAGACTCTGGAAGGATCACCAATACACTTACGCAGCATAGTTACATGGAAGACTGGATGTACCGCCTCCAATTCAGATGGTAGATCCAACTCATAGGCAACCTTGCCTATCCTACGAATGACCTGGTAAGGCCCGATGTACCTTGGGCTAAGCTTCCATTTCTTGCCAAACCTCATCACACCCTTCATAGGTGACACCTTTAGGAACACCCAATCATTAACCTGAAACTCTAAGTGTCGACGTCGATTATCAGCATATGACTTCTATCGACTCTGTGCTGCTAATAATCTCTCCTGAATGAGCTTCATCTTATCGACAGCTTGCTGAACGATGTCTGGGCCGATCAGCTTAGTCTCACCTACATCAAACCAACCAATAGGTGACCTGCACTTCCTCCCGTATAAGGCCTCGTACGGTGCCATCTGGATGCTAGAATGGTAGCTATTGTTATAGGCAAACTCAATGAGTCGTAAATGATCATCCCAACTACATCTGAAGTCAATAATACAGGCCCTCGGCATATCCTCTAATGTCTGGATAGTACGCTCTGCCTGCCCATCCGTCTAAGGATGAAATGCTGTGCTGAGACTCACTTGTGTCCCCAATCCCTTCTGGAATGATCTCCAGAAGTTAGCTGTAAACTGAGCTCCTCGGTCTGATATAATAGATGTGGGAACCCCGTGCAGTCTCACTATTTCACTGATGTACAACCTAGCATAGTCCTCGGCTGAGTAAGTAGTTCTTACTGGAAGAAAATGGGCTGATTTTGTCAGCCTATCCACGATAACCCATATGGAATCACACTTCCGCTGAGTGCGAGGTAAGCCAGTAATAAAGTCCATATTGATCACTTCCCACTTCCAAGTCAGGATCTCGATCTCCTGTAATAATCCACCAGGCTTCTGATGCTCAACCTTAACCTGCTGACAATTCAGGCACTTGGCAACAAATTCTGCTATGTCTCTTTTCATGCCATCCCACCAATACAAGCATCTAAGGTCATGGTACATCTTCGTCGACCCCGGATGAATGGAATAACGGTCATTGTGTGCCTCTCCCATAACCTGTTGTCGTAGCCCTGCAACATCAGGTACACATAACCTACCCTCATACCTCAGCACATCATCAGGTGTAACCTCAAATAAAGTTTTTCCCTTTCGGAGAGCTGCATCTCTATACCGGGCCAAAATAGGATCCTCATACTGACGGTTCTTTACCTCTTCCATGATAGAGGACTCAGAAACATCCCGAATATGAACCCCGCTATCTCCCGAATCCGCCAACCGGACTCCAAGACTAACTAGCTTGTGTATCTCACGAACCATCTCCCTTCTGTCTGACTGCACATCCGTCAAGCTACCCATGGATCTACGGCTAAGAGCATCTGCCACAACATTGGCTTTCCCCGGGTGGTACAAGATATCAACATCATAGTCCTTTAGCAACTCTAACCACCGCCTCTGCCGTAGGTTCAACTCCTTCTGCTTAAAGATATATTGGAGACTCTTGTGATCCGTATAAATATCAACATGAATCCCATACAAATAATGTCTCCAAATCTTCAGGGCATGAATCACCGCCACTAGCTCCAAATCATGAGTGGGATAATTCTTTTCATGCTTTCTGAGCTGTCGGGAGGCATAAGCTATAACTTTGACATGCTGCATCAACACACAACCTAGCCCAATACCTGAAGCATCACAATAGATGACATAACCATCCGGTCCCTCGGGAAGAGTCAGAACTTGAGTCGTAGTCAACTTATCCTTCAACAACTGGAAACTGTGCTCACAAGCATCCGTCCACTGAAACTTAGCTGCCTACTGGGTTTGTCTAGTAAAAGGCGCTGAGATCGAGGCAAACTTCTTCACAAACCTTCTGTAATACCCTGCTAGCCCCAGAAAACTGCGTACCTCAGTAGGTGTTATAGGTATGGGCCAAGTCTTCACCGCCTCAATCTTCTGTGTATCCACCCGAATACCATCAGCCCCGATAATATGCCCCAAGAATGCCACCGAAGTCAACCAGAACTCACACTTGGACAACTTGGCATACAACTGCTGGTGCTGGAGGACCCTAAGTACCGTCCTCAAATGGTCTGCATGCTCCTGCTCTGAACGGAAATAAACCAGGATATCATCAATGAATACAATGACGAACATGTCTAGGAAAGGCCTGAATACCCGGTTCATCAAATCCATAAACACTGCTGGAGCATTGGTCAGTCCAAAAGACATCACCCTAAACTCATAATGTCCATATCGGGTTCTGAATGCTATCTTTGGAATATATGCCTCCCTTACCCGCACCTGATGATAACCTGACCTCAAGTCTATCTTCGAGAAGCACTTAGCACCCTGCAACTGGTCAAATAAATCATCAATCCTGGGAAGGGGGTACATGTTCTTGATGGTTACCTTGTTCAGCTGTCTATAATCAATACACATCCGCAGCGATCCATCTTTCTTCCTCACAAATAACACTGGTGCTCCCCATGGAGATGTACTTGGCCTAATAAAGCCTTTCTCCAACAAGTCTCTCAGCTGCTCCTTCAACTCCTTCAGCTCTGCAGGTGCCATTCTATAAGGAGGAATGGATATAGGTTGGGTACCTGGCAATACATATACACTGAAATCTATCTCCCGCTCTGGAGGGAGACTTGGAAGATCATCTCAGAATACATCCGAAAACTCACTAACTACCGGAACTAACTGAAGAGCCGGTACCTCCGCTTCTGTATTATGCACCCGAACCAAATGATATATACAACCTTTTCTGACCATCTTCCTTGCCTTGAGGTATGAAATAAACTTACCCCTCGGCGATGCTGCATTCACTTTCCATTCTATAACTGGCTCGTCTGAAAACTGAAATCGAACCAACTTCTCCCTACAATCAACGTTGGCAAAACAAAAAGATAACCAATCCATACCCATAATGACATCAAAGTCGGTCATATCCAACTCTATCAAATTTGCTAAGGTATGACGGCTATATATCACCACCGAATAATTTTTATACGCACACTCGGCTATAACCGAATCTCCTCCCGGTGTAGCTACCTCAAATGATTCTATCGGCTCAGGTTCTATCCCTATTCTATTAGCAACAAGAGGGGATATGTAGGACAAGGTGGAACCTGGATCTATCAAAGCATATACATCACAGAAAAAGATCGATAGTATACCTGTAACAACATCTGGTGACGCCTCCTGATCACGTCTACTGGCCAAAGTATATATGCGGTTCGAAGGACCGTCGAAACTAGAAACTCTGCCACGACCTCTACCACGGCCTGTTGGCGTCTGAATACCCTGCCCGGTGGGGCGCATAACTATAAATAACGATGAACCAGCACCCGACCTCGTAGGCCGAGCCATCCCACCTGAACCACCCATGTTAGGGCACTCTCTCATCATATGACCCTGACGGCCGCAAGAGAAGCAAGCACCTGTGGTCGAACGACATTCCCCAATATGAAGCTTACCACACTGAGAGCACCGAGGATAAGATGGCCTCAACTGACTAGAGCCCCTATTCCTCTGAGAACCCGAAGCCATGGAGCTCTGTCCGGCTCCTAAATACCCGGGGCTGTCGAACCTCCTGCCCATAGACTGTAGAGGAGCACTCTGTGCTGGCTGAGATGAATATATGACTTCTTCTTTGGGCATGCGCCTCGAGACTCACGGAATAAATTTGTCGACCTAGCCCTCTTATGCTGGTCCTTGTCATGACCTCTGTCTGGCTGTCGCCCTCTATGTCGGTCCTCAACCCCTTGTGCGTATGCCTGGATACAAGAAATATCCATACCCGGCTGAAGAGCCACCGCCATACAACCATCGATCAGATAATGGTCCAGCCCCATCACAAAGCGATGCACCCTATCTGCCATATCCGCTATAATAGTGGGTGCGTATCTAGCCAATGAATCAAACTCCAGGCTATACTCACAAATGGTCCTGCCACTCTGCCTCAACTGTAAGAATCTTTCCACTCTAGCTCTCCTCATCTCTGGAGGTAAGAAGTGACCAAGGAAGGCCTCTGTAAACTCCTCCCATGTAGCTGGAGGAACATCCTCTCCCCTGAACAACTCCCAAGACTCATACCAGTTTGTAGCTATATCTCACATCCTATACGAAGCCAACTCCACAGACTCAGTCTCCGAAGCCCTGATTACCCTCAAGGTACGCTACATCTGTCGGATAAACTCCTGCAGGTCATCCTCGGGCCTTGACTCGAAAAACTCTGGTGGACTACAGATCAAGAAATCACGGACCCTCAAACTATCTGCTATGGGGCCAACTCCCGGTCCATGTCTATAAGTCTGCCCTTCCACTAACCTAGTCAGCAGCTGTACCGCATCTCTCATGGCTTTGTCTTCTTCCCCCGGCTGAGGAGCTGGAGGCTCAGGTGTTAGGGCCTCGGAAACTGGTGATGTTGCCCCTTGAACTGGAGCCTCTGGTGGTGGCGATGAAGCAGAGCTCGCCGACTGGGGCACAGTCTCCGGCATAGACTGAGTACGGGACCTGGTATCTCTCTGAATCCGACTAGTATCTCCCGCTGTAGGCTTTCCCTTCTGAGCTGCTATCGCCTTCTTTTGAGGCATAGCTATAAACATAGTAAGTCGTCAGAAAGGGATTATCCTAATAACATAGCTCTATTGCGCGATCTAAGAGATGAAAGAATATAAACCAATCCTAAATGCCCTGCAACCTCCTGCGTATAAGTATGGTACACAACATACCCATACGCAAGACTCTAGACACGGTCTGTAGACATTCCGAGAACTAACTGCTTTGATACCACTTTTGTCACGACCCGACCCGACGGGCCACGACTAACTGTCCTAATGACGTCATTATCTGGACCTGTCACACATAATCCAACTAACACCTAATGAGTCTGAAATCCGGCAGCATAACGCTGCAATAACAACATATGCCAGGGTAGGCAAGCCGACAAGGCTGCCTTTACCCCCCGAATGTACTTGCCTCCCGAGGAGTCACAACTAGCCAACACAATACAACAGGCAAGCCGACAAGGCCGCCACTAGATAATATCATATATACATGGGGACACCCCAACACAGAGTACAATAGCATGACTGACCAAAACAGAGTTATAACCCTTACATAAGTACAACCCACAACTGTCTACATACCTCTATAAGAAGGACAACGACATATGACGGGACAGGGCCCCGTCGTGCCCCTAAATATACATAATGGTAACTAAATTTTTAGCATTATAACACCACAAAACGGTCTAAAAAACAGTCCATATCCATCTCAACATGTCCAACGATTTCATGCAAGTGTTTGGCCACAACATGTCATAATTCCATAACTCTTCTCTTAACTCCTAAAATTCAATTCCATATTTCAATACTTCCATATAACTAATTTTAAACTTTAATATCAAAGTTTCCTTTCAATTTCATCATGAAATTAGTGATAATAATAAAATAATAACCAACGAATCCAACAATCACCAAAATCTGTCCCAAATTGGCAACTAGCCCAAAATTGTCACATGCATTATTTAAATTCCAAATTTTCCTTAACACAAATTCATATCCTTAATTCTAACAACATGCATTCCAATTATATTATAGAAAGAAGAATTTTATACCTCAAATTTCGTCAAAAATAGTCCACAATTTTCTGCCCACTGCTTGTCCGAAATTCCCCACTGTTTTCGTATTTCTTTCCCTTTTTTTTGTTCACTTCTTCAACTCCAATTGACATGCAAGTGTTCTACAATGTTAAGCCATCATCCTTACCCATTTTCTTCCAAAATTTCCTTCCAAAAATTTGAAATTTCCGGTCTAATTTTCGGTAAGCAGTGACACGTTTTTGCCACTGTTTTTGGTGTTGTTTTGGCTTCTAATTTTGTGAATAATGTAGTCCAAGAAGAGGAGATAAAAATCTTAAATTGGGTATGGGGTTGGGGGTGATTTTCGGCCAGCAGGGGTGGGGTGGGTGGGTTTGGCGAAGAGATGTGAGGTTTTGTTTAAAATTTAGAATGAAAGAGATGAATTTAGGTTTTAAAATAAAAAAAATTGAAATTTATTATTTACACTTTGGCTCCCAAGTTCTTCAAGTAATAAATTTCAAACCCACTTCTTTTAATTTCCGAGAATTTCATAAGCCTCGTATCCTCAATGTCATAATTTTATAATACATTATTAACTCATATCGGGACTATACAATTTTTTATAAGTTTTCAACGTCACCCTCAATGTGACCAACATCTTTCCGGAATCACATCCTCTTGTATACTAATTTCCACTATTTGAATCCTATTTCCTTAATTACGTTATTAATTATCGTCTTAATCTTACGAGGTGTAACAAACATGTGAATAGAACTCTTCTTTTGACGTTTCATTTAGAAATCGTTATACGTTGGAATTCATGCCCTTGGGAGAAAAGGGATAGCCTTACATACCTTGTCATAGTAGATATCGAAGTTCCACAAGTCCTCGTATGCTTTACAAATGATTTTCTACATTATACGAATGATTCGGATCAATAGCGACTCAATAAACTCTAAGTCATCTCATTTAGACATTTCGTCGAATACTTTGTGTGCGTATAACTTCCATAGTCTTTAACAATGGTAACTCAATAACAAGATAATTTTTTCAACTCTACTTGACTTTCTTATCTTCCTTATGCAATATATACCAATATCCATCAATTCAACATCAATAAATAGCTCCAACTGAGCAGCTCAAGAGCATTACATATAAGTCTAAGTTCCTTCAAGAGTTGAGCTACAAGCTATTAACAAACTTACAACTACAACTTGTAGAAACTTCAACATATCAAGGAGAAGATAGAACTCACCTTAAAGATCAAGACCAGCCTCCAGCACACCTTAAACTCCAGCAACCATAACTCCAAGGCTACACCAAGAGAGGAGAGAAAGAGAGAACTAGAATCACCATCCTATGACAATCGATTTACGTTGCTAGCTTCTGAACTTTACTTGAACCATCATGGAAGCTTAGGATACCTTGGGAGATTGTTTTGGGGTGTTTAGGGTCTGATTTTGGGGGGGGGGGGGGAAATGAACTGAAAAATGAAGCTTCTCATGTGCTTACAAAGTAGATGGATCTACTGACGAGTATAAGGCCTCGACTACTTGTACATGTGCTTCCCCGTGAATAGCTTAACATCCAGGGTCATTGTAGTCTTGCGTGGCATGGATGTTGATACAGACTTCCTAACCGGAGAGTTGGAAGGGGAGAATCAGAGTTGGTTTGCTGGACTGTTGGGCTTTTTTCTGAACTTTCATTTTGGTCCCTGAAATATTTACATTTTGGTCCTGAAAGTTTCAGATAAAACAGAAACAATGAATCTGACCACAAAAACATTGACTCTGAAGTTAGAAAGCCAACAGTTGAAAAAACAACAGTCTGAGAGTGGAAATTATATTGAAACAAAAGATATGGGTATCATAGATGACATCTTAGGAATTGGATTTCTAAGACATCTAACGGACTGGTCTAACTCCAAACTCAGTTGTGAGATAGTTGACAGTCTCGTTGAAGCCACCAATGGATATAAATCATATAGCTGATTGAAATCATGGTGCACCCATATACAAGGAGTGATATGCGCAGGTCACGTGTAGTTCAATGTATGTTACACACTACAACTGACCTTGTATCGGCCTACAAAGCAGATCAGTTGAACTAAGGTTCACTGATAGTTTTAATAAATGATCAATAGAAGGCGTTGAGTCGGATATGACGATATCTGAAATATTTGCTTATCTACGGATTATGGTATTCTGGATGTCCATCGGTTCTGGAAGAACACAGTGATGCAAACTGGACATCAGATGTGAAGAACACCAAAGCCACAAGGAAATATGTATGGTGGGTCTTGGAAAATCCTCTAAGCAAACTTGCATCGGCCGATTCATGACGGAATTAGATTTTATCGCTTTTTAAAAAGCGTGAAAGAAGTTGAGTAACTTCACGACTCCTTAGAGGACGTCCCTTATTGGGAGAAACCTGTGCCTTCAGCAGTTATACATTGTGGCTAGCCCGTCAGCTTCAGGAAGGACACAGATGATGGAGTCTGGACATATCTGTCGAAGACATAAGACAATATGACAGTTGATCATCACGGGTGTCACTTCCTTGATTACTAATCAAAGGATATAGCGAACCCTTTAACTAAGGGACTACCCAAAGATCAAGTGTTCTGCCTGTCTAGGGGAATGGGCTTAAAACCCAAACAATATGAACCTTTGCGGTGGTAACCCAACCATATTGACTGGAGATCCCAAGAATTTGGTTCAATAGGAAAACTAAGCTGCAAAAGGTTCAGTTGAGCGCTTCGGTGGAAGCAAGAGCACTTCAGACGATGATTTTTATAGGGAAACATGAATCCAAAGTTGTTCTCGCGATAAACATTAAAGTGCTACCTGCATAGTGGGTAAAGGTTAAGCTTTCAAACCTTTAACAATCCTCAAACGGTTGAGGTTAAGGTTGGGAAAACTTTTAATGATTCTTAACACTTGTGAAGTGGGGTATAGCAGCATACCTTGTAGGAGATCACCTATTTAAGTGTGAGGACAGACCGCCTCAAATGAACGCACTTAAGAATCCAAGTGTGTCCATGGCCACAACGGACAAAAAAATAAGAAAAAAATGAATAAGGAGAGTTATTGTGTTGGTATCATTGTCTTGGCTTACACTAAACACTGACGGTTCAAGACATCACGTTCACCGCGCAGTAAGTAAGTCCGATGGTATTCAACTAGGGAAGGTTCAAAGCAAAAGCTACCTCTCCTAATGCAATATCTTTTCACTGAAAGATTGTTGAAAGTAGGCACCTTATGTGTGTGCCAAAATCTCTTTCAAGAGGGGATTGTTGGAAATTTTCCTTTCGTGGGGAGGTGCGTCCACCCATACTTAATGAATTAAATACTAGGGTTCCGCATGTTGGAGGATTTGTCTCTTCACACGTGCATAATCGACTAAGTGAGTAGATGACCATAGGGCCAAGAATCGTTAAATTTCGTTGAGAAATGAAAGAGATATTGGTCCACGAAGTAAGGTGTTTGAGGCATGGAAATATGGTGTGGGACAAATCTACCACATCGGTGGGAAAATGAAGAATTGTTCTCTTTATAAGTCTCAAAATTGGCTAAAGGTTTGGGACCCCAAGGGGTAACCCATGTGTTTGAAGAAGGGAGGGCCTAGATGTGCTTTGGTTCGAGGCTAAGCCCGCACGCGCGCCGCCGCCGCCCGCCCATCCTGTCTGGTCCGGGCTCGGGTCTCGGGTCTCGGGTCTCGGGTCGTGGGCTTTGGGCTTCTTCTGATAGACCCCCAAATTGTTTATTATTTACAGTTTGGTCTCTGAATTTTCTAGAAAGATGAAATTGGGAACGACGGAAGGCAGAAAGTTTCTGCCTTACCGTTTGGGTTGATTTTTGGAGCGTTATTGCACATTAACCAGCCATTACTTGGCTGATTAACTCCCTCCATAAACAACCATTACTTGGCTGATTAACTCCCTCATTCAATGGCCATAAACAACCATTTTCTTGGCAGTTGAAGAGTTCCTCCCCTTATGCTATATATTGGAGCCTTTTAGCTCAATTGTGTGAGAGAGAAACGAGAAAACAACATATAAACACATAGACAAACAGAAGAGAGAAACAACACATATTTTGTCCAAAAACGTGAGCAGAAACAGTGTCAAAAACATAAACTCTTCCTTCCTTTTCCATTATTCAGCAAGTCGTTTCGTGTTTGTTTTCTTCGTCAGAATCAACCTATTTGCTTTGTAGTGTTGATTAGTTGTTGTTTTATCTTGGGAGACTATTGTCCGTTAACGTAAAAGCATATATAGGAGGCAATCTTGTCTTAAAGACAGAGAGCCATCTCTCGACTCAGTCACAGTTGTAACAATCCAGATTTAGTGTTTCTTGATTTCAGGTTATCAAGATTCAAGACTCAACAAGCTTGCGGCAGTTCTGAATTGCCTATTTGTTTATCATTTCGAACACTTGTAATATTTATTTAATTCACGTACTGCTTTGTATATCCAACAATACATAGGATATACACACGGCGTGGAGTAATATACATGTGGCATACACACAACATACATTCATTCCACTACTAGACCACCGCCATAAACCACAATAACCACCACTAGGAGGAGGAGGAGGAGAAGATTATTGCAGAATTTTGAATTGTTTTGTTGAGATCGTAACCTGATTTGGTATTTGGAATTATAACCCAAAATCAATTCATGATATTATTTTGAAGCTGTTAATGGAAGGATTTGAAGAATAGAGAAGGGGGAAGAACGAGGGGGAGAGAGAGAGAATAGGGAAGAGATTTAGTTTATCAAATTGGATCCTAAAATCAAGGAATACTTATTCTTAAGTTGCTATATTTTGAAAATTTTAGCTATGTTGGTTAATTACCTAAACATCTCTATTCAAATGGTATTTAGAGGTCCTATTTCATCACGTGATATTTTTATCTTAAAAAAAGGGATATGTACAATAACAACATACCCAGTGAAATCCCACAACGTATGATTTGGGGAGGGTAGTATATGCAGACCTTACCTCTACCTTTGATAGTTAAAGCGGTTGTTTCCGAGAGATCTTCGGCTCAAGACGGACATGTACAACACTTTTGCTTATTTAAAGTTTAGGGTCCTTACTTAGGCAAAATTGGCTGCTAAGACTATGCTGTCAATATTCTTATATGGGAGATAAGCAGCAGATTAGATTTGTTAATGTTTGGGGTCCTTGAACAGGTAAACTTGGCTGCTAAGGTATGCTTTCATTATGATCATATATGATCTGGCATGCTCTATAGCAGCCTATTGTTGATGTACTTTGCCAGAGGTCCATATTATTTGGGTCCGCAACTAAAAGTTGGTGGACTTCACAAATTGAGGCCGTTTTGTGTTGTGTAAATTTACTAGGGTCATTTGCACTTTTGACCCTATTTTGAGGTGGTATTTAATTTGGTCTCTCAAAATAAATAATTTTTTTGCGGGACATAAATTTATATGTTTGCATCATAATATCCCACAAGTTATACACCGTGTTCTTAAAGAGCTTATGCTTTGCTATGCATAAATTCGATATTGAAGGACAAATATTAAAGACCAGTCCATTTGAAGGGAAACCGTGCAATTTAACAACCTTTGGTCCTATGAGAAATAACTTTAGTTGTGTTTAGTTATCTTAAAGCTTAGAAAATGTTTTCTCTAAGTAAAATAATTTTCACTAATATAGGAAAATTAACTTTCACATATATAGGCAGAAGTTCTTTTTTCTTTTACAATTTTTTAAATTTTTAATCGGATCTCACTTGTTTCAATAAACATTTATATATTGTTATCAATTTTTAGAGTACAAAATATCAGAAAGACAGTATTCTCCGGGTAAAGTTTGATAGATGGTAACTTTCATTTTTAATCATCTACCTTCTTGAAATAGCTCATCTCTACTTGTATTTCAAGTGTTCCTTAACTATTTATGCCCCAAAAAAAATTGACATTCCACCTTTGTTTTTCTTTTTTTGCTTTTCAAAGATAAGGTGAACCTTCTTGAATTTTGAAGACATTTAATAAAATTTTAAAACCTGCACGAATCCAGTAAGGGCGGAGTTGATTATCTACATATTCGATCGCATTTATTTGACCAATTGTCCTTTCAAGTTTGTCTTATATACAAATAAATATTTAATGAAAGTAGTGTGAGCAGATGCGAGAAAATGTCAAAAGTGGTCTCCCAAGTTTGAAGGTAGGTTCAAAATAGTCATTTAATTATACATTCAACGGTTTGGGTCATTAAAATTTGCCAAAAATTAATATTTTTAGCCTATGTCAAATATATGCCGAACTGTATGTTAGATTTAATAGAAATAATGAAGAAAAAAATTAACGAAAACTTATATTTTGAGATACAATTTTTGTAATTTCTGCTATTTTTTATTTATTTCTAAAGTCTTGTGTAAAGGTTTAATTTATGTTATTGTTTTATATATTTTTAGTGTCTAGTACAATTTTTTATAGGCAAAAGACATAGGTTGACCATTAACCTATACCCGAAAATTCGATATCACACTCAAACTATTAAAGTGATCTATGACGATATATTACACACCTAACAATCTTAAAATTGAATTTAATATCAACTGATGTGGCACAAAAAAATTATGATTAAATAATAAGAGAGTGAAGTCAAAATTAAAATTAAAATAATTTTTAAATTTTAATAAAAAAGTAATTTTTACAACTTCTTCTTCATTTCACCACCACCACCACCCTCCACCCCTCTTCTCCTCCACCTCCACTCAACCCCCACCCCCTCTTCTCCTCCAAATTCACGCCACCCCCACCCCGACGCCCCAAACCCTTCTTCTTCTTCTTCATTTTACCATCACACGCCCCCTCCCCCTTTTTTCCTCCACTTTCATGTCACCCCACCCCCAAACCCTTGAACAACCTGCAAAAACGAATCAATATGCGTAGTTGCAAAAATGCAAATTCACACAATAATTATCAAACTTCACCTAAAATAATTACAAGCTCATGATTTTGCTATCTTTATACTTACAGAGGAAAATTTCACACACGTATTTGGTTGAAGGACAAAAAAGGACCTGTGATTGAAATTTTATCTTGAAAAATAAATAATTCCAGCGAAAAATGCAACGATTTTATAAATTTGGTATGTGTTAAGAGTCCCACATCGGAAAATGGAATGAGAACATGAACTATTTCTTGGGCCTAACTCAAGCTTTTAGGGTTAGAATTGTCCAAGTCCATATAAGGAGTTCATGTTCTCATTCCATTTCCGATGTGAGACTCTTAACACTCCCCCACACGCCCAGACCTCGTTAACTGGAGCGTGGACAATATAATTTGAGGGTCCAACATCGGTGAACAAAGAAGTGGAATGGGTCTCGCACTGATATCATGTAAAGAATGAATATTAGGCCTAACTCAACCCCAAAAGCTAGCTTTTATAGTGAGCATTGTCCAAGTCCATATAAGGAGTTCATGTTTCCATTTCATTTCCGATGTGGGACTCTTAATAGTATGGAAGAGGGTAGTGGGGTGGCGTGGAGGTGGACGAGAAGAGAGGAGAGGTGGTGAAATTGGCGGTGATGGTAGTAGCAGATATGGTGGTTCTGGTGAGATGGGGTGGTGGTGGTGAAGAAGATATAATTATTTCAGAATTTTAATGGTTAATTAGGAATTAATTAGTGTAAATATAATTAATAAAAGAAAATTAAATGAATAAAGAAAAGGAAAAGAATATAAAACTAAAATTTAGAAAATTTTGAATGTGGCGCTGACGTGGCGCGAGAGTGTGAGTGGTTGTATGTGTATCATGGTGATATTAAATTCACTTTTAAGATTGACAGAAGTGTAATAGACCGCCTTAATAGTTTGAGTGTGATATAGAGATTTTGGTATAATTCAGGGTGCAATCTATGTCTTTTCCCTTTTTTATATTACACATTTTGATTAGCTTTCATGATATTTATGATTATTTTTTTAAAATATTGTTTTCGTCAAGTCTAACGAACATATATTGTTACACATTTTACAAAGACTTAGGAGTCATTTGGTAGGGTGTATAAGAATAATGCTGAATAGAGTGTATTAGTAATGCTGGCATTAATTATGTTGACATTAGTTAAGTTGCATTATTTTTTATCCACTGTTTGATTTGGTGTATTAACGCATTGCATAATTTCTAAAAGAATTGCTTCTTTACAAAAACACCCTTCGCATTCTTTAGCTTTGTATGCAATTTTTTGCCCTTTCTCTACTCCAGAAGATTAAAAAAAATTAGAAGGGAAAAGAAAAGTCCTAACAAAACAAATTTACTATGAGACTTGAAGCTAATTCAAGATAGGGTCAGTAGCTTTCACATTGAATACATAAATTCTCCATTTACTAGAAAAAAGTTTTTCGTTCTGTCGATAGGTAGGTAAAAAAAAATGAAGACTAATTTAAATTGAGTTTTATACATAAAAAAAAAACTTTTCACCAAATGTTTATTCTTTTATTTATGACAAATAGGTATGAGTACTTTAAGTAATAAACTAAAAAGAAAGAGTCAAAATTAATTTCAGCTGTAATAAGAAGAAAAATCAACTTTTAATTATTCATTTACTTATGTATACCAATTAGCAATAAAAAAAATAAGGCATAATTTATCTTCGCCAATATTAACCGTTCAGTAGTATGTATAACCACATTAGAGGTTTTCTATCCATTAGCAGTATTGTAAAAATAATTTACTTTCCTGCTTTTTTAAATTTATGCAATCTTCATTTCACTAAAAAAAAAAGATAATTAATCAAAAGATTATTTAAATCAGGGGCAATTGTGTCATAGATTATGTTAATGCATGCATTAGAAATTTCTGTATTGCTAATAACATGATTTTCTATGTATTAGTAATGCATAGCATAATACCAAATGAAGTGTATAACTATACTTACATTAGTTATACATAGATTGAAAAAGTGTATCAAATAAAATATTAATAATATACAAAATTAATACATACATTAATTTTTCTAATACCTTATACCGAACGACCCTTAAAGTGTTAACTTTTGACATGAATAAAATTATCTAGTACATATTTAAATGATTTATTTTGACTCAAAGGGACCAATTTTGTCATTTTTTCGAGCAGATGGCAACTCCAAATCATGTTGCCAAATTACCATCCTCGCTCTATCTTCTGTTTGCAGATCAGCAATAGGAGATCCTAATGCTCTCGGTGGTGCCACAGGTCAGTCTACATGATCACGTTTTCTTTATACTTCGCCTCTGCATTTCCATCAATTCGGTTTTGGTATTAGACCTCCATTTTTTCTCAAATTTCTTCATGCTAGCATGTTTGCATCGAATTAGAATGCATTATTTGATCAGGATTAAAAAACAATCAATCAATCAGCCAGCTTACTTCAATTCCAAATTAGTTCGGTCTGTTAAATATACACAATATACACACAATATACATGTGTATATTGTGTATATTGCTCTCGGAATTTTCCCTTCAAGTACCGTATATAGAGTATATATTTAGGTAATATTTAGTCTCCTAGTTTAGGTAATATTGTAATGTAATTAGTATTGTACACTTATCATAATAATTGTATTACCATAAATGTAAAGTTAGAATCCAAGTAGAATAAGGTTTTAAGAGAATAATAGGAATATGATTCTCCTATTATGGAAATATGTAACTTGTATAAATAGTCTTTCAATTAATGAAAATAATCAAGGGATTATTTCTTTCATGGTATCAAGAGTCTAGGTCTTAAAATCCTCTCCAAAATTTCTTGCACTTTTCCGTCCTAAGTCTCTAAAATCCGAGCCCTTCTTCTCGAGTTTTTGTGCCGACGGTTCATCTTTCTCCCAATTTTTTCTTCCAAATCCCTCAATCACATATTGTTCTATCAATATGTCTACATCACGGAACATGTTTCATCCTGCCCTTACAGTTTCTAACATCAACAATAACATCCCTCTTGTTCTTGAAATAGAAAATGTCCAATATGCGACGTGGGCCGAACTGTTCAAAATTCACGCACGATCGCATCAAGTCATCCATCACATAATCCCCGCGGCTCCTGAGGATACAGAGGTGCCAAAACGCGAGGGTGATCCTAAGTTGTGGACGACTCTTGATGCTACCGTCCTTCAGTGGATATATTCCACAATATCTACCGACCTTTTGCAAACAATTATTGAGCCTAACGCTATGGCACATGCGACTTGGAATAGACTGCGTGATATATTCCAAGATAAACAAAATTCTAGAGTTGTTACCCTTGAGCAGGATTTCTCCCACGTCAATACAGAAGATTTTCCTAATGTTTCGGCTTATTGCAAAAGATTAAAGGAATTGGCGGACCAACTTCACAACGTTGGCGCGCCAGTTTCGAACGATCGTTTGGTCCTCCAAATGGTTTCCAGCCTCTCCGAGGCCTATAGTGGTGTTGGAACTCTTCTTTGGCAAAGCAATCCGCTTCCGCAATTTTATCAGGCTCGTTCTATGTTTACACTAGAAGAAGTAGGCATGGCAAAACGAGCGGCTACCGATACTAGTCCCTAGTCATGATGACCGAGTCCACGGTGTATCCTACCGGTTCCAACAACTCGGGCCAAAACCGCAACAACGGTGGCGACAAAAAAGATGGAATAAGAAAAATAATGGCAAGAACCGCGTCGGCAACGACGGCGGCAGCCGGCAGAATGGTGGTGGCGGTGGGGGTGGGGGTCCTTGCGGTGGTCAGCAACATCAGCAGTAGTTCTGGGCTCACAGTGGGCCCCTATGCGTGTGGAAGTGGGCCCCACAACAGCAGTTTGGGCTCAACCAGTTTGCCTCCTAGCGGCAGTTTCAACCCAGCAACCTTCAGCCCAACTGGCAATGGACGGCCCAGCAGTAGTCTAGGCCCAATTCTGCATGGTCCACCTACAGCCAGCAGTCTGGGCCGAGACCATATGCAGGGGTGCTTGGGCCTCGGCCCCCGCAAGCCCATCACGCAGCGGTACCCACGCCTACCGACATCGAAGCCGCAATGCACACGCTTGGTTTAAATCTTCTAAACCCAAATTGGTATATACCCACATGACATCCGATTCAGGTATGCTCTCGTCTTATTCCAATTTGAGCAACCCCCGCGGTATAATTGTTGGTAATGGTAATTCTATTCCAATTCGTGGTTATGGTCATAAGACGTTATCTCCCCCTCATCCACCTCTTATCGTGAAAAACACCCTCCACGCCCCCAAATTGATTAAAAACTTAGTCTCAGTCCGTAAATTCACTACTGACAATTTCGTTTCTATTGTATTTGATCCATTTGGTTTCTCTATGAAGGATTTCAAGACGGGGAGTCCTCTCATGAGGTGTGATAGTAGGGGAGATATTTATCCTATCACACCTAGTTCCGGTCCATCGAGTCAAGCCCTACCATCAGCCTTTGCAGCCATCTCTCCTTCCTTGTGGCATACTCGTCTTGGTCATCCGGGATCATCCATTTCGTCCTATTTAGATAAAAATAGTTTAATTTCATGTAAGGGTACGAGTCGTACACCAAATTGTCATTCTTGTTCTTTAGGAAAAATTGTTAAGTTGCCATTTGTAGACTCAAATTCTCATACTTTAATGCCATTTGATATTATTTATAGCGACTTATGGACATCTCCGGTTCTTAGCTCTGTGGGTCATCGGTACTATGTTCTATTTTTGGATGATTATTCTAACTTTTTATGGACGTTTCCGGCAGCGAAAAAAACTCAAGTTTTTTCCGTCTTCTTAAAATTTAGAGCATTCATTAGAACCCAATTCGATTGAGAAATTAAAAATATTTAGTATGATAATGGCAAAGAATATGACAATGGACTGTTTCAGGAATTATGTGCTAATAATGAGATCAATTTTCATTTTTCTTGTCCTCATACGTCTTCACAAAATGGGAAAGCCGAAGGTAAATTTCGTTCCATAAATAACATTATCCGCACTCTATTAATTTATGCTTCCGTATCCCCATATTTTTGGCATCATTCTCTTCAAATGGCTACATATCTCCTTAACATAATTCCTTCAAAAGGTCTGACATATTCTTCCCCCCTTCAAATTTTATATAATAAGACTCATTTTTATTCTCATCTTCGGGTTTTTGGGTGTTTATGTTATTCGTTATTCCCATCCACCACAATTAATAAACTTCAGGCCCAGTCTACTCCGTATGTGTTTTTGGGCTTTCCATTTAATCATTGTGGCTACAAATGCTTTGATTTATCCTCTAATAAAAGCATCATTAATCGTCATGTCATTTTTTATAAATCCCAATTTCCATTTTCTAAGGATAATACTCCCGTGCCTAGTTCGTATATTTTTTTGGATGATAATATATCCCCATATGTTATTCAGCATTTTTCGGACATATACCATACCCAAAATTCTCCAGCGGGCCCACTGCCCGCTGGCCTCACTAGTTCGTCACCCCTACTTATACTAGTACCACCACTAGACCAGTTCCAGCGATTGGGCCAGTCGGTGATTACGGAATGGGTCCAACATCGCTCCAGAGTACCGTGTTGGGACAACAGCCCATCGTCACGCCGCCACCCGTCCCGAACCCAGCAAATTCCCAAAATCCGTCCAATTCTCCCTCGAGTCATAGACCGGTCACTCGTAGTCAACGGGGTGTTTTTAAACCAAAAAGATATTTTAATTTACATTATAATGTTCTTAAATCACCCTTACCCCGAAATCTTGTGTCTGCATTAAATGACCCGAATTGGAAAATTGTTATGACCGATGAATTTAATGCTCTTATTGATAATAAGATGTGGGTGTTGGTACCCCGTCCATCTGGTATTAATATTATTCGGTCTATGTAGATTTTTGCTCATAAGGAAAATTCAGATGGTTCATTTGCCCGACATAAGGCGCGGCTTGTGGGTGATGGTAAGACTCAGCATGTTGGTATTTTTTGTGGTGAGACGTTTCGTCCGGTGTTCAAGTCGGCTACCATTCGCACTGTACTTAGCTTGGCTCTTTCGAAGGCATGGCCTATTCATTAGTTGGATGTCAAGAATGCTTTCCTACATGGTGATCTCAAGGAAACAGTCTATATGCATCAACCGTTGGGATTCATGGATCCTAACCATCCTCATCATGTCTGTTTGTTGAAGAAGTCCTTATATGGGCTTAAGCAATCTCCACGGGCCTGGTATACGCGGTTTGCAGACTATGCTTCGACTATTGGGTTCACTCACAGTAGATCGGATAATTCATTATTCATCTACCGTCGTGGTTCATCCGTGGCTTATATCCTATTATATGTGGATGATATTATTTTGACAGCCTCGTCCGATGCCTTACGCCAGTCTATCATGACATTGCTCAGCTCTGAGTTTGCTATGAAAGACTTGGGGCCCTAGAGCTACTTTTTGGGGATTGCTGTCACTCGACATTCCGATGGGTTGTTCTTATCTCAACGGAAGTATGCATATGAGATCATCGAGAGGGCGGGGATGTCATCCTATAAGTCCACTTCCACTCCAGTTGATACTAATCCCAAGCTAAGTGCCGCGACCGGCGTACCCTACGAGGATCCGACCCGCTATCGCAGTCTTGCAGGGGGCCTTCAATATCTTACCTTTACTAGACCGGATATTACATATGTTGTCCAGCAGGTGTGTTTTTTCATGCATGATCTCAGAATTAAGCACATGAATGCACTCAAACGCATCATTCGGTATATTCAAGGTACACTTGATTATGGTTTGCATTTATATCCTTCCTCGACGTCCACACTTGTCTCGTATACAGATGATGATTGGGGTGGCTGTCCCGACACCAGACGGTCGACGTCAGGCTATTGTATGTTTCTTGACAACAACTTGGTCTCCTGGTATGCAAAGCGTCAAGTACCGTATATACATGTGTATATTGTGTATATTGCTCTCGGAATTTCCCCTTCAAGTACCGTATATAGATTATATATATAGGTAATATTTAGTCCCCTAGTTTAGATAATATTGTAATGTAATTTGTATTATACACTTACCATAATAATTGTATTACCATAAATGTATAGTTAGTATCCAAGTACAATAAGGTTTTAGGAGTAGAATAGGAATATGATTCTCCTATTTGGAAATATGTAACTTGTATAAATAGTCTTTCAATTAATAAATATTTCTTTCACGATCAAGTCAGTATATGAATCATCTAAATCCATTTTCGGACGCATTTCATTCCTATTCGTAAATAATTTGTCTAAAGAAAATAAAATTAGTGTTCAAAATTATGGAGATTATTTAGGTCTCACACGTATCCTTACTGTAAAGAATAATAGTTTCCTCATCTTATTCTTCCACAATAATGTGGTTACTATACAACTATACAAGATAATGATAGGGAGAAGATCATGCCTAAATATCTTCCTAATGATAATGATAAGATTGTTAATCTTCCTAATAATAATGATAAGATAAAGCTAATCTTCCTAATAAATATTTTACATTCTACCATATATGCAAGATACCATTTAATTACAATGATAATAATTATTAATACCAATATTAATAATTATTATTCTATCACTCCCCCGCAGTCGAAGCGGGAGCCAAACGGATGATGAGACTGTTCCGAAAATCTTTAAATAATATCAGCGGAAGACCTTTGGTAAAAATATCTGCAATTTGATGGCGTGACGGGACATGTAGCACCCACACTTGACCACGTGACACCTTTTCACGGATAAAGTGGATATCCATCTTAATATATTTCATGCGTTGGTGATTGACTGGATTGCCGGACATGTAGATAGCACTAATTCTATCACAATACACCAAAGTGGCTTTCGAAATCGGGCAGTGGAGCTCAAGAAGAAAATTGCGAAGCCAACAGGATTCAGACACAACATTTGCAACACATCTGTATTCTGCTTCGGCATTGGATCTGGATAATGTGGCTTGTCTTTTTAAGGACCAAGAAACCAAGTTATCACCAAGAAAAATATCATAACCGGAGGTGGAACGTCTCGTGTCTGGGCAGCCTCCCCAGTCTGCATCTGTGTAGGAGACACGTGTGGATGTGGACGATGAATACAAGTGTAGATTGTATTCAAGAGTACCCTGTATATATCGCACAATGCATTTTAGAGCATGCATATAGTCATCCATCGGATTATGTATGAAAAGACACAATTATTGCACAACATACGAGATATCTAGTCTGGCGAAGGTTAGATACTGCAGTGCTTCTGCCAGGCTGCGACAAAGTGTCGAGTCGACAAAAGGCTTGCCGGAAGATGCACTCAATTTGGATTTAGTGTCCACCAGAGTTGCTGAGGGTTTACAGGAGGACATGCCAGCTCGTTCCACAATCTCTGCTGCATACTTCTTTTGGGAGAGAAACAACCCACCTGCATATCGTGTCACTGTTATGCCCAAAATATAGTGTAGTGGGCCTAGGTCCTTCATTGCAAATTCAGAGCCAAGCTATGACATGATGGTCTTTCGAAGAGCATCTGATGAGGTAGTCAGTATAATATCATCCACATATAAGAGAAGATAAGCAATATTATTACCCTAACGATAAATAAACAAAGAGTGATAGGAACAGTTGTTAGAAAAACCAATATGTGAAACAAAATCCGCAAACCGCCTGTACCATGCCCTGGGAGCTTGCTTCAGACCATATAATGATTTTTTTGAGGAGGCACACATGGTTAGGGTATTTAGAGTCCCTGTACCCCAATGGTTGGTACATGTATACCGTCTCATTTAGGTCGCCGTGGAGGAAGGCATTTTTGACATCTAATTGATGAAGTTTCCAACCCTTTGAGAGAGCCAAACTAAGTACTATTCTGATAGTTGTCGGTTTGACCACCGGACTGAACGTCTCAGCGCAATCCACGCCAATACTTTGTGTTTTTCCATCACCTACAAGACGAGCTTTATGCCGCTCAAAAGAACCATCAGAGTTTTCTTTGCGATTAAAAATCCACATAGACTGAATTATATTAGCATGAGGGGGACGAGGTACCAAATCATACATCTTATTTTTAATAAGATCATTGAATTCATCGTCCATAGCCAATTTCTAATTCGGGTCATGAAGAGCAGACACGAGATTACGGGGTAATGGTGATTTTGAAATTTGAGTGTGTAGGCTATATTTGGTGTTGGGCTTGAGAATGTCGTGTTGGCTTCGGGTAATGGGTCGGTGGACTGAACTTTGGGCCGAGCGGAGAGCACTATCAGGCAGGTGGGGGGTAATGGGCCTCGGCTCAAGCCATTGCCAGGTTTTGGTACCGAGACAGTGGGCCTATCAACTGGAATTGGTGTAACCATATTAGAAGCACTAGGCCTTGGAACTAGAGGCCCAGACCGCTGGACTGACTTATCCTATGGCTGGGCTACTGTTTCGGGGCCCAGTTGGCCCAATTCAACTGAGGTGCCTGAAACAGTAGGCTCGGGAGAGCAAAAAAATTGAGTTAAGTATGGGGGTCGGCTATCATCAAGAAAATCATAGGTGTGGGGTCCAGACTTGTGTATTTTGGCAAATGGGAAACTTGTTTCATCAAAAATTACATAACGACTTATAATTATTTTATTTGAATATAGTCGTAACATTTGTAACCTTGATGATTTGACAGATAGCCCAAGAAAACACACGGAGTAGACCGGGGTTGAAGTTTGGTGATTGTAGTTGATGGAAAAAAAGGATATTATAAACACCCGAATACTCATAAATAAGAGTAAGAAGGATCTTGTAGGTAGAGGATTTTTAGTGGAGCTTGGTAGGACAAGTTCTTTTGAGGGAGTATGTTTAATAAGTAGGTGGCCATTTGTAGTGCATAGTGCCAAAATGAGGGGGGTAGGGTGGCATGGACAAGGGATGTTCGAACAATATTGTTGATGGTTCGTATTTTGCGTTCCGCCTTCCCATTCTGGGATGTGTGGGGACATGAAAGACGGAAATTTAAACCATGAGAGTTGCAAAAATCCAAAACTGTCTATTATCAAACTCCCTACCATTATCGCATTGAGTATTCTTGATTTCCCGTTCAAATTGGTTTTGATGAAAGCTCTAAATTTTAGAAAATGGAAAAAACTTGTGATTTTTGAGATGGGATATGTCCACAAAAAATTAGACTAATTATCTAACAGAAGCAAATAATATCTATGGCCCGAAGAGCTCAAAACAGGGAAAGTCCAAATATCACAGTGGATAATATCAAATGGCATAAGTGTGCATGAATTAGAGCAAACAAATGGCAATTTAACTTATTTACCAAGTGGACATGAATGACATTTATTTAACTGTTGAATACAGGAAATAAATTTATTTGTCTTAAGGGAGGCTAAAATAGGTGCCCCGGATGACCCAAACGTTCATGCCAAACTGAAGAGGTTAATCCTACAAAAGAAAATGGTAACTTGGACTGTTGGATAGGTGATGTTATTGGATAGAGCTCGCCTTGGCTATCATATCTCATGATAAGCTTCCTCGTCTGAAAATCCTTCACGAAAAATCCAAAAGGGTAAAAAACAATAGACACTCAATTGTCAGTAGTAAACTTTCTAACATATATCAAGTTTTTAATTAATTGTGGAGCACGAAGGATATTTTTTAAAGATAGTGGTGGGTTTGGAGGTGACAATTAGTAGAACTATAGCTCTGAATTGGAATAGAATGACCATTTCTGATAACTACACCATTATTTTTGCTCAAATTAAAATAGGACGAGAGATTACCTTGGGAGGACGTCATGTGAGATGTCGCTCCGGAGTCCATATACCAATTTGCATCGGGTGGATTAAGTCGAAGAGTGTGCATGACAGACTCAATGTCGGTTGGGCTCATCATAGTCGAATGGGCCTCCTACCACTGGTTTGGCATTGGCCCAACACTGCCTGAGCCATTACTGTTGTTGTTGTTGGAAGACTGCCCGAGCCCAAAACTGCTAGGCACAACATTGTTTGGACCAACAGTGGCCATTCTAGTGGGGCAGTAATTGGTCCTGGCCTAGTTCCCCGTTGGGTAGAGGCATGGTGGCACAGCCCACGACCACTATCAGGCCCACTGGGCTGGTTCGTCGCGGGGCTACCACTGCTGCTGTCCGCCAGTGGTGTTTCTGCCAGAGTTGCCGTTGCCGCCGGCGGAATTCCGGTGGCCTCCATTTTTATTATTTCCGCGATTTCCACCCCAATTTTTATTACCATTTTTTCCTTTTTGTCCCTGATTTTGTTGTGTGGGTTCAAAATGGATAGTACTGTTATTCGATGGGGTAGCAATCATGGTGGAATTAGAGACGGTGGCGGCCTTTTTGGCAAATCCTGCCTCTTCAAGTATAAGCATCGAACGTGCTTGATAAAATAAATGGAGATGATTGCTTTGTCGGATGAGTGTCCCCACACCGCTATAGGCGTCGGTAAGGCCGGCAACCATTTGTAAAACCAAGCAATTATTGGTAACCGACAAACCAACATTTTTAAGTTGATCCGACAAGACTTTAAGACGTTGACAATATGCCGACGCATTTGGAAAATCCACCATATCAATGGTGGAGAATTCTTGTTCTAAAGTAACGACGCGAGAGTTTTTATTATCTTGAAAAATGTCCCGCAACCGATTACAAGCCTCCATGGCTGTAGAATCAGGTTCCATTATTTTATGTAACAAATCCGAAGAGATTGTTGCATAAATCCAAGAGAGAACTCTGGCATCAAGAGTTTTCTAGAGTTCTTTGTCATCACCGGTCGTTAACTCCTTTGCCATTTTTCGGCGGGATTATATGATGAATAACCCAGTGGGAATGACAACAAATCTTAAAAAGTTCTTCCCGAGTTGCATAGTGGACATTTTCCATCTCAAGAGTGATGGAAACATGTGTTTTAATATTTGAAACGGTAAGGGCTAGATGGAAATTGATTTTGGAGTCCTACATTGTTGATTGTAAGACACAAAATTGGACCAAAAAATATGAAGAACAATAATGGAAGTGAAAGAAAGAAGAACTAGAAAAACAAAATCGGCAGGGGAGGGGGAGGGTGGCCGATTGGAGGGAGTATTTTTAGGTTTTGATCTTTTTCTAGTCTCTTGATACCATGTAAAGAATAATATTTTCCTCATCTTATTCTTCCACAATAATGTGGTTAATATACAACTATACAAGATAATGATAGGGAGAAGATCATCCCTAAATATCTCTCTAATGATAATGATAAGATGCTAATCTTCCTAATGATAATGATAAGATAAAGCTAATCTTTCTAATAAATATTTTACATTCTACCATAATTGCAAGATACTATTTAATTACAATGATAATAATTATTAATACCAATATTAATAATTATTATTCTATCACTTACACTAACATGCAGGTCTCACTTACCACACTAATCACAAAGAAATGAAGAAAAGAGAGATACTCCATCCCTTTCAATTTGTTTTCTAGTTTTGATTTGGCACGGAGATTAAGAAAGTAAAAAAAGATTATTGAATCTTTTGTTATTAAACTAAAGATATATAGTAGAATGTGTCAAAACGTCCCTTTAATCTTGTGGTTTTAAACATGTCATGTGGAAAATTTGAATTAAAGAGTTGCCAAAAAGAAAAGATGATTTTTTAAAAAAAAGGACTAAAAAGGAAAGTAAGATAAACAAATTAAAATGAAAGGAGTAATATTTGATAGGGACAATGGTATTGATGAGGTTAAATTTTGTTATTGTAGTTGCTTATGTGTTGTTGTGGAGAAGACGATGCGCTAGTGTTACTCTGCTTATCAGTTCCACACTCCTTTGGTTTCTATTTGAGCGAGCTAGCTACAATCTCTTATCCTTTATTGCCAATGTCTTGTTGCTTATAGTTTTCATTCTCTTCTTCTGGGCTAAATCGGCTACACTTCTCAACAGGTACTCATAGATGCATTTAATGTCTTTTTAACATTTACTTTCTCCGTCCCAATTTATGTGAAGGTGTTTGACTGAGCACGAAGTTTAAAAATAAAAGAAAGACTTTTGAAACTTGTGTCCAAAATAAGTCAAGAGATATTTATGCGGCTATAAATTATCTCATTGAGGGTAGAATGGAAAGTTTAAATTTAAAGTGTTACTAAATTTAGAAAGGTGTCATTTTTTTTGGACTAACCAAAAAGAAAAGAGTGTCACATAAATTGGGACAAAGAGAGTAATATTTCATGTGATCATCCTATTATAGACTTGTAGGACTTAGTTTGTTAAGCTGTTGATCTGTCGCATTGATAAACTTTAATTGTTAGAGATTGGATACATTTATATGTGTTAGTTTTGCATCACGCTCCTTTATATGTGACCTAATTCTTTTGTTGGAAATTTGCCTTTGGCGGGAGTTGCGACCGACCAACTTTAACGTCTTAAACACTAGTGTTACGCATGTTGGAGAATCTGGTTCTTCACACATGCACGATCTACTAAGTACGTAGATAACCGTAGGGCCAAGAATCGTCAAATTTCGTTGAGAAATGAAAGAGATATTGGTCCAACAAGTGAGGTGTTTGAAGCATGGAAAAGTGTGGTTGGGATCAATTCTCCCTCATCGGTAGAGGAAGAAAGAATTGTTGTGTTTATAAGACTCAAAATTGGTTTGGGTTTGGGACCCCAAGGGGTATCCCATGTGTTTAAAGGAGGGAGGACCTAGATGTGCTTCGGTTCGAGGGAAGCCTACACGCGTGCCGCCGCCGCCCGCCCGTCTGGTCTGGTTCCGAGTTCTCGGGTTCTCGGGTCATGGGTTTTGGGCCAGAGAACTTTTCCAGATGTACAGTTTGATTCCAGAAGTTTCATATGTACAGTTTGGACCAGAATTCTTTCATATGTACAGTTTTGGTCCCTGAAGTTTCTAGAAAGTCAGAATTGGGCAGAGAGATCAGAAACGCCACAACACTCAATTCAGCCATTTATTTTGGCTGAATTACTCCTCCTATAATGGTCAATCCATTGCATCTTCACCATTTATTTTGGTGGTATTACTACCTCCATAATGGCCATTACTTGGTTAGTAATGTCACTTATGGAGGCAGTTCAATAGCCCCTCCCTCACCTATATAAACAACCCCTTGCACCATTGTTGATCTACTCACACAACACACAAAACAGACGAAAAACAGAAACACTTCAGTTCTTCCTACAAGCTTCCAAGCATCATTTCATTACTCAAAATTCTTCACGATAGCACTTGAGTTTTCTTTGCTCAATTGTTCCATTGTTGTTTTATCTTGGGAGAGAATTGTCCAGGACGTATAAATGATACATACGGGGCAATATTGTCTTAAAGACAGAGTGCCACACTCGACTCACCATACACCAAAAACAGTTTCAGTTTTCTTGTTCAAGATCATTGTTATTTCAGTTTCTTGTTAAATTGTATTTTTCAATTCTTGTATTAGTTAGCAGTTACTTGTAATTTCCATTTTCTGCATCCTTTGTAGTCAACAAGTTTAAGACAATATTTGCTTATCAGAATCACCGCAACATGGTGGAAATATGACCGATCTTTGCTATCTGCTGCCGCCAATCAAGGCAACGTTGTCGCTTTCCTCGCTATCGCCAAGGCAACAACTCACGCTTTCACCGCTGCAACCCCTATCGCTCAACGCTACAACACCGGCCGCTTTTCCCGACCATCGCCGCTCCACCTTCTAGCTCACACCATGATCGCCCTGAAAAATTCATGGGATCAGAATTTAAGAGATGGCAGCAAAAGATGCTGTTCTACTTAACAGTTATGGGCATGGCCCGAGTTCCTAACGGAAGATCCTCCACAAGCTGGAGATGAAATGGACTCTTCGCCTGCTGAAATGGGTGAAGGGGGCCTTGGTATCCATGTCATTAATGGAATGAAGATGGTTCGTGATGCTTGGAATCATAGCGATTTCATGTGCAAGAATTACATATTGAACTACTTAGCAGACCCTCTCTACACGGTCTATTACACCATTGGCACTACTAAAGAACTGTGGGAAAAACTGCAAAAGAAGTACAATACACAAGATGCGGGTATTAAGAAGTTCATCGTTGGAAAATTTCTAAAATTCCAAATGGTGGACAGTGAGACAGTGATGTCCCAAGTCCAGGAATTCCAAATGATGATACATCACATGGATTTGGAAGGATTGAAACCAAACGAGCAGTTTTTGGTTGCATCGCTGATTGAAAAGTTACCTCCTTCATGGAATGAGTTTATGAGTTACTTAAAACTCAAGACAAAGGAGATGACCTTTGAAGAGCTTGTTATCAAACTCCAAACCAGGAAGATAACAAGAAGGCCTTACCTAGGAGCAGACAACCTGGTGAGGCAAAGGCAAATCTGGCTGAGGCCAAAGGGAACCCAAGCAAGAAGCGGAAGTTTCAGAAAGACGGCAATGCCCACGCAGCGGAGACGTTCAGAGGTAACTATCACCATTGTGGAAAACCTGGTCATATGATCAAGGAATGTCGCAAGCTCAAGACTAAGCAACAACAGAAAGCCAAGTCGAAAGGCAAGGCGCAAGCTAACGTCGTCAAGGACACGCTCCTGGATGACATGATTGAGGAATTCTCGGCAGTGGTGCTAGAAGCTAACTTGGTTAAGAATCCGATGCAGTGGTGGATGGACACAGGTGCTACTAGACACAGCTGTTCCAACAAAGATGCCTTCTCCACGTACACACCGGTTACCGACAAGAAGCTGTTCATGGGCAAAAACACTTTCTCTGACGTGCTCGGGGTTGGAAAGGTGGTCCTGAAGATGACTTCCGGTAAGGAGCTCACTCTGAAGGAAGTGATGCACGTCCCAGAGATTAGAAGAAATTTAATTTCTGGACCTTTATTGGTTAATGCTGGTTTTAGGCTAGTGTTTGAATCCAATAAGTTTGTACTCACTAAGAATGACACATTTGTGGGGAGAGGCTTCGTATGTGAAGGCCTCTTCAAAGTGAATGACATGTCTGTATTGCGTTCAAGTAATAAAGTTGAACCTTCTTCTTATTTGCTTGAGTCTTCTAATTTATGGCATCATAGATTAGGACACGTTAACTACATGTCTATTCAAAGGCTGGTAAAGATGGAGTTGTTGCATTCTGTCGACGTAAACCCTCAACGTAAGTGTGAGGTGTGCGTAGAGGCAAAACTCACCAAGCTTTCTTTTCGATCCGTCGAAAGGAATACCGCTCCTCTAGAACTTATTCACACATATATATGTGATTTGAAGTTCGCATAAACTAGGGGGGAACAAATACTTTGTGACTTTCATTGACGATAGCACAAGGTATTGTTACCTTTACTTGTTAAAAAGTAAGGATGAAGCCTTTGAAGCGTTCCGACGTTACAAAGCAGAAGTTGAGAACCAACTAAGCCTACGGATTAAATCCATTCGTAGCGATAGAGAGGGAGAATATGTAGCACCTTTTAAGGAATACTGTGCCTAAGAAGGCATTGTTCATCAAACGACGGCTCCATACTCACCTCAATCAAATATTGTGGTGGAACGTAAGAACCGCATATTGAAGGAAATGATGAATGCCTTGCTTATCAATACCGGTCTTCCCCAAAACATGTGGGGAGAAGCCGTCCTTACCGCTAATACGATTCTTAACAGAGTCCCACATAAGGGTAAGGACAAAACTTTATATGAATCATGGAAAGGAAAGAAACCCACCTATAAATATTTTAAGGTGTGGGGTTGTTTGGCAAAGGTTGAAGTACCCAAGCCAAAGCAGGTCAAGATTGGGCCTAAGATTGTAGATTGCATATTCATCGAATATGCAAATAACAGTGGTGCTTATCGTTTCTTAGTGCATAAGTCAGATATTCTAGATATCCACCAGGGTACAATTATGGAATCAAGAAATGCTTTATTCTTTGAAGGTACCTTTCCTAGAAAGGAAAAAGACATAACCTCTCGCAAACGAAGTTATGCACAAAGCTCTCAAGAACCGGGAGTCCTTGACTGCCCGGATCTAGATAGTTTAGATCTAGCGAATCTCGAGGTGGCTGAACATCCGGAATCTAGTGTTCCAGATTCTCAGAACTTGGAGACTCCAGAAATGGATCTAAGGCGAAGTAAAAGGGCAAGGAAGGATAAATCCTTCGGTCCTGACTTTGTAGCTTATATGGTTAATGATGAACCAAGGACAATTGCTAAGGCGTTGTCAACTCCAGAAGCACCACTCTGGAAATAAGCTGTTGAGAGTAAAATAGGCTCCATTCTGCATAACCATACTTGGGAGTTGGTTGATCTTCCCCCGGGAAATAAATCATTGGGTTGTAAATGGATACTCAAATGAAAATACAAAGCAGATGGGTCTATAGACAAGTACAAGGCCAGGTTGGTAGTCAAGGGTTATCGGCAGACAGAAGGCTTTGACTACTTTGACACTTACTCTCTGGTATCCCGGATGACATCCATATGGGTAATCATTGCGATCGCAACTTTGCGTGACCTTGAGATACATCAAATGGATGTCAAGACAGCCTTCCTAAACGGTAATTTAGAAGAAGAAATTTATATGGACCAACCCGAGGGGTATGTGGTTCAAGGGCAAGAGAAGAAAGTCTGTCGGCTTGTCAAATCTATGTACGGGCTGAAACAAGCCCCGAAGCAATGGCACAAAAAATTTGATAGTACTCTACTATCGAAGGGGTTCGCCATTAATGAGTGTGATAAATGTGTTTACACGAAAGGTAACTCTGACTCATTTGTAATGATATGCTTGTATGTAGACGACATGTTGATCACAGGAAGCAGTCCTAGGGTAATCCTAGAGACTAAGAACATGTTGAAACAATGCTTCGATATGAAGGATATGGGTATCGCAGATGTCATCCTAGGGATTAAAATCTCTAAGACGTCTGACGGACTGGTCTTATCTCAGTCTCACTACATCGAGGATGTTTTGAGAAAGTTTGAGATGTTAGACAGTTCACCGATAAAGTCGCCAATGGATAAAAATCAAAAGCTTGATAAAAATCTTGGTGCACCTGTATACCAGGAGCGATATGCATAGGTGATCGGTAGTTTGATGTATATAACAAACTGCACCCGACCTGATATTGCTTATGCAGTCAATAAGTTGGCTAGGTTCACCCGTAATCCGAGTGATAATCACTGGAAGGCGTTGAATCAGGTATTACAATACCTGAAATACACGTTAACTTTCGGGTTACACTATTCGAGATATCCAGCTGTACTAGAGGGGTACAATGATTCAAACTGGATATCTGATATAGAGAACACCAAGTCCACCAGTGGGTATGTATTTACAATTGGTGGTGGGGCTGTGTCTTGGAAATCCTCTAAGCAAACTTGCATCGCCCGATCCATAATGGAATCGGAGTTTATCGCTTTAGACAAAGTAGGAGAAGAAACTGAGTGGCTTCATGACTTCTTAGAGGATGTTCCGTATTGGAACAAACCCGTACCTTTGGTAATGATCCACTGCGACAATCAGTCGGCTCAAGGAAGGGCACGGAATGTTATGTACAATGGCAAGTCTCATCATATTCGACGGAGGCATAAGACCGTTAGGCAACTGATCACCACGGGTATAATATCCATTGATTACATTAAGTCAAAGGATAATATAGCAGACCCATTGACAAAGGGCTTACCCAAGGATCAGATGGCTTGCCGGTTTAGGGGAATGGGCTTAAAACCCAAAATATAATGACCAATACAGTGGTAACCCAACCTTACTAACTGGAGATCCCAATAATTTAGTTCAATGGGAAAACTAAGTTGTAAAGGTTCAGTTGATTGCTTCAGTGGAAGCATGAGCACTTCAGATAGTGATTTCTGAAAAAAAAACCAAATCCAAAGCCGTTCCCGCGATAGACGTTAAGTGCTATCTGCAATATGGGTAAAGGTTAAGTTTTCAAAACCTGTAATGATCCTCAACAGTTGAGGTTAGGTTTTGGGAAACTTTTAATGGTTCCTGACACTTGTGAAGTGGGGTATAGCAGGATACCTTCTAGGAGACCACCTATTTAAGTGCGAGGACGGGCCGCCTCAAATGAACGCACTTAAGAATCCAAGAAGTTGTCCATGGCCAAAATGGACAAAACATTACGAAGAAGAGAGTAAGGGAATTTGTTGTGTTGGTACTATCGGTTAGTGACTATAAGTTCCGACTTAAGTATTATCAAGAGATAGCCCCCCTTGAGGAGGTTTCCAGAAACCAACCCGTAGCTGCGAATGAAGTTATTCGCGAAGAGATTATCCGCATCAAGGATATGCTAACCCAAATACACCAGCTTATAGCAGCCCAAGTCTCCCTGATAGAGAATTGTAATTGGTTGTTAAGCCGATACTCCTCCCAGTACTGACTATGAATAGCTCTGAACGTCACAGCATCATGAACATCGAAAATCTCTCATCCTTGACTATTAAGATAGCGAAGGTAGAAAGAGATCTACAGAACTGGGACATATCTAAGCAACCTTTCAAGACTATCTATGAAACTGGTAAGTTTGATTTTGTAAAAAATTACAATATTAAAACTTGCGAATCTACAATAGCTATAAATAATTCCAAGGAAATTATTAAGCTACTGTCTTCCAGAGATATCAACAATTATAGAAAAGACTTTAACTTTCTTCACATTGGTCTGGTCCAGGTTGCAGTTAAACCCCTGTATCGCCTAGGGTTAGATACCCCCATCTGTCTTCTCCTACGAGATGCCAGAATGTTAAACTTCGAAGATTCACTCGTGGGAGTTTTACAAAGTAACCTTGCCAGAGGTCCAGTTTATTTTAACTGTTACCCAAATTTCTCGGTTGATATTCAGGATGAGAATATCCTAGATACCCTAACCTTGAACATCAAGACCAAGAATATGAACAGCAAGGTGAACACCAAAGAAATCGCCGTAATTTATAGAGTTTATTACAGGCTTATGAAAACCACCCTAGCCCCCAAGGCTAAGCTGATGAGTAATAAGGGCGTTATAATGCTCATGGAAGCTAACCAAGAGCACAACAACGTCTTCGTCCCCAGAATGCTTCGCTGGGACGAGACTCTCACCAAAGACGAATGACGCTTTGATGCTATTACTCCCCAGAAGGTTGAACCTGAAAAATCTAAAATTCAAGAAATAGTTCAACACCAGAATGGATCAGTAGATTTAAAATTCCTTAGATCCAATTCAGGAAGTTCTTCCGAAAGATTCTCTACACATAGAGCATCTTCCTCAAAAACCCGGGAGGAGGATTACGACGAAGAAGCTCTAATCAAAGAATTAGAGCACAAGATCAGAGGAGTAGACTTCTCTACACCCATTCCCAAAGTCCACTACAACCCAAAGAGTCAACCTGTAGCCCTACCCCCAGTGACCTTAGAGGATCACTAGGAATGATCAAAGGAGATAGTAGTTTTAAGATTAACTCAGAGCTCCTTAAGAAGAAATGGGAAGACCCTGAGAATGCCATTAAGAGAGATTGGTATGTCAAAACATACCCTGAAGAGGAAAGACTAGCTTTCAGAAAAGCTTGGATCTCCGACATGAAAAGGCTTCATTGCAACATAGAGTTCTTTAGATGGTTTCAAGTCTCTGACCAACTAGGTGATAGGCCTGACTCCTTAGGAACCATAGTTAGCAAATGGTATACTAGTTCAAGGACTATTGATGCAATTATTCCCCCCCTAGAGAAAATTAGCATCCCAGTCGAAGGAGAAGTTATTGAAGCTACCCCCTTCAAAAGAGATATCCCAAATCCCACAGGTCACCCCACTAACGGTGATATGAACAAACTCATCCAACAGAACAACTATACCAACCAACTGTTGCATACAGTATCAACTCAGATTACCACTAATAGAGCCATCTCCAAGCCCAGTTCTTCCAAAGAAAATAGGGTCTCTAACCCGTTGTTCAGAACCCCTGAGTTCAAGGCTAGCAACTACCCCAGTCTGTCCAAAACAACAGAACAAGAGGACAGTATTCTAGAGAGAATTGAAGCGAGACTTCAGGACCCTACCAGTAGCAAGTCTGCCGTAAAAACCATTACCAGACAAAGAGCTGATCTCAACAGAATAGCGAGACAGGTAAATGTCAAGAATTTCTATCCTAGGGCGTCATTCCCTGATATGCAATTTGAGGAAGATCACTTCATGACCCAATCCTCTCACTCGGGATCTGAAATTGTTGAGTGGAATATAGATGGTCTGGCAGAAGGCCAAATCTACAATAGGCTCCATGAAATGGGCATAGCCATAACCGCTCTTAAAATTAGGAAGACGGAAGATAAGCAAGCTGCCTGTATGATAATAGCAGGTTTTACGGGTATGCTAAAGAATTGGTGGGATAACTATCTTACCGAAAAACAGAGGCAGAATATCCAGAATTCCCACTCCTACCACCATGAGACTAAGCCAGACGGCGCCATAGAAGAAAAAATAGTACAGGATGCCACGGCTACCCTCATATATAGCATAGCCAAGCACTTCATAGGAGAACCTAAGATTTTTCAGGAAAAAAACCTAGAGATTCTTACCAACCTAACCTGTCCTAAACTCCACGACTTCAGGTGGTATAAAGACATCTTCCTGAACAAAGTTATGATCAGAGAAGACTGTAACCATGACTATTGGAAGGAAAAGTTTATCAGTGGCCTGCCCCTCCTCTTTGCGGAAAAGGTTAGAGCCACCATAAGAAACAAGTTCGATGGCGACATTCCCTACGGTAACCTAACCTATGGAGACATTGTCAGCCTCATAAACCTCACAGGCCTTGAGCTCTGCACAGACCTGAAACTTAGGCATCAGCTGAAGAAAGAAGGTAGGTTAGGTACTACAGAACTTGGAAGTTTCTGTTAAGACTTCGGTTATACCAAAGTAACCGCCCCTTCTAGAGCCACAGCCAAGAAGCACAAAGCGACAAAGAAATCCAGTACCACTACTAAAAGAAACTTCAGAAACCCTTCTAAGAAACCTTACAAGTCTAAGAGAACTCCTAGACATAAGGAAGCCTCAGCCTCGAAAGAAGTTTCCAAATGTTGGAATTGCGGCAAGGCAGGTCACCTAGCCAGCTCCTACAAAGTGCCAGGGAAAAAGAAGGATAAGATAAATCTCTTAGAACTCAACCCAGAACTAAAAGAAAAGCTCTTTAGTATCCTCGGAGAAGCTCCCAGTGATTCCTCAGAAGAGTATAGTGATGATGACCTTCTAGATCTCGACTATAACTCGGATAGCTCTAACTCAAGTAGTGAATGCATCTGCTCGGGGACCTTTTGCTCCTGTGAATCAGGTACTGTCAGTGTTATCTCTAAAGATAGCCAAGAGTTCTTCTTTGACATGATTGAGAAAATCGATGACGAAGAATTAAGGAAACACTACCTAACTGAGCTCAAAAAACTCATCATCCACCACAAGGACAGTAAGACTACGGTGGAACCATTCAACATGAAGCTTGCCCTAGGTAAGTTCAAATCAGGTAAGACCAAAGAGTCCCAAACCACTGTCACAGATTTACAAACTGAGGTGGCAAGTCTCAAAACAGAAATCAAAGACATCAAAGACAGACTTAGTTCTCTAGAACTAGAATCCTTTGCCAGTAAGGTGGTCAGAGACGCCAATGAATTAATCTATGGACCCTCAACCTCCAAAGGAGTAGCTGAAGAGTCAGAAGAAGAGAATGACAATGAAGATACCATGAGTCTAGAAGCCTCAGGACTTAAGGTCATCTTTAGGGTAAAACCTCTATCCTACCACATCCCTAACAGGCTCTACGTCAACAAGAGTGTTATCCTGAATAAGATTGTATTATTTGATACCGGAGCAGATCAGAATTGTATAGCAGAAGGTCTTATTCCTACCAAGTATCTTGAGAAGAGTACTTCAAAACTTTACTCTGCCACAGGAGAAAAGCTCAAGATCAACTATAAGCTCTCCAAAGCCCATATTTGCAACAATGGAGTTTGTTACATTAACGGCTTCGTCATTACCAAAGATATCACAGAAGAAATCATCTTAGGTACCCCCTTTGCAACACAAATCAAGCCTTACACAACCAACCTTGACGGTATTTACACAGTATCCTTGGGTACGGAAATTATCTTTCCTTATCTCAATCCCATCTCCAAACGAGAGAGTAAGTTTGTTAAAGATTCTTCTACTTTCAAGATCAGAATGCTTTCTAATCAGATTGACTTTCTGAAGGATGATATTCAAGTTAAGAAAATTAAGTCGGCTTTACAAACTCCTGACCTTGCTAAAAGAGTAGAGAGCATGCTCGAAGAAATCAAAAGGGAAATCTGCTCAGATTTACCCAATGCCTTTTGGGAAAGGAAAAGACACATGGTCAACCTACCGTATGTCGACAACTTCAACGAAGAAGCCATTCCTACTAAAGGCAGACCCATTCAAATGAGCCATGAGCTCATGGAATATTACAAGAAGGAAATCGATGATTTACTCCAGAAGAAGATCATCAGGCCATCAAAATCCCAGTGGAGTTGCTCTGCATTTTATGTAAACAAAAGCTCCGAGCAAGAAAGAGGAGCCCCCAGGCTAGTAATCAACTACAAGCCTCTCAACCAAGTTCTCAAGTTGATTAGGTACTCTATTCCCAATAAAAGAGACCTCTTGAAAAGAACCTACAAAGCCAGGATCTATAGTAAGTTTGATATGAAATCAGGCTTCTGGCAGATCCAGATAGACGAAAAGGATAAGTACAAAACAACCTTTAACGTCCCCTTCGGACAGTTCGAATGGAATGTCATGCCCTTCGGGCTTAAGAACGCTCCGTCCGAATTTCAGAATATTATGAACAACATTTTTAACAGCCTGAGTATGTTTTCAATTGTCTATATAGACGATGTCCTCATATTCTCAGAAACCATTGATCAGCATTTCAAACACCTTAAGGCTTTTGTTCGCATTGCCAAGATTAACGGTTTAGCCGTAAGCACTAAAAAGATAAAGACTTTCCAGACCTCCATCAGGTTTCTAGGTCATGACCTTTACCTAGGAACGTATAAACCTATCTGTAGAGCCATTGAGTTCTCGGCTAAATTCCCAGAAGAAATAACTGACAAGACTCAGTTACAAAGATTCCTAGGAAGTCTCAATTATGTCACGGATTTTATCCCCAAAGTTAGACAAATCTGTGAGCCTCTTTACAAAAGGCTTAAAAAAGTCCCAGTTCCCTGGTCTGAAGACCAGACCAAAGCAGTTCTACATATCAAAGAAATTGTCCAGAAGCTTCCTTGCTTAGGAATACCCAACCCCGAAGCTTTTATGATCGTCGAAACAGACGTATCAGACATTGGTTATGGTGGTATCCTTAAACAAAGAATCTCCCCCCAAACCACAGAACAATTAGTAAGGTTTACTTCCGGAGTCTGGAACTCTGCCCAAAAGAATTACAGTACAGTGAAAAAAGAAATTTTATCCATAGTACTTTGCATTACTAAATTCCAGGATGACTTAGTAAACAAAGAATTTCTTTTAAGAGTCGACTGCAAAGCAACCAAAGATGTCTTGCAAAAAGACGTTAAGAACCTCATTTCAAAACAGATCTTTGCTAGATGGCAAACACTTTTATCCAGCTTCGATTTTCAAATCGAGTTCATCAAAGGTGAAGAAAATTCTTTACCTGACTTTCTAACTAGAGAATTTTTGCAGGGTAGCAATGAGGCCCAGCCTACCAGGCTCCCGCCCAATGAGGCCACCGTTCCAGTTAAGGCCTGAAGAAAGGCTAAAAAATCCTTTCATTCCAGACAAGGTCACTAACCCAGCTCAGGCAGCCGCCTATGAAAATAGGTACACAGTTTTGAGAGTACTCCCTAAAGCACAGGCAGAAAAGACTACAGCCGCACCCTTCAAGGCGTCTACATCAAAGGTCCAGACCAAGGAAAGCTATGAGATGAAGCCACCAGACTCATACTCACAACCAGTAAAACCAAGTACTCCTATAAAAAAGGAGGCAGTCCAGACAGCTAACAGTGCCCAACCTCCGAAGTGGGATTTCATAATACACCAAGCATTACCGATAATGGCCTTGGACAAACAGTATGAAAATTTTAAAGTGCAGGACCTCCTAAGCCCTGCTTCACAAATTACCAGTATGTGGATTCTCAGAATCCTCTCAAAACCAGGCATTTTTACGAATTCATCCTAGTCGACACAAACTCGATAGAGGTGGAACACATCTACTATAAAAATAATCCAAAGAACATTCAATTTTCAAAATTCACAGTAAAAACGATTTTGAGTCCTTTCGGATGGTATGCAGATCATCTGCACACTCCGATTCCATTTTCAAAAGCTTTTAAGCCAGCGACCTATAATTGGTACGATTATAAGGATGCATGGTTTAATTTTTTATATGTCAGACCAAACACTCATACATGGTTCATCAAGTATACGGAAAGTTTAAAAGAAAAAACCATTCCCCGCTGGTTCTATGAGTGGTGGAATATTTTTGGAGGAACGCTAGAAATAGTACCTCCCTGTTTTGCACAAAGTTATCTCAGTTTCCTGGAAGAGCAGCAAATCAGCACTCTTCCAACCCATATTAAAGATTGCAAATATTTTATTAACAAGCGAGTCTCTTATATTATTAGCTGGTCCTTTGACATCCATGAGATGAACAGGATTAAATATCTCAGTCAATTAATCCGAATTAAAGGATGGAGTACCAAAGCAAGAGTAGAGGCTAAAAAGAAAAGCCCTACCACCTCAGGATCCACCTCTGCTTCAAAAGCAGAAACCAGAAGAAGGCTCTTAGAAGCCTTGTCCAAATTAGAAGATGATGAAGAAGCCTTAGAGCTCTTAGACACTACTTCCAGTTCTGGTGAACCATATAATGGAGATATGCTTGCCCATAGAGGAATAGCACAATCTTATTATCTGGAAAAACCATAAAAGAAAAATAAATGACAAAAGTCGTAAACAGGTGGCAGAAAAGCCAAAAGAAACTATTGACAAAGTCAAAGAAAGCAGGCGGCACAAAAGTCGCAAAGCAAAAGCAGAAAAAGCAAAAGCAAGGTATCTCAAACAGTAGATGACCCTTCGCAAAAGTAACAGACGGATGACCTTTCAGAAAAGCAAGAGTCATTCAATTATAGCCAGTCATTTAAAGTTGTAACATTATTTCTGAGGCCTATTTAAGGTTCTCAAGTTGTATCCTTAGAGGCATCACCCGAAATTCCTTAACATAAATTTATCTCTGCCTCCTCTATCATATGTATGTTTTCCCTTTCGTTCTCCATGTTTGAATAAAAGTTTGTAAGTATTTCTACTTATCCGCTGCCTTTTACCCTGTTCTTGTTATGTTTATCCCGGATCCTATTGACCCAACCCACCTTACCCGACCCGATCGGTCAATGAGGATAATTACCCATTTTGACCGACCCATAGGTAGGGTAATAACCTGACTTTCTGAGGGTGGGTTAGGGGCAGGTAAGGATATGGATGTACCCTACCCGTACCTACCCATTACCCGATTGGTAGGATACCCGACCCATCCATACCCTACCTTACCCGACCCATGTATATATAATTGTAATTAATTTTAATTATAAAGATAATATATATAATTGTAATTATAAATATTATATATATATATATATATATATATATATATATATATATATATATATATATATATATATTAGGTTATAAATTATTATTATAAAGATAATAAATTGAGGACTTTAATTTAATTATTTAAGTGTAAAAACATATTTTAATATTATATTATATGAAGTGTATAGAGAGTACTCACTCGATATTCATTGGACTTTGCAATGTGAAATTGATTCTCAGAAGTCTCACAAAATTGATTTAATTTCACAAAGACACAAAAAAGTCAAAATTACAGAATTTGTAGGCTCATTTTCCCCAATTCTCTAGTACTTTTCTATTATCCTTGTTATATGAAGTGTATAGAGAGTACTCACTCGATATTCATTCGACTTTGCAATCTGAAATTGATTCTCACAAGTCTCATAAAATTGATTTAATTTCACAACGACACAAAAAATTGAATTTTCAGAATTTGTAGGCTCGTTTTCTCCAATTCGCTAGTACTTTTCTATTATACTTATTAAATTAAGTGTATAGAGAGTACTCACTCCATATTCATTCGACTTTGCAATATGAAATTGATTCTCAGAAGACTCATAAAATTGATTTAATTTCACAAAGACACAAAAAATTGAATTTTCAGAATTTGTAGGCTCGTTTTCCCCAATTCTCTAGTATTTTTCTATTATCCTTGTTATATGAAGTGTATATAAAGTACTCACTCGATATTCATTCGACTTTGCAATCTGGAATTGATTCTCAGAATACTCATAAAATTGATTTAATCTCACAAAGACACAAAAAATCAAATTTTCAGAATTTGTAGGCTCGTTTTCCCCAATTCGCTAGTACTTTTCTATTATCTTAATTAAATTAAGTATCAATAATAACAACAACAACAACATACCCAGTGAAATCTCACAACGTGGGGTCTGGGGAGGGTAGAATGTACACCTACCTTACCTCTACCTTAGTAGGTAGAACGACTGTTTTCGAGAGACCCTCGGCTCAGGACAAGCAAAGCAAAAAACAGTCAGACTCGGTCAAAAATTTAAAGCAGTAAGCAGTAAGAAAATGCTGATAGCAAACGCGAATAATTAAAATTAAGTATCAATAATAAAAATATATAATCCTTAACATACAATTAACATGAATAATTAAAATTATATTAGTTTGTGATGCTTATTAAAATTTATTAATATATATATATATGTATTTTTTTTAAATAACTCCACCTAAACTACATAGTTTAGAACAAAACTATGTAGTTTTAATGTGTTAAGATAAGAACCCTAAAAACCATGTATATAATATTGTTTCTCCAAAAGGTCCGCCAGGACCGCCACTCTGCCTCTCTCAACTCTCACTCAATAATCTGAATCTCAAAAGCTTTGCGCGTGCGTGCGGCACCTCCTCAATCCTCAAGACCTCAAGGTAAAACCCTCTTCGTAATCGTGCGGCTTCTCCCTCCTTCACTGATTTAATATTGTGTTCTCTTTTTGAGTTACACTGATACTGTTCTTTATATTGGGTTCTCTTTTTTGTCTTTTCGTTTTGTTAATGGCAAGTTACTGTATCATTTGTGTGTGTTAAGAATTTTGATTTTCTTTATTTTAGTATTAAGTAGATGGCCAGAGCCCTAACGACCATGTGCTATCTTATTCACCTTTATTTTCTCTCTACTCCATATTTTTCTTCTTTTAAGTAAATCTACGGTTTTATGAGTATTAGCATGCTAACTCTATTTGTTTCCATATCTTGTTTATGATTATTTTGGTTTGATACTGGTTTTGTCAATATTCAGATTCAGAATGGCTTTGTCAATATTCAGCTTGTTTAATTGCAGGTCGGTGAGATACTAGTTTTGTCAATATTCAGCTTAAGAATGGTTGAGGTTGACAAAAGCTCATCGCCTACCCCATCATTAGTGAGTGCATCCTCTCAAAACCAAGTGCAACCATTCAGAAAATACTCTACAGGACTTGCAAGTTCAGAAAATACTAGTAGTGAAGATCCATCGGCTAAGAGACTTAAGAGTGAGGTTTGGGAGCACTTTGCGAAAATTAAAGTTGATGGAGAAGATAAAGCGCAATGTAATTATTGCAGAAATAAACTTAGTGCAAAACCAAGGCATGGAACCTAACATTTAAGGGAGCATTACAATAGGTGTGCTAGAAGGAAGATGGCCGATATACGATAACAAGTATTGACGAATTCCTTGGGCGGTAAAATGCAAACTACACAATCATTTGACAATGATCTAGGAAGGATTAGCTTGTAGAAATGGTTGTAGTGCATGAGTATCCTCTTTCTATGGTGGATCATATTGGGTTTAAGAGATTTGTTCATACTATTCAACCCATGTTTCATTGTCCCACCCATAACACATTGAAGAATGATATCACGGGGTTGTACAACAAGGAAAATGATAAGATGGTTGACTTATTGGAGTTGTGTGATAGTAGAGTTGTTATTACAACTGATATGTGGACAGCTAGCAATCAAAAGAGAGGCTTCATGACAATCACAACACACTTTGTTGATGACAATTGGCACTTACATGATGTTCTATTGAGTAACTTTCTTTCCACGTTGGTTCACTTTATATCGTCTAGGTTGTTCTTATGAACACCGCATGATTTAGTGCTTTATATTTTTTTGATTTTAAGGTTTATATATGTTCCTGGTCCTCACACAAGTGATGCACTTGCTGATATCATGGTTAATGCATTGATGGAATGGAATTTAGACACTAGATTGTCAACAATTACGGTTGATAATTGCTCAACCAATGATTCTATGATTGAGAAAATTAAAGGAAAGCTGAATGCTCAGTGTTTGTTGAATGATGGATCCATATTTCATATACGTTATTGTGCTCACATTCTTAATTTGATTGTTAAGATGGGGTTGGAGGTGATTAGGGATGGCATTGAAAAAGTGAGGGATAGTGTAGTCTATTGGACTGCTTCACCTTCTTAGATAAAATTGTCAAAGAGATACATTTTGTCAATATAAAGAGTAGATACATTTTACAAGCCGATGCAAGTTGGCACAAACAGACTTCTAAGACCAATGCAAAATATCACCTAGTAATAATCTATAAAAGGTATTCAATATGTTGATTTTGCACACAGCTGAGAGAAATCAAGAGAACATTGAATGAGCCTCCATTACCACCCTCTCCTATTAGTATGTGCGCACTCGAAAGAGTAGCGGCTGAGGGTTCCTTCGTCAACAAAAAAATAAGAAGCTTATAGCAGGAGAAAGTACTTTGGTTTCTTGGGCAGTTAAATGGGACATTGCAAAATAATGTACAACAAGCACAATATACATGCTTAAGTCTAGTGAGATTTCCCGAGATAAATTTTTTTAGACATTCAGGAAATTATGCATAACACACAGACAAAATGAAGATTGCATGTATCTGCATGTCAGAGAGAGAGAGAGAGAGAATACAGTTTACTGAGTCTTCTTTTCCTTGTTCGAGGACTTCAAGATCTTTCTCAATACATTGTCGTCAATTTTCCTGTATTGTTTCTGAATGACTTTCTGTGCTACGATAAGCTTGTTATCAATTTGATTTTGGTACTTCTCGTATAATAGAGGCACATACAAGCTAAAAAGAGTCCTTGAGGCCAAAAAAATGAACTAGATCAATGACTAAATGTGCGTAAAAGAACTTCAATAACCCCATAGAAAAGTCTACTCACCCATGTAGAACAAAGTGAGGAATGTGAACAAACTACCAACATAAGATATCAACCACAAGCCAAGAGCAACCTGATGAATCAAATCCACATTAAGTAGAAATAAAAATGAAAATGATCGGAAGATAGAGATAACAAGGATAACATGAGAATATACCCAACCAAAAAGTTTCAAGTTCCCACCAATTGCAATATCATGTGCTATCAATAGTATATGGTTTACCCAAACACGCATTGCATCAGCAGCCTTCACGACAAATTCCTCAGGAACTTCCATATCGGGAATTGGAGGTAATGGTCTGGAATTATAGAAACAACAACTCATTCAGTTTGTTCCAGACCTAAAATAGATAAACAGATCTTTTTGGTTTTAACTTCTAGATGAGACAATTCACAGAACTCAACATGATATCGTGTCCTAATTCAACTTCTCACCAATATTTTCACATGCTTAACCATGAAAAAGATGTTGACTACAAAGGATGTAGGAAACGGAAATTACAAGTAACTGCTAAGTAATACAAGAATTGAAATTACAATTTAACAAGAAACTGAAATAACAATGATCTTGAACAAGAAAACTGGAACTGTTTTTGGTGTATGGTGAGTCGAGTGTGGCACTCTGTCTTTAAGACAATATTACTCCGTATGTATCCTTTATACGTCCTGGATAATTTTCTCCCAATATAAAACAGCAATGGAATAATTGAGCAAAGGAAACTCAAGTGCTACCGTGAAGATTTTTGAGTAATGAAATGATGCTTGGAAGCTTGTAGGAAGAACTGAAGTGTTTCTGTTTTTCGTCTGTTTTGTGTGTTGTGTGAGTAGCTCAACAATGGTGTAAGGGATTGTTTATATAAGTGACATTATAGAAGGAGTAATTCAGCCAAAATAAATGGTTGAATTGAGTGATGTGGCGTTTCTGATCTCTCTGACCAAAAGAATTCTGGTCCAAACTGTACATATGAAACTTCTGGGATCAAACTATACATTTGGCAAAGTTCTCTGGCGCAAAAAGATAATATCAGAAGAAGCACAGCCCATAGCCCTCAATTGACCTGTGACCCGTGACCCGAGACCCGAAACCTAAACCGGATCGGGCGGGCGGCGGCGGCGCGCGTGTGGGCTTTCCTCGAACCGAAGCACATCTAGGTCCTCCCTCCTTTAAACACATGGGATACCCCTTAGGGTCCCAAACCCCAAACCAATTTTGAGTCTTATAGACACAACAATTCTTTCTTCCTCTACCGATGAGGGAGAATTGATCCCAACCACACTTTTCTATGTTTCAAATACCTCACTTCGTGGACCAATATCTCTTTTATTTCTCAACAAAATTTAACGATTCTTAGCCCTACGGTTATCTACGTACTTAGTAGATCATGCATGTGTGAAGAACCGTATTCTCCAACATGCATAACACTAGTGTTTAAGCCATTAAAGTTGGTCGGTCGCAACTCCCGGCAAAGGCAAATTTCCAACAATCCCCTCTTGAAAGAGATTTTGGCGCACTCACATGATGTCTTTTCCATTTCTAGCAATATTTCAGCGGACCGATATTGCATAAGGAGAGGTAGCTTCAGCTTTGAACCTTCCATAGTTAAATACCATCGGACTTACTTATTGCGCGGTGAACGTGATGTCTTGAACTGTTAGTGTTTAGTGTAAGCCAAGTCAATAGTACCAACACAACAAATTCCCTTACTCTCTTCTTCATAATGTTTTATCCGTTTTGGCCATGGACAACTTATTGGATTCTTAAGTGCATTCATTTGAGGCGGCCCGTCCTCACACTTAAATAGGTGGTCTCCTACAAGGTATCCTGCTATACCCCACTTTACAAGTGTTAAGAACCATTAAAAGTTTCCCAAAACCTAACCTCAACTGTTGAGGATCATTACAGGTTTTGAAAACTTAACCTTTACCCATATTGCAGATAGCACTTAACGTCTATCGCGGGAACGGCTTTGGATTTGGTGTTTTTTTTCAGAAATCACTATCTGAAGTGCTCATGCTTCCACTGAAGCAATCAACTGAACCTTTACAACTTAGTTTTCCCATTGAACTAAATTATTGGGATCTCCAGTTAGTAAGGTTGGGTTACCACTGTATTGGTCATTATATTTTGGGTTTTAAGCCCATTCCCCTAAACCGGCAAGCCATCTGATCCTTGGGTAAGCCCTTTGTCAATGGGTCTGCTATATTATCCTTTGACTTAATGTAATCAATGGATATTATACCCGTGGTGATCAGTTGCCTAACGGTCTTATGCCTCCGTCGAATATGATGAGACTTGCCGTTGTACATAGTATTTCGTGCCCTTCCTAGAGTCGACTGATTGTCGCAGTGGATCATTACCAAAGGTACGGGTTTGTTCCAACACGGAACATCCTCTAAGAAGTCATGAAGCCACTCAGCTTCTTCTCCTACTTTGTCTAAAGCGATAAACTCCGATTCCATTATGGATCGGGCGATGCAAGTTTGCTTAGAGGATTTCCAAGACACAGCCCCACCACCAATTGTAAATACATACCCACTGGTGGACTTGGTGTTCTCTATATCAGATATCCAGTTTGAATCATTATACCCCTCTAGTACAGCTGGATATCTAGAATAGTGTAACCCGAAAGTTAACGTGTATTTCAGGTATTATAAAGGATACATACGGGGCAATATTGTCTTAAAGACAGAGTGCCACACTCGACTCACCATACACCAAAAACAGTTCCAGTTTTCTTGTTCAAGATCATTGTTATTTCAGTTTCTTGTTAAATTGTAATTTCAATTCTTGTATTACTTAGCAGTTACTTGTAATTTCTGTTTCCTACATCCTTTGTAGTCAACATCTTTTTCATGGTTAAGCATGTGAAAATATCGGTGAGAAGTTGAATTAGGACACGATATCATGTTGAGTTCTGTGAATTGTCTCATCTAGAAGTTAAAACCAAAAAGATCTGTTTATCTATTTTAGGTCTGGAACAAACTGAATGAGTTTTTGTTTCTATAATTCCAGACCATTACCTCCAATTCCCGATATGGAAGTTCCTGAGGAATTTGTCGTGAAGGCTGCTGATGCAATGCGTGTTTGGGTAAACCATATACTATTGATAGCACATGATATTGCAATTGGTGGGAACTTAAAACTTTTTGGTTGGGTATATTCTCATGTTATCCTTGTTATCTCTATCTTCCGATCATTTTCATTTTTATTTCTACTTAATGTGGATTTGATTCATCAGGTTGCTCTTGGCTTGTGGTTGATATCTTATGTTGGTAGTTTGTTCACATTCCTCACTTTGTTCTACATGGGTGAGTAGACTTTTCTATGGGGTTATTGAAGTTCTTTTACGCACATTTAGTCATTGATCTAGTTCATTTTTTTGGCCTCAAGGACTCTTTTTAGCTTGTCTGTGCCTCTATTATACGAGAAGTACCAAATTCAAATTGATAACAAGCTTATCGTAGCACAGAAAGTCATTCAGAAACAATACAGGAAAATTGACGACAATGTATTGAGAAAGATCTTGAAGTCCTCGAACAAGGAAAAGAAGACTCAGTAAACTGTATTCTCTCTCTCTCTCTCTCTCTGAAATGCAGATACATGCAATCTTCATTTTGTCTGTGTGTTATGCATAATTTCCTGAATGTCTAAAAAAATTTATCTTGGGAAATCTCACTAGACTTAAGCATGTATATTGTGCTTGTTGTACATTATTTTGCAATGTTCCATTTAACTGCCCAAGAAACCAAAGTACTTTCTCCTGCTATAAGCTTCTTCTTTTTTTGTTGACGAAGGAACCCGCATCCGCTATTCTTTCGAGTGCGCACATACTAATAGGAGAGGGTAGTAATGGAGGCTCATTCAATGTTCTCTTGATTTCTCTCAGCTGTGTGCAAAATCAACATATTGAATACCTTTTATAGATTATTACTAGGTGATATTTTGCATTGGTCTTAGAAGTCTGTTTGTGCCAACTTGCATCGGCTTGTGAAATGTATCTGCTTTTTATATTGAAAAAATGTATCTCTTTGACAATTTTATCTAAGAAGGTGAAGCAGTCCAATAGACTACACTATCCCTCACTTTTTCAATGCCATCCCTAATCACCTCCAACCCCATCTTAACAATCAAATTAAGAATGTGAGCACAACAACGTATATGAAATATGGATCCATCATTCAACAAACACTGAGCATTCAACTTTCCTTTAATTTTCTCAATCATAGAATCATTGGTTGAGCAATTATCAACCGTAATTGTTGACAATCTAGTGTCTAAATTCCATTCCATCAATGCATTAACAATGATATCAGCAAGTGCATCACTTGTGTGAGGACCAGGAACATATATAAACCTTAAAATCAAAAAATTATAAATCACTAAATCATGCGGGGTTCATAAGAACAACCTAGACGATATAAAGTGAACCAACGTGGAAAGAAAGTTACTCAATAGAACATCATGTAAGTGACAATTGTCATCAACAAAGTATGTTGTGATTGTCATGAAGCCTCTCTTTTGATTGCTAGCTGTCCACATATCAGTTGTAATAACAACTCTACTATCACACAACTCCAATAAGTCAACCATCTTATCATTTTCCTTGTTGTACAACCCCATGATATCATTCTTCAATGTGTTACGGGTGGGACAATGAAACATGGGTTGAATAGTATGAACAAATCTCTTAAACCCAATATGATCCACCATAGAAAGAGGATACTCATGCACTACAACCATTTCTACAAGCTAATCCTTCCTAGATCATTGTCAAATGATTGTGTAGTTTGCATTTTACCGCCCAAGGAATTCGTCAATACTTGTTATCGTATATCGGCCATCTTCCTTCTAGCACACCTATTGTAATGCTCCCTTAAATGTTAGGTTCCATGCCTTGGTTTTGCACTAAGTTTATTTCTGCAATAATTACATTGCGCTTTATCTTCTCCATCAACTTTAATTTTCGCAAAGTGCTCCCAAACCTCACTCTTAAGTCTCTTAGCCGATGGAGCTTCACTACTAGTATTTTCTGAACTTGCAAGTCCTGTAGAGTATTCTCTGAATGGTTGCACTTGGTTTTGAGAGGATGCACTCACTAATGATGGGGTAGGCGATGAGCTTTTGTCAACCTCAACCATTCTTAAGCTGAATATTGACAAAACTAGTATCTCACCGACCTGCAATTAAACAAGCTGAATATTGACAAAGCCATTCTGAATCTGAATATTGACAAAACCAGTATCAAACCAAAATAATCATAAACAAGATATGGAAACAAATAGAGTTAGCATGCTAATACTCATAAAACCGTAGATTTACTTAAAAGAAGAAAAATATGGAGTAGAGAGAAAATAAAGGTGAATAAGATAGCACATGGTCGTTAGGGCTCTGGCCATCTACTTAATACTAAAATAAAGAAAATCAAAATTCTTAACACACACAAATGATACAATAACTTGCCATTAACAAAACGAAAAGACAAAAAAGAAAACCCAATATAAAGAAACGATGCTCAGTGTAACTCAAAGAGAACACAATATTAAATCGGTGAAGGAGGAGAAGCCGCACGATTACGAAGAGGGTTTTACCTTGAGGTCTTGAGGATTGAGGAGGTGCCGCACGACGCATAAAGCTTTGAGATTCAGATTATTGAGTGAGAGTTGAGAGAGGCAGAGTGGCGGTCCTGGCGGACCTTTTGGAGAAACAATATTATATACATGGTTTTTAGGGTTCTTATCTTAACACATTAAAACTACATAGTTTTGTTCTAAACTATGTAGTTTAGGTGGAGTTATTTAAAAAAAATACATATATATATATATTAATAAATTTTAATAAGCATCACAAACTAATATAATTTTAATTATTCATGTTAATTGTATGTTAAGGATTATATATTTTTATTATTGATACTTAATTTTAATTATTCGCGTTTGCTATCAGCATTTTCTTACTGCTTACTGCTTTAAATTTTTGACCGAGTCTGACTGTTTTTTGCTTTGCTTGTCCTGAGCCGAGGGTCTCTCGAAAACAGTCGTTCTACCTACTAAGGTAGAGGTAAGGTAGGTGTACATTCTACCCTCCCCAGACCCCACGTTGTGAGATTTCACTGGGTATGTTGTTGTTGTTGTTATTATTGATACTTAATTTAATTAAGATAATAGAAAAGTACTAGCGAATTGGGGAAAACGAGCCTACAAATTCTGAAAATTTGATTTTTTGTGTCTTTGTGAGATTAAATCAATTTTATGAGTATTACGAGAATCAATTCCAGATTGCAAAGTCGAATGAATATCGAGTGAGTACTTTATATACACTTCATATACCAAGGATAATAGAAAAATCGTAGAGAATTGGGGTACACGAGCCTACAATTTCTGAAAATTCAATTTTTTGTGTCTTTGTGAAATTAAATCAATTTTATGAGTCTTCTGAGAATCAATTTCATATTGCAAAGTCGAATGAATATGGAGTGAGTACTCTCTATACACTTAATTTAATAAGTATAATAGAAAAGTACTAGCGAATTGGAGAAAACGAGCCTACAAATTCTGAAAATTCAATTTTTTGTGTCGTTGTGAAATTAAATCAATTTTATGAGACTTGTGAGAATCAATTTCAGATTGCAAAGTCGAATGAATATCAGTGAGTACTCTCTATACACTTCATATAACAAGGATAATAGAAAAGTACTAGAGAATTGGGGAAAATGAGCCTACAAATTCTGTAATTTTGACTTTTTTGTGTCTTTGTGAAATTAAATCAATTTTGTGAGACTTCTGAGAATCAATTTCACATTGCAAAGTCCAATGAATATCGAGTGAGTACTCTCTATACACTTCATATAATATAATATTAAACTATGTTTTTACACTTAAATAATTAAATTAAAGTCCTCAATTTATTATCTTTATAATAATAATTTATAACCTAATATATATATATATATATATATATATATATATATATATATAATATTTATAATTACAATTATATATATTATCTTTATAATTAAAATTAATTACAATTATATATACATGGGTCGGGTAAGGTAGGGTATGGATGGGTCGGGTATCCTACCAATCGGGTAATGGGTAGGTACGGGTAGGGTACATCCATATCCTTACCTGCCCCTAACCCACCCTCAGAAAGTCAGGTTATTACCCTACTTATGGGTCGGTCAAAATGGGTAATTATCCTCATTGACCGACTGGGTCGGGTAAGGTGGGTTGGGTCAATTTTGCCATCCCTACCGACAGGTCAACCCATCTCACCGCCGATTGCCCCCACCATCACCGGCAATCGGCTCCTTATTTCTCTATTACACCCAATTGACACATCTCTCATTCTCCGGCAACCTCAACCACAAACCATTGTGTCGCTACCACAAATCACCGACATTCCGGTAACCCTACCCGGAAATAGTCCAAAACCGTCCCTGCAACCAGAACCCCACCAACCCATCACCATCACTGGACCTGACACCGACTATACCCAGACCGTCGCCCCTACCAAACATCGACCCGATACCACTCCCCGTCACCCAACCCAATCGAGAACCTGTAACCACAGCTGCCACCAGTACCCCGCTGCCACTTTCTCACCAAAATAGTCAACCTATCCTTGCCCCACACTGTATGGAAACCCATGCCCAACATGGAATTTTCAAATCCAAAGTCTAGTTCAATCTATCCACACATACCATATCCCAATTCTCAAAAACTCAAAACTAGCCAAACTAGACCCTAATTGGAATGCGGTCATGTATGAGGAATTTAATGCTTTAACGAAACAACACACTTGAGATTTGGTCCCTAGACCGGAGGGGGTGAATGTGATCCGATGCATATGGATTTTTCGTCACAAATACAGAGACAGTGGTGATCTAGAAAGATATAAGGCAAGACTAGTGGCTAATGGCACTAATCAGCAAAAGGATATTGATTGTGGTGAGACGTTCAGTCCGGTTGTTAAACTGGCTACCATTCGCACAGTTCTGAGTATTGCTATGGGTAAGCATTGGCCGATCCATCAACTTGATGTGAAGAATGCGTTTCTACATGGGGATTTGAAAGAAACTGTTTACATGCACCAGCCGCCAGGTTTTGTCCATCCAGCAGCCCCTCAATATGTATGTCATCTCCGTAAGTCACTTTATGGTTTAAAACAGGCTCTTAGAGCGTGGTATGATCGCTTTACATAGTACATTATGTGGATTGAGTTTGTATGCAGCAAGGTTTCTATTGACCAAGTTGTTATCATATACGGATGTTGATTGGGCATGTTGTCCGAACATACGATGCTCCACCTCCGGCTACTGTGTGTTCTTAGGGGATAATCTCATTTCTTGGTCTGCCAAGAGGCAATCCACCTTATCACGTTTGAGTGCAGAAGCAGAGTATAGAGGCGTTGCAAATGTTGTTGCTGAGATCTGTTGGCTCTGAAACCTTCTTTTGGAGCTTCATTGTGCCTTGCGCAAGGCGTCTTTGGTTCAGTGTGATAACATATCAGCCATATATTTATCTCACAATCCGGTTCAGCATCAACGAACCAAGCACATTGAGATGGATATACATTTTGTTCGTGAGAAGGTTGCTATCGGTCTTGTTAAGGTGCTGCATGTGCCTTCTTCATATCAATATGCGAATATCTTCACGAAAGGCCTTCCTAGACAGCTATTCCTCGACTTCAGACCCAGTCTTAGCGTCCGGCCTCCTCCCGCTCCGACTGAGGGGGTGTATTAACATATATTATTAAATATACTTCATATATTTTGTAATATTTAGTGTTGTATAATTATGATAGAAATATGATTATTATTATATTAGGATTTCACATTGTACACACTATATATATTTGTATTAATGAAAAAGACTCTTCAATGGAGATTACTACAATCTTACATTATGGAGTATATTTAATAATATATATTAATACAAACGAATGATTTGGAGGAAAAATAAAACCGGTGAAAGTCTTTTGTGAATCAAAAAACATATTGATTAATAAATTACAATTCCTTAATGAAATAAATCAGAATCTTGATAATAAAAGATTTCACATTACTTAGACTATAAAAAAGTCACTTTTTTAATACTAGTGAGAAAGATTCACATAATTTTGTTACAGATTTAGAAGACGCACAATAGATTTTGTAATTTAATTGATTGATGTATAATGTTGACTGAAATATTAGGGGATGTTACTTAAATTCAAGTCAAACTTAAGACATATTTTAAGTTAAAAGATTGAGAAAGTGGCATAACTTTTCTTAAAGGTTTATCCTTGCATGCTCTGTATTTCTATAAATAAGCAATTAATATCAAACTTTTTCCTAATACTACCAAATCCCAAGATGCAAATGTCCTTAACTATACACTATAGTCTATACTACCAAATCCGTAGAGTATATGCTTTTAACTTCATATACTTTTTTTTTCTCTAGGCGACTTGTGCCTTCCTATCGCTAGCACCTGCACAAGTACTGGTACTAGGCTTCTGGGAATGATGGGACCGGTCCTTCAACACCCCACCACCAGATAAATCACGGGATGTGCACCCCGTGGTCAGTGTCTGTTTGCGTCCAACGGATCAATGCTACAAGGTTGACCCCCTCTTTCGGCTTGGCGGGGATCGAACCCACACTGCAACATGCCCGCGTGGCTTTTAGCGCCCAGGCTTTACCACAAGATTATGTCTCGGAGGACAATATCCATTGAGGGAATTCGAACCTGCGATCCTAGAGTACAAGAATCTTTCACCAGCAAGCTGGAGCTCTTTGGATTAACTTCATATACTTGAAAAGCTGGAGAGATGAGCAAAAGAAAAAAAGCACGGGTATATGCAACTTTTGTCCCACCTGGAAAAAGAACTTATTTGTACTTTATGTAACTCCAACTCGTGCATATACTTCTTTTGTTTTCATGTTAACTAGTATATTTCTTTTCACAAAGTCTAAATTATTGACACAACTTTATTTTTGTACAACCTTTATAGTAATGTATTTCCTTAAATTTCATATGATTAAACTATCTAAACTGGAAATTTTCTAGTATGAGATATTTAATGTATCAACCTTACTTTATACTCACTTTAATACAGAGTAATTCATCTCTTTCAGTAATACTACATAAACTCACAATTATTTTAAACTTCTTACACATTCAAAACACCAATAAAATAAACCAGAGCTAGTAATAAAAGTTCATAGCAAACAAAATAAATAAACCGATAATAAGTCATAATTCAACAACAATAACAATAATATACCCCGTGTAATTTATCTGAGAAAGATAGGATGTATACAAATTTACTTCTACTTTTGTAATGTAGAGAAGTTATTTCCGATAATCTCGACTCAAAAGAATTGTAATCAAAGTAGCACTGAAATGAAAATAATAATGCAAAATAACAAGGTAAACTGAGCAAATAAGCGACAAGTAATAGTGAAAATGATAATAAGTTATAATTCATTATAGAATTTTCTAGTTCAATATTATTCACACAAAAGTACTTTATGATAGAATTAATCAACATAAATTTTAAATTAAATTAATTCAACATTTCTCATAGAACTTCAACTTTTTTTTTAAGCCAAACATAATAGAGAAAAAAAATCAATTATAAAAAATACCTCTGACAGCATTTTACAAAATTAGAAAAACTTTTCTTTTGTTTCATTGAAAAAAACAAAAAACAAATCACCTTTAATCTCTCCTCTATAAACACTCATGGTTCAGTTCTTCCTCACTATTCCGCCTCACCATATCAAAATCTGTTACAATGGCTGCTTCTTCCTGTATCAATTTGTCATCCAAATTCCCCTCTCTTTCATGGAAATCTCACCTCTCTTCCACCACCTCCACCTCCACCTCCACCTCCACCTCCACCTTTTCCATTTCTCCCCTCCGGGCCCACCACCATCACTACCCCCGTTTCGTCATCTTCGCTATGTGCAGCGCAAAACCAACAGTCCTCGTAGCCGAGAAACTCGGCGAAGCAGGAGTCAATCTCCTAAAACAATTCGCCGATGTTGATTGTTCCTACAACCTGACACATAAAGAACTGTGCACTAAGATCTCGTTATGTGATGCGTTGATTGTACGGAGTGGAACGAAGGTGAGTAGAGAGGTGTTTGAGTCGTCAGGTGGACGGCTCAAAGTTGTTGGAAGAGCTGGTGTTGGGATTGATAATGTTGATCTGGCAGCTGCGACTGAACATGGATGCCTAGTTGTTAATGCGCCGACGGCTAATACTGTTGCTGCTGCTGAGCATGGAATCGCGTTACTTACCGCTATGGCGAGAAATATTGCTCAAGCTGACGCTTCTCTGAAAGCTGGTTAGTATAATATTGTACAAAACTAATTTGATTTTATATCTATGTATATAAATGATGGTGTATGTAGATGTTTATTGAAATCTAATTTGTTTAGTGATATGCGAAATTTGTGTAGTTTGAATATGAGATTGTTATTATGTGATTTTGATTAAAAAATCATTGCTATGCAGATATGGTCTTTTAGAGTAGATCCGATCTATGTTAAATTGATCCAAATGATTTACGTAGTTCCTATTTTAATGAGAATATTCCCCGATCTGTAATCATAGTACTAGTGTTTATGGACTAAAATGTGGCAACGCTATGTATCAAATTATGTGACACTTATCGTTTTTTCAAGAGTAGATTTTCACAAAACTTTGAAGCTAAATTGGATTAGATTAACTTAATATTTTAAGGTTAAAATTTATATATATTTGAAAACTACGTGAAAAGTACTTTAAATGCAACTTTTCTCATATCAGTTTGGTAAAAAAATATATCTTAAATGTTGATCTAAGTTCATACAGTTTGAGTCTCGAAAAGCGAAAAATGTCACATAAATTGGAACGGAGCGAGTAGTACCTAGCTGGTGAACGAAGTATAATTATTGCCAGCAAAGTGATAAACCAAATGAAGGAAATAATTTGCTACTGTTAGAAATAGGAATTTGGAGATTTCATATGAGGTAACTAGTCACTAAATCTTTATTAGATTTTCAGCTACATCTTTGATGTGAATAAAAAATTCAGAATCATTTTGGTTTCAAATATTTCACTGAACTGTAGTTTTTTCTGTTCTGTCCATATATTATTTTTTTGTGTTTATAGTTATTCTTGTGAATGATTGTATACTTTTTAATTTTTTTATTTATTCATCTTTCTTTACTCACGTTTTAATTTACACTTTTCTAAGCTTTTTGTCTTTGACAACACTGCGGATTATCTGTTGCGATTACTTTGTATTAAAAATCTATGTTGCTCGGACTCTTCAAAAATGCCAACATGTACGTGTCAGATCCTCCAAAAGTAGTGTGCATTTTTGGAGGATCCGACACTTACGCAACAACATTTTTGGAGAATCTGAGCAACATAGTTTAAAACTACCTTCTTAATCTCATTCACTTTTTTATTGGGAGACTGAAATGTTTAGTAAGTGACTAAGGGATCGTTTGGTACGATGGATAAGCAAAAATAGTCCCGAGATAAAATTTTAGTACATCCTTATCCCATGTTTGGTTGGAATAAAATTCCGGAATAACTAATCCCGAAATTGTAGTGTTATTTTATCCCACATTGAGGGTGGAATAACTAATCCCGAAATTAATTATCCCGGGATAACTTGTTTCCCAACCAAACGAGCCCTAAGTGTGCTAAATGATGAAAGATTATGTGGTCATCGAATGTATCTTGAAGAAACAGGAAGGTCTAAGATAATCAGCAGCAACCTCTTTTTGGTATCATTGCTGTTGTCTCACATCCACGGCTGATTTTTCTTCCACAACCCTTTTCCCCTTCTAGATGTACATCATATTTGGATTACAAAAGAGAACAAACCCTCAACTGAGACTTGCTGGATGGCTGCCTAGGCAAAGACCATATCACCAATTTGTCTTTATATTGCTACTGTGTTCATGTGTTTATTGATGTAGGTTGATAATATTGATTGCAATTATAACTTTTTTATGGCTGCTAATAGTTCCTCAATTACCCTAGTTGCTTTTGCTTCCGGAGATCATGACCTTTGAAACTTTATCTTGATATGGTTTCCAGGGAAGTGGCTGAGAAACAAATATGTTGGTGTCTCCTTAGTTGGGAAAACACTCGCTGTGATGGGTTTTGGAAAGGTTGGATCAGAAGTTGCCAGGCGAGCTAAGGGGCTTGGCATGCATGTTATTGCTCATGATCCATATGCCCCTGCTGATCGTGCACGTGCCACTGGTGTGGAGCTCGTTAGCTTTGATGAAGCCATTGCTTCTGCAGATTTTATCTCACTTCACATGCCCCTTACTCCTGCAACTAACAAGATCCTAAATGATGAAACTTTTGCAAAGATGAAAAAGGGGGTACGAATTGTAAATGTTGCTCGTGGGGGAGTGATTGATGAAGATGCTTTGGTCAGGGCTCTTGATGCAGGAATTGTGGCACAGGTCCTGGCTATGCATGATGCACTTATTTTTCGAACTGCTTCTTTCTGTGTATTTTGCTGATATTCATGTCTGTGTGACAGTTGAGAGTCTAAAACCAATATTTACTTTCCAGCTTTGTTGTCCAGTCCTGGATTATACTATAAAATCAGCTTTCTCCCATAGCTTATCTGTATTGACGTAAAAATAGATTTGCAGGCAGCACTTGATGTTTTCACTGTGGAGCCACCAAAGGATAGTAAGTTAGTTCAACATGAGAATGTAACTGCAACTCCTCATCTTGGTGCTAGTACTATGGAAGCTCAGGTCTGTTCTTGATTTCTGCATTTGTTTCACACTTTTTGTACCAGTTGATACATGTCTTATACTGTCTGAACTTCTTGTTCAGGAAGGGGTGGCCATTGAGATAGCAGAAGCTGTCGTTGGAGCTTTGAATGGAGAGCTTGCAGCTACTGCTGTCAATGCTCCAATGGTGCCTGCTGAGGTAAATGCACCGACTATTTACTTATAATCCCTTTTTTATATTTGTTCAAATAAGAAAGTGCCCTCAACTACATTAGCTTGCCGACTTAGTTAATTCTTGCCTGTTTAAATTACCAGTTATTCGTAATTGTAGAAGAGTCTCTTCCCAACGGTGTAGATAAATGCATTATTCTTTTTCATTTGTTTTTTGAGGAAGGGGCCTTGGAAGATTAGTTTGGAGTTGTGGTTAAAGGAAATTTCATTTCTACCTCTCTATAATGCAGGTGCTTTCCGAGCTGAAGCCTTTTGTTGCACTGGCTGAGAAACTTGGTAGACTTGCTGTCCAACTAGTGGCAGGTGGAAGTGGTGTGAAATCAGTGAAAGTAATTTATGGTTCAGCTAGAGCACCTGATGATCTTGACACTAGATTGCTTCGGGCCATGATAACTAAGGGATTGATTGAGCCCATTTCCAGTTCTTTTGTGAATTTGGTAAATGCAGATTTCACTGCTAAACAGAGGGGACTAAGAATAGCTGAAGAAAGATCTCTTTTAAATGGTTCGCCAGAAAGTCCACTCGAGTTCATTCAGGTTCAGATTTCCAGTGTGGATTCCAAATTTGCCAGTGCTCTTTCCGACTCCGGAGAGATTAGAGTGGAGGGCAGAGTTAAAGATGGAATCCCTCATGTGACAAAAGTTGGATCTTTTGAAGTGGATGTGAGCTTGGAAGGCAGCATCATTCTTTGCAGACAGGTTGATCAGCCAGGAATGATTGGAAAGGTGGGTAGCATCTTGTCTGAGGAGAATGTGAATGTAAGCTTCATGAGTGTTGGAAGGATTGCACCAAGGAAGCATGCTGTTATGGCTATTGGGGTGGATGAGGAACCAACCAAGGAGTCATTGAAGAGGATTGGAGAAATTCCTGCTGTTGAGGAGTTTGTTTACCTTAAGATCTAGGCACTGTCAGATTATCTGTCTGAATTCTCTGAGTCCAATTTTGGTATTGTTGTTTGTCTACAAGTAGTTTAATGTAGGATACAAAAATAATTTGGATATGAAATTACAAGTGTACTACTTTGAGTCGTCAATTTGACCATCTGTTTTCGGCTTTACAGGGGTTGAGCATTGGATTTTTCCTGTCAAACTTATGTTTGGTGATTTGTTTAATCAGTTATTAGAAGCCCAGAGCGTTGAAGTCCTTTGGCCACATTTATTCTAGGGAATTTGATATGAGCACAGTTCCCTTAATTCAGTTTAAGGGAATTTGATAAGAGTATGTACTATAAAGTGTCAATTACACAATTCTTTTAGCAGATTCTTCAAAGAAATAATCCCCTTGATTATTTTCATTAATTGAATAGGTATATATACAAGATACAAAGTAGGAGAATTCTATTCCTATTCTATTTCTAAAACTTTATTCTACCATAATTCTAACTCTACAATTATGGTAGTGTATATTCATAATTATGGTAACAAATACATTACAATATACTACACATATATTTTTCAAATATACAATATTCTTGACTACCAAAACAGCCACAAAATTGAGCCCAATAATGGCCATAGATCGTGGGACTTAATATGGCAATATACACTTGTATATTGTGTGTATATTGCCATATTTAACACACAATAATGGCCATATTTAACACACAATAATGCCCAATAATGGCCATATTTACTGTCCCTAAAATCTTCAAAGAGTACCGAGGGAAGACCCTTTGTAAAGATGTCTGCAACTTGATATCTTGATGGGACATGACATACGCGTACCTGCCCCCAAGCAACCTTTTCAAGGACAAAGTGAATGTCCATTTCGATATGTTTTGTGCGTTGGTGCTGAACCGGGTTACCTGAGAGGTAGATGACACTAACATTATCACAATATACTAAGGTCGCCTTCTGAATGGGGCAATGTAGTTCTAACAGCAAATTACGTAACCAACACGATTCTGAGACCACATTAGCTACCCCTTGATATTCTGCCTCTGCACTTGAGTTGGATAGAGTCGCCTGACGCTTTGCAGACAAGGAGACCAAGTTGTTGCCAAGGAACATACAATATCCTGACGTAGACCGTCTGGTGTCCGGACAACCACCCCAATCCGCATCTGTGTATGAGACCAGTGTGGATGTAGAAGAATGATACAGGTGCAACCCATAGTCCAGTGTCCCCTGAATATACCGAATGATGCGTTTGATTGCATTCATGTGCTCAACTCTAGGATCATGCATGAATAAACACGTCTGCTGAACAACATACGTAATATCCGGTCTGGTAAATGTAAGATACCGGAGTGCCCCTGCAAGACTGCGATAGCGGGTCGGGTCCTCGTATGGTGCACCTGCCGCGGCACTAAGCTTGGGTTTTGCATCAACTGGAGTAGAAGTGGACTTACAGGATGACATCCCAGCCCTCTCGATGATCTCAGCAGCATACTTTCGTTGAGACAAAAACAGACCACCTGAGTGACGTTTGACAGCAATCCCTAAAAAATAACTCAAGGGTCCTAAGTCTTTCATAGCGAACTCAGAATTGAGCATGGCCATGATAGACTGGCGCAAGACATCTGAGGATGCAGTCAAGATGATATCATCCACATACAATAAAATGTAGGCCAATGATGAACCACAGTGGTAGATGAACAAGAAATTATCGGACTTGTTGTGAGTGAACCCAATAGTTGAAACAAAGTCAGCAAACCTCGTGTACCAGGCCCTTGGAGACTGCTTAAGCCCATATAAGGACTTTTTCAACAAACATACATGATGAGGAAGGTGTGGATCCCTGAAACCCAACGGCTGATGCATATAGACTGTTTCCTTGAGATCACCATATAGGAAAGCATTCTTGACATCCAACTGATGAATTGGCCAAGTCTTTGAAAGAGCCAAGCTAAGCACAGTGCGAATGGTAGCCGGTTTGACCACCGGACTAAACGTCTCACCACAATCTATCCCAACCTGCTGAGTCTTACCATCACCAACAAGTCTCGCCTTATGTCGAGCAAAGGACCCATTTGAATTCTCCTTATGAGCGAAAATCCACATAAACCTGATAACATTAATACCATATGGACGGGGCACCAACTCCCACGTCTTATTATCAATAAGAGCATTATATTCATCAGTTATAGCAATTTTCCAATTAGGGTCATTTAATGCGGACACATGATTGCGGGGCAAGGGAGATTTAGAGACATCAGCATGTAAATTAAAATGTCTTTTAGGTGTAAAAATACCCCGCTGACTACGAGTGACCGGTCTATGACTCGAGGAAGAATTGAGGGAATTTTGGGAATTTTCTGGGCTCGGGGCGGGTGGCGGCGGGTAGTGGGCTCTTGGCCCAAATCGGTCTGAGGACTCGTCGTCTGGACCAGTTCGAGTGGGCTAGATCGCCCAATTGCCGGAACTGTTCGATGGTGAAAGATGTTGCTACGGGCGATCTTTGTGGGTCCGGTAGGCGATGGGCCCATTTGGAAGATTTTGGGTGCGGGAGAAGTCCAAAAAATTCCGAATAATATACGGGGATATTTGGTCATCCAAAACATTATACGACTTAGGCTCGGGAGTATGAACTTTCGTAAAAGGGAATTGAGTTTCATCAAAAATGACATGGCGATTTATTATGATTTTCTTGGAGGATAAATCAAAACACTTATAACCACGATGATTTGACGGATAATCCAAAAATACACATGGGGTAGACCAAGCCTGAAGTTTGTTAATTGTGGTGGATGGGAATAACGGATAACATAAGCACCCAAAAATCCGAAGATGAGAATAAGAAGGGTTCTTATTATACAGGATTTTGAGGGTAGAAGAATATGTCAGACCTTTAGACGGAATTATGTTAAGAAGATATGTGGCCATTTGTAGAGCATGATGCCAAAAATATGGAGGTACGGAGGCATGAATTAAGAGAGTTCGGACAATGTTATTTATAGAACGAATTTTGCGTTCGGCTTTCCCATTTTGTGAAGATGTATGAGGACACGAAAAACGAAAATTTATCCCATTATTAGCACAAAACTCCCAAAACTCCTTATTGTCATACTCTTTCCCATTATCACATTGAATATTTTTTATTTCTCTTTCGAATTGAGTACGAATGAACGCTCTAAATTTGATGAAGACGGAAAACACTTGTGATTTATTCGCAATTGGAAACGTCCACAAAAATCTAGAATAATCATCTAAAAAGAGAACATAATATCGATGACCCAAGAAACTAAGAACCGGAGACGTCCATAAGTCGCTATGAATAATGTCAAATGGCATAGAAGTATGAGAATTGGAGTCTACAAATGGCAATTTAACAATTTTTCCTAATGAACAAGACTGACAAATTGGAGTACGACTCGTACCCTTACAAGAAATAAAGCTATTTTTATCTAAAACTGATAAAATAGAAGATCCCGGATGACCCAGGCGAGCATGCCACATGGAATGAGAGATGGCTGCAAAAACTGATGGCAAGGCTTGACACGATGGACTGAAACCGGGCACGATAGGATACAAATCCCCCCTACTATCACATCTCATGAGATGGCTCCCCGTCTTGAAATCCTTCACAGAGAAACCAAAAGGATCAAATTCAACGGAAACCGAATTGTCAGTTGTGAACTTTCGGACAGACACTAAAGTTTTGATCAATTTAGGAGCATGTAAAGTATTTTTCAAGAGAAGGGGTGGATTTGGGGGAGACAATATTTTCTGACCATACCCTAGAATTGGAATAGAACTGCCATTACCAATAATTATCCCCCGAGGGGTGCTCAAATTGGAATAAGATGAGAGAGTACCTGATTCGGAAGTCATGTGAGTCGTGGCACCGGTGTCCATATACCAATTTGGGTCCGGTTGGGTTAACCCCAACGTGTGCATCGCAGCCTCGATATCGGTTTGAGTTGGGCCTGCTGCATGATGGGCTTGTGGAGGTCAGGGCCCGAGAATTCCAGACCTTGATGGAGCTGGGCCGTAGCTGCTGCCTTCTTCTTTGGGCCACTTCTTTGGGTGTTGGGCCTGGGCTGGCCGCCAGCCAGCGGCGTGGGCGTGTTCTTTGGTGTAAGGGTTGTTGGCCCACGGCCCACTGCCCAGCCCCACTGCCATGGGCCCCACTGCTAGTTCCAGGGGGTGGTGGGCCACTGTTCCCTGGATGGGACCCACCGCCTACTTGCTGACCACCGGAACCGCCACTAGAACGGCTGCGTTTTCCCCCGCGGTTTTTATTATTCTTGCGATTATTCTTGCCGCCACCATGATTTTGGTTTTGGCCCGAATTATTCACATAAACCGAAGAACTAGGAGAGGGCGCCACCATGACGACGGGGCTTGCTCTGGTAGCCGCCTTTTTAGCCAAACCTGCTTCCTCCAAAGTAAGCATGGAGCGGGCTTGATAGAAGTCCGGAAGAGGGTTGCTTTGGCGAAGGATAGTTCCAACACCATTATAGGCCTCCGAAAGACCGGCAACCAACTGTAGAACTAGACGATTATTTGTTATTGGTGCGCCAACATTACGGAGTTGATCTGCCAACTCCTTTAGTTTCTTGCAATATGCAGAAACGTTCGAAAATTCATCCATTCGAACGAGAGAGAATTCCTGCTCGAGTGTGATGACACGTGAATGTTGGTTGTCTTGGAATATGTCACGCAATCTATTCCAGGCCGCCATAGCCGTGGTATCCGGCTCAATAATCATCTGTAGAAGGTCCACCGAAATAGTGGCGTAGATCCACCAGAGAACGGTAGCATCTAGAGTAATCCATAACTCAGGATCCTCCGCAGGAAGGGGTCTAGCGGGAGGAATGATGTGATGAAGAACTTGATACGAGATAGCGTGAATTTTAAACAACTCCGCCCACGTCGCATATTGGACGTTTTCCATCTCAAGGACAATAGGGATACAGTTCTTGATATTGGAAACCATGAGGGCAGGGTGATAATTGTTCTTAGACATATTGAAAGAACAAAGAAGGAAGGGAAATTTAGGAGAGGTGTTTTTGAGAGCGGAAGACGAACTTTGGAAGAGAAACACCGAGGGGGGGGGTCTCGGCCGAGAGAGGCAAAAAATTTTGGGAGAGAATTTTTTTTTGTAAAACCTAGTCTCTTGATACCATGAAAGAAATAATCCTCTTGATTATTTTCATTAATTGAATAGGTATATATACAAGATACAAAGTAGGAGAATCCTATTCCTATTCTATTTCTAAAACCTTATTCTACCATAATTCTAACTCTACAATTATGGTAGTGTATATTTCTAATTATGGTAACAAATACATTACAATATACTACACATATATTTTCCAAATATACAATATTCTTGACTACCAAAACAGCCACAAAATAGAGCCCAATAATGGCCATAAATCGTGGCACTTAATATGGAAATATATAATTGTATATTGTGTGTATATTGCCATATTTAACAATTCTAGTGGTTCTGGGATCATGGATCATATGTTCCAGCAGGAAAAGGCAATGAATTGGAGACTCAAAATTCTTGTAGCTAATCTGAATGAGTAACCTGCACGGGCTGACAACTACTGGAATTTTCCTCTATATGTTTCATCCATTAATTCGATTCACAAGAACAAAGAAACATTCAGATGCACAATATAGCTTGACCCCACTCAAGTGTCAAATGCCCATCAATATGATTTATGAACCAACAACAATAATAACATACTCAGTGTAATTCCACAAGTAGAGTCTCGAAGGGTAGAACTTACGTAGACCTTTACCCCTACCTTGTGGAGATAAAGAGGTTTCTGATAGACCTTAGGCTCAAGGAAAGCAATATGATTATGAACCATGAAAGAGAAACTTTAGATAGACCCGTCGGATACATAAAGAAGTTTGTAATGTGGGGGGGGGGGGGTTTAATCGAAAGTTTTATACGGCAATAGGTTGCACTGTTTTCTATTTAGAGAAAATATCAATGCAGACACAACTGTTTTATCAAAACACCATTGAGAAAATAGTTGTAGAGACGAATTATTCTCCAGAAATATTTTTAGAAAAACAATCGGTGGGCTGCTATGTCATATTAAAGCAGATTTCTTGCTTTGGAGCATTCAAGCGTTTCTTGAGATTTTCTTAAATGGGGAAGGGAAACTCTATCAACTTGTACATTTATTATCTACAAAAATTTTAAACAATGAATAAGATTGCATTGCAAGGATTTGTTGGGTTCGTAAGCACATCGGAAGTTTGAAAATTTTATTACCCAACAATGATCCTGGCATGACTTATACGATAATCATATAAAGTGTTCAAAACACGATAAGGAAAACTTATAGGTTTTCGAGCGCTGGATTCACCACTAAGGTATCCACGCGATTAGTCTCCTTGAGTGCAAAGTCCAACTCCAGTGTATTTCCTTTGCAAGAAAGCTAGGAAATCTTGCTTCAGGAACTGAGAAGTAATTTTCTGTCAACTAATAATTATGAGGTATGTGTTGTATATATAAGAAAGTCCAAGACAAAACCCAAGCAAAAACAAAACATGAAAACCTGACTCATGTTAATGTTCAGTGGACCAGCCCAGCTAGTCCACTTCACACGTCCTAATGGAAGGCCAATGTCCCGATTTTGGGCCAGTAATTTCTGGCTCAATTGTTTTCCTGTATTTGTCTGAGTACCCATATAATATATCCAACACATTTAATTAAATATGAAATCCAATTCGAGTTAATTAAATAATTTCTATTAAATAGAAATATTTCATAATTATTATAAATTAAATATCTCGATTCTCAATCGAGTATTTAATACTTTCTCAATACACTCTTAGATCGAAGAAACAATCGCATCTAGTGTGACCCTATAGGCCTTCACATATCGACATTAATCTAATTAAGGTCCATACGAAACTCCTAGACTGCGTCGTATGACGAACTCAATATGTGAAGTACGTTTACATGAATCCAACAAACTTAACCTTTATGCGGAACTATAAATTTCTTTCATTCGCGACACACTCGATTAAGCTTAGGATTTGCCAAGTGTCTATCCAAATGGCTTAATCACTTTATCTCACATTTATTAGTTGACAACTAGACCATATTCTAAATATGTCTATTGCACTAGCCAGTGACTTTAGTCAACCTAATAACATTGAGAAGCTAAGTGCTCTCTCGAATTTCAAATCGAGGAATGAATCTTATTCTTTGCTCAATTACTATTTTGATTTACATCCTGATGCACCCAACACAGCCCGTATCTTATCCAGAAGGAGTTTAAGCTTAGAACTTGCTCAAAGTACATAATTCTGCAAACAAGGTGCGTATTGACCTCAAGTCAAAGGACCTTTATATTTCACACGCCGATAACACTATAGACATGTATAACAAATAGTTTATTGGCAGTGTATACCAATACTTCTCCAAAGTAGCCATGCGTCCATCACGAGTAACCATTACTCGCAGCTGTGAGAAATACTACATTCTCCAAGAATGTGATACAGACCACATGTCGACTTATAGCATATCATCGATATCCCATCGAGACTCGATGATCATTTGTCGAGGCTATTTTGAGAGTTACGTTCTATCATTAACATCTCACTCTATTAATGACAATGTAAGCTCAAGGGATGCACTTATATGAATAATTGCAAACAATCAAACAATAATTCAATAATTGTAAATGCCATAAATATTAATCTCATTAATAATACGAATGTGTTTAAGTACATTTTGTCCCTAATATAGATTGTCTCTAGGACATACATATTTTCAATCTCCCACTTGGCCTAGAGCTAATCTCCAATGTATCTAATACCCATGTTTTCGAAATGACCATTATGCTTAGCTAAGCTTAATGGTTTAGTAAATGGGTCATCTAGATTATCATCTGTGGAAATATAGTCTAGATCTATTTCTTTAGATTCCACCATCTCTCTGAGTATGTGGTATTTCCTCTGTACATGCTTATTTCTGTTTGTTGATCTTGGTTCCTTAGCTGGGCAATCACACTAGTGTTATCACAATATATCGTTATTGGATGACTGGCACTTGGAACAACCCCTAGTTCTTTTAAGAACTCAGATATCAAGACAACTTCTTTACAAGCTTCCGATCCAGCAATGTACTCAGCTTCAGTCGTCGAATCATCAGTGGTTTCTTGCTTGGAACTTTTCCAACCCACTACTCCACCATTGAAAATGAAGGCATATCCAGACTGTGACTTGAAGTCATCAAGATCTGTTTGGAAGCTAGCATCAGTGTACCCAGTAGCGACTACCTTCTCTTGCCCATCATAGACCAAGAAATATTCTTTAGTTCGTCTAATATACTTAAGAATATTCTTGACTTCTTTCCGGTGTTCTTCCCCAGGATTTTGCTGAAATTTGCAAGTCATGCTAAGTGCAAAGGCCACATCTGGCCTAGTACAGGTCATGGCATACATGATTGATCCTATAGCTGAAGCATATGGGATCCTCTTCATGCGTTCAAGTTCTGTAACAGTAGAAGGACTATCCTTCTTAGATAATTTGATGCCTTTACCCATAAGAAGACCTCATTTCTTGGAGTTTTACATTGAGAAATGTCTTAGAACTTTGTCTATGTATGTAGAATGTGACAGCCCTAACAATCTATTAGGTCTATCTCTGTATATCCTAATTCCATGAATGTAGCAGGCTTCACCTAAGTCCTTCATCATGAAGGTGCTGGACAACCATTCCTTCACTGATTGCATAAGAGACTTATCGTTTCCCATTATTAATATGTCATCTATATATATGATAATCAAAACAATACTCCCTTCCTTGCGTTTACTATAAACGCATGGATCCTCCTTGCTTCTAACAAAGTCCAACGATTTGATATCTTTGTCAAAGCAAATATTCCAACTCCTTGAGGCTTGCTTAAGTCCATAAATGGACTTTTGTAGTTTGCATACTGCTTTGGGTTTTGACTTGGATGTAAAACCTTCAGGTTGTATCATATACACTTCCTCAATTAGATTTCCATTGGGGAAAACGGTCTTAACATCCATCTGCCAAATCTCATAATCATAGTATGCAGCTACTGCAAGAAAAATCCAAATGGACTTAATATTTGCAACTGGCGAAAAAGTTTCATCATAATCGACCCCATGCCTCTGATTGTAACCTTTTGCTACCAACCTAGCCTTGTAGGTTTGCACCTTTCCAAATGCGTCAATCTTCTTCTTGAAGACCCATTTACATCATATGGGTCTAACCTTTATTGGCAAGTCAACCAAATTCCAAACTTGATTGACATACATTGAGTCCATTTCAGATTTCATGGCTTCTTGCCATCTCTGCGATTTAATGTCTAACATAGCCTCATTGTAGGTTTTAGGCTCATCATCATCAAGAATATCTATCTCATTTTGACTTTCAACAAGGAGATTAAGTCTTTCAGGCTGACGATGAGTCCTAGTGGACCTACTAAGTTGGTTATTCTGCGTTTTTGTGGTTCTTATATTCTGATCATGAGAAGGTTTTTGTGTGTTTCCACCACTATGAGAGTTTTCAAGAATATCATCTACATGTGTTTCCTGAATGGAAGGATGTACAATCATTGTATCAACTTCCATTGACTGTGTATGAGAATCTTGCATTTCTGCATCAATCCCCACATCACTCCCACTGGCTGAAGGTTGTACTCTAAGTAACACACTTTCACCAAATACTCCCACTGAATTCTTGTCTAGATCATTCGACAATGATTCAACCTCTATGTTGCTTTGTGGTTCTTGAATTTCTTCAAGTTCTATTTTTATTGTAACTTTGTTCCTTGTAGACATAGTATTCCTCAAGGAAAGTTGCATTTCTGAAAACAATGACTTTATGTTCTCCAGGAAGATAGAAATAATATCCTCTCATTTTCTTAGGATATCCCACAAAGTAACATTTCTCACTTTTAGATTCCAACTTGTCAGTAAGCATCTTCTTTACTTATACAGGGCAACCTAGGCTCGCATATGTGTAAGAGCAGGCTTCTTGCCATGCTATATCTCATATGACGTTTTCTCTACTGACTGTGAAGGAGCTCTATTCAGAATATATATTGACTTTTGTAAAGCATAGCCCCAAAGGTATGTTAGAAGAGCTGAAAAACTCATCATGGATTTAACAATATCCAATAAGGTTCGATTTCTCTTTTCAGCAACGCCATTCATTTGTGGTGTTCCAGGAGGTGTCCATTCTTATTGGACTCCATAAAGTTTCAAGTAATCTAGAAATTCTCTACTCAAGTATTCACCTTATCGATCTGATCGAAGAGTCTTGATACTCTTTTCAAGTTGTTTCTCTACTTCTAACTTATACTCCTTGAATTTCTCAAAGGCTTCAGACTTGTGCTTCATACGATACACATATCCAAACCTTGTGAAATCATTTGTAAAAGTTATGAAGTAAGGAAAACCTCCCTTATCTTCAGTGGAAAATGACCCACATACATCTATATGGACCAACTCAAGTGCCTCTTTGGCTCACACACCTTTCCCAGAAAGTGATTTGTTGGTCATCTTTCCTCTCAAGCAAGATTCACAGTTACCATAGGACTCCAAGTCAAATGGTTCTAGGTAGTCTAACTTTCTTAATCTTGCCATCCTTGATTCATTGATATGACTAAGTCTACAGTGCCATAAGTAGGTGGGGTTTCTTGGATTACTTATTTTAGCTCATTTGTTTTGTACATTGAGAATTTCACGATTACAATTGAGAATATATAAACCATTCACAAGTGGAGCATTTCCACAAACAATAAAATTAAAATATAGTAAATAACTGTCATTGGCAATATATGAGGAAAAACCCTTAATGTCTAACATTGGAATGGAAATGATATTCCTCGTAATCGAGGGAAAAAAATAACAATTATTAAGTTCTAATGTAAAACACGAAGGTAAATCTAATCTATAAGTCCCCACAGGCTCAGCATCAACTCGTAATCCATTTCCAACGCGTAGGTCCACCTCCATGGTCTAGCCTTTCTGCTGTCCATTAGGCCCTGCACATTATTACAAATATGTAAGCCACATGCTGTATCCAATACCCAACAACGAGAGTTACTTATAGACATATTAATCTCAATGACAAACATACCTTGTCCAACAGGTCCATAAGCACCTAGTGCCTTGTCTCCTCCTAGAGCGGTGCAATCTTTCTTCTAATGCCACTTCTGCTTGCAGTTGAGGCATACGTCCCTGGCTAACCTAGACTTTTTTTGAACCCCTCCTTTAGAATTCAAGACTGTGGGTTTGGGACCAGCCTTACCCTTATTTTTCTTGTTCTCACCTTTAGGTTTGAACTTAGTAGATGAGCCCACCATAAGCACAGTCTTCCCCTTTGAAGTAGATGATTCATAAGTCTTTAGCATATTGTGAAGTTCTGGAAGACTCACCTTGGTTCCATTCATGTTGAAATTCACATTGAAATTCTCAAATGAACCAGGAAGCGAATTCAAAATCAGGTTAACAGATATATTCTGGGCAGCTTCGTTCCAATCGAAGCCAACCTTTCTATCAATCCAATCATCTATAGAACATGAACAGACACTTGGTCCCCCATCATTCACCTTACATTTGAAAAGGTCTCTCAACAGCTCATACTCCATAGTTTGAGACTATGAATCATAAAGACTCCTCAAATGTTCTAGCATCTCATAGGGGGCCATGTTCTCATGATGCCTCTGTAACTCTACAGTCATGGAGGACAACATGACACATTGTGCCGAGGTAGCATCATCCAAATGCTTCTGATAAGCAACCTTCTCAAACAAAGCATACTCAACAGACTCTTCATTAGGAACTTTTGGAAAGTCTGTGTCTAACACATACTTAATTTTCTCTTATCTTAGTACCAAACACAAATTACACAACCAGTCCGGATAATTAGCTCCAGTCAACTTATTAGTCTCAACCAAACATTTCAATGACATATTCGACATTTTAAATATTCTGAAGAAATAGATAGACTGAAATTAAATATAATTTCTATGAACACATTCGTTAACTAATTAATATGGCCTTTAGTTTAATTAGCTCCCATTATTTTAATATATTCTACTACCCCATGGAAGAATACAGACTCATATCAAATATGATCATAATGGGCCAAGATCCAAGTTCATACTGTCTCCGCGTTTGCTAGGGCTGATAACTTCAACAGTACAACCTGGTAGGTCCCTAAACCAATTGCAAACAATTTGCAACTCTTGGTTTGATCGACTATTCTAAACAATCGATCTGTGCCCTTAGATTATTCCGACGCTAGGGCGTCAAGACATAACTAAGTAAGTCAACCCCGTTACGCGACTGCAATCGTGCATCTAACCAAGTTTGGCCTTGTAGAGCAAACGCTAGGGCGTAAATACTCACAAAGGTTTCTCACTCGCTACTGCAAACACATGCATCTATGAAGAGTCTGAGTCCTCGTAGACTTAGAGCAAACACTAGGGTGTAAATACTCTTATAGCCGGAAAGGATTTGCACTCATTCAATTATAACGGACGACGCGTGGATTTCAAATCAGACTTATATTAAATTGGGGAACATTTTAATCGGTGTGCTAGATCAAATAGGACACATATTGGGTTTCGCGTGCCCAAACATGATTTAATGCGGTCCGACAAATACTAGGTGCAGCCTACCCAGAAATGCAAAATGCGGTCTAACAAATACTGGGCGCCGCCTACCCAGACATATATTATGCGGACACTATACTAATTATTTAAATGACAATCAATTAATTCAAGCGCACATTATCAAATAACATGCTAAAATAACAATAATCGTGAGCTAATTAATTTTTTTCAGCTTAGAAAATATTTAAATTCCAAATTTAAAACTCAATTTTTAATTTTAGGAATTTTCTGCTCATCCAAACAGTCCCTTAATAATTCAGAAATTAAAATTTAATTTTCAGGGATTTTTCTGCAATTTTCAGAACCGTAAACTAATTACAGATTCGCCCAGGGACCAAATCTGCTTTTCAGAAATTTACAGAACTATCCCATGAACCAAATCTGCTTTTCTGAAATTTACAGATTTACCCAGGGACTGAATATGCTTTTCTGAAGTTTACAGATTTGCCCCAAGGACCAAATCTGCTGATTTAAAAAACCCTTTTAAATTTCCAAAAAATTTCCAGGGACCAAATTGCAATTCCAGAAGCTTATAAAATTTTCAGATTTGCCCCAAAGGTTAAATTGCAAGTTCGGAAATCCTAATTTAATTTCAATTAGGTCCTTCAACTATTTAAAATTTTAAAAATCAATTCCAACCCTTAATCAAATTTGGTATTGGGATTTTGGGGCGAAATTCACGGAATTGAATACCACCGGTCCACAGCCCTCGTCGGGCTGAACTGACCAGTGGTCTCAATTCACAGTGTGGTGGCCCACGACGGCCGAAATTCGAGCCGCCATCAGCGGTGGCCCTTTTCAGGCAACTTTCGCCGTGTAACACCACCACCGTTCAATTCCTCTCATCGAGAAAATCACGGTGGTGGTATTACTTCACCATTTCGACGCCTGAGGCAGCCGAAAATAGCCCGGCCGTCGGCGGCCTTCCGACGGCTTTTCCGGCGTCTACGCCGCGTCCCGTCACCACTCAACACCTTTATCGACCATCTTATAAAGTGGATTTCTCGATAATAGTGGAGACGATGGTAGAACACGTCGAATCGCCGAAAACCCTTCGAAAACCGCCACTGCCCCGCCGGAATGGTGGTTGCCGCCACTGTTCACACCGGAACAATGTTCCGGTTACTGTTCACTATTTTAATTTTTTTTCTGAAAATTAATTTAATAAATTGAAACAATTAATTTTCCCACGCAATCGTTATTACTGATTATCGTATAATCATTAAATTAGTCTGGGCTATGATACCACTTTAGGGATTTGTTGGGTTCGTAAGCACAGCGGAAGTGTAAAAATTTTACTTACCCAACAATGATCCTGGCATGGCTTATACGATAATCATATAAAGTGTTCAAAACACGATAAGGAAAACTTACAAGTTTTCGAGTGTTGGATTCACCACTATGGTATCCACGCGATTAGTCTCCTCGAGTGCAAACTCCAACTCCAGTGTATTTCCTTTGCAAGAAAGCTAGGAAATCTTGCTTCAGGAACTGAGAAGTAATTTTCTGTCAACTAATAATTATGGGGTATGTGTTGTATATATAGGAGAGTCCAGGACAAAACTTAAGCAGATACAAAACAGGAAAACCTGGCCCATGTTAATGTTCAGTGGACCAGCCCAGCTAGTCCACTTCACACGTCCTAATGGACGGCCAGTGTCCCGATTTTGGGCCAGTAATTTCTGGCTCAATTGTTTTCCTGTATTCGTATGAGTACCCATATAATATATCCAACACATTTAATTAAATATGAAATCCAATTCGAGTTAATTAAATAATTTCTATTAAATAAAAATATTTCATAATTATTATAAATTAATTATGTCGATTCTCAATCGAGTATTTAATACTTTCTCAATACACTCTTAGATCGAAGAAACAATCGCATATAGTGTGACCCTATAGGCCTTAACATATCGACATTAATCTAATTAAGGTCCATACGAAACTCCTAGACTGCATCGTATGACGAACTCAATATGTGAAGTACGTTTACATGAATCCAACAAACTTAACCTTTATGCGAAACTATAAATTTCTTTCATTCGCGACACACTCGATTAAGCTTAGGATTTGCCAAGTGTCTATCCAAATGGCTTAATCACTTTATCTCACATTTATTTGTTGACAACTAGACCATATTCTAAATATGTCTATTGCACTAGCCAGTGACTTTAGTCAACCTAATAACATTGAGAAGCTAAGTGCTCTCTCGAATTTCAAATCGAGGAATGAATCTTATTTTTGGCTCAATTACTATCTTGATTTACATCCTGATGCACCCAACACAACCCGTATCTTATCCAGAAGGAGTTTAAGCTTAGAACTTGCTCAAAGTACATAATTCTGCAAACAAGGTGCGTATTGACCTCAAGTCAAATGACCTTTATATTCCACACGTCAATAACACTATAGACATGTATAACAAATAGTTTATCAGCAGTGTATACCAATACTTCTCTAAAGTAGTCATGTGTCCATCACGAGTAACCATTACTCGCAGCTGTGAGAAATACTACATTCTCCTAGAATGTGATACAGACCACATGTCGACTTATAGCATATCATCGATATCCCATCGAGACTCGATGATCATTTGTCAAGGCTATTTTGAGAGTTACGTTCTATCATTAACATCTCACTCTATTAATGACAATGTAAGCTCAAGGGATGCACATATATGAATAATTGCAAACAATCAAACAATAATTCAATAATTATAAATGCCATAAATATTAATCTCATTAATAATACGAATGTGTTCAAGTACGTTTTGTCCCTAATATAGATTGTATATAGGATATACATACTTTCATGCATCACCTAAACACTTAAATACTTAAAGTAAGAAGAGGGAAACGTCAGTTCTAAGAAGCAGACTGGAAGATGAAGATCGCAGTCACAATGTCCACCAAAGCTGTAACTGCCAAGGCAATTGTAGGTAAGGGTGTTGTGAGCCCGAAATTCTACAAAACCAAATTTAAATTTAATTAGAAGTTGCGGATGCTCACCATGAAGGAGAGACACTACACATCTACTTGTTCAAAACTTCAAATGATGATTGACAAGTGATAAATCGTCTAAGTGGTAAGGGACTTGATGATAACTACTAATTCTCGTTACACAACATGGCTCGAGTACATGTCAAGCTCAAGGGCTTGGAGTGCTTCAAGAGATCCAGGATCAAGCTCCAAATAATGGTTAGTTTTGTAATTGAGTCCTAAGGCCCATTTGGTCATTTATGTAATAGACTAGTGCTACTATAAATAGTGATACATAGGGTACCTCCCTTGTATTCATTCATGTATGAATTCCCTGTGTGAGTTTTTTCTCATCTTCCTTGGATTCATTCTATGATTAATTGTCATTGTAATTATAGAATTATCCTTTTTTCCTTCTAATTACTTGTTATCTCTTTGTTCCTACTTCTTCTTCATTATCTTGTTACTTTTTAATTGATTCCGCCTACTCAGTTGTTATCACCTGCACCTCCTACAATCATCTTGGCAGTTCGAGCCACTAGGAGAACACAACCGAAAGAGGGGAGGGGTGGGTGGGGGGGTGGCTGCATTGGTGAGGGGAGTGGGTTTACCATATAAAAAGATGATAGTTGTGTGTTAAAAAAAAGATCAATCAGATATATGGACATGTACAAATTGTTAACATTCCACTGCGTAGCCCCTCTGGAAGAAACTCTAAGCAGAACCTCGAAATGTCAATGGTGTTTGCTCAAATCGTGACTCTAGATGTTTGCTCATCCCCTTCCATGTCATTTTTCTCCAACTTAGCAGTCTATATATGCAGGGGTAAGCTCCCCCATCCCCTCTTTTCGCATGTACATTTAATTTCAAGAGAGGCGCATCAAATTATCATATAGGTGCAGCCCATCATCAGATATCTCACACAAGGGAAGATCTCATTTGGTGGAAGCTGATAATAAATTACATTATATACACAATTTAACATGCACCACTACAAGAAAGTGCTGACTTAGAGCCATACACAATATACAGATGAATGAAAGCATTGTTGATGTTTGAATAGAAAATGTGGGGTATTTTTGGAACTTGTATGAAATTAAGAAGAAATAAAGTGATCAACCGACAGAAAATTCGAATCAAAGGTTGCAGCAATCAGTTTTTTCACAATTAATGATTTAAGATTGTGGCTTCTACTTCTTCTTCTTCAAAATAAGTTTCTGAATAACACATATAGTAAATTCGCCAGAAGTGAAGTTCTTGTGCTAGAACTCTCACTTAGATAGTTGTATCCTCTAGACAGACGTCCGTAAAATTGCAGCACAAGTGGGGGCAAATTTTTGTCTTAGGACACTGCATCAAGCAGGCCTCTATCGACACCAAGTTGGTATGTGTTTTCAATTTGCTGAATTCATTGTTGTTGATTTCAAGTTATTATTATATTATTGTGCTCAAGTAATTTCATAATTGATGATACTAGATTGATACTAACAATCTAAAACAAAAATTACTATTAAAAAAAAATTAGATTTTTTTTCTTCTCTGATTTGTTGAGGTTGCAAAATTTTCAGAGAATTCAATTTCCTTATTTGCAAAGATGGATCAATCTGGATCGTCAATGGTGAAAAACCATGTTGATAAACCTGAGAAATTCAAAGGTTCTGATTTCAAACGCTGGCAACAGAAGATGTTGTTCTACTTGACAACTCTTCACGTGGCAAACGTATTGATTGCTGAGGCTCCTATGGCTTTGCCAGAAAGAGAAGGGGAGAATACTCCGATTGATGCGGAGAAGGCTGAAAGGCTTAAAGTCATTCAAACTTAGGAAAGTCAGGAGTTTCTTTGCAGAAACTATATTCTCAATGCCTTGGATGATTCTCTCTACGACATCTACTCCGCGTTCAGAACTACACGGGAGTTGTGGCAATCGTTGGAGAACAAGTACAAAATTGAGGTTGCTTGTTCCAAGAAGTTCATCATCAGAAAGTTTCTGAACTTTAAGATGACTGATGCCAAGGCAATTATTAAGTAAGTGGAGGAACTCCAAATCATTGTTCATGAGTTAGAGGTTGAAGGTATGGGCCTTAACCCGAATTTCCTTGTTGGTGCTATTATTGAGAAATTACCTCCCTCATGGAAGGATTTTAAGGTTTATCTTAAGCATCTAACCGAGGAAATGAATTTTGAACAATTGGTTCTAAAAATTCGAGTTGAAGAGGATAACCGGAAGAATGAAAAGAAAAATGTTGTTTCATTGGAGCCTAATGCCAACATGGTTGAAGGAAATGCTTCTAAGGCCAAGCTTCAGAAAGGCAAGGGCAAATTTAATGGTGCCAAGCCATCTTTTGCAACCGGGAGGAATGCATTCGCCCCACAAAGGACCAATGCATTCAAGAAACCACAACCAAGACTGTGTTGGGTATGTGGAAAACCTAGACACAGAGCAAAAGATTGTCGCCTTCGCAAGAATCAAGGTGGTGGTGTTGGAGGTTCGAGTAATGTCAACCAATCTAACCGGGCTGAAACTAAAAACCAATTCATTGGGGTTGTGGCGGCTCAAGCAAATCTGGTTACAAATTCAACCGATTGGTGGATGGACACGGGTGCTACAATGCACGTATGTTCTGAAAAGGATATGTTTTCATCCTACCAGGCCATCAATGATGGAGAACCATTGTTCGTAGGGAATGTTGCTTCTGTGAAAGTGGAAGGGAAAGGGAAGGTGACTTTACAACTCACTAATGTGTTACACGTGCCTGAAATTTGTAAGAATTTGATTTCTGGGCATGTTCTTAGTAACAAGGGCTTCAAAATTGTATTTGAATCTGACAAATTTGTACTCACCAAGGGTGGGTTGTATGTAGGGAAGGGTTACCTCAGTGAGGGACTCTTCAAACTATCTGTTGTACCTATTAAGGCAATTGCCATTATTAATGAAAATACAGGCACTAGCACTGCTTCTATGTATATGGTTGACTCCCCTTCTTTATGGCATTCACGATTAGGCCATGTTAATTATCGCTCTTTACAAAGAATGGTGAAGTTATACATATTTCCAAATTGCTCTATGAACAAAATGACTAAGTGTGGAGTTTGCATAGAATCAAAATATGCAAGTCATCCTCATAAATCTGTAGTGAAATCAAATGAAGTGCTTGGTTTAATTCATAGTGATTTATGTGATTATCAAGCAACCCCATCTCGTGGAGGAAAGAATTACTATATATCATTCATAGATGATTACAGTAAATTTTGTTATGTATACTTAATACATACCAAAGATGAGGCTTTAAACATGTTTAAAACATACAAAGCAGAAGTTGAAAACCAACTTGACAAAAGAATTAAGATTCTAAGGTCAGACAGAGGTGGTGAATATCAATCAAATGAGTGCAAAGAATTCTGTTCTGCTCATGGTATAGTTTATCAAACCACTGCGTCATATACTCCAAAATAAAATGGAGTTACCGAACGTAAAAAATAGAACATTGAAGAATATGATGAATTCAATGTTGATTAGTTCGGGTGCACCCCTTAGTCTATGGGGTGAGGCGTTAATTACTGCAAATATGATATTGAACAAAATTCCGCAAAAGGAAAATGACCAATCTCCCTATGAGTTATGGAGAGGAAGATCGCCTACTTTCAAACGGATGAAAGTGTGGGGTTGCCTAGCGAAAGTTCAAGTTCCCTTACCAAAGAGAGACTAAACTTGGACCAAAAATGGTAGATTGCATATATATTGGTCATGCCACTAATAGTGCAGCATATAAGTTTTTGGTGTATCATTCCGATGTTGAAAGTATTCACAAAAACACACTTATGGAATCTGCTGAAGCAGAATTTTTTGAGGATATTTTTCCTTACAAAGACAAGGATAAAAGTGTTCCTAATAATAAGAAAAGGACACTGCCTCAAGATGAGTCAAACCAAAACACTAATAATGATGAAAATCTTACTTCATCTGTTCAAGAAAAAATCTCTGAACCACGGAGGAGTAAACGTGGGAATATTTCCAAAGATTTTGGACCGGACTTCATGACCTTTTCCTTTGAAGGAGAACCTCAAACATATAGGGCTACTATGGAATCATCCGAAGCACCTTATTGGAAAGAGGCTATTCAAAGTGAGGTAGAATCCATTGTGCAAAATAATACATGGATATTGGTTGATCTCCCTCCGGGACAAAAACCACTAGGCCATAAATGGATTTTCAAACGGAAATTAAGGCCTGATGGTACTATAGAAAAATACAAAGCTCATATAGTAGCCAAAGGGTTTTGACAAAAAGACGGTGTAGATTTCTTTGATACCTACTCACCAGTAATGAGAATTACGTCTATAAGAACGTTAATTGCTATAGCGGCGATTCACAATTTGGAAATACATCAAATGGATGTGAAGACCACATTCTTGAATGGTTAATTAGATGAAGAAATTTACATGGAACAACCCGAAGGGTTTGTTGTTAAAGGTCAAGAACGAAAGGTTTGTAAATTGATCAAGTCTTTATACAGACTTAAACAAGCTTCAAAGCAATGACATGAAAAGTTTGATAATACGTTATTATCAAATGGTTTTTAAATAAATGAATGTGATAAATGTGTCTACATTAAACAATGTAAAGATGCATGTGTCATTATATGCTTATATGTTGATGATATGCTAATTATGGGAACGGATAAAGATGTAATTAACCAAACTAAGAAGATGTTGCATGCCATTTTTTATATGAAAGATATGGGAATAGCGGATGTCATTCTTGGTATTAGAATTCAAAAGAATTCTGATGGTTACATCTTAACACAATCCCATTATGTTGAAAAGGTCCTCAGAAAATTTGGACACTATGATGATCGACCGGTTGTTACACCATTTGATCCCGCTAGTCACCTTAAAAAGAATGAAGGTGAAAGTGTGTCTCAATTGGAGTATACACAAGTTCTTGGAAGCTTGATGTACATAATGAATTGTACGAGATCGGATTTAGCATATACAGTGAGTCGACTAAGTCGATACTCACATAATCCTGAAAAGGATCATTGATTTGCACTAAGACGAGCACTTCGATATCTACATCATACAATAACCTATGGATTGCATTATACAAAATATCCTCATATGTTAGAAGGATATTGTGATGCTAATTGGATGTCCAACCAGTCGAAAAGTAAGTCCACAAGTGGTTATGCATTTACACTTGGTAGAGTGTCGGTATCTTGGAAATCATCAAAGCAAACGGTAAATACACGATCCACTATGGAAGCAGAGTTTGTAGCCTTAGACAAAGCTGTCGAAGAGGCAGAATGGCTCAGAAACTTCCTAGAAGGTATTCTGTTGTGGATAAAGCCTGTGACAGCCATTTGCATACATTGTGATAGTATGGCTGCCCTGACGAGGGCAAAGAATCAGATATACAATGGAAAGTCGAGACATATAAGGCGACGTCATAATACAATACGAAGCTTGCTAAAGAATGAAATTATTTTCATTGATTATGTGAGATCAAATGACAATATAGCGGATCCTTTGATAAAAGGCCTTAACAGAGAGCAAGTCGTATTTACATCGAGGGAAATGGGCTTAAAGCCAACACAATGAGTCGTTAACTGGCGGAAACCTAACCTATCATAATTGGAGATCCCATGGTTTAGGTTCAATAGGAAAACTAGTTGGGGAAGACTCAAGGAGCATAAAACACACATATGTTCATTCCTATAGTGTACTAAGTGTGTTAATCCGTTGATGTTTTAAGGGTTGAATCTTATTCTTAATAATACTAAAAGCCTATGGTGGGATATTACGGACTATTCTTGCTTGGTATTACCTATATGAGATTGATGCGGGGTCGCATCTGGGAGAACCGATATGGCTACGTTCTCTAGAAAATCTCAAGAAGAAGGAGTTATTCATGACCGAAATGAACACAATCATAAGAATTAAAATATGTTGATATGATCTGTGTGATACTTGTTGTCTTGATTTACTACAAAACGTGAATAGTTTAAGACATTTCGTCCACTATTTCACAAAGTAGTTCCGATAGATATTCACTACGAACGGCCATTTGCATACATTGTGATAGTATGGCTGCCCTGACGAGGGCAAAGAATCAGATATACAATGGAAAGTCGAGACATATAAGGCGACGTCATAATACAATACGAAGCTTGCTAAAGAATGAAATTATTTTCATTGATTATGTGAGATCAAAGGACAATATAGCGGATCCTTTGACAAAAGGCCTTAACAGAGAGCAAGTCGTATTTACATCGAGGGAAATGGGCTTAAAGCCAACACAATGAGTCGTTAACTGGCGGAAACCTAACCTATCATAATTGGAGATCCCATGGTTTAGGTTCAATAGGAAAACTAGTTGGGGAAGACTCAAGGAGCATAAAACACACATATGCTCATTCCTATAGTGTACTAAGTGTGTTAATTTGTTGATGTTTTAAGGGTTGAATCTTATTCTTAATAATACTAAAAGCCTATGGTGGGATATTACGGACTATTCTTGCTTGGTATTACCTATATGAGATTGATGCGGGGTCGCATCTGGGAGAACCGATATGGCTACGTTCTCTAGAAAATCTCACGAAGAAAGAGTTGTTCATGACCGAAATGAACACAATCATAAGAATTAAAATATGTTGATATGATCTGTGTGATACTTGTTGTCTTGATTTACTACAAAACGTGAATAGTTTAAGACATTTCGTCCACTATTTCACAAAGTAGTTCCGATAGATATTCACTACGAACGGTTCAAGTCCACCAGACACATTTTCCAGTGCATGTCATATCGCGTTGTTCAGAAATAACGACAAGTTCTTTATTATTTTATTTTCTATCCAAATGTGGGATATTGTTGATGTTTGAATAGAAAATGTGGGGTATTATTGGAACTTGTATGAAATTAAGAAGAAATAAAGTGATCAACGGACAGAAAATTCGAATCAAAGGTTGCAACTTTTCAGAACAATTACAACCTTTGGTATGAATTGTTGTAACTGTTCATATGCTACTCTATATAAAGAAGGTTGATCACTTGGTTGGAGATATATACACAACAAGACAGAAAAAACTACAATCAATCAGTTTTTCACAATTAATGATTTAAGATTGTGGCTTCTACTTTTTCTTCTTCAAAATAAGTTTCTGAAGAACACATATAGTAAATTCGCCAGAAGTGAAGTTCTTGTGCTAGAACTCTCACTTAGATAGTTGTATCCTCTAGACAGACGTCCGTAAAACTGCAGCACAAGTGGGGGCAAATTTTTGTCTTAGGACGCTGCATCAAGCAGGCCTCTAACGACACCAAGTTAGTATGTGTTTTCAATTTGCTGAATTCATTGTTGTTGATTTCAAGTTATTTTGAGTTATTATTATATTATTGTGCTCAAGTGATTTCATAATTGATGATACTAGATTGACACTAACAAGCATGAGCATAAATGCATAATTATCATACCTCCAGAAGTCCTTTGCTTGTTGCTATTTCGATGGTAATAGCTACCGCAAAGCCGACCATCGCAGATCGACCAAGCCATATGTCCAAATTACTACTCTGCCCACATCTTATGGAAACTGATGTTGCTCTGCTCGGAATAGTTTTTATTTGGTTGAAACTCTTCTTAGTCATTGTGAATATGGAGCATTAGATATTACTTATCACACTATATCTAACACACTTCATGAACTAAAAGGCTTTTTTTGCGAGGTACAAATATAAATGAGAAATGAAGAATGGATGATCACTTATTCCACAAAATAAAAAGCTTTTTTTGCGAGGTACAATATAAATTCCTCTTTAAAGAGTTGTGCTCTTGGTAGTTCAATCATGCTTTATTTCTAACACCTTATTGAGAAAAGAATTGAAATCATCTTGCGGAAATCTACAAGGTATGAACCTTTAATTAAAATAACAAAACATTTCTAGCTTGGATAGAACAAGAGGAACAACCAAACAAGTGATAAAGCAAGAGCACAACCTGGTCTGAGCAGATGCTTTTGCAAATTTACTTGAACTCATCAATATAAAACACGATTGCCAAACATTTCTTATGACGTAACAAGCAAAAGGGATTATTATTAGAAGATTGAACGGATGCTTATTTGAAAATCTTGACCTTATATACTACTTCTTGTCCCATTTGATACATTAGTAGTATTACTATTTGGAGAGTGAATCCATTTCTACTTTGACTACAATATTTTCAAGCACCTTTTAAATATGCAACCATTAAGAAGTGTGAGTCATAAAACTTCATGTAAATTATGTTAAAAAGACAAGGAATTAATGTCAAAATTCACACAAAAAGCAAGATGCATTGGCTCTCACACTTCAAACCGACAAGGCAACTTGTTTCTCATACAACTTCCTAGCTGAATTTTACAGAATTTTCAATTGGTGAAAAGAAAAACAAGTCTAAGAGAAAAGTGTTGGATATTGTAAAGCAGTACGGGAAGTAAATAAATATTACAAGTGTTCGAATCGAAAGGATAAACGAATAGCCAATATTCAGAACTGCCGCAAAGTTGTTGAGTCTTGAATCTTGATAACCTGAAATCAAGAAATACTAAATCTGGATGGTTACAACTGTGTGCTGAGTCGAGTGATGGCACTCTGTCTTTAAGACAAGATTTCCCCGTATATATACTTTTACGTTAACGGACAATAGTCTCCCAAGATAAAACAACACCTAATATCAACACTACAAAGCAAATAGGTTGATCTTGACGAAGAAAACAAACATGAAACGACTTGCTGAAGAATGGAAAAAGAAGGAAGAGTTTCTGTTTTTTAGTCCCAACGTTTTGGACTGAATTTCAGTGTCTCTTCCGTTTGTATCTGTGTATATAAATGTTGTCTCATTTTTGCTTTCTGTTTGGGTGTTTATATTCTATTTTTGTGTATTTTTCATCCAAAAAAATTGAGCAAAACAGCTCCAATATATAGCACAAGGGAGGCTGCCCCTAAAAATCAACTCCAACGATAGGCGGCAAAAACTTTCTGCCTTCCGTCGTTCCCAAATTCAACATTTCAAAAACTCTAGGGACCAAACTGTAAATATTAAGCAATTTGGGGGTCCAAAGAGATAATATCAGAAAGTCCTGTGTCCTGAGACCCGAGACCCGAGACCCGATCGGAAGGGCGGGCGACGGCGGCGCGCGTGTGGGCTTAACCTTGAACCCAAGCACATCTAGGTCCTTCCTTCTTTAAACACATGGGTTACCCCTTGGCGTCCCAAACTCTTAGCCAATTATGAGACTTATAAAGAGAGAAATTCTTCTTTTTTCCACCGATGTGGTAGATTTGTCCCACACCATATTTCCATGCCTCAAACACCTTACTTCGTGGACCAATATCTCTTTCATTTCTAAACGAAATTTGACGATTCTTGGCCCTACGGTCATCTACTCACTTAGTAGATTATGCATGTGTGAAGAGACAAAGCCTCCAACATGCGAAACACTAGTGTTTAATTCATTAAATATGGGTGGACGCACCTCCCCACCAAAGGCAAATTTCCAACAAAAAGAAGTGAAGGGGGAAGTGGGGCTTATAGAGGGGAGAACCAGTTGCGAAGACACTCCCAACTCTCGAGCTCCTAATATCCCTAACAGAAGAAGAAACGCTTATTGGGTTCCATATATCAGCATTTGTAAAAACCACAATAGGTGGCAAATCAGAAATCACAGTTGAAATTAGATATAATGGTCGAAAACACATCTAAACTATCACTTTTTCGCAAGTTTCATACCCCAACTATCAGATATTCTCTTTTATATCTAAACTATCACCATCTATATATTAAAATACACCTAGTTGATAGTTCAGATAGAAAAAGGTAACAACTGATAGTTGACCTAATCAAATCAGCTTTGAGGTGTGTTTTAATACTAAGTGGTGATAGTTCAGGTAAGTCATGAGTTTTGAAGATAGTCATGACTTTACCCATATGATAAATTGAAAGTTTATGTAAACGTACAAGCAGAATGATTACAAGTGGTGATAGTTCATTTTTCTCTAATATCTTCTATTACTCACAGAATACACGCTGATATGCCGTCATACGGCTATGAAGAGGGGCTCGGTCAGTTCTTATGGCTACCAATTAGCATGAAGAATGGGTCTCTAGCTAATAACTCTGTTATGAAATTACCCACCCACACAGGCACGCATATTGCTATGTCTTTGATGATTATTTTGATGTCGACACCCTTGACCTCGAGCTTCTCAACGGTAACTATCAATTCTCTCCTTGTCTTCACTTTTTTGTCCCAATTTGGTTATCTACATTTTTCGGTCAGTTGACACCTGAAATGTTTGAAGTCTTACTGTTGTGAAAATGACAAAAATGGTTCCTTATGTTTGAGGATAGGTTCATATACTCCCTTAACTATGCGTTTAACAGTTTTAATCATTTTAGTTTGTCAAAAGTTTAACACTTCTAGTGTCCCTAAACTATTTACCAAATTTTGTCAGTTAAATTTGACGAAAATAGTGGGTAAAAAGGATTTAACTATAAACACCAAGAAAGTCTCATCAAATGTGCAGTACAAAAAATTACACTGGACACTTAAAAGATATAAGAAAAATAACAAAAATTACACCTAAAAAAGTAGACGTATTCTAGAGATAAATTAAAAATAGTGACAACTATAAAAATTGTACCTCTAAATGTGAGTTCCTACTTAATAGAAACGAAAAATGTGAGTTCCTGTTAATTTTTTTTCATAGTTCCCGTCTAACAGGCAAAGTTTGGTAAATATTTGACGTAAACAGAATGTGTTAACTTTGACAAACTTAAAAGATCAAAACTGTTAAGTGCATACTTAAGGGACTGTTTTGAACCTACGCTCAAACATAAGGACTATTTTTGTTATTTTCTCTCTTATTGTTCGTATTAAGTTTTTAACCGCTTATTGTCTTCCTTTAACCTTTTCTATAGATTCTTTTGGCTCGACAGTAACCAGTACTCTTCGTACTCGGGTTAAACACTTGTATATCTTCTTGGAAATAAGTCTGAGCTTGATAATATTTAGTTTTGAAGAGCCCTGATCTGCCTTATAAGTCAAAGTATGTTGGGATTGCTTTTGGGGATTAATAATGAAGACATTGTTATGAGCGGTTAATAATGAGGAGGTTGTTATACATGAATTACTTAATTTTAAAAGGTATTTTTGTCCTTAAATAGTGTAATCCCTGTATTATTAATACATGTATTCTAATTCCATATTTTTTCCTGCGTAAACTAATACATACAATCCAGTATAACTTAATGCATGTATATTTAACACCGCCGTTCACACTCTGCATTAGTTATGGAGCAATTAGTTTTTTCTTGTACGACTAATCAAATGCTATATTATATGTGGGATTTTATACTGGGATTAATTATTACAAATCATAAACCGGACGACCCTTTGGTGTTGAAATGTATTAGAATAGGTTAGGTCTATTTATGATAATATAGGATTTGGTAATTATGGTAATGTAGAATTTGTAATCCTATTATAATAGGGTTACCCTTTACCTATTAGACTAGGAAAATGAGGATCTTACCTCTATATAAAGAGGTCATTTTGATGTATGAAAAGTAGAAAGAACTCTCCCATTAATCTTGTCTCTCTAAATTCTCGTCCCTTTCTCGATTTTAACATAGTACCAGAGCCACATTAGAAAGAACACAAAAACCCTAGAATAATGGCAAGTGATGGTAAATAAACCGACGATAATGACAAAGAAATCGTCGGTGAAGCAAAAATCCAAAGAAAAATAATATCTCCATATGACATTACGTCGAATAATAACCTTGGAATTGTGGTGACACAAGTCCAATTGAAGAGACAAAATTATCAAGAATGGGCTAGATCCATGAGGACAGTCCTAAGAGCAAGAAAGAAGTTTGGCTTCATCGACGGTACGATAAAAAACCGGACGAAGAGTCGCCGGACTTGGAAGATTGGCGGACTATAAAATCACTATTGGTGTCATGGATTTGCAACACCATAGAACCGATGCTTCGGTCAACGATTACACATAAAGAGGAAGTGGAAGAATTATGGACGAGCACCCGAAAGCGGTTCACCATTATTAACGGTCATCGGATGCAACAACTAAAGACGGAACTAGCTGAGTGCAAACAAAAGGGAAGGACCATAGTGGATTACTATGGAAAACTCACTAAGGACCATATTAGACCTTAACATATGACTAATTCTTTAGTAGCCCATATATTTGAATGATACAAAAAAAATAGTACGTGCATAACAAAACAGACCATTTGACAAATTAATGTCCAGGATCAAATGTTTAGTTTACAAGAATGTACAGATTCATGGGTGCCCTCTTCGTTAATACAGTGGTAATTGCGTAGCTTGTCACTTTTTCTTTGTTACGGATTGGAACATTCTTTCAGTTAAAGTAAGATTACAAAGGAATTATTCTAAATACCAAAGATTAAGGTGTAGAAGAGGCTAATTTCGACATAGTGAGTAGAGGGTCGACCATCAAGGTATGTTAAGGAAAATAATTTTCTTCTTTTGACATGTTCCATGTAACGAAATGTAACTGTAATATTGTTTCATAAATCATTCTACTCTTAGTAGTTAAGAATGTGCATGTTATTGATTCCTATGTTGAAAATATGCCTAAATATGTTCCTAAATCCTTATTGAGGTATCTAGGAAAGATGTTGATATTCCCAATGTTAGCCGAAGGTACATATTGATATTCCCAATGTTAGCCAGAGGTATAATGATATTATGTCATCCGATAAGTTCAGAATCTTTCATTGTCATTTATGCATTTTTTATTTGCATTATATTCATGTATTACCCTGGACCCACATGTGTTATATACACTACTATATGGTACCAATATAGATAAGTAGGGGATGGAAAAAGGGAATGACGTTATATACGCAACACCACCTGCAACTGGTACAGATTATCACTAAAAAGGAAGATGCCCTTGTGTGGCCAATATTGATGTCATTGTGTGGCCAATATGAAATGATGCCACTAGAGGTTGTTATGGAAAGGAAGATGCCCTTGTGAGGCCAATATTTATATGTATATCACATTTGCATTGTGCATAACATTTAGGCATATGTGTTAGGGCCCTCAGAGGTATTTACTGTTGGTCAGCTATTTCTATCGGTTGTTGCTGTTGTCGGCTGTTTCTATCAGCTATTTTTGTCGACTATTTCTGTTTCAGATTATTATGTATCTTTGTGATGATATTTCTTATGCCTGACATACTCGGTACATCAGTTATACGGACGTCCCTTTTGTCGGGGGACGCTGCGTTTCATGCCGCAGGTTCACGTAGACAGGGCGACGATCCACGTTAGTAGGTTGCTGACTCAGCGGATTTTGGAGCACTCCCCTTGTTTCGGAGTGTCGATCTAATCTCGGTATGATTTTTTTAATGTATATATGGGTATGGCGGGGCTCTGTTCCGACCTTTTGATGTTTCTACTCCTAGAGGCTTGTAGACATATGTCCTGTGTGTAGTAGTCATGTATGACCTCGTCGACCTGGAGATGTATATATATATAAGTTCTTTTTCTGATTAAGATTTCACATAGTCCTTTTTCGGCTTACTATTTTCATATGTCAATAAAATATTGGGGGACGACCCTTGTGGCCCGTGTTTGTGTATGATTGGATATTGATGACATAATTAGTGGTACTCGGCAGGTAAGGTCCGGGTGCCCGTCGCGGCGCTCCGATTTGGTTCGTGACAAACTTGGTAGCAGAGCATGTCTGTCCTAGGGAGTCTACAAGCCATGTCTAGTAGAGTCTTGTTTATGGGTGTGTTGTGCACCACACTTATAAGAAGGAGGCTATCTGACATTTAGGGATGGTTTCCATTCTTTCATCTCATAAATCGTGCAGTAGAGCTAAGTTATAATCATTTCATTCCTAATATGTCTCGTGTTTATGATTCCAGCAATGCCTATAGCAAAGAAGAAGTTCAAGAGTGTGAGGGCGTTGGATACGGCTGCAGGCGAAGGTACCAACCAATTGCCACCCGCTAGTGAGGGCCAGAGTGATACCCATAGTGTTACTCCTTCATATGATTCCCCCATTTCACCACCATCGGAGGAGATTAGTGGAGCTGCAGTACCCCCAATTCCTCCACTTGATACTCCAGATGTGGATCTTGATATGCGAAGTGTTGTGCAGTTATTGACTATGTTAGTGGCCGTTCAGGCCCAACGTCAGGTTCCCAGTCCTTTTGATAGAGCTGTTAGCGCGAGAGCTCAGGATTTCATTAATCTAGACTCTCCGGTATTCACGGGATCAGACCTGAAAGCGGACCCGCAGAATTTTCTAAATCAGATACAACGTACCTTGCGGGTAATGGATGCTACCGATACTGAATCGGTAAAGTTTGCTTCTTATAGTCCGCGGGATCTCGCGATGACCTTGTATAAGACATGGGAGAATTCTATGGGACCACGTGCTCCACTAGCAGGATGGAGAGAATTTTCAGAGGCCTTCTTACAACATTTTCTGCCGGTCGAGCTTCGACGGGCCAGGCAGGACAGATTCCTACGTGTTGAGCAGGGCAACATGAGTGTTTGAGAATATAACTTGCAATTTAATTCATTGGCCAAATATGCTCCTACGATTATAGCTGAAATGAGTGACCGGATATATATGTTTGTTACTGGGTTAGGGCTGCACTTGGTCAACGAGTGTACTACGGCTTCTCTGAATCCAAATATGGATATTGCTCGCATTCAGGCTTATGCACAGAATTTGGAGGATCGTAAGAGGCAACAACGGGTAGATCGAGAACATGATAAGGGCCAGCATAAGATGGATCGATCCGTAGGTGACGTAAAAGAGTTCATAGGTGGACCCAAGCCACATCTTTATAGACGCCCATCTTATCCAGCATCTAGCACGTCATTACCGTTTTCAAGGTCGTGGGCTGATCGGTATGTTCAATCGGGACCAGGTCAGAGTTCAAAAGCGTTAGGGTCTTATTATAGAGGGGATTCTATTCAGATGAGGCCAACGTTGGCTCTGTGCGAGCAGTGTAGTAAGACCCATACAGGGTCGTGCTAACAAAGATCAAATGTGTCTAATTCTTGTGGTGAACCTGGTCATATTAGGCGAGAATGTCCGACATGAGGCGAAGGTGTTAGGGCTCAGTCGGTCGAATCTGCAGCAGCTTCATCATATTTAGTACGCCCGTCAGGGCAAAGTCAACAGGCATTATCCGGTCGAGGCAGATGTAGGGGTCAGAACCGCACTTATGCATTGATGGGACGATAGGATCAGAAGTCCTCACCTGATGTCATTACAGGTATATTATCGGTCTTTTCACATATTGTGTATGCGTTATTAGATCCAAGCTCCAATTTATCATATATCACCCCTTTTATTACCTGTAAATTTGGTATGGGGTCTGAGTTGATAAGAGATCCATTTGTGGTATCTACACCAGTTGGTGAGTCGGTAGTTGCTAGACAAGTCTATCGAAATTGTGCAGTATTAGTTTGTAGCCATCAGACCTTAGCAGATTTGGTAGAACTAGAGATGGTTGATTTTGATGTTATCATGGGCATTGATTGGCTAGCATTATGCTACGCTAATGTTGATTGCCGAGCAAATATTGTTAGATTTCATTTTCCAGGCGAAGCCAGTCCTTGAATGGAAGGGTAATACGGCGACGCCAAAAGGTAGGTTTATTTCATACCTTAAGGCAATGAAGATGATCTCCAAAGGTTGTATATACCATCTCGTTTGGGTTGGAGATGTCGATGCCGAACCACCTACTTCTCAATCAATTCCAGTGGTTAATGAGTTTCTTGATGTATTTCCAGACGAACTTCCAGGCCTTCCTCCCAAAAGGGAAATTGAGCTCGGTATAGACGTGTTGCCAAACACTCAGCTGATATCTATTCCTCATTATAGGATGGCTCCAGCCGAATTGAAAGAGCAATTAAAGGATCTACTTGAGAAAGGATTTATTAGGCCCAACATATCCCCTTGGGGTGCACCAGTATTGTTTGTACGAAAGAAAGATGGTTCGTTACGAATGTGTATCGACTATCGGCAGTTGAATAAAGTCACTATCAAGAATAAGTACCCTCTTCCCAGAATTGATAATTTATTTGACCAGTTACAGGGTGAAAATGGTTCTCAAAGATCGACCTAAGGTCAGGGTGCCATCAGCTAAGGGTTAAGGAGAAGGACATTCCGAAGACAACTTTCAGGACAAGGTATGGGCACTTCGAGTTCTTAGTAATGTCATTTGGACTCACAAATGCACCGACAACATTTATGGATCTAATGAACAACGTGTTTCGCCCATTCCTGGATGTATTTGTGATAGTATTTATAGATGATATTCGGGTTTACTCTCACTCAGAAGCAGAGTATGTGGATCATTTACGGATAGTACTACAAATGCTCCGGGATCATAAGTTGTATGTTAAGCTCTCCAAGTGTGAGTTTTGGTTGAATTCAGTGGCTTTCCTTGGTCATATAGTGTCGGACGAAGGTATAAGAGTTGACACTCAGAAGATTGAAGCGGTGAAGAATTAGTCGAGGCCCACAACTCCATCAGAGGTTCGCAGCTTTCTGGGCTTATCCGGCTATTATAGGAGCTTTGTAGAAGGGTTTTCTATCATATCAGCACCATTAACAAAGTTGACACAAAAGGCCATAAAATTCCAGTGGTCCGATGCTTATGAGCGGAGCTTCCAAGAGTTAAAGGATAGACTAACATCGGCTCCAGTCCTTACTCTTCCAGATGGTCTAGAAGGCTATATTGTGTATTGTGATGCCTCCGGAACAGGTCTAGAATGCGAACTAATGCAAAATGGTAAAGTGACTGCCTATGCTTCAAGGCAATTGAGGAAACATGAGAAGAACTATCTGACACATGATTTGGAGTTAGTTGTAGTGGTCTATGCGCTGAAGATTTGGCGACATTACTTGTATGGTGTTCATGTAGATATTTTCACTGATCATAAAAGTCTGCAATATATATTCAAACAGAAGGAGTTGAACTTGAGACAAAGGAGATGGCTTGAATTATTGAAGGATTATGATGTAGACATCTTATACCATCCCGGTAAAGCTAATGTTATAGCAGATGCACTCAGTCATAAGTCGATGATCAGCTCGACTCCGGTGCAGGTCGAAAGAAAGAAGTTAGTAAGAGAGCTCCATCAGTTAGCTAGTTTGGGAGTCCAGTTAAGGGACTTGGAGGATGGTCATTTTGTGATTCAGAATATATCAGAATTGTCCCTCATATCGGAAATTAAGGAACGTCAATAGGAAAACCCCAGTTTGAGAAAAATCAGAGCAGACATTCAACAGAAGAAGACCACAACCTTTGAGATCGACGAACAAGGGGTTCTCAAGCACCAGGGTCGTTTATGTGTTCCAAATGTAGCGGGATTATGAGATAGAATTATGATAGAGGTCCATTGTTCACGATATTCCATTCATCCTGGATCTACCAAGATGCATCATGATCTCAAGGGCATTTATTGGTGGAACGACATGAAAAGGGGCGTGGCAAAATTTGTAGCTGAGTGTCCTAATTGTCAGCAAGTAAAAATAGAGCACCAAAAGTCTGGTGGTTTGACTCAGAACATTGAGATTCCGATGTGGAAATGGGAAATGATTAATATGGATTTCGTTACGGGTTTACCTGGCTCTTATCATAAGTTTGATTCTATTTGGGTAATTGTTGACAAACTGACCAAATTGGCTCATTTCCTGTCAGTCAAAACTACCTACACAGTCGAGGACTATGTGAAGTTGTACGTTAAGGAGATTGTTCGCCTTCATGGTGTGCCTATTTCTATTATATCTGACCGAGGTGCTTAGTTTACAGCTAACTTCAGTAGATCATTTCAAAAAGGTTTAGGCACCCAAGTTAATCTTAGCACAGCTTTCCATGATCAGACAAACGGGCAGGCCAATCGTACGATTCAGATGCTCGAGGACATGCTACGAGCTTGTGTATTGGACTTTAAGAGAAATTTGGATGATCATTTACCCCTTATTGAGTTCGCGTATAATAACAGTTATCATGCTAGCATTAAAATGGCTCCATACGAGGCTTTGTATGGACGAAGATATAGATCTCCTATCGGATGGTTCGAGGTAGGCGAATCAGAGTTATTTGTGCCAGACTTAGTACACCAAGCCATAGATAAGGTGAAGCTTATACAAGAACGATTGTTAACCGCTCAGAGCCGTCAGAAGTCGTATTCAGATGTGTGACGGCGAGACTTAGAGTTTCAAGTAGATGATTGGGTCTTCTTGAATATTTCGCCTATGAAGGGTGTAATGAGATTCGGAAAGAAGGGAAAGCTTAGTCCAAGGTATATTAGGTCATATCGCATAATTTGACGAATCGGTAAAGTAGCATACGAATTGGACTTGCCTTCAGGGTTAGAGTTTGTTCATCCGGTTTTCCATGTTTCTATGTTGAGAGAATGTATTGGAGATCATTCCCGGATCATACCAATTGATGATGTGTAGATTATAGAGGACTTATCATATGAAGAGGTTCCTATTGATATCCTAGATCAACAAGTCTGCAAGCTGAGGACTAAAGAAGTAGCCTCCGTGAAAGTTCTTTGGCAGAAATAATAACGTAGAAGAAATGACATGGGAGGCGGAAGAGGAGATGATGCACAAATATCCATACCTATTCCAGACCAACGCCGAGGTTGCAAGAGAAGCATGAGGTGAGTTCTAAATCCTAATATTCTAATTAATGCTTAAGGATCATGTGCAATGTTATATATTACATTGAATAGCCCGTGAAAAAAGTAGTTGTATTCCCTGGTTACAGGACAAGGATTATATATGTCACCCCAACATTTGAGGAGGAATGTTTCTAAGGGGGAAATGATGTAATATCCCATAATTTCAGGCGATGGGTTAAGCATCTAGAAATGCAAATGAAGAGCTTAATATATAAAATGATGCGGTCTTGAAACAATTTAGGATTTAATAAGTGTGACGACGGAGATTAATAAAAATAGTTTTATGTCCTAAAAGAGGTTACGAACTAGTGGTATATAGCACGATTATGACATTGAGTATATCAAGGTTTTATAAGTCATGAATATTTAAGTGAATTGGGATCAAGAAATTAATTGTGTGTGTAATTGATTAATTATGGGATTGATTAACAATCTTAATGGGGGACAATATTAGGTGGGATATTACGTACAACATGTAGAGGAACCACCTGAGTGACTAAGCTAGGGTAATCTATTAAGTGGCAGCTTGTGAGATCAACTATTAGACCTTAACATATGACTAATTCTTTAGTAGACCATATATTTGAAATGGGACAAAAAAAAAACAGTACGTGCATAACAAAACAGACCATTTGACAAATTAATGTCTAGGATCAAATGTTTATTTTACGAGAATGTACAGATTCATGGGTGCCCTCTTCGTTAATACAGTGGTAATTGTGTAGCTCGTCACTTTTGCTTTGTTACGGATTGGAGCATTCTTTCAGTTAAAGTAAGATTACAAGGGAATTATTTTACATACCAAAGATTAAGGTGCAGAGGAGGCTAATTTCGACATAGTGAGTAGAGGGACGACAATCAAGGTATGTTAAGAAAAAATATTTTCTTCTTTTGACAAGTTCCATGTAACGAAACGTAACTGTAATATTGTTCCATAAATCATTCAACTCTTAGTAGTTAAGAATGTGCATGTTATTGATTTCTATGTTGAAAACATACCTAAATATGTTCCTAAATCCTTATTGAGGTATCTGGGAAAGATGTTGATATTCCCAATGTTAGCCGAAGGTACATATTGATATTCCCAATGCTAGCCTGAAGTACAAAGATATTATGTCATCCGATAAGTTCAGAATGTTTCATTTTCATTTATGCATTTTTTATTTACATTATATTCAGGTATTACCATGGACCCACATGTGCTATATACACTACTATATGGTATCAATATATATATGTAGGGGATGGGAAAAATGGAATGGCGTTATATACGCAACACCACCTGCAGCTGGTACAGATTACCACTAAAAAGGAAGATACCCTTGTGTGGCCAAATATTGATGCCCTTAGGAAAGAGTGAAAGAATGGAAGATTTCCTAAATGACGTATAGCCTCTCGAGGATGGGTACGAACATCTATGTACCTATCTACGAGACTCTACCAAACACTATCCTTGTACTCGCAAGACCGTTGAATTTAGAGCTCTGATACCAACTTTGTCACAACTCAAATCATGGGCGTCGTGGTGGCACTTACACTATCCCCCCCCCTATAGGCGAACCAATCCTAAAACATTTACAACCAACATAGTGAATAATGTGGAATTGAAGAAAAATTACAAAACATAACAAAGTCTTTTATTAAAACGTTATCTATCAATTAATCCTCACAAAACATCTTTTTTTCCCCAAAACCTGGTATGACTTGTACAAGGACTCTAAGATATAATAGTATGACTGAAAACAGAAAAATGTTGCTTGAAGGAATAGGGAAATCTATCTAAGATGAAAACCAAGGCCACTCGGAATGAGTGGTCTTCCTTAATCTTCACGTGCTCCAAATTGCAACCTGAATAGACAGAGTACCTACATCCACATAAAAGATGCAAAAAGCGTAGCATGAGTACACAATGTATCCTCGTAGGCATCATAGGCTGACAACGACGAAAGTTATGTAACAAAAATAAACATCAAGTTGACTCTCACATAATTTCCTATTCTATGATGTACAAGTAGACACATAGGTTACATATTCACATATGAATCCATGAAATCATATGAATCCCCTAAATCACATAAAGGTTTATCAATCATACAAATCCCAAAAATAACATAAAAAATTTATCGGTAATATAAATCACCTAAATCATATTAAAGTTTATCAATCATAAGTGATATCCTGGTTTATGTAGTATACATGGTTTCTACTATAAATACCCATTAATCACTGTATTCTGTCTAAAATATGTTCATATTTGACCCCACATACCCGATTTAACAAACTCATTTGATAAGTTGACGCGTAGTTCCCAACCTCATTTCTTTTACAAAACTTCCCAAGAATATAACAATGAGGTTGAATATATGACATTAACTTATTTATTACCTCTAGTCCTTTAACACCAATTACGACTCCATACGATTACATACATGGCACATATTAGTTCATTGAGCTCCATTTTTATACTCTAAATAATCACCCTCTCCATACACCCTTTTATTAAGGAGGAAACCCTACATACATAAGGCATATAAGTCAACAACTACCATAACAACACCTTAACTATCCCATACTAAACACTTTATTGAATGAAGAGATTAACCATAAAACAACACATAGACACACTTAGTTCCTTTTAACCTACATAATAGTTTTGACAAATAGGCATCACCAACCACAAGTAACAATTTGACATCGAATTATTAGAATCATAAGTTATAACTCACAGATCCAAATACACAAAGAATCAAGACAAGCATGGCAACAAATCGAGTCTAATAGAATCAGTACAAATCATACAAGTCTATTTAATCACGATAATAAACCCAGTTCCAATAATCATTCCAAACTCCTCATGAAACAATATGAACTCAATGCATAATATATGTATGATATGAATGCAATGCAATGCTGGATACCTTTTATTTCCAGTATACATGCATTCAAATTCTATGAAATACACACTTATGGGGGACCTGCAAAGTCCATATACTCATCCGTAATTTCTCAATGAATTCCAACTCTTGGCTGTAATAACATCCATTGTAGGCATGCAACCCGACCCTCCGCATATCATAATCATCTCAGTATTTCCAACCATCTCGTAAAGTAATCTTGTTTTTCCAGTCTCTTGGACCTACAACATTTTCATACCTCTCATTTTAATATCATCAGAACCATGAGTGTATAAATAAAAACGTTAATACAACGCAAGTAATCAGAATGTATGAGATGCAACTAAGTATAACATAAGATTATCACATGCTTTCAGAAAGTCAATAACATGTAATCCACGTAAAATCAGGATATTATAGCAAAAGCATTGTTGTAATAAAATGTTCGTTCGTTGTGTGCATTTTAGTCATTTTACCCCTGTTGACCCAATTCCCGAGGTTATCAGGCGATCCTAATGAAAATTGAAAGAATTAGAATCCTAAGTGAAAGTATTTGACCAATAGTTATCTTTTGGATAAACGGACCTTTTTCAGAATTTTGTCTATTATGTGAGGTCCGGAGGGTTATTTATGACTTGGTGGAATGGTTGGATTGGTTACCGAGGCTTTCAGAAGCATTTTGGACTATTGATTGGAAAGTTAGTTCTAGACATTGAGGGTTGACCCGATAAAATAGACCTCTAATGGGAATTCTGAGACCACGAGTGAGTCCGTAGCGTGTTTGTATGTATACGTGCATATCCATTTTGTATCTGGGAGGTCTCTAGTGATTGTCAAGATTTTGGAAGAATGTAGTGAAAAAATAGGAAAATTTTGGTTTATGGTGTCTCGCCCTAGCGAGACTGGGTGCGGACCTGCCTCAACAAGACCTGGTCCACTGGCGCAGAAAAGTGGGATTCCATTGGAATCTTCCCCATCGGATGGAATTCCGCCGGGACAAATGCGCGACAGTGGACCGTCTTCCGCTGGAGCGGAAAATGTTGTTACAGAATTCATTAAATGCTAAGTTAAACCTTTCATTTCCCAATCCCAAAATTATTTCTCCAAAATGTCTCAAGGGCAATTTGAAGTGTTTCTAAATGGATTCTCCTTGGTGTAAGTCTCTTCAACCTTGCTATCCATTATTTACCTTTCCTAAGATCGAATGTATGGTATAAATCTAGAAAACTAGTTGAAGAAGATGAGTCTCTAACTAAATAATGTTATTTGAATCTTAAGGTTTGAATGTGAGATTAATTGATGGGCTTGACTAATCTAAGCATCGGATTTCATTAATTAGTAACCAATAGGCTTGAATCTTCAATTCTAGTTGAGAATTTGAATATGGAAAAGCTAGGGTTTATGCCTAATTTGGAGGTTTTTCCTTTAATGATGAAATAGATTAATACATGAGCTAAATTAACAATTAGAGAGTAGATTTGAATTTATAGAATGTTGGGTTACAAATTCCACTCTTGAAATACCTATTTTACCCTTGTGGGTCCGATGTCCTTCCGTTCCTTAGTTAATTTTGATTTGAACGAATGTATAGCAATATGGGTACTGTTGTTTCCAATTTCTAATTCAGATTTCAATGATGACTAAATTATGAGTACTTGGAGGCTCTTTGAAAAGGCAGGCAAAGGTGTGATTGTTCGTGGCTCCCGCTCGGCTACCAGGTATTTTACGGCTTACCTTATGGTTAGACTTCGGTTAACGAAGCATATGTAGAGTTAGTGATTGTTGGAGAAAGCATGTTACACCTTCGGGTATGAAGTTGGTATGGAATACTTAGGTTGGTATTGTTGTTTGATTGTGGTTCCTCACCTTATTTGATCTAGTGGCTCATCACCACATGTATAATAGACTTGATCATGTATAGAGGAAGGATTGATTCATTCTTGACATTATGTAATGTGTCCATCCATGGCACGATTGGCTTGATATATTCCCAATAGCGTTGATATATTCTCATTGGCATTAATATCATTTATACATTTATGATCATATATTTGGATCGGGTTGCACACCACAACACACACACACACACATATATATATATATATATATCAGACCGGGTTGCACATTCCACAACATATATTGGATCAGGCTGTATGCCGCAGCAGGTACATGGACTTTGCGGGTCCCCCATGGGTCATGATTATCAAGGCGTAGAGATATTTTTATGACTCGTAGTTTTACATTTTGATGCATTTTTGATTGATACCGACATTCTGGGAATATAAGTGATCTCACGTAAGTAAAATGAGAGTTCGCAGGATGTTCACAGAATTATCAGAGTGTATAGAAGTTGAACAGATCGAAGAAAATATATTTCGACGAAAATATACAGAATTTCAAATAGATGGTCCAAATTGATGGACCGTCAAAATGGGGTCCTTCACCGTATTTTTGAGGATAGATTATATGGTCAACTTGACGGACCGTACAAAATTATACGGACCGTCAATTTGGTCGGTGGCCAACTTTGTTTCGGGTTAAATTGATTTTAAGGACATTTTTGGCCATTTCTCAACCAAACATTTCTCTAACTCTCTCTCGAACCCTCCCAACCGATTTCTATGGTTTCAAAGTGATTTCAAGGTGATTACACCCTAATTCTACATCCAAAAGCTAGGATAAGTAAGGAATACCTCTTCTATAAAGTTGTTATACCATTGAGGGGTGTTCTTGGTGGATGAGGAGACTTGGTACAAAGTTATATTTGTTGTGTAAGGTAATATTTACACTCCATTTTTCTTAAGCTTGTTCATGTATTAATTAAGTATTTAGGTGAAGAATCTACGAGTTAGCACTTAAATTGGCAATTAGGGGTTCGTTGTTGGGTTGTTTGGAAGTTGAATATATCACTTGTTGTGACTGAAAATTATGGGATGTAACTTGATTATGTTGTAGAAGTTGTTGTGGTGCTTGTTTAAAGTGTTAAACTTGATAATGGAATTATAAGATAGAAGGAGAAATGGCTAGAAAATGCGTAAAGGTTGTTCTTGTTGTTCATAGATTGTGTTGGGCTGTTTGATTGAAGTTAAACTTCATATTAAGTCATTGGATCTTGTTAATAGTGATGGAGAATAAAGAAATCTATTAAGAGCTAAGGAGATTATTCCGATAGTAAACGACCATTGGCAAAAGATATGAGAATTCAAGCACATCAAGGGTTTGATAATGTATCATAAGGAAACCATCTTTAGTTTATCAACTCAATCTTGACCTGAATTATCTCTAATACGTAGGATATCGTTCAAAGGACGACAGGAGAATTTCAAGCTAGCGTTGTCAGAGAAATATAGCTATGTAAGTCTTACCTTTATCTCTTTGGCATGATCAACATGAAAACCATACTTGCGAGTTGCTATCCAGTATATACTTCACTCCTAATCTCCAAAAGTGTATTTATGACTTATTTTCATCGCTTGGTTATAGATCTTAGTTGATCTTGGTTTAATCTACTATTTGTATCTTATCGAGTCATGTTTGAATTTATATAACAAGGACCCATGTTGATATTACTGAAGGTTATGTAAAATTAGATGTCGTATTGTTCTTATTGATTCACATAAGAAGGAAAGGTAATATGTAATCCACATAAGAGAGTCGGAGGTATAACGATCTTACGTCACTCTGATGGATTCAAAAGAGTATTCCATATCCCATAAGAGGTCATCATATGCATGTATTATATATCTATATTGCCCTTAGTGGCCTATGGAGTTATATAAGCAGAAATACATATATGATATTGATGATATTGACCACAGAGGCCTATGGTGTTATATACACAGTTTACACAGATATGAGACTGATGATATAGCCCTCAGAGGCCTACCACTTTATATATGCTACTATTTCATTTATGCATATTTTGGCCCACATCGACACTCAGAGTATAGGTTGTCTTTCCACAACTTTACCTTTTAGTTTTGCATTTTAGTTATAGTTTCAGCTCATGCTTTATTTACAGTATTGTACTTATTTAAAGTCTCAGCCTTACATATTTAGTACATCTTTTGTACTAATGTCCCTTTCTGGGCCACTGCATTTCATGCCCGCAGGTACAGATAGAGATGTAGATTATTCCTCACAGTAGGTGACTTGACTTAACAGAAGGTGGTCACGCTCCTTTCTTCCGGAGTTGTCTAGTGGGTTGATATGTCTGATGGTCATATATACGTATCTAGTTAGGTACAGCGGGGCCTTGTCCCAGCCCGATGTTGTTGATGTACTCTTTAAAGGCCTGAAGGTAGTCATGTAGTGTATTATGGTCTTTTGTGGCCTTTTCAACCTCTTCAATGAACTAGTTGTGTTCATGTCGACCTTGTTGTTATATATATATATATATATATATATATATATATCGGTTGGGTCTTTTCTGTGTGCAAGGGATTGTGTCTCTATTCAGAGAATCATTTATCAGAGGCCTTGACGACCTAGGGATTGTTGAGTATGACACAAGTATCAGTACTGGTACGCTCGAGCCTTAGGGCAACGGATGCAACCCCCCTCCCCCCAAAAAATTAGGGTGCGACAAACTTGGTATCAGAGTAGGTCATTCCTAGGGGTGTCTACAAGTCGTGTCTAGTAGGGTCTTATTTATGGGTGTGTTGTGCACCACACTTATAAACAAGAGGCTATAGGGAATTTAGGATGTTACCTTTCTTGAAATCTAGATCGTGTCTTAGAAGCGAAGTCATAAGTAATTGTATTCTTTTATTCTCACTCGGTTATCTTTTTCAGTAATGCCAAAATCAAAGGAAAATACCGTTAACAGGAAATTGGTCAAAAATATGTGGGAAGGTACCAGCCGATTGCCACTCGTTAATAAGGATCTGAGGACTATAACCACACCAGAGGAAAATATGAGCTATTTTATGAAAGAAGATTTGTCTATGGAAGAATATATATCTATGAAAGAGGATCCGTCTGAAGATCCATCCATGGATGATGACCCATCTAAGGCCCCATATTAATCGCCCTTTCAAGTACTATCAATTCCAGTAGTGTTTCCAGATTATAGAAGGGCCCGCACAATACCAAAATTATTTGCACCACGGTTATTTTTGGTCGGGTTAGGTGTGAATGGTACCATATACGCAACATCGCCCCCAGTCATTTTTCCAAAACAAGGTCATATTCTGATACCCCCATAGGTTATGCCTTTTGAGAGACCAAGGAGCATTATCATGGAAGTTGGTTAATCAAGGTTCGCCAAGAATGAGTAGAGGTGAGGAAGAAGTGACCAGTAGACAGACTGGAAGATTTGGAATAGAAATAGATAATGAACGATTAGCGTTGCGGGAGGTGTCAGATCGAAGCTCCTGGTAGAACTCAGGCAAGCACAATGAGATGTTAGAAGTAGTAGGCCACGCTTTCAGCAATGTGGAAGGAGGCACGATGGAGCATGTTTACCCGATACTGAATTATGTTCTAGATGCGAAGACTTGGGCCGTAGGGCCAGAGAATGCCCCGAGGTATTTCAGTCGTTCTGCCATCAGTATGGAAAATGCATTATGGTCAATGTTCGGGTGATTTTGAAGAGTGTTATTGTTATTGGTATGGAAGCAGAATCCATAGAGTATATAGGTGCCCAGGATTGAAACTAACTATGTATTTGATAACCCGACATTCAGGGGTAATGCAAGTCCCGATGTTATTCGGAGTTACGCAACTAACCAGGTACGTGATAATATTATTGAGAATAGTTGTGCTTATGATTATGATTAGTAACATTGATATAGAAAGTATGTCATACAAATGTATATAGACCGTAAAATAATAGATGTGGAAGGTGGAAAATGAAACTATAGTTACAATCAATTTCTAAGCAAAATGATCCAGGAACTAACTACTTCTTAGATACATGCATACCCAACACTCTTAGGTCCTGTAGTGTGCGTGATATCGGAACATAAAAGATATATGAATACGCGACTTAAAAAGAGTACTCTCAGGTCCAAGGAATTAAGGGAAACCCCAGGAGATTGACGAGGAAAATAGATTTTCGGAGTTAAGTTACCCGAAGCTTCATATTAGGAAGCAGTTAAAGAAAAGGGGCGCAAAATGTCATGCTTAAACCAGTAACCCCAATTCCTACGCAAGGACTAAACCATTTAGGAATACCATGGGACAAGATGAGTTTTGTCAGCGATAGGCAAATGATATACCTTCATTACCATAGCAATATGTGTGTCATGGCAATAAAAGATAGCAGGGTTTTTGATATTAATCGATAAGGTTTTTGAATTCTATGGTATAGTTTTATGAGCCGATCAGGCAATAATAGCTGGTTGAAGATAGTTTACGATAAAGGCTTGATTTGACAGAAAAGTGATGATAAATGGTAAACAAGTGTATGGTAAACATAAGTGAAAGTGTTATGATAAAGTAATGAGGCTGGAGGGTGTTTCTCACGCAATTAGACTGGCGAAAATACTGTAATGGAAAGGACATCGATAACGAGCTTATAGTGGGACCCAAAGCAACCTGATTACCATTAAGGATACAGATATTAGTAAAGAAGTGATACTTAAACTTTCCTAGCCAAAATATAGTACCTGACATCCATGAATAATGGTACAAGAAGCACGCTAAGATGAGAAATCCTTAAAGGTATTCAAGTTGGTAACTTATAAATTGGCTGGTTGAATGACGGGTAAAGAAAAGCTCTATACCAATTGAGGGGGGAAGCCCGAACTATTGGTAAGATTGAAACCAGCTACAATTTGAATTTGAATACGTCAAGTACTAGTTCCGCCATGAATGTCGACAAGACGTTTAAGGACATATAAGTAAAAGTAAGGACGAAGGAAGCCCAGGTATATGACGAAGGGATAAAAAAGGTCCAAGGTAGACAATAATAAAATGAACTAAAGAATAATAGCAAGGGAACAAGATATCAGCGGGCGAGTAATGGTAAAATATGAATTGCTGAATGAACTAGAAACTCCACGAGGAGGATAATGCAATGGTCGTAAAGTTCAAGGGACATTGGTTGTAAAGGAAGCCAAATGCAGGAAATGAAGGTAGAAATGTTACCTAAAATGTGGTGACCAATAGGTGATCAAGCAGATCAATGTCTTGCAGAGGTAAATCCTTCAATGAAAAAAGGGACAGGATGACCCCTAACATGAGCAACACTAAAGAATAACGAGTATGTTAAAGGTTTACTTTTGAGAAAAGTTATACACGAGATACCTATTGGGAGGTATTTTGATATGGGGTAAAAGTAATAACAGGAACCTTATCAAAAAAAATCCAAGAATTAAGTATATCGATTCAGCATTCAAGAAGATGCGCCCTTGAAGTTGGAGAATTACATAAGAACTATTGATTGGTCTGAGGATCGTTGTGGTCCATCTCATTATCATTGTAAGTTATCCTGGTCCAGGAGATTAATGTCCAGCTGACTCGCCAATTTTTGTCGTTACAACTGAGACTGCATATACAATCAAAGTTCGGCCGACAATTTATCTTGAAACTTATATCGAGCCATTTTACAATCACTCTTTATTATAAACAGATGTTGGAGGAACCAGTCAAAAGAGACTCTGGATATTCAGGATTACCCTCAACCCCATCATAAGGGAGCCAATCAAAACTAAGATTCAAACATCCGGGCACGTGTAGTGAGTGAATGTATGAAACGTGGAAGAAGTTTGGAATAAGGATCGATAACTATTAAATGACATACTAGCAGATCGACAAATATGGGATCAGGTACGCCAGGGAGTAGGACTCTTATCAAATCATGAAAAGGGAATAGACCTGAAGTAACGATATCAGATTTGATGTAGTAAGTTATAAGGAAATGCTTGGATTAATGCGAAGATATTTTAAGAGATTTGGTCTCAGGAGCAGGATACAACTTGACAAGAGAAGAAGATTTCGCCTGAGTATATTCTCGGTCATAATACCAAACTCGATTGAGAAATACAGTAAATGACAAGTAGAGTATAATCCCAACCATAAATGGTTATTGAAGATTTACTTCAAGTGTTGCCATGATAGAAATGTAAAAGTGAAAAGGAACTTACTGAAGAAAGAAATTCTAAGACCAGTGAATTATTTATAAACTATGTCTTTAGGTGTGATAATAGGAATGTACTAATAAAGGACTGTATTAGAATTTAATAAAAAGGTGAAAAGGAAAAACAGAGGAAGAAATAGATTTAAATAGCCCTATCATGTCTAAATTCGTGACTTTCACGATCATCGACCCGTAGTATCTTATCATAACTTTACCTATGCTCCATACCTACAACTTTGTTATTCACTGATTGTAACAAAGAAAAGAAAGACATAGATCATACATTAGAATTCAGTGATTCGAATGAATTACAGTCTACTAAGCAACTTTGTAAAAAGAGGTGTACGACATTGTGGAGGTCGATAATGTATTAACAGTGTTATGATTGTGTAATCCTATGAGGCAATAGCTATGGTATCCGATTGTGTGATAGGTTGAGATAGTCCTTTGTACGAAAGAACTCTGCCAGAATAGTCAAAGAATGTAAGAATCACTATACTCGAATATTTCAAATGTTAGGTTCATGTTAATATTCATGTGATACAATCCTTCTATTCATATTCTGTTTACCGAAGTTGATTCGTGTACCTTATTTAAATGGTGTTGCTGAAACAAATCTATCAAGTGTAGCTCAGATGGAAACAAGAGAATATTAAAGTGAGTATGGCTAAGCTTTCTTCAGTTATTATAAGTATAAGTCGTTGTGTGAGGCCGATTTGATGTTATTTTGTTATTATATTGCCCTATGTGGTATTGGATGTGTATTTGGGTTGCTTAACATGTTCTGCATAGTTCTGTTTACAAGGGAAACTCTGGAATTTTTTTTTGGATAACTTGAGATTTAGAATATTTTTCAACTTTTGCGGACGAATATTTCTAAGGGGGAAGGATGTTACACCTCGTAGTTTTACGTTTCATCACATTGTTGATTGATACTGGCATTCCGAGGAGATAAGTGACCTTATGTAAGGATAATGAGAGTTCGCAGGATGTTGACGGAAGTATCAGAGTGTATAGAAGTTGAACAGATCGAAGAAAATATGTTTCGACGAAAATCTGCAGAATTTCAATTTGATGGTCTAAATTGACGGACCGTACGAAAATTGACGGACCGTCAATTTGGTCGGTGGCAGACTTTGTTTCAGGTTAAATTGATTTTAAGGCCATTTTGCCATTTCTCAACCAAACATTTCCCTAACTCTCTCTCAAACCCTCCCAACATATTTCTATGGTTTTAAAGTGATTTCATGGTGATTACACCCTAATTCTACATCCAAAAGCTAGGATAAGTAAGGAATACCTCTTCTATAAAGTTGCTATACCATTGACCTATGTTCTCGGTAGATAAGAAGACTTGGTACAAAGTTATATTTGCTGTGTAAGGTAATATTTACACTCCCTTTCTTGTGCTTAAGCTTGTTCATGTATTAAAAAGTATTTAGATGAAGAATCTACGAGTTAGCAGTTAAATTGGCAAAGGTAGTTAGGGTTTCGTTGTATGGTTGTTTGGAAATTGAATATATGGCTTGTTGTGACTGAAAATTATGGGATGTAACTTGATTATGTTGTAGAGGTTGTTGTGGTGCTTGTCTAAAGTGTTAAACTTGATAATGGAATTACAAGCTAGAAGGAGAAATGGCTAGAAAACGCGTAAAGGTTGTTCTTGTTGTTCATAGCTTTTGCTAGGTTGTTTGATTGAAGTTAAACTTCATATTAAGTCATTGGATCGTGTTAATAGTGACGGAGAATAAAGAAATCTATAAAGAGCTAAGGAGATTATTCTGATATTAAACGACCATTGGCAAAAGATATGAGAATTCAAGCACATCAAGGGTTTGATAAAGTACCATAAGGAAACCATCTTTAGTTTATCAACTCAATCTTGACCTGAATTATCTCTAATACGTAGGATACCGTTCGAAGGACGGCCGGAGAATTGTTAGCTAGCATTGTCAGAGCAACACAGGTATGTAAGGCTTACCTTTCTCTCATTGGCATGATCGACATGAAAACGATACTTGCGAGTTTCTATCCAGTATATACTCCACTCCTAATCGCCAAAAGTGTGTTTATGACTTATTTTTGTTGCTTGGTTATTTCTCTTAGCTGCTCTTGGCTCAATCTCCTATTAGTATCCTATCGAGTCGTATTTGAATTGATAGAACAAGGACCCATATTGATATTTCTGAAGGTTATGTCAAATTGGATGTCATATTGTTATTATTGATTCACATAAGAAGAAAACGTAATATGTAACCCACATAAGGGAGTCAGAGGTGTAATGACCTTACATCACTCCGACAGATTCAAAAGAGTATTTCATATCCCATAAGAGGTCATCATATACATGTATTATATATCTATATTGCCCTCAGAGGCCTATGGCGTTATATAAACAGAAATACAGATATGATATTGATGATATTGCCCACAGAGGCCTATGACGTTATATACACAGTTTATACAGATATGAGACTGATGATATAGCCCTCGGAGGCCTACGGCTTTATATATGCGATTATATTTCATTTATGCATATTTTGACCCATAGTGACACTCAGAGTACAGGTTGTCTTTCCACTGCTTTACCTTTCAGTTTTGCATTTTAGTTATAGTTCCAGCTCATGATTTATTTACAGTATTGTACTTATTTATAGTCTCAGCTTTACATATTTAGTACATCTTTTGTACTGATGTACCTTTTTTAAGCACTGCGTTTGATGTCCGCAAGTACAGATAGAGATGCAAATGATTCCTCATAGTAGGTGACTCGACTCAGCTGAAGGTGGTCACGCTCCTTTCTTCCGAAGCTGTCTGGTGGGGTGATAGGTATGATAGTCGTATATATGTATATAGTTGGGTATGGCAGGGCCCTGTCCCGACCCGATGTTGTTGATATACTCTTTAAAGTCTTGTAGATAGCCGCGTTGTGTATTATGGTTTTGTGTGGCCTTGTCGGCCTCTTCAGTAGACTGGTTGTGTTCATGTCGGCCTTATCGGCCTTGTTGTTATATATATATTTTTCTGCGTGCAGGGGATTGTGTCTTTGTTCAAAAAATCATTTATCAGAGGCCTTGTCGGCCTATGGATTGTTGAGTATGACACAAGTATCAGGACTGGTATGCTTGGGCCTTCCCCCAAGGTTGGGTGTGACAGGTATTCTTCCCGGAACGTGTGTGTATCATTGCATTGCATATGCACTCATATTCACATAATCATACTTGTTGGATTCGGACTTGATATTTGTAGTTGTGATGCTATTCTTAGACTGTGATGTGTTTATATCTGATTGTGAGCATGCCTACTTTATCCCTGATAATCAGCCTTGTTATCCCTGATCGATTTTCAGAGCTTTCCAAAATACGAATGCCTTCCCATCAACACGTGAGGTCACTAATAACGACAATCAATAGAAGTTATGCTGGGTGTGATCCCTGCAGTCTGGTCAGTGAATTGAGACTTGTTAAGGTCTTGGATTTGAGTTCTGATGGAGTGCTTCGTTTGTCGTCAGCTTCATTGAATCCACTAATTCACCTGAAGTACCTCTCGGTTTCAGATTATAAATTTGATTTTCATCCAGAATAATATAATCCCCATCTAGAAACTTCAATTGTGAAGTCTTCGGATGAGTTTCGAGTACCAGTGACTTTCTGGAAAATGGAAAAATTAAGGCATGTTGAGTTTATTGGTGTTTCTTTTGATTGGAAGAACAATAAGCAGCGGATCATTGAAGAATCCTCTAAATTGGAAAATTTGAGGTTATTAAGGGGAGTTGATGATTGCAATAGCGTGGATGTCTTATTACGGAGGTGTCCTAATCTTCAAGAACTTGAAATCCTTTTTACAGGTGTTGAGTTTATTGGTGATTCTGATAACGAGGATGAGATTTGTCCCACATTCGAGAGTCTTACCCAGCTTCAGATACTTTGCCTTTCCATATAGGGGTCCATAATTGTATCCAAGTTACACTTGAATTCAGATTTAAAGAAGTTGTTACTAAACAAGACTCATATAGAAAGAACAATTTCCGTCATTGCGGGAGTACCTCGAATTATGTGATTTGGTATTTGAGTCGGAAGAGTGGTGCCTCCTTGGAGATATCACGTTTCATAAACTTAAAGTTCTTGAAACTGGTGGACTTATCTATATCAAGGTGGCATACCTCAGAGGAAAATTTTCCCCTGCTTGAAACACTAGTTATAAAATACTGTTACGATCCCCCTTAGCTTTGCAGGTATTCCAACACTTAAGACAGATTAAGCTCGAGTATTACCCAAATGAATCTCTGGAGGCTTCAGCTGTGAAAATAAAGGAAGGAGTCGAAGATATTGAAGGATGCGATCATATAGAATTCATTATCCAAGTAAGTAGAAACAAAACTCCTATTGATGTGCTGTTTTTGAGTAAAATAATATGTTCAATACAGATGTTAGGGGAGATATCTGGAAGCTGTGAGTCAAGAACGTGGTTGTTAACATGGTATTGTTTCAGGTTTTTCTTGTTTCTTCCTCTTTTTAGTTAGACGCTTGCTTTCTTATAATTACGTAAGCTAAACAAACATTTGCTAGTTGCTACGCTACATGATTGGAACAGATTTTGAACATCTATTGTGAAGTACTCTTTAGACCTAAACATATTTTGGTCTCTTTTTTACAATATTTGTTTTTCTTTCTTCAAATATTTGTCAGTCAGCCAAATAAAACAGAAGAGAAAGACTATTAAAAGTCCATAAATTTCATGCTTTCATAGTTGCTCTGATTTTTGAGTAATGCACCGATCTAAGATGATTGTACTTTCATAGATGTACATCATTAAGAAAATTTCAAATTGTGTCACCTAAAATGGATATGGAATAACTACCACATCAATTATACACTTGTAAAGATTTGGTCCTGGGATGATTCTTCTTAAAATACTTGTATTTGGTGTTTATGCCAAGCAAATTTATACATGTTATTTGTCTATGATACACACTTTTAACAAATGAGTTTAAGACACTTTAACTTATATTCACTGATTACAATTGAAGTAATCACAGTTAATTTTTTATCATTCCAATGTTTTCTGAACCAGTTTTTGGCTGTTTTTTTTTTGTTACTCCTCGAGTCGTTTCCAACAAGGTGAATGGTAGTAATAGTAATATTCCAAGAGAAAAGTCAATGTAATTAGCATTTCTGAATTTCAGGTATAAATACCCCAGCTAATGCATTTTCTCATCACACCTCAAGGAAATCCAACTCAGTATGCAGAAAACATCCAAACTTCTGCTCCACATAAAGTTTCGTATTTCAATAGTGAAATCAAGAACAGAAAATGTCAAGCATTGTCATTTGTTGCAAAGGTATGACATTTGTTTCACTCCATTTCTTATACATAATGTAAACTTTCTTGTTCTTGGTTTCTATTTTTCTTTTCCTCCTCATCTTATTTTTGAGAATTTCGGTAGTTATTTTGAACTCACGTGAGGTGTTTTTATAGCTGATGTGGCATGGTAGCCAGGGAAGCCGTTACTGATCACAAAATCACAAGCTGGATCGATATTTTTCTTGCAACTCTTTCGGATACTGTAGGAGCAAAAATCAGTATTTCCGCACATTCTTGGAAAGACTAAAAGAGATTAAGCTGATCTTTTGGGGGAGAAAAGAAAAGTCTCAGGATGCTTCAGCTGTGAAAATTAAGGAAGAAGTCGAAGATATTCAAGTAAGAGACCATCTTGACCTCGTTATCGAAGTAAGTAGAAACAAACTCCTACCTGCTGTTTTTAGTGTTTATGTGTGTCTAATATGCAGAACAATATGTTTAAGAGTGATGCTGATAGAGAGGATGATGTTGATGGCGAGGATGATGCTAATAGCAAGGATGACGCTGACAGATGTGAGTCAAGTGCCTGCAATTGTTTTAGTTATTTCCTTTACCTTCTTTTTGTTGATGAAATGCCAGATTTCTCTTTATTGCTCCATGCCGATCTTAAATTAGCCGAGAAGTGCTGAATTTGACAATTGTTTCGACAACAACAGGCAGAGTGGATGGAGTTCATTCTTAGCTAATTGTTGCAGCTGTGCTTGTGCTGGAGTATATTATGCAGCTAGCCGAAACACCCATCCTCTTATAATGTGACCACTACTACCGTTTCTCTTTTATCTGTATGTTACAGATGATTGAAGACCAATATCAGATGGTCTTCCACTGTGATTTTTTTATTCCCTCTATAAACATCATGACTTCCTTACCAACTACTTTAATTTTAAAACTTGTCAAAGCATTGTTCTTATTTTCTTTTGTAGTTTGGTGGTTATTTTCACCTTTAATTTCTATATTCCCTTCATCTACACCTTTTATGTACCTGCAAAATTCATTGAGAGTTAAATATACAAGTACACCTGCCAAACATCAAACAATGAATTTAAAATTTTAGCAGCATAGAAAAGCAAGGCGAATCTAAAGAATGATACTTCCAGTACAAAAAGCTGATTTGACAGTAGATTGAAAGGTTTTTGAGAACTTATATTTATGCAGTCCACCATCGGCTTGAATTAGACACCTCTCGTGTCTGTTACATTTTAAGTTCCCGATCATGTGGCCTGTGTGTTTTCTTTGTCATGGATGTATTTGTTTTGTTTCATTCTCAGAACTAAGTTTCAACTATAATTGTTTTTATTGGAAGACATTTTATTCCAACCAAATAAAATGATGTTTGTCTTATAGTCTTAATTCGTTTTTAAGTTTTTGTTTGCACGACTATGTTCTTTCCAGTTGGAAGTATCTTCTAGTATCTCATTTCATGAAATTACATCAAGATTGTAACTTCTGTAATTACTTTATTCTTCTGATATAGCTATCCATGAAATTCCATAATTTGTTAACAAATCATTTCCCTTGCATTCTTAATTGCAGTGATCTATTACTTATAGGAATGGTCCGGCCATGATTCAGAATATAAAATGCTGAAAGTTATCATAACAAATAAAAATACTTCTCCTATTCTTTTTTGACGGAAAGGAGATCAACATGCACCAATTTAGTCTCCCGAAAGAAGCATATCTCAGAACAAAGGTAAAATTCATATTTCACCATGCTCTTACTCTGTTTTATTTCCAGAGACTATTGAAGTAATCTTAAAGAAGACCGTCAACTCCTATATCCCAAAATACAAAGCGCCCGGTTCACAAACCAAATCTCCTTTTTTTTTAAAAGGTACAACTTCCCTGAATTCACATCCTCTTTATTTCCTTAGCTACTGTATGTAAAGATATAGGAGTACATAATTAGAGTTAATAATTTTCCTCTAAATATTGTTAATTAGAGATTCTCACATTCCTTAGAATTTTGGCAGCATCCTCTGGGAAAACAGGATTTATGTAACATCCCGTTGCTATCTCGAATCCACCAACTCCACTTAAGTGGGGAGCTATTTGTATAAACCAGTGTGTGGAAGGTGCATGTGAGGGGTCATCCTGAAATGGGGAGGTATGAATCAGGAGGTTGAATGGTGGATTGTTCAACTGCAAAGACATCTTCGAAAGCATGAGTTTCAACAACCCTCCAAGATCAATTGCCTGCATAGCATATTTGGATGGTAAAACATTAGACAAGCTTTTCAACTAAGTGGTTGTTGAGAAAGAGAAACAATTTGAAAATTAGTATGACCAAGAACGACGTAATCTGTTTCTGGAATCAGTTTTCACCCCTTCTGGACACCCACATATGCTATGAGATTTCTTTTTTTTCCCACTAATCAGCAATTCTACTTGAAAAAAGTCAATGCCTTCATAGTCAACTTGACAAAAGTCGTAAACTGTCAAGGTTTTGATTTTTCCCATGTAGAATTTGCAGATAACCGACATTAGTAAAAGTTACATTAGTGTAATTACACATAATTTTCTCATGAAAAACAAACTATGGAAAAAAGCATCCATTACCTTCTCAGTGTCTATTTCATGAAAATGAGAAGAATGATCACGAGGAATTATCCAAATCTCAAAAGCAAAAGTTGCAGCAAAGGGAACCAGTGATATGAAATGGGCTGATTCATCAATTAAAAATTCATTTGGTTGAATATCACACAGGCTGCATTTCCCAGTCTGCTTGTAGTATTCCATCATACTGTCAAGACGGGCAGAAACTGTTGGAGGAACAATGGGAAGAGCAATTATCTGGGTGTGAGAATGGCTCATCGAAGCACCAGCAGAGGCTCCATGGTTCTTGAACACCTTTAAAAGCGAGTGAATGAATCAATATTATATAGTGCAGTCGCCTTTGATGGGACAAACGTGCTGACTACGAACAAACCATTAGTACTCAACAAGAAAGAGGAAATAACAACAAATGCTGTTTCACGTTGCAGATTCCTTGCACATATAATGATATAAAAGGCATTAGATCAAATAAGGAACTACTACCACTACATCTCCATTGTGCTCATTCATCTCTAGTTTCATGACAATTAATCAGTTCTCTTACATAGATTTAGGATGACTAGCAGTTTATCAATAAATAACTACCTTAGGAGTGCATATTTTAGAGTACTCGGAGAACAGGAATCAAGTACGTAATAACAATGAGCAGCTAACAAAAAGAACATATCCCATTATAAAAAATGGACTATAGTTGGGACGTTCAACTTGATACCACAAATATGCTACACCATTTACAAGTTTCAAGTGTTCTTTCATTAAATGGTTCAAATTGACAGTCAAATGTGATATTTAGTTATTTACCCTATCAAACAGAGTTCAATCAAATGCTACCTTGCTTTTCTCCTGTCACTAAACATACAAACTTAAGATAATCTACAATGCCAATCAACCAGTTCACATAAAATGGATGGCGAGTTACTTATCACAAACTCCTGCACAGATTAGCATAACCTACCTCTAAAGTAATTCACCTAAATACTTATTAAAAACTGTTATCCAAAAGTGACTCATTTATTTCTAGATTAACCTTTCAAGTAAATAAGAACGCTTCCAAATCAATGGAAATGAACCCATTAATCACCCGAAAGACTATAACCAAGTATCTTCAAATATTTCTTTTCACTACAACCAGAGAATTCACATTGCAATACACCTTCAAAATACTGCCAGCACATTTCCAAACAAATATTAACCAACTTCGAATTTTAACATGCAATTTTTTATAACAGTTTTCTGAAATTACATTTTGTTAAATATTTTTAGCTTCTAACAACTATGGTTTCTACTATTTTTATGTAGTTTTTAAATGCATTTATTTTAAATTCACACAAAAACAAGGAATGAATATGCCTACTCAACTATTACACTTTGTTTGGATGGTTGTTACAAATCATTTCATAATGTGTCGTATAATATTGTGTTGTATTGTACTGTATTGTTTTTATGAATACAATGTTTGGATAGATTGTATGGAAAAAGATCAAATATGTCATTGAACTATTGGAAATGACTCATTTATGCCACTCATTAATAGTTTGGCTTATTTATTCCATTGTCGTTACCAAAATGGCTCATTCATGCCATTGCCGTTACCAAAATAGTTCATCCATGCCATTTTTCATTAACACCAACGTTAATGAAAAATGGTATTGTAAAAACGGCGTTAGTGAAAAATTGCATGTATGATTTTGGTAACGGCAATGGCACAAATGAGCCAAACTATTGACGAGTGGCATAAATGAGTCATTTCCGATAGTTTGATGGCATATTTGAGCCTTTTCCGAACAAACATTGTATTTAAACTAACAACACAATACAATACAGTAGGTAACAACCATCCAAACAACCTGTAAAAAAAGACACATTGATATACCTGAACATACTTAATAGACTCACAATTCCGAAGCTGTTCGATCCTCTTCTTAGAAGCTAACAAAAACTCCCCAACTTGAACCGGAGAAAGATGGCTCAAATTTACAGAATGAACCGGCGATTCAATAACCACATCATGAAACCCGAATCCACTAACTGCCACATCACCAACGACAGTAACTAATGTATTTTGGAAATCCAATTCTCTACTAACTGCCGGATACAGATTTTGAATCACTCTGATTTTCCAGTCGTTGGTGGAATGTTCTGGCACACGGAATATCTCCGGCGCACACTCGTGTTCGTGGCCAGCACAAAATGGGCATTTTGTTTGATTGTTTGGTTGTGGGTTCGATTTCGCCTTGAAGTCCGACGGTCGGCGAGATCTCGCCGGCGAGAACAGGACCCACCTGTTGTGGATTTTGTCTTTCCGGATTTCGGGGCTCCGTTTTGGCGTTTCTGTCTCCGCCATTTACCGTTGTTTCGGGTGCGTTCGATTTGGTTGTGCTCCTTCACTTCAAATGAGTTGCTTCACATTATGCCACCTCATCAAACTATTGCAATTTTTTTTTTTTTGGAAAAGGGTCAGATTTGCCTCGGTAATCTTAAAAAAAATATATTTGCCCCCTTATTATACTTTTTTTGATATATTTGCTTTTACTATCCAATTTTGGACACATATTTACTTGTCCCCGCCTTTATTATCTTGTGCGTGAGATCTACATGAATATTTATTTCTCTTAATTTAAATCTGCTAACAATTAAACCCGATCCATCATTTGATCCGACCCACTTAGCGAAATGAACCCATAGCATAATGTGAGACTTACACAAATGACTATAGTTTGGGAGGAGTTTAGGCTAAGTTATACTTTTGATAATTATATTTCGTAGCTATAGTAAAGTGTATTCAAAATTCGGCTCGTTGTATTCAAGTCAGATTTTGTTGTATTCAAGTCAGATTTCGTTGTATTCAGGTTAGATGTATTCAACTCAGTGGTATTCAAGTTAGATATATTCAACTCAACTGTATTAATTTGTAGCTACTTTTTCACTGTATTCAATTTATTATATTTAAAAGTTGTATTTAAATTCACTTTATTTATATGTATATAAAAAATCTCCTTCAAAATACAAGAAAAAACTGAATACAAGAAATAAAATACATCTTCAAATAGTGAATTGTACACTAAAATTTTAATACACTCAAAAATTGAATACAAGAAATAAAATACACCCTAATCTGAGATACAAGAAAATAAAATACACTCCGATTTGAAAAATAAAATACACTCCAATCGAAAAATAAATTTTTCCGGTCTGACATGAGGGATCTCCGGCGAAGCTAAGATCTGGACGGAGAGAGGGAAAGGTGACCGGCACCGACCAGATTTGGAGGGAGGTGAGGCGATGACTGCGATAATCGATCTGGGAGGGATCTCCAATTTGACTGGAGGAATCTCTCACTACGATGATCGATCTGGAAGGGATCTCCAATTTGACTGGAGGAATCTCTAATCTGACAGGAGGGATCTCCAGCGAAGCTTAGTTATGGATGGAGAGAGATAGAGTTGACCGGCGAAGCTTAGTTATGGATGGAGAGAGATAGAGTTGACCGGCGAAGCTCAAAGCTGAACGGAGAGAGAGTCGATTGGCGAAGCTCAGATCTAACGGTGATCTGTTGAAATTTTCAAGAGCAAATAAAAGGAATAGACAAAAAGGAAAAGTATTTTTCATTTTGCAAAAAGGAAAAAAGTACTTTTCTTTCTGAAAGAATACATCTCTTCCTATACAATGCATCTCTTCCCTAAAGGTTGCATTATTTCAGATTCAAGGGTTAAAGACATCCTGAGATTATTTCAGAATATCAATAAGAATTATTTCAAGTACCAACATTCTTCCTTAAGAAAATTTGCATAAGTTTAGTGACTGCATCATTAATTCTTGTGTGTTCAAAGACTTATTTTTATTATTTCTTGACTTTGCTTCATTCTATCCGGAAGAGTATTTATAAGGGACAGATAATTCTCTTTGAAAAGTGATCCAAGTAAGGTACACGACTTGAAACATATTCAGATTTGTCGCCACAAAAATACACTTTTTACTAACAATCAAAGAGAATTATTTTCTGCCTTCGTTTGTTGAGTTCGACGAAGTTATTGACATTTGAGAATATTAACAATCTTAAGGAATTTAATTTATTGTTATTTGTTTTCTATGTTCAGCGGTGATGGAGACAAAGGAGAAAGAGAATTTTTTTTATCAGATGATACAAATTTTTATTCTGTCATAATATTTCATAGTGGGCAGAAGTTTTTTTTTCAATTGATTAAATTGGCATTGAACTGCGAACTTATGTGCCCCATTTCATTTGGCCATATTTTTAGAGATTACAATGCTCAAAGTCAGAAAATGAATGCAACACTTTCTTTCATAACCAAAAATAAATCTGCGGCGATGTGCGTGTAAATTGGCATGAAGATTGGTAATACAAGTTCAATGTGTTTAAAACGCCGATGTTGATGTTTACTGAAAGAAGTATTTTAGTGTCATTATCTGTGTGAATGATTAAAGATCTTTGCTTTAATTTCATTTTTCAATGGTTTAGAAAAGGAAAAATAAAATGAAGAAATGGACAGTCATAAAAAATCAAGATGGAAGCGAAAAATATTGAGTTCTATTTTCTTAACTTCACTCATTATTTATCTATGAATTTCTACCTTTCTTTCTGAAAAAAGAAAAAAAATACTTTTCTTTCTGCAAAAAAAAAAAATACTTAATGATTTTTTGTAAAATTTAATTTCATAAATATTAGGGTAGATGAATCATTTGTGATGATAATGAAATGCATTTTGAATAAGTTTAGAAATAACATATTTGATATGCTTATTATAAATTTGTTATTCTGCACCAAAAAAATTATCATGTTATATAACTTTGTTGCATAAATATTATCTGAATTTTACTTTTAAGTTGTGGAATGATATAATGAGAATTCCTTCATTTTGATGGATATTAATACTTGAAAGTTGCTAGAATATTTTAAAATGAAGAGAAATGATAATTTTATAATTAGATCAGTTTACGTTCATTAAAGGATGAAGTTTATGTTTGTATGCTTGACTCTAATTTTTTTAATATGGCATTCACGTTTAGGACATGTTAATTTTCATAGAATGAAGGATATGTCTAAATGTGCTTGATACCGATAATGAATGTGGATAGTGAAAAATGTAAAACTTGCATGTCAACAAAGATCACGAGAAAATTCTTTTCAAGTATTGTCAGAAGTATTAAGTTGCTTGAATTAATTCACAGTGACTTAAGTGATTTTCATAATACTCCTACAATTGGAGGAAATAAATATGGTATTACATTCATTGATGACTATTTTAAAATTTACAAAGTTTATCTTATAAACTAGTTAACTTATCCGCGATTCGCGCGATTAGAATGTAATAGAAAAATTGAAGAATAGACATACAACGAAATACAAAATATATAAAAATTATTTTAAAAATAAAATTAATTGTTTAAGAACATACTAAAGCAGCCAAGCATTAATTGGCAATTTCTTTTTCTTATTGCCACTATGCATCAAGAAGAAATTTATTGCCACTATGCATCAAGAAGAAATTTACTATATTCCCATGGAGTAAAATTGGCAATTTCTTTTTCTTCAACTAAGTGATGAGTGATTGCATTTTTAATTTGAGTGCAATTTTTTTCTTCAGTTCAAAATATATTATTCAAAGAAGTGATATAATCACGAACTCGTAATGGCTTCTCCAATTTAGAGAAATTCAAGTGCGCTTCTTTCAATAATAATTGAACAAATAAAAAGGCGCGATCACTTTGTTTTCAATATATAATTTTGACACTTTGTTCATCGGCTATTTTAAAATTTGAAATGTCTAGAGACAGACATTTTAGAAATAGAAAGTAGAAGTTTTTTATTATCCATAAAAACTAAGTTAATGAAGTTTCTTATTATTCATAAATTGAGAAAATTTAAATAATGAAAAGGTTGAAGCTTGTGAAAAACCGTAACTAAGATAATATATATTTTAATATTATCAGTAATCTTTTAGTAATCTTTTCATATTCTTTTGTGAACACTCAAATCAAAGACTATTCATGTAACGACATGTTCCATCATTATATATACTTTGACTGTTCTAATCTCGTTAACTCAGATTCCGAAGTTATCGAACGATTCTAGTAAAAGTTAAGAAATTAGAACCTTAAATTATGACAGTGTTGACCAATAGTTAACTTTTGCGTAAACGGACATTTTTCGAAATTCTGTCAATTCCGTGAGGTTCGAAGGGTCGTTTATGACTTGGTGGAATAATTCTTTCGATTTCCGAGGCAGCATTTTGCTATTGATTGGAAAACTAGTTTAGCTCGTTGGGGGATGACTTATAGAAATAGATCTCCGATGGAAATTTTGAGACCGCAAATGAGTTCGTAGCGTGTTTTTACATATGTGTGCATATCTAGTTTGTGTCGGAGAAGTCTCGAGTGATTATCAGATTTCGGGTTGAATTGTAGAAGCATGAAATTTCTGGTTTGTTGGTATACTCGTTTGGGCGGGCATCAGTGCGCCCCAATAGACAGGGATCGCGGTAGTGGAGGACCATCCGCTGCAGTGAGCTTTTTAGATTTTTGCTTGGGTCTACAGGCATGGGTTGGATCGCGGGTCCGCTGCAGCCGGCCTCTGGCTGCTGCAGCAGACGCCGAGATTCCAGAATTCATTTACGTGTCATTAAAATCCTACACTTCCTGATTTCGAAAATACACCTCTAAAAGCACTCTTAGGGTGACTCCAAGCAATTTCAAGTGATTTATTCTATTGGTAAGCTTCCTTAACCTTGTATTACCCTTATTTAGTTTCTTTAAGTTGAACAAATGGTGAAAATAACCTAGAATCTAATTGGGGAAGAAAAGTTCAACCTATTAGGGTTTATGTGATGGTTAAGCTTAAAAATGGAAATTGATTTATGGGTTTTTCTATTCTAAGTTTGGGGTTCACCAATTAATTGTTGTTAATCTTAAATCATTTATTATTGTTGGTATAATTGAATGTTGGAAACTAGGGTTCATACCCAAAATTGGGAGTTTCGCTTGTAAGATGAAATTGGCCTAATGTTGAGTTGATTTAGCAAATTAGTTAGTAAAATTGGACCCTAGAACGTTGAATTTCATTTCACTTTTTAAAATGACCGCTTTACCCCCACAAGCCCTTTTCCCACTTTTTTTCCTATTTAGTTTAGATTCCAAGGACTAGTATGATGTTATGGGTGTTGTGAATCTTTGTTCCAGCATAGACACCAAAAATATTAAATTTCGAGTACGACCGTGATCCTCGGAAGGGCAAGGCTCAGATGTGACTCGTTGGGACTCCCGCTCGGCATCCAGGTAGGTTATGGCTTACCTTTTGGTTAGACTTCGGTTGTAGCGGATGTCGAGATTCCATAATTCTTTTAAGTGTCATTAAAACCCTACACTTCCTCATTTCAAAAATACATCTCCAAAGCACTCTTAAGGCGACTCCAAGCAATTTCAAGTGATTTCTTCCATTGGTAAGCTTCCTTAACCTTGTATTACACTTATTTAGTTTCTTTAAGTTGATTAAAGGGTGGAAATAACATAGAATCTAATTGGGGAAGAAGACTTTAACCTAGCTAGGGTTTGTTTGATGATTAAGCTTAAAAATGAAAATCGATTGATGGGTTTTACTATTCTAAGCTTGGGGTTCACTAATTATAAGTTGTTAAGCTTGAATCTTCCATTATCGTTGGTAGAATTGAATGTTTGAAAATAGGGTTCATACCCAAAATTGGGGGTTTTGCTTGTAAGATGAAATTGGCCTAATGTTGAGTTGATTTAGCAAATTGATTAGTAGGATTGAACTCCTAAAATGTTGAATTTCATAGTTCACTTTTAAAATGACCGGTTTACCCCCACAAGCTCCTTTCCCCCTTTTTCCCTATTCGGTGTAGATTTTAAGGACTAGTATGATGTTGTGGGTGTTGTGAATTCCTTGTTCTAACTTAGACGTCAAAAATATTAGACTTCGAGTACGACTGTGATCTTCAGAAGGGCAAGGCTCAGGTGTAACTAGTTAGGACTCCCGCTCAACATCTAGGTAGGTTATGACTTACCTTCTTGATAGACTTCAGTTAGCGAAGCATATGTGTAGTTAGATTCTGTTGGAGAAAACATATAAGCCTTCGGGTATGAAGTTAGGATGGATTACATAGGTTGGCTACTGCTGACTGATTATGATTTATTGCCTCTTTGTAGTTACTTGACCTGTACGTAATTCCATGTCTCATTTGTGATGTAGTTGTATTTCACTCATTTTGGCATGTTCATGAATAGAGGAAAGGAGTTAATATGATATTGATATTATGATAAGTGTCATTCTATGGCACGACTGAGAACTAATATGTTACACTTGATATTGTTCATTGCATTGCATTCATCCTTATTTCTATGATGTATTGATATGACTGGTGATTGGCGTGACGGTGATAAATGGGAAGGATACATCTATGATTCATATGCCATACTATTTTGCGTAGACATTTTTATGTTGTGTGATACAGAATGGCTAGCAGGGTGTTTGATGGAAGAGTCATTCTAGGCTATGTAATACAGAATGACTGGTACATGGACGTCGCGAGTCCCCCCATGGGTCATGACTGCTGGTACGATGATATATTCCGCCCGCAACATTTATGTACGGATATATCGTGTGGCCACTGCATTGCATTGCATTGCACATTTATTCATGATTCATTAATATATTTGGATCCTGACTTAATTATTCTTGAACTGTGATATTTTTTGTACTAGATTGTGAGCATATCTATCTTATAGCATCTTTCTTATACATATGTTAGCTAACTGTTGTCGGCCTATGATATCTACCGGTATATAGTATTTGTATTGATACTACCTTGTTGCATTCTTTTCTAAATGCAGAGTACGTGACTGGCTCTACCTCTTCTCCTCGCGATTGATCCGAGGCTACTGCTGCTGAGTCTTTAGGGTGAGCTTGCTGGACGATCCGCTTTTCGGAGACTCTTTCCCTATTATTGTCTTTACTTTGACTTCTGAAACAGTATTTCCAATTGATCATATATATTATTTAGACTCGTAGATTTTGGTAGTAACTCTTGTGCTGTTCAGACCACGTTCCTTTGGGGGTTGTATTCGTATTCGTATATTTTGCACTTTTAGATTTATGGTATGAGTTAGATTTTATATTATTCCGCTTAATTTACTTTAACTGTTGGTTGTATTGTTGATTAATAGACAGGTTCTCCTACTGAGGTGGGAAATAACAGGTGCCCTCACGACTTAGTGATTTGGGGTCGTGACAAGTTGGTATCAGAGCCCTAGGTTACCCGGTCTATAAGTACAAGAGCATGTCTAGTAGAGTCTTGCGGATAGGCATGATGAACTCCGTACTTATTTGCAAGAGGCTATGGTACATTTAGGAAACTTCAAATTTCTTCATTCTTTCGTGCTACTTTATTCAAATCGGTATCTGGAACATTCAAATTGGTATCTGATTCATTTATATTCTCTCACATATGGTGAGGACACGAGCTGATCTTCGAGAGACAGTGAGCCTGAGCCCTTTGTTATTGTGGCCGACGATCGAGGATAATGATGAGCGAGAGGGCGCCGCCGAGCCAAAGGTCGCGGTGCTACACCAGCCAAGGGCAAGGCTCTTGCAACTGGACAGAGACAAGCATGCTCAGCTTCTCCAGAGTGTGAGCCCGAGGCAGAGTAGGTAGATGGGGGAGGTTTGAGACCAAACCAGACTCACCCCGAGGCTATGTCCGACCCAGTACTTCGAGACACACTGGCCCATATATTATTTCTCTTTGATGCCCAGCAGGCCATGAGCGATGTCATTCTTAGTGGATTTCATACCAGGGCAGGGTTGCATACTCTCGAGCAGGGATAAATAAATGGGGATGCAGCCTGCTGCTTCCATAGCCCCACGTATTTATGGTTTTTCAACCCCTGAGGGCGTTCCTAAGCTAGTAGCAACTCAGGATTTGACACTCAGAGATCAGGAGCTCATTGGTAGGTTCCTGAAGATAGAGCCGCCAGGTTTCATGGTACCCGCAGTGAGGATGCATAGGAGTTTATCATTGACATGCATGCGAGGTTGTATAAGATGGAGATTGTTGAGTCCCATGGTGTGGACTATGTATCTTTTTAGCTTTGCGATGATGCGAAGACCTGGTGGAGGTACTATATTAAGAGCAAGCCAGCTGGTTTACCTCCACTTACGTTGGTTCAGTTTCTCCAGGACTGCCTAGAGAAGTACGTGCCTCATATTTTGAGAGATCAATGCAGGCATGAGTTCACTCATTTGCAACAGAGGGGTATGTCGGTTGCTGAGTATGAGTCCAGATTCTTGTTTCTGGCTCAGTATGCATCACACTTGGTTCCAACAGAGGCTGAGAGAGTCCATAGGTTCATCAGTGGTCTTGTTCTTTCACTTCATGTTCCATATTTCTCATATCGATGACTTATTCGACCAACTTCATGGTACTTCGGTATTTTCAAAGACTGACTTGAGTTCAGTCTATCACCAGCTGAAGATTTGGGCTGAGGATATTCCGAAGACGACCTTTAGGACTCGTTATGGTGACTACGAGTTATTTGTGATGTCATTTGGGCTTACAAATGCCCCGACAACGTTTATGACTTTGATGAATGGAATTTTCAAGCCATATTTGTATTCCTTCATTATTGTTTTCATCGATGATATATTTGTATATTCGAAGAGCAAGGAAGAGCATGGGCAGCATTTGAGGATTGTCCTCGGGTTGTTGAGAGAAAAGGAGCTTTATTCCAAGTTTTCAAAATATGTGTTTTAGCTTAATTCTGTGGAATTCTTGAGCTATGTGGTGACAAAGGAAGGGATTATGGTTGACGCTAAGAAGATTGAGGTTGTTAGAGATTGGCCAAGGCCTACTACCATGACTGAGATTCATAGTTTTGTGGGATTGGCCAGTTATTATTGTCGGTTCGTGAAGGGATTTACTTCTATTGCATCGCATATGAGTAGACTGACTCAAAAGGAGGTTCCTTTTTAGTGGTCTGATGCTTGTGAGGAGAGCTTTCAAAAGCTCAAGAATTTATTGACTACGACTCCGATCTTGGCATTACCCGTGGAGGGTAAGGATATCTCAGTTTATTGTGATGCGTCCCGTATTGGTTTGGGCATGGTATTGATGAAAGAAGGCAAGGTCATTGCCTATGCTTCTAGGAAGTTGAAGCTTCATGAGAAGAACTACCCTACACATGATTTTGAGTTGTTAGCGGTGGTCTTCGCTTTAAAGATTTGGAGGCATTATCTATATGGGATCCACTGTGAGGTGTTTACCAATTACTGCAACCTACAACATGTATTCACTTAGAGAGATCTAAATTCTAGGCAGCATATATGGATGAAGCTTTTTAAGGATTACGATATCACCATACTTTACTATCCGGGCAAGGCGAATGTGGTGGCTGATGCCTTGAGTCGCAAGAAAGTGAGTATGGGTAGTCTAGCTCGATTGGTTATTTCTGAGATTCCTTAAGCCATGGAGGTTCAAACTCTGGCTAATAGTTTTGTATGATTGGACCTTTCACATCCGGGCAGAGTTTTAGCATGTGTTGAGGCGAAGTCGTCTCTCTTAGAAAATATTAGGGTTCGACAGTTTGAGGATCCTCAGTTATGAAAGATTTGTGATAAGGTGTTGTGTGGTGAAGCCAAAGAGGTCGTGCTTGATAGTGAGAAGGTTCTAGGGATCAAGGGACGTGTCTGCATTCCTCGTGTTGGTGATTTTATTCATGTGATATTAGAGGAGCCCCATAGTTCCAGATATTTCATCCACCCTGGTGCTACTAAGATTTACCGCGATTTGAGATAGTACTACTGGTGGAGTCGGATGAAGAGAGATATTGCATATTTTGTGGTCCGATATAGGAATTGTCAGTAGGTTAAATTTGAGCATCAGAGACTCGGTGGTGTGCTTTAGAGGATGCCCCTTCCCGAGTTGAAGTGGGAGAGGATCGTCATGGATTTTGTTGTAGGTCTTCCAAATACCTTGGGCAAGTTTTATTCAATTTGGGTAATTGTGGATAGGCTGACTAAGTCTGCACATTCCATTCCAGTTCAGGTTGCTTACAATACGGAGAAGTTAGATAGGAGTTACATTCGTAAGATTGTGCGGTTGCATGGTGTTTCTATTTCTGTTATCTTCGATTGAGGCCCTCAATTTACTTCCCATTTTTGGCGGACATTATAGGCAGAGTTGGGTACTCAATTGGATCTTAGTACCGTTTTTCATCCCCAGACCGACGGACAGTCCAATAGGACTATTCAGGTGCTCGGGGATATGTTGAGAGCATGTGTGATTGACTTTGGTGGTCATTAGGACTTATTCTTACCCTTGTCTGAGTTCACATACAATAATAGATATAATTCCAGCATTGATATGGCTCTGTTTGAGGCTTTGTATGGTAGGAGGTGTTATTCTCCTATTGGATGGTTTGATGTTTTTGAGGTTTGACCATGGGGCACAGATTTGTTGAAAGAATCATTGGACAAAGTGAAGCTTATTCGAGAAAAGCTTCTGGTAGCACAGAGTCGACAGAAGATGTATGCGGATCGGAAGGTTTGAGACTTAGAGTTTATAAAGGGTGTGATGCATTTTGGAAAGAGGGGCAAGTTGAGTCCGAGATATATTGGTCCATTTGAGATTCTCCATCATGTTTGTGTTGTTGCTTACGAGTTGGCTTTGCCACCCGACGAGTTATATCAACAGAAGAAAATAAGAGATTTCAAATTTTTTGTTGATCAGGAGACACCCGAATTTGAACAAGGAATTTTGGGAACGTCCAATGCCAAAGTCACTGAATGGGTAAGTCTCTAATCCCTTATCGGGTGTTCATCTGGTTTTTCACGTTTCTATGTTGAAGAAGTACCATTAAGACATGTCATTTATCATTCATTGGGATTCAATGTTGTTTGATGAGAATATATCCTATGAAGTAGAGCCTATATCGATCTTAGATAGTTAAGTTAGGAAGTTTTGGACTAAGGAGATAGCTTCCATAAAAGTTCAATGGAAGAATCGATATATCGTGGAGGCTATTTGGGAGATTGGGTCCGATATGCGTACCAAATATCCTCAGTTATTTGTTGACTCACGTACTTTTCTCCCCTTTTATTTTCTTTGTGGCTCGAGGACGAGCGATTGTTTAATTGGTATCTGATGTAACGACCTACTCCGTCATTACGTATACTTTTACTATTCTAATTTCATTAACTCATATTCTGAAGTTATCAGACGATTCTAGTAGAAGTTGAGAAATTAGAACTTTAAATTATGAAAGTGTTGACCAATAATTGACTTTTGTGTAAACTACCTTTTTGAATTCTATCGATTATGTGAGGTCCAGAGGGTCATATATGACTTGGTGGGATAGTTAGTTTGATTCCCGAGGCCCTCGGGACCTTTTTTGGCTATTAGTTAGAAAACTAGTTCAGCCCGTTGGGGGTTGCCCTGTAAGAATTGACATCCGATGGAAATTCTGCGACCACGAGTGAGTCTGTAGCATGTTTTTACATATGTGTGCATATCTATTCTGTATCGGGGAAGTCTCGGGTGATTGTCGGATTTCGGGTTGAATTTGTAGAAGCATGAAATTTCTGGTTTGCTGGTGTACTTGCTGGGGCGGGCCTTAGTGCGCCCCAGCGGAAAAGGATCACTGCAGCAAGATTTTTGGATTTTTGATTGGGTCTGCATGCGCGAGTTCAACCGCAGATGAGGGTCTACTGCAACGGACGATGAGATTCCAGAATTCTTTTAAGTGTCCTTTAAACATTACACTTCCTCATTTAGAAAATACACCTCCAAAGCACTCTTAGGGAAACTCCAAGCAATTTCAAGTGATTTCTTCCATTGGTAAGGTTAATTAACCTTGTATTACCCTTATTTAGTTTCTTTAAGTTGATTAAATGGTGGAAATAACATAGAATCTAATTGGGGAAGAAGAGTTCAACGTAGTTAGAGTTTGTTTGATGATTAAGCTTAAAAATGGAAATTTATTGATGGATTTTACTATTCAAAGATTGGGGTTCACTAATTAATAGTTGTTAAGCTTGAATCTTCCATTATTGTTGGTAGAATTGAATGTTGGAAACTAGGGTTCATACCCAAAATTGGGGATTTTGATTCTAAGATGAAATTGGTCTAATGTTGATTTAAGTTAGCAAATTAGTTAGTAGGATTGGACTCCTAGAACGTTGAATTTCATAGTTCACTTTTAAATTGACCATTTTACCCCCACAAGCCGTTCTCCCCCTTTTCCCTATTAGGTTTAGATTCCAAGGACTAGTATGATGTTATGGGTGTTGTGAATTTATTGTTCTAACTTAGGCTTTAAAAATATTAGACTTCGAGTACGACCATGATCCTCGTAAGGGCAAGGCTCAGGTGTCACTCGTTGGGACTCCCGCTCGGCATCCAGGTAGGTTATGGCTTACCTTCTAGTTAGAGTTCGGTTGTAGCGGACGCCGAGATTCCAGAATTCTTGTAAGTGTCATTAAAACCCTACACTTCCTCATTTCAAAAATACACCTCCAAAGCACTCTTAGTGCGACTCCAAGTAATTTCAAGTGATTTGTTCCATTGGTAAGATTCCTTAACCTCGTATTACCCTTTTTTAGTTTCTTTAAGTTGATTAAATGGTGTAAATAACATAAAATCTAATATGGGAAGAAAAGATCAATCTAGTTAGAGTTTGTTTGATGATTAAGCTTTAAAATGGAAATTGATTGATGGGTTTTACTATTCTAAGCTTGGGGTTCACTAATTAATAGTTGTTAAGCATTAATCTTCTATTATTATTGGTAGAATTGAATGTTGGAAACTAGGGTTTATACCCAAAATGAGGGGTTTTACTTGTAAGATGAAATTGGCCTAATGTTGAGTTGATTTAACAAATTGATTAGTAGGATTGGACTCCTAGAACGTTGAATTCATAGTTCACTTTTAAAATAACAGTTTTACCCCCCCCACAAGCCCTTTGTCCCCCTTTTTTCCCTATTCAGTTTAGATTCCAAGGATTAGCACGATGTTATGGATGTTGTGAATTCTTTGTTCTAACTTAGACATCGAGTACGACTGTGATCCTCGAAAGGGCAAGGCTCAGGTGTGACTCGTTGGGACTCCCACTCGGCATCCAGGTAGGTTATGGCTTACCTTCTGGTTAGACATCGATTAGCGAAATGTGTGTGTAGTTAGATTCTGTTGGAGAAAGTATGTAAGACTTCGGATATGAAGTTAAGATGAATTACTTAGGTTGGCTATAGTTGACTGATTATTATTTGTTGCCTCTTTATGGTTACTGGACATGTACGTAATGACATGACTCATTTGTGATGTAGTTGTATTCACTCATTTTGGCATGTTCATGAAGAGAGGAAATGAGTTAATATGATACTGATATTATGATAAGTGTCCTTGTGTGGAACAACTGGGAACCGATATGTTACACTAGATATTGTTCATTGCATTGCATTCATCCTCATTTTCATGATATATTGATATGACTGGTTATTGGCGTGACAGTGATAAATGGGGAGGAAACATCTATGATTCATATGACATACTATTTTGTGTAGCCATCTCTATGTTTCATGTGGCCACGGTATTGCATTGCATTGCATATTTATTCATAATTCATTAATATATTTGGATCCTAACTCGATTTCCTATACTTGGTGGATTATTCTTGGACTGTGATATTACTTTTAGTTGATTGTGAGCATGTCTATCTTTCAGCGTCTTTCTTATACATATGTTAGCTAACTGTTGTCGGCCTATGATATCTACCAGTATATAGTGTTTGTACTGATACTACCTTGCTGCATTTTTTTCTGAATGCAGAGTACGTGACTGGCTCTACCTCTTCTCCTCGCGATTGATCCGAGGCTGCTGCTGCTAAGTCTTTAGGGTGAGCTTGTTGGACGATCCGTTGCCCGAAGACTCTTTCCCTATTATTGTCTTTACTTTGACTTCTGAGATAATATTTCCAATTGATCCTATGTATTATTCAAACTCATAGATTTTGGTAGTAGCTCTTGTGTTGTTCAGTCCACATTCCTTTGGGGGTTGTATTCATATTCGTATATTTCGCACTTTTACATTTATGGTATAAGTTTATTTCGCTTAATTTACTTTAACTATTGATTGAATTGTTGATTAATGGAAGGGTTCTCCTACCGAAGTGGGAAATGATAGGTGCCCTTACAACTTAGTGATTTGGGGTCGTGACAGTTCATCAAATAACTTTTTTCACGATATTGATCACTTCACCAAAACTCAGTCTAGAGAACCAAAAACAGGTAAATGTCAAACTTATTGGTTACAAAGGATGCAGGAAACGAAAATTACAAGTAACTGCTAAGTAATGTAAGAATTGAAATTACAATTCAACAAGAAAACTGAAATTACAAAGAAGTTAAATAAGAAACTGGAAAACTGTTTTGTGTATGCTGAGTCGAGTGTTGCACTCTGTCTTTAAGACAATATTACCCCGTATGTATCCTTTATACGTCCTGGACAATTGTCTCCCAAGATAAAACAACAAATGAACACTTGAGCAAAGAAAACTCAACTGCTACCGTGAAGAATTTTGAGTAATGAAATGATGCTTGAAAGCTTGTAGGAAGAACTGAAAATCGTTTCTGTTTTTTCTGTTTTTGTGAGTTGTGTTAGTATCTCAACAATGGTGCAAGGGGTTGTTTATATAGGTGAGGGAGGGGCTGTTGAACTGCCTCCATAAGTGTCATTACTGGGCAAGTAATGGCCATTATGGAGGTAGTAATGCCACCAAAATAAATGGTGAAGATGCAACGGATTGGCCATTATAGGAGGAGTAATTCAGCCAAAATAAATTGCTGAATTGAGTGTTGTGGCGTTTCTGATCTCTCTGTCCAATTCTGACTTTCTGGAAACTTCAGGGACCAAACTGTACATCTTGAAACTTCGGGGACCAAACTGTACATATGAAAGAATTCTGGTCCAAACTGTACATATGACACTCTAGGGATCAAACTGTATATCTGGCAAAGTTCTCTGGTCCAAAAAGATAATATCAGAAGAAGCACAGCCCACAGCCCGAGAACCCGAACCCGACGGGCGGCGGCGGCGCGCGTGTGGCCTTTCCTTAAACCAAAGCACATCTAGGTCCTTCCTCCTTTAAACACATGGGATACCCCTTGGGGTCCCAAACCCCAAACCAACTTTGAGACTTATAAACAAAATAATTCATTCTTCCTCCACCGATGAGGGAGAATTGAACACAATACCACACTTTTCCATGCTTCAAACACCTCATTTCGTAAATCAATATCTCTTTCAATTCTCAATGAAATTTGACGATTCTTGGCCCTACGGTTATCTACGTACTTAGTAGATCATGCACGTGTGAAGAACCGGATTCTCCAACATGTGTAACACTAGTGTTTAAGCCGTTAAAGTTGATCGGTCGCAACTCCCGCCAAAGGCTAATTTCCAACAAAACTACCAAAAATAATTACAAATATTCAAGAAGACAATTGATATCAGAAATTATAATACCTTGACAAAGTTGCTTTTAATATTCATATCTATTAAATATCAAGGTAGAAAGTTTCACGTCTAGATCCTAAAACAAAATGAAACAAAAAAAAAATTAACTTCAATTGAAAAATATTATTATCAGCCAAACATAACACTTCAATGAATCGTTAAAATAAAAATAGGATAAATAAGATTACATATACCAAATAAGAGAAACAGAACAAAACAAACAACATCTGGAAACAATATAATTATTGAAAAAAGTAATTACCAGTTACAATGACATAGAGAATGTAGTAAACTCTTAGCTACCACTTTGCATCTTTAGGACCAAAAGTCATGTCCTATCAAAAAAATTTCTCAGCGGATTAGCCAATCATGGAAGAAACCAAAGGTTGTTCCGTTTAGGATAAGAAAATAGTGCTCTGGATGAATTAGTAGTTCACATTCAAGAACCAAGAAATTATTTACTGTGTTTTAGATATTGCAAAAATCCTCAAACAAAATTTTCAACTAAGGTAAAAAACGGAAATGAGCATTTCCCATATGTGAGTGTTATTTATAGATAGGTTCAGCCATATGAATTACGTAGAATGGAGTTGAGGAGACAAGTTAATAAGTAGAGAATGTAAATAGATGAAGGTTTTTTTGTACTCATGAACTATAATTAATTAGATGTAACAAATATGAGTTTTTAATTATTAAACAAATTGATTAATGCAAAATATTAAGGGAAAAAAATCAAAAAAGGGAAAAAAAAATATGATCATTGGCCATAGAGCGGTGCCACATATAATTGTCTATTCCTAGCTTTATATAAAGATGAAGCACTAGAAAAATTTAAAATTTACAAAACTGAGGTTGAATTGCAATTTCAATCTTCCATTAAGTGTCTAAGGACCGATAGGGGAGGGGAATATTATAATCCCACATTTTTTCAAAGCACTAGTATTGTGCATCAAGTGACGACACCATATACACCACAACAAAATGGTGTAGTCGAACAAAAAAATCGTGTCTTAACGAAAATGATAAATTTTTTATTGTCTAACTCAGACCTAAGTCATGGTTATTGGGGTGAAACCATGTGTCACGCCACGAACCATGGCCTAGGCGAGACACAACACTCTGTGCCTGACTGCATGTGACCGAGCGAACCACATGGCTGTTGAATCAACATGGGTATCAAAACATACTATAGTAATAATTTAAAACATGCAAAACATAATACTTTATAATCTAAAATGATCATAGCAGAAGAAAAATGAAAATATCTCAAGTCAGAAAGTAGTAAATATTGACATGTCTGATATACTGAACTAGTCTAGTCTATGAAACCTCTAAAACATGAGTGCAAATCTGTGTACCGGGACAAGGCCCTGGTATGCCTTTACTAATAAAACAAAATCATGAAATAAAAGACTGACACCCCGAATGAGATGGGGCTCACTAAGAAATTGATACTGAAGCAATCCTACTATGCAGATCCGTCGTCCTGAAACTTGGCACCTGCACCGTGAAGTGCAGGCCCCATGCAAAGGGACATTAGTACATTTGAATTTCACTAGTAAGTAAAGCAACTAAAAGAATAAATAACCGTGGGGTGCTCGGAAAAAGGGGCAACCCAAATAAATAAATAGATACTGTAATAAATCTGAAACTGATAAGTGATAACTAAAAAGGAAGCAAATAATAAGAATACTTCCTAGACTGAAATGGAGAGTCACTTGTTTAACTGAAATAATAAACAATAATAGTTGTGGCCTTAGGCCCAATATGTGTGCACAAATCTATAGCTTCGGACCCAATATACATATATATAAACTGTGGCCTTGGTCCCAAATATATCTGTGGCCTTGGACCCAAAAATATAGGTGCTCGACATGATACTGGAATACTGAAATATACTGATATGAAATATTGAACATGAATTCATGAATTGATTATGAGTACTAAAGCTTTAACTAATTTATGAACATGCTGACTATTCTAAACTAAGACTCGTGGATATCAAATGCAAGTCTATATTGATTACGCGATGAGTTCACAAAAATCAAAGTGATAATTATGAACAACTATGAATTTATAATCTTGAGGATGGACATTCTAGTCTTTTCATGAACTAGGGCATAAATATCAAATTCTGAAGTAATTCGCAGTAATCTCGATGAACGAGGTGTGAGGATGATTAAAGACGTTTTCACACGTAGATAGAAGCTCTACATACCTTAATCACTCCAATATGTGTCTTAAAAATCTGAACTTTGGAGTAGAAACCCAAAGCTTGAACCTTGAGTCTTAAGTTGGATTTATCTTGAAAAACCCTAGGTTAAGAACATTGGATTCTACTTATAATTCACTAGGATTACGTTAGAATCACATAGAATCGCATAAAAAAGGCTTACCTTGGTGTAGGAGATGTTGGGAAGAGAGAGCCTTCGTTCTAGGGTTTGAGAATATGAAAACTGATTTTTAGAATTAAGTGTTGTATTTATACTGTTTGTTGTCAGGGGAAATTTGACGGTCCTTTTGACGGTCCGTCGAATGTTTGACGGTCTGAGTCTGGGCCATCAATATTTTGACGGTCCAGATTGACGGTCCATCGAATGTTTGACGGTCCGTATAATCTGACCGTCATTTCTGGAATTTAAGAGACGGAGAAGATTGACGGGTCGTCGAACGTTTGACGGTCCATAAAATTAACCAACATGCCGTCAATTTCACGACGGTTCACTTTGACAGGCCATCGAACAATTGACGGTCTGTACTTCCTGCCGTCAAATTTCTTCTGCAGAGCTGAACATGGTTTTTCCACGTAAACTCCCCGTTTTGGTATCCTACACTCGTGGATCATGAATAAGGTTTAGTTTGAAGGTATGAGGTGTTACAATATCCCCCTTGGGATCATTCGTCCTCGAATGATAGGTCATGATTAAAAATGAGACTGGACCTTAAACGTGACTGAAGGAAATATGAGAATACTGAACTGTCCTGAATACATTAATACTGAGCTGGATATTGAAATGAACACTGAACTAAATACTGAACTGAATATTAAACTGAATAATAAAATGAATTATTGAAATGGATAAAAGGTACATATGTAAAGGTTAGTTACCTTCAACATTTTTTGCTTGTTCATCAATTAAATGCAGATATTTGGACTTCATGTCTTCTACGACTTCCCAAGTAGCCTCATCAATACTTTGACTTCTCCATAGCACTTTCACTGAGGCAACTTCCTTAAATCTCAACTTTCAAATCTGACGATCCAAAATAGCCATTGGAATCTCTTCATAGGTCAATCCATCCTTAACTGTGATGGAGTCAGTAGGGACAAATAACGTCGGGTCTTCCACACACTTTCTCAACATGGATACATGGAACACTGGATGAACCGCAACTAAGTCTCATGGCAATTCTAGTTTATAAGTCACTTGGCCAACTCTCATCAAAATTCTGTATGTTCTAATATATCTGGGACTAAGCTTCCCTTTCTTGCCAAATCTCATGACACCTTTCATAGGAGATATTTTCAGAAATACCCAATCATAAACTTGAAACTCCAAGTCTCTACGCCTCATATCCGATTAGGACTTTTGGCGACTCTAGAATGTTCTCAAATTCTCCTGAATCAACTTGACTTACTACATAGCCTGATGGACCAAGTCTGGTCCTAGCAATGCTACGTCACCAACTTCGAACCAACCAATTGGCTATCTACACCTTCGCCCATACATAGCTTCGAACGGTACCATCTGGATACCGTCATGATAACTGTTATTCTAAGCAAATTCAATGAGAGGCAAATGATCATCCCAATTACCTTTAAAATAAAGAACACATGCCCCCAACATATCCTCCAGGGTCTAAATAGTACGCTCTGCCTGGCCATCTGTCTGAGGATGAAAAAATGTGTTGAGATTCACCTTATTACCCAATCCTTTATTAAAAGACTTCCAAAAGTGTGCTCTGAACTGAGCATCATGATCTAAAATAATGGATATTGGGGTCCCATGAAGCTTGACAATTTCTCGAATATACAACTTAGAATAATTTATTTTTTGGAAAAGGATCAGATTTTCCTCGGTACTCTTAAAAAAGTTATATTTTCCCCTTCATTATACTTTTTTGATATATCTACTTTTACTATCCAACTTTGGGTACATATTTACTCCTGCTCTGTTAATTTCATTGTCCCCACCTTTATTATCCTGCGTGAGACCTATATGAATATTTATTTTGTTAATTTAAATTTGCTAACAATTAAACCTGACCCATCATTTGATCCGACCCACTTAGCAAAATGAACCCATTCCATAATTCCCAAAGACCCAAACCTTCCAAAATAAGACCCTAGGCTTATAAAATAATTTTTGATTCATAGAAGTTTCTAAACTTCATCAATTATTCTATAAGTTTAATCTTATTTTATTTAGATCTGGTTCATAGTCTACGCGACATCAGAATCGAGGCATTGTACTCATATATAGAAACCCAGCAAAATGTTATTTCTTCTTTTCTTCCTTTTGAGATATATGGGGAATTGTTAGAAATTTATGGTATCTCAAAAGGTACAGCATGATATACCTTTCTATTCAAAGCCTTTCAATTCTTCATTAGAAATGAATTTTGTTATTCAATTGATTCTTAAATGGGAGTTAATGAGATAATTTTATCATTGTCTCTAACGTTTCTTTTGACTCTTCTACAGACTATTATTTCCTCTCATTATTGCTATTTATTCCTTTCTCTTTATTGGCATTTGTCCGTTGTAGCATTTAGTGGATTCAACCTCTCATTATATGATTTCTCATCTATAAATTTCTTTGGTGCTTTTCACTTCAATGACAGAAAATATAGAGCCAAACATTCTTCCTCTCATATATTACGTGTGCTGGATTTTTTTTTATTAAATTTTTGTTAGATTTTGGCTCCTAGTTTTGTACTAGAGGAGCTTGTTGAATCCTGAGGTACACCTACACCAGGTGAAATATTCTTAAGGACAATGTCTTCGGACATGCCTCAAGCTTTGGAGAATTCCCTATAAGTGTTCGTGATCAAGTATTTTCCGTAAGATTTTCAATAAGGAGTGCATATTTTAGAGTATTCAGAGAACAGGAATCAAGTACGTAATAACAATTAGCAGCTAACAAAGAGAACATAACCAGTTATCTAAAATGGACTACAGTTGGGACGTTCAATTTGATACCACAAATATGCTACACCATTTACAAGTTTCAAGTAGGGGTGGCCAACGGGACGGGTCCGGGGCGGGTCTCGGAGGGACGGGGTAGGGCGGGACGGTACCCGGTGGGACTGACGGATTTTTCCGATGTCCTGTCCCGATCCCGGTCCCGTCAGAAAAAGGGACCAATATTATCGTGTCGGGGCGGGACGGGGTCGGGATCGGGATCGGGTTTTTTCCGGATATATATATTTTTTTGCACTTAATTTTTTAAAAAAATATATAAACAAAATAGTGTAATAAAAATATTTCAAAGCTGTTTTTGTGCCTCTTATATTATTTAATAGAAATATGATTTTTTGTAATACAACTGTCAAAATTGCAACTTTGTAGTGTTGAAGGTTGCAAATAACATAGTAAAATTGCAATTTAAAAAATTACATATTTAAATACATCTTTTCTAGCTTCTTTATAATTTCTTGTGGTTCTTCGGTTGGATGGAATTGACATTTGTTGGTCAAATTACTCGACGTCGCTTCCACCTCCGTCGGATAAGATTTCATTGTAGTTTTCGTCTTCTTCTTTGTTGATCTCCGGTTGACTGCACCTTCTCCGCTCCGCTCCGCTCGTATCCAATCTCTGAATAATACTGCAATCTCCAAGCTGTCTCCCGCTAATGAGTGTCTATGCTCTCCTATTTGAAATCTGTCGGCCGAAAAAGCACTTTCAAGACGCTGTTGATGACACTTGAATATTTAACACATCTTGGACCATCTATGACAGTGTCGAAAATGTCTTCTCATTCTCCCTCCAATATTTCAGCAAGTCTTCACGTCCTTCTTTATTGAGGAATAAACCCGTCGTCCCACCCTGAGATTTTTCCATTTTAAATTTAAAAATATTTTTACAAATTAGACATCTAACTACTTGATTGTCTTCGTCCCTATCAAAAAATTTCCATGCATCCGATTTTAATTTTTGTTTTGTTAGGCCTTGTCTCATACTAAGGGGAATATGAGGCGTTCCAGTTGGAGATGCACTAGTGGGTGTGTCATTTACATTAGTGGGTGTGTCATCTAGATCATCTTCTAAATTAAAGTCTTGCTGAGTTTCAGAAAATATCTCATCGTCTAAATCTAATAGTATTTCAGGAAAAAATTCAGTATCAACCAAATCATCCTGTCTAGAAATAGGATGACTACAAGAAGTACACTTGCCCTTGTTACCCCTACTAGAAGAAGCCTGACTCTTACCCTTACCCGTAATCATACGTTTCAATCCTTCCATTCTTATTGTACAAATAAATAATTAAAGTAAATGAAATTAAGTGCGCTAAATAAAATAAAGAAACAATAATAATTTAATGAAGGAACGAATGTACCAAACGCTGACGTAACGTCGACGTCTAATCGAGAGGTTGAAAATTGAAACTTTGCTCGATGAAAGATCCTCAAACTAGTTGCCAACTTCAGTCCCAAATGAATAAATAAAATTGAATATTTAGTAGACAATGTAGACTTGTAGATAGATAGATTGAAAGATTAGAAAGATTGCAGGAAGATTTGTGACAAAATATGAAGAGAAAATAAGATATTTATAGTTGAAAAATTGAATTAAAGTTTAAATATAATAACTTAGGGATAAAAATAAATATTAAGGGGGTAGGGGAGGCCAAAATGGTCGTTGCACAACGGCCAGAATATAAAATGGCCGTTGATGCAACGATTATTTTGTGCAAAGGGGAGGGGGCAGGTGGGACCGGGGCGGGTTGGGGTTGGCGGGACTGTGCCCGGCCGGGCTCGTGCGGGACGAGCCCAGGTCCAGTCCCGATTCGAGTCCCGGTATCGAAATATATTTTTTTTATAGCGGGACCGGAGCGGGGTCAGGGCTGGGTGGGGATCGGGGCGGGACCGGGCCGACCCGCCCCGTTGGCCACCATTAGTTTCAAGTGTTCTTTCATTCAAGGGTTCAAATTGACAGTCAAATGTGATATTTAGCTATTTACCCTATCAAACAGACTTCATTCAAATGCTACATTGCTTTTCTCCTCACTTAAAATACAAACTCAGAATAATATATCATGCCAATCAACCAGTTCACATAAAATGAACATTGAGTTATTTATCACAAGCTCTTGTGCATATTAGCATAATCTAGATACTTATTGAAAAGCTGTTAACCATAATGACGTCCCTCAAGGGATTGACAGTATGAAAATTTTAAAACTCGTATGGAAAGTATACTTTAAATTCGCAAAAAAAAAAGGAAGGAATATAGGTAAGAGATAATGATAAAAAAACATACCTTAAGTATAGTATCATTTTTTTGTGAGTTTCTGCCTGAATTATCAGGTGTTTGCTTTCTTACCTAAATTATCACCAATTATTTATTAAAGCACACCTCGACTAATATCTGATAGAGCGTGGTGTACATTCTGTTTTTTTTGTGTTTAAAAATGGTGTCAAATGACACTCCAAGCGGATAATTGAAGGAATTAATTGGAAAATTTTAAAAAATAAGAGATAATGGCCAAAAACACATGTGAAGTATGACTTGTTTGTGAGTTTTCAGCACTATAAGATACTAGTCGAGGAGTGTTTTGAAAAATAATTTTTCATACTTGAGGTAGAAAACTTGTGATACTTACAGGTGTGTTTTTTATCATTATCTCTATACCTAATCAACTAAAAAATAGACAAATTGATTTACCTGAACATACTTAATAGACTCACAATTCCGAAGCTGTTCAATCCTCTTCTTAGAAGCTAACAAAACCTCCCCAACTTGAACCGGAGAAAGATCCCTCAAGTTTACTGAATGAACCGGCGATTCAATAACCACACCATGAAACCCGAATCCACTAACTGCCACATCACTAACAACAGTAACTGGAGTATTTTGGAACTCCAATTCTCTACTAACTGCCGGATACTGATTTTGTATAACTCTGATTTTCCAGTCAATCTGCTGGTACACGGAATATCTCCGGTGCACACTCGTGCTCGTGGCCGGCGCAAAATGGGCATTCTGTTTGATTGTTTGGTTGTGGGTTCGATTTCGCCTTGAAGTCCGATGATCGGCGCGATTTCGCCAGTGAGAACAAGACCCACCTGTTGTGGATTTTGTCTTTCCGGATTTCGGGGCTCCGTTTTGGCGTTTCTGTCTCCGCCATTTACCATTGTTTCGGCTATTTGGTTGGGTGGTGTTCCTTCACTTCAATGAGTTGCTTCAGATTATGCCACCTCATCAAACTATTGCAATTTATTTTTCCGAAAAGGGTTACATTTGCCTATGTGCTCTTAAAAAAATTATATTTGTCCTCGTTATATTTTTTTATATATTTATCTTCACTATACAACTTTGAATACATATTTACCCCGATTGTATTAATTTCTTGTTTCCACCTTTATTATCCTATGTGACACGTACATGAATATTTATTTTTCTTAATTTAAATCTGCTAACAATTAAACCTAACCCATCATTTGATCCGACCCACCTAGCAAAATGAACCCATTCTATAATTCCCAAAGATCCAAACCTTCCATAATTTTTCACCATTGAAATGAACCTGATACTTTCAACAACAACAATAATATACCCACTGAAATCCCACAATGTGGGGTTTAGGAAGAGTAGAGTGTACACAGACCTTACGTCTACCTTGATAGGTAGAGCGACTGTTTTCGAGAGACCATCGGCTCAAGACAAAGCACAAACCCAAACAAAGTAAGACACACAAAGTGCGTAAGTCATGACAACGCATTCTGAAAAAGAAATGAGCAAAAAGAAGCAATAACTAATACAAGTAAATAAGACACACAAATACACATAGCAGCCTAAATCAAACAATAAGGGACTATAAGACAATATGATAGGCTAAGCGAGCCTACAATAATGATACTACAATTACCAGTTTGTAAGCGTAGGTAGGACTACGTTGGACTACCTACTATCCTTCTACCCTAATACATGTCCTCCATAACCCTTTATCTAAGGTCATGTCCTCAGTGAGTTGCACCTGCGCCATATCCCGTCTAATCACCTCTCCCCAATACTTTATCGACCTACCTTAACACCTCATGTACCCGTCCATAGCCAAACTTTCACACCTACACACTGGGGCATTTATGTCTCTCATCTGCACGTGTTCGAACCATCTCAATCTAGCTTCTCGCATCTTATCCTACACCGAGGACACTCCCACTCTATCCCTGATATCATAATTTCTAATTATATCCCTCCTTGTATTCCCACACATCCATCTTAGTATCCTTATCTCCGCAACTTTCATCTTTTTAGTGTGCAAAGTCTAGACCGGCCAACACTCTGCCCCATACAACATGGTCGGTCTAACCACCACCCTATAGAAGCCTTTAAGTTTTGGTGGAACCTTTTTATCGCACAATACTCCATATGCGAGCCTCCATTACATCCACCCAGACCCAATGCAATGTGTGACATCATCATCAATCTCTCCATTCCATTGGATAATAGATCCGAGATACTTGAAGCTTCCTTTCTTTGGAATGACCTGGGTACCAAGCCTCACCTCCACGCTTGTCTCAAGGTCGCTCCCGTCACTGAACTTCCACTCCAAGTATTATGTCTTGGTCCTACTCAGCCTGAACCCTTTAGAGTCCAGAGTCTGTCTCCAAACCTCCAGCTTAGCGTTCACAACTATCAGCTTGAACCCTTTAGACTCCAGAACTTGATACTTTCAAAGATAAAATTTTTTATTTCAATGGTGAATGCAAGGTTCATTTCAATGACCCAATAGGCCTTCGTCGCCCCTGACTACGCTGCTTGGTGCTCAAAATGCCTGAGCTTCTTCATGTACTCATCAACTATCAGTTGCACTCCTTGCGACCGCTTCTTTCTCACTGTTAATATGTGTATAGGTTTGCTCTCTGTATCAAAATCAGAAAAAGAAGGCAAGCAATTGTATACATATGAGGAATTTTTTTAGCTTAATTAAGAAAAAGTGAGAGAAATGAAGGAACTTAACTGCAGATTGGCCTGAGAATTTGGATTTTTCTAAAAGGTTAAGACCCAAACATACACTGTCATTTTTGTTGAAAACTCTAAATTTATCTTTATCCAAACTGTGGCTGTTTTCTTGAAAAATTAGGTTGTTAACACTCAAAAGTAATTTAAGTGTAGCCGAATTCAGTGACAACCAAAATGTTCCAAAACTGAATTTACTCCTAGCCCTCGACTATAAGAACGTCATCGGCTACTAAGGCATCTTAGCCGAGTTGTTAGTTAGAGGTACGACTGGGATCCACTCAGATGCAGATGCCTCAACGACCAAGTTAAAAGGGTTTTCAGACCCCTAAAAGCAATAACGACCAACAACAACTAAAAGAAAGGGCCATTATTCGAGAAAGAGGAGTAGAGGGCGAAAAAATTGGCACCACCTCCCCTATAGTCAGCCATTGAACTTAGTGGGTTACTTGATGGCTGACATGGGGGGGGGACATTTTGTACAGTTTTTTTCTCTTTTTTGTACTATAAATAAGATCACTATTTGTATATACACACAATCAATCAAACAACTCAATTTCTATCTATCTTTATCATTTACTTTTATCTTTATCCTTTACTTTACTGTACTCAGCTGCATTCATGTTTATTACCTCTTAGTTTACTCACCCACCATCCTAACTCTTTTTAGAGTAATTGGAGAACCCATTGCTGGAAACTAGAGTTCCGTTTTCAGCCCAAATCTCTTACTTAAGGAATCAATTTGTCATCCAATTTTGTCAGCCGATAAAATAGCAAATACTTCAGACGGTAACAAATTTGGCACGCCCAGTGGGATTATAGGTGAATTAATAGCAAAGTTTGATTCTCCAGGTTAGGATCATTCTTGGCATGTGCGCCTAAGGTCCGGTTAAAAAATAAACCCCGAGTCCAGTCCACATCCTAAAAAAAATACTCCCAGAAGGAATAACGAACCAGCATCCTCCTCGGGTATTCCTACATCGGTTGATACTCCTCCACTTCCTCCATCAACCCATTCTGTGGAAGAATCTAGCCAATCTGAAGGTCCAACCATAATGCCCACGTCTTTTATTAGACAACAGATCGACTTAGGCATCCACAATATTATGTACCAAGTTTCTAAGCAGTTGGCTGACATTGTGAAATCGATGGTACATAATGAGTTTCAGCAAGCGATGGAGATGGAAACCAACCGAATGCACCCAGGAGAATGTTTGGTTAGTTCTGCCATCCCTCTGACGAGCGGTGCTGTTCAGCATCAGACCGTGACTCTCGGTGTTGTTCCTCAGTCGCATGTGCATCAGCTAGTGCCTACTCAGGTGCAGCCGGTAGCGCACCTAGGAATACAAGCCCAATCACATGGCAACCAACACACTGTGTGGTCACCGCCGAACCTTGGGGCAAAATATGCCACTTGACCAAGCAAATCTGCAGTATAGGTACATCAACATGGCTCGGAGACCAGTTCATGCTCTAAGACACTTTGGATTGCCGTCCGTTATGCTGTACGTTTATACGAACGGCCCTACGATGTAGGCAAACAATGTTGGCCAGCCGAAGGCCCTTGGCTATGACTTAGCTCAGCTATCTGGTGACGTTGTTTTCAGTGGAATACCATTCCTGTAGTCATTGCCAATACCCAATCCATACCTTCCAAGAAGCGTAAAATTTCTAAGAACAGCTGACGTCCGAGGAGAGCAGCCATGGAGTACTGTTCCACCTTATCCTCAGGCTCTGTTAGCCATTCAAGGAGCTCAGGTTGCAGGCTTCGGTGGCCATACCCAACAGCAACAATGGGGAATTACCCCACCTATTGGTAATGGCAATCAGACCACCTACAACCTTCAAAACCCTGTCCAACAAAGTGTAGAAATGAGGCCGCCAGTGCAGAACGCCTACTAGCCGAATCCAATTGAGAATCGGCAGGGGACGTCACAGCTAATAAACTCATATTATTTCTAATACCATGTGGAGGTACTTCGGCATCCAACTGAAACCTTTGGACATGCCTATTTATAAGAAGACTTACCCTGATTGGGTAGATCGGATAGCACATTTGTCGAGGGCTTCACTATCGAGCACATTGGTAAATTTACTGCCCAATATGGCGAGGCTGGCCAGAATGAGTATCACAGGTTGCAACTATTTTCTCTCTCTCTAACGGGGATGTCCTTCGCATGGTTCTCCTCTTTGGCTCCTGATTCCGTACAGAGCTGCCCCAATTTCAGGTTACTGTGACTGATCTAATGAATCTCAAGCAGTAGGTCGATGAATCGGCTACCGATTTATCAATAGATTTAGAAAGAAGGTTGGGAAATGCACCGCACACTTCCCCGAGTCTGAATGTGCCCACATGATAATCAACAACATGCACTCTCAGTTAAAGGAGAAGTTGGTGGGACAATCCTGCTCTGACCTGAACCAGTTAGCCGAAAAGGCTAGCCAAATAGAGAAATATGTCCAAGAGAAGGAGTGGAGAAGATCCAGCCAAAATTGAGGCTCCCACTTGGTATCCATCATTGAAACGGATGAGTCCGACTTAGAGTCAGCTGACTGCACGACAGACGCAATGGTGGCCAAGATTGTTAGGGTTAAGGTTTACTCTTGCCCATCCTTGAAGCCGTAAAAGGCAAAGAGATGAGTTCATCTGATGACAGGGTTGGTTACTCATTTACCATCACAAAGGCAGATTAGATTTTTGATCATCTGCTAAAAGATAAGCAGATTCGGCTGCTTGATGGTCAGAGGATTCCACCTGCCGAGGAACTCAAAGATAAGAAGCACTACAAGTCGTATAACTCATACAGTCACTCTACTTCTAATTGTGTGGTCTTCAGAAAGGCGATCCAAAAGGGCATCAAAGAGGGGAGGTTCAAGCTAGCCAACAAGAGTATGGCTGAAATGTCCATTGATACCGACTCCTTTTCCACGGTACTAATATCTATGGTATCTTTTGCTAAGCCCGAAGAGTTAAGGGACACCAAAGGGAAATAGCCGATGAAAAGGGTATGGGTCTCAAAGAAACCTATCGAAGTGGAAAAGGCCATAAGGACCTCTTTGTTCAATCGGTTAGGCATCCTACATGACATTCGTGATGACAGGCAGCCAACTAGGAGTAGTTTTCATAGCCCCCCTAAATGTTAGAGAGACGTTGAACGAGAACTTCAGGAACAAACCATGAGGTTCAGAAGGGCCCCTATCGATGCCAGGTATAGGCTTGGGGGGAAAGTACGGATGCCAACTAACCGGTAGCTGAGCATGCCTCGAATAGATGAAGAACCACTCCCTAAATCTAAATAGTGGGTGGTCGAGTTTAACCTAAATGATGGTGTTTCATCCTTACGTATCATGGCAAGAGATGAGGACCAGACGAGACCCCAGAGAATGATTAAACCAGCCGTCATCACAGAAGAGGGAAAATGGTTTGTCAATCAGGCTTCCGGAAAGAAAGAGGCCCCACCAAGAGTCGCATTCAGGACTTAGAAAAGAAGGATTGAACGTATCAAGGCTTTGCGTAAGATGCAACAAATATTGCATCTAATTTCCAACACCAAGCCAGTCGAAAATTAGGAGATTTCTGAGTCTGCTGTAGCCGAGGCTATCGAGCAAGCATTCGACTCAATGGCTTTAGAGGCAATGTCGCCTGAAGGAGAGACGTCGAGTCAACTAGAGCTGAATGAACAACCTACCAACAACCCGATAGAGGAACCTTGGTAAGGGAATGTGGCCCCAGATGGACCTCTAACTGAGGCAATCCCACAGATCATGCAGAGGATTCAGTCAGAGGATCCCCAGCCGATCCCCATTTGTCTCCAGGAAATGGATGATATGAGTTCCTGGTCAGCCGAATTGGATGAAGGATGGGACTCCATCATCGATTTATTTAGCCAAGACCTAGTTAATGAGATGTGGGTAGACATTGAAATGGCCAGCCTAATCCCATGTGAGTTCTGGGCTAGCCACTCCACGCTGGATAGCCTAGAAGGTGATATTTGTATAGAAGACGCAGAATGGGCAACAATAGCCGATACCTCGGATAGGGACACTTTGAGCACCGTATTTGGTGCATCTACAGAAGATATGGTTAAACACCTCAAGCCCCTTTACGTCAAGGCTTACATTAATGGTAAAATTATTAGTCGGGTGTTTGTCGACAATAGGGCTGTACTGAATGTGATGCCGCTGCTTAGCATAAAGGATATTAGCAAAAAAAGGAAGGATCTCATCCCAACTAACATGAAAATGGCTAGCTTTATGGGAGAAGCCTTTGAAGCATTGGGGATTCTAGTAGCAGAAATCACTGTAGGTCATAAGAAGGTCAGGTCTGCCTTCTTTGTAATAGATGGAAAGCCGTCCTACACCATTCTGTTGGGCAGGGACTAGATTCACACCAGCCGATGCCTTCCTTCTACCATGCATAAAAAGCTCATCTTTTGGGAAGGAGACAAGATAGAAATCATCCTAGCGGATGATAACCAGTTCCGACCAGGGTTTCAGAATGTAGAGGATGTCCTCTATTCACCCTATTAGCTTTCATAGCCGTCACAGAGCAGTATGAAGAAGGATCTTAGGAATTATGTAATCTTACCTCGCGAGGGTTTGAAATAAACTAATTAGCCGAACCACGACTTACATTGGAGGATTTAAATGGTTGAGGAAACCCAAATCATACGTGACCTTGGCATCGGCTAATCGCCCTAAGTTCTGAGTCAAGGATAGCTGAGGCATCGTAGATGGGGAACCACAATAGAAGACCAGATCTGGCGGCCAACAATATTTGAGCTGTCGATAGGAGTTTTACGCCTAGCTTTGTTTGCATTTGTTCTATGCTTGTACAAAACTTGAGTGTTAATTAATACCCGTGTTGTGTATGTTTGTGCAAAGTTTGAATAAACACGTGTTACAAAGACAGGTCTTAAATGAAATGGGCAATCAGAAACTCCAAGTCTACAGCTATGGGGACGACATCCTATCGGCTAAATCTATAGCCAAGATTCAGTGTTATCCTCAGAAGTTAATATCATTACGGATGGCCAAACCAAATTTTCCAAGTTTGGAAGAATATTATGAGGCCATTCTAATAGAGTTGTGTCAGTTGGATGAAAATTGACTAACAATCATAGAAATAGTCAAATTCGGTAAACGTAAAATGGTCAAAGCATACGACAAACATATAAAGCCTAAACAGGTATGCGAAAGGAAACTTAATTTGGATAATCATCCCGCCGATCGAAATGAAAGATCGTAAAATTGGCAAATGATTGCTAAACTAGGAAAGGACCCTTCTTAGCGAACCTACGAGTTGTCGACAATACGGATCAAACGATAAACATGCATGGAAAAGAAATGTAAATGGTAAATATTTTGGAGAAATATTACCCATTGATTTGGACACGCATAAATAAACGACAGCCACATACCAGCTGCCTGGTCACAATAAACAGACCCTTCGATTTGGGGTCAATAAAACTAGGAAGCCAAGATTGGTTGGCGTTTCACTAGCCGAGGGCTCCTCTACGTTATCAGGCTTAGCCGAATCTACAACTGCCTAGTCATAGAAACATACCCTTCGATTTGGGGTCGATAGAGCTAAGAAGATGAGTTGGTCGGCATTCCACCAGCTAGAGGTTGCAATATATCAACAGTAACAGAAGTCTCAGGATTAGCCGAGTCCACGGCTGATTGGGCATCTTGGGTACCTGTAATCTCCATTTCTCTCTCATCTTCAACAATGGCTACTACCTCAGCCGCTCTCGCTCCTGCCTGGACCTCCCTTTCAGCACCCAGCAAAGGCTTAGCTACTACAATCGATGGGGCCTCGGTAAAATTTTGAGTATCGGCCGATACCTCTTGAACAACAGAAGCAACCATGGCTTCAGATTGCATATCCATAAGGGTATCGGCTGACAACTCAGCAACAGGATCAGATGACAAGGGATTAGTGATTTGCAACATCGCTTGAACTAGACGGCTTTTCCACTCAGTCTATTCATTCTCCAGTTTAGCTAGCTGTTCGCTACCAGCTCTCTGATCCAGGTCCCAAACCACTTGCTGGTTATCGAGTTCCCAGATTTTTCTATCCAATTGAAGGCTATGCCGAAACAAAGAAGAACGGGAGGAGTCGTGACACCAATAGCCGAGTCCAATGCACCTATAGCAGGAATAATAACCCCGATCTTCGCCTGAATCCGCTCCAACTCAACTCGCAGTTTGGACAACTGTTCATGCAAATCATTCATTCGGCTGACATTTTGTTGCCTTTCTGCATTCACCTCATTTAAAGAAGTCTCATTGCGGCTTCTTCTCTTGTCAAAGACATCCCAAGTGTTGTAGAGCATCGACAACCTCATCATGGCTATGTTTGCTCGTTCTTTGTAAAGCAAATAAATCATCAGAGCCAATTCGTGGTAATGGAGACGCCTCGGTTAAAAGGAAAACACATTTCAAAAAGTAATCATCATTGCATGCACCGGAGACAAGACGATTGAAGTGACATGCGCGACTGTCAGACTGAAATGACGGCCCGGATACATTAATTCAACAGTCACACTCGAGTTAATGTAGGGGGCAATTGTTAACACTCAAAAGTAATTTAAGTGTTTAGCCGAATTCAGTGGCAGCTGAACTGTTCTAGAGTCGAATTTACTCATATCCCTCGACTACAAGAATGTCATCGGCTACTAAGGCATCTTATCCGAGTTGTTAGTTAGAGGTACGACTGGGACCCACTCAGATGCAGACGCTTCAACGACCAAGTCAAAAGGGTTTTCGGACCCCTAAAAGCGATAACGACCAACAACAACTAAAAGGCCATTATCTGTGCAAGATGAGTAGAGGGCGAGAAAATCGGCACCACCTCCCCCATAGTCGGCCATTGAACTTAGTGGGTTACTTGATGGCTGACATGGGGGGGGCACGTTGAATTTTTTTCCTTCTTTTTTTGTACTATAAATATGATCATTCTTTGTATATACACACAATCAATCAAACAACTCAATTTATATTTATCTTTATCTTTTCCTTTACTTTACTATACTCACCCACCATCCTAACGCTTTTTGGAGTAGTTGAGGAACATATTGCTGGAAATTAGAGTTTCATTTCCAGCCCAAATCGCTTAGTTAAGGATTTAATTTGTCATCCGATTTCGTTAGCCGATAAAACGGCAACCACTTCGCACGGTAACATAGGCTTTGCACGCATAACCTTTCAAAAGTACCAGGTTCATTTCAATGGTGAAATTTTTTGGAAGGTTTGGGTTTTGGGAATTATAAAGTGTGTTCATTTTGCAAAGTGGGTCAGATCAAATGAAGGGTCGGTTTTAATTGTTAGCAGATTTAAATTAAGGCTTGTTTGGCAAGCCATCAGGTAATTAGAATTGTGTGTAATTACACAGTATGACATGTTTGTTTGATCAAGTAATTATTTGGTTAGGTGGAAATTTGGTGTAATTGAAAGGGTATAATTACACTCTCCAATTATCAAGGGGATTAAGAATTGAGTGTAATTACATGATTACATTTTTATTTTTTCTTTTTTATTTTATTTTAGTTTTTTTTTACTTTTTTTATATTATTTATCTTTCATTTTCTTTCTTCTCATTCCCAACCTTTACTTCTTGTGATTCCATGTAATTACTCGTATTTTTAAATTTTTATTCATTTAGCATAATTTTGTTATTATTCTAATTTTAAAAACTACAACTCTTAATATTAGAAAGAGTAAGTCACTAACAAACTTGACATATAATAAGTAATGTTATTAAAATAGAATTTCGTTGTAAATGAGGTTATAGACTTATATTTTTCCTTTCTTTTGAATTATATTTACTTTAGTTATTTGTGACTTATGTAATATTGAAATTTGACATAAGAGTATTATGTTAATTTTATTAATATTTTAAATTTACGTTATATTTTGAATATCAATTTATTTGCTTTAGTACTATTGACTTGTTATTTCACATTGCATGTTATTTATTTTTCACTTACATTTGATAGATTTTTTTGTCAAATATTTGAATAATGTTATGAAATTATATTAGTAATTTTTTTTGTCAAACATTCAATCCATGATGTTCTCACAAAAAGTCTTCTTTTAATTTTATAATTAAATTAAAATAAAATACTATTAATTTGAAAAATATATGTCAATTATTGTTTACAATATTAGTTACAAATATATGGTTATTAAAAATGTGTTGGTAAATACTACTCCCTCCAGATAAAAAAGAGTGTCTACTTAGCAATTTGCACACCCCTTAAGTAAATACTAATTTTTAGACAAAAATAGGTAATTTGACTAAAATGTACCTAATTAAATATGTATTGAAATTTGGTCACCTAACACTTAATAAGGGCTCTGTGCATAGTGGAAGCTTAGTGCACCGGGTTTCCCTTTTAACACTTAGTAAGGAAAATTTTGAAAAAGTAAGATTAATTCTTTCTTGATTTGGTAAGTGTACACTCTTTTTAACTCAAAAAATAAAGGCTATGTGGACACTCGATCTAGAGGGAGTATCTAATTTGATATCATTTATAAAGACAAATATTTTTTAAATATTATTATTTTTAATTCTTGATAATTAAATTTTATTTTTAAATAAAACTACTGTGTAATTACACTTGTGCAACCAAACAGTATGCTTGTAATTACACTGTAATTACGTTATGACAAACAAACAGATCATTTTAATTAGAGTATTGTATAATTACTAGGTTGTGTAATTACTACCCGAGTAATTACACCAATTCTATACCAAGTGGCTTTCCAAACATACCCTAAGAGAAATAAATATCCGTATAAATATGTGCTCAAAATATAATGATAATGTTGCGCCCATTTTTCGTCGACCCGCGAGAGGTCGGAAGCGGAGCACAACGTGTTCGGTGATTCCTGGGTATTGGATTGAGGAGTCGCCACCTAATTATTTTACGGTGAATTAGGACACATGAATATTAACTAAATGCTGCAATGTAACTCCAATTTTAAGGTCTGCGAAACTAATGAGATTCTAGGTAAGGGTTCTTTATTATCCTAAAGGGAAGGGGTTAGGCATCCTTTAAGATCCGCTAACTTGCGGTAATCCGATCAAACTCAGGTTAATTATTGTATTAAGAAAAATGCAAGTTTTAAAATATAAACTTAAAATGATGTTGCAAGTATTTTAGCAAAAGGATACACATTTTGTACAAGTATGCATTTGTATGATATTAAAGAAAAAAGACATGTAAAAAGTATGCATTTGTGACAATTAGTAGTAAGGAGAATAACGAATTATTTATAATGCCAAAGAAGTAATTTTTGGAAATCATTTTTTGAGTTGTACAATTAATAAAGTGAACAAAAGATGATCAACAATTGTTTTGAAAATTTTAAATATGCACGACGAGCCTAAAAATAAATAAACTAGCGAAGGATTTCTATGTTTGAATTAACCGAGACTATAAGTAAATAAGCTAGCGACGGGTTTTCAGTCTTAGACTACCCTATGAATTAATTCTAAGTCTACATATTCTAAGCATTTCAATAATTACATAAGTGCGATAAATAATATTACAATACAGAGCGAGATAAAGCTAAATTAAAGAAAGTAAAAACAATAAAATAAATAAACTCCGAGGAGTATCTGCCTTCATTGACTTTGTTCCTTGCAAGCTGTCAAGAACAAACGGTTAGAAACAAGTAAATACAAATAACTTCGGATCCGTATCCAAAACAGTGAATGTTTTGATCACGGAGGGCTCAGACTTAAATTTTGGAAAAGACCATTCCAATCACGTCGTGGCTGCAAACGTATGGCTCGGTGGTCATTTTGATTGCCTCGCCTACTAAACGTGTTGGTCTCTCGGATGAAAAAGAAAAGATCATTATAATCACGTTGTGGCTGCGAACATATAACTTGTAGGTTATTTTAGTCGCCTCGCCTACTAAACATGTTGATCCCTCGGATGAAATAAAAAGGTTTAAGCCTCATCCTTGCCCAGAAGTTATATTTCCGTCTTTACAACTATGGAGGCCTCAAAATCGACGGATATTTTTCATCGGCCAGTGTAGTATCGTGTTCGAATCAGCACAATTAAATCAGAACAGTAAGCAGCAGCAGTAAGCAGTAGAAAAAACAGAGAGGCAATTTCCGAAAAGACGCGATGTTTAGTTTAAAACAGTAAAACGGATATTTAAATGCTGAAACAGTGGACTGAAATAGGAAAGCAATGCCCGAAAGGTGCGGTCTCGAATTCAATTTCATTGGCCTAAATGCGGTATTTGGTTCAAAACAGTAAAGCAGTAAAACAGTAAGATATCCGTTGCACGGATGTTTAAAACGGTAAACTGAAAATAGAGAAACGAAAAAAAAGCGCGGCCTCGAATTCAATTTCATCGGCCTATTTTAGTTAAAAATAGTAAAATGAACAACATAGCCGCATACAATAGTAAGTAATGAAATGTCCAACCCGGATTATGAATAGTGACCCTAATGAAACAGTGAATTAATTCTGAAAACAGACCCGGAATAGTGACTAGAATCGGAATCAAAAATTCAGATTTTTCAGATAACTAACACAGATAAAAAAATGCCATAATCTGGAAATATCCAAATCGGGTCGACCCGACCCGGGTCAGTGACCCGACCCGAATCAGATATCAAATCCGAAATCAAATTCTTGTCAGATTTTCAAATAACCAATACACAAGATAAAAAATGCAAGAATCTGGAAATAATACCCAAACCGGGTCGACCCGAACCGGGTCAGTGATCCGACTCGAATCAGGTATCAAACCCGAAATCAAATCTTTTCACCAATTTCAGATAACCAACATACAAGATACGAAATGCAAGAATTCTGAAAAATATCCAAATCGGGTCGACCCGATCCGGGTCAGCGACCCGACTCGAATCAGAGATGCAACTCGAAATCAAATATTTTTGCCAATTTTAGATAACCAACATACAAAAATATGAAATGCAAGAATTCTGGAAATATTACCCAAATCGGGTCGACCCGACCCGAATCAGATATTGAACCCGAAATCAAATATTTTTACCAATTTCAGATAACCAATAACAACAAGATATGAAATGCAAGAAATCTGGAAAATCCAAATCGGGTTGACCCGACCCGAATCAGATGTCGAACCGGAATTAGATTTTCAACAGATTCTTCAGATAACCAACATGATATACAAACACAAATCTAATTCTTACCCCTATCCGGGTCGACCCGACCCGAACATACCCGAATCGGAGAATAAAAAACAGTGGAGAACAACATTTTCTTTCAATTTTGGATTTTATTTTCGGACTTAATTCTTGAATAATAAGGAAGGCAAATGTTTGAAATCAAGAACACAACCAAAATATTTTATCTCGAATCGGACCTCCGAAAAAAATCCTCCATTTGTAGAACAAAAATGGGGGTATTTATAGATACTCACCCCGACGTTCACCCCTACCCATACCCCTTACAAAATCGAATTCGAATTTCAAAATAAAGAGGGAGACAAAACTGAGTTTTTGGTGCGATTTCTTGGGGCATGTGTTGCGGTGAGAGGTGATGGGGTAGGTTGGTGGTGTCAGGCGACATTGTCGGCGATTGGTGGTGTCAGGCGTAGGGTGTGGTGACGTAGGGGTAGAGGTGTAGGGTGGGCGGCGATTGGGAGGGTTAGGGGTGTTAGGTTTTTTATTTTGGGTTTTTGGGTTTTTTTTGGTTTTGTTTTGGTTTAAAGGGGAATGGGTTTGGGCTTGTGGGTCGGGCCGGTTGGGCCTGGGTCTTGGGCTGCTGGGTTTCGGCCGATTTGGGCTTTGGTTTAGGGGAATGAAAAATATGGGGTGGATTTGTTTGGGGGGGGGGGAGATTAAGTGGGTTGGGCAAAGGGGTGGTGGTCCGCCGGGGGGTTGGGGGGGAATTAAAGGGAAATAGGTTTGGGCTTGTGGGTGTAGAAATTTGGGCCTGGGGTTTCGGGTGATGGGTTTAGGGAATAAGGGGTGTTGGGCTTTGGTAAGGGAATTTCGGGTGGGTTGATATTTGTTTGGGTAGAAATTGTTTTTGGGTTGGGGAAATAAATGGGTGATGGGTTGGGCTTGGACGAAATGGGTTTTAGTTTGGGTAGAAATTATTTTGGGTTGGGAAATGAATGGGTTATGGGTTTAAAATATAAAAGGGATTTAATATTAAAAAATGCTTTGAAGAAAAAACGTAAATTATTTTAATAAGAAATATGACGATGTGATAATAATATAATATTTGCGATATGCTTAATGCTTGATAAAAAAAATAAAAATGCGATGCCATTTTTGCGGAAAGTAGAATAACATAGAATTTTCGGATAAAATTTATGATTATGATAAAAAATGCAAATGAGAGTAAAAAATGCGAATAATAATAATAATAAGAGAATAATAATATATATATATACGCATGTATGCATATAGATTAAAATTGTTTTGAGGTGTTTAAAAATATTTAAAATTGTAAATAAATTGAAAAAGACGGGACAAAATTGGGTGTCAACAGATAACGGCTAATATATCAAACATGTATAATGAAGGACAAATATAACCTTTTTTTGAAGAGTACAGGGGCAAATTTGACCCTTTTCCATTTAAAATATTATTTCCTCTGTTTCAATTTATTTGTGTTACTTTCCTTTTTAGTCTGTTTAAAAAAGAATGTCTCTTTCCCTTTTTAGCAACTCTTCAATTCCAACTTTCCGCATGACATGTTTAACTACAAGATTAAATGACATTTTGGTACATGAGTAGAGATGGCAGTGGATTCTGGACCCAGTCCGGATCCGATGGATCCAGATTCATTTTATAGGATATGGATCATCAAAATTTGGACCCGACGGATCCGGATCGGACCCGACGGATCCGGATCGGACCCGAATCCATTTTCGACAGATCGGATCTGGATATGGATCTTGTATTTGAGATCCGTATCCGTTCCAGATCCGACCCGCGGATCCATTTTTATTAAATATATCCATAACCTAGAATGTAATTTTATAAGTATTTTCTTAAAAAAATTTAAAATTTCTGTATTTTTCATAATTTATGTAAAATCTGATAATTGATCCATGCTTACTATTTTTTGATAGTTGGTGTCCTAAAATTTTATTACATTTACCTAGTTATGTATTTGAGCTATCAGTAGGTTAATATGAGTTATTGGTCTTTTTTAAAGGTTCTGCCAGTGTTTCCCTTTGAGGTTCTAAGAAATGATCTTGGAAACTATTTTTTTCTAAACACTATTAACATGTTGTCGAGGATTTCATAAGTACTATGCCACTTATTTTTGTTTGGCTTTTGTTGCTATTTATCCTGGTTTGGAATAGAAAAAAAATACTTTTGATAAAATCTGAGGAATGCCTACTGTTTGCACCTAGTTTAAATTAGTTTAGTTCTTGGTGTGTGTTTCATCTATATGTTTCCCTGAAGCTAGATTGATAATTGTCTCAATATTCTTTGGCAAATTTTTTTACATGTGGATCCAAATCCTATCCGTGGACCCGGTGAATCCAACGGATCCGGATTTGGATCGGATTTTTATAAATCCGATAGATCTGGATTCAAATCTGGACCCAGGTATGAAAAACGGATCTGGATCTAGTAGAATGCAGTCCAGATCCGATTTGTTGTCATCGCTATACATGAGACATATATTTAGTTTATGAACACAAAATTCAAAAGTCTTTTTTACTTTCTTAAACTCCATGTCAAGTCAAACCCAAACAAACAAATTGAAACAAATGAAGTAGTTACATTAAATCCTCCATTATTGTCATCAAATTTACCCCTACCGTTAGAAAAATTCTCAAAATTACCCTTAACTTAATGGATTTCTCCAATTTCCCTATTAGTTCCCCAATTTCACCTCATTAACCCATAAATACAGTCGTGACCCATAACCCATAACATAATTCTTTGTGCATTGGTTCTTTTTTGAGAGATATAACTTGAATTGGGTAATTTTAATATTTTGGGTAGTTTAATTATTTTTAGGTAAAAACTAACAAACACAAAGAAGAAGGGTGAACTGAAATTGCTAAGGGCTTTTTGACTTGTTTGATCTCAGCATAGTTAGGCCTAAGCTTGAGAGAAAATGTAACACCCCGAATCATGACCTGGGAGAAACACGACACTCGGTGCCTGACTTCATATGACTGAGCAAACTACATGATTTGCCGAGTCGACATGTGCATCAAAATCATGCAATTGGAATGGTTTAAAACATGTAAAACTGAAAAATGTAAACATAGTAAAAAATATAATAGCGAAAATATAAAAAAACATAATAAGTCTGACATGACATGCTAAACTAGTCTGTGAAACCTCTGAACACGAGTCTGACTGCTAAAAATTGTTTATCAGAACAAGGCCCTGACATACCCCTACTGTATAATCTAATAGGTAGTATAAATAAACCAAAAACCCAAATGAGACGTGCCTCACCAATAACTGAGATGGTAGAGATCCTAACGAACTGATCCATCATCTTGAAACTCTGTACATGCATCGTGAAGTGCAGGACCCCGACAAAAAGGGACGTAAGTACATTTGAATTGTATTGTATGTAAAGCAACCAAAAGAATAAGTCGACACATAAAATAGTAGGAACTGAAACTGTAACCTAAACATGAGCATGTATAATATCTGACATGAAGTAATAAAAATGATAATTTAGTATAAATGGGAGAGCTTTAGTATAACCGACATGTAATCACCACGTGAAAACGTGGCATCTAATCTCCGCCCGATCAGATAAGCCATCTCGTACCTTTTCAGGATATGAGTCATGAACATGACATGAATGGATCCAATAACCCGTTGTGGGTAACATAAATGAATCATCCTAACTGGGTGGAGCGATCCTTATCCTGTATTGGCATACGTAGTTTCAGGTTGTCTGAGCCTTCTCAGTAATCCGTGCCACTTCCAAACATGAACATGAAATATAATTAACTAGAAAGATCATGATTTGTATAATCATGACTTATAAACATGATTGATAAGTATACGATATATCATGAATATAAATACATAATATACTTTGCATAAAACATGGAAAATGTGTAGATTTCATGGAATTGATTAATATGGATTCACGACTTGTGTTTAAAAACCCATGAAATGAAAGACATGAGTATTTATGGATTACAAAAAAAACTCATGGTTATCAATGTGTTATTCATGAATACAATAACGGATACGTGATTGGTTTTAACAATACATACATGAACATATATAACTTGTTTTAAGGGTTTATTATGAACTGAGATATAACCTTCAAATTCTAGGGATTTCATGGATTATCGTAGCGTGAAAAATAACAACGATGTTCCCACACGTGGATAAAAGCTCTACATACCTTAATTCCCTACTCTTGAGCGTAATACAATGTCCTTCAACCCTTTAAACTTTAATCCAAGGCAATGCAAGTAAAAATGATTCCATATTAGCCATAATACTCATGCTTTCATCATTTAACAATTTTATCAAATGCTTGGTGTGCATAAAGATCCTCAACTTTCATTAATGGTATTTTCTTCATCCAATTCTCATTTTATCACTTCTAGGTGGTTCTACAATCTCATTTATATGTAATCATTATCAATCTTTATCACTCATAAGATAAACAATACCCTTAATCAATAATCAACAATCAAAAACTCAAACCTATAATTATTCATACTTTTCTATCAAACCCATCAACTCATTTCTCATGAACATAGAGTCTGTAATCATCAATATAAAGCTATAGTCATTTAAAGGATGAAGGTTTTACCTTTTGGCGTTCAATTCTATTGAATTCAGATTCTAGGGTTCTTTCGTCCAAAACGAAATCTCAATTGATAATATACTGATTTGAAGGGTTTACCTATGTTAATAAGGTGTTGGGAAAATAAAATTAACTTAGAATCATCATTAAAACTTACCTTGGATGATGGAGGGACCTTGGAGGAAGTTGGGTTCTTGAGAGTTTCCCTTTCTAGAGCAATTTTTCATATTTGGGGTGTAGGAAATGATATGGGGCTTTTAAAAAAACTTTTCCCAATGTGCGATCGCACAACTGAAAGCCCAATTGCACAGGTGATCGTGTAGCAATGGCAGTGACACTGCCTCGAGTGTGCGATCGCGCACCTGAAGATCGGTCATGCGGCTGATCGCGTAGATAGTGCATTGTTCAGTAAAATAGTCATAACTCTTTGTATTGTTGGAAATGTATGCCAAAGGGATACAACCTTCAGAAGGACGTTTTTCCAAATTCCTCATATAATTTGTCGAATACTCGTTTAAAGTGACATCTTGTTCAAACTCACTTGAAAACACAGACCGTAGAGTAGCTTCCGACTAACTTTTCCCAAATACTCTTCTTATAACTTGATTATTTTTCAAAATATTTCCTATACTCCTCATATTGATTCCATTATGTTCCAATCATACTGGTCAAACCTTAGCCCGAAGGCACGAGTTGTTACAAAAAGCCCTCATGTGAATGCTTGAGTGTTAAATTAAAATACCAGATTTTCTGACACATAGTCTCATGGTAGTGACTCTGTATATAATGTGAGGTGATATTTTTGTAAATATTTTTATCTCAGTCTAGAACTTGTTCTGCATGTTATTAAAGTGAACTAATAAGTGTTGCCTTGTTTAAAAGTTGATAATAAGTTTTTTGATTGATTTTGAATTTTGTAGTCTGTTCAGATAAGTTACCACTTGTTTGAATCCCTAGGATTTGATAGTTATATATTTGTCTTTACCTACTTGTTTGAATCCCTAGGATTTGCACCCTAATTGCTTAAGCACTCTAGCATAAACTGAGATAAGAAATTATGAATCTGTAGAAAAGGAAAGGTCGAGTGTAAAAGGTGACCAATGATAGGTCATTGTGATGAAAAATTCCCTCTTAGAAAGAATCAGATGCATTTGAACCAGGCCATGTCTGTTCATTTAGAGCCATGTGGGTTATGAATATATTTCCAGAAAGATTTATGGTTATTCTAGTAACCCACTTTTGAAGAATTGATGGATTTATGTTCAGATAGAGGCATGACAGGTAAACTGAGTGCCATTGGATTTTATAAGGAAAATTGATAATATTTGTTTATGGCAGCTACACGGGCAATTCCGGTGGTCTATGTGTATACTTAGTGATGTTTGAGGAGGTACAAATGGATATAAGAAGTCCTCGAGTGGTTAATTGATTTTTACAAATTTAGCTCGGCCAGACAATCACTAGGGTGATGTGCATAGTACATTATTTGAAGGTTCATGATGGATTAGATTATGAGTGTTGACAAGTAGTTTCGTCTCAGCAAAATGAAACCAAGGGATTTGAAATTTATGCAAACAACCTTGGATAAGGTCAATTTTAATGGAAATATTTAGAATTGGCTTAGTACAAGAATAAATTATTTTCTGGTCAGCAGTGGTCATGATTCTAGACTTGCAGTGTGTAACAATGTGTTTCTATGGATTCTTGATATTAAGGACAAATTTAGAAGGTGTAGAAGAAGGAAAAGTAAAATCAGAGTACTTTACGGGTACAGGTTTGACAATGAGTTGTGGCTTCAGCTAAATGATCGTGGAAATTAGATGATAATTATGGAATCAAAAGATTACTTTCAAAGGTATGGTTATAATCAAAATAAGGTATTTCAAGTGGGGTCAGATCAAACATGTGAGAATCAAACTATTGAGCTAAGTTAAAGGAATATTTGGCGGATTAAGTGAGCAAGTGATTTGCTATGGACTTGTGGTAGGATTACTAAGGATTTTGGAAAAGTTTAGAACTACTTGGGTCACGCTGTTTCACCTCGACAAATGACCAGTCTAATAGGACTATTCGAGTCCTTGAGGATATGTTGTCGACTTGTATGATTGACTTTGATGGTCATTGGAATCAGTTCTTGCCTTTGGAAAAGTTTGCCTATAATGATAGTTACCGTTCAAGCTTTACGATAACACATTTAAGACACTATATGGTAGGAGATGTCGTTCTTCGGCTTGTTGGATCAATGTGTTCGAGGTTAGGCCTTGGAATATAGATTTATTGAGGGATTGTTTGGACGAGGACAAATTGATTCAGGAGAGGCTTCGCACAGCTCATAGTAGGCAAATGAGTTATGCAAATCAGAAGGTCCTTGATTTAGAATTCATCGTTGGAAAGCGGGTTTTTGTTGACGGTATCACCCATAAAGAGTGTGGTGAGGTTTGGAAAAAAAGTACAAGTTGAGTTCGAGGTATATTGGTCCCATTGAGATTGTTCAACATTTTAGCGAAGTAGCCTATGAGTTAGCTTTGCCACCTAGTTTGTGGAGTGTTCACCCCATATTTCATATTTCGATGTGACGTGTCATGAATTTATAGCACATTTGATACAATTTCATGAATTAGTGATGTCCTTAATGCATTTGTAATGTGTGTTTCTTATGTTATTTTGATTTTTGTAAGATTTTTGCCCCGGGACACCAGAAATAAGGAAAAGAGTATAAACGTGAATAGAAGTGCCGTAAACACGGAAGAAGTGTAGGAAAGATCAGATCTGCAGATCGCAGAACCAGACTGTGGACTGCAGATGTAAAGCTCAGTTTTAGTTTCAAATAGTGATTAGGGGATTTTGGAGCCCCAAAGTGCAACCCATTCTGTGATCTGCACTTTTGTTCTGTGGACCAGTCCGGTCTGTGAACCACTGCTCAACAAAAGTCTTAATCTAGATTGCGATGCTTTGAAGCATTTTTACGGACACAGTCCAGTTCTACGAGCTGCACTTTCAGATAATCAAGATTGAATACCACTCTATGAACCCTAGTCCATTTTGCGGATCGCATACCTATGATGCGGTCTCCTTCTGCGGTGGTAGAGTGAGACAGTGTCATTTTTATAATATTTTGTAATTTGATTTTTTGGTTCCCTATAAAAGGATTATCTAGGATTTTGTGCATTTATCATTCAATACACTATTCATCTATCACTTTGGAGAATATTCCTTGTCTTGTCTTGTCAAGTCTTATCATTTTTCCAAAAAAATTGGAGAATTTTGATACTTTTGTTCCACTTTGAAGAGACAAGTTTATTGTTCTAATACTAAATCATTGTAAACTTTCCTTTATTATTTCTATGTCTTCTTTTATTGTATTTTGTTAATTACATTTCTCCATTAATGACTAAATCTTAGTTGGAGTTGTGGCTAAAAATGGGATGTAAAATGGTGTATCGATTGTGATAATTAATTAACTCTCACCTTAAATGATTAATGGGTTGGTTACAAACACCCCTTTAAAGTATATTGTCTCTAGTCACATTTGAAAAAGGAGACTAGAGTCTCGGAAAGGGGTAGATTAATTAAGACTTTGGGTAACTAATGGGTATTCTCATAATCTACACATTAGGCTTCAAAAAGCCTAATAGTGAAATCAAGTGGGTAAATTGAGAAATCCCCACTTGAATATTAGTCCCACTGCTCATACCACATTTACTACATCTAAGCTAAGTAAAGACCCAACACCACTTTCACGAATCAAGTCACAACCCTAGCCTTTCATCATATTAGTTGTTACGCCTCATAATTTTTGTGTTTCGTCGACTCGTCGATTAATACCGGTATTCCGGGAAGATATGTGATCTTACGGAGAGACGTTGCGAGTTTACATCATATTTACAGAAGTATCAGAGGGTATAGAAGTTAAACGAATCGAAGAAATCGCGTTTCGACGAAAATTTATAGAATCCCATTTTGACGGCCCAGATTGACGGACCGTACAAATTTTGATGGACCATCATAATGGGACACCCCACCGTATTTTTGAGGACTGATTATACAGTCCATTTTGACATACTGTACAAAATTGTACGGACCGTCAAATTAGTTGTCGGCCGACTCAGTTATGTGTTTAAATGTGTTTTGACCCATTTTTTTTAATCTATTTTAGATCCAACATTTCCCTAATCCTCTTCCTAACCCTCCCAACTGATTTCAAGGGGATTTCAAATCAATTACACCATAATTCTACATCAAAAAGCTCGGACAAGTGAAGAAGAACCTTTCTATGGAATTGTTATGCTCTTGAAGGTTGTTCCTGAAGCTAAGTTGATTGGATTCAAGGTTATTTTTGCTAAATAAGGTGATAATTACACTTTCTTTCTTGTACTTAATATTATTTAAGTGTTAATTAAGTGCTTGGTTAAAGAATCTACAAGTTAACATCCTAAATGGCAAAGGATGTTATTGTCTTGATTTCGAATTGTTTGGAGATTATTTATATGATTAGTTATGACTGAGAATTATGGGATATGTTTTGATTATGTTTAGATGTTGTGGATGAGCTTGTTCATGGTATTGGTCTTATTAATGGAAATAACATATATAAGAAGAAATAGCTAGAAAATACGTAAAGATCATTCTTAACTTATGTTTGGGCTATTTTATTAGAGTTGAGCTTGGTATTAAGTTGTTGAATTATATTAGTAATTTGATGGAGGAAGGAAAAAATATAGAAAAATCTAGGATGTATTCCGATATTGAATGATCATCGACTAAGATATGAGGATTCACGTACATCAAGTGTGTGATAAAGTATCATAATGAAACCATCTTTAGTTTATCAACTTAATATTGATCGAATTGCCTCTAATACGTAGGATATCGCTCGAGATGAAACATAAGGATTGTAAGCTAGCATTGTCAGAAAAACAAAGGTGCTCACTTCCTTCTTTTTGGCATGATCATATTGAAAAGATTATTACAAAATAAATCCGATAAAAAATCTATTCTAAAAGTCCTTATGAAGGCATTGGTGATTCTCTTATAAGTGTGTTGTTGTCTACTACTATTCTTTTTCAAGATTACCTTCTCATGACAAGTATTCTTTTGACATCCATAAAGGTCAACACCTTATTGTTTCCTAAAAGTTAAGTTTACAATGTGATTTATGATGCTTATGAAGTCGTTGAAAGAGTAACATGTGATGTGTTAACCCTCATAAGGGAGTCAGAGGTGCAACGACTTTACGTCACTCTGACGAGTTTAAATTATATTCGGTAATCCTTAAAGAGGCCATCATAAGCATATATCATATATATATACTGCCCTCAGAGGCCTATGTCGTTATATACATGATTCTACACATATGAGCTTAATGATATTGCCCCTAGATGCCTATGGTTCTATTGCGCAGTTCATACATATATGATATTGACAATACTGTCCACAGATGCCTATGACATTATATACACGATTATATTTCATTGTGCATATTCTGGCCCATAGAGGAACTCAGAGCACATGTGGTATTTCCATTACTTTACCTTACAGTTGTACATTCAGTTACAACTTCATCTTATACTTCATTTACAATGTTGTACTTTTTACAGCTTTAACCTTATATATTCAGTACATCTTTTGTATTGATGTCCGTTTCTAGGGCACTGCGTTTCATGCCGGCACGTATAGATAGTGATGCAGATGATTCCTCACAGTAGGTGACTCAGCTCAGCTGAAGGTAGTCACACTCGTTTCTTCCAGAGCTGTATAGTGAGCTGATAGGTATGTGAGTGTATATATGTACATAGTTGGGTATGAAGGGGCTCTATCCTGACCAGATGTTATCATTATACTCTTTAGAGACTTGTAGACAGTCATGTTGTGTATTATGGTTTGGTGCGTGATCTTGTCGGCCTCTTCAGTAGACTTGTTGTGTTCATGTCGGCCTTGTTGCACATATATATGTATAGGTTGGGCTTTTCTGCGTGAAGGAAATTGTGTTTTTATTAAGAAAATCTTTTATCAGAGGCTTGGTCAGCCTAGGTGTTATGGAGCCGCTCACGAATATTAGGATTGGTACGCTCGGGCCTTAGGACGTCGGGTGCCATCCAAACCGCCCTAGGTTAATGTGTGACAAACTTGGTATCCGAGCAGGAAAGTCCTATGGATGTCTACATGCCATGTCTAGTAGAGTCTTGCTTATAGGTGTGTTGCGTGCCACACTTATAAACAGGACGCTATAGGCCATTTAGGATGTTTATTTTCTTGAAATCTAGATCGTGCGTCAGAAGCAAAGTTGTAAGTAATTGTTCTCCTATCTTCTCACTCTGGTTCTCTTTTTCAGTAAATCCAAGATCAAAGGAATTTACCGATAGTAGAAATTGGGTCATAAATGTAGGGGAAGGTACCAACATATTACCACCTATTAATATGGATCCGAGGACTATAAGGACACCAGAAAGAAATGTAAGTTATTCTATGGAAGAAGATCCGTCTATGAAAGACGATCTATCTATGGAAGAAGATTTATCTATGGAGGAAGACCCATTTGAGGTCCCAGAAGAATTGCCATTCCGAGTACCCTCAATTCCAATAGTATTGCCAGATTATAGGAAGGCCCGGACAGTATAGAGAGCATCAACGCATCAGTCATTTCTAGTTGGTTTAGGTGTAAGTGGTACCATGTACGCAACAGAGCCCCCAGTTATCTTTCCAGAGCAGGGTCATGTTAAGATCCCCCCGACAGGTTTACGCCATTTGAGAGGCCAAGGAGTCCATTATCATGGAAGTCAGTTAATTAAGGTTCGCCAATAACAAGTAAAGGTGAGGAAGAAGTAACTAGTAGACAAACCGGAAGGTTTGGAATGGAAGTAGGTAATAAAGGATTGGTGTTATGAGATGTGTCAGATTGAAGTTCCTGAGTAGAATTCAGGCAAGCACAGAGAGATGTTGGAAGTAGTAGACCATGCTGTCAGCAATGTGGAAGAAGGCATGATGGAGCATGTTTATCCGATATCAAGTTATGTTCTGGATGTGGAGCTTTGGGACATAGGGCCAGTGAATGTCCCGAGAGATTTCAGTCGTTGTGCTATCAGTTTGGACAAGTACATTATGGGCAATGTCCGGGGTATGTTGAGAAGTGCTACTGGTGTGGAAGCAGAATCCATAGAGTATATAGATGTCCGAGATTAAGTTAGGGGGAATAACAGGTTCAGACGTTACTTAGAGTTATGCAACTAATCAGGTATGTTTATAATTTTATTAAGAATATTTATGTTTATGCTTATGATCGGCCGGTTATCATTGATGTAGAAAGTGTGTCATATAGATGTATATAAATCTTAAATGGATAATATAAGTAGAAGGTGGTAAGTGAAACTACAGTTATGTTCAATGTTCTAAGCAAAAGGACTGAAGAATCAAATATTTCCTACTAAGAATATGCCCACTACTCCTAAGTCCTATATTGTGCGTGATATTGAGACATATAAGGTAAAAATATACGCAATTTAAAAAGGTACGCATGAATCAGAAGAATTAAGGGGGAACCGCAGAAGATTGATGAGGAAAATGAATTTCCAGAGATAAGTTACATGAGGCCTCGTATCAGGAAGCAATTAAAGAAAAGGGGCGCGATATGGCATGCTCAAAATAGTAACCCCCCAACTCTTCTGCAAGGATTGCACCATTCAAGAACAATCGTGAGACAGGATGAGTTTTGTCAATTGAAGGCAAACAATATACCTTCTTTACGTAGTAGTACGTGTATGAGTGGTAGTAAAAGATATCATAATCTTTGATATTAAGCGATGGGATTTTTGAATTCTAAGATGCAGTTTTATGAACCGGCCGAGCTGGAATGACCGATTGAAGATAGCTTGCGATAAAGGCTTGAGTTGACAAAAAAGTGGCGTTAAGTGATAAACGGGTGTCTGGTAACCACAAATGAAAGTGTTATGACAAAGTGATGAGGCTGAAGGATGTTCTAACACAAATAGACCGACAGAAAGACGGTAATGATAAGGACATCGATGATAAGACTAAAGTGGAACCCATGACAACACGACTACCATTAAAAGATAAGAATATTAGTAAATAAGTGGTACTTAAACTTTTTGAGCCAAAAATATATTACCTGATGTCCATAAATAATGGTACCGGGAGTACACTAAGATTAGGAATCTTTAAAGAAATTCAGGAAGGTAATGTACAAGTTGATTGGCTGAACGACGGGTAGAGAAGGGCTCTAATACAAATTAAGGAAAGGAATTCCAAATCGGTAGTAAGATTAAATCCAACTACGATTTGAATTTGAATACGTCAATCACTAGTTCCGCCAAAAATGTCGACAAGTTGTTTAAGGATATGTAAGTGGAAGCAAGAACGAATGAAGCCCGATGTAAGCATATGATGGGGGATAAAGAAATGGTCTAAGATAGACAATGAGGAGAAGAGCTAAAGAATAAGAGTAAGGGAACACGAGATGAACATGCAAGTAATGGTAAATTTGAATTGTCAAATGAACTAGAGACTCCATGAATAGGATAACGCAATGGTCATAAGGTTAAGGATAGTGGTTTCAAAGGAAGTCAAAATCGGGAAATAAAGACATAAGCGTAGCTTAAGTACGGTGACCACGAGGCGATCAAGTAGATTAATGTCTTGCAAAGTCAAATCCTTCAGGTGAAAAAGGGGACAGGATGATCCCTACATGAGCTATACTGAGGAATAACATGAATAGGTCAGAGATTCTCTTTTGGAAAAGATATACATGAGATACCCAGCGAATGGATAGTCGAATATGACGTATAGAGGATCTTGAAATGCCCTAGAGAGAAGGACAATTGAAGGAAAATGACATCGAAAAAGAGAGAATGTTTTGTTTTCAGGACTTACACGAGAAAGGGAAATTAAGGTAAATAGAAAAGGGAAGGATATGGATCAAGAGGGAATACTTGAGGAAATTTGAGATATAAATAAGGAGTAATGAATCTAACTTGGAATTCATAGCATCGCTAATGAAGTATACAAATTCGAAACATTATGAGAAACAAGAAGTACCGACATAATGAACAGGGCGATAATGAACGATAGGATTAGGTACCGTTGAAAAAGAGGGACATTATGAATGCTATAGGAAGGAATCAATCCAAGGAAATGATAGGTGGCTAGCCATAATAGAAACCAGATGAAGATAACTCCCCGAATCAGAATGACAAATGAATTCTTCCTGATACTGGGAATTGGGAGAGCGTCAAGGTGAAGAGCCTATTGGGATATGTTGTGATGTGGAGTCAAGGTAATAACAGAACCTTATCAAGATTTAAGAATTAAGTATATCGACAGACAACACTCAAGAAGATTCTCCCTTAATGTTGAAATATTATATAGGAATCATTAATTTGTCTAAGGATCATTGTGGGCCATCCCATTACCATTGGGACTAATCTGGTCTGGGAGATTCATGCCTAAGTGACTCGTCAGTATGCATCATAACAATTAAGACTGTCTACACAACAAAGGTTTGGCCGATAATTTATCTTGAAAGTTATCTCGAGTCGTTATACAATTGCTCGTTATGATAAATAGTTGTTGGAAGAACCAGTCAAAAGAGGCTCTGGATGGTCAGGATTACCCTCACCCTGTCCAAAGAAGCCGATTAAAAATAATTTTTAGACCACCGGACTCAGGTAGAGAGTGAACATAAGGAACTTGAAAGAAGTTTAGAATAAAGATCGGTAACTATTAAGCGACATATTACCAAATCGATAAATAAGGAATTATTTATGGAAAAGGAGTAGGACTCTTGTCGGATCACAAAAAGAGAAATGACCGAAGTAACAATATCGGGTTTAATATAGTAAATCATAAGGAAAAATGCTTGGATTAACGCAGAGGTATTAAGAGATCTGGTGGCAGGAGTAGGATACAACGTGATAAATGATGAATTCATCTAAACTCAGTTGGGAAATGCAATAATTGACAAGTACAATATATTTCTGACTGTACGCATTATTGGATATTTACTTCAAGTATTGTCATAATAGAAGTGTAAAGGTTAAAAGAGGGTTTATTGAAGAAAGAAACTCCAACACCGGTGAGTTATTGTAAATTACGTCTTTAGGACGGATCATAGAAAGATATCATAAAAAGATTAAAAAGGGACAACAACGGAAGATATCGATTCAGATAACCCTATTATTTTTAAATCCTTGACGTCGATGATTATCATACCACAGTCTCTCATCGTAACCTTATGTATACTTTATGCCTACGAACTCTAGCACCTAAACTCTATCATGAGAAGAGCATTGTAACAAGGGCAAAAAAAGACATAGTTCAGACACCATAATTCAGCGATTTGAATGAATTACAGCTTACTAAGTAATTTTGTAAAAGAAATAAAAAATCGGGTGGAGGTCGATGATGTACCAATTGTGTTATGATTTTACAATCTTATGAGACAATGGCCAGATATCCAGATTGCGCGATAGGTTGAGATAGTCCTATATACAAAAGAACTTAGCTATAATTGTTGGAAAACATATGAATTTCTATACTCAGATGTTCAAACTTTAGCTTCATGTTACTATTCGTGTGATACAATCTTTCTATTCCTATTTTGTTTACCGAAGTTGAACCATGTATCTTATTTAAAATGGTGTTATTAAAACAAGTGTATCAAGTGCAGTACTGATGCCAGCAGAAGAATGTTAAGGTGAGTTACGACTAAAATTTTCTCTGTTATTATATGTATAAGCGGTCATGTGAGGTCGATTTGATATTGCTTGTTATTATATTGCTCTATGTGGTATTGGATGTGTATTTGGGCTGCTTGATAGGTTTCGGATAGTCCTTTTTACAAAGGAAACTTTGCCAAAATTTTTGGAAAACTTGAGAGTTAGAATATCTTCAACATTCGCGGATGAATGTTTCTTAGGGGGGAGGATGTTACGCCTTGTAATTTTTGCATTTCATCACATCGTCGATTGATACTGGCATTCTAGGAAGACATGTGATCTTATGGAGAGACATTGAGAGTTTACAAAATATTTATGGAAGTATCAGAGAGTATAGAAGTTAAACGGATTGAAGAAATCGCATTTCGATGAAAATCTACAGAATCCCATTTTGGCGGTAGATTGATGGACCATACAAATTTTGATGGACTGTCAAAGTGGGCCACCCCACTTTATTTTTCAGGACTGAATGGATCATACAAAATTGTACGGACCGTCAAATTGGTCAGCGGCCAACTTAGTTACGGGTTTAAAGGGGTTTTGACCCATTTTTGATCTATTTTCGACCCAACATTTTCCTAACCCTCCCAACTGATTTCAAGGTGATTTCAAATCAATTACACCATAATTCTACATCAAAAATCTAGGACAAGTGAAGAGGAACCTTTATATGGAATTGTTATGTTCTTGAAGGTTGTTCTTGAAGCTAAGGAGATTGGATTCAAGTTTATTTTTTCTGAATAAGGTGAGAATTATACTTCCTTTCTTGTACTTAAGATTATTCAAGTGTTAATTAAGTGCTTGGGTAAAGAATTTATAAGTTTAACACTCTAAATGATAAAGGATGTTATTGTCTTTAGAGATTATATATATGATCAGTTATGATTGAGAATTATGGGATATGATTTGATTATGCTTAGATGTTGTGGATGAGCTCATTCATGGTATTGGTATTATTAATAGAAATACAAGATATAAGGAGAAATAGCTAGAAAATACGTAAAGATTGTTCTTGTCATTCATAACTTATGTTTGGGTTATTTGATTAGAGTTGAGCTTGGTATTAAATTATTGAATTTTATTAATAAGTTGATGGAGGTAAGAAAGAAGCTAGAAAAATCTAAGATGTATTCCAATATTGAATGATCATCGACAAAGATATGAGGATTCAAGTACATAGGTGTGTAATAAAATATCATAATGAAACCGTCTTTAGTTTATCAACTTAATATTGATCGAATTGCCTCTAATACATAGGATATCACTCGAGGCTCGACCGAAGGATTGTATGCTAACATTGTAAAAAAAACAAAGGTATGTAAGACTCACTTCCTTCTTTTTGGCATGATCGTATTGAAATGATTATTATGAAATGAAATTCGATAAGAACTCTATTCTAAAAGTCTTTACAAAGGCACTAGTGATTTTCTTATAAATGTGTTGTTGTGTACTACCATTCTTTGTCAAGATTACCATCTCGTGCCAAGTATTCTTTTGATGTCCATAACGGTTGACTCCTTATTGTTTCCTAAAAGTTTATAATGTGATTTATGGTGCTTATGAAGTCATTAAAAGAGTAAAAGATGATGTGTTAACCCTCATAAGGGAGTCGGAGGTGCAACGACCTTACGTCACTCCGAAAAGTTCAAAGAGTATTCAGTAATCCTTAAAGAGGCCATCATATGCATATATCATATATATACTGCCCCCAGAGGCCTATGGCGTTATATACGCGATTATACAGATATAAGATTAATGATATTCCCCTAGAGGTCTATGGCGCTATTGCGCAGTTCATACATATATGATATTGATAATACTACCCACAGAGGACTATGGCATTATATACACAGTTATATATCTTTATTCATATTCTGGCCCATAGAGGCACTCCGAGCACATGTGGTATTTCTATTGCTTTACCTTACAGTTATACATTCAGTTACAATTTTAGCTTATGCTTCATTTACAGTGTTGTACTTATTTATAGCTTCAGCCTTACATATTCAATACATCTTTCGTTCTGATGTCCCTTTCTGGGAATTGTATTTCATGCCCACGTGTATAGATAGATAGGTAGATGATTCCTCACAGTAGGTGACTCGGCTCAACTAAAGGTTATCACAGTCTATTCTTCCAGAGTTGTCTAGTGAGTTAATAGGTATGATAAGTGTACATATGTACATAGTTGGGTATAGCATGGCCCTGTCTTGACCAAATATTGTCATTATACTCATTAGAGGCTTGTAGACAGTTGTGTTGTGTATTATGGTTTGGTGCGTGATCTTGTTGGCCTCTTCAGTAGACTTGTTGTGTTCATATCGACCTTGTTGCATATATATATATATATGTATAGGTTGAGATTTATTGCATGCAGGAAATTGTGTTTTTATTTAGAAAAACTTTTATCAAAGGCCTGATTTGCCTAGGTGTTATTGAACAGGTCACGGATATCAGAATTGATACACTCGAGCCTTAGGGCACCGCAGGGCGGCCACCCCTCCTAGGTTAGGGTGTGACATTAGTTCATCAATCATTAGTTAAAACTTGAATTAGTAGATAAAACAAACTTTCAAAATAAACAAAGTGGTACCCTTTGAAGTAAAGCACCTAATAAAGTATTGATACAATTGAATAGGATAAATTTCACATTGTATTCCTTGTGGGATTCTGTAACGACTGGAAAAGTCATTTTTGCTTGTTTTTCCTAAAAACCCCTATAATACCCTTCTCGAGCCCTTTTTAGATTGATTATGACTTGCGAGATGGGTGACATGGTTTACGAGGCGATCAGGTAGGTTTTGTACCCATTTTATTAAGTTTGAGAAATTCAAAGTTAAGATAATAGAAGAGTTTGACTCATAGTTGACTTTTGGATAAACATGCCCCATTCGTAGTTTTGTTAGTCCTATTAGCTCCATAATGACATTTATGACTTTGTCGAGCCTTTGTTTTGGGTCCCAAGAAAGTTTGGTGTGTTTTGGGAGTTACGTTGTAAAATTGTAGAACTAGAACTTAAGAGTTGACTTTAGTGAAATCCGAGTTTAGAGGCCTTTTTTGGAAATTTGTGTGTGCGAACAAGTCTGGAATATATATTTTGATAGGAATGCATGCTTGGTTTGTGTTTGGGAGGTCCCGAGAGTGTTTTGATGGTTGACGAAGAGTTTGGAGAGTTTTGGCACTGCTGGTGTCTGGTGTCTGCCCCAGCGCTGTTATTTCCGCTTTAGCAGGTCTGCCTCAGCAGAGGACTGGCTCGCCAAAGTAAGGTTCTTCTGTAGGCTAAAAATCTGCCTTAGCGGTGGGTTCCTCACCGGGGCGTGTGCGCCTCTGTGAAGGTTGCTTCTGCCCTAGCGAAGGTACGAGATGTAATTGACCTTGCCTCAACGGATGGATTTCCAGTTGCGGTGAGTCCACTCCAGCGAAGTCAATTCTGCTGGGGTAGAATCACTGTTAAGGTTATACATGCTTAATGACCTAGAAATTATTCTCATTCCCCATATATTCTCCTTGGGATTGGAGCTCGACCAGTAGGGTGTTCTTGAGGGTTCCAAGAGAAAGTTCATTAAGAGAGGGATAATCTCACCCTCCCCCTTTAATTATTATGTATTAGTTAAGTTTCTATCTTAAATATGTTTCTTAAATGGGAGAAATGGTAGAAATGTCTTGTTGAGAATAAGGGAGTTATAATTGGGGATTAGGGTTGGTTATTGATTCATTAATGTTAATATTGTAGACTAGTGACATATTAGACTAGTAGATGATGATTACTTGACCAATTTCATGTTTAAACCCTTTTTGGGAATTGGGAGTAATTGTAGAGTTAGAATTGGGGCTTTTACCAATTTATGAAATTGAGAATCCATTTGGGCTTAGTTGTTAAATTAACTTGGGATTATGACTATCTAGCATGTATTGATATTAATTGAGTAGAAAAGTTTGTACTGTGATAATGTGGGCCCGGGGTTCTTTTGTAACATAGCTTGAGGGATTATGGGTGATGTTAGTTTGTAATCTCATATACTTGATATGATTTATCAGAGTGGGCTCATGAGGAAGCTCAACGGAAAGGGAAATGAACTGCGTGAGTTCTTCGGCTCTATTCAGGCAAGTTAAGACTTTCAGACTTTAGTGTAGCGTTATATGTTGGTATGCTATGTATTGAATTGATGGGAGTAACGAAAACTTGGGGGATCCTGTATTAGTGAGGTGACGAGCACTAATACGGGTATCGGTGAACCTTAATCGGGAAGTTAGTAATCTAGAATAATGCATGTGAAGTAGTTTATCTGTTTATCCTTCTGGCCACGGGCGCGGTGCATAAATTCGCTTAGGTTTGTATGATTGTTGTTTACTTGGGCTTGTAGCCATTTGATATGATATTCTTATTTGACTTGTTATGCATTCATCATTCCACATCTCGTTTGAACACTTGAATAGATACTAATAAATGCTGATTAAACCGATTATGTTGATTGCATGGTGTACACATATTAATTTCATTCATACATTATATACTTGGCATTGGCTTACTGGTATACTGTTGAGAAAGGCTTGGGAAGTCAGATTAATGGATATGGTACATGGTTACGAGAGTTATGACTGGGTATGACATTCAACCCTCGAGCTGGTATTTGATGGGATTATATGGGTATATGGACCTTATGAGTCCCCTATGGATCACGTGACAAATACTGCAGCACCGTGTGTTTATTGGATACATATGGCCACTTGTATTCATACATATCATTCTTCATTACATTCATTTATATCATGATATGTGATTGATGTTGTATGTGCTCGGATTGGATTCTGTTATACTTATGATCTTTAGGCTGATAGGAGGAATATTGATAGCTTATGTTTAACCTTAATGTGAGACTTGAGTAGAGTGGCTTAATGGGTCTAGACGCCGTGAATGGGGTTCAGGCTGGACTTGTACAACTTGAGGACTTGAGAGAACTTATGCGCTATTGAACTGTAGGCTTACTGTTAGGTTGGTTAACTGATTATTTTATGCTTAAGTAACTAGTAGAGAGGTATCAAAAAGTACCAACCCTCGCCACCATTATAACTAGTGTCGGTCGACGATCCTGCTGAGTACACGTATTTCCCGTACTCACTCTACGCTTGTTGCACTCTATGTGCATGTACTGATCTAGGAGACGACGGAGCATAGTACTTGACAATTGCTAGCAGAGTCCATGGTGAGTCGCTAATACATTCCGGCACTGAGACTCTTCTCATCCTTATTTATGATTTTGTCTCTGTCATATTGAGACAGCTTATGTATTGCCTATCCAAACTTGTATTCAAACATATTTAGAGCTTGTACTCATGACTACCGGATCTTGTTGGGGCTTCCTTTCAGACTATGTATATACTATTGAGACTTGTTAAACTTCTACTTCTTTATCTCTTTATTTTCCGCATTTAACTCCACATTACCGTATGATGTATGTTGGGTTCACCTACGGGTTAGGGTGGGTGTCCTCACGGAACAATGGAATTTAGGATCGTGACAGATTCGACCCCAATATTGTTGAGTTACTATATTTGACAACGGTCACGTTATACCTTTTATCGGTGTAATTTGGGCGAGATCATGATGCTCAAGAAGTACCATTCGGACGGTGCTCATGTGATTCAATGTTTCTTTGTCAGAATTTGACTTTTGAGAAAAAGTCGGTAGTTACTTTGAATAGACAGATTCGGAAGTTCAGATTCAAAGAGATAATTTCAATAGCCATATATATATATTCAAAATTTAAAAAATCCCACATTTTGAGAATACTTACTTGTAGATATCTTTTCAATGACCTAATGAGGTAAAGAATTAGTTACAACGATGATGCATAAAGTTTACACTATTTTATCAAATATGAATGAAGCCTAATTTAATTTGTACACGTATTTATGTGTTCGGTTCACAAGAAAGATCTAAAATTAGAGTTGAAATTCATTCCAAGTGAGATTACTACTTAAAATAAGGCCAATAAGGCCACTGGTGTTATTTCCTTATCAAAACGTGATAGCTTAATTAGATTGGTAATCAAATTTGAGTAGTATTTGTGTAAGAAACTATTTTCAAATGTGTATTTTTTAATTATTAAAATAGTCAATAGGATATGATAAAATAAAATTAATAAATCATAAAAGTCATTTAATAATTGAAAATATTCTGTTCAACCAACATTTATATTAGTGTTTTTAAAATTATATATATATATAGAGAGAGAGAGAGAAAATATTAACCTTGAAAAATTATTTTGATCATTTTCAAAATTTTGTACGGCATAAATTAGATACAAATGGTAATAATAGAATGTGGAGTATATAATATGGAGAGAGTGATTTTATGACGCTTTGAATACTTATGGTTGATAATAATGTTTAATTAAGTGTTGGACGAAATAATTTAGATAAAGTAATAACGTAATTATGATAGTTTTTAAATGAAATGAGTACTTACTTAGATCTCATAAGTGATGAAAGCCATTTTTTCTTATAATTAAAAATGCTTTCGTGAAAAGAAGAAAAATGACAAAAGTGTGCCCTTGTCTTAACTCAATAAAGAAAATAATAAATATACCTGTGATATAAATGGTATATACACTGCCCTGTGTATACCGTGTATATCACGGAAACGCAAAGCAGTTTTCGTCAAAAGAGTCCGTGATATACATGACAAGTATATCACGGTTTGGAGCTATATTTGGTAACATATTATTTGTATGTAATTAGCATTGTACACTTATCATAGTTGTAGTATTCTTGTACAAATAGAATAGGGTTTTGAGAGAAAAAAGAATAGGAATAGGATTTTCCATATTATGGAAATTGTAAATTGTATATATACTCATTCATTAATGAAAATAATGAAGGGATTATTTCTTTTATGGTATCAGAAGTCTAGATCTAAACTTCTCGATTTTTCCTGAATTCGCATCCCTTCTCAGTTTCTGTGCCACTCTTACCTCATCTCTTCCCAAATTCTCTTCCAAATCCCTTTGTTCTTTCGTTGTGTCGACGTCAAAGAACTTGTTTCATCCTGCCCTTACTGTTTCTAATATGAAGAACCACATCCCTATTGTTCTTGAAATGGAAAACGTCCAATATGCGAGGTGAGCAAAGTTGTTCAAAATTCACGCAATCTCATATCAAGTCCTCCATCACATAATTTCTCCCGCTATCCCTACACACGCGGAGGATCCTCAGTTATGGATCACTCTTGATGCTACCATCCTTCAGTGGATTTACTCCACTATTTCTACCAACCTGTTACAGAAGATCATTGAACCAGACACTGCGGCTATGGCTACCTAGAATAGATTGCGTGATATCTTCCAGGATAACCAATATTCCAGAATTGTCATCCTTGAGAAAGAATTTTCACAAGTCAACATGGAAGATTTCCCGAATGTTTCAGCCTATTGTAAAAGGCTCAAGGAATTGGCGGACCAACTCCGTATCGTTGGAGCACCTGTTACCAATAATCTTCTTGTTCTACAAATAGTTGCAGGCCTATCTGAGGGCTATAATGGCGTTGGAACTCTCCTCTGTCAAAGTAATCCGCTTTCCTCTTTTTATCAAGCTCGTTCGATGCTCATGTTAGAAGAAGCTAGCTTGGCAAAAAAGGCGGTTACCAGCGCCAGTTCCGTGGCGATGATGACTTCATCCAATAACTCTCATGGGTTTGTTGATAATTCGGGCTAAAACTGCAATAATGGTGGCGGCAAGAAGGGTCAAAACCATAAAAATAATGGCAATAATCGTGGCGGCAACAACAGCGGCGGCCGGAATAGTAACAACACCTGTGGGAACAGTTACAACACCTGGGGAAGGCTTCGGGGTTTTGGGCCCAGCCCGCCTGGTCCCAGCCTTAGGCCCCTTTGCAGTGGGCCTGGACTAGAGTCCAATGGCCCAGTCCCACCTACTGCCCTCCTCCCAATTATTTCTAGCCCCCTTTGGCCCCGGTCTAACCCCATAATAGGCCCAATTACTCGAGGTCTTACCTGTAATATTATGGGTCAGGTCAGCAGTTCGGTGTGCTTGGGCCTCGGCCTAAGAAGGCCTATAATGCTGCGGGCCCGAATTCGATGCCGACACCCACCGATATTGAGGCCGCCATGCATACATTTAGATTAAATCATTCAAACGCGAATTGGTACATGGACATTGGCGCCACTTCTCACATGACGTCCGACCAAGGAACTCTCTCGTTTTATTCCAATTTGAGCAAAAATCGTGGCACTATTGTTGGTAATGACAATACAATTCCAATTCATGGTTACGGTAATACTACTTTGTCTCCCCCACATCCACCTCTTATCTTGAAAAATGCCATTCATGCCCTAACTTAATTAAAAATTTGGTGTCTGGCCGAAAATTCACCACTGATAATTGAGTTTCTTTTAATTTTGATCCTTTTGGGTTTTTTGTGAAGGATTTCAAAATAGGGATACCTCTCATGAGATGCAATAGTAGGGGAGACGTTTATCCAATCACGCCCACCTCCAGTTTCTCGAGTCAAGCCATGCCATCGACATTTGCAGCTCTAGCTCCTTCCTTGTGGCATGCACGTTTGGGTCACCCTGGGTCGTCTATCGTTTCTTGCTTGTATAAAACCAATTTTATTTCTTGTAAGGGTACACGTATTACTCCAATTTGTCATTCTTGTCCATTAGGAAAACATGTTAGATTACCATTTGTAGCCTCTACTTCTCGTACTATGATGCATTTTGATATTATACATATTGATTTATGAACTTCTCCAGTTCTAAGTTATGTGGGCCATCATTATTATGGTCTATTTTTGGATGATTATTCTATTTTTATGGACCTTTCCGTTAGCAAAGAAATCTCATGTTTTTTCCACATTCTTAAAATTTAGAGCATTTATCCGTACCCAATTCAAATGAAAAATAAAAAGTATTCAGTGTGATAATGGCAAATAATATTATAATGGCGTGTTTCGAGAATTTTGTGATGCTAATGCATATTTTTTCATTTTTCTTGTCCTCATACGTCCTCACAAAATGGGAAAGCCGAACAGAAAATTCGTACCATTAATAATATTGTCCGAACTTTATTAGTCCATGCTTCCGTACCCCCTTCCTTTTGGCATCATGCTCTACAAATGTCTACTTATCTCCTTAACATACTTCCTACCAAAGGATTGACATATTCATCCCCTCTTAAAATCCTCTATAATAAGAATCCTTTGTATTCACATCTTAGGGTATTTGGGTGTTTATGTTATTCACTATTTCCATCAACTACAATTAAAAAACTTCAAGCATGTTCTACTGCTTGTGTGTTTTTGGGTTATCCATCTAATCATCGTGGTTACAAATATTTTGATTTATTGTCTAATAAAATCATAATTAATCGCCATGTTATTTTTTATGAAACCCAATTTCCGTTTGCTAAAGTGAGTAGTCCCGTGCCTAGTTCGTATAATTTTTTAGATGACGAAGTCTCACCGTACATTATGCACCACTTATTGGGCCAATCCAAGACTTTAGGAACACCAAAGACTCCATCGTCACTGCCCGCCACCACCCACGCCTCGCCCGCCTTTGGCTAGTGGGCTGATTTCCCAGCCCACTACAGAGACAACTTCTGTCCTAGTTACACATCCAGTTTCCAGTGTTGGGCCAACAGGCCCACTGCATGCTGGCCAGTCCGTCACCCATCCGAATTTTCCCCAAAATCCACCTAATTCTCGCCCGAGTCACAGGCCTGTCACTGGTAGTCAACGAGGTAATTTTAAACCAAAAAGACATCTTAATCTAAATTCTAATGTTCTTAAATCCCCCACTACCCCGTAACCCAGTGTCTGCATTAAATGACCCGAATTGGAAATTGGCTATGAACGACGAATATGATGCTCTTATTGAAAATAAGATGTGGGAGTTGGTGCCCTGTCCTTCTGGTGTTAATATTGTTCGGTCTATGTGTATTTTTACTCATAGAGATAATTTTGATAGTTCTTTGGCGAGACATAAGGTCCGTCTTGTAGGTGATGGTAAGACTCAGCAGGTTGTTGTGGATTGTGGTGAGACATTTAGTCAGGTGGTCAAACCGACAACCATTCGTACTGTTCTCAGTATGGCTTTTTCAAAGGCGTGGCCCATTTATCAGTTAGATGTGAAGAATGTTTTCTTACATGGTGATCTTAAGGAGACCGTTTACATGCATCAGCCCTTGAGTTTTCGAGACCCCAAATATCCTAATCATGTCTATTTATTGAAGAAGTCCTTGTATAGGCTTAAGCAGGCCCCACAGGTATGGTATAAGAGATTTGCATACTATGTATCGTCTATTGGGTTTTCCCACAGCAGGTCTGATAATTCTTTGTTCATATAGCGTCGTGGCACTTCTCTGGCGTATATTCTATTATATGTGGATGATATTTTCTTGACTGCTTCTTTTGATATTTTATGCAAGTCTATCATGACACTTCTCATTTCTGAGTTTGCTATGAAAGACTTGGGCCCTTGAGTTACTTCTTGGGGATTGCGGTCACACGTCATGCAGGTGGGTTATTCTTATCAGAACGGAAGTAAGCCGCTGAAATAATTGAGCGAGCTGGTATGTCCTCATGTAATTCTACTTCTACTCCAGTTTATACTAAACCCAAGCTGGGTGCTGCGACTGACTCACATTACGAGGATCCTACCCACTATCACAGTCTTGCCGGAGCTCTTCAGTATCTTACTTTCATGAGATTGGATATTACATATGTCGTATAACAGATGTGTTTGTTTATGCATGATATGTCGTACAACAGGTGTGTTTGTTTATGCATGATCCTAGGGTTGAGCGCATTCACATTATATGATACATTTAGGGAACACTTGACTATGGCTTGCATCTATATCCGTCATTGACTTCTACGCTTGTCTCGTATACATATGCTGATTGGGGTGGTTGTCTAGATACCAGACGCTCCACGTCTGGTTATTATATGTTTCTTGGTAATAATTTGGTCTCATGGTCTGCAAAGCGACAATCTACATTATCACGCTCTAGTGCAGAGGCCGAGTATCGAGGGGTAGCCAATATGGTATCTGAATCATGTTGGTTACGTAATCTTCTCTTAGAACTTCATTGTCTCATTCAGAAAGCTACCTTGGTTTATTGTGATAATATTAGTATCGTCTATCTTTCTGGTAATCCGGTTCAACATCAGCGCACTAAACACATTGAGATGGATATCCACTTTGTTCGCGAAAAGGTAGCTCGTGGACAAGTATGTGTCTGCCATGTATCAAATTGCAGACATCTTTATGAAGGATCTTCCATCGGTTCTATTTGAAGATTTTAGGGACAGTCTCAGCGTACGAAAACCGCCCGCTATGACTACAGGGGTGTGATAAATATACCTGTGATATACACGATATATACACTGCCCTGTGTATACCGTGTATATCACGGAAACACAAAGCAGTTTTGGTCAAAACAGTCCGTGATATACATGACAAGTATATCACAGTTTGGAGCTATATTTGGTAACATATTATTTGTATATAATTAGCATTGTACACTTACCATAGTTATAGTATTCTTGTATAAATAGAATAGAGTTTTTGGAGTAGAATAAGAATAAGATTTTTCATTTTATGAAAATTATAAATGATATATATACTCATTCATTAATATGAAAATAATGAAGAAATTATTTCTTTCAGAAAATAAAAAGAAAAATAATTCAATAAAATTATTTGGTCAACAGTCAACATGCTCACTAGCCAGTAGAGGATACTACTATATAAGCAAACTTTAAAGAAAGCAAACATCACATTAAAGCTTCACTAAAAAAAAGTCGCCGAAAAAGTAAGTATTTTACTGATAAATTCAGCAAATCTATTACAATTTTATTTCTTATATCTCATCCTTGTTATGTCTGAAGAAAAAATTCTCAAACTAACATTGAAGGAGTAGATAATCCAATGGCGGCTCCTTACTATGGTATGATAGAAGAAGTATGTGTGATGTTGGTTGATCATGACAAAGAGTTTGTTAGTGAGATGGTCGATCTGCTAAAGTCTTATGAATATAAAGGTAAAAATGGTAACATCTCTAAATATATATATAGAACTTATAATCTTTGTTTCTTTGATATAATTAAATTCTTTGTGATTTTCTTTTTATATCATATTTAATTGATATGATGCTTGTTATTTCATTTGTGATTTTAACTTCGATCTCTTTTTATATTTCATTTATCTTGTAAATCTTAATTTTTTCTTGTTGTCATAACAGTATTTCTATGCTTGTTACGTTGTTTTACTAGTTTATAAATGAGTTTTGTGGTTATGAAGAATCTAAGAATCAAATTAGATTCTCTATTTTTTATTCTTGCTATAAGCATGCCGCACATTAGATTATCTTCCTCCATAAAGATGTATATGATTTTTCAAAGGGGATCGATAATTTTGTGTTAATATCTGTGTAGTTCCAATTTTAGGGATGTCCCTGAAGTGATATAGTTTTATGTGAATTTTAATATCTAATCGACTTACATATGTGTTCTACACTTGATCTTTTTGTAGAAAATGGGGGAAATTGTTCTTTGCCAATTAGCCTAGAGTGACATAGAGTTGGAGGAGAAAATAAATTAAATCTCTCAAAAATAACTTTTAAAAATGTAGATCTTTGATTTTACAAATCTATCTATCATTTTAGGAAAAAATAAATTTTATTGAGTGGTGGAGGCACAAGATTATGTTAAGCAGAGGGAAGAGAAAGAGCAATTGAAAGACCAGATAAGAATCGACCTGGCTATCATTATTATTAACCTTGAAATACTTTTTTTTTCTTTTATTGGATTTAGACAAAAAAAGTATGAAAACCTGATTTTCTTGAAGAAGAGACATTTTTCTTTCAATTTTTTGTTTAATTAAAAATTTGCCCTCTTAATTTCATGGAGCTTTTTTTCCCTTCTTAAAACCAAAAAAACTTTATTTTTAAAGAGTTTTTATTGATTTTAAATGTACACCTATTATTTCGTCATTTTGACCACGGGCACCTTGAATTTTAAATTTAATTTTTTAAAAAAAAATCTAATCTGAAAAAAAAAATTTGGATCTAATTTAATGATGTTTTGTCAAATATTAATTTTTATTTTGGTGAACCTTAATGATCATTCAATCACTTCCTCTATTTCAATTTATGAGGACATTAGGTAATCTTCAGAATATTTGGAGAAAATAAGTAAATGTGATAATTATCCTACTAAAAAACTATCTTAAAATTGAAATTCTCTTGGATAATTTACCTTGCAAAGAAAAGGTGTGTAATTAATAATTTTGATATAATTTAGATGTATTTTATGCCTCTCTTTTTTCCCAATTATATTATAAGTATTCATTGATTGTTCCATGTCAAAGGTGTGTTAATCGTTTTGACTTGAATTGCTTTACTAGCTACTTTTATATGTACCATGGAATACACATACGTAGAACAAATATTTTCTTAGTAACAATAAAAGTAATTAATTAATATAAGAAAATGAAATTTAATTTTCATGGCATGATAAAGAACATTTATAGAAAAATTCGAGAGAAAGGAAGCAACAACAACAACAACATACTTAGTGAAATTTTACAATGTGGGATCTAGGGAGGGTAGAGTGTACGCAGATCTTATCCCTATCTTAGAAGGCAGGGAGACTGTTTTCGAAAGACCCTCGGCTCAAGAGAAATCACAAAACAAAGTTAGATAAGAATAAATAATTCAAAACAATATAAAAAAAGAAGGATCATTTTAATTCTTTTTCCGCTTTTTGAAATTTAAAAACTCAATGTCAATGCCTTAATAATGATTTTGGGTTTAGTTTTAGAAACAAAAGATAGAAAATACACATTTATCCTTCAACTACTATTATTTTAGGCAACACCTTTTTCTAAAAAGTGTATTTCGTCGATTTGCGGCTGACTCTTCTGTCGACTTATATATATGAGATATGAAGGGACATACAAATTTCATAAAATTATTTATTAATATTTTCACATTCAATTGGATTATTTATATTATTGATGTCAACACTTCAAAGATTATTACTATGACATTAGTGTTAAACAAGGTATATAGCCGTGATATACACTTGATATACATAAGTGTATATCACGGGTGCTTTCGATAACAGCCCAACACGGAAAGGCTGCAAGCCCATCTCGGGTTGGCCCATCACGGGTGGTGTATATTTGGTATGTATATTGTTGTAATATTGTAGTGTAAAGGTTATCTTAATTAGTCTTGTACACTTACCATAATTGTATAATTAGAATTATGGTAGAATAAGGTTTTAGGAGTAGAATAGGAATAGGATTCTCCTATTATGAAAATATGTAACTTGTATATATACCTTTCAATTAATGAAAATAATCAAGTAATTATTTCTTTCATGGTATCAAAAGTTTAGGTCAAACAAAACTTTCTCTCAAATTCTTGTTGCTTTTCTCGGCCAAGACCGAACCTCCCCTCCTCGGGTTTGCCATTTGGTCTTCCGCTATCCAAATCCCTCTATCACCTATTGTTCTTTCGTTATGTCTACGTCAAAGAACACGTTTCACCCTGCCCTTGTTGTTTATAACATCAAGAATCATATCCCTCTAATTCTTGAAATAGAAAGCGTCCAATACGCGAAGTGGGCCGAGTTGTTCAAAATTCACGCTCGTTCGCATCAAGTCATCCATCACATAATTCCCGCGGCTCCTGATGATATGGAGGTGCCTAAAAGCGAGGATGATCCTAAGTTATAGACAACACTTGATGCCACCATCCTTCAGTGGATTTATTGTACTATCTCCACCGACCAATTGCAGACGATTATTGAGCCAGACGCTACGGCGATGGCTGCATGAGATAGACGGCGTGACATATTCCAGGATAATCAAAATTCCATAGCTGTTACTCCTGAACATGATTTTTCCCACGTCAATATGGAAAATTTCCCCGAACGTTTCAGCATATTGCAAAAGGTTGAAGGAATTGGCGGACCAACTCTGCAACGTTGGTGCGCCAGTTAGTGAAGATCGTCTTGTTTTACAGATGGTTGTTGGCCTATCTGAGGCCTATAGTAGCGTTGGAACTCTCCTTCGTCAAAGTATCCTCTTCCAAGGTTCTATCAAGCCCGATCCATGCTTATCTTGAAAGAAGCCGGTTTGGCTAAAAGGCGGCTACTAATGCTAGTCCAGTGGTCATGATGACTTCCTTCACTAGTCCTCAAAATTTTTGTGACAATTCAAACCAAAACCGATCTCACGGGGGCAGCAAGAATGGTCGGAAAAATAATTGAAAAAATTACGGGGGCAAACACGGCGGCTCCGGCAGCAGTCGCGGTGGCCAAAACAGTGGCAGTGGACCCCATCCCGGTTACAGTGGGCCACCGACCCACTAGTCTCAGCCTTGGGCCTCTGCGTCATGGACTTGGACCAGTGGACAGTGGCCATACGGCCCATCTTCACAATAATTTCCAGCATCTGGCCAGTGGGCTTCCCAACAGCCTCGACGGCCCATCGCCCATCGCCCGATAATTCCGATTCAGCGATTCTGACCCAGGACATCCCAGTTGGGGAATTCTTGGGCCCCAGCCTCCGTAAGCTCACCACGCAGCAGGCCCCACTCAGACCGATATCGAGGCCGCAATGCACACACTGGGTTTGACTCAACCGCACCCGAATTGGTATATGGACACCGGTGCCACTACCCACATGACATCCGATTCAGGTACTCTCTCATCTTATTCTAATTTGAGCAACCCCCACGGTATAATTGTTGGTATAGGTAATTCTATTCCAATTCGTGGTTATGGTCATAAAACCTTATCTCCCCCTCATCCTCCTCTTATCTTGAAAAATACCCTACACGCCTCCAAATTGATTAAAAACTTAGTCTTTGTCCATAAATTCACTACTGACAATTCTGTTTCTATTGAATTTGATCCATCTGGTTTCTCTGTGAAGGATTTCAAGACGGGGAATCCTCCCATGAGGTGTGATAGTAGGAGAGATCTTTATCCCATCACACCCAGTTCCGGTCCATCGAGTCAAGCCCTGCCATCAGCCTTTGCAGCCATTGCTCCTTCCTTGTAACATGCTCGTCTTGGTCATCCGGGGTCCTCTATTTTGTCATCTTTATATAAAAATAGTTTTATTTCATGTAAGGGTACGAGTCGTACTCCAATTTGTCAATCTTATTCTTTAGGAAAAATTGTTAAGTTGCCGTTTGTAGACTCAAAATCTCATACTTTAATGCCATTTGATATTATTCATAGCGACTTATGGACATCTCATGTTCTTAGTTCTGTGGGTCATCAGTATTATGTTCTCTTTCTAGATGATTATTATAAATTTCTATGGACGTTTCCGATAGCGAAGAAATCTCAAGTTTTTTCCATCTTCCTAAAATTTAGAGCATTCATCAGAACCCAATTCGACAGTGAAATAAAAAATATTCAGTGTGATAATGACAAAGAATATGACAATAGGGTGTTTCGGGAATTCTGTGCTAATAATGAGATAAATTTTCGTTTCTCTTGTCCTCATACATCTTCACAAAATGGGAAAGCCGAACGTAAAATTTATTCCATAAATAACATTATCTGCACTCTATTAATTCATGCTTCCGTACCCCCATATGTTTGGCATCATGCTCTTCAAATGACTACATATCTACTTAACACAACTCCTTCCAAAGGTTTGACATATTCTTCCCCACTTCAAATTTTATATAATAAAATTTCTTCATATTCAAATCTTTGAGTTTTTGGATGTTTATGTTATCCGTTATTCCCGTCCACCACAATTAACAAACTTCAGGCCCGGTCGACTTTGTGTGTTTTTTGAGTTTTCCATCTAATCATCATGGCTACAAATGCTTTGATTTACCCTCTAATAAAAACATCATTAATCGCCATGTCATTTTTGATGAATCCCAATTTCTATTTGCTAAAAGTCATACTCCCGTGCCTAGTTCGTAAATTTTTTTGGATGAATAAATATCCCCGTATATTATTCAGCATTTTTTGAACATCTCCCGCACCCAAAATTCTCCAGTGGGCCCACTGCCCACTGGTCCCACTGGTCCGTCATAGCCTTCTCTCGCCAGCTCACATCGGGCCATTTTCAAAGATTTGGGCCAGTCTAGCCTAACATCGAACCGGTCGATCGCTTCCGCCATCGTTATCGCTTCGAGTTGGGCCAGCAGGCCCACTACCTGTTGGCCAGTCTGTCCCAAGCCCAACAAATTCCCGAAATCCACTCAATTCTTCCTCGAGTCATAGACCGATCACTCGTAGTCAACGAGGTATTTTAACACCAAAAAGACATTTTAATTTATATTCTAATGTCTCTAAATCCCCCTTGCCCCATAATCATGTGTCTGCCTTAAACGATCCGAATTAGAAAATTGTTATAACTGATGAATATAATGCTCTTATTGATAATAAGGCGAGGGAGTTGGTGCCCCGTCCATCTGGTATTAATGTTATCAGGTCTATGTGGATCTTTGCTCATAAGGAGAATTCAGATGGTTCATTTGCTCGACATAAGGCGCGGCTTGTGGGTGATGGTAAGACTTAGCAGGTTGGTATAGATTGTGGGGAGACGTTTAGTCCGGTGGTCAAGCCGGCTACCATTCGCACTGTGCTTAGCTTGACTCTTTCAAAGGCATGGCCTATTCATCAGTTAGATGTAAAGAATGCTTTCCTACATGAGGATCTTAAGGAAACAGTCTATATGCATCAGCCTTTGGGATTCAGGATCCCAATCATCCTCATCATGTCTATTTGTTGAAGAAATCCTTATATGGGCTTAAGCAGTCTCCCCGGGCCTGGTATACAAGGTTTGCTGACTATGTTTCGACTATTGGGTTCACTCACAGCAGGTCGGATAATTCCTTGTTCATCTACCGTTGTGGAACGTCCTTAGCCTACATTCTGTTATATGTGGACGATATTATCTTGACTGCCTCTTCTGATGCCTTGCGCCAGTCTATCATGACCATGCTCAGCTCCAAGTTTGCTATGAAGGACTTGGGGCCGTTGAGTTATTTTTTGGGGATTTCTGTCACTCGTCATTCCGATGGGTTGTTCTTGTCACAACGGAAGTATGCAGCCGAGATCATCGAGAGGGTTGAGATGTTATCCTGTAAGTCCACTTCCACTCCAGTTGATACTAAGCCCAAGCTTGGTGTCGCGGCCGGCGTACCTTAAGATGATCCGACCCGCTATCGCAGTCTTGCAGGGGCCCTTCAATAACTTACCTTTACAAGACTGGATATTACGTATGCTGTCCAGCAGGTGTGTTTATTCATGCATGATCCCAGGATTGAGCACATGAATGCACTTAAACGCATCATTCGGTATATTCAGGGTACACTGGGCTATGGTTTGCATTTATATCCTTCATCAACATCCACACTTGTCTCATACACAGCTGTTGATTGGGGTGGTTGTCCAGACACCAGACGGTTCTGACTATTGTATGTTCCTTGGCAACAACTTGGTCTCTTGGTTTGCGAAGTGTCAGACGACTCTATCCCGCTCAAGTGCCGAGGCTGAATATCGAGGGGTAGCCAATGTGGTCTCGTAATCATGTTGGTTACGTAATTTTCTTTTAGAGCTTCATTGTCTAATTCAAAAGGCAACCTTGGTTTATTGCGATAATATTAGTGTCATTTACCTTTCTGGTAATCCGGTTCAGCACCAACGCACTAAGCATATCGAGATAGACATACACTTTGTCCGTGAAAAGGTTGTTCGGGGTCAGGTACGCGTCTGTCATGTCCCGTCAAGATATCAAATTGCAGACATCTTTACAAAGGGTCTTCCCTCGGTCATTTTTGAAGATTTTAGGGACAGTCTCACCGTTCGAAGACCGCCCGCTATGACTGCAGGGGTGTGTTAAACAAGGTATATAACCGTGATATACACTTGATATACATAAGTGTATATCACGGGTGCTTTCGGTAACAACCCAACAAAGAAAGGCAGCAAACCCATCTCGGGTTGGCCCATCACGGGTGGTGTATATTTGGTATGTATATTGTTGTAATATTGTAGTGTAAATGTTACCTTAATTAGTCTTGTACACTTATCATAATTGTATAGTTAGAATTATGGTAGAATAATATTTTAGGAGTAGAATAAGAATATGATTTTCCTATTATGGAAATATGTAATTTGTATATATACCTTTCAATTAATGAAAATAATTAAGGGATTATTTCTTTCAATTAGAATAACTAAAATTGTTAAGAAATCTGTTCCTAACTCTTTTCTAAATCTTATTAAGCATATTCATGAAATAAGATATCTCAAAACTTTTTTGTCCATAATCTCTTGTCAACATGTGATTTTAGTAAATTGGTTTAATAATATATTTCTATATGATCTTTACTATTCTATATAATCCTATTATTTATCCTAAATAATATATAGCTTTTTAATGTGAACCTATCTAAAATTGCACACATCGATTACAATATAATAAGTTTGTTGATATTTATAATTGCATAAACTAAAGTGTAGCAATATAACATGAAAACTTATAATTGAATTTGTTTGAGAAATTGTCAGACCCTCTTGATAATTTTGAGTATAATATAATTTCTTTCATTGTTCTTCACTGATTTTTAAAGTGCATTGATACAGTTATGACGGTTGATAGGACTTCGACAGCAATATCAATGCTCTCCAAAGGAAAGAAAAAAATTGATGTGATGATAATAAATATTAATTCACTTGATCTGCATTCCTTTCAGCTTTTGGCTGCTCAAGCTGTGGCCTTGGACATCGTGTTACTTTGTGAGTATTTATTATAGTACTCTTCGACCTATGACATCTACCGTTATGATGGGTAAAGTGAATTATTTTAATTAAAACACTACAAATTAACTAGTTATAAAATTCGTCGTTAGACCGTTGCTAGATAGGTCGTAGCTAAACAATTTTTTTTAAAATAATTTGTCATCAAAGAGGATTAGTAATGATTTTTTATTATTTAGCGATATAAATTCTCAGTCGCTAATCCATTTTTTAGTGATATGATAAGCTATTTTTTGTAACTTGTTGTTATAATAGATAAAATTCACTAAATATACGTGAAATTAATCCTTCACATAATGTTTAAAGTATAATTCAATTCTAATGTCTAGCTTCTAAAAAATAATTATCCAGTTGTGTGTCATGAACACATGAATTTACTCTTAGCAAAGTGGGTAAAGTGTGTTATCGTTTATTAATTTATATTTTTAGTGGTTATTTCTAATAAATAACTACAAGAAAAAAAATTATGTGAAATTCGTCACTAAATAGCTCGTAGCTAACATGATTTTTTGATAATATGTCGTTAAATAGAATTAGTGACCAACTTTTATTGTTCAATAACAAAAGCTATCCGTTGCTAATCCTATTGTTTTTCCTTTTTTGTCCAGTGAAATGATAAAAGGTTGTTTTGTAACAATATTATTGTTATAATAGATAAAGTTCAGTTAATATAAATGAAGTTCACATAGTGTTTACATTAGTATAATTCATTCTAATGGTTTGCCGAAATTATGCAGGTGTATATGATGAACACAATCCACTCTTAGCAAATAAGGCTTTCGATACCGAAACTTACCTTTACTTGAAAAAGCCACTTCACGAGGAAATTGTGAAATACTTGTGGCAATTTGTATTGAGAGAAAAAATTCAAAAGAAAAAAGCAAGAGAAGGATTAATAGAAAATAGAGATAAGATGAATGTTATTGATGATGTTGATTATATTGGTAACAATAATATTGTTCGAGATGAAGAACAAGTTGGAGATGAAGAACAAGTTGGAGAGAAGAATGTGCGTAATACTGAGGAACATAACAATAATATTCATGAGGCTGACAATAATGTTGTATCGAATGTAAAAGACAAGATAAGGAGGAAGAGAGGTCAAAAAAGCACAAAAGAGACTAATGAAGCAGAGAGGAATAATGATAAGATTATTAGACAAAAAGTCTGCACAGAATGGACTATGGATCTCCATATCAGATTCATGAAAGTTGTGGAACAACTTGGTGAAGGAAGTAAGTTTATTTCACAGTTAATTAACTCTCTATAATTGGTCATTTATATGGAGTGATATGCTCAGTGATAATTCATATATATAGTCAATTTAACTTATTTGAGATTAAGGCATAGTAATTATTGTACTTTCATATACCATAGATTGATTGAGGAATATTATTATAGTGATTAAATTAAAGTTACATTCTTATGCAATATGTAGGATGTTTTCCGAAAGACATTCTTAAGGTGATGAACGTGCCTGGTCTTACCAGGATGCAAGTTGCAAGCCATCTTCAGGTGCATTCTTAATTTTTTAGTTGTTCATATTGTTTCAAAAAATGTTATCGCTCACCAATTACCAAACACGGAAAGTTTTCTATTGAAAATGACTTCCGTCATTTCAAACACACAAAAATCAAAATAAGTTCAGATGATAAATTACATCTCAATTATCCAACTCTTCTTTCATTTTTTTCTTCTAACACCTCTCAGAAATGTCGTAAAAATAATTGGAGAGCTCCAGAAGAGCGAAAATCTATTCATCACCCATCAGGTCAAGGATCCTTAAGTGGTTCTGAACAAAGAAGTAGCTTTAGAAAATTTGGGACAATGCCTCGTCTTCAAACAAATGTTTCAAATTTGCAACAACAACAACATAAACAACAACATAATCCAGATCAAACACAAAATGGCCCAGATAATACCAACAACCTTTTTGCAAGAGGAGAGAGTTCAACTCAGCAGCAACTCTATCGTCCTCAACTTCAAGTTCAACCCCACTACTTCAGAATTGGCAGGCCATTCAATAACTCATTTTTATCAGCCCAAAATAATAATGGTGGTGGGCTACAACAACCTGGACCATTATTTGGAATGTCGGGTTCACAAGAACTACAATGTCCAATTATTGAGAATACTAATTATGAGCATGGACATTTGTTTAACAATGGGGATCATCATACCCAAACTGTCTATAACTTGGATCTCAATGTGCCCTATGTAACAATAGATTCAGGTAGAGAAATAATGTCTGATACAGACAGTGAAAATACGACAAGTAATGAATTAGGAACAACAAATGTTAGTTTCCACCAATATATTGGTGAACCAAACATGTTTGATCCAAGCAATATTATCACAACTTCACATGCGAGTGATACAGAAGGAAGTAATTCAAATGAGAGGAACAATGATGCGTATTTTGGTTTCAATATGGATTATATCTTCCAGAATCTTGGACCTCCAGGTGCTAATCTGCCTAGTGAACAAGGCTCTGAGTTTGATCAATTATACTCTGATGACCAGGTTAGTGCTTCTATCTAACTTTAATTATCTCGCAAGGCTACTCTTTATTTATTCTACATTTCATATGATAGAAGTTACTTTTTTAAAATAGTTTTGAAAATGACTTGTATTATTTTGAAAAATATAATTTTCCAGATAAGAAATACTTTTCAGTGTTTGTTTGTAGGATGAAAATGTTAACAGAAAAGAATATTTATTTTGATGGATAATCTTGCGGGTTTAGCTAAAATCAGTATAAATTTTAAATCAAAATCTTTATATTATATATTTATGTAGGACGCGAAATTAAATTCTACTTACAAGTGTTTGCTTGGAATTATAATCTCCAATCAGAGGCGGATCTAAAATTTCTGGAACGTGGGTGCTCCATTAAAAAAAAAAGAAAAAACATTATAAATGGAAATTGATATCTATTCATCTAGGTAAATAACATAGCATTAAACCAAGTACACCGTGCAATCTTTTTGAAGAATGGGTGTCAACAGATTATATTATATCAATTTTAGAAAAGACGTATATAAAATACTTAATTTTGCGGAGAGATCATAGGTTCACGTACATCATATTTTATACTTGTTCCCAACCAAATGACCCCTTAGCAAATCGAATAGTGTTTTAATGAAACTTTTTTGTAACAAAAAAAAGATTGAAAGAAACTGAACTTTGCTAAAAGTGAAAGAAGTCATTTTCTTACTTTTTGTGAAATTTCTTTTGCATAAAAATATTTTTTGACAATTCAATACTGATTTTTTTTTTTTACAAAACACATTTTCAGTCATATCGAACACACATGTAATCTCCTATAAATTTTACCTTAAATCTGTATATGCAGGCGACACCGAGTATCCATTTTCCAGGAGTAGCAAATTCTTCTGACGAATCAGCATGATCAATTGCAGTCTAATGGCTCTTTGCAGAAACAGATTTGTTTACTAAAGTGGAAAATATTACATGTTTCATGTTTTTTGGACACTATATAGTTTCATTTTTAAAGTTTTTATATTACATCGTGGTAGGAGGGAAAAAGGGTAAAGGAATACTGTACCTCCATCTCAATTATGGAAAGCATAAGGAGAACTCATTAGAGTTTTTTGGCCTGATAAAGGCATCAGTTTATTTGATAAAATCAGGAGATTGTGGGCTTGGCTTCATCCATATGATGTTGTTCTTGGATGAAATTTTTACCTGTCAAATCGCTTAGTGAGAAATAAATACAAAAATAACATATCTCTTTAAATATTATAAATATAGCAATTTTATAACAAATATAGCAATTTTATAACAAATATAGCATTTTGAAAATAAATATGATATCAATTTCCATCAATGCATTTTTTACTATACTAGTTCATCGGCACGTGTGTATCGAGTTATGTAGTACATAATTTTGTATTATTAATAAAATGTAATGATCCATCTGATCGTTTTCAGCTAAAGACCCTTATTTGCCTATTTGACCCTTTCTGTAGATTTTATGTGGGGTTTGTGATGCACGGGGATGGGTAACACAGATTCCAGAGTCAATTTTTATGAGTTTCGGATGAAAAAACTCAAGTCTGAAAACTTAGAGTTGGTTAGTTTGACTCAAAGTTGACTTTTTGCAAGATGAGTTTGTTTCTGGGTTCCGTCACTTCCGGTAGTTCCGGATTTTATGACTTAGTCGAGTCACTGGTTCACTTCCTGGGGCAATCAGATATATTTCGTGATATTATGTGTGAAATTTTGTTAATTGATTTTTCCCGAGTGAATCTTTAGAAAAGTATGGCTTAGCTAGGTTATTTGTGAAATATGAGAGTTCAAGCGAGTTCGTAGAACTGTTTACCTTAGACGAGTATGTCTGGTTTGTGTCAGAGGGTTTCCGGGAGTGTTTCGGGTGTTGGATAGAAGTTTTGGTTGTTTTACCTCTGCTGGTATCTGGTGTCTGCCACGACAACACCAGTATCCGCCACGATGGGTGCGCCTCAGTGAGAGGTCGGCTTGCCGAAGTAGAAGTTAGGGATTGGGTAGTTTCGCCACAGTGGAGTCGGTCCGCCGTGGCGAGGGGTGAGGTGTCAAGTGACTCTAGCCCCAACAAAAGCTTTTCCGTTGTAGCGGATCCTCTCCGGCGGAGTCGATTCCACAAGGACGGAACACTCTTTAGGTGTCCTATAAATAATTCTAGGTTACATTTTATTTCCCAAAATAGTCTATCTCAATACCAGCGCCGTTTGGGAGTATAACTAAAGCCTTAAGAGCAATTTCAACCTTTAGGTAAGAGTTTCCTTTATTATTTGGTTTATGTTTATGATTCTAAGCTTATTAATGGTGGTTTAGCATAATATTTGAGTTGGGGAAGATGAGTTATGCATGTTATGAGAATTTATGTAATAAAGTTCGAGTAATCTCGGTATTTATGTAATAAAGTTCCAATATCGGTAGCGTGGGTCCGGGATGAGTATTTAAAGTCTTATTTTTGTTGTGTTAGCTTTATATTTACAATGTAATATGCGTGAATAGACTTCAATTATCACGAGGCGCAAAGGAAGGGTAAGGCTATCACAGAGGCTTGATTTTATTGCGCACTTGTTCGGCTTTGAGGTAACTACGGTTTAGCATTTCGAGACTCCGATAGAAGTACATAATTAGTTATAAATATTGAGGGGTATTTGGCGTGTTTTGGGGTCTCACTCAGCCGGTTGTGATGAGCTGTTGAGTGGGTACCGGTGTTGTACTTTGATGATGGGTAGATTTTGGGAATTAGCCTCGTGCTGGTTTCGACTGTTGTTGATTTGAGTTTGTCGCCATATGTCGGCTTGTTTCCATGTTTGCTATTGTTTGTTTACTCATCACACATGCTTTCGATTGATATCTTGATTTGACTTGGATTTGCCTATGTGTTGTTGAACTCTTGAAAGCATGTGTACATTATCTCTATACTTGATTGCATCTCATTATATCATGATATCTTGGCTTGTGTTGTCATTGCATACATACACTCATGGTTATGTGACTTGACGTGAGAGTGGTATGGATATGTTGTGGTCCAAGATACCAGAAATGTAAGAGTAATATGAGATTATAACACTTGAGATGATATTGATACGTGGGGAGCGGAGTTGCACGCCTAGAACATGATTGAGACTCGACAGATGAGTCATGGGCTCTAGTCAGGTTCGTATGTGGAAATCTGTCTGGCTAGGAGTGGTATATGGACTTCGCAAGTCCTCCATAGGTGTACGGGTCATAACTAAACCTTGACGTAATGTATACCAGATTGAGAAAGGTACCTTGCATATGCATGCATTCATATCATACATATTTATGCCATGTCATTGATAGTTTGTGATTGAGACTTGTCATTAAACGGTTGTGAGTATTGTGGTTGGATTTCTGAACTTAAGGGATTACTCATGTTACTTGATACCTGATAAATTGTTGAACTCTATGGATAACATGTTGATTATGTGACTTACTTCGTTATTGAACTGTTAGTATATGAATATTTAGCATTAACTTGGTAATCTCTGATTATGTATCTTCCGTCGTTGTCGTCCTATGATGTCTACGGGGAGACGTTGTGTACTCATGCTACACTTGCTGCATTTTTTGGATGCAGATTCAGTACCTTCCACCTCCGCAGGACCACGTGGATGAGTTAGAGCTGTGATCCTCAATATAGAGGGCGAAGATGCTCCTTCCAGCATGCCCTTGGATACTTTATCTTTACTTATTGTCTTTTGTTCGTATTGGAGAGACTTATTCAATATGTATTCGGTTTTGGCCAGCGTACCCATTTACTTGGAGTTATACTGTTTTGATTAGTGCTCTTGTATGCCCATACTAGATCACTTAGGGGTGTTTTGGATGTTTCAGTCTATCATTTCCTTCAGCGTTATTTATAAGATAGAGATTTTAGTATTTTCATTCTTCTGCTTTATTCATATCATTGCTTGTGGATGATTCGAGAGTGGTTCGCCTATTGGTGGGATAATGTAGGTGCCACAACGATTCCTGTAAAAGGGGTCATGACAAAGTTGGTATCAGAGACCTAGGTTAAACAATATTAAATACAAGAGCAATGTCTAGTAGAGTCTTGCGGATCGGTGCGGAGACGTCCGTACTTCTCTTTGAGAGGCTAAGGGACATTTAGGAAATTTCACTTATTTTTCATTCCTGTCGTGCTATGTTGAATCAAATTTGTATCTGACCCTTGTTTCTATTCTTTCACAGATGTTAAGGACTAGTGCTGATGTGGCGAGAGAGGAGGCATAAACCCCGACACCGGCCGTGCATGGAGGTGGTAGAGAACGCACTCGGGGTCGGGGTAGAGCTAGAGCAGTAGCACCAGCACTAGCTCGGGGCATAACACAGAGAGCCAGTCAGGCTCATGTGAGATTTATTTCTATTGAGCCGATTATTGAGCCTCAAGATGATATGCTAGAGGAGGAGATGGGACCAACCCAGGATCAACCTAGATATATTGGTACTCCAGTTCTACATGACACACTGGTTAGGTTGTTGAGTGTTCTAGATGTTTTTTCTCAGAAATATGTACATTCTATTACCCTGGTGGTTCTCAGACTCGTGCAGGAGGGGGCAGACTCAGACCTCAGAGTTTTGTACACCTAGTATTCAACCTGTGGCGATGTCAATGCCACATAAATATTAGGTTCATGCTCCAGAGTTTAGTCCCCGGCCTATTGGTGGGAAAACTATGACCCGCGATGAGTGGAAGATTTGGGAGCATTTTTAAAATGTGAAGCCTCTGGAGTTCTTTGGTCAGCCTGAGGAGGACGATTGGGCTGCGTGTTGATGCATGAGGGTAAGGTCATCGCTTATACATCAAGGCAGTTGATGGTGCATGAGAAGAACTATCATGTTCATGATTTGGAGTTGGTTGTCATTGTGTTTGCTTTGAAGATCTGGAGGCATTATCTATATGGCGTTCATTATGAGGTGTATATCGACCATCGAAGTCTTCAACACGTGTTTAATCAAAGGGATTTGAACTCTAGGCAGCATTCATGGATGAAGTTGTTGAAGGATTATGACATGACCATTTTGTATCATCCGGGCAAGGCCAATGTGGTGGCATATGTTTTGAGTTGAAAGACGGTCAGTATGGGGAGTTTACCTTGTTTGGCTATTTTGCAAGTGTCCTTTGGCATTAGAGATCCAATCTCTGGCCAACCATTTTATGAGGCTCGATATTTCGAATCCGGGTAGGATTCTGGCTTAAGTGGAGGTAAGGTCGTCTCTTTTGGTCAGATTCGGACATACCAATATGATGATGTGGGGTTGTGCAAGATTTGAGATAAGGTAATGAGTGGCGATGCCAAGGAAGCCATGATTGATAGTGAGGGCATTCCGAGGATTAAGGGTAGAGTGTATGTGCCTCGTGTGGGAGACTTGACTAGATTGATTATGGAGAAGGCCCACAACTCTAGATATTTGACTCATCCGAGTACTACTAAGATGTATAGTGATTTGAGGAAAAACTTATGGTGGGGGAGGATGAAGAAAGACATTGCTAATTTTGTGTCTCGGTGTCAGAATTGCCAGCAGGTCAAGTATGAGCACCAGCGTTCAGGTGGTATGTCTCAGAGGATGCCCATTTCTCGAGTGGAAGTTGGAGAGGATTTCCATGGATTTCATTGTTGGGTTGCCTAATACTTTGGGCAAGTTTGATGCTATTTGGGTTATTGTTGACAGATTGACCAAGTCCGCACATTTCATTCCAGTTTAGATGACTTATAATGTAGAGAAGTTGGCTAAGATCTACATTTGGGAGATTATTCATCTTCATGGGGTTCTTATTTCTATCATATCGAATCGAGGTACTTAGTTTATTTCGCATTTCTGGTGGACTTTACAGAGAGAGATGGGTACTCATTTGGATCTCAGTATAACATTTCACCCTCAGACCGACGGTCAGTCTGAGCAGACTATTCAGGTATTGGAGGACATGTTATGAGCCTGTGTGATTGATTTTGGTGGTCATTGGGACTAGTTCTTAACTTTGGCAGAGTTTGAGTACAATAACAACTATCACTCCAGTATCGATATGGCACCATTCGAGGCCTTATATGGTACGAGATGTCGATCTCCCATTGGTTGGTTGATATATTCGAGGTCCGTCCTTGGGGTACTGATTTGTTAAGGGATTCATTAGAGAGAGAGAGGTGATCCAGAACAAGATCCTAATAGCGTAGAGCAGACAGAAGGAGTAAGCGGACCTGAAGGTCCAAGATTTAGAGTTCATGGTTGGTGATAAGGTTCTTCTGAAGGTTTCACCCATAAAGGGTGTGATAAGTTCGACAAAAGAGGAAAGTTGAGTCCGAGGTATGTTGGACCATTTGAGGTTCTTTAGAGAGTTGAAGAGGTGGCATATGAGTTGGCTTTACCACCGGGGCTTTTAGGCGTTCATCCAGTTTTTCATGTATCCATGCTGAAGAAGTATCATACCGATGGTTCTTAGATTATCTAGTGGGACTAAGTATTTATTGATTAAAATATAGAGTTTGAGGAGGAGCATATAGCTATTTTAGATAGGTGAGGATGTTGAGATCGAAGGAGATGACGTTAGTAAAGGTTTAGTGGAGGCATCATCATGTCGATGAGGCGACTTAGGAGATGGAGTCTGATATGGGGAGCAAATATCCTGGCTTGTTTACTTCTTCTAGTATATTTCCCTATTCATTCCTCTTCGTTTGAGGATGAACATTGTTTTAATTGGTATCTGATGTAATGACTCATCTGGTCATTTTCAGCGGAAGAACTTTATTTTTTGACTTGACCCTTCCCGTAGACTCTATGTGGGGTTTTTGATATTCCGAGGATGGGTGACACGGATCCTGAGGTTTATTGTTATGAGTTTCGGATGGAAAAGCCCAAGTCAAGAAACTTAGAGTTGGTTAGTTTGACTCAAAGTTGACTTTTGGCAAGATCAGTTTGTTTCTGAGTTCCGTCGCTTTCAGTAGTTCCGAAGGGTCATTTATGACTTAGTAGAGTCACTCGATCTATTTTCGGGGAAATCAAATGTATTTTGTGACCTTATGTGTGAAATTTGGTTAATTGATTTTCTCGAGCAATTCCTTAGAAAAGTATGACTTAGCTCGGTTATTTGTGAAATCTGAGAGTGTGGCGTTCATGGCACTATTTACCTTAGACGAGCATATCTTTGTGTCCAGGGGTTTTCGAGAGTGTTTCGGGTGTTGGATGGAAGTTTTGGCTCTTTTACCTCTGTTGGTATTTGGTGTCCGCCTTGGTGGCACCAGTATCTGCTCCAGCGGGTTCGCCTCTGCGAGAGGTCGGCTCACCAAAGTGGAAGTTGGAGATTGGGTAGTTTCGTCACAGTATAGTCGTGTTCTCCATGGAGAAGGATGAGGTGTCAAGTGACTCTCGCCCCAACAAAGGCTTTTTCACTGCAACGGGTCTGCTGGAATGGAACACCATTGAGGTGTCCTATAAATAATTCAAGGTCAGATTTCTTTTCCAAAATAATATATCTTGATACTAGCGTCGTTTGGGAGTATAACCAGAGCTTAAGAGCGATTTCAACCCTTATGTAAGAGTTTCTTTCGTTATTTGGTTTAAGTTTATGATTCTACGCTTATTACTGGTGGTTTAACATATTATTTGAGTTGGGGAAGATGAGTTATGCATGTTGTGAGAACAAGAGTGTTATATGGATGATTTTAATGGAAATTTATAGATCCAATTGTATTAGTATCATGAATTAGGATGGAATTATGCTAGATTATCATGTTTTAAGTCTTAATTTGATTATAGACGCTTGTTTTCAAAAGCGGGAAATTCTGGGATTTCAAAGAGGGGTTTTTTTATTATTGTTCAATTGGAGGTTAGATTGGCAATTAATTTAAGTATATGACTACTTAGTATGTAATCTTGGTATTTATGTATTAAAGTTCGAGTATCGGTAGCGTGGTCCGAGATGTGTAGTTAAAGTCTTGTTTTTGTTGTGTTAGCTTTATATTTACGATGTAATTTGCGTGAATAAACTTCAATTATCACGAGGCTCAAAGGAAGGGCAAATCTGTCATAGAGGCTTGAGTTTATTGCGCACTTGTTCGCCTTTGAGGTAGACTATGATTTAGCTTTTCGAAACTCCCATAGAAGTACGTCATTGGTTATAAATATTGAGGGATATTGGGCGTATTTTGGGGTCTCACTAAGCCGGTTATGATGAACTGTTGAGTGGGTACCGGTGTTGAACTTTGATGATGGGTAGATTAGGGGAATTAGCCTCGTGCTGGTTCCGACTGCTGTTGATTTGAGTTTGTCACCATATGTGGGCTTGTTGCCATGTTTGCTATTATTTGTTTACTCATCACACATGTTTTCGATTGATATCTTAATTTGACTTGGATTTTCCTATGTGTTGTTGAACTCTTGAAAGTATGTGTACGTCATCTCTATACTTGATTGCATCTCATTATATCATGATATCTTGCCTTGTGTTGTCATTGCATACATACACTCATGGTTATGTGACTTGACGTGAGAGTGGTATGGATATGTTGTGGTCCAAGTTACTGAAAGGGTAAGAGTAATATGAGATTATGACATTTGAGATGATATTGATACATGAGGAGCGGAGTTGCACGCTAAAATATGATTGAGACTCGACAGATGAGTCATGGGCTCTAGTTAGATTCGTGTGTGGAAATCTGACTGGCTACGAGCGGTATATGGACTTCGTAGGTCCTCCATAGGTGTACGGGTCATAACTAAACATAGACGTAATGTATACCACATTGAGAAAGGTACTTTGCATATGCATCGCATTCATATCATACATATTTATGCCATGTCATTATTAATCTGTGATTGAGACTTGTCATTAAATGATTGTAAGTATTATGGTTGGAATTCTAAACTTAAAGGGATTATTGATGTTACTTGATACCTGATAAACTGTTGAACTCTATGGACAACATGTTAATTATGTGACTTGGTTATTGAACTGTTAGTATAGGAATATTTAGTATTAACTTGGTATTTATCTCTGATTATGTATCTTCCATCATTGTCGTCCTATGATGTCTACGGGGATACATTGTGTACTCATGGTACACTTGCTACATTCTTTTTTGATGCAGATTCAGTATCTTCCACCTCCACAAGACCACGTGGCTGAGTCAGAGCTGTGAGCCTCAGCCTACAGGGTGAGGATGCTCCTTCCAGCATGCCCTTGGATAATCTATCTCTACTTATTGTCTTTTGTTCTTATTGGAGAGACATATTCAGTCTATGTATTCGGTTTTGACCTGTGTGTTCATTTACTCAGACTTGTATTATTTTGATTAGTGCTTTTGTATGCCCAGACTAGATCACTTGGGGGTGTTTTGGATGTTTCAGACCTTCATTTCCTTCCGCGTTATTTATGAGACAAAGATTTTAGTATTTGCATTATTCCTCTTTATTTATATCATTATTTGCGGATGATTTGGGAGTGGTTCGCCTACTGGTAGAATTATGTAGATTCCACCATGATTTCTATAAAAGGGGTCGTGACATAAAAATAATAGTATTAAATCACAGTTTTAAATAAATATTTATGCATGAAAGAATAAAGTATAAGTTTTTTGAATGATGACTGTGAATCATCGTATGATGACTTGTTTATAAAATTCAAGATGATTGGATATCGTATGAACCTACTAAGATGAACAAAAATGTTTAATTAGAAATATGTGATTATTACTTTTTTTTTGATTTGTTAAGGGATTCATTGGAGAGAGTGAGGTGATCCTGAACAAGCTCATGATAGCGTAGAGTAGGCAGAAGGAGTATTCGGACCTGAAGGTCCAAGATTTAGAGTTCATGGTTGGTGATAAGGTTCTTCTGAAGGTTTCACCCATAAAGGGTGTGATAAGATTCGACAAAAGAGGAAAGTTGAGTCCGAGGTATATTGGACTATTTGAGGTTCTTTATAGAGTTGGGGATGTGACATATGAGTTGGCTCTACCACCGGGGCATTTAGACGTTCATCCAGTTTTTCATGTATCCATGTTGAAGAAGTATCATGCCGATGGTTCTTACATTATCTAGTGGGACTAAGTATTTCTTGATCAAAATATAGAGTTTGAGGAGGAACATGTGGCAATTTTAGATAGGTGAGGATGTTGAGATCGAAGGAGATGGCGTTAGTAAAGGTTCAGTGGACGCATCGTCCTGTCGAGGAGGCGACTTAGGAGATGGATTCTGATATATGTAGCAAATATCCTGGCTTGTTTTTTTCTTCTTGTACATTTCCCTATTCGTTCCTCTTCATTTGAGGATGAACATTGTTTTAATTGGTATCTGATGTAATGACTCGTCTGGTCATTTTCAGCTGAAGAACTTTATTTTTTGACTTGACCCTTCCCGTAGACTCTATGTGGGGTTTTTGATATTCCGGGGATGGGTGACACGGATCCTGAGGTTTATTGTTATGAGTTTCGGATGGAAAAGCCCAAGTCTAGAAACTTAGAGTTGGTTAGTTTGACTCAAAGTTGACTTTTGGCAAGATCAGTTTGTTTCTGAGTTCCGTCGCTTTCAGTAGTTCCGAAGGGTCATTTATGACTTAGTAGAGTCACTCGATCTATTTCCGGGGAAATCAAATGTATTTTGTGACCTTATGTGTGAAATTTGGTTAATTGATTTTCTCGAGCAATTCCTTAGAAAAGTATGACTTAGCTTGATTATTTGTGAAATCTGAGAGTGTGGCGTTCAAAGCACTAGTTACCTTAGACGAGCATATCTTTGTGTCCAGGGGTTTTCGAGAGTGTTTTAGGTGTTGGATGGAAGTTTTGGCTCTTTTACCTCTGCTGGTATTTGGTGTCCGCCTTGGCGGCACCAGTATCTGCCCCAGCGGGTTCGCGTCTACGAGAGGTCGGCTCACCAAAGTGGAAGTTGGGGATTGGGTAGTTTCGTCACAGTAGAGTCGTGTTCTCCATGGAGAAGGATGAGGTGTCAAGTGACTCTCGCCCCAACAAAGGCTTTTCCGCTGCAACGGGTCTGCTGGAATGGAACACCATTGAGGTGTCCTATAAATAATTCAAGGTCAGATTTCCTTTCCAAAATAATATATCTTGATACTAGCGTCGTTTGGGAGTATAACCAGAGCTTTAGAGCAATTTCAACCCTTATGTAAGAGTTTCTTTCGTTATTTGGTTTAAGTTTATGATTCAATGCTTATTACTGGTGGTTTAACATATTATTTGAGTTGGGAAAGATGAGTTATGCATGTTGTGAGAATAAGAGTGTTATATGGATGATTTTAATGGAAATTTATGGATCCAATTGTAGTAGTATCATGATTTAGGATTTGATTATGCTAGATTATCATGTTATAAGTCTTAATTTGATTATAGAAGCTTGTTTTCAAAAGCGGGAAATTCTGGGATTTCAAATTGGGGATTTTTTATTATTGTTCAATTGGAGGTTAGATTGGCAATTAATTTAAGTATATGACTACTTAGTATGTAATCTTGGTATTTATGTATTAAAGTTCGAGTATCGGTAGCGTGGTCCGAGATGTGTAGTTAAAGTCTTGTTTTTGTTGTGTTAGCTTTATATTTACGATGTAATTTGCGTGAATAAACTTCAATTATCACGAGGCACAAAGGAAGGGCAAATCTGTCATAGAGGCTTGAGTTTATTGCGCACTTGTTCGCCTTTGAGGTAGACTATGATTTAGCTTTTCGAAACTCCCATAGAAGTACGTCATTGGTTATAAATATTGAGGGATATTGGGCGTATTTTGGGGTCTCACTAAGCCGGTTATGATGAACTGTTGAGTGGGTACCGGTGTTGAACTTTGATGATGGGTAGATTAGGGGAATTAGCCTCGTGCTGGTTCCGACTGCTGTTGATTTGAGTTTGTCACCATATGTGGGCTTGTTGCCATGTTTGCTATTATTTGTTTACTCATCACACATGTTTTCGATTGATATCTTAATTTGACTTTGATTTTCCTATGTGTTGTTGAACTCTTGAAAGTATGTGTACGTCATCTCTATACTTGATTGCATCTCATTATATCATGATATCTTGCCTTGTGTTGTCATTGCATATATACACTCATGGTTATGTGACTTGACGTGAGAGTGGTATGGATATGTTGTGGTCCAAGTTACTGAAAGGGTAAGAGTAATATGAGATTATGACATTTGAGATGATATTGATACATGAGGAGCGGAGTTGCACGCTAAAACATGATTGAGACTTGACAGATGAGTCATGGGCTCTAGTTAGATTCGTGTGTGGAAATCTGACTTGCTACGAGCGGTATATGGACTTCGTAGGTCCTACATAGGTGTACGGGTCATAACTAAACATAGACGTAATGTATACCACATTGAGAAAGGTACTTTGCATATGCATCGCATTCATATCATACATATTTATGCCATGTCATTGTTAATATGTGATTGAGACTTGTCATTAAACGATTGTGAGTATTACGGTTGGAATTCTAAACTTAAGGGATTATTCATGTTACTTGATACCTGATAAACTGTTGAACTCTATGGACAACATGTTGATTATGTGACTTACTTGGTTATTGAACTGTTAGTATAGGATTATTTAGTATTAACTTGGTATTTATCTCTGATTATGTATCTTCCGTCATTGTCGTCCTATGATGTCTATGGGGATACGTTGTGTACTCATGGTACACTTGCTGCATTCTTTTTGGATGCTAATTTAGTACCTTCCACCTCCGCAGGACCACGTGGCTGAGTTAGAGCTGTGAGCCTCAGCATACAGGGTGAGGATTCTCCTTCCAGCATGCCCTTGGATACTCTATCTCTACTTCTTGTCTTTTGTTCTTATTGGAGAGACATATTCAGTCTATGTATTCGGTTTTGACCTGTGTGTTCATTTACTCAGACTTGTATTATTTTGATTAGTGCTTTTGTATGCCCATACTAGATCACTTGGAGGTGTTTTGGACGTTTCAGACTATCATTTCCTTCCGCGTTATTTATGAGATACAGATTTTAGCATTTGCATTCTTCCTCTTTATTTATATCATTGTTTACGGATGATTTGGGAGTGGTTCGCCTACATGTAGAATTATGTAAGTGCCACCATGATTTCTATAAAAGGGACGTGACATAAAAATAATAGTATTAAATCACAGTTTTAAATAAATATTTATGCATGAACGAATAAAGTATAAGTTTTTTGAATGATGATTGTGGATCATCGTATGATGACTGTGAATCATCGTATGATGACTTGTTTATAAAATTCAAGATGATTGGATATCGTATGAACCTACTAAGATGAACAAAAATGTTTAATTAGAAATATGTGATTATTACTTTTTTTTTATTTGTTAAGGGATTCATTGGAGAGAGTGACGTGATCCTGAACAAGCTCATGATAGCGTAGAGCAGGCAGAAGGAGTATTCGGACCTGAAGGTCCAAGATTTAGAGTTCATGGTTGGTGATAAGGTTCTTCTGAAGGTTTCACCCATAAAGGGTGTGATAAGATTTGACAAAAGAGGAAAGTTGAATTCGAGGTATATTGGACCATTTGAGGTTCTTTAGAGAGTTGGGGAGGTGGCATATGAGTTGGCTCTACCACCGGGGCTTTTAGGCGTTCATCCAGTTTTTCATGTATCCATGCTAAAGAAGTATCATGCCGATAGTTCTTACATTATCTAGTGGGACTAAGTATTTCTTGATCAAAATATAGATTTTGAGGAGGAGCATTTGGCTATTTTAGATAGGTGAGAATGTTGAGATCGAATGAGATGGCTTTAGTAAAGGTTCAGTGGAGGCATCGTCCTATCGAGGAGGCGACTTAGGATATGGAGTCTGATATGCGGAGCAAATATCCTGGCTTGTTTACTTCTTCTGGTACATTTCCCTATTCGTTCCCCTTCATTTGAGGATGAATATTATTTTAATTGGTATCTGATGTAATGACTCGTCTGGTCATTTTCAGCGGAAGAACTTTATTTTCTGACTTGACCTTTCCCGTAGACTCTATGTGGGGTTTTTGATGTGCGGGGATGGGTGACATGGATCCTGAGGTTTATTGTTATGAGTTTAGGATGGAAAAGCCCTAGTCTAGAAACTTAGAGTTGGTTAGTTTGACTCAAAGTTGACTTTTGGCAAGATGAGTTTGTTTCTGAGTTACGTCGCTTTTGGTAGTTCCGGTGGGTCATTTATGACTTAGTAGAGTCACTGGATCTTTTTCCGGGGCAATCAAATGTATTTTGTGACCTTATGTGTGAAATTTGGTTAATTGATTTTCTAGAGCAATTCCTTAGAAAAGTATGACTTAGCTTGATTATTTGTGAAATCTGAGAGTGTGGCGTTCAAAGCACTAGTTACCTTAGACGAGCATATCTTTGTGTCCAGGGGTTTTCGAGAGTGTTTCAGGTGTTGGATGGAATTTTTGGCTCTATTACCTCTGCTGGTATCTGGTGTCCTCCTTGGCGGCACCAGTATCTTCCCCAGCGGGTTCGGCTCTGCGAGAGGTCGGCTCGCCAAAGTGGAAGTTGGGGATTGGGTAGTTTCGTCACAGTAGAGTCGTGTTCTCCATGGAGAAGGATGAGGTGTCAAGAGACTCTCGCCCCAACAAAGGGTTTTCCACTGCAACGGGTCTGCTGGAATGAAACACCATTGAGGTGTCCTATAAATAATTCTAGGTCAGATTTCTTTTCCAAAATAATATATCTTGATACTAGTGTCGTTTGGAAGTGTAACCAAAGCTTTAGAGCAATTTCAACCCTTATGTAAGAGTTTCTTTCGTTATTTGGTTTAAGTTTATGATTCTAAGCTTATTACTGGTGGTTTAACATATTATTTGAGTTGGGGAAGATGAGTTATGCATGTTGTGAGAATAAGAGTGTTATATGGATGATTTTAATGGAAATTTATGGATCCAATTGTGTTAGTATCATGAATTATGATGGGATTATGCTAGATTATCATGTTATAAGTCTTAATTTGATTATAGAAGCTTGTTTTCAAAAGGGGAATTTCTAGGGTTTCAAATTGGGGATTTTTTATCATTGTTCAATTGGAGGTTCAATTGTAGTTAGATTTGCAATTAATTTAAGGATATGACTACCTAGTATGTAATCTAGGTATTTATGTATTAAAGTTCGAGTATCGGTAGCGTGGGTCTGGGATAGGTATTTAAAGTCTTGTTTTTGTTGTGTTAGCTTTATATTTACGATGTAATATACGTGAATAGACTTCAATTATAACGAGGCGCAACGTAAGGGCAAGGCTATCACAGAGGCTTGATTTTATTGCGCACTTGTTCGACTTTGAGGTAGACTATGGTTTAGCTTTTTGATACTCTGATAGAAGTACATAATTAGTTATTAATATTGAGGGATATTGGGCGTATTTCTGGGTCTCACTCAGCCGGTTGTGATGAACTGTTGAGTGGATACCGGTGTTTAACTTTGATGATGGGTAGATTTGGAGAATTAGCCCCGTGCTGGTTCCGACTGTTGTTGATTTGAGTTTGTCGCCATATGTGGGCTTGTTGCCATGTTTGCTATTATTTGTTTACTCATCACACATGCTTTCGATTGATATCCTGATTTGACTTTGATTTGCCTATGTGTTGTTGAACTATTGAAAGCATGTGTACGTCATCTCTATACATGATTGCATCTCATTATATCATGATATATTGCCTTGTGTTGTAGTTTCATATATACACTCATGGTAATGTGACTTGACGTGAGAGTGGTATGGATATGTTGTGGTCCAAGATACCGGAAAGGTAAGAGTAATATGAGATTATGACACTTGAGATGATATTGATATGTGAGGAGCGAAGTTGTACGCTAGAACATGACTGAGACTCGACAAATGAGTCATGGGCTCTCGTCAGATTTGTGTGGGAAATCTGACTGGCTACGAGCGGTATATGGACTTCGTAGGTCCTCCATAGGTGTACGGGTCATAACTAAACATAGACGTAATGAATACCAGGTTGAGAAAGTTACCTTGCATATACATTGCATTCATATCATACATATTTATGCCATGTCATTGTTAATCTGTTATTGAGAATTGTCATTAAACGATTGTGAGTATTATAGTTGGAATTCTAAACTTAAGGGATTATTCATGTTACTTGATACCTGATAAACTGTTGAACTCTATGGACAACATGTTGATTATGTGACTTACTTGGTTATTGAACTGTTAGTATAGGAATATTTAGTATTAACTTGGTATTTATCTCTGATTATGTATCTTCCGTCATTGTCGTCCTATGATGTCTACGGGGACACGTTGTGTACTCATGGTACACTTGCTGCATTCTTTTTGGATGCAGATTCAGTACCTTCCACCTCCGCAGGACCACGTGGCTGAGTCAGAGCTGTGAGCCTCAACATACAGGGTGAGGATGCTCCTTCCAGCATGCCCTAGGATACTCTATCTCTACTTATTGTCTTTTGTTCTTATTGGAGAGACATATTTAGTCTATGTATTCGGTTTTGACCTGTGTGTTCATTTACTCAGACTTGTATTATTTTGATTCGTGCTTTTGTATGCCCAGACTAGATCACTTGGGGGTGTTTTGGATGTTTCAGACTATCATTTCCTTCCGCGTTATTTATGAGACAGAGATTTTAGTATTTGCATTCTTCCTCTTTATTTATATCATTGTTTGCGGATGATTTGGGAGTGGTTCGCCTACAGGTAGAATTATGTAGGTGCCACCGTGATTTCTATAAAAGGGGTCGTGACATAAAAATAATAGTATTAAATCACAGTTTTAAATAAATATTTATGCATGAAAGAATAAAGTATAAGTTTTTTGAATGATGATTGTGGATCATCGTATGATGACTTGTTTATAAAATTCATTCAAGATGATTGGATATCGTATGAACCTACTAAGATGAACAAAAATGTTTAATTAGAAATATGTGATTATTACTTTTTTTTTTATTTTATGAGGTACAAATATCTAATGTGCTAAAATGTACATACGTGGAGACCATTTGATGTTAAAGTATTCACCGTCTTGATATTAGTTATTGGTGTTATGTTTTGCAGAGGCAAAACAAATAAAAATATTTTTGCTTGTCTTGAAAACTTTTTACTACACATAATATTTCTTTAAATGACTTACATTTCAATTACTCGAAAGTTTGTTTCCTTGTTGGTCTGTCAGCTGATAAGCTCATTTACCAGCAATACTGGTGATGGTGTATGGACCTTCCCAGTTTGCGCCTAATGTTCAAGCATTATGTTCTCGGGTATTTTGAGTTACCCTCCGGAGCACTATGTCCCAGAGTTTAAAGTGTCGGAGATTTGTGCGCCTGATATAGTATCGTTCAATTCTTTGCTTTTGGGCTACCATCCAGACGTATGCAAGATCTCGATGTTCTCCGAGTAAATCCTGGTGCACGAACGTTGATTCTGCATTTGACTTGTCCTCTGGCCGGAGACACCTCAAACTAGGAGTCCCAACTTCTACCGAAATCAAGGCCTCTGCACCATAGACCACGGAAAAAGGAGTTTCTCCGGTACTTGTCTTTGTGGTGGTTCTATATGCCCATACAATTTCTGGTAGCATAGAAGGCTAGTTTCCTTTTGTAGCTTCCATCTTCTTATTCAAGTTTTGGATTATAGTCTTGTTTGTTTATTCTACTTTACCATTTGCACTGGGATGGTAGGGAGTTGAGGTGATACACTTGATGTTCAAGTTATCTCCTTCGGGATGCCAAAACGACAGATAATATGCTGCCAAATGAAGTCCATCACCTCCTTCTCCCGAGGCTTTTCATTAGCTACAACTTCAACCCATTTAGAAAACTAATCAATCATAAATATAATTTGACATACCTGCCTGGTGCCACTGGCAAGGGTACGACTATGTCCATCCACTATTTCATGAACGGCCATGGGGATACAACCGTTGTAATTCTTCTCCAGGTCGGTGTAACAGATGTGCATGGCACTGACACTTGTCACATTTCTTTACAAACATTTTTGTATCTTTCTCTATCTGGGGTAGTAATAACTGGCCCTCATGAGTTATATCATTAAATATTCCGCTCCCGAATAGTTTCTAAATATGTCATGGACTTCCCTTATTACGCAATCAGCTTCATCGGGGCCTACACATCGGACTAAGGGACCATAAATACACCATCAATAAAGTTTTCCGTCTAGGACACAGTACCGTGCAACTTTGGTCCTAAAAGATTTTGATGCTTTTGGGTCGTTCGGGAGCTTTCCATTTATGAGGTAGTCCAAGAATTCATTCCTCCAATCCCACGTTACGCTGGTTGAATTCCCCTCATCGTAACCTACGAGATCTAGTGTCGAGTGCAATAACTGAACAACTGACTCGGCTTTCGTGCTGGAGCTTAAATTTGCGAGTGCATCTGCATCTGTGTTTTCTTTCCAGGGGTATATGTACCACCATTTATTTATGAAACTGGAACAAAAGCTTCAGAACCTTCTCGGGGTATCTCAACATGCGTTCCTCTTTGGTCTTAAATACCCCATGGATTTGGTTCACCACCAGCAGCAAATCATACTTGACTTTAATAATTTGAGAACTTAAGCCTCAGGCTAATTCCAGACCTGCAATGAAAGCCTCATACTCAGATTTATTGTTAGTCAATAGAGTTCTATGAATTGCATGTATTAAAATTTCACCGGTGGGAGTACGCAATAATACTCCCAAACCAGTCCCCTTGACGTTGGAGGCCCCATCTGTGTAGAGCGTCCAGACCCCAGGGGCAGTCCCTTAGACTAAGATAGCTTCTTTTTCTGCCTGAGGGATTACTGCCGGACTAAAATCGACCACAAAATCCTCAAGGACATGTGACTCTATCTCAATCTGGGTATGTATTCAATATTAAATTCACTTAATCCTATCGCTCATTTAGCCATGCGCCCAGAAAGTTTGGGCTTATGTAACACATTTTTAAGTGGGAATGTGGTTACTACAGCAATTGGTGGCATTGAGAATATGGTAAGAGCTTTTGTAAGGACATAACAAAAGAAAAATCCAGTCTTTCGAGAAACGGGTACCGGGTCTCGGCCCCTGATATTACTCTCCTTACGTAATAGATAGGAAGTTTTGTACCTTTTTCCTCCCGTACCATAACTGCACTTACCGCTACCTCTGATACTACAAGATATATGAGTAATTTTTTTTCGTTCTTTGTCTTTGACATGAGTAGAGGGCTGGATAAGTAGGTTTTCACGTCCCGTAGGGCCTACCGCATTCGGGCGTCCAAACAAAATTGTTCTTCTTTTTCAAAAGTGAGAAGTATCTGTGACATTTTTTAATTTTTATGACAACCGAGAGATAAATCTGCTCAGAGCCGCCACTCGGCTGATCAACTGCTGTACCACTTTCACATTTTCAAGTGTGTCCGGTGTGCCTTCAATAGCTTTTATTTTGTCAGGTTTATCTCGATTCCTCTTTGAGAAACCAAGAAAGCCAGGACTTTTCTAGAACCTTCCCCCCCTCCCGAAGGCATATTTCTCGGGGTTAAGCTTCATATTAAACTTTCTCAATACCTCAAAAGTTTCCTGCAAGTGACTTAAATGGTCCTATGCACGAAGACTCTTAACAAGCATATCGTCTATGTATCTATAGTTTTTCCTATTTTCTTTTCAAATATTTTGTTTACTAACCTTTGATATATAACTCCAGTGTTTTTGAGTCCGAAAGGCATAACGTTATAACAATAAGTGCCGAAAGTAGTTAAAAAATATTTTCTCTTGGCCTTCCAGGTGCATCCTTATTTGGTTATACCCAGAATATGCATCGAGAAAACTAATGATCTCATGCCCAGTCGTAGCATCGATCATCTGATCTATGTTTGGCAACGGGAGCGAGTCTTTTGGACATGCTTTATTTAAATCTTTATAATCATTGCACATTCTAAATTTATTCCCCTTTTTAGGTACTATGACTACGTTTGCTAACCAGTATGGATATTTTACTTCTCGGATTGACCCTATATTAAATAATATAGCTACCTCCTTTTTAACAAACCTGTTGGGAGTTTGGCGATCGACCGCTTTTTTTGCCGCACGAGAGGAAAACTGAGATCTAGGCCCAACTTATGAGTTGTGACTTCTGGAGGGATACTTGTCATATCTTCATGTGACCATTCAAAGCAATCAACGTTAGCTGTAAGATATTTAAGAATTAAATACCTGAGCTTCGGGGTTAACCCCATGCTCATGTATATCTTTCTATTGGGAGTTTCTGGGTGTAGTGCATTCTGTTCAAGTTCTTCTATAGTGGATTTGATGGCATCTGACTCATTCGATACCTGAAAATATCTAGGCACCTAGTATCGGTCTGAAAACTCCTCCTTCGGATAGGTTGATTATGATTCTGCTGGTGGAACCTGATGAACATCTACCGATGCTGGGTCCGACTTCTGTAATTGCTATTTAAAATCTACCACCACCTATGGATCCTATATGGTGTACATCACCTTGGAAGCAGGTTGTTCTCCTCAAATTTGCTGAATCTTTTCTGGTGTAGGGAATTTCACCAATAGATACAATGTCGATGGGACTACCTTCATATCATGTATCCACGGTCTCTCGAATGTTGTGTTATATCTCATGTCACCTTTAATGACATAAAATTTCATCATACACGGAAGATCTACTTCCCATTTGTGGTCTCGCTTGACATATTGAAACCTGAGAGGGTTCTGGCAGCCGAAATAATTTTTTCTGCCATATTTATCTCTTCTACCACCTTCAGCTGAGTAATAGTAGTTGAGCTCCCGGGATCGATCAGAACTCTCTTTACCTGGAAGCAATCAATAGGTACTAAAATTACTAATGCGTCATTCTGAGGGAAAATCACACTGGCAGCATCTTCCTCGGTGAAAGTGATAGTGTGTTAATCTAGTATCTTTCGAAATCTTTTTTTTCTGAGTTATTGAGATTTTTGTCTTTTTAGCCATTGTGAAAGATGTAGTGGTAATCATTGACCCACAAAAGCTCATGTTTATAACACGGGATGGTGCGACCAGATTAGGTTTGTCTTCGGCGGGTGGTCCACACTCATAATTATTGTAAGCTCTTTCACTCAAATATTCTCGGAGGTGGCCTCTGCTCAGCATTCCTACCACCTCTTCTCGTAAATGTCTGTAGACTATATTTTTATGCTCGTGAGTGCCATGGAAATCGCACCAGCTGGACTGATCCCTTTTACTAGGATCAGGTTGCAATGGCTTCGGAGGTCGGGACACTAGATGAGTTCTCAGTGCCGCCACCATTTGATCCTCGTTGATATTGAAGTTGTACTCAGATAAATTTGGGTATCTGGTACACTTAGTAGAGTTAGATGAATTCCCTTTTGTCGAAATTCACCCATCCTTAATTGTTTCGCCTGAATTCTCCTTTGTTGTTTGTCTTTTCGAATGAGCGAAAACCCTATCTACCTCCTTACTTTTGGGAGTAGGATAAGGTTGGAAGCTATTCTTCAAGGAATTTCGATCTGCTCCAGCTCCTTTGTCTGGCTTCCAAAAAATACTTTCGGCCTGAGTCCCCAGCAAATCATATTCTATCCGGATATTGGATTCATACCGGTTGTGCACATCTTCCCAGGTTGTATCTTCGAACTCCAAGAGATTTTACTTGAGCTTTCGCGAGATGTCTGAACTTGAAGGATTCAAATATTTTGTGAAAACCTCTGCAGTCCACTCGTCTGGGACTGTGGGTAGCAGCATATGTTCCTTCTGGAATAGTGAAACAAAGTCCCTAAGGAGTTTTGTTTCTCCCTGCGCAATGCGAAAAATATCTACCTTGCACATATTTACCTTTCGTGCCCCCACATGAGCTTTTATGAACATGTCGGCAAGTTGGGTGAAAGATCCAATCAAATGCTCAGGAAGGAGTGAATACCATGTCAAGGCTCCCTTAACAAGTGCTTCAGCAAACTTCTTGATCAGAACCAATTCTATTTTGTATTCCCTTGGATCATTTCCCTTTACGTCCGTTATGTGCTCTTGTGGATCAGTAGTCCTATCATATTGGCTATAAATGGAATTTTGAACCTTATGGGGATCAGTTCGGGTGCAACCAATGTCTTATACGCCATCTGAATATATCTACTTGAATCTGGCCCTTCAACCACAAGAGGGGCTCCCAATTTTTTATTTAATCAGTGCTAGAACTCCTTGGCATTTTTCTCTGCCTTCTCTGCATTGGTGTCTACTTTATTCATCATATCCTTCATAAATTTCAAAACCTGTTCCTGCAAAGGATTTTCAGGAGCCGCTTCGCTTTCTGGAGTGCCATCATTTCTCGATCTACAATGACCATTTCTGGTATCTCCATTGGTATTTGGTGGAGGTGCCAGTTCATCCGTTAGAGTGCTGCCAGCATTACAACAACAACCTACCTAGTAAAATCCCACAATGTGGGGTTTGGGGAGGGTAGAGTGTACACAGACCTTACCTCTACCTTGGTAGGTGGAGCGACTATTTCCGAAAGAGTACTGCCAGCATTCTTGGACATATATTCCGAATGGAACCATATCAGACGGTCCAACTGTTTGCTTGTAGAGCCATTATGTGCCCTCATATTTTATATGGTTTGCTCGGGCGTTTCGTCATCGGGAACATCCTCCTGCCGAGTCTGTCCGCCTCCGGAAGTGGCTTTATCTGAAACCATCGAGTCCTCTGGTGCCGCGGTTCCTATCGGCATGCCATCTAGTCCGACTGGGATGTTGTTAGTGTTATCCCTGTTGTTGCGACTGATTTCGTGTTGTCCTACTCCCATCATCTATTTGTTCTAAAAAAGGAACAAGACTTGAAAAAAAAATTAGATTAGTATAAAGAGGTGTCACTTGTGACAAAATAATTGTCCAGGCCCCACGGTGGGTGCCAAACTGTTTACCTGTAAACCGGTATAATTGAATTTGTATACGTGATCAAGGACACATGGATATCAAGTAACTGATTTCTCAATAATAGTAGATAAAATATACTGCGTGTAAATAATATTAAGACGAAGTAAAGAGATAATTAGCATGAGCCTTGTAATAGCTTCTGGGAAAAGTCACCACAACTCGTATGAAAACACAGTAATCGAGAGAAAGTGAGAAAGTATATTGAATACAAGAGAATGAATATTGTAATAATTGAACAATTAGTATCTCGATAAATGCTATTAATGCCCTGTTAGAAGACGTATAACCGATGTAGTAACAGCTGTCAGTTAGGTTCAAACTGATCTCCTGATCATTCGAGTTGCCGGTACCACATATGCGCACGACGCTCCCGGCACTGCTCGTGTCTTATCGATAGCGCCTCAAGCTGACTTAGATTTTATTCAGCATCACACTTCACGGGTCACCTCATAATTTGTACAGTTGTCTTATACAAATTTCTCCCCATACAAAATGATTAATCAACAAATTATTTCCCCCTTCCCTAGAAATTAAGACTATTAGTTGGACATTACACTCACTAAGTAGATTTCTTCCTTGTATTTTATGTGGAATTCGATCCCAACCTTGTTGAGTTCTATATTTGACAACGACCGCTTTATACCTTTTTCAAATGTGTAATTTGGGTGTATCAACTATGGGGGAGGGTGGGAGGGTAACATTTTAAAGGAATAAATTGAGTTAAAAGGGGGATTTATTTTGGCTACTAATTGATATATGAAACTTTGTGCTAAAATTAAGTAATCTCTACTTTGATAATGTATAGTTACGTGAAGTTCTCTACTTTTTGTTAATATTCTCTTAACATATTTCACAAAATTAGCGTAACAAAATGCTTACAAATCACCACTTTCGAATGATGATTCTTACGGAAAGAAAGAAAAAGAGAGATAAAAATGAAATAGGAGGGAGAGTTTATAACTTTTGATAAATTTACAGAAATAGTAAAGCATGAATTAATCATGAGGATATTTAGTTTTTTTAAATGAACTTAAAATGAAACAAAAAGTAGATACCTTCGATGAAATGTAGGAAATTCTAATTTTTGGACTTGAAACCTCACCATGTATTAAATCTTAAAACGTCACAATAATTTGAGGTATATGCAAAAGGAAATTAATAAAAAGTTTCACAAAATACTAAACCAATCAAGATAATTTATCTGGACTTTTGACTAGTTATACTATTTTCAGTCCTCATTTGACAACAAACACTATAAAAAAATAAATTATACTTAGCTATGAATTTCATCGTTAATCTGACGCTAAATTACTCGTAGCAAACAAATGTTTTTGATACTTCATTCCATTATGAAAGATGTTTGAGAAAACAAAATATGTTACTTGTGTCACTGCAATGCTTATGTTTTTAGGAATAAAAGAATATTCCACTAACTTCACCATAATATATAGTCTAATAAAGTGAAATCCAACAATCATCGAGAAGTTCAATGTTGGAGTTTTATCTTTTGGAATCTCTGGCCTTATGTCAAGACTCCTTTTGTACATCCCATATTTTAGCATTAGTGAACCTAAAATATTGTTGTCATTAAAAAGGATAATAATGATTTAAATGAGTGTTAAGTAAATATCGTAAGAGTTCGAGGCTAAATGAATCAAACAAAATAAATTCGTCGAAATTGTAATAACCCATACTTTTAAGGTAATACTAGGAGTTCTTAATATGCTAAGAAGGTCATGTTATGGTGTATTTTAATCGTATAATAGTCGAATGTTAAGTGTTGAGGTTGAACAAGTTGTAAATAAAAGTTAGCAAAAACCACCGTTCATAATTCAACTGAAATTTGGTCATTTATCACGAGCTTTTCTCCCAATATAGTGGGTGTTACAGGGTTATCAACCCATAAAATTGAAGATCTATGAGTCTAGTTTCTAACGCATTAAGCTGTTCGTCAATATGACATTGGACCAGAGAGATATTTGCGTTTTCGTGAGACTTGCGCAAGCAGCCCCTTGGGGACTCACTTGAGGTGGTGGAACTTTCCCATTTTTTTATGAATTGGTGGCAACTCTTATTAATCTCATTATTCATGATTTCCAGCTCCTATACACCCCTAAACCCTCTCCAAAGGTTTACATGTGATCCTATAGAGAAATCAAAGATAAACAACGCAAATCAAACGTTGGGAATCCCGTGGTGCTCATTAGATTGTTCTTCCTCTTATGGTTATTGATTTGATGAATCCTTCAAGGTGAAGTAATATCATATTTGGGGATTTTATTTATGTTTAAGGTAAGGTTCAACATCTTATATATGTATTTGAACTTATATAAGTCGTAACTATATTGTTTGGTTGAGAACATGCGAAGTAAAAGTCGGAAATCATTTTTGAGTTGTTGTAGTATATTAGACTGCTTTGGAAGTTGTTACAAGTTATAATCTGAGTAGTTTTGGTTGTATTGAAGGTATGAAATCATTTTCCCTTGATGTATATGAGCTGGTGCTAGTTATAGTTGTGTTAACTCTGTGGAAAATGTGGAATAGCAACTAGAAGTTATAAACTGGTGTTGAATGTTGTTGTAGTCGGTTGTTGGGACTCTTCTTGTGTTGTTGAAGGGCTGAGCGTGTCATTGCTGGTTGCTAATGATGTTGTTGTGTGTTGTGGTGATGTGATGAACTTGGGGATATGTAATATAAGTAGGGGAGATGCTTTCCGTTTTGTTATCGAATAAGGTTATTATTCGTAATACGATATGATAGTTATATCACTTGCAATGTGACGACAACGTCGTTGTTGTAGATTCAGGTGCGGTGCGATAAACTTATTGTGGTGATTGGACAGATGGTTACAAGGTATGTTAAGGCACTTTCTTTCCTTCTTATGGCATGATTCCAAACGAACAAAACGTAAACGAAATGATATTCATACCGAATCTTCTCTTATAGACTAGAAGCTCATGTCTACTGCCTTCCATGATGTATGTATCCATGTTAAAATGTTCCTTTGACTTCATATGTAATGGATGTTGTTGATGATGGTTCCATAACATTAATCGGACGTTTAACAACCTTATGTTACTCTGAAAGGATCAGAATGTTATTATATGAGTCTATCTTGCATTATATATATGTATCTATTTTATGACACTGAGTCGCGCACGGGTACGACACTTATATGTGCACACCACTGTAGTTGGGTATGTTATAATGATGTTAGCCCAAATAACTGACTTGATGATGAGGGTCGGGTTTCCAGATCAGCATATTTACGAAAAAATGATCGAGCGAACCAAAGGGTAGAGCTAGAGTCCGGAGCTACCGAAGGAACAACCCCATAGTGTGGCTTATACATATATGTATATGTTTTTAAAACTAAAGCATGTATATTATGGCCCTTAGCGCAATATGGATCCCAGGTTGAGTTTCTTATTCCTATGTTACATTGATGTCTTTACTTATATCATTATCTGCCTTACATACTCGGTACTTTATTCATACTAATATCCTTTTTTTCCTAGGGATGCTGAATTTCATGCCTGCAGGTCTTGATAAACAGGTCGACGATCCTCTTAAGTAGGTTCTCAACTCAGCGAAAGGTGTTGGTGCACTCCACTTACTCCAGAGTTGTCTTTTGAGTCAGTATGCTTATGTACACATGTTTATGGGTATGGTGGGTTCTTGTCTTGACCTTTATGATGTTTATGTACTCTTAGAGGATTCTAGATAGATGTCTTGTGTATATATATTTTGTACAGCCTGTATATCCCATGTATATATGCATGTAGGTCCTTTTAGGTTGTCTATTTTTTAGTAGTCTTTCATGCTTAATTAGATTATCATATGATAGCCCGTCAGGCACACTTATAAATGCTAGTATGGTTATGGATGTACGTTATGTTGGTGCTCGATAAGTTAGGCTTGGGTGCTAGTCGTATCACTCCAGTTTAGGGTTTGACAAACTTGGTACCAGAGCAGGTCTGTCCTAGAGAGTCTACAAGTCGTATCTAGTAGAGTCTTGTTTATGGATGTGTTGTGCACCACATTTACAAATAGGAGCCTAAAGGGTATTTAGGAGTTGGTTACCTTTATTTATTGCTCCAGATCGTGCAATAGAGCTGAGTCATAGGTGTTCGATTTTAACTAAGGTTGTGATAAGAAAGTGTTCAACTCTATCAGATCATGGGTTGACCATATGCCAAGTTGCGTTAAGAGTCTTACGGCATAAATATCTATCTCACCTATGCAGGAAAAAGACTACAAGAGCTTTAGAAGGTAACGTACGAATTTCTAAAAGTAAAAGAGGTAACATATAGGAGATACATGGTACCTAAGTTGAGAAACTTGTAATTTTTTGGAGCGCATAAAAAGGGACATAAGCGTTACGATTCCGTTCAGCAGTGATAGAGGTATAGTAACAGCACCACTTTCAGTTTACGGCTTCTAGCATCAACAAACATAGTTTTGGAAAGAAAAGAAATTCCAAAAGTCCAATAATGGTCAGAGTAATCCTTGATAATGGCCAGATTATTACGAATCGACGACATTTTTTGCATTGTACTACGAATATGTTGATAATTTCACTTTATGAGGCATATAAGGGATGTACCATGGAATTATATAACTAGAAATGATTCTCAAGGGTTTAGAAGATTTAGGGGTTAGGTATTGAAATACTTGTTTGCAGTATAAGTATTCACCTTAGTGTGGCCCCGCTCCCAATAAAGAAGAAATATTAAGCTCCCAAAGAATAAGGTCGGATGAAGCAGGAGAAGCTAGAAGCACAACAAAGCCCCGCTGGAGTTTTCCAGAATAAGGTAAGAGATGGAAATATTAGCAAGAGACCTTTCAGAGGGCTAGGTAAAGTTCTATGAGTATATAGGAAGGATCATTAGTAAACATAAGCTAAAGTAAGGTAGTACGACAACGTTCATAGTCACATAGAAGAAAGGATAAGAGAAAGCAATTTTTGGGATTATAAAGAAGTGTAAGTCATAAGATTGTGCCTTTGTCATGAGAAATGAACCGACGACCTTAAGGAGAAGTATCAGAAGATCGATTTCACCCTGGACATAGAGCTACCAGTATTAGGAAGTAACCCGAGACAAATTGAATCCAGGTTAGAGACTCAAAAGATTTCTGCAGTAGTTGGTATCGTGATGTTGGCAAAAGTGAAAAAAATTAAGTGATGAAAGGATGAATGACAGAAGAAAGAGCTTTGAGGGTCAGTAAGAAGGAAATTTTCTTCAGATGAACGGTGTGAGAAAAGTTAAGCTCGTCAAGACCAAATACACCAGCATGAATGGATAGCAATCTATGTATACGAATAATTTTGGTTGCCCTGATAAAGGAAGATTATTCTGAGGTAACTTATAAGTCATTAGGGGTGCGAGGAATTACAAAAAGGTGAAGAGGTAACAATTTGACTTCTACAGAAGTGGAATCCTAAAGCATAAGACGTCAGTCATCCTCCTAAGAGGGGGAAATGGTATAGTGAAGTATCGAGGCAGAAATGTGTTTCACTTAATGATAGAACGGTAGAAGGACTGCGCCAAAAAGGATATAAGCAAATGAGATAATATTTACTCAGACTCTACAGAAATGTAATGACTCTAGAATAATGCATAGATTCAACTGTAGAGAAGAGACACCGAGGACTTCCTAGCTAGAGACGCCAATTGTGGATAAACATAACCGGGCATTCGATACTCAGGAAGTTAATGTAAGGGGTGTATCAAGGCAAAAGACATAGTCCCAAGTAACTCAAAATTGAGATGCAAAGGTAAGACGATGGAGAAATTAGTTGATGGAAGATCTAATTATGGCTAGACAATGAAACTCAAATGAATCGCTAGATCATACCAAAATACACATTGGATCTAAGTGTATGAAGAATCAGTCCCACAATATGTATAGTCGTGACTTTTGTATAGTATTTACTACAGAAGAAATGGGAGGTGATGCTTAATATAAGCACGTGAAGAATCGAAGAGAGATCATCAATCCTAGGATGCCAGGTAGGTATTAAAAAGATGTGTTCAGAAATAATATTATTAGACTAGAAGCGAAGTGAATGGCAATTAGGGATGATGGCAGACAATTAGAAGTGACCAAAGTTTCTTCATGACAAATGATGTAATGAGATCACAATCTAACAAGAGCAAGAAATAGTTTTCCAAGTACCATGATGGAAGATGTTAGCTAGGAGACAAAAAAAGAGGTTTTGGTCCGGATACAGTGATTGAGTTCAGATATTATGGAATAGTTTTTTACAATGTCAAGTTCTTCAGAACCTTATATCTATCCAATAAGGGAATAAGTTAATGTTAATGACCCATCATTTATCATGCATAGTGACACGAAGAATTGAAATTGAGAGTAATGCTTGAGACATATGTGCAGGAAGTTCCAATATGTATGAGAAATACAATAAACTAGTATATGCAAAGTGCAAGTGTCAGAATGAGTGTGGAAATTAATTCCTTACGATTAATGATAATGAGAATCTATGAGAAGAAAATATCCGATCCATGAGCTAGAATTGACTGAAATGGTGCAAGCGCTTTAGATACGATGACTTTACCTACAAAATATTCATGTTAAGACTCTATACACCATAAGATCTTTCAGTTCACCTTTAAGAAAATGGACCTATATTAGTGACAAAGACGATGGCTAGAGCAATTTAAAAGATTTTAATGTAGATGGTTGTCGATCTATAGGCAGTTTGGCTAATTAGGGATAAAGAAAAAGAAGTTGGCCCAAGAAATGCATCAATTGACTAGTGAGGGTCAAAATGGTAGGTTCAGATTAGGGGAGCATTATGATTCAGAATACAGTAGAATTATCCCTTGTAATAGAAATTAAGGAGAGACAACGTGAATATCCCATTTTAGGAAAAGTCAAGGATGACAATCAACAAAAGAAGACCACCAATTTTGAGCATGATGGAAATGGGGTTCTCAGATACAAGGGTCGATTGTGCGTTCCAAACATAGTAGGGTTACATAATAAGATTATGATAGAGGTCCACTATTCATGATATTCTATTCATCATAGACTAACGAAGGTGTACCTTAAAATAAAGGGATATATTGGTGGAATGACACGAAGTAAAACATTGCAAAGTTTGTAGCTCAGTCTCCCTATTGACAACAGGTGAAGATAAAGCATCAAAAGCAGATAGATTAACTCAGAATATTTAGGTCTCAACATGGAAATAGGATATGATTAACATGTATTTTATTACGAGTTTAACTCGCTCTTATTATAAGTTTGACTCTATGTGGGTGATTGTGGATAGGCTGATAAATTAGTTTGCTTCTTGCTGGATAGGATTGCATATACCGCTGAGGAATATTTAAGAAGATTGTTCGCCTTCATGGTATCTCTGTTCCTTATATCTTAGGTGCTCAGTTCACAACTAAATTCTAGGAATCATTTCAGAAGAGTTTTGGCACTCAGAATAATCTTAGTGCAACTTTGATTTTCACCCACAGACAGATGGATATATGAAATGTACGTTTTAGATAATCGATGACATGTTATGAGCTTGTGTGTTGGGTTTCAAAGGAGATTAAGATGACCACCTACCTTTTATTGAGTTTTCATACGGTAATAGTTAACATACTATCGTCAAGATGGCTTCGTATGAAGCCTTATATGGACGGAAGTGTAGGTCCCCGATTGGATGGTTTGAAGTGGGAGAAGTTGATTAGCTAGGGCCTGATTTGGTATAGCAAGTGATGGAAAAAAGGTGAAATTGATTCAAGAGCGATTATTGGTGACCTAGAGTCATCAAAAATCTTATTCAAATGTGAGGCAACGAGATTTAGAGGTTTCCATCAACAATTGAGTATTTCTGAAGGTTTCACCTATGAAGGAAGTACAAGTTGAGTCTCAGGTACGTCGGGCCTTATAGAATCATCGGAGGATAGGTCGAGTGGCGTATGAGCTTGAGTTACCTCCTGAGTTAGATTCAATCCATCTAGTTTTCCATGTGTTGATGTTACAGAAATTCATAAGAGACCCCTCTCGTATCACACCCGGAGAGGATGTACAAATTATCAAAGATTTTTCTTATGAGGAGATCTTGGTTGCCATTTTAAGTCATCAAATCCAAAAGTAGTGAACCAAGGAGATAACCTCCATTAAGGTGTTGTGGAGAAACAACAATGTAGAGGAGATTACATAGGAGGCCGAAGAAGATATGAAATCTAGATATCCTCACTTATTCCAAACCAAAGGTTTATAACGATAATCGTGTGATACGTTCCTTCAATCCATACTATATGATGATAATCTTATCTTATGACCTTGTGTAGAGGACGATCATACAAAGAATGCAGAAAATGCAGCCTAGACTACGAGTTTGAGTATATGAGGTGTGTCGTAGTTTATAATATGGATTCCCTGGATTGGAAGCGGCTGTGTAGGGCTGATGTAATGTTATAAAATGTTTTGTATGGACCTATTAGGCATATGTTGTGTTTTCTGGCCACGTGGTAGGTTTTGGATAGTCCATTTTATAGGGGAAACTTTGCGGAAATCTCCATAGAATCCCAAAAGTTAGATTTCTCCAATACGTTATTCCAACATTCGAGGACGAATGTTCCTAAGGGGGAATGATGTTACACCCCTATTTTTGCATTAGTATTTAAGGTGAACCTGAAAGGCTGATGTCATTAGAAAGGATAACTATGATGAGTGCTAAGTAAATATTGTAAGAGTTTGAGGCTAAATGAATCAAAGAAAATAAGTTCGTCGAAATTGTAATAACTAATACTTCTAGGGTAATAATAGGAGATCTTAACATGTTAAGAAGGTCGTGTTACAAGGTATTTGAATAGTATAATATTCGTATGTTAAGCATTGAGGTCGAGCAAGATGTAAAACAAAAGTTGGCAAAAGTCACCGCAAGTTATGTTCATAATTGTACTGAACTTTTGGTCATATTTCATCGAGTTTTTCTCCCAATGTAATAGATGTTATGGGGTGGTACACTCACGAAATTTAAGGTCTATGAGTCTTGTTTCCAATACATTAAACTGTTTGTTAATCTGACGTCGGACCAGAGAGATATTCGCATTTTCGCAAGATTGCGCAGGCAACCCCTTTGGGACCCACTTGAGGCGGTGGAACTTTCCAAATTTTGTATAAATTGGTGGAAGTGCTTATTTATCTCATTATTCATGATTTTCAGCTTCTATACACCCCTAAACCCTCTCCAAAGGTTTACATGTGATCCTAGAGTGAAATCAACGGTAAACGACGCAAATTAAACGTTGGGAATCCCGTGATGCTCATTATATTATTCTTCCTCTTCTTGTTTTTGATTTGAGAAATCCTTCAAGGTGAAGTAATCTCAGATTTGGGGTTGTTTTTTATGTTTAAGATAAGGTTCATCATATTGTATATGTATTTGAGTTTATATAAGCAATAATTAGATTGTTTGGTTGAGAACTTGCGAAGTAAAAGTCGGAAATCATTTTTGAGCTGTTGTATTATATTGGACTATTTTGGAAGTTGTTCCAAGTTATAATCTGAGTTGTTTTGTTTGTATTGAAGGTAAGAAATCATTTTTCCTTTATGTATATGAGCTAGTGCTAGTTATAGTTGTGTTAACTCGATGAAAAATGTGGAATAGCAACTAGAACTTATAAACTAGTGTTGAATGTTGTTGTAGTGGGTTGTTGGGACTCTTCTTGTATTGTTGAAGGGCTGAACATGTGATTGCTGGTTGGTGATGATATCTTTGTGTGTAGTGGTAATGTGATGAACTTGGGGATATGTAAGATAAATAGGGAAGATGATGCCCGTTTCGTTATAGAATAAGGTTATCATTTGGAATACGATATAATAGTTATATAACTTGTAATGTGAATGATAGTGTCGCCTTACTGTTGTAGATTTTAGTATGGTGCATTAAGCTTATTGTGGTGATTGGACAGAGGGTTGCAAGGTATGTTAAGGCACTTTCATTCCTTCTTTTGACATGATTCCAAATGAACGAAACGTAAACAAAATGATATTCATAACGACTCTACTCTTATTTAATAGAAGCTCATATCTATTGTCTTCCATGATGTATGTATCTATGTTAAAATATTAATTTGGCTTCAAATGTAATGGATGTTGTTGATGATGGTTCCATAACGTTAATCGGAGGTGTGATGACCTCATGTCACTCTGAAAGGTTCAGAATATTATTCAACGAGTCTACCATGCATTATATATATATATATATATATTATGAAACCGATCAGCGCTATAGTCGGCCGGGTATGACACTTATATGTGCACACCACTACAGTTGAATACGTTATTGTGATGTTATCTCGAAAGAGCGTCTTGATGATGATGATGATGATGATGATGATGATGATGCATCCCCATAGTGTGGGTTATATTTATGTATATATTTTTAAACGAAAGCATACATATCATGGCCCTCAGTGGCAATACAAAGCCCAGGTTGAGTTTCTTATTCCTCTGTTACATTGATGTCTTTACTTATGTCGTTATCTACCTTACATACTTGGTACTTTATTCGTACTGACTTCCCTTTTGCCTGGGGAAACTGCAATTCATGTTTGCAGGTACCGATAGATAGGTCGTCAATCCTCCTCAGTAGGTTCTCAGTTCAGTGGAAGGTGTTCGTGCACTCCACTTACTCTAGATTCATCTTTTGAGTCAATATGTTTATGTACACATGTTTATGGGTATGGCGGGGCCATGTCCAAACCTTTATGATGTTTATGTACTCTTAGAGGCTTGTAGACAGATGTCTTGTGTATATATATTTTGTACGACCTGTGTATCCCATGTATATATGCATGTAGGTCATTTTGAGTTGTTTATTGTTGAGTGGTGTTTCATTCTTCGTCAGTTTATCGTACGACAGCCAGTCAGGGCCACTTATATATGCTAGTATTATTATGGATGTACGTTATATTGGTGTTCGATAAGTTAGGACCGGGTGTCAGTCATGCTCCGCTGACTTAGAGTTTGACACCTTCATTCACGCCAAGTTTTGTCGGACAAGAATATAATCAAATTGGTTGTTTGGATCAATCGTGCATATACAAATTTCATCCACATAGATCTCTCTGCTTCCGCCACCATTAGTTCTTCATTCAACAACAAATGAACTTTTGTACCTGGCCCATTGGTGAAGGGCTGAAGCCCCCTATACCTCGTGTTAAGAAAGTTTTCAGATCATGAGTTTACATGCGGCTGCACTTGCACTGTATTATGCTAATTTGATCGTTGTCATGAAAGACCCGCCTATATTACAATATGGAATACGACAAGAATGTCTTCATACTATTATACTAAACCTAACGTGACATTAATTGCTGGATTTTCTTGGTGAAAGATCCTAAACCTAAAAAGACAATAGCTTTTTTGGTGAAGCTAATTTTCCATTGTTGTGTGTAATTCAAATAATAATAAAAAAAATCATTGAGATAAGGAATAAAGCAGCTTAATTTAGGTACACCATAAAGAAAGATGAAACATAACTGGTTACATAGATGTATCGTGATGAAAATATACACTAAGATAACAGAAAACTGAAAGAAATAATCTCTTGATTATTTTTATTAATTGAAAGACTATTTATACAAGTTACATATTTCCATAATAGGAGAATCATATTCCTATTCTACTCCTAAAACCTTATTCTACTTGGATACTAACTATACATTTATGGTAATACAATTATTATGGTAAGTGTACAATACTAATTACATTACAATATTACCTAAACTAGGAGACTAAATATTACATAAATATATACTCTATATACGGTAATTGAAAGGGAGAATCCGAGATCAATATACATAATATACACATGTATATTGTGTATATTTAACACACCCCCGCAGTCATAGCGGGCGGTCTTCGAACGCTGAGACTGTCTCTAAAATCTTCAAAAAGGACCGAGGGAAGACCCTTTGTAAAGATGTCGACAAGTTGATATCTCGATAGGACATGGCATATGCGAACTTGACCACGAGCAACCTTTTCACGGACAAAGTGAATGTCCATTTCTATATGCTTAGTGCGTTGGTGCTGAACCGGATTACCAAAAAGGTAGATGACACTAATATTATCGCAATAAACCAAGGTTGCCTTCTGAATGGGACAATGAAGCTCTAAAAGAAAATTACGTAACCAACATGATTCTGAGACCACATTAGCTACCCCTCGATATTCAGCCTCGGCACTTGAGCGGGATAGAGTTGACTGACGTTTTGCAGAACAGGAGACCAAGTTGTTGCCAAGAAATATACAATAGCCTGACGTAGACCGTCTGGTGTCGGGACAGCCACCCCAATCAGCATCTGTATACGAGACAAGTGTAGACGTCGAGGAAGGATATAAATGCAAACCATAGTCAAGTGTACCTTGAATATACCGAATGATACGTTTGAGTGCATTCATGTGCTCAATTCTGGGATCATGCATGAACAAACACACTTGCTGGACAACATATGTGATATCCGGTCTCGTAAAGGTAAGATACTGAAGGGCCCCTGCAAGACAGCGATAGCGGGTCTGATCCTCGTAGGGTACGCCAGCTGCGGCACTTAGCTTGGGCTTACTATCAACTCGAGTGGAAATGGACTTACACGATGACATCCCAGCCCTCTCGATGATCTCAGCTGCATACTTCTGTTGAGATAAGAATAACCCATCGGAATGTCGAGTGACAGCAATCCCCAAAAAGTAGATCAAGGGCCCCAAGTCTTTCATAGCAAACTCAGAGCTGAGCAATGTCATGATAGACTGGCGCAAGGCATCGGAATAGGCTGTCAAAATAATAGCATCCACATATAACAGGATATAGGCCACAGATGAACCACGACGGTAAATGAACAATGAATTATCCGATCTGCTGTAAGTGAACCCAATAGTCGAAACATAGTCTGCAAACCGCATATACCAGGCCCGTGGAGACTGCTTAATCCCATATAAGGACTTCTTCAACAAACAGACATAATGAGGATGGTTGGGATCCCTGAATCCCAACGCCTGATGCATATAGACTGTTTCCTTGAGATCACTGTGTAGGAAAACATTTTTGACATCCAACTGATGAATAGGCCATGCCTTCGAAAGAGCCAAGCTAAGCACAGTGCGAATGGTAGCCGGCTTGACCACCAGACTAAACGTCTCACCACAATCAACACCAACCTGTTGAGTCTTACCATCACCCACAAGCCGCGCCTTATGTCTGGCAAATGAACCATTTGAATTTTTCTTATGAGCAAAAATCCACATAGACTGAATAATATTAATACCAAATAGACGGGGTACCAACACCCACGTCTTATTATCAATAAGAGCATTAAATTCAACGGTCATAGCAATTTTCCAATTCGGGTCATTTAATGCAGACACATGATTTCGAGGTAAGGGTGATTTAAGAATATTAGAATGTAAATTAAAATATCTTTTTGATGTAAAAATCCCCCGTTGACTACGGGTGACTGGTCCATGACTCGGGGCAGGGGTGGGTGGATTTTGGGAATTTTCTGGACTCGGGACGGACTGGCCAACAGGCAGTGGGCCTGCTGGGCCAAATCGGTAATCTAGAGTCGGAACTGGACCAGTTCCAGAATTGGGCTGGACTGGCCCAAACGCAGGAATTGGCCCAGTGGCTGGACTAGGACCGACAGTGGGTGACGGAGCAGTGGGCCCGCTGGAGAATTTTGGGTGCGGAAGATGTCCGAAAAATATTGAATAATATACAGGGATATATTATCATCCAAAAATTATACGAACTAGAAACGGGAGTATTAACATTAGCAAATGGAAATTGGGATTCATCAAAAATGACATGGCGATTAATGATGATTTTATTAGAGGATAAATCAAAGCATTTGTAGCCACGGTGATTAGATGGAAACCCCAAAAACACACACGGAGTAGACCGGGCCTGAAGTTTGTTAATTGTGGTGGACGGGAATAACGGATAACACAAACACCCAAAAACCCGAAGATGTGAATATGAAGAAGTTTTATTATATAAAATTTGAAGGGGGGAAGAATACGTCAAACCTTTGGAAGGAGTTATGTTAAGGAGATAGTTAGCCATTTGGAGAGCATGATGCCAAAAAAATGGGGGTATGGAAGCATGAATCAATAATGTTCGGATAATGTTATTTATGGAGTGAATTTTGCGTTCGGCTTTCCCATTTTGTGAAGACGTATGAGAATAAGAAAAATGAAAATTGATCCCATTATTAGCACAGAATTTCCAAAACACCACATTGTAATATTCTTTGCCATTATCACATTGAATAGTTTTTATTTCTCGGTCGAATTGGGTTCTGATGAATGCTCTAAATTTTAGGAAGACGAAAAAATCTTGAGATTTTTTCGCTATCGGAAACGTCCATAAAAACTTAGAATAATCATCCAAAAAGAGAACATAATAACGATGACCCACAGAACTAACAACAGGAGACGTCCATAAGTCGCTATGAATAATATCAAATGACATTAAAGTATGAGATTTTGAGTCTACAAATGACAATTTAACAATTTTTCCTAAAGAACAAGATTGACAATTTGGAGTACTACTCGTACCGTTACATGAAATAAAACTATTTTTATCTAAAGACGATAAAATAGAGGACCCCGGATGACCAAGACGAGCATGACACAAGGAAGGAGAAAAGGCTGATGGCAGGGTTTGACTCGATGGACCAGAACTGGGTATGATCGGATAAAGATATCCCCTACTATCACACCTCATGAGAGAACTCCCCGTCTTGAAATCCCTCACAGAGAAACCAAATGGATCAAATTCAATAGAAACAGAATTGTCAGTAGTGAATTTACGGACAGAGACTAAGTTTTTAACCAATTTGGGGGCGTGTAGGGTGTTTTTCAAGATAAGAGGTGGATGAGGGGGAGATAACGTTTTATGACCATAACCACGAATTGGAATAGAATTACCATTACCAACAATTATACCGCGAGGATTGCTCAAATTGGAATAAGACGAAAGCGTACCTGAATCGGATGTCATGTGGGTAGTGGCAGGGGTGAGCGGGTCCGGGTACCCTAACTTTTTTGAACTACCCGGACCCTACCCAGTAAAAGATCGGTTCCTAAATTTACTACCCGGAACCTACCTGTAGCAATCATTACTCGGAACCTACCCGGACCCTGCGGTTCCGGGTAGGTTTTCGGTTACCCTGTAAATGGGTAGAGATAAAACTAATTAACCTCTGAATATTAAGTCTCTCTTTGCCATATTTGGCTCCACACTTTACCCTCCACAATTCTCAAACAATCATTGTAGGGATGCACTTCACCATGAACAACAACACTGAGAATTTTAATTTTCCATTACCACTAGTTCATCATAGTTGCTTCAATGGTATGTTGGTACAGGGGATGCCAATAGGGCCACACATGATCTTCCATATTTCTTAGGAATAATTTTCTGCTCAAAGTAGATGTTCAAGTTCTCTTTTTTCGAAATTCTTCAACAACGACACTTCGAAGGTATATCAATTTCCATTTTATCATTTCTAGCATAAGTAGGAATTATGTCTCTCACCGTCCTTCATAGAATGAAATTCATACTGAAAGACATATTTTTATGCCAAGTCATGATATTTATCTAAAACTTGTTTTTTTCTTCCTCAGAAGGTGCCAAGTAGAATCCACAATGAAATTTCCTTTCGGTACTTGGTTGTGTATTTGTGTTTTAGTTTAGAAAGAGAAGTGGGCTTAGGGGTTGGTCGGACTCTATCAACCGGACTGGGCCAAAAAATTAAACACCCCAAAGCCCAAAACTAAATAATTTAAATGGGGGGGTGGGTTCATAGGGTCCGGGTACCCGGTCTCTATTTACCGGAACCGAAACCGGACCCGACATTGATCGGTTCCTAATTTTACTACTCGGAATCTACCCGTTATTATAATATATCTATCCGGAACCTACCCGTTAGTGTCGGCTCCTGTCGGGTATCTGGGTACCCTGTACCCGTGCTCACCCCTAGGTAGTGGCACCGGTGTCCATATACTAATTTGGGTCTGGAGGATTTAAAACAAGCGTGTGCATTGCAACTTCGATGTCAGTATGCGTGGGTGCCGCTGCGTGATGGGCTTGCGGGGGCCGAGGCCCAAGCACCCCTACTTACGATCTCGGCCCAGACTGCTGACTGTATGTGGACCAGGCCGAATTGGGCCTGGACTGCTGTTGGGCCGTCTACTGCCAGTTGGGCGAGAAGTTGCTGGGCTAAAACTGCGGCTGTCTGGGCCCAAACTGCTGTTATGGGGCCCACTGCCACTGCATAGGAGCCCATTATGGGCCCTAAAACGGTTGTTGCTGCTGTTGACCACCGCGAGGACCCGCACCACCACCACCATTCTGTCGGCTGCTGCCGTTGTTGCCGTCGCAGTTTTTGCCATTATTTTTCTTTTTTCCACCATTTTTGCCGCCACCGTTGTTACGGTTTTGGCCCGAGTTGTTGGAACCAGTAGGATACATCGTGGACTCGGTCATCATAACTACGGGACTAGTACGTAGCCGCTCGGTTTGCCATGCCTGCTTCTTCTAGTGTAAGCATAGAACGAGCCTGATAAAATTGCGGAAGCGGATTGCTTTGCCGAAGAAGTGTTCCAACACCACTATAGGCCTCGGAGAGCCCGGAAACGATTTGGAGGACCAAACGATTGTTCGAAACTGGCACACCAACGTTGCGAAGTTGATCCACCAATTCCTTTAATCTTTTGCAATAAGCCGAAACATTAGGGAAGTCTTCCATATTGACGTGGGAGAAATCCTGCTCAAGGGTAACGGCTCTAGAATTTTAATTATCTTGGAATATATCACGCAGTCTATCCCTAGTCGCCTGTGCCGTAGCGTCAGGCTCAATAATTGTTTGCAAAAGGTCAGTAGAAATTGTGGAATATATCCACTGAAAGACGGTAGCATCAAGAGTCGTCCGCAACTTAGGATCATCCTCGCATTTTGGCACCTCCATATCCTCAGGAGCCGCGGGGATTATGTGATGGATGATTTGATGCGACCGTGCGTGAATTTTGAACAGTTCGGCCCACGTCGCATATTGGACGTTTTCTATTTCAAGAACAAGAGGGATGTTATTCTTGATGTTAGAAACTGTACGAGCAGGATGAAACATGTTCCGGGATGTAGACATATTGATAGAACAATACGTGATTGAGGGATTAGGGAGAAATTTTTTGGAAGAAGGGGGTTCTCGTCGGCACGAAACCAGAGAGCAAGGTCTCGGATTTTGCTAGGGATTCGACGGAAAAAGTTGGAGAATTTGGGAGAGAAAATAAACCTAGACTCTTGATACCATGAAAGAAATAATCCCTTGATTATTTTCATTAATTGAAAGACTATTTATACAACTTACATATTTCCACAATAGGAGAATCATATTCCTATTCTACTCTTAAAACCTTATTCTATTTGGATACAAACTATACATTTATGGTAATACAATTATTATGGTAAGTGTACAATACTAATTACATTACAATATTACCTAAACTAGGAGACTAAATATTACATAAATATATACTCTATATATGGTAATTGAAAGGGAGAATCCGAGAGCAATATACACAATATACACATGTATATTGTGTATATTTAACAAAAACTTATATGTATGCTACTGAAATTATTCCAACCTTGTTATAAAAGGAACAAATAATGTAATAGTACGCGACACTATTCTTATACACATATCATAATTTTATGCAAAACAAAAAAATGATTAACTTTATTTAAAAGAAAAAAGAAAGATAAAGCTGTATGTTAAGTGGACATGTGGAAATTATACCATAAAATAATTATTGTATATATGGAATTAGCCTTTTTCATCCCTAGTTAAATTTTTTGTTAATTATCAAGGTCTTCACAAAGAGAATGATGTGACTCTTAACTCCAAAAAATTTAACATGTCGCATTCAGTATCGTTATCAATGACCCATATATTCTTCAAACTCCTATTAGCAATTAGATAAGTAACTAAAAACATAGAGTAATATTTAAAATAAACAATGACAGTTGACTTTTAAAAACTTTGAAATAAAATTCAACATACATTATTTTATAATGTCTGAGAATTGTGACAGACAATCCTCACGGTCGTTTTGTCTTTCCAATTTTCAAAATAGCTTTGCAATATACTTGAAATATTCAATCTCGCCCGGATTCTATTGGGTGAGATCATAAATCCTAGCAAACATAAATTATGCCAATTACAAATATATGAACTAATTGCAACTAAAATTAGGGATAAATTTCAAAATCACACAAAGCACAAAGAACCATTTGATTATGGACAAAACCCATAAAATATGTAAAGGGATGAATTTAAATTGATGGTAAACGTATGCTGTAAAAGAAACTCCAAAGTGCAAAGAAGAAATAGAACTTGACTAGTATTAAAAGTCCATCCAAAGTCGTAGCAAATTAGAACCTCGTTAGTAATGAAAGTCCATTCAAAGTCATATTACGCATTTAAATAACCGAAATAATGAAATCGTTAAAAATTAATAGTAATTACAATGGTATTTTTAAATTTCCCAAAGTGTTTTAAGATTGTTTAAAAAGAACAGTTTTTTTAAAAATAAATATCATAAATAATATTAAAAATATATGTTTCAGATATTAAAAACTTTTTAAATCTGAATCGAGACTATTTACAAAGAAAATTACTCTATATTTGACTAGTGCAGCAAACATATTTTTGAATCAATAAAGTAAGCTTCTATTAAATTGAGGCAACTACTTTAGAGGAGGTTTTTTTCTATTGTAGATGTATTTTTCCACTCAAGTAGAATATTTATTAGTTTCTGCACGATTAGAAATAGAAGGGTCAAGTCCATAATTAAATATATATGTCGTATATTTCATATATTTACATTTTGTTGTTATCCCATTTAGTCTAAAAATGTTTTATTTATTCTAATAAAATAAAAATAGAAAAATAATGAAAATAAGATTTTTCTCTAATCATTTGTAATTTAAATAAAATAGGAACACAGAAATGAAAACGAATACTTCCCAACTATTCAAAATTACTGCTTGTCTACCCAACAATTAAACAGCTATCAACTAAAAGTCTTCTATTGTTTAACTGAATTAGGATTTTAATTTTTAATTTTTAATTTTTTTTTTACTTGAATGGTGAAATAAAATCTTATTATACTTATTTGAGCATAAAGTTTATAATGACTGATACAAAAGAACGGTATATTGAAATCTATTCTAGAGAGCAGGTAAAATATAATTAATTAAAACTTAATTAAAGTTAATCTACACCATTCAAATAATGAAATGATTTATAAAGCAGAAAAAGCTTCCTTAATTTTGTATTCCTAAATATTAGGAATTTCTATAGTTAGAATAAAGGGGAAAATAGTAAATTTCAAAGTATTAAGAAATTATTTAATGTAAATAAATAATATTAAAATCTATTTTTAAAGGGTAAAAGAACATCAACCATTCGCGTAGGAGATTTGCCGGATCAGTGAGAACAAACTTTTCTAAAAGAAATTGTAAAATAATATTCAAAATATGTGACTGAGTTATAAAATAAAAATTTTAAAAAAAATGTTAACTTTACCAAATTTTATCAAATTTGTTCTTATATTTACATGTTACAAATAATGAAAAAAAACAATTTGTTTCAATAATTGTAGCAATTTGCAAGTTTATAAAGAGCTAGCAACATAGACTTACTCGAGCTAGATTATCTCGCCCAAATTACACCATTTTAAGGCATAACGCATCCGTTGTTAAATATAGTAACCCAATCAGGTTGGGGTCGAATCCCACAAGTAATACGTTGTGAAACTAAATCTTATTTGTCGTGTATTAACTCTCTACTAATTCTATATCTCTAAGGTAACCAATTTTGATTTGTTAAGAGATTGTTTTAATTATCAACTCAAGCTTTATGTAAAGTTTAATCACCAAATTGATTACAGGTTAGGGTTGTGACTTGACCAATAGAAGTAGTGTTGGTTTTTTTTACTTAGTCTAGGTATATTCAATATGGTAGGGGCAATGGAAACTATTTTCTAGGTCGGGATTTCTCAATTGACCCACCCAATTTAACTTTAAGCATTTTCAAGCCTAAAGTATGAAATATGAGATTACCTATTTTTTACCCTTAGTTGATTCTCTTCTACTTAAAGTTGGAATCATTAAACGGAGTTTAAAGCCCCAAGTCCTGATTAACATATCCTTTTCCTAGATTCTAGTCTCCTTTCTCAAGTTTGACTAGAAATAATAATCTTTAGAGGGGGTGTTTGCAACCAACCCTCATTTTATTCAAATGAAAGGTAGTTAACCACTATATTTAAGACACCTCTCTCATTTTTTAAACCTAACCCAACAACTACATATTCTAATTTAATAGTCACAACCCCAACTAGATTTCTAGACATTCATTATACAATAATAAATCCAACACAACATAATGAAACAAAGCATAGAAAGGAACATAGAATGCTTACAAAGATTTTTGTATTAAAGGGATGAAAATATTCTTCACTTGTCTCTTGAAATGGAACACAAAGTAGAGTATTTTACTTGACAATAGAATATTCTCTCAAGTGGAGATGAATAGTAAATTATAGAATGAAGTGTCTAATCAATGGTAAAAGGTTAAAAAGATTCTAAAGGATATCTATCACAAAACCCTAGGTAATCTATATATATAGGGACTCAAATTTCAAATTACAAGTAATTACAAAAATATCACCACCGACCACTCTGCGATCGCAGAACTGCTCTGTGTTTCGCAGAAGGTGCTTAGGGTTAGCAGAGTGTCTTCAATGTTGGACTGTCTAGAACTGCGGCTATGCGGACCGCATAACTGAACTGCGGTCTGCACAAGTGCTTTGAAGTCTCATAATCTAAGTTGGAACTGATGTAGAGCAGTGGTTCGAAAATCGGACTGCGGTCAGTAGAACGAAAGTGTGGACCGCAAAAAGGGTCGCACTACGGGGCTCTAAGTTCTTCGATTCACTGTTTGATTCTGCGATTTGGATTACCATTATGATGCCTATTGTGTAGCTCTGCGGTACGCAGAAGTGGTCTTCTATGAACTTCTTTTTTTTAGCACTTTGTTGACGTTTATGCACTTTTCCTCATTTTTTATGTTTCTAGGCAAAAATCCTATAAAACTAAAATAACATAAGAAATACACACTATGAATGCATTAAGGACAATAATAATTCATGCAATTGCCATCAAATATACCGTAATTTCTTGGTACATCAACACCCCAACTTAAACTATTGATTGTCCTCAAGCAACCTAAACAACACAAAATTACGACTAATGACAAAATAAAGATGACTATGGTTGGACTTATGAGTCTACAATAATGTGTTTCATATAAACGACATCCCCTCATATTTCAAAACAAAGTTTCAAGAGTGTATTTCTATAATCAATGAGCCCATCAAAAAGCAAGCCTCAATAGGTGTATAAACGATACTAGTGACTAGATGCGCCAAGACATTCAACTAGAAGAGCTTTCATTCCACAAGGTTCATACAATTCAAGTGTCCTCACAATAAGAAAAGTCTCACACTCATGCATGAAGTTTCTTTTCAATACATGGGACAAACAATATCACTCACACTCACAATGAATGTCAAGTGTCACAAGTATCATGCCATGGAATTGTCTTTATTTTAAGTCACCACTACTCAAAGAATGCTCGATTTTGGATCTTTAAGGATGTTTTCAAGCTTGTAATGTAGGCTTAGGGACAGGTAGGATATTCATTTAGGTACAAGTGACTTTTCCCTCCTTTTGCACTACTTATCCTTCATTCATTTTGCTCAACTCTTTCTTTTGTCTTCCAACTTTCTTTTCCACCCCTTTTATTCAAGTATCCCCCAATTTATTTAATTCTTTTTGTGATTCATTTCTTTTTTCTTTTTTATTATTTTTGCATTTCATTTACCACTCACATCCTAATCTAATTCTTTCTTTTCTCTCATGTTCCACCCCCCCAACTTAGGATTTTGACCTCAATTCTCATTTTTTATGCATTCATGGAGGGATTTGGTTCAAAAGATGGTTCATTTCAAAAATGGTTTCGGTTTGTTAGATGGTAGCTAAAGAAATAGTTAAAAAGCTCAAAAGGGGACAACTGTTTCTCTCAACTCATGGGTAGGTCGAAGAAGTCTTAATCAAGAAGGTTCACTCTCATATGAATGCCTAAGATCCTTTCCTCAATCAAGTGATTCCTAGTTTCGCGGTGGAAAACCAACGAGGCAAGTTCTAGATAATACAAGTAAACACAAGATAACAATCAAATTCTCACCACTCTATGCACATGAACTACAAGAACTGCTATATTCTATACTCTCTATCGAACACAAGGCTATTATCTCATGAGATTCAAACAAAAGTAGTCATATAGTCACAAAATGAGGCATGCGTTCATAGAACAACCATTAAAGTGTGATGCTACTCTTATTTTCAAAATTGAATTTTTTTGAGGGGTGTCACCAAAATAAAAAAGAGCTACACGGGCTAGAAACTACATAAAAGTACCAACCAAGTCAAAACTATTCTATCACTATACCATGATTACTGAACATACACCCTTAGAAAAGAACTAGGAAAAGAAAAACCAAGGATAAATAAACACATACATAAACAATTTCCTCAAAATAAAAACTAGCAATAACAAAATACAATCTAAACATATATATACAAACTACTTGTTAAGTCATTTCCCAAAAACATACAAGACACCCCGCCCCCAACTTTAAAAAAATGAGTTGTCCTTAACACATAAAAAATATAAAGTACAACGATAAAAAGTTTGAGGGTCTCCTGGAGGTGCACTAAGCACCCTCCTAAGTCTGGCTCACGGAAGTGGCCACTGCTGAGGCATCAGTGCCCTGTGACTGTGGAGTGGGGACGGGTAACTCTGTATCTCCCATCAAAGGCTCAATCTATGGTGGTGGTGGTAGTGATAGACTGGTCTCTTGGGTCTGTGAAGTTGTAACGATCTGCCTATTGTTTTTAGCTAAACACCCTTATTTAACTATATTGCCCTTCTCGTAAACTCTGCGTGGGGTTTGTGATATGCGAGTATGGGTGAAATAGAGCTCGAGGTTCATTTAGGTAATTTTTGGATGAAAACACAAAATAGGAATATTATAGTTAAATAGTTGGACTCAGAGTTGACTTTCGAGTATACGTGTTCGTTTCTAGATTCCGTCACTTCCGCTAGTTTCGGAGGGTCATTTATAACTTCATCGAGTCATTGATTTACTTCTCGACGCAATCGGATGTACTTTGTGGCATTATTTGTAATATTTTGATAATTGGTTGTTTTGGATGATTCTCTAGAAACGTATCTCTTAGCTTGATTATATGAGAAATTTGAGGGTGTGAGCGAGTTTGTAGCACTAATTATGTGGGGTTATCATGTTTGGTTTGTATTCGAGGGTGGGGGGGTGGGGGGATGGGTCAGAGGCATTTTGGGTGTTCGGTAGAGAATCAGCTAAGTTTTAGAGTTGTTAGTTTTTTGTGTCTCGTACCAGCGATCCTCTGGCCACTTTTGCGGGTCCGCCCCAGCAGAGGTTGGCTCGCAGATGTGAGCCTTTTGTGTTCTCGTGGTTTCCGCTTCTACGTGTGATTTCTCGCAGAGGCGATAGCGCCTCTGCGGAGTCCTTCTCGCTTCTGTGCATATACGAGATGTTAAGTGAGTCTGCCTCAGTGGCCTATTTTTCTGCTGAAGTGGTTCCGCTAAAGAGAAGTCATTTTCGCTGAAGCGGAATCGCTGCTTCAGATCAGATCTTTAAATGCCCTAAATGAATTCTTTCCCCAAAACTTTCCCTTGAGAGTAGAGATCAGCTAGGAGGAGGATTCTGAATATTCCATCATGGTTCTTATTTGGTGGTATAATTTCATCCCCTTTTCCATTATTATTTTCATTTAAGTCTTCTATCCTAGTGTAGAATTCTATTTCTGGAAAGAGGTAGCCTAAGTTGTTCATGCTAGAATAAGAGGCTAAGAATCTTGAATTTGGGGAGTGAATAATGATTAAATGATTGAGATATTGTAATCTAGTGATGGGTAATGATAGATGATCATGTTGTGATGATTAATTTGGTATTAGAAACCCTTTTTGAATTGAGGGAAAATCTAGGATTTGTAATGTGGGGTTTTCTTAAATCATGAAATTGAGGATCCATTTGGGTTAATTTTCTAATTAATTTAAAGATATGACTATTTAGTTTATTATTATGCTTTTTGAGTAATAATGTTCAAATTTTGGCACCTTGAGCCCAGGGTTGACTTTGGGTGTTTTATTTATTTATTGGACTAAATCCTTGTGTGTGTATTAGCTTAATATTGATGTATAGTCTATTCATGCTAGACTATGATTACTATGACACACTCCGAAAGGACAACGCCAACACTGAAGATGGATTGTTCATGGCTCCTGCTTGACTTTGAGGTAGGCTACATTTTCTATTTTGTAGACTTTGATAGAACTGTGTAGTAGTTATAAATATTGAGGGGTATTGGGCGTATTTGGGGGTCCCACCTTAGTGGTTGTGATGAACGCTTGGGTGCATACTGATGTTGAACGGTATTGATGTGTGATTTACGGAATCAGTCTTAAGCTGATTTCGACTGTTGTTATTTGGGCTTGTCCCATTGTTGATGTTGTTATATTTATTCATTACATTTATTTCTATATGATATCTTGATTTACGTGAATTATATGTTAATGACTTTATGAGAGCATGTGATATTCATCCCTTATATTTGATTGCATCTCATACATTTTGATTTTTTGCCTTGTGCTGTCATTTGCATTCATACATTCATGGTTCTTATGATATTGAAATGAGAGTGGTATGAAAATGTTGTGGGTCCAATGAGATCGATAAAATAAAGGCAATGATATTACTATGAGATGTTGGCAATACTAAAATGATGATAATATTATGAATGACTCGGGTTGAACGCCGCAACAGATGATGATACGTGGGGGAATGAGTTTCACTGCTGTAACATATATTATGCAGCACAGGGCTGGGCTCCGTACAGAAAATTTAGAGGAGTATGTGGACTTGGTGGGCCCCTCATAGGTGTGCAATTCATAGAGTTTGAATGCATGTATACTGGAGATGAAAGGTACCTGGCATTTTCTTTTGAATTCATATCATACATACCTTTATACATCAAATACCTATTGATTGGTAATGTGGATTGGTTGCCATAATTGGGCTTTGTCTCTATGAATACTTGGATAAATGGATTAATTCTATTGAATCAGATTGGTTGCCATGATTAGGCTTGTCTCTGTGAATACTTGGATAATTGGATTGATTATATTGAATCAATTTTGTTTCCATGATTGGGCTTGTCTCTATGAATTTAGTTCTGTGGTTTTACAAGTTTTGAGTCTAGTATCTGATGTCAACTGCTACTGTGGGTTGTAATGTCAATATGTTAGGACTAGCATTCAGGTCTAAAGGGAACTATGCGTGTTTGTGTGTTGTCTGGTAATTGATAGCATTACTGGGTAACAAGTCTAGTAAGGAACTTATGTGAAGTGTTGTTATTATGCTTGTTGACTTGTTTGCCATGTGTGTGTAGAATTTCCCTCATTAATTAAATGATGTATGGCATAGACCTCTACTTAGGGGATAAGGTGTACGTTGAATGAACTAATGAAGAAACATCACGGCCGCTATCAGCCTCCAACCTGTCTACCTGGCCTGTCGAGAGAGAAAGTGAGTCATCATGGTCTCTCTGCTTCTACTACAGCGCACTCAAGGCTGCCTTGATCGGGTATAAGACATTCCTAATCGACTCAGAGATGCTCGTCTCAAGACAAGAGGACCGAGCATCGGCAATCGCAGCAATATGGCCTATCCTCATTATCTTGGACCTCGATAGAACGGGAGCCGAACCTGTAGTAGTTGAAGGTGCAGGAGAAGTAGGGATTGCTGGAGCGAAAGTACCTATTGGTGTAGAAGTGTTGGTTGTGGACAAAATAGATAAAGTACGGTTGTCTAGAGTGGTGGTATGTGTCTCTGTCCGTACAGATGCGGATCCTTCCAAATTAACCAAGTCCAAAGGTGGAGAGGTATCTTATAGAACCACTGGTGGTCTTTATCTTCTTCCTTGCCTGATTTTCCTCATCCTGGACCCTCAAAATGTCACACGTCAAAGAAGCTTCGATGGCGTTTTCAACTCTAGGTCACTCAAGAACCTTGGCTATCCGACATAACTCAGTGATCATGCAGGGGAACGGAAATGAAGTCTTATTTTTTTTAGCTCTCTTATCGAGCTCCTTCTCTATCATATCACCTACATTAATGTGTACAAGCAATAAGTGCAATCATTTCCAACCGGATGTCCATCTCATTGTAGGAAGGTTGCAAACGTCTACTCAGAAAGCTTAGCCAAAACTTGGCCTCCGTGTTCAAAGTGTTTTTGTATATCTTCTTGCCCGCGGTGTTTCATTGGTCAGAATTTCCGCTGCACATAGGCACAAATCATCTAGTCGGCCCGTGATCTTGATGGCAAAGTCATTGCGTTCATGTTTAAGAGAAGGATGAATTTCCTTGTTGATTGCAGTGCAGTCATAATGGACGGTGACCCCACAAACTACTACCTCCTCTAAAAGTACTTTGGGTTGCCCTTTTGTCTTCTTTGGCATGGATGCAGCATAAGGTGTATAGAACTCACGAACCAACGCTTCATTGTATTGGGACAATGGATCAAGGAGGCATTTCCACTCATGGTACTCAATCATGGCCCAAACATACGGGAATTGGTCCATCAAGTCATTCACAAATATCCGCTTCTCCTCGATGAGGGTTCGCTCATTACCCTTCTAGTGTATCTCCTTGGACCCTTTTACCTTAAACCGGTTGACCTCTTGAGCCCTCTATTTCCTCAACTCAAGTGCTTGAGCACTCTCTTTCGAGAATCCCCATCATTAGACTGGGAGGTGGATTGAGTTGTGGCATAGAAGGTTTGGGACTCCTCGTCATCAGATACAACAATGTCGGGGCGTTTTCTTTTATTTCCTACCCCGACACATGCTTTATATGTATGCACCGTTAATTTCCCCTTGCCCGGGGGCACTTTCTGGTCAGAGTTAGCCTCAAATATCTAGCCACTTATGACGGCTCAATAATAACCACACCCTTCTGCGTTTGTGTTTTCTTTGGAGTCATATCTACGATCAAAAGACGTGACGAGTCTTGGACTATGGTATGAAAAGCAAAATAAAATACTTTTTTTATTATTGATAAAGTAATTGCAAGAATAAAACACACAAAATAAACAAGAAGTTAGACTACAAATTGAAAAAGAAAGAAAAAATTTAAAAGTTGGAAACATGTTTCAGTGATCGCAGACCTGTTCTGCGGGCCGCAGTCCAGGTCTGCAGTGTCGCAAACCCAAACTGCGGTCTGCAGACCTCGATCACAGTTTTGCCCAGAAAGTTTATGATCGCTGGGAGATTCTGCGGCCCGCAAAAGGCATCACAAAATTTCTTTTTAATTTTGTTCAAATCACTGGGCACTTTTGCAGACTGGGTGCCCTTTCTGCGGTCCGCGGAATCATTTTGCGGCCCACAAAAGGGCGCCCAATCAGCGTATTTTATGTTATTTTCAAGGATTTTGTCTTGAACTTTTCAAAACCCAGTGTTTCCACACCCACATCAGCACAACATACACATAAATCACCAACTACATGCATTCAATCAGTGTTTGTAGGTACTCAAACTTCCCTACAATTTCAAATAGTACAATTTCAAAAATCATTGGCATGTGTAGTCAATTTTTAATCTCAAACAATTCGATCACTACCCCACACAAATCATCAATCCTAATTCAAGTTCAATGCAATCAAACTCAAGCCCATCCCCTTTGTTTGTTCAATTTCACAGAACTCACGCATATACAAATTTTCACTATTTTCACTTTTGAACCAAAAAAGGGAAAACAAGGAGCTATGGGGAAATTGAATGATTCAATCATGATTACGGACTATAAACGGGCATCACATGGTCCCCAAATTAAACTTACTACAAGAATATTCCTTCCTTACCATGTTTTAGGCACGAAAATAAGTATAGAACGATGGACATACCTGTTGATCGATGAGGGAGAGAAGACGTGGGTGAAGAGATGCTTGCATATGCAATTACGTGGTGAAGATGATTGAGAGAGAGCAGGATTTGTGTGATATGAAGCTTGTCTAACCGTTTAAGGGAGAAGGAAGAAGTATGCATTTGAAATCGTGAAGGAGAAAAGAGAGAAAAGAAATTAGGGTTGAAAGCCCTTTTTATGCCATACGTTCATTTTGTGTTGCGGGTTGGATCGCAGATTAGGTCTGCGGTCGCAAAATCGGAATGTGGCCGACTTACCTTTGCCCTAGGCCCATCTGATGTGGCACCCATTATGCGATCATAGAAACTGTTGAAGAACAGTTCTACGGTCCGCATAGTTCATCTATTTCTCTGCATTTTTACCTTAAAATTTTCAGGTATACTGTACAAATCTGAGGACCAAAGTGAGGTCCACAGTTTAGGAATACGATTTGCAGTTGAGGCCGCATTTCCGTCGATTTCTTGATCCAATTTTTCCAACTCCTTGGGGAAATCTGCGAACCATTGTGTGGTTCGGAGACCGTCTTTGCGGTCTGTATTACCCGGCAATGGCGTCAAAATTTGATCTCTCCTAAATTACACTATCTTAAGGCATAACGTGGTCGAATATAGTAACTCAACTAGGTTGGGGTCGAATCCCACAAAGAATACGTTGTGAAACTAGATTCTATTTGTCATGTATTAACTCTCTACTAATTCTCTATCTCTAAGGTAACCAATTCTGATTTGTTAAGAGATTATTTTAATTATCATCTCACGTTTTATCTAAAGTTTAATTCACCAAATTGATTAAAGTTTAGGGTTGTGACTTGACCAATGGAAGTAGTGTTGAGTTCTTGTACTTAGTCTAGGTGTATTCAATATGGTAGGGGCAATGTGAACTATTTTCTAGGTGGGGATTTTCTCAATTAACCCACCTAATTTTACTTTAGGTTTTTTCAAGCCTAAAGTGTGGAATATGAGATTACCCATTATTTATCCTTAGTTGATTCTCTTTTAATTAAAGTTGGAAATCATTAAATGGGGTTTTATCCCAAGTCCTAATTAACCTATCACTTTCCTATATTATAATCTCCTTTCTTATGTTTGATGAGAAACAATAGACTTTAGAGGGTGTTTGATACACCTCTCTCATACATCTCGCTCATATTTAAAACTTAACCCAACAACTATATTCCATTTTAATAGTCACAATGTTTAGCCACTCATTATAAAATAATAAATACAACACAACATAATAAAAGAAAGCATAAAAGGGAAACATAAAATGCTCACAAAGTTTTTTCGATTAAAGAGACGAAACTATTCTTCATTGTCAACACAAAGTAGAGTATTTGACTTGACAATAAAATATTCTCCCTAGTGGAGATGAATAGTAAATTGTAGAATGAAGTGTCTAATCAATGGTAAAAAGACAAAAAAGATTCTAAATGATGTCTATCACAAAATCCTAGATAAGCTATATATAGGGACTCAAATTTCGAACTACACGTAATTATAAAGAGCCACTGCTGATCACTCTGCTACCGCAGTATGGGATCGCAAAACTGATCTACGATCCGCAGAAGATGCTTCGGGTTCGCAGAGTGTCTTCAATGTTGGACTGTCTAGAACTGCGGCTATGCAGACCGCAGAATTGAAATGTGGTCCGCATAAGTGCCTTGAAGTCTCGCAATCTGAGCTGGAACTTATGTGGAGCAGTGATTCGCAGAGCGTACTGCTGTTCGCAAAACGAAAGTGCGGACCGCAGAAAGGGTCGCACTTCGGGGCTCCAAGTTCTTTGATTCACTGTTTGATTCTGTGACTTGACTTACTATTTTGTCATCCGTGGTCTGGTTCTTCAGTCCGCAGAAGTGGTCTTCTCTGTACTTTTTTTTTTATCACTTTTGTCCACGTTTATGCACTTTTCATCATTTTTGGTGTCCCGATGTAAAAATTCTATAAAAATCAAAATAACCTAATAAATACACACTATGAATGAATGAAGGACAACAATAATTCATGTCATTTGCATCAAATATACCATAATTTCTCGGCAATCACTAGACAGAAAATTGTACTACATATTATCAATGAGAAACCACATCAAAAGCAAAAAAAAATCAGAACTTCGAATGATCATAAAGACTGGCCCTTTAGATTGCCAATAAAAGCAAAGAGTATAAGCAAGAGATTTAAATAGGGTTTCTTGCGGAGTTCTGAAAACTGAAAGTCAAAGTTATTAATACATATTATTTCATGAAAATACAGTATAATAAATAAAACAAAAATAAAATCTAAATCAAAATCAAACCCAAAAAAACGACAAAGCACCCAAAACGTTTATATAGCTGTAGAAGAAGGTCTTTCTGCAAATTTACTTTGGAGATATGGTAATTGCAATTGTCTTTAGTTTAGGACTCCAAATTTACTGGGAGATGCGTTTGGCAATTGCTTTTAGTTTAGGACTCCTATTGTTTTCAGTTTAGGACTCAATTGGTTTTTGGTAACAATTATTTACCAAAAAAGAGTAACTTTTACATTTTGTTTCCTACACCAATTAGTGTTGGAAATTTACTAAATGTGAAATTAAGTATATCCAATTAATTTATGACTCGAACAATTGGGCCCGCACGTCGAAAACATCGTTTCCACACACATGCACACGTAGTGCCAAATATCGCAAATTTCATTAGTGAAAGAGATATTGGTACGTATGTAAAACGTTTGAGACATAGAATTATGGACGGTTATTGGCCAAATGACAAAGTATTCCACGTTGGTAAAAGAAGGAAGAAGTGTACGAAGTGTAAGATAAAACGAGTCGAAAATCGCTGCGGAGCTGTGAAGGGCCGTGGCGCCACACCGTCAGAGTCGCGACGCTAATTGGTTAGGCAGTCACTGGAGCCGCGGCGCTTCGGAGGCAGAATGCTGCGACGGAAAGTTGGAAAAATCTGACATTTGGGCTGGTTTTGGAGCATTGATTCTCCATTACTTGCCACATGAATTCAACCATTATTTGGCTGAATGTAACCCCTCATTCAAGTGCCATTACATGGCTATTGAAAGCCATTAGTTGGCTAGTTGAGGGGTCTTCTCCTTACACTATAAATTGTGTCTTTGGCTCAATTGAAACACACTACTCAACACTTAGAAAATACTCCAAATTTTCTGATTTCATCTTCTTCCTCTCTAGAAAAGTCACTATACTCATGTGGTACCATTGAATTGGCTTACACTAAACACTAACGGTTGAAGACATACGTTCATCGTGCAGTAAGTAAGTCCGATGGTATTCAACTATGGAAGGTTCAAAGCGTATGCTACCTATCCAGATGCAACATCGGTCCGCTGAAAGATTGCTAGAAAAGGCACCATGTGTGTGCGCCAAAATCTCTTAGGATTGTTGGAAATTTACTAAATGTGAAATTAAGTATATCCCATTAATTTATCACTCGAACAATTGGGCCCGCACGTCGGAAACGTCATTTTCACACACGTGCACACGTAGTGCCAAGTATCGCAAATTTTAAAAGTGAAAGAGATATTGGTATGTATGTAAAACGTTTGAGACATTGAATTATGGACGGTTATTGGCCAAATGACAAAGTATTCCACGTTGGTAAAAGAAGGAAGAAGTGTAAGATGAAACGAGTCGGAAATTGTCGCGGAGCCGTGAAGGGTCGCGACGCTAATTGGTTGGCCAGTCACTGGAGCAGCGGCGCCGCGACGCTAATTCACAGTGTTGCGGTTCTTCGGAGGTAGAATGCTGTGACGGGAAGTTGGAAAAATCTGACTTTTGGGCTGGTTTTAGAGCATTGATTCTCCATTACTTGCCACAAGAATTCAGCCATTATTTGGCTGAATGTAACCCCTCATTCAAGTGCCATTACATGGCTATTGAAGGCCATTAGTTGGCTAGTTGAGGGGTCTTACACTATAAATTGAGGCTTTTGGCTCAATTGAAACACACTACTCAACACTTAGAAAATACTCCAGATTTTCTGATTTCATCTTCTTCCTCTCTAGCAAAGTCACTATACTCAAAGTTCTTCAAGAGTAACACTTGAGTTTCCTTTACTCAATTGTTAAGTTGTTGTTGTATCTTGGGAGACTATTGCTCGATAACGTAAAAGGAGATATACGAGGCAATCTTGTCTTAAAGAAAGAGTGTCATCACTCGACTCAGTGAATCACACAAGCAATCGGTGAAGTTCTTGATTTCCAGTTTATTGTAATAGTTAGTTTATCCTTTTCTAATGTTGTAATAGTTACTTACTTCCCGTTCCCTACAACAATTGTATTCGAACAATTTTATGACAAGATTCGTTGTAAGTAAGTTAGAAAGATGACTGGAAAAGATCAAACTGCTTCTGATTCTGCTACTGCTGCTCAAGGTAATCCCTCTGCCTTCCCCACTGCTCAAGGCACTCCTAATGCCTTTCCGGTTGCTCAAGGCTCATCCAATGAATTTATTGCCGCTCAAGGGAACGTTACCGTTCCTCCACCCACTGGATTTCCCCATGAAAGCCCTGAAATGTTCCTGGGCTCAAACTTCAAGAGATGGCAACAAAAGATGCTATTCTATCTGACTGTTATGGGAATGGCACATTTCCTAACAGAAGATCCTCCACAAGCTGGAGATGAAATGGACCATTCGCCTTCTGAAACGGGTGAAGGGGGCCTAGGTATCCATGTCATTAATAGCATGAAGATGGTCCTTGATGTATGGAGTCATAGTGATTTCATGTGTAAGAATTACATATTAAACTGCTTGTCAGACCCTCTCTACACGGTGTATTGCACTGTTGGCACTGCCAAAGAGTTGTGGGAGAAGCTTCAAAAGAAGTACAACGCACAAGATGCTGGTACTAAGAAATTCATTGTTGGAAAATTTCTGAAATTTTAAATGGTGGATAGTAAGACAATGATGTCCCAAGTCTAGGAATTCCAAATGATTCTACATCACCTGGATTTGGAAGGAATGAAACCAAATGAGCAGTTTTTGGTTGCATCACTAATTGAAAAGTTACCTCCTTCATGGAATGAGTTTATGAGTTACTTAAAACTCAAGACAAACTCAAAATTTAGGAAGATAATAAGAAGGCCTTGCCTAGGGGTAAACAACCCGCTGAGGCAAAGGAAAATCTGGCTAAGGCCAAAGGGAACCCAACAAGAAGCGCAAATTCCAGAAAGACGGCAAGACCCAAGCAGCGGAGAAGTTCAAAGGAAACTGTCACCACTGTGAGAAACCTGGTCACATGATCAAGGACTGTCGTAAGCTCAAGACCGAGCAACAAGAGAAGGCCAAGGCTAAGGGCAAGGCACATGTTAACATCGTTAAAGACCAGTTTCTGGACGACATGATTGAGGAGTTCTCAGCGGTGGTGCTAGAATCAAACCTTGTTGAGAATCCTATGCAGTGGTGGATGGACACAAGTGCTACAAGACACATCTATTCCAATAGAGATGCCTTCTCCACTTATACACCGGTTACAAACAAGAAGCTGTGCATGGGAAACAACGCTTCATCTAACATGCTGGGGGCTAGGAAATGTAGTCCTGAAGATGACTTCTGGAAAGGAGCTCACTTTGAAGGAAGTGATGCATGTTCCTGAGATTAGAAGAAATTTAATTTCAGGTCCTTTATTGGTTAATGTTGGTTTTAAGCTAGTGTTTGAGTGCAATAAATTTGTAGTCACCAAGAATAAAACGTTTGTGGGAAGAGGATTCGTCTGTGAAGGCCTCTTCAAAGTAAATACCATGTCTGTATTACGTACAAGCAATAATATTGAAGCCTCTTCTTCTTACTTGATTGAGTTCTCTAATTTATGGCATCATAGATTAGGACATGTCAACTACAAGTCCATCCAAACGTTGATAAAGTTGGAGTTGTTGCCGTCTATCGACATAAACACTCAATATAAGTGTGAGGTGTGCGTAGAGGAAAAACTCACAAAGCTTCCTCTTCGATCCGTCGAAAGGAATACCGCTCCTCTAGAACTTATTCACACAGATATATGTGATTTGAAGTTTGCACAAACTAGAGGGGGGGAAAAATACTTTGTGACATTCATTGATGATAGCACAAGGCATTGTTACCTTTACTTATTGAAAAGTAAGGATGAAGCCTTTGTAGCGTTCCGACGTTACAAAGCAGAAGTTGAGAACCAACCATGCATGCAGATTAAATCCATTCATAGCGATATAGGGGGAGAATATGTAGTGCCATTTGAGGAATATTGTGCCTAATTAGGCATTGTTCATCAAACAACGGCTCCATACTCACCTCAATCGAACGGTGTGGCAGAACATAAGAACCGCACATTGAAAGAAATGATGAATGCATTGCTCATCAATTCCGGTCTTCCCCAAAACATGTGGGGAGAAGACGTCCTTACCGCTAATACGATTCTTAAAAGAGTCCCATATAAGGGTAAGGACAAAACTCCATATGAATCACGAAAGGGAAAGAAACCCACCTATAAATATTTAAAGGTATGGGGTTGTCTGGAAAAGGTGAAGTACCCAAGACAAAGCAGGTCAAGATTGGGCCTAAGACTGTAGATTGCATATTCATCAGATATGCAAATAACAGTAGTGCTTATCGCTTCTTAGTGTATAAGTCAGATATTCCAGATATTCACGGGGGTACAATCATGGAATCAAAGAATGCTCAATTCTTTGAAGGTACCTTTTCTAGAAAGGAAAAAGACATAACCTCTCGCAAATGAAGTTATGAACAAAGCTTTCAGGAACCGGGAGTCGTTGATGGCCCAGATCTAGATGGTTCAGATCTAGTGGATCTCGAGGTGGCTGAATATCCAGAATCTAGTATTTCAGATTCTCAGAACTTGGAGACTCCAGAGATGGAACTAAGACGAAGTAAAAGGGCCAGGAAGGATAAATCCTTCGGGCCAGACTTTGTAGCTTATATGGTTGATGATGAACAAAGGACAATTGCTGAAGCATTGTCAACTCCAGAGGCACCACTCTGGAAAGAAGCTATTGAGAGTGAAATAGGCTCCATTCTGCATAACCATACTTGGGAGTTGGTTGATCTTCCTCCGAGAAATAAACCATTGGGTTGTAAATGGATACTCAAATGGAAGTATAAAGTAGATGGGTCTATAGATAAGTACAAGGCCAGGTTGGTAGTCAAGGGCTATCGACAAAAGAAAGGCCTTGACTACTTTGACACGTACTCCCCAGTATCTCAGATGACATCCATATAGGTATTCATTGCGATCGCAGTGTTGCGTGACCTTGAGATACATCAAATGGATGTCAAGACAGCCTTCCTAAATGGTGATTTGGAAGAAGAAATCTATATGGAACAACTCGAGGGGTATGTAGTTCCAGGGAAAGAGAAGAAAGTCTGTCGGCTTGTCAAATATCTGTACGGGCTGAAAAAAGCCCCGAAGCAATGGCAGGAAAAATTTGATTGTACTCTACTATCGAAGGGTTTCACCATTAATGAGTGTGACAAATGTGTCTACATGAAAGGTAACTCTGACTCATTTGTTATGATATGCCTGTATGTAGACGACATGTTGATCACAGGGAGCAGTTCTAGCATAATTCTAGAGACTAAGAAAATGTTGAAACAATGCTTCGATATGAAGGATATGGGTATCACAGATGTCATCTTAGGGATAAAAATCTCTAAGACATCTGACGGACTGGTCTTATCTCAGTCTCACTACATCGAGGATGTTTTGAGAAAGTTTGAGATGTTAGACAATTCACCTATAAAGTCACCAATGGATAGAAATCAAAAGCTTGATAAAAATTATGGTACACCCATATGCCAGGAGCAATATGCACAGGTGATTGGTAGTTTGATGTATATAACAAACTGCACCCGACCTGATATTACTTACGCAGTCAACAAGTTGTCTAGGTTTACCCGTAATCCGAGTGATGATCACTGGAAGACGTTGACTCGGGTACTTCAATACCTGAAATACACGCTAACTTACGGGTTGCATTATTCAAGATATCCAGTTGTACTAGAGGGGTACAGTGATGCAAACTGGATATCTGATATAGAGAACACCAAATCCACCAGTGGGTATGTATTTACAATTGGTAGTGGGGCTGTGTCTTCGAAATCCTCTAAGCAAACTTGCATCGCCCGATCCACGATGGAATCGGAGTTAATCTCTTTAGACAAAGCAGGAGAAGAAGCTGAGTGGCTTCACGACTTTTTAGAGGATGTTCCTTGTTGGAAAAAACACGTACCTTCTGTAATGATCCACTGCGACAGCCAGTCGGCTCTAGGAAGGGCACATAATTTTATGTACAATGGCAAGTCTCGTTATATTCGACGGAGACATAAGACCGTTAGGCAGCTGATCACCACGGGTATAATATCCATTGATTATATAAAATCAAAGGATAACATAGCTGACCCACTGACAAATGGCTTACCCAAAGATCAGATGTTCTGCATGTCTACGGGAATGGGCTTAAAACCCAAAGTATAAGGACCAATACGGTGGTAACCCAACCTTACTGACTAGAGATCCCAGGAATTAGGTTCAATGGGAAAACTAAGTTGTAAAGGTTCAGTTGATCGCTTCGGTGGAAGCATGAGCACTTCGGATAGTGATTTTTGTAAAGAAACACCAAATCCAAAGCCGTTCCCGTGATAGACTACAAGTGCTATCTGCAGTGTGGGTGAAGGTTAAGTTTCCAAAACATTTAATGATCCTCACCGGTTGAGGTTAGATTTGGGGAAATTTTTAATGGTTCCTAACACTTGTAAAGTGGGGTATAGCAGGATACCTTGTATGAGACCACCTATTTAAGTACGAGGACAGGACGCCTCAAATGAACACACTTAAGAATCCAAGAAGTGTCCACGGCCACAACGGACAAAACACTACGAAGAACTGAGTAGAGGAAGTTGTTGTGTTGGTACCATTGAATTGGTTTCCACTAAATACTAATGGTTGAAGACATCACGTTCACCGTGCAGTAAGTAAGTCCGATGGTATTCAACTATGGAAGGTTCAAAGCGTATGCTACCTATCCAGATGCAACATCGGTCCGCTGAAAGATTGCTAGAAAAGGCACCATGTGTGTGCGCCAAAATCACTTTCAAAAGGGGATTGTTGAAAATTTACTAAATATGGAATTAAGTATATCCCATTAATTTATGACTCGAATAATTGGGCCCGCACGTCGGAAACGTCATTTTCACACATGCGCACACGTAGTGCCAAGTATCGCAAATTTCATTAGTGAAAGAGATATTGGTACGTATGTAAAACTTTTGAGACATAGAATTATGGATGGTTATTGGCCAAATAGAAAAGTATTCCACGTTGGTAAAAGAAGGAAGAAGTGTACGAAGTGTAAGATGAAACGAGTCAGAAATTGTTGCGGAGCCGTGAAGGGCCGCGGTACCACGCCGTTGGAGCTGCAGTGCCGGAGCGCCTCCGAGGCAGTGCTGCGACACTAATTGGTTGGGCAGTCACTGGAGCAGCGACGCTAATTCACAACTCCGCGGCGCTACGGAGGCAGAATGCTGCAACCGGAAGTTGGAAAAATCTGACCTTTGGGCTGGTTTTGGAGCATTGATTCTCCATTACTTGCCACATGAATTCAGCCATTATTTGGTTGAATGTAACCCCTCATTCAAGTGTCATTACATAGCTATTGAAGGCCATTAGTTGTCTAGTTGAGGGGTCTTCTCCTTACACTATAAATTGAGGCCTTTGGCTCAATTGAAATACACTACTCAACACTTAGAAAATACTCCAGATTTTCTGATTTCATCTTCTTCCTCTCTAGCAAAGTCACTATACTCAAAGTTCTTCAAGAGTAACATTTGAGTTTCCTTTACTCAATTGTTAAGTTGTTGTTGTATCTTGGGAGACTATTGCCCGATAACGTAAAAGGAGATATACGGGGCAATCTTGTCTTAAAGAAAGAGTGTCATCACTCGACTCAGCGAATCACACAAGCAATCGGTTAAGTTCTTGATTTCTAGTTTATTGTAATAGTTAGTTTATCCTTTCTTACTATTGTAATAGTTACTTACTTCCCGTTCCCTACAACAATTGTATTCAAACAATTAGTACAAATGGATTCTAGTCTATGAAGTACCAACTTTTTATGAAGAAAGATTTGTATAATGTAAATTATTAATTTTAAAGACCTACAAATTAGGTTATTTATTCTAAGAATAATTAAATAATAATTTGAGGAAAGAGTAAATAACAATTTTGTCTATTGTAGAGTTTGTTAATAAAGGGTAAAAAGTTCAATCATCATTTATAAGACCATTCGCGCTTTTAATATAACTAGTCCCTATGTTCGTATGATGCACGAATATTTTCAGTGGTGGAACGAAGTTGAAGATGAAACTATATATAAAGGAGATAATAAAAAAACTAATGTTATAAAATTATGAATGAGAGTTATTAATTAGAGTATCAACGCCAATAAAAACTGCATATTTTTGTACATACCAATGAATATAATCAAGATTAAATTTTAATTAACCCCATTGATCTTAAAGAATTGAGAAACAATACCTCGTAATATGTTTCTGTATAGCTTTCTAACACCATACTAAATACCATATCAAATATCATAATATCATAATCGAGGTGCCAAACATTTTGTTTTTGGTATTGATCAAAGTATGGATACCCCTTGTTTTGTATTATTTACCTAGCTTTTCGTTGTCCAAAATCTCATAAAAAAGATACAGAGGAAGTCGTAGAGATTATACAAACCAAGTTTTCCTAACCTCCGGAAAAACATTATGTAGCATTATTAAAGGCGTGGATAACTCTGCTTGGTACTCTTTCAATTTTTTCTTTTAACTCAATACTTATTTAAGAGTAAAGGATTGTATTATTTTGTTTATACTCCTTTAAGAAAACTTCTTTATTTCAGCACTATATAATGTTTATTTTCTTCAGAAAAGTGCTTACTAATTTGCTCTTTGGTGAACAATGAGATTAATTGCTAGAATCTGAATATTTAGCACTTCTTTTAAATAAAATTGGAGTACTAATACACATAAATACCTTGGTTTTGAAAATATTTATGTTTTGAATTAAATCAATAAAAGAAATTTAAAGAGGACCATGGTAAATGAAACTGTTATCACATGTCATATGGATATTGTGACTGGTTAGGTTTATATCTCTTTTGCGTTTACTTTTAATTAAATGGAATGACTCCCTCTGTACTAATTTATATGATGTAGTTTGACTGAGCACAGAATTTAAGAAATAGAGGAAGACTTTTGAATCTTATGGTCTAAAATAAGCCAATAATATTTGTGTAGTTATAGATCATCTCGTAAAGCGTAAAAGATAAAGTTTAAAGTTAAATTATTGCCAAATAAGGAAATGTTCTCAATACAAGCCATATCTCAACCTATAAGGCATTTGAGCTTAGGACAGGATCAAAGTATATTACTATGTAGACAAGGTGTGTATTGACCTCAAGTCTAAGGACTTCTATCTTCACACGCTAATCATACTTTAGACATGTCTAACAAACAGTATATCAGCAGGGTATACCAATACTTCCAAAGTATTCATGTGTCCATCACGAGTAGTCATTACTCGTAGCAGGTGAGACATACTACATCCTCTAAGGATGTGATGTAGACCACATGTCGACTTATCACATATCATCGATATCCCATTCTTGATGATCATTAGTCGAGGCTATTTTAAGAGTTATGTTACAATATTAATATCTCACACTATTAATAACAACGGAACCTCTAGGAATACATATTATAGAATATTATAAATAATCAACTAATAATTCAATAATTGCGCATGCCAAAATATTAATCTCCATTAATAATAATACGAATGTGTATAAAGTACATTTGTCCTAATACAGATTGTCTCTAGGACATACATATACTTTCAGATGTCACGCGTCGTATTGGGGCAGGATGGATGAAGAGGAGGCTCTCATCTGGAGTCTTATGCGACAAAAAGGTGCCACAAAAACATAAAGGCAAGTTCTATAGGGCTGTAGTTAGACCGACTATGTTGTATGGGGCGGAGTGTTGGCCAGTCAAGACTTCGTACATCCAAAAGATGAAAGTTGCGGAGATGAGGATGTTGAGATGGATGTGTGGGCATACAAGGAGGGATAGGATTAGAAATGATGATATCCAGGATAGAATGGGAGTGGCCTCGGTGGAGGATAAAATGCGAGAAGTGAGGTTGAGATGGTTTGGGCATGTACAGAGGAGATACACAAATGCCCCAGTGCGGAGGTATGAGAGGTTGGCTATGGACGGGTTCAGAAGGGGTAGAGGTAGGCCGAAGAAGTATTGCGGAGAGTTAGATGGGATATGGCGCAGGTGAAACTTACTAAGGAAATGACCTTCGATAGGGGGTTGTGGAGGACACAGATTAGGGTAGAAGGGTAGTAGGTAATCGAGCATAGTCCTACTTACGCTAGCAAACTGGTAGTTGTAGTGTTATTACTGTAGGCCCGCCTAGCCTATCATACTAATAGGCACAATATGACTTTATAGTCTGCTGTAGTTTGATTTCTGCTGCTATATGTTCTTTAGTGTACTTTGTTTAGCTTATTTACATGCGCTAGTTACTGCTTACTTTTTTAAGAATGCGCTATCATGGCTTATTTGCTTTTGATATCAGCATTTTCATACTGCTTTAATTTTTATTTTTATTTTTATTTATTTATTTATTTTGACCGGATCTGACCGTTTTCCTCTTATTTTGCTCTTGCTTTGCTTGTGTTTTTTCTTTGCTTGTGCTTACGCTCTGTCTTGAGCCGAGGGTTTCTCGGAAATAGTTGCTCTACCTACCAAGGTAGAGGTAAGGTCTGCGTATACTCTACCCTTCCCAGACCCCACGTTGTGGGATTTCACTAGGTATGTTATTGTTGTTGTTGTATTAGATTTAATGAACATTATAATTTGGATGATGATTGAGAACATAGTGAACTTTCAATTTCGGATATAATGTGAAATAAATTTAATATAATTAATTATTGTAATGATTAGTATGTATATAAATTTTAGGCTCTAAAAATGTACATAGATGTCTCAAATAGTTTATACTTTGTTATCAATATTTCAACTGTTACGAGAATATTAGTCTCCGAGCTTAACATAAGTGAAAAGCTTAACAGTGACGTAATAGCCAGTATGTTCTAAAAGAGCAAAATGCTCTTAAGAATTTAGATGTGTCTATGATGCCTCATAATGTATCTTTCTTGTCATTGGACACATACATGATATGGTGTTGGTTATTTCTATGATGGTTTTAGTATAGTGGATATTATTTATAATTCCAGTAAGAATATTTATTTGTGCTTATTTGCATCAAGTGTTGATGCAAATATACGGCTTGCTAGACTTCACCGTAGTGGCTAACAACAAAAGAATTGTTTAGCCAAACAAGATTTATTTAGTGATATAGATAAAGTAGATTTGCCTACTTATTACTATTGTCTAGCTAGAAAATAAATAGAAACCCATTTGAAAATGTCAATGCACCGATACTCCATTGCAATTTATTCCATCTGACATCAATGATTAAAAAAATACAATATCATTTAAGTTATTGTTATTCCATATGAGTTGTGGAAAGAAAAACGTGATTTGAATTTGTGCAAATTTTATTCATAATTCATTTTCCCCATATGGAATTAGTTCCAAGGGGAAGGAAATTTATCTTTCTATGATACTCAAAATAGTCCAAGGGTTATGTTGTTCATATATGAACAAAATTGGCATTACAATTGAATTTGAATCACGTGATGTTGCATTCTTACAGAATGTGTTTTACTAAGTAGGGTGGGATAGGTCATGACTTGTGATGTTAGGTGCATTTATACGTCTTTACGCTGTACTTTACCCATGATTCCGCCTTATTTTGAGAGCTAAATGCATTAAATACACCTAACATATATTGACTTTGCGATGTTGAGCTAATATGTGTGTTATTGTTGAATCTAGGTACTTTATGTTGAAAATGCTTTGTTTCGAAGAAGAAGAGATCAAACACAGTTCAAGTGATGTGTTCCCGAGCTAATGAATAAATTTAGAGCTAAATAGATACTTTGGGACTTTGAAGTCTGAGTAGAAGTTCAAGAAATTTATTCGGAATCAAGATCTGAGTTGGAGGGCCAAAAATTTGAGGTTCTGAAATTTTGGCTTGTCGCCCCGCGGCCATGTCCAACGTGGGATCCCCGCGCAAGGCTTAGTTTTCGGCCAATTTTTCTATTTCATATTTTTAAGGGTATTATGGTCCGGACTCGTTTCTACATGTTATAAATACGTTATAAACTCATTTTTGAGAGGGAGTTGATAACTTTTGACCTAGGGAGAGCTTAGAGCTGCCGCGGAGGCTGGAGATTATTTGATTTTACCTTTTCTTCTCCTAACAACTAGTTTTTACATTTCTTGGTATGAATTGTTATTTTTCCTCCATGTTTATGTGGAGCTAAACTACGCATTCTATGGTTGTGGTATAGCCATTAATATTGACATTTGAGGATTATTTCTTATCTTACTACAAGTTATTGATTTTGATTGTTTCTTTAATTATGTGCTTAATTGTTTGATTGTTTGACCAGCAGTTAAGTTCTATCGACTATCTAATATACATGCTTGGAAAAGATGTTGTTATATTAGAGAAGGGTTAAAGAGAGTGTGATCTGATTATCCCTACAGTAGGGTTAGGGATGGTAATTGGGCGGGGCGGGTGCGGGTACCCCCTCCTCCGCACCTGTGCCCGCCAGAAAATTTTATACCCGCCACCCATGGCGGGTACAATTTTAATATCCATACCCGCCTAGACAGGTATATTCTTAAATCCACACCCGCTCCACCACCCAAGTGGATATCCGCCACCCGTCAATACCCGCCTATACCCGCCTGGCATATCAACTTTGGAGAGGAAAAAATAATGGAAAGTGTTAAAGAAACAGAAACCAAAACTTAGCAAATTTGTGGGTGAAGAAAATGGGTACATTGAGAATACCAGATATTGTTCCTTCTCCAACTGAAGACTGTCAAACTCTCATCAAATCATTTAAAGGTCTCTAGACATTAACATAAATGGTGCAAGTGAAATAACCCAAAGTGACACCCCAACATAACCAACAATAGTCAAACCAGTATAGTTACAAGTGACAAAAACAAAGTTGATCCAAGAATTGCCAACTTTCTTGGAACACCATCAGCAAGAACTGAAAATATCTTTTCTAAGTAACTAATACATAAAACAGGGATTTAAATACAACATCAGTTAGCAGCAGCTAGCATGTCCATATCTTTAGCTATCTTTAGCAGCAAGCCAGCAACATCAGTTAGCATTTCAGGTAATTCAGCAAGCCAGCAACATCAGTTAGCATTTCAGGTAATTCAGCAAGCCAGCAACATCAGTTAGCAGCATTTCAGCAACATCTAAGTAACTAATCACCAACACGAGTTGTTCTCCAGTTGAGATATTTCAAGTAATTCAACAAAGGCTTTGAGTATCATATTCCTCAAGATCACATATTTCCATCTCCTTGACATCACCATCACCTTCATAATGTATAAACAAAGTAATTAGAGTCTAACTTCAATTTAATATAATATCCGCCCAAATCCAGTTTTGAGCACACATTAATGCCTCCACTGTTTCCGGAAGAAGTCGACTACGATAAGGATCAAGTACACGTCCACTAGTGCTAAATGCGGATTCCGATGGGATGGTAGAAACTGGAATGCTCAATATATCCCTTGCTATTTGTTGGAGAACGGGATAATTATTTCCATTTGTTTTCCACCAATTAAGAATATCGAAATCATCCACAAGTGGTGCAGTTTCAGCTTCCAAGTACTTCTCCAAATCAGATTTTAGTCTAACTTTTCTATTGTCTTGTGACACAAATTATGCAAACTCTTGCATGTACCCCATTCCCATACTACTAATAACATCAGTTGAAGATACGTGTCTACTACTAGCTGGATTATTACCATTTTTGTGCCCATACGCATCCACCAATTCCTTTAGAAAATCATAAATCCTTTTTAACTCAACATCAACAACAAGCGTATCATAAATTTTAGCAAAGTAAAACTGAATGAGAGCCATCTTGAACCTAGGATCAAGTATAGTTTCCATGCCCATAAGACCATTAACATCTAACCAATACTTATTGTATTTATCTAGCATTACCACGACCATTTTTCCTATATAAATGGTAGGTGAGGACAACCAGTTGGTTAATAAGATTCTAATCTCACAAATTCCAGAGAAATAAATATTGGCAGTCGGATACGTCGAGGGAGAAAATTGATGTGTAATATCATTAAACACTTTCAATAGTTTACATATTTTCACAACCTTATCCCAATCGTCACTAAGTGGTGGATTTTTGTACAAATTATCTCGCGCACTTAAAACATAAAACACCTCTTTAAACTTCATAGCAACTAGAAGCATGTCATACGTCGAATTTCATAGAGTTTTACAATCAAGTATAAGTGATTTTGAACAATCAGGAACAACTTGCTTAGCTACTTGTTCAAATGTTTGATCTCTCTTATGTGATGAAGTCCAAAAGACAACACTTTTCCTAATTATTTCAATACCCTTTTTGAAAATGGCATATAAGCCATCTTGAACAATCAAATTAAGTATGTGTGCACAATAACACATATGAAGAAAACGCTCATGCAACATCAATGAACCATAAGGAAACTCCAAACACAATAAATTCATCATCGCATCATTTGTAGTGCAATAATCAACCGTTATAGAAGACAATCTAAGATCAAAATTCTAAGATTGAATGTATTCTTTTAAAGACTCAGCAAGCACCTCAGCTGTATGCGGAGCCGGGACATACAAGAACCTATTAGATTGATATGAACATAATACTACTATTAAGAAATTTGAAATAAAAACTTGCATAATCACATAATACCACACCTATCAAATAATCACAACCAGTTACCATATTAAAATTTGCATAATCAAACAAGAAAGAGTACCTGATGATTCGTCTTTGGAGTTTCCATGAATTATCAACGAAATGTGTGGTGACATCTATGTATCCTTTTTTTTTGATAGTTTGCAGTCCACATGTCAGTAGTCAAAGAAACCCTTCATTTGACTTTCCTTAACAAAGCACTTATACTCTTTTTTTTGACATTGTGTTGTTGGAGAATGTCTTTTTTTGTTGTGTTGCAGCAGGCTTGAAACCTGGTTGAAGAGTATTAAAGTACTTTCTAAAGCCATAATGCTCAACCATGCTCAGTGGGTATTCATGGAGAATAATCATTTCTGCTAAGTCTTGTCTCGCATTATCTTGGTGAAACTCATACGGGGACAATGTCAACGTCTCATTCGTATCACAATGGCTAGCAAGTGTACCAAACATCCTTGTTTGTCGGAGATCCATGCATTTCATTTTTGGACATTTACTTGCTTGCTTTTTCAATTGACTTGTTCCAGCTCTCGGTCCTCCAGCAAGTTGCTTCTAACAATGGTTGCATTCCACTTTTATTTATTCCCCTACTCGTTTCCTTGTAAAATTATCCCAAGCTTTTGATGTATGTTTACTGGTTCGGGGCAAAACAGAAGTATCTGCAAAATTAGTTTGCTCTTGACTCTCTTCAATTTCTTTACCTTTTTCCACTGTATTCGGAGTACAACTTGCAATAGAAGGATCTGATGGTTTTGAGGAAGACATAGTAGTGGCATTACCCTTGCTTGGTATTCTTACCTATGCAATTACATATATACAGATTAGGACAACATTGAAAAATGTTAAATTTGTTTGAGGCAGAACAATAATCAGTAATCAGTAATCTGTAATCAATCATATTTTCTAGAAAAGCCTTAATCCCACAGTTGGTATATGTAAATTTGCAGTTATCTTTGGGCTAATTAGGATGAAATCGAAGGCTTCTTTGTTTAGCTTGTACTTGAAAATTTCACGGGTGTCCTTGGAGCTACACAAAAAAATTAACAATAGAAGTTAGTACTACAGATCTACAGCTAATCCTAATAACAAATTAAATAATGAAAGAAGGAACTTAATTAGATTAATTACCTAATCCAATGGCCTCTGAGCTCTTCATCAACTTGATTCTCTTACACGTATCAACAAACATTCCGGATAGATTGATAAAAGAGGAAGAAAAAGGGATCGATCAGCAAAATTTAAAATCTATTTCCATGAGAAACTACAGAAAGAATTAAAACTCAATTAAAACATACTTCCAAGGAACATCGTCAACAAACATCCAGTCTCAACCAAAACCTGGATTAACAACCAAAACATCAAATTAAAATATAATAAGTGTGAGTTAAGAAGTACTACATTTTACTAGGTTGAAGACGAGAAATTACCTTAGCGGATTGAGTAGGACCTCTAAGAGAAGATAAGATAAAGTAGAGAATTTGTTCGACTAATTTAGGGTTTGAATGGCGAAACTAACCGACCCGAGGTGTATCGTTACCCTCTCTGATTCCAATGATCGATGGATGTGAAGGGCTGAAGGCAGTAAGAGAGTGAAGGGTTGGTCGATGGTCGAGAAGAGAGTGAAGGGCTGGTCGATGGTCGAGAAGAGAGTGAAGGGCTGGTCGATGGAGTCGATGGTAAGAACTGAGTGTAGTGTTGAGAAGAGAGAGAGACAGAGTGTTGAAGACTAAAGTGAAGGCGTAAGAGTAGAAGAGTAAACCCTAGTACTCACTTATTAATTAAGGGTATTGGGCTTATGGATGGGCTTACGGACTACTAGTCTACTACAAGATTATATAATATTATTGGGCTTATGTGCGGGTAGGCGGGCGGGTAGGTGGGGGAGGTGGGTATAACTGCAAATCCACCACCTACCCGTCTACCCGTGGCGGGTACATTTTTAATACACATACCCGCCTACTACCCGCTAAAGTTATACCCATACACGCCCCAACTAGAGTGGGTGCGGTGCGGAATCCAAAAACTTATACCCATCTGCCATCCCTAAGTAGCGCTAGGATTTGTGGCTAGGATAGGAATATACATAGATACCGCGTTCAATTAAATACCGTAAGTGAATTGCGTTCTTAACAGATCAATGCCATAGGAACATAGGCAGTAAACTGATAGGCGAGTAGTAGTTCGGGAGAATATTATGAGAGTTAATAATCAGGTTAATTAGTAATCGTTGATAATTCGAATTAAGGAGAAATAGTTTGAGAACTCAATAGAATTGGTGAACCAACCACAATCCTGGAACATTCATCTCACTAATAATATAAGAATCCACTCTTTCTTGGTTGAAGTTCATTACTTGTTTTCTTTAATTTTTAAAGAGTTTATAATTAAACCTTCCTATCTCATCTCTGGTTTAGATAATTAAAATCATTTAATTTAGTTCATGGTTAATCACAAGTCCCTGTGGGTTCGACATCCGATTTCTAAAATCACTATATTACTTGTACGACCACGTAAACTTGCGTGTGTGTTGGGAGCAACAAGTTTTTGGTGCCATTGCGGAGGACTTAGAAATTAAATGGTTATCTAGGTTAGACTTTTCTTTTTGTCTATTCAAGTTTTTTTATCTTATTTTTTTAATTTAATATTTTTAGTATTCTTCTTGACATGACATCTTGGAACGAAAATTGGTCGAATGTTGGTTGTTCTTATTTTAGTGATCCTTGTCTGATTTGTGGAGGACCCCACGTGTGGCCATACTGTGATAATATTTACGGGAACGGGCTGTATGCACCTCTCCAATCTTTTGCGTTGAATGTTTGCAGTATATGTGGCGGCCAAGATGGACATTGGAATGGTTGTCCTAATTTTTTTTCCTATCTTCGAAACACTATTATGCTTCTCATGTTGTTTGTAATATTGACAGGAGTAATGAAGTGGAGGATGCGAAAAATCTTGCTCAATTCAGCGATTTTGTAAAACAGATGCTTGAGATTAGCATAATTATAAGAGAGCAGACTGAAATAATAATAGAGCAGGCTGCAGAATAATGGAAAGCAATAGAGAGGATTAGTGCCAAACACAGATAAATGCAGACCGAAGTTGAAACTTGTAATGATCTACAAGTTACAACCTTAGCCAATACCCAAGATGAACCTCAAATAGAAGAAGAGAGTGAGTTCTTGTAAGGAGATAGATTTGGAGAAGTAGAGATAGCAAGTCAATCTTGGCTAGAGGAACAAGCTCAACAAATAAAATGGCATGGGTTTCTTCGTGATGGTCTTACGAACATGGCGGCACAATTGGTAGAAGGAATAACTAAACTAAGACAAGAGATAGACCAATTTGGCTCAGATATTCAGGATCTGCAAGCTCACATGAATAAAAAGGTTGAGGCGTATGATGTCCAACCACCAATTATTGTGGATATTGGGTAGCTTGTGGACTAGAAAGAGAAATTCTAACCATTCGATCAGAATTTTTGTGATGATGATGTTGTTGAAGACGGTTACAAAAGTGAGAATGACGAAAATAAAGAAATTTGGAAGTTGGAGCTTGTTGGCCCTCATTCTAAACACTTTTTGACTTTGTGTTTAGTTGGAAACATGAAAATCGAGCCTTCCAAGCCGATGAAGAGGTGTATAGATGAGGAAGAAGGCTCATACATTCTAAAATTTATCACGCCGAAAAGAAAAAAATGACATTCCTCACTTAAGGGCCAAGAATTGCAAGATGCGATATCTATTACTTGGCTCCTTTATTTTCACACCACCACCCCAGAAGCGTGATAGAAAATTTGATGCAAATTTAGAGGCACAATTCATATATGTTGAAAGTGATGGCGTCGTGCCACGACATTAAATCAGGCGCTTGTTGGGAGACACCCCAGCTTGAATTTTATTTCATTTTTATAGTGTCATATTTTGTTTTATTTATATTTTACAGATTAGGGAAAGTCTGAGTACCCGAAGTTGAAAGTTGAGGAGCATGTTATGAACTAACTGTAGGATTACACCGACCCTTGATATTGAGGGTTATGCTACTAGCTACACCCTAGAGGGTCTCATGGAGTATTTCTCACCCTTGCTTTATGTTTTTTCTGTTATACATGCATCAAGGACAATGCATATTTTTAAGTATGGGGTGGGATACTTTTGATACTTTTGAGGTCGAGGATGATTATGCCATAGTATTTTTTTCTTAGCCTTAAAATAAATTTTAAAAAAATCAAAAAATCAAGAAAAAATCAAAAAGATTTTATTTTGGTCTTTCTTTTGTTGTTCATTTAGTCTTTTTCTCTCATTAGTGGCATAGATCATCCGCCCATTGGTTTTTTATGGCCTTGGTTCTTTTCCAAAGGGGGACCTTTGAACCAGGTAAATTTTTTATTTTCAATTTTTTTTAGGAGTAGTAAAAGAGAGAACAAATACCTTTTGACTTGCTTGGTACTAGCATATTTAGGCATGAGCTTAAGAAGTACTTTTCTGTGAGTGCTTGAGTTAATTTAGAATAGCAGACTTTCTGACACCTACGCTCAGGGTTGTGACTCTATATATAGCTTATTCTTATTTTGTAATTTGTCATGACCATGTATGTCTTAGCGTAGAATTGATCCATCTGGATTGATACTTGTGCCATGTGGGGTGAGAATTTTATACAACTATTCCATGTTTTGCATCTTAGTCTAGAACTTGCCCTGCATGTTATTGAAGCGAAACAAAAAGTGTTGATCTGTTTAGAAGATGATAATAGTCCTTCTTTGATTTGTCTTGTGAAATTTAGCCATTTCAGATATTGTATGACTAGTTAACCCTTTGAGTCTGTAGTCTTTTGTTTGTTAGCCGTATTTTTTCCCTGACCCACTTATTGAATCCCTAGTTTTTGCACCCTACTTTCTTAAGCATTGTATCTTAGACTGCTATAATTATGAATTTTGGAGAAAGGGGTGATTAAGTGAAAAATAGTGACCAATGATAGCCGAAAAGTGATGAAAAGACCATCCTAAAAAGAACGTGACATGAAGAAAAAAAAATTGCTTGAAAAAAATGATTGAAACGTTCTTGATTTGAGGAAAATACTTGTGAAATAATTGATGAAGGGAGGGCTGAAAAATAAAGGAAGTTTAAAAGTGCAAAGTGCATAGGGAAGTGTAAGTCACTGTCATATATTTGTCCTACCCGTCCCCTACCCAACGTTACGACCCGTTAAAGTCCTATTTAATTCTATTCAAACACACTTAATTAGTAGAGATGTACATAATGGGAAGTCTATGGTTCTTTGTGCATACATGTGAATTCTTGTGAGCGTTAGAGTTGTGCTTTGATGAAAAGTCCTTAATTTACATGCATTATTTGATTTGAGTGTGTGGACTATTCCTTCTTGTGACGGCACTTGTTTCATGATAGATAGGTGATGTTATTAGCCTGAGCTGAAAAAAGTTTTTTGAAATTAAAATTGATAAAATATTACTTAGATCAACAATGTCTCAAGAGAGATTGAATGAATTAGCTATATTATCAATTGAAAAGAATTTATTAAAATAAATCTATTATAAAATAGTAGTTATTTACTGCACATCTAAAAATACTAGAAAAATAGAATTTAAACAAAAATATATATGACAATCTTTCTTTTAAAAAATTAGGGCCTCTTTATGAAGTATGACTTTAGGCGCCCAGTTTTGTTGCGACGGTCGTAGATATAGATAGATAGATATGGATATAAAGATATGGATATATAATGAAAATTGAGGCGGTATAGATGCTAAAATCTACAACGGGGTCGACAATATAGCACTACCAAATTTAGTAATCGAAGTCGAATAGCAAATGATGAAAAAAGGGCAGCCCGGTGCACTAATATCTAGCTATGCGTGGGGTACGGGGAAAGGTCGGACCATACCTCACATTTCTGCAAGAGACTGTTTCCATGGCTTGAACCCATGACCTCATGGTCACATGGCAGCAACTTTACCAGTTACATAAAAGTAATATTTTAGTAATTTTCATTCCTACAACTGAACTATCAAATACATATCTTTATACATCTAAAATATTTAATAAAATCATAAATATTACCAAAGTTGGCTTAAAAATATTAATTCCCTAAAGCTAAATTTAATGAGAGATCTTTAACTTATTCAACAAGACATCCTTACCTCTTGTACTAGTGTTTGGACTTCATTTTCTTTATATGGTATTAGAGTCAGAGCCAACTAATTCTTATTTCACTTGATGTTGGGGCCTCTATATTATCTTGATCGGGCCAACCCTTTAGGTTGTTTGAAGTACATTTGGGCTAAGGTTGTCAGTCTCCTGCCACCTCTTGGCAAAGTACCCTGATGGGCAAGCCCCATCCTATCGCAATGGTGTGGGGCATCAGAGGAAGGGGCAGATCTAGTAAGGGGTGAGGGTGTTCACCCGAACCCCCTTGGAAAAATATTACACTATATATGTAAGATAATTTTTTTATTTTTTAATGTACATATATAGATTTTGAACCCTTAAGTACAAGACTACAACTTTTCTTTGTGGTTAAGAGGTTCAAATTTTTCTTGAGGTTCCTAGTTCAAATCCCAAACACTATTTTTTTTTAACCCTCTTAGAGAAAATTCTGGATCCGCCACTGGTCAGAGGTTGTTATCTCATGCCCCAGTTGGTGGGCCTAGTCATTCCAAGAGAGTTGACAAGAGTTTTGAATTGTCTCACATCGGTGAGCGGGAAATAAGTTTTTCTCCTTATATGATTTTGAGCGATAATCACCTAGATTTTAAGGTTGAGTTTGACCAAATACAAAGTTATAGTAATACATTTCTAGGCAAAAATTGTTAGGCGAATCTTTTCATCATCTAGTAACCCTGAAGAGGGTAGGAATATAGATGGCATATTAATAAAATTTTATCTAAGTTTATCAAATAATAAGCATGTAGTAAGAAAACGGGTAGTATCAATTCAAAATTCATTTTTTAAATAAAAGTCTATAACCTTTAACCAATATGAACATCATAATTATAGAGTTTAACACTTATCGAAATCATAATTAAAAACACATAGTCTAGAAATCATACCTCTTTATCAGAATTTCAGATCACCGGAGATCTCAACCCACCCTTGGCTCTGCTTCCCTTCTTCTTCCACCGAAATTGCGGGATAATTAGCCTAGGTGCCTGGGAGTTCTCAACAGACTATCTTCTAAAATTCTTATCAAAGTGTAGGTTTAAAGACTAATATGGTTCTAATTATAATCTTTCAAAGTATTCTATCTCAGGTATTATGATATTCTAATTGATCTAGATTATACACTAAGGAGGGATTTAGCTCGACATAGAGAGTTTTTAAACAAAGATTTGTATAGAGAGTTTTTCGAATGAATGATATGGTTACAATAGGCTCTTTATATAGATAACATCGGCTGATAAGATGATAAAATTGCTTTCTCAAAAGTCATAAAGTAAATAGTAATCACTTTTCCAAAAGTCTAAAGTGCTACAGTTTGTCTGCTATGATTGCCTAATATTTTTCAAAGTTTTTGTCTTTGTTGTCCTTTTTCTTCGGTTTCTTTCCAGGCGTCCTTCTTGATAATATCATCTTTTGTCCTTTTTCTTCGGTTGCTTTCCAGGTCCTTCTTGATAATATCTTCTATAACATGAGTTGATAATTCCATCAGATTCTTTTGCTATCGTCTTCCTTATCATGGTTTGTAATACATGGTAGTATGTAGTAATACATGGTAGTAAATTGGGCTGCAAGTAGTAAAACTATAGGCTCCCTATCAGAGTAGTAAATTGACTGCAAGTAGTAAAACTACAGGCTCCCTATCAGAGTAGTAAATTGGGCTGCAAGTAGTAAAACTACAGGCTCCGTATCAGAGTAGTAAATTGGACTTCAAGTAGCAAAGCTACATGATCCCTATCAAAGTAGTAATTTCTCACATCCTTATGCAAAAGGATCAGAATTTCCTTCTTTTTTTATTGTATTAGTAATAGTAGTAGGTCTAGTATTTATTACAGGCCTTCTATTTTGTCCAATTGTCTTTTGGTATTGATCAATCGTTTCTTTTGCATGTTTTTATTTCAGGTTTATAATTTTTTCATGCATTTCTATGAGTCTCATGGTATCCTGTGTCATAATGTCATTGTTGTAATACAAGGTGATAATATCTTCCACTGCTCCTCCTTTCGAGTCGCCAATAATACATGTTTTCTTTACTCGTAACATGTCCTCTATCCTGGTTTTCAAGGTTAATAATCCAAATGTTCTTTTTTCACTGAGCCATTCTTGGAATTTCTCCAAAGTGCACGGTATTTTCATGTTCATGTTTTCATCATCTCCGTTGATAGTACTATTTTTTCCTATCTTGAATATTTGACATATCACAATGGCCTTTCCCATTAGGTCTGTTGATGTGTCAAATATTTGTATCCCATATACTCATTTTCCGAATGGTTCCATCATGAGTTTTGTAGATTCTACAATAATACTTGGTAATCTGGAAATGTTGTACATGTTCTCATCCACTATTAGTTTATCAATAAAACCGTAAGTGAATAATTTTGATACTATTTCTGGGTTAGCTTGTTCACTGCACAAGAATATGGGATACTTGCTCAGTTTAGCACTGCGTAAAATATGAGTGTTAGTCTTATAACCATAATTTATTGATCTTTTCATAAGCACTGATATATTCAGGTGTGTATTTCAGTTTGTCGGCCATTGATACTGTTGATGAAGAGGATGGTATTGAAGATGGTATAGTTGCTAGTTTTGGTACAGATGGTGCCAAAGTTTTAGTAGTATGGTTTTTTGGTCTTTCAGGTGTAGTGATAGGTAATTTGGATTGGATTTCATTTTGTAAAGTTTTCAGGGTTATCAAGTCTTGTGTGTCTTCTTTGAGTTGGTTTATAAGATTGGTATTTTCTTGTAATCTGGATATTAGGATTTCATTGGTTTGTATAATGGAATCCATGGCATTGGTAATATATTCTTCAAGGTTATCACTGTTGATCGACATTGTTATATCTGCTAAGAAAATCAGCTAAAATATTTTTAGTTCCAGATATATTCTTAACAATAAAGTCATAACAATAAAACAATGATTGTCATTTTCTCCTTGTATTCAATTCTGGTAAGTGATCTATCTTGTTTGTAATAAAATCTCTTACCTGTGTGTTGTCAGTTCTAACAAAAAAATTTACTGGTAATAAGTGGTAATGAAATCTCTTTATTCCAAATTTTACTGCTAATAGTTCTTTCTCATTAATATGATATTTTTTTCTCATTTGGTTTCCATGTTCCTCCTCTATATCCACAAATTAGTGGTTTCTCTTTATCTATATCTCCTTTATCATAAGCTATGAGGACTGCTCCCCATCCTATGTCACTAGCGTCAGTAAAAGTTCTAGTTGATCTTTTTCTGTTGGTATTCTATGTTTTGGTAATGTTTTTACTTTTTTCCTTGATTTCTTTTATAGCTTTAGTATGTTCTTGTTTCCATTCAAAGACTATGTTTTTCTTTGTTAATTATTGTAATGGTTTCCTCAAGAGTGGTAAATCCTTTATATGGTCTGAAGCATAATTTATTACTCCTAAGAACTGTTGTACTTCTTTTTTACTTTTTAGCTTTTCTTTGAAATTCTTTATCTTTGTTACTATGTGTTCTTGCAGTTGTAATTCTTCATTATCTATAATATATCCTAAATATTCAATATTGTTTTTAAAGATTTCAGATTTCTTTTCAGATAATAGTATTCCGTGTTGTTTTATAATTACTATAAATTCTTCTAGATGTTTTATATGATCGTCTAGATTATCGCTAAATATTAATATGTCGTCGACATATACTATACAAAATTCTGTTAATCTTCTGAACACTTGGTCCATTCTTCTTTGAAATATTTGTGGTGCATTTTTTAATCCAAAGGGTAGTTCATTCCATGCATAGTGTCCTTGAGGGGCACTAAAGGTTGTTAGAGATTTTGATTCCTTTGTTAGTTTTATTTGCCAAAATCCATTTTACAATCAAACTTACTAAACCATTTTTTTATTTCCTAGTCTGTTAATAAGGTTTCTTTTATATGGTAAAAAATATCCATCAAATATTGTCTTTTTATTTAGTTCTCTATAATCAATTACCATTCTGACTTTTTCTCTTTTTTGTTCACTATGTTTCCTTACTAAAAAGGTTGGGCTACTATGTGGGTTTTTACTTTCTTGTATCATTTTTAATTTTAATAATTCTTTTAATTGGGTTTCAAATTCTTTTTGATCTGTTGGACTATATCTAATAGGTTTGGATCTAATTATATCATTTTCATTTATTAGCTTGATTTCTGCATATATTTTTTCTTTTTCCCATAGTTGAATTGGATTTTCTCCAAAGTTCATTTTTAGTATATTAAGATATTTTTATTTTAATAATTGTAGGTTATTATTCCTATCGGTTTTTATAGCACATAATCTTAATGTTTGTATTGGTAATATTCTTTTTAATACTATCCATTTATTACAATGTGTTTGTAAGCTAAAAGTATTGTTATCTATAACATGTGTCTTAAAGTAATCTAGGAAGTTGTTTCCTAATAACACATGTTGTTTCATATTATCTAATTGATATATTATTGGTAATCTGAATATTGTTTTTCCTAATACAATTCTCATGTTTTCTGCTACCATATCTAATTCTTTTGATTGTTCATTAAATCCTGATACTCTTGCTCTATGTGATCTAGTTCTCTTCCACCTATGTGATTCTAATACATCTTTTCTAGCTAAGCATAAATCTGCTCCGCTATCAATAAAGATTTTTTGTTTTATCATTTTATTAGATTTATATTCTATATGGGCTTCTATATAGATTTCTACCATTTTATTAGGTATTAGGATTTTATCCGACACTCATTTCTCTTAATCTTTGTTGGAGGTTTTCATCTTGTTCTAATTATCTTACCTCTTGGCGAACATTTTCATCTTCCATTTTTTCTTCTATATTCCTTTTTATTCTAATAAGTTGCCAATTTATCTCGCTTATTTTTTCTCTTATTCTACTAAGGTTTTTAGTAACCTTGTTATATCTATCATTATAATATTTATTTCCTATTTCACTTGTAGTTGTAGTTGTAACAAGATTATAGCGAACATGTTGTTCACATTGTATCCAATAATTTCTTTCTTCTAATTATTTTCTTTACTTTTTCTTGTATGTTCATTTTACTCAGAACTACTTTCATTATCTGAGTGTTGGTTAATAAAGTTAGTATTTTCTAATTCTGATTCACTTTCTTCATCAGTTTGACTGACATAAAAGTCTTCGTATTCATACCATTTATCATTATCTTCTCTAATCTGTTGTAAGCTCAATATAAATTGGTCGTATTTATATATTTTTCTTCAGTTTTGGGCATTTATTAACATAATGTCCTTTTTCATTACAATTCCAGCATTTACATTCTTTAACTTTTTCTGCTTCTATGGGTTTCACATATTTTCTTTTTCTAAATTTTCTCTTGTATCTAAATTTCTTTCTGGTTTCAGGGGTATTTTTTATATCTTTTAAATATTTTATTTCTATAAGGTTTGTTATTATAATTTGGTTTGTTATTATAATATTTATAATTTTTACTTCTCCTATATTTCTTTGTTTGATATCTTTTATTGCTTTTCTTATATTTCCTTTCTTTTCTTTTATCATCACATCCAAATACTAATCTTCTTTCTGTGAATCAACATATTTCTCTTAATCCTAGTTTCTTATCATTTTTAATCTTTTGTTGCATTCTAAATTCTTCGCATTTTCGCATTAAGTATGCTCTTAGTAGTCTTATTCTTTCTCCTAATGTGTTTTATTTTGGTTCTAATTGGATATATTCTTTTGATACTTCAGTGTTATAAGGTGTTGGTAAGTGATCATAATAAAGTTGTTGATATATCAGACCTTCTTCTGGTAAGAATCTTGCTTCATAAAAGAACTTACTAAAACTAATTGTATATTCTGGTAATTTATTAATCTTACAACATTTCATATTATTCAAATTCATTACTATTTAAATTTTTCTTTCTGCAAGTACGTTTTCTCTAGCTACTAGCCATCTTTCTCCTAAAAATTCTCTTTTTAGTATAATATTAAATATTATTAACATAGATTTTCAATCTGTTGCATGGCTAAGTACTTCTCCTCTTAGTTGGTATGCTATAGATTCTATCCAATATGCTACTTTTCCAATTAATGTTTTAGATATCAATTAATACATGTATTCTAAGTTTTTTGTTTGTGTACAGTTCATTAGTGCTATATACATTCCAAGATTTCAATCAGTTATCCTTCTTCCTATTTCTTGTTCATGATAAACATTATCTAGGTCTAGAAAATATCCATTGTAGTTTACTCCTTGTGCCATTGTTCCTACAAATTCTTTAAATTCGGCTTGTTGTCCTACTGGTATGTGGTTTGGTAATCTAGTCAGTTTCCTTGCTATTATTTCTAAATTAGGGTCTACTAATTCTTCTTCAGGATAATCATTTGCATCTTCATTTATTACATCATCTGTTTCTATTTCTGTTTCTGTAGGTCTGTTAAATTCATCTTCTATATCACTGATAGGTTCTTCTTCTATGATTACATTTACTCTTTTCATTTTTTGTAAAGCTTCTATTATCTGGTTGTTTTCTTTAACTATTTTTGAGTTTTTTTTGTTCTCCTCCTCTTCTATAAATTCTACTACTTGTATTTCTTGGTTAGTCAGTTTATCGTTGCTATCTTTGTCTGAGTCACTATTAGTTTTTTTGTTACTACTAGTTGTACTTTCATCACTTGTTTTAGTATTTTTTTCTTACTTTCTTTTTTCTTTTAACTTTCTTATTTGTTCTCTAAGGATTTGCATTTCCTCTTTTAATTCTTCTAATTCTTGTTTTACCTCATTTAATTCTTCTTTTATTTGTTTTAATTTTGTTTTGGTTTTATCCAATTCTTCTTTTGTTTGTTTTAATTCTACTTTGGTTTCCTTTAATATTTTCTTCGTATCCTTAAATTTGTGTTTGTATTTTTTATACTTATCATGCAATTCTTCATTGTTATGTGATCTCAAATTTGTATTTTCTGTTTTTAACTCAGATATTTGTTGTTCTTGTTTATCTATGTTTAGGTTTAAATATTCATTAGGATTTTTTTTATGTGTTCTTTAAGTAAGTGTTTTCTTCTTAAGAATTTTTATCTTCTTTTGGCATTCTTGTTCTTATGGGTTCATATTTGTATCTTTCTTTTTCTATTATCATTTTCCCATTGTTTCTAAAAATGTAAGTACACTGGGTACACTAGGTTCTTGTTTTTCCATTAAAATTGTCCGTTTTTATTTAATATCGCTAGACTATCCAATATTTTTTCTACTTCTTTGGATAATTTTGGTTTTATCTTACTAATGTCCATCATTATAGGGTTTTTAGTTCTCCTCCACGCATCAATTGGTACTAATTCTCGTTGTTGTGTAGTAGTACTAAATATTGTATTTTCTTTACTTGTACTGGGTTCATTATCTCCTGTTACTGGTTTACCTTTGTTTTTCTCTTCTATTATCATATTAAGTTTTTCTAATATTATCTTAAACGTTGGTATTTCAGATATATTCCATAGGTTAGTCAATTCTTCTCTTATTACATGTTGTATTTGGGTTTAATTTTCTTTTATCTCATCCATTATTATCAATGTATTTTTCAGTTTTTCTTTTACTATTATTTCTTCCCATATCGCATTAATTTTTTCGTTAGAGTTAGTCAGGGTTATTTATTCTCTTTTTCCATCCATTTCTCATATCTACCCATATTTTATCAAATCTATCACATTGTTGTTCTAGTTGTTTTATCTTTTATTCTAATTTTATTTCTTTTGCCTTGTATTTTAAGTATTTTAGTTGGGAAAATATCTCCTCTGATACCAATTTCTGTGCGAATCTTTTCATCATCTAGTAACCTTGAAGAGGATAGGAATATAGATGACATTTTAATAAAATTTTATCTAAGTTTATCAAATAATAAGCATGTAGTAAGGAAACGGGTAGTATCAATTCAAAATTCATTTTTTAAATAAAAGTCTATAACCTTTAACCAATATGAACATCATAATTACAGAGTTTAACACTTATCAAAATCATAATTAAAAACACATAGTCTAGAAATCATACCTCTTAATCAAAATTTTAGATCACCGGAGATCTCAACCCACCATTGGCTCTACTTCCCTTCTTCTTCCACCGAAATTGTGGGATAATTAGCCTGGGTGCCTGGGAGTTCTCAACAGACTATCTTCTATAATTCTTATCAAGGTGTAGGTTTAAAGACAAATATGGTTCTAATTATAATCTTTCAAAGTATTCTATCTTTGGTATTATGATATTCTAATTTATCTAGATTATAGACTAAGGAGGGGATTAGCTCGACATAGAGAGTTTTTAAACAAAGATTTGTATAAAGAGTTTTTCGAATGAATGATATGGTTACAAGAGGCTCTTTATATAGATAACCTCGGCTTATAAGATGACAAAATATAAAACTTTTAATATCTCCAGTATTTATTTCAGCTATGCAATCTGTTGTTATCATGCCTTTAAATATTATTACCTTAACCTTCAATCTATTTGTGTTTATATTTATTAAATCTAATATTCTAGGTTGTGTAACGCTAGTCTGTCATGACATTATTGGTTCTCTTGTAATACTCAATCTAGATCCTTCTATTTTTTGTATTAATTTTTTTGATGGTGTAAGGGCTTTGGTATCAAAATCCGTATATATTTCTTCTGGTATAATTATTTTGGAGTTTTCTTTATGTTCTATATGTTCTAATATTTCTTGGTACATTCTTGATACTAATATATTCATTTCATGTTGTTCTTTAGATGGTGGTTTCCGGTTAGGGCATATATCATTTTTGTTTCAATACTTGTGACTTTACTTTCCGGTGGCATTCTTATTCCATCTAGTTTATAATATAGTGTTAAGGCTAAGTCCTTGTGTTCATCTTTTAATGATATACTAAAGTCTGGTTGTACCGTAAATTTTAGTTTTTGATATATTAAATTTCTTTTTATTACTGATATTAAAGCATCTTGTAAATTTCCTAATTTCCTATCATCTAATATGTATATTTGTATAGGTGTATCTATGTTTTTCTGAAAGTGTGCTTTTATAGTAAATTCTACTCCTCCAAAGTATATGTTTCTATATTTTTCTGGCTTCTTTAGTAGATAGTTTTGCTAACTCTCTTTTTATTACTTCATCCGTTATCAAGTTTATTTTTTTCCTTCCATTTACACTCGTTGTATCTATTATATTTTCATGCTTGTGTGCTATATATCTTATTTCTTTATTTCTTTCAAACCATTTTGTTTTAAATATTTTCTTAATGGATAATTCCTCTTTTTCATCTTGTATTTTCTGATATGTTTCTGGTTTAGAGCTTAATGTTTGTGTTGATCCTCCTTCATTTGTATTAATCTGATAATATGTTTCTTTAGAGTCTTCTACTATTTCTTTTCCTTTATCCATATTTTAATAGGTTGATGTACTTATATTGTTCTTCTATAATATCGTTTAGATCTTTTAATTCATTGTCTTTTCTGATTATTTCTCTTAATTCTTTAATAGTTTCTTCCTGTTCATATATTTGTTTAGAATTTTCTTGTAAACGTTGATCTTTTTCATTTATTAGATCTATACTTATTCTGCAACTTACTATATGTTGGTTTATATCTCTATTAACTGTAAGAGATTTATCTGCTATCATTCTAAGTTCTTCTAACTTATTGTGTTTTACTTCAAAAATGATTTCTTGGTGGAAAAGGTTTTCTTTGTAGAAAAGAACTCTACCATATTTATCATTTTCTTGGAGCAGAAATTTTGGACTTCTTTAAATAGAAGATCTTTTTTCTCATACACAACACAATAGCATCCACGATGTAGTCATTTAGAAGTCTTGTTTAGGGGAGACTTTTCTCTCAAAAGGTTTTATGCTTCAGATTAGTTTTTTATATGTATAACAATTGATCAAAACATATTAGAATATTGTGTCTCTTTTAGTGTGTTTTTCTTCGTCGTATGATTTATCATCGTTCAAGGTTTGCAATTGTTAGCTTCCGCATGGCGCCCTGATTATTTTGATCCCAACAAGTGGTATCAGATTCAAGGTGGCCGATTTAAAACAAGATACAATCAATTTTAAGATAATGAAGATTTTATCCAGGAGTACCGCATGTGGAGATGAATTTTCAATCATATTCTCAATATCATGTTGTTGCATCTTCAAAAATAAAGCAAAATATTTTTAAACTAATTTTTAACCCATAATATTTTTAACCTTATTTTTAATCATGACAACCAGCAGTGAAAAAGATTATGTGAAAGAGAAGAATCAATATTATTTTGCTAGAAAATTTTAGCCAATGGGAGATTTGTTAGGGTTTGCCCTAAATTTCCTACCTTATTTGGATTTTACCATAATTGTATTTTACTTCAAAAAAGATTTTTTTGGTGGAAAAGATTTTCTTTGTAGAAAAGGACTCTACCATAATTATCATTTTCTTGGACGAGAAGTTTTGGATTTCTATAAATAGAAGATCTTTTGACCTAGAAGATATTTTATTCTCATACACAACATAGTAGCATTCACGATCTAGTTGTTTAGAAAGTCTTGTTTAGGGGAGACTTTTCTCTCGAAAGGTTTTATGCTTTATGTTAGTTTTTTATATGTAGAACAATTGATTAAACTATATTAGATTATTATTTCTCTTTTAGGATGTTTTTCTTTGTCATCTGATTTATCGTAAGGTTTACAATTATTAGCTTCCGCATCACACCTTGATTATTTCGATCACAACAGAAACCTCATCTATGACCTATTGTTATATCATTGTTTGTTTCTAGTAGGACGTTCTGCCATTTCCTATTGCTACTTCTCTTTTTGTCTTGACAAAATTGTCACGACCCAAATCACTGATCGTGCGGACACCTACCATTTTTCCACCTGGTAGGCGAACCCATATCTTACAGATCCATCCAACAACATAAATAAATAATAAAAATAATAGAAGTCTAAAAACATAGATATATGATAATGTGGAATACAACAACTGCCCAAGGAATCTGATCTGAATAGTACAAGAGCTTCTAAGATATAACTGGAATAAAAGTTACAGCCACAACCTGAATACAACTTCTGTTTAAAATGAGAATTAAACAGAAAAATTTAGATAAACTCCATGAGATCCGTGAAGGCTAATCGAACCTCGCTCATGTACCTTGAATAACTCTACACCCTGAAAAGGGTGTAGCAAGAGTAGTATCAGTACAAACATTATGTACTGATAGGTATCATAGGCCGTCAACAGTTAGCTAACATATATAAAGAAAGAAAATGAAGGATAGACATACTCGCAATTAAGTACAAACACAAAACAGTCCATGAACAACAACTAAAGTACAGAAGTATCACGGTGGAATCCATGAAGTACGAGAATGAAGTAATCACTAGGTACATCTACGTAAGACTTGCAGTAATGTGAACCACACAAGATCTCAGTAATCTACAGTCATAGCCTAGGCGGAATCTCTAGTCCTCAAATCCATTACTAGTCTAGGTAAGAGACTAACAAGAACACAACATCTCAAATGAATCAACAACAAGGAATCAAGAGTGAAACTCATCATGCAATAAAATGAATACAACAACCAGAATCGTAGATATGAGTGGACGTAATATGAATGTATGTGCGAAGCAATGCAATGCCCTGACCAACCGTCTCATGTCATACATACATGCTCCTGGCAGAATATCTCTACTTCCCGATAGTCATGACCCATGAGGGGCCCGCGAAGTCCATGTACCAGTCACTCCACACACACAGCGTGGAGATGACTCTATCACCCACCACACCGCTAGCCATTCTGCACATAGTCCAGAGATAGCTACACTATGAAATGTGTTACAAGAATCACGGATATTTCTTCTTCACTTATCACCATCACGGTAATCACAGTTAATATCAATAAATCATGGAATCAGCATCATGCCAATCACATAGAATATCAATGTATCATGAAAATAAGGATGAATGCATGTATGAATTCAAATTTAACACTAATAATGAGATGAATAAACATAATAGCATCTTTAAATAAATTATCAATATGAACTTATTCTCAAATATGTAAAATGCCATGTCCGGAATAATTTCCCTTCGGACCACATAGGTAACACCAATTATATATGCAAGAAAAGGCATACGATATATGCACGTAACAAACACCATAATAGGAAGCCTCGGATGTTTCACTTTCCCTTTTATCATTATTAATATCAAATCACAGTCCACAACAATGTATCATGTATAATGTGTATGAATGATTGCATGTATCAATCTCAAGTATAAATCATAATCAAATCCCAATCTTGCCACACATGGACACATAACACAATATCAATATCAAGTCAAGTCATTTCCTTTATCCATGATAATACCAAAATAAGTGAGAGACAACTATGTCACAATCACGATTTGGAAACTAAGTGCAAATCTAATATCAAACACTAGGCAGCAAACCAATAAATTACAAAGAGGCAACAAAACCACAAGTCAGTCAACAATACCAAACCTAAGTAATTCATCTCAACTTCATACCCAATGGTGCAACATGCTTTCTATGACAAAAATACTAACTCTACATATATTTCGCTAACCGAAGTGGTAAGTCGTAACCTACCTGGATGCCGAACGGGAGCCACAAAAAATCACACTGAAGCCTTGCCTTTTCGGAGAGCTTCCGGAAACTTAAAGTATAACCATAATTGAGTTCTAAGTTAGAAACAAGAAAGGACAACACCCATATTTCCATACTATCTTTCGAATTAAAATCAATTACACGAAAAAGGAGGAAATGGGCCCACAAGGGTAAAACAATAATTAAAGGGCGGAATCGGTAACCCAACATTCTAGAAGTTCGAATATATCCTCCAATTGCTAAATTAGTTTAACAATAGGCCAATTTTATAATACACTACAAACCCCCCCCCCCCAATTTATACATAAACCCTAGATTCTCCATAATCAATTTCTTAACAAAAATGCAATATGCAAGCCTAATAATTACTAATTAATGAAACCCACGCTTAGATTAGTAAAACCCATCAATTTATCTCACATTTAGGCCTAATAATCAATTAATACTAAGTGGGTAGAGTCTCATCTTCTTCAACTAATTTACTAGGCTTTTCCCACCATGGATTTTAACTTAAGAAAGGTAAATAAAGTACAACAAGGCTAAGGAAGCTTACCCCTAGAAGAATCCACCTAGAAATGCCTGAAATCACCCTAAGGATGCTTGGAGGATATAATTTTAGAAATGGGGAATGAAAGGTTTAATCACACACTTAAAAGGGCTCTGATTTCCCATCATCCGCTATAGCGGTCAAAGGTCCGTTAGAGTAGGTTCCACGCCCGCAGCTCTATACCCACACCCACAGCCCAACCAAAATCCCAACATATTTGCCCGCGACCCAAATCTCTCTGCGGCACCTCAAGTCCACTGCAGCGCATTGAGGCTCGCCCCAACGAAGGTATATAGACACCAGCAGAATCATGTTTTTCATCATTCAACTCTGAAATCCGACAATCACCCGAGACCTCCTTGAAATAAATCAGATATGTACACATACTTAAAAACATGTTGCGAACTCACTCATGGTCTCAAAATTTTCATCAGATCTCTATTTAATTGAGTAAACCCCCAACGACCTAAAACCAACTCTTTAATCCACTAGTCAAAACACTCCTGACAACCTCAGGAACCGAATCAACTCTCCCACCAAGTCATAAATGACCCCTCAGACCTCACAGAATTGGTGGAATTCTGAAAAAGGTATGTTTACCAAAACATCAACTATTGGTCAAACACTTTCCCTTAAAGGATCTAATTCCTTCAACTTTCACTAGAATCGCCCGATCACCTCGAGAATTGGATCAATAGGGGTAAAATAGTCAAAATCCACATAACGACTGAATATGTCGTTAAATTAGATATCAATTAGACAATCATTCATCCTTGAATAAAGAAAGCGTACGAAAGCTGACGGTAGCTAAGGAATCTTCATTATAACCACACGGAAGCCTCTACGGCCAGAAGTACGCCAAATCACTACTCGTTCACCTTATCAGTCAAAACTTCCTCTAACTTGGGTAAAAATCCCAATTTTCATATTTCCATGCATGAATTTCACTCATCGTCCATTTCCGAATATAAGAATTGTTACGCTGGAATTTTCTAATTCTATAAAACCATACCTCTGAACACGATTGATGGGTCCCATAAATATATTCCCAAATAACACAATCATTTAGATATCAACCATAGCCCATTCTGAATTGGTAAAATGTTCTGATTCCGCTAATCCTTCTCTTACACCTTCTAAAGTTGTTCTTTACATCATAATTTCTTAGAAACACATAAACACACACCACAAAATGAGACATGACTTACTCTTGCCAGGTAAGAATCCTTGCTCCATCTGATATTTTTACGCAATTCCATTAAAACTGATCTTTCTCAGGATGATTTCACTAGTTCCAAGTCTGTTAATTTTGTAACCCGGTATTGAAACTACTTTAGCCAAACCCCATAGCCCAAGCCTTCTTAACTCTTCGAATCATTATACTAGAAGCATACTCACTTATTACCTCCCCGAGTCCAACCCGTAACGAACCATCTGACCACTCTAAAGACTTCTCACAACTATAGTGCCTTCTCAAATCATTACCAAGCACCAACGTAACCCATTACATATGTCCGAGTAGCTGCTCTCGGTAAAATATCATCAGTCCACTCACAAACCTTGATAAAGCTCGATAAACCTATCATACCTCAAATTTGAACTGAAACTTATTGAATCTGTGAAGGTGATTTACTGGGAACCCATAAGTCCTCCTGGAAATCTAAACATAGTCCTTCAAGCTCTAATAGAACAATTCTAACCCAGAATGATTGCATGACCCCTGAATACTACAAATAGTCACTAGAACTGACTCTACCTTTTCAAAACCAATCACAGTCCTACCACGCATCTGTGGTGGCCAATTCTAATTTCTTCCTCACGTGTAATCAATCATGTCAGTCACCATCGACTCCAAAAGCTGAGTCCTATCCAAGTTGTCAACTACCGAATAACTATACCTTACGATTGCAATCTTTATTCTTCTCAACTCCTACCCGATACACAAATCTTATATAACCCCGAACGTTTTGACGCAAACCTGTAGCCTTACATAATACCCCTTTAACCATCGAATCTCCCATTATAACCATCGATATGCCCATAATAATTCTGAAAGTATCAAATCTTACAACTATCGTCCTAAATATCATGCAACTACTCCCAAGTCCTTAATATCCAAAATTGCTCACGCAAGTTACCAGTCAATATTACTTGCAACATAATGCACTAACATGAATACGGTATCTTCCCAAAAATGTAACTCTAGCCTCCACATAATAGGGATTTCCATTATTCCTTTCTCTTAAACCACACTAACTTATCCACTGAAAAGTGTTACGAAACATTCCAACAGTGTACCACATAAGCCACTTCCGTAAGCTTTAACATGTTGGTTACCTGAAATTTACTTCTCACTAGTCTCTAATCATGAACCCTACTGAACTTCGTCATATCACCTAGTCCATTTTTGTGGACTCCCTTATTTAAGCATACTCAACAATCACACCTCGTCTGAAATAATCAAGACAACAACACCACAACCAACAATGACCAAAGTAATCCCGAAGACGTACTTTATTTTTGCCGATTCTCAATCAACATTACTTTTCTTTACTATTGAATTCCCCAATTCCATTCAATTCACATTCACATTCACCATCACCGTCTAACCATTACTTGAACCCACTCAACTCTAAAACTGAATACTTTTTAAATCCAACGTATCACATACACAACGCTACTAATGTCCTCATGTATCTCCACCAAGGTGTCCTAGCTCAAATTCAATTAAGTCAATTTCTTAAATGTCCTCCATAACTCAAAATAATTCAAACCTCATCATTGATTTACCACTTCAAACGTCCTAATTGTCGAACCAAAATACCTCTAACCATTCGCGCGAGTATCCCTTTCATCTGATCAACTTAATCGAGTAGTCACACCAGTAGTAGTACGAACTAGCAAAACTTACATGCAACACCCAATAGCTCTCAATCTTAATCCAGTATTATATGCAACACCCGATAGCTCCTTGAGTACTAAAACCTCACACTTGTCCAACACTAGAGTTATTTCTATTAGTCAGCCACTAGAACTCTTGGCACACGGCATAACCCATTATTATCACACCCCAACCTTGAGGGGGGTGGGGGTATGGCCAGTACCTGATTCCCTAAGGCCTGAGCGTACCACTCAGGATACCTTTAGCATACTCAACAATACAAGGTCCAAGAAGGCCTCTGACGGAAGATTTCTTGATCAAATGACATAACCACCTGCTTGCAGAAAAGGCCCAATATACATATACATACAACAAGTTTGACAAGGCTGATACAAGCACAACGGTCAATTGAGAAGGCTAACAAGGCCACACAAAACTACTATATACAAGACGAGTATCTACAAGCCTCTAGAAAGTACATCAACAATATCTGGTCAGGACAGGGCCCCGCCATACCCAACTATGTACATATATACAACCACCATACCTATCAGCTCACTAGACAATTCCAGAAGAAAGAAGCATGATAATCTTCAGCTGAGTCAAGTCACCTACTGCGAGGTATTAACTGAATCTCTATCTATACCTGCAAGCATGAAACGCAGCACCCCAGCAAGGGATCGTTAGTACGAGTGATGTACTAAATATGTAAGGCTAAAATGTAAACAAGCGCAACATTGTAAATGGAGCATAACACTGAAAATGTAGCTGTGTGCAAGACTGTAAATAGAGCAATACAGAAATAACTTGCACTCGGAGTACCTCTGTGGGCAAGGAATATGCATACTCTGCTTTAAAATTCATTAATATGTGTGTGTATATATTTATATGTCACACATCGGAGCTATCTCATCATCATTAAGTTGCTCTTTGGGGCTATCATTGTAATAAACTTCCCAACTGCAGTGGTGTGTACATATAAGTTCCTGCTCGGCGGACTAGAGCGCGGCATGGTATATATATATATATATATATATATATATATATATAATACATGCAATGACTCTTAAGGGCCTTATGGATCTGATCGGAGTGACTCAAGGTCGTTATCCTCCGATTATCGTTATGTAACTGTGTCTGTCTTAATTATCTAAGAACCAATAAGGGTCATAAGGAAGCATAAGATTCAAGATGCTATCAAGGCGGGAAGTCATCCAAGAGAGGAGATTTCTTATCTTGGATGACAAGAACTAATCTCTTTACACCTTGCTTTGCTACAAAGAAATTTTTAATTTGCTATTATCCGGAAGAAAATGACGTGAGTATAAACTCTACGTCCTTCAGTATACCTTTTTCTGTCTGTGGAAATATGAATCATTCTTGGACAAAATAACATTTTGATCCCTTGATTTAGAGAGGACGTTGTTGTGTATATATGTATCTAATTCTACATAACAATCTACTACTGAAGGGAAGATGCAAATAAATTATCTTTTTGGACTATGGGGTCCACATAAATGTCCAGCCTTAAGTCTTACCAAGCAGCATCATTACCCATATGTGTCCACTAAACAATTTTTATACATTATGAATCATCCTATATTACTTTGAGTGTCATGGTTCCACGTGGATGACACTAATCTCTCCATTTATAGTTAACACACTCTCTCCCACTAAAAAATGGTAGTTAATTATTTGTCCCCAGTTTACTTAAATATTAATTATTTTTATTACACTTCATATAATCATTATCATAATAATATGGTTTAACACTACTCCATAGCTTTTTTATGAGCACCCTAAAATATTATTTCCAACCATCGTCATTCCACTTTTAAGTCTGAAATTATTTTGGAACTTCATGCTCTTATTTAAGAAGCTCTTTTTTTTGCATAGTTGAATGTTACCAAAATTCTTTGTGGCTCGGGTCTACTTACATATGTATAGCGGTTCAAGCCATATCGTGAAACCTTGGGGTACAACATTGATGAAACTTATACACTTTGATTTATTTAACCTCTAGCCTTCATGAAATTTACTAATTACTTGTTAAACATAGCATAAACACTTATCACCTCAAAGATAGTCTTGTCCTTCGAGCTTATGTCGTCTAATTTATGACGCAACTTGACGTAACAAAAATACAAGATGTAACATCCTTCCCCCTTAGGATCGTTCGTCGTCAAATGATAAGGTGTACATGCTGAGATGCTAATCTTTAAAGAGCCCATGAACACACTCTTTTAGCCTGGAATAAAGAGGGGTACTTAACTTAATCTCCTATTCTGCCTCATGTGTTTCCTCCTTCACATTCTTATTCATCCATAAAAGTTTTATGAAGGCCACCTCTTTGGTCCTTAGTTGACTAACGTATCGATATAGAATAACAACTGGAATCTCTTCAAACAATATGTCTTCCATAATTTTGTAAGTCGTTAATGATTACTGACACACTCTTTTTACCACGAGACATGTGAGACTGGATGGACAAATTGTAACTGTTGAAATAGGTCCAACTCATAGGCTGCCTAACCTATTCTTCGAACTATTCGTACGGTCCAATGTATCTCGAATTAAGGTTTCATTTTTCTTCCACATCTCATTACTCCCTTCATAGGAGAAACTTTTAAAAAGACCTAATCATCGACCTGGAATTCTAAGTCTCATCGTTGCACATCCGAATACGGTTTCTAACAACTCTGAGCGGTCAATAGTCGCTGTTAAATAAGCTCTACCTTTAACTCAATTATCAATATGGAGCTTATAAATTTTGGCATTGCACTTTAGTTTATGATCCCTGACATCTTTGGATCGATATCAATCACCTGGTTGTAATAATTGTGATTTTCTTTCACTAAATCATCACATGAGAGTTCTAAGCTTACGTCTATACAAGGCCTCGTAAGGGCCATCTTGATATTAGGATAATAATTGTCATTATAAATGAACTCTTAAATAGTCATCCCACCTCTGTCTAAAATCTAACAGGTCCAGTCATAACATATACTCGAAGACCCATATCATGCGCTCTGCTTATCCTTCTGTATGTGGGTAGAAAGTCATATCAAGATTTTCTTATGTCCTCAAGTCCTGTTGTAAGGATTTCTAGAAATTTGTTGTAAATTGTATTTCTTTGTCTGATATAATGGTCTATGGAATTCCATGGAACCGCACTATTTCTTGATGTATAGCTTGGCATAATGTTTTGCTGAACAAGTAGTCTTAACCAACAAGGAACGAGCTGATTCTACAAATATGTCAACAATACTTGAATTTCTTACAGGAATTGGGTAAAACTGAAGTGAAATCCATATTAATCACCCCCATCCTCGTGTACAAATCTCAATGGTTTGAGTTAACCCATCAGGTTTAGGACTCTCTCTCTTTACCTGCTGGCAATTGGGATACTAAACTACAATTTTGTAAAATATTATTCTTTATGTTGTTCCACCAATACTTCCCCTTTACTATCGTGGTACACCTTAGTTGGAGTACCTAAGATGGATAGAATATCATGAATAGTGGACCTCTGCCATTATCATATCCCCTAAATCCCTACTACGTTCGGAATGCACCATCAGCCCTGGTGCTTGAGAGCTCTATTTTCGTTGTGCTCAAACTTGTAGTCTTCCTTTGTTGAATATCTTCTTTGAATGTTTTTACTAAGTCGCTCCTTAACATATGGTACAAGGGGTGACTATGTTGTATTCTGGACCCTATCACCTGAATCATTCAATCGGATTCCCAAGTGGCTAATTGATGCATTTCTTGGCCAACTTCTTTCCTTTGCCCCCCAAATAAATTAGGCCGATTGTGGATATACGACTGGTTGCACTAGCTACAATGTTAGCCTTATCCCAATGGCATAATATTATCTATATTTAAATCCTTTAGAATACCTAAGTCATCCCCTCTATCATAAACTTAGCTCCGTCTTACTAAAGGTACACTAAAAGCACATATGGTTTGTAGAGTCTCCACATGAACACTCTATAGATAACGTCGTCGCATCTGAAGAGAATGTACCACTGTGATTAACTCTAATTCGTGGTTCAAATAACCCTTTTCATACTTTCTCTATACTATTGGTCATAAACAATTTCCCTTTCATGCTCATGTTGACACTTGGACCATGCATCTGCTAATTTATCATATTTTTCACTCATTCTGAAACTTCTAATATATATATATATATATATATATATATATATATATCCCGATTCCAATTGTCCATGTCAATATACAATAGATAGTGAGTCATTTACTTATGACTTTATTGATACGTATAAGATTCTAAAGAACTTGATGTTATAAGACATTGTTCCACAATCTCAGAATTAGATCATTGTACCTAGACCAAAACTTTTTTCCTGGTCTTCAGGATAACACCTTCTATCAATGGCACTTGGGAAAGATTTCCTTGTTCTCGCTAAGTTGTGAGCTCATTACATCATTTGTCACGAGGAGCTTTCAGTCATTTTGAATTGTCAGCCATCATCCCTAAGTGCCCTTCACTTCACCTAAATATATTTTTTCTTAACACAACTTCTTAATGCCCGCCTCGTATCCTAGGATCAAAGGCATCAACTTTGGTTCTCATTGTACTTCTATTGCGCTTCACTTATCGTTACTCTCATCTACATTACTTTCTGAGAGTCGCAGCTGGTTCAATGTGGTATTGGAATCTCGTATGTTAGATTCTGTTTGAAGTCTTGTATAATCTAATAGCTTGTCTGAGTTTCCTTGTCTACCCATAATTAGGTCTCTCATCAACTGACTTTTCAATCATTTCACCTTTACATCTCAATTCCAAGGTACTTGGGGATGTGTCTCTTGCTTTGATTTACTTCTCACACTAGCTCCCTGAGAATCGAAGATCTGGCACCTCCAGCCGGGAAGTCCTTACTGTCCCTTATCTATCATTGGTTCTTACACATTACTCCGAAGTCATCACACATCTGTGAAAAACTACAACATCATACACTTTTATCCTTTTTATCGTAATCCTTCTGCCGATCCATTATTAAGAGAAACATATTTCCGCCTCGATACTGCATCTTACCATTCAATACGTACTCGCTAACTTTTCTCACATTTCTTACAATCATCCTTCAAATGTCCTAAAGGCTCTCACTGTCACTTGTCCCCAATAAATTATTCTCATCCAGAAGACATTTTGGAATTATAACATGTCGCGTAATGAGTCCTAAGATTCTATCAACCCAATGCCTATAGCATACATTACCTTACTAGCACAAATACATGTAACCCTTAATGATAATTGGTACGACTCCTTTACGAACGGCTGAAGGACTTATGTCACCTCCTACTACTGCTTGGATGATCCAATCCTTATAAATGGCTTGGGCTCACCAATCTGGGTATGTCACCTTTCGTGATCTTGTGGCTCTTGCTGCCACACCAAAAACAAACTCCCATACTTACACGACATTGGTTGGCATGCACCCGACCACACTGATGACATAATGGTCGGGATAGCTCTACTTTCTATACTAGCACAATTCCGGCATACTAACGTCTGCAAACCCAGCATCGGTTCTACCTGAGAGCTCTGGTCACGTACAAATTATTGAACAAACCCAGTCTGCCGTACCCTATCACTACCCGACAATACTTTGAAATCTTTAATTATCCTAGCCCTTTTCGTTCACCTCAAAACTTCACCAAAATCATCTCCTAAAAATACCCTTGACTTCTTAGGCTGTGAACTCCCTGACCCTTCTAGGGCTCTATAATTATCTGGGGGCCTCGGGTAACACTAAGCCTATGAGGCGACCTACTACATTAATACCTGCATCGTTTTCATTATATCCCGATCAGAATGGGTTGGAGGTGGAACTGGTAGGGCTAATGATGCAGAGTTTTCTGTCGGCTCCTCTAGCACTGGTAGAACTGGGGCTATCTAAGGAAATGACTCACTCTGGGCCTCGGATGGATCAGTCTCAATAGATGGCATACATCTCATAACTTTCTCACTTCGAATCTCAGACGGATCTATCTCAATGGAGGGCACACGTCTTGTACCTTTTCCTAATACTTTCTTAACATCCCGACTAGTTGCAGTACTTTTGGGCGAAGACAACTCTGTACAACCTACATCAACGCATATGTTAGACTCGATTCCTTATAATTTAGCTCTATCACACGATATAGAATATGAAATGAATATAACCATTCTAAATGTCCTGTAGCCTCATGTTTATAAATGTGGGGCGCTACACACCCATAAACAAGATTCTACTAGGCACGGCTTGTAGACATCCATAGGACAGACCTGCTCTGATACCAAGTTTGTCACACCCCAACCTTGGGGGTGTGGCCGGCACCTGGCGCCCTAAGACCCGAGTGTACCACTCAAGATACCTATAGCATACTCAACAATACAAGGGCCAACAAGGCCTCTGACGGAATATTTCCTGATCAAATGACACAAACACCTACACGCAGAAAAGGCCCAACATATATATATATATATATATACAACAAGGCCGACAAGGTCGATATAATCACAACGGTCAACTGAGAAAGCCGACAAGGCCACATAAGACTACTATGTACAAGACGACTGTCTAGAAGCCTCTAGAGAGTACATCAACAACATCTGGTCGGGACAGGGCCCCGTCATACCCAATTATGTACATATATGCAACCACCATACATATCCGCTCACTAGACAACTCTAGAAGAAAGGAGTGTGACAACCTTCTGCTAAGTTGAGTCACGTACTGCGAGGTACCATCTGAATCTCTATTTGTACCTACGGGCATGAAATGCAGTGCCCTAGCAAAGGGTCGCCAGTACGAATGATATACTGAATATGTAAGGTGGAAATTGTAAACATGCGCAACACTGTAAATGGAGCATAACACTGAAACTGTAGCTGAGTGCAAGACTGTAAATAGAGCATTACAGAAATAACTTGTACTTGGAGTGCCTCTGTGGGCAAGAAATATGCATACTCTGCTTTAAAATTCATTAAGACGTACACATATATATATATATATATATATATATATATATATATATATATATATGCCACACATCGGGAATATCTCATCATCATTAAGCCACTCTTTTGGGATATCATCATCATAAACTTCTCAACTGCAGTGGTGTGCACATATAAGTGCATGCCCGACCAATTATAGCGCGACACAATGTCGTAAAGCAGATACATATATATAAAATGCATGCAATGACTCTGAAGGGCCTTATGGATCTGATCGGAGTGACTCAAGATCGTTATCCTCCAATTATCATTATGTAACTGTGTCTGTCTCAATTATTTATGAACCAATAAGGGTCATAAGGAAGCATAAGATTCAAGATGCTATCAAGGCAGGAAGTGATACCGACAAAGAACAATAAGAGCCATGAAAACAACATGAAACAAAGGTATTCAAATACTTAAATCTTAGGAATAGAGTTTTTTTTAAGGGACATCGTTATGCTTACTTTGAATCGTAGGTCATGCCAAAATAAAGAAGGAGTGAGCCTTAACATACCTTTAACATTAACTTCCTACTTTTTGTTGTGACCAAATGCCTCTACGCTTCAGTCTACAAGGAATATAATGATATTAGCGTTAACTATAACGGCTCAAGAATCATATATTGTGTGGCAAGCTCATTTTGTAATGAATCGGGAAGCATCTCCCTTACTTCTTTCACATCCCGTAAGTTAAAATAACAAAAACATGAACAGCCACATCATATCCATAAAATACAACCACTCCACAACTTAGAAAAATTACCAAATTGTCCATACGACAACAACAACAATAACTTATACAATTTTTCGGTATCAATTCCGCACCTTCTCATCTACCAACTTAGCTATAATTTAGATTCACTCAAATACATCCAGGAGAGGAGATTTTTTACCTTGGATGACGAGAACTAGTCTCTTTACACCTTTCTTTTTCTATGAAGAAATCTCTGATTTGCTATTATTAAGAGGAAATCGATGTGAGTATAAACTCTACGTCCTTCGGTGTACCTTTTTCTGTCCGTGGAAACATGAATCCTTCTTGAACAAAATAACATTTTGATCCCTTGATTTATAGAAGACGTTGATGTGTATATATTTATCGAATTCTACATAACAAGCTACTACTAAAGGGAAGATGCAAATAAAGTATCTTTGTGGACTATGGGGTTCACACAAATATCCAACCTTAAGTCTTACCAAGCATCATCATTACCCATAACGTGTCCACTAATATTTTTTTATACATTATGAATCACCCTATATTAATTTGAGTGTCCCACATGGATGACACTAATCTCTCCATTTGTAGTTAAGCACACTCTCTCCCACTAAAAATTGGTAGTTAATTTTTTGTCCCAACTTTACTTAAATATTAATCATTTTTAACACACTTCATATAATTATTATCATAATAATGTGATATAACATTACTCTATAACATCTTTATGCACACCCTAAAATATTATTTCCAACTATCGTCATCTCACTTTTAAGTCTGAAATCATTTCGGGACTTCATGCTCTTATATAACGAGCTCTTTTTTGCATAGTTGAATACTACCAAAATTCTTCGTAGTTCGGGTCTACTTACATATGTCGAGTGGTTCAAGCCGTAGCGCGAAAGCTCGGGGTACAACATAGATGAAACTTATAATACTCTTTGATTTGTTTAACCTCTAGCCTTCATGAAATTTACTAATTACTTGTTAAACATAGCATAAAAACTTATCACCTCAAAGATAGTCTTGTCCTTCGAGCTTATGTCGCCTAATTTATGATGCAACTTGACCTAACAAAAATACAGGATGTAACAATTATACCAACTCAACGATGAACCCTTAATGTTATTCTACTATGTATGACTGCATCATACTCTCAAATCCACTAGATATTGATTCCACAATATCCTTATCATTCCTCTAAACACAAAGACCCGTTGAACATACCCTTTAATGAAGGACTAGGACCACAGCTGCCCAACATCTTAAGTCTTCTCTCGTCACAAGTAGCATTGCTTTCTGACGTAGAACCAATAATGACTTTCTTGAAAGAACCCACAAACCACTATCATGTAGTCACATCGAAGTCCACTTAACATTTCACGACAAAAGACGAAATCAACTCTCGTACCACTTGCAACCTTATTCTGACAAACACGTCAGATACCAATTTTTTCCTTCCTAATAATGGATCAGTCTATCCAAATCCTCTTTCTTACGCCTCCGTATCATTAACACAAAAAGTACTCATACCAAAATACCCTAAGAAATATTACTTCGCTACACGTTTCCCAAAAAAATCATCCTTCATGTCCTTATACTCAACTTCACTTCTTTATTACACGCGGTCACTATACTTGCCAAATCTAATGATCCTTACCGAACTTATACTCGTCCCCGCATACCAATATCTAATACCATGCCCTTAATGAATAGTTGATCTCGAACCAATCATTCTTGTTAAGCCATAATGCACTTTTGTGACTTCCGAGCAACCCAACGCTAAAAATATGGAAATCATGTGACCTTATGTACCATCTCTCCCATTTCTCAAGAAACCCCCACAATAAATGAGTCTAACTCGACCCCACACAACTGAATCCTCAAACCATAGCTAGAAACTGAACTTGGTCATGCATTTGAATCAGGATAACCTATCTCGTACCATACTACAACACATCATAGACAAAACCGTTTGCATAAGAATTTAAGCACGAGTTCCCATCATCTGGGAGAGAGTAAAACATGGAAATTCATATACCAATTGGAATTGACTAGATACCAATTTGAACGAAGTAACACGAATGAATGAAAGAATTCGAAGTTTCCTAAATGTCCTCTAGCCTCTCGCAGATAAGTACGAAGCTCATCATATCCATCCGCAAGACTCTACTAGACATGCTCTTGTACCCAAATCACTGATCGTGCAGGCACCTACCCTTTTTCCACCTGGTAGGCGAACATGTCCCTTATAAATCCATCCAACAACATAGATAAATAATAAGAATAATAGAAGTCTAAAAACATAGATATAAGATAATGCAGAATATAACAACTACCCAATGAATCTGGTCTGAATAGTACAAGAGCTTCTAAGTATACAACTGGAATAAAAGTTGCAACCACAACCTGAATACAACTTCTATTTAGAATGAGAATTAAACAGAAAAGTCTAGATGAACTCCATGAGATTCATGAAGGCTAATCGAACGCTCATGTACCTGGAATAACTCTACACCTTGAAAAGGGTAGTGCAAGAGTAGTATCAGTACACACACTATGCACTGGTAGGTGTCATATGCCAACAACAGTTATTTAACATATATAAAGAAAGAAAATGAAGGACAGATATGCTCGTAATCAAGTACAAACACCACACAGTCCAAGAACAACAACTCAAGTATAGAAGTATCACGTTAGAATCCATCAAGTATGAGAATGAATTAATCACTAAGTACATACACGTAAGACTTGTAGTAATGTGAACCACACTAGATCTCAGTAATCTATAGTCATAGCCTAGGCGGAACCTCTAGTCCTCAAATCCATCATGGGTCTAGGTAAGAGACTAATAAGCACACAACATCTCAAATGAATCAACAACAAGGAATCACGACTGAAACTCATCATGCAATATAGTGAATACAACCAGAATCAGAGATATGAGTGGATGTAATATGAATGTATGTATGATGCAATGCAATGTCCTGACTAACTATCTCATATCATACATACATGCTCCGGGCGGAATATCTCTACGTCCCGACAGTCATGACCCATGGGGGACCAGCAAAGGCTATGTATTAGTCCCTCCGCACACTTAGCCTAGAGATGACTCTACCACCCACCACACCACTAGTCATTCTGCACACAGCCTAGAGATGGCTACGCTATCAAATGTGTTACAAGAATAATGGATATCTCTTCCTCACTTCTCACCATCACGCCAATCACAGGTAATATCATTGTATTATGGAATCACCATCACACCAATCACATGTAATATCAATGTATCATAGAAATGAGGATGAATACATGTATGAATGCCAAATTCAACACTACTCATGAGATGAATAAAAATAATAGAATCCGTACATCAACTACCAATATGAACTTATTCCCAAATCTATAAAATGTCACTTCCGAAATAATATCCCTTTGGACCACATAGGTAACACCAACTATATATGCAATAGAGGCCATACGAAATATGCACATAGCAAACATCATAATATGAAGCCTCGGATGTTTAACTTTCCTTCTTATCATTATTAATATCAAATCACAGTCCACAACAATATATCATGTAGAATGTATATGAATGATGTGCATGTATCAATCTCAAGTGTAAATCATAATCAAATCCAAATTGTGCCACACGTGGACACATATCACAATATCAATATCAAGTCAAGTCCTTTCCTCTATCAATGATACTGTCAAGATAAGTAAAAGACAACTATAGGACAATCACGATTTGGCAACTAAGTGCAAATCTAATATCAAACACTAGGCAGCAAAAGAATAAATCACAAAGAGGAAACAAGCCCACAAATTAGTCAATAATACCAAACCTAAGTAATCCATCCAACTTCATACCTGAAGGCGTAACATGCTTTCTCCGAAAATCACTAACTCTACATAAGCTTCGTTAATCGAAGTCTAACCAGAAGGTAAGTTGTAACCTACTTGGATGTCGAGCGGGAGCCACAAATAATCACACCGGAGCCTTGCCTTTTCGGAGAGCCTCCGAATACTCAAAGTCTAACCATAATCGAGTTCTAAGTTAGAAACAAGAAAGAAAAACACCCATATTGCCACGTTATCTTTCGAATTAAAATTGATTACACGAAAGAGGGGGAAATGGGCCCACAATGGTAAAATAGTAATTAAAGGGTGAAATTGATAATCCAATGTTCTAGAAGCTCGAATCTACCCTCCAATTGCAAATTAGTTCAAGAATATGTCAATTTCATCATACACTACAAAACCCCCAATTTATACGTAAACCCTAGATTCTCCATTATCAATTTCTCAACTAAAATGAAAGATGAAAGCCTAACAACTACTAATTAATGAAACTGATGCTTAGATTAGTAAAACCCATCAATTTATCTCACATTTAGGCCTAATAATCAATTAATACTAAGTGAGTAGAGTCTCATCTTCTTCAACTAGTTTACTAGGTTTTTCCCACCATGGATTTCAACTTAAGAAAGGTGTATAAAGTACAACAAGGCTAAGTAAGCTTACCGCAAGAAGAATCCACCTAGAAATGCCTGAAATCACTCTAAGGATACATGGAGAAAATAATTTTCTGAATGGGGAATGAAGGGTTTAATCACACACTTAAAAAGGGCTCTGATTTCCCGTTGTCTGTTGCAGGGTTAAAGGTCCACTGCAGTGGGACCCGCACCAGCGGCTCTACGCTCGCACCTGCGGCCCAAACCAAAATCCCAACACCCACGCCCGTGACCCAAGGCTTGCTACGGCGCCTCAAGTCCGCTACGTCGCACTGAGGCTCACCCTAGCGAAGGTATACAAACACCAGCAGAATCTTATTTTTCACAATTCAACTCCGAAATCCGACAATCACCCGAGACCTCCTAGACACAAACCAGATGTGTACACATACGTAAAAACACGCTACAGACTCACTCGTCGTCTCGGAATTTCCATCAAATGTCTATTTAATCGAGTCAACACCCAGTGGCCTAAAATAACTCTCCAATCCACTAGACAAAATACTCCTGAGAGCCTCGCAAACTGAACCAACTATCCCACCAAGTCATAAATGACCCCTCGGACCTCACGGAATCGATGGAATTCCGAAAAAAGGTTCGTTTACCTAAAAGTCAACTATTGGCCAAACGCTTCCCCTTAAAGGTTCTAATTCCTTCAACTTTCACTAGAATCGCCCTATCACCTCGGGAATTGGGTCAACATGGGTAAAATAGTCAAAATGCAACTGAACAGATCATTACAAAAACACTTTTGGGTGGAGAAATATAAAACTTGTAGTAGTCCTCCTTAGATGACCATGATGCTGGCAGTTTAAGCAATATGGAGGCACGTAACTGTAATAAAAATACAGTTAATATATCCTCGAGATTTACATATGGAGAAAATGGCTCTACAATATCAACTTTCAATCATAAGTTCTGGTTTTAAAGTTGAATCCACAGAATAATTTGCCAAAAATTCTTTATGTTGGTCGGCCGTGCGAGAATTTTCCAACTAAGATGGAGTCCGAATGTAGCAAGCAAATCACTGAATCAAATTGGATTACTACCTGGTCGTGAGAGTTTGAAGAAATCAGAGAAAATTTGGAGGAAATTTTTTTATTAGAAGTCATCAACCATAAGTCATAACTCTCAAAGTTTATGATACCATAAATCTTTCATAATTAACTCTGGCAAACATAATAGATATCAATTCATTGATTAACGCTTATACAGGAGGGAACCTATATAATGTGCTCCAAACATTACAGATGATATAGGAAAGTTCTTCTCTCATATGGCTCAAGGAAGTTATGATCACCCTTTAGTTTCATTAATTACGTTCACGCTATGTTCATACATATATAACTCAGTCTATTACCAAAAAATATATAACTCAGTCTTTCTGCTGTGTAGGAGGAAGCTTTCTTTGTATGAAGGCTGTGAAAAATGTAAGTGCGCGAGCAGGCGGATAATATGGAACGAAATGTCCAGCTCCTCTTACAGCCACGAATGTCAAATTTTCGTATTCAACCGCGTAACAACCAATCTGTTAATTATACCAAACTTGTCAAGCTATATAAAAAAATATACAAAAAGATAACCATGGAGTCTTCACAGGTGGTGGACCAAGTTTATTTATGGCATATCTGACCGATGCTACAGGTATAAACCCGCCTGTGTCGCCACTGTTTAATGAAATTTCAAATTGTTCTTGTTAGTATGTGAAAGAAATAATCTCTTGATCATAAAGAAATAATCTCTTGATCATTTTCATTATTGAAGAGGTTTATATATACAATATACAATCTCTAAATATGGAGAATCATATTACTACTATAATACTAATATCCTAATTACACTTGTACAAGGATTCTACAAAATATGGTAAGTAACCTAAATATTCACAAATATACACGGTTTCTATCACACCCCCGCAGTCATAGCGGGCGAATGTCGTAAGCTGAGACTGTCCATAAAATCTTCAAACAAAACCAAGGGAAGACCCTTAGTAAAGATGTCAGCAATTTGGTACATTGAAGGGACATGTAAGACACGTACTTGTCCACGAACTACCTTTTTCAGAACAAAGTGAATATCCATCTCGATATGTTTAGTGCGCTGATGTTGGACCTGATTCCTAGAGAGATAGACGGCACTAACATTATCACATTAGACCAGGTAACTTTCTGAATAGAAAAGTGAAGCTCTAATAAAAGATTACACAGCCAACATGACTCAGACACTACATTGGCTACGCCTCGATACTCGACCTCCGCACTGGATCGCAATAAAGTAGCCTGGCGTTTTGCCGACCAAGAGACCAAGTTATCACCAAAAAACATACAATAACCAGAAGTTGAACGTCAGGTATCTGGACATCCACCCAAATCAGCATATGTATAAGATGCGATAGTAGAGACAGAGGATGGATATAAATGCAACCCATAATTAAGCATGCCCGGTATGTATCGTATAATGCGTTTGAGCGCATGCATGTGCTCAATCCGCGGATCATGCATAAATAAACACACCTGCTGAACTGCATAAGTAATATCTGGTCTTGTGAATGTAAGATATTGAAGAGCCTCTGCAAGACTACGATAGTGGGTGGGATCCTCATATGGTGTGCTAGACGTAGCACTCAGCTTCGGTTTGGTATCAACCGGAGTAGAAGAGGAATTACAAGATGACATGCCAGCTCTCTCAATAATCTCAGTCGCATACTTCATCTTTGATAAAAATAAACCACCTGCATGACGAGTGACAGCTATTCCCAAAAAATAACTTAAGGGCCCCAAGTCTTTCATAGCAAATTCTGAACTGAGAAGGGTCATGATAGACTTGCGCAAATTATCAGAGGAGGCAGTCAAAATAATATCATCCACATATAACAGAATGTATGCTAGAGAAGTACCATGATGATAGATGAACAGAGAATGATCAGACATGGTGTGAGAAAACCCAATAGAAGACACATAATTAGCAAATCTCTTATACCAAGCCTGTGGGGCCTGCTTAAGCCCATATAAGGACTTCTTCAGCAAACAGACATGGTGAGGATAACTGGGGTCCTTAAAACCCAAGGGTTGATGCATGTATAATGTCTCATTAAGATCACCTTGTAAGAAAACATTTTCCACATCTAGCTAATGATGAGCCATGCTTTCAAGAGAGCCAGACTAAGCACAGTGTGAATAGCTGCCGGTTTGACCACCGGACTAAATGTCTCTCCACAATCTATGCCAACCTGTTGTGTTTTTCCATCACCTACAAGACGGGCATTATGTCTCTCAGAAGAACCGTCAGAATTTTCTTTATGAGTAAAAATCCACATAGACCGAATAATATTAACACTAATCGGATGGGGCACCAAATCCAACGTCTTATTTTCAATAAGAGCATTATATTCGTCAACCATGGCCATTTTCCAATTCGGTTCATGAAGAGCAGACACTAGGTTACGTGGTATGGGTGATTTAGTGACATTTAAATTAATATTAAAATGTCATTTTGGATTAAAAATACCTCGTTGGCTACGCATAACAGGCCCTTGACTTGAGATAGAATTTGACGCGATTTAGGTAATTATTGGGTCAATGGTGGACTGCTTGCTAGCTAAATAGCGGCTGGCTGACGACCTAGAGGAGAAGGAGAAAAATTTGGGCCAGAAACTGGACTGAGACTGGACTGAGTCTCGAAACCAGAAACTGGGTCAAGATCGCCACTAGGCCGGGTCTCGGAACTGGGCTGAGAGGCCGGAATATTGCCGAGATTTTTTGGGCCTGCTGGTAGATTTGACTCTCAGGACCACTGTTGTAGAATATACGGGGAGGGAGCATTGTCCAAAAAAATATAAGCACTCGATACGGATTTAGACACTTGAGCAAACGGAAATTGGATTTCATCAAAAATAACATGGCGACTAAGTATGAATTTATTAGAAGATAAATCAAAACATTTATAACCACGATGATTAGACGGAAAACCCAAAAATACAAAAGCGATAGACAGATATTGAAGTTTATTAATTGTAGTGGACGGAAAAAGTGGATAACACAAGTACCCAAACACCCTAAGATGAGAATACGAGGGATCTTTATTGTAAAGAAATTTAAGTGGGGATTGATATGTCCAACCTTTGTTAAGAAGAATGTTAAGGAGGTAGCTCGCCATTTGTAACGCATGATGCTAAAAAGATGGGTGTAATGAAGCATGGGCTAGTAAGGTTCGAACAATATTATTAATGGTACGAATTTTTCTTTCGGTTTTCCCATTTTGCAAGGACGTATGAGGACAAGAAAACCGAAAAGATATGCCATGAGTGTCACAAAATTCCCAAAATGGCCCATTATCATATTCCCTACCATTATCACATTGAATATTTTTAATTTCCCGTGCAAATTGGGGTACGGATGAAAGCTCAAAATTTTAAGAATGTGGAAAAAACTTGAGATTTTTTAGACAAAAGGTCAATAAAAATTAGAATAATCATCCAAAAATAAAACATAATAACGATGGCCCAAAGAACTCAAAACGGGAGATGTCCATAAATCACAATGAATAATGTCAAAAGGCATAAACGTACTAGAAGTAGAGGCGACAAATGGTAATCTAACATGTTTCCCTAGAGGATAATAAGGACAAATATGAGTACTAGACGTACTCATACAATCAATGAAATTATAATTTTTAAGAGAAGAAAAAATAGACGACCCCGGATGACCCAAACGGGCATGCCACAAGGAAGGAGCAAGAGCGGCAAATGTAGAAGGTGTGGCTTGACTCGTGGAAATAGTGGTGGTGGTTATTGGATAAAGCTCTCCCCGACTATTACACCTCATTAGAGGTATCCCCGTCTTGAAATCCTTTACAGAAAAATCAAAAGGGTCAAAGTTAACAGAAACCCAATTATCAGTTGTGAATTTTCGGACAGACACCAAATTTTTAATTAAGTGAGGGGCATGAAGGACATTTTTTAGGACGAGAGGTGGATGTGGGGAGGACAAATTTGTGTGACCATAGCCACGAATTGGAATTGAATTGCCATTACCAATAATTATGCCACGATTTTTGCTCAAATTGAAATAAGACGAGAGATTACTTTGCACGAACGTCATATGAGAAGTGGCTCTGGTGTTCATGTACCAATGTGTGTCCGGGGGATTTAATCCAAGTGTATCTAGCGCGGCCTCGATATCTGTGGGTGTCGGAACTACTGCTGGGCCCACAGCCGTGAAGGCCTACTGACAAGGCCCATCAGCTGGCTGAGTGGACTAAAACTGGTACGAATTGGGCCTCTATTGGCTGGCCTAATTCGCTGGGTAAACTGATGAAATTGGCTGCGAATTAGGCCTCTGCTGGCTGGCCCAATTCGCAGGGTAAATTACTAGAACTGGAAAGGGGTTATTAGGACAGTTGGGCCACTGCTAGGCCCAATGGCCAGCGGCACTGTTGGCCCACTACTCTGGCCCAAGCTGTGGTTGCCCCTGCCGGCTGCCACCCTGACCACTGTTGCCGCCACCGTTGTCGCCTTTGCCGCCACCTTTCCCACCGGACTTCCGATTTTAACCCCGTTTTCTACCCTCGTTGTTCCAATGTGGAGTGGAATTAGCCGAAGATTATGTAGAGTAGGAATTTTGTGGCGAGGCCGCCATCATGGCGGAATATGCTCCAGTTGCGGCCTTTTTAGCCAACCCCGCCTCTTTAAGGGTGAGCATAGGCCGGGCTTGATAAAACGGAGGAAGAGGGTTGCTTTGACAAAGACGAGTCTCAACACCATTATAGGCCTCGGATAGGCCATCAACCATCTGAAGAACAAGACGATTATTCGTAACAGGCGCACCAACGTTCTTGAGTTGATCTGCCAATTCCTTCAGCCTTTTACAATAACCTGAGGCATTCGGAAAATCCTCCATAGTGACATGAGAGAATTCCTCCTCAACAGTGACGGTACGAGAATTTTGGTTATCTTGGAGTATATCACGCATCCTATTCCAAGTGTCCATCGTCGTGGCGTCGGGTTCAATAATCGTCTGCAAATGGTCCATAGAGATAGTGGAATATATCCACTAAAGTACGGTAGCATTAAGAGTCGTCCAGAACACAGGGTCATCATTGGCGGTAGGCACCTTCTCCTTGCATGTATCCGCGGGGATGATGTGGTGAAGGACATGATGCGAGCGTGCGTGAACTTTAAATAATTTTGCTCACGTCGCGTATTGGACGGTTTCCATCTCAAGAACGATAGGGATGTGGTTCTTCATGTTGGAGACGGTAAGGGCAGGATGAAACGTGTTCTTTGAGGTAGGCACAATGAAAGAACAAGAGGAGAATTAGGGATTAGGAAGAGAATTTGGGAAGAGAGGAAAATTTTAGAAGAAAAAGGTGTCAGAATTACGGATTCCGAGGGTGCTAGGCGACGGAAGTGTAGTTGGGAGAAGGAAATTTTGCCCTAGACTTCTGATACCATGAAAGAAATAATCCCTTGATCATTTTCATTAATAAAGAGGTCTATATATATAATATACAATCTCTAAATATGAAAAATCATATTCCTACTATAATACTAATTTCTTAATTACACTTGTACAAGGATTCTACAAAATATGGTAAGTAACCTAAATATTCACAAATATACACGGTTTCTATCGGTATGTATACAAGCAGTGATAAATAGGCAACATCAATGGAAATTTAGTTTGAAATAGCATTTTATTATTGCTGAAGTTTGTCAGTTACCTAAAGATCCACACACTGATATTAGTAGTCATCAGATCTTGATAACAGGCAATACTGTTAGTACTGAAAATCTGTCAGACTGTAAGCCGGTGCTGTAGAAACCAAAAACACAAAATATACTACGGCGAAATTGTTGGAAGTTCCTTATGACTAAAATCTACAAATTAAAGCTTGTGCAAGTAAATAATGTTTGTTAATTACTTGCAAAACTGGCATGTTCCTTCAATTGATCCAGTTACATTTGCATGAAGTGATTCTTGGACTTGAGGAGTATTCAGGTAAACGAGTACATCGTCATCAGCACAAGTAAAATTTGTGTCTGTTTCACGTTAACAAAAATGAAAATTAACTAGAAGAAGGAAAGGTTCAAGGTTTGATTAAGCAGAGATGTCGCTATTACCGATGGTAAAAAAAGAGGAAGAGGTACATAAAGGAGCATAAAGGTCGAAAAAATCAGTATTGCCACGATCCTCCCTCGCTTTGTCGATAAATGATTGACACTCTTTTGTCGTGGTAGCCTCCGCGGAAAAGTTGCAATTCGTAACAATTCCTTTATAAATTTCGTCCGATATAAGAGCATGTGTCCAAATATAATCAAAGAAACCAGTTAATCTTGTTTCATAGTCGATGTTTGGATTGCCCATCTGTTAAGACATACAATTGCACGTTAACTAGCCGATTAGAAAATTTTAATGGTGCAAGTGTTATATACGTGTAAATAATTTGTCCAATCTTACAGCAATTCCGGCTATATTGATCATTGTCTGGTTAGTGATTTTGTTGTTGTTGAGGATTAACTGAGCAAGTTGAGGAACGTGATGGCCAGAATAACTTTCACCAGCTAGGTACAATTCTCTGCTTTTATATTCTGGAAACCTTTCCAACCAAATTAACCAAGAAAGCATAGGTGTTTAATGCCACCTCTGTATCTCGAATAACGTGATTGGATGTTGTGTTAGAGTAAGAAAATCCAACGCCAACAGGAGATTCCAAGAAAAGAATGTTCACCACTGCATAATTAACAACATTTATAAAATGGTTAATACTGTTAATCGTTAACGTGAATGGATGAAAAAAATTTAGTTGCAGTATTGCTTACAATTGTTCCATGCGTGTTCATTTCGCGCAAGAGTTATACCATCTCTTCGAATGCCCCAAGTCCTAAAGAAGAGCAAGTTGGACCTGTTGTTCATCACATGAAATGTGTTAACAAAGAGTACATTTATAATACGTTTCCTTGTTTGAGTGGTAGAATAATTAATCAAATTTTGATGTACAATTTGGATATCAAAATTTACCTTAAGATAGGAAAAATGCAATAAAAGATACATCTCTTTGATTTATCAATAAAACTATGTGTAGGAAGAAATTACTAACCTCCATTTATCCAGAGTATGTTCAAAGGATCATCAGACTCAGCAAAATAATAGAACAATGCTCGCCCTCAATGGTCACATAACCAGAAAATTGAGCAAAATTAACTTGAGGTTATATTTTATCAGCTTCTTTCACAAAGGCCAACAAGCTGAGCAGAGAGATAAACAAAGCAGATGCACGCTTCTTCATCATATTCAAAACTTGCTTAATTAGTATGGTTATTTAGCTAAAGGGAAAAGTGATGCTTAATTTCTGTGTATAATTGTCCCCGTTTTATATAAAGTATGAGTTAGTAGTAACTAAAGAAAGGAATCATCTGATTATTGGAGTGAAATTGTTGTCACATTAGCTTAGAATTAGTCCAATATTATTACATTAAGTAGTAGTAGCATTTTTTTTCAAGCATTTTGCGGTGATGCCGCAAACAGGAATAGGACATAGATATTCTTATGAGTCCGATGGAATCAGCCGTCCTGCTTGCTCACTAACAAAGATACTGTTTGCTTTTTTCGTGTTTTTAATTGCAAACGTTGTTGCCTCTAATTGGATCTCTATTTCTTTATCTTCTTTTTTCTTGCCAATTCTGATGTATCGACGCCAGACTTGGTGCTCTCCAAATAAAGGCAGCTATAAGCCTATGACCAACAAAACTCCATATCAAATGCTGACTGATAATATGTAGACAATACTTCACATCATTATCACATCGATCACATTTGGGTGATTCAGTCATCTTTCTACTAAATTTAAGCTCATTTGACGTAAGTCTGTTATGTCTAACAAGCCACAAGCCATATAAAGTATTCCCTCTGACTCATTTTTTATATGAATGTGTTTGACTTAGCACGAAAATCTAAGAAGAAAAGGAAGATTTTTAAAACTTGTAGTTCAAGATGAGTCATAAATATTTGTTTGAAATCATTTCATTAAGGGTAAAAATTGTAAATTAAAAGTTAAATGGTTACTAAATATAGAAAGTTGACATTCTTGTTGAATTGACTAAAAAGGAAAAAGTTTTACATAAATTGGGACGTAGGGAATATTTTAGCGTCTTTGCAAGACATAATTTCCATATATTTTTCCATTTTCGATCATATGGGGTACTTGCATAATCACAAGCCAACTCATTTGTCGATTTAGTAGTAAATTTACCTTTACCTATTTCGTTTCAAATGAAAGTATCCGCAAGTTTAACATTGTTAGATATTATGGAAATAATCCATTACTATTTCCATCAAATCAAATCAAATATTGTATATTTAGGTTGTAATTATAATTAGCATATTCTTAGGATAGTCTACCTTAATAGTAGCCTAGATTGATTCTTGTATGGATGTATATATGTTGTATTCTTGGAATGAAATAAACTATGAAAAACATTTTCTTAATGGTATCAAGAGCCAAAAATTAACCCCCCAAGCCCTTATTCTACTCGGCCAACCCCCCCCCCCAAGCCAAAACCCTACCGTTTTTTGCCCAAATTCCTAAGCCGAAACCCTATTTTTTTGGCCTCCTTCCTCAAACCCTAATTAGGGTTCCGCAACCCCCTTCCCTAGCCGAAACATATTATTTTCGGGTTCTTTCTTTGCCAAAACCATACTTTCTTTTCGATTTTCCTTCTTCTCTAGGGAAACAATGGTCGACCAAAACAAATTTCATCATGCTCTTGCCGTAAACAACGTCAAGAACTTTATTCCAATTATTCTTGAGATGGAAAAAGGGAAATATTCTTCTTGGACGGAGTTATTCAAAATCATTGTCGACCATACCAATTCATAGATCATATTATTCCTCCCAAACCCGATACCACGGAGAAAAACACCAATGTGGCATTATGGTCTCGCTTGGATGTTTAGTCCTTTAATGGATTTATGGAACTATCTCAAACAATATTTTGCACACTATTTTGAAACCGGATTCGACGGCGCAACATGCATGGGAGCGTTTGCAAATATTTTTCAAGATAACAAAATTTTGAGGGCAGTTTATCTAGAAAATCAATTCACCAATATCAAATTGGATGACTTTTCAAACGTCTCTGCATATTGTCAAGAGTTGAAAATTCTTGTCGATCAACTATCCAATGTTGGTGCACCGGTAACAAATCAAAGGTTAGTTCTCCAATTGATTGCGGGATTGAATGAACAATATGATGGTGTTTATACGTTCATTCAACAAAGCAATCACTTATCACCGTTCTATGAGGCTCGTTCGAGATTAATTCTTGAAGAAACCCGGAAATAAAAACAAGCGACGACAGCGGCAGACAATGTTGGCACCGCTCGTTTTTCCAACAAAAATTATACCAATGATCTTGGCCCTCACAATTCTGGTTCGGGCAGTAGTACAAAGCGATACAATAATGAACCAAAACGGGGTCAAAATTGCAACAATAACAAAGAGAAAAATAATGGTGGAAAGGGACGAGGTCGGGGTGGAGGACAAGTCACCGATGGTGGCAACAGCCGCGGCCAGCAGGGCCAAAACAGAACCCACTAGCAGCAGCCCAACCAGCCAGCCGACGGGCAGTGGGGGTCGTACCCACAGTGGGGCTGGCAGCCGCAACAGTGGACTGCCCCTCCCTGCCCGTACCCCACGGCTCAGTGGGCCCGACCTCCGCAGCAAGTGTTTGCAGCCCATGGACCATCTTCCGCAAGTTATGTTCCGACAAACATCGAGCACACCATGCAAAATATGATTCTCAATGTTCCCGATGACAACTGGTACATGGACACGAGGGCGACTTCTCACATGACGGCATCCACAGGTACTCTCTCGTCTTATTTTAATATGAGTAGTAATAAAATTATTGTGGTTGGCAGTGGACAAGAAATTCCAATTCGTGGTATTGGGCAATCCAAAATACTACCCCCTTACACACATTTACAGTTAAACGATGTCTTATATGCACCCAAACTTATTAAAAACTTAGTATATGTGCGTCGATTCACTACTGACAATAATGTTTTTGTTGATTTTGATCCGTTTGCATTTTCTATGAAAGATTTTCAGACGGGGATGTCGCTAATGAGATGTGATAGCACTGTGGATTTGTACCCCATTACCACCACCAACAACTAAGCCACCTCTCCATCAACCTTTGTTGTTTTATCTCCTATGTTATGGCATAATCGTTTGGGACACCCGGGAGCACTTGTGCTAAACTCCCTTCAGAATAATAAGCTTATTGATTGTAAACCATCTTTGGGTTCTCATGTTTGTCAATCTTGCATTTTTGGGAAACATGTTAAACTGTCATTTTCTTTATCTACTTCAAACACTATTATGTCATTTGATATCATGCATAATGACTTATGGACATCCCCAGTTTTAAATTCAGCTAGTCATAAATATTACATGCTTATTTTGGATGATTACTCTAATTTTCTTTGGACATTTCCAATTGGAAGAAAATCACAGGTTCACAATATTTTCTTGCAATTTAGTGTGTTCATCCAAAACCAATTTGAGAAATCAACTAAGTGTTTACAATGTGACAATGGAAAGGAATTTATAAATGACCAATTTAACGAGTTTTGTCACAAAAATGGTATGGTCTTTTGTCTCTCTTGTCCACACACTTCTCCTCAAAATGGGAAAGCTGAATAAAAATAAGAGCGATAAATAATTTAATCCGCACACTTCTTGCTCGTGCGTATGTACCACCATCATTTTGGCATCATGCTCTTCAAATGGCTACATACCTCTTAAACATTCTTCATAGAAAGATACTTTCAAATTACTCACCCACACAAATTCCCTATCATCGGGTCCCCTCCTACACATATTTGAGGATTTTCGGGTGTTTGTGTTATCCTCTTTTTCCTTTCACAACGATAAACAAACTTCAAACATGTTCCACTCCATTTGTATTTTAGGATATCCACAAAACCATAGGTGTTATAAGTGTTATAATATGTCGAATGGAAAAATTATCATCTCTTGTCATGTTATTTTTTATGAGTCCAAATTCCTGTTTGCCGATATACAAACACCTTCCCCACCATCGTATGGTTTTTTGGATACGGGACTACATTCTTTTTGCAATATGATTTTAATAACCCAAATATGAGGGGGCCTACTTCCCCCTCTTCCGTACCCTCGGCCCAGCACACTGCCTAAATTGGGCCAACCCAAATGAGGGAGCCCACTGCTCCCTCACCCTCGGTCCACAACACTGCCCGAAATGGGCCAGCCTAAATTACTCTCTCTTCCTCGGTCCATTCCACTGCCCGACATGGGCCAACCCAACCCTCTTCCACAGCCCAATTGAGGGAGCCCCTCTCCCTATTCCCCAAACCGACAATCTGGCCCACTGCCTCTAGCCTAACCCGAGAGGCTCACTCCTACCTCGGTCGAAATTCCAGTGACCCAGCAGCCCATCTCAGCCCCAACCCGGTCCATTGAAACCCATGCCATGTATGTGATTTTTAGGCCTAAGCATTAGTTTAATCTTATGTCCTCTGTTCAACCATCCCCAATTCCCCGAAATCCAAAAGCTGCCTTATAGGACCCGAATTGGAAAGCTGCCATGATAGATGAAATTGATGGACTTATTAAAAATAATATGTGGGAGCTGGTGCCCCGTCCATCTAATGTGAACATAATACAATCTATGTGGGTTTTTCTTCATAAAAAGAAATCTGATGGTTCCTTTGAGAGACACAAACTCGTCTTGTTGGTGATGGCAAGTCTTAGTAGGCTGGAGTGGAATGTGGTGAAACTTTCAGCCCGGTGGTTAAACCAGCTACAATCAGGACAGTTCTCAGTCTGGCTCTGTCCAAATCATGGTTCATTCATCAGTTGGATGTCAAGAACGCGTTTCTACACGGTCACTTACAGGATACAGTTTACATGCACCAACCTTTGGGTTTCTGAGATCCTATTCATCCTCATTATGTTTGCTTGTTGAAGAAATCATTATATGGTTTAAAATAGGCTCCCAGGGTGTGGTATAACAGGTTTGCAGGTTTCGTCTCCACACTAGGGTTCTTACATAGTAAATTCGATCATTCTTTGTTCATTTATATGAAAGGTAATGACATGGCATATATTCTTCTCTATGTGGATGACATCATCCTCACATCATCATCCGAGGCACTTCGACATTCTATTATGTCCCTCATTGCTTTGGAATTTGCTATGAAGGATTTGGGCCCCTTAAACTATTTTTTGGGCATTGATGACACTCAATATGCAGGTGATTTATTTTTTTGTCAAAGAAAATATGTCGAAGACATAATTGATAAAGTCAGAATGTCATCCTGCAAACTGTCACACACACTGGTAGATACCAAGGCCAAATTGAGTAACTCTTCAGGTTCTCCATACAACGATCCAACACACTACCGCAGTTTAGCAGGGACATTGCAATATCTCACTTTTACTAGACCTGATATCTCATATGCAGTGCAACAAGTCTGTTTACATATGCATTGCCCGAAGGAAGAACATATGGGGTCTCTCAAACAAATTCTACGGTATGTTCAGAGTACACTTGATTTTGGCTTACGTCTGTATAAGTCGACCATTTCTGGTCTCACGGCTTATACAGATGTTGATTGGGGTGGATGCCCGGACACAAGGCGTTCCACCTCTGGTTATTGTGTGTTTCTCGGAGACAACTTAATCTCGTGGTCGTCTAAACGCCAACCAACACTATTCTAGTCGAGTGCTGAAACATAATATCGAGGGGTAGCTAATGTTTCTCTGAATCATGTTGGCTCCGTAATCTTCTATTGGAACTTCATTGTCCGATCGAAAAAGCAATCGTGGTCTATTGTGATAATGTGAGTGCAATATATTTGTCACGGATCCCTGTCCAACATCAACGCACAAAACACATCGAAATGGATATTTTATTTGTACTCGAAAAGGTTGCACGTGGATAAGTTTGTGTTCTCCATGTACCGTCCCGCTATCAGATTGCAGATATATTCGCGAAAGGTCTTTCGCGCATACTCTTTGATGATTTCAGGGACAGTCTCATCATACGAGAACCTCCCGCTAAGACTGTGGAGGACTGTTAGATATTATGAAAATAATCCATTATTATTTCCATGAAATCAAATCAAATACGGTATAATTAGGTTGTAATTATAATTAGCATATTCTTATGATAGTCTACCTTAATAGTAGTCTAGATTGATTATTGTAAGAATGTATATATATTGTATTATTTGAATGAAATAAATTATGAAAAATATTTCCTTCAGAAATAAAAAGAGATAAAATATTATTGATTCCAGAGGATTCAAGTAAGAAACTAAATATTCCATGTCCTATTCTTCGGGAGGAAAGACATCGGATACTTTAATAGTTATGTTAATCCGATTAATAACAATATTTACTTTGTCAATGAGAGGCTCATCGCCACACCACTAATCTAGCCGAAAATTTATCACTTTCTATTTTCCAAGTTCCATTTGACCCTTTTAAGCAAATCAGTTTACGCTTTTATAATACTTTTTCAGAAATACAATGAATTTTGCTTAGGCCGCCAGTTTAATATACTTTGGTTTAGAGGTAGCAAACTTAACCTATCATACTATAATCCACTTAATTCGTTTAAGTTTGGACGGGTTATTGACCCGCTTATTTGTTAGTTCAGCCCATGTCAGTCCAACTCATTTCAACCCATCAAAATTTGGGCTGATATTTAGCCCAAGTTGATTCATGAGAAATCTTGTCAAAATATGTTCAATTTTTTTTTATTTGACATGTTATATATAGCCATAATAAAAAAAAATTTATTAGATACTAAAAATTTATAAAAGAACAAATAAGACAATTAAAGCTTAGTAAGAATTGAACGAGTTAAGTTTTGACCCGTTTGTTAGCCCATTACAAGCCAACTAATTTTAGCCCAAGTTAACATTTGGGCATGTCAATAACCCGCTCATTTATTAGCTCAGCCCATTTTAACCCGTCTAAATTCAGTCCAACCCACCCATTTGCCACCCCTACTTTGGTTTAAATTCCCATTTATCCTATTAATAATAGAATACGTTTCTTTCTCCTTTCTAGAGTTAATTCCTCACATGTCACTTAATTTAATGAAATTACCAAGTAAAGTCACTTATCTTTTTTTGATCCAATATAAACACTCAAATTCATATATTTATCTTAAAAAGTAACAATTACTTAAAAGCCAATTTAAAAAGTGAGGAGAGATTCAAAAAAGTCCCTTAAATTTGGCTTTGAATTAAAGAGGCACGATTGCCCCTATTTTAGGCTGGTCTTTAATTTTTGCTCTCTAATTGGTGGTATTTAATTTTTGCACTTCACCAATAAAAAGATCAAAATACCCTTGAGATTGTGGGTTAAAAAAAATCCCAGCAAAGTAAAAAAGAAAACAAAATTCGCAAGGCAAGATTTTATAGAAATTATGTTTATCCGGTCAAAGTTATATAGAAATTATGTCTTCAGGGGTATAGTTTCTATGAAATTATACCTGAAGATAAAGTTTCGTTGAAAAATTAAGATCATACCTTGTCCGTCTAGTTACATAGAAATTATATCCTATAACTTTGGCCGAATAGACATAATTTCTATGAAAATCTTGTCTTGCGAATTTATTTTTTTTTTGTCTCTGTTGGGATTCCAACCCAGAATCTCTGATTTAGTAGATGGTACTTTGGCTCACAATTTTCATTAAATGAGAAGTAGGGACAAAAATTAAAGACTAGTCCATAGGAAGGGAAATCCGTGCAAAAAAAGTTGTTTAACATGAAACACTAATAATCCTCCAAATATACAAAATCTTGCAGTTTCAATGCAACTAATTGAGTAGTTAAAAGATAAATGACTTCACTAAATAATTTCGATGAGTTGACTGACCCTATGAGGAATTATCTCTAATGTTTAATACTCCTGTGATACAATATTTCTATAATCCTAACATTTTGAAAAATAAAATAAAATGAGAAAACTAATAAAAAGAAAAGATAGTGGTAATCTGACATTTTCAAAGAATATGTGCGAAGTCAATTTACATAAAAGGGTATCTTGATATTTTAGTTGCTCAATTAACTAAAAAAAATTAGGACCGCAAAAGAAGTGATTGTAAACTAATGAATGGTTCATAACTCAACCCTGACAAAAGTTTATTTACGCTAAAATAGATTGATCAAGATGAGCTAAACAATGAATTACAACCCGGACTACCTAACTTGACCCAATTTTTATTCTTTCTTTGTGGAGATATCAATGAATTCTCTCAAACAAATGCGCAAACATGTCTTCATGCATGTTACATATTCTAAAAGGTTATAAGTTCATCTTTGTTTCAGCTCATATTGACCAGCCCAAACAACTTAATTGTCACCCCTAAGTAGACATGGCAAAGGCGTTAATAACCCAAAAGATATTAGTGCAGAGGAGAATACATTGTCATATTGTTTTTGCCATTACTCATTGCTTGATCATACCTTGATAATTTTATGAATCGATCAAAGATAAAACGCTGAGCAGAGACAAACAAGAGAGAAGGAAAGGGAGACACGAGACAAGTTCACCACTCATCAAGCATAAAAGCAAAATCCTGCCACAAATCCTCATAAACCAGTATTAACCTGTAAGTCAATTTAAATCACCCAAAAATAAATGTTAAATATAAAAATAAAAATATGTCAAGCTCTAACTAAATGGCACACTCGACTATAGTTCAGCTAAGTGGTTGCTGGTGATTTCCATAGAAATTAGAGGATGCTCCATAAGCTGATCCAGCAGCATATGTGGAATCTTGACTTTGCTATGCACCATATCCATAACCACCATAATTTTGCCTTCCATAATAACTCCCGTTCCATTGACTACCAGACTCTGTTCTAAACTGCAAAAACAGAGCAAGTATAAGTTGTATGTATAGCAAACATTTTAAGAAGCTTCACTAAGGGTGTGTTTGGTTGGAAGGAAAAGTGTTTTCTACAAAAAATGTTTTCCGGAAAACTAAATTGCTCTTACTTATTTTCCAGTATTCGGTTAGTGCATTAGTGGTTCCAAAAAATATTTCCTTCGGTGATTGGTTAGTACTCTCTCTATCTCTGTCATAATTTATGTGATGCACTTTCCTTTTTAGTTTGTTTCGAAAATAATGATGTATTTCTATATTTGGAAATAATTTAACTTTAAACTTTATTTTACTCTTACTGAGATGATCTATAGCCACACAAATATGTATGGCTTATTTTAGACCACAAGTTCCGAAAGTCATTCTTATGCCCAATCAAATTGCATCACATAAATTGAGGGAATTATATTTTTCTGGCAGAATTTTTTATAAATAAATCATTGCTTAAGTGAGACTAGCGAGGTAGGGCTAAGGTTTATGTACACTCTACCATCCCCAGACCCCACCCATGGGATTACATGGGGTATGTTGATGTTGTTGCTTAAGTGAGACTAGATATAATCAAGCCAACTGCTGTACACTGAAGGCTTTGTACTTCAAAAAGCAAAAAGGAAAACCTAGACTAATAGGCAAAGGAAATTAACAAAAGAGTTTACATAACCAGTTTTTTTTTTTAAAAAAAAAAATTAACAAAAGAAATAAAGATTGAGTAAAATGAATGAAGAGGCATGAGGTGGAGTCGAGGTTCTCTAGTCCAGTGTTAGCGGGTTTGCCGTCTATTGGGTGTGATCAGTATGAAGGACAATATTTTCTGGAAAATGTTTTACTATTTTCTCTTGTTTGGTTGCATACGCTATCTTGTTTGGGTGCAGTAAATACTTACCTAAGGTAAATGTTTTCCGAAGATTAGTGGAAACTGACTTCCCTAGAATCCAAGGGAAATCATTTTCCAGGTACAAACTAGATCTAAAATCCAAAAATACAGGTCAACTATTAATAAAGAGCATAAAGAAAGATGCATAAACCATCATGTCAATCTTGAGATCTGAATGTTACCAAATAAATTTTAAATTCATTTTGATACACCATTAAGAATTTAATGCATCAGGAGAATTGCTTAAAAATCCAAGTCTGTTATAACCTTTTCAAAATATACTTTTAGTTGCTGTGACAGTTATTCATTTGATTATGTATTCCGGCAAACCGAATCTGTAAATAAATATCATGTAGACCACACATGAAAAGTTTAGATTTATCAACTTGTCAGCATTTGCTTTCTAGGCAAGTGGCTTATTTGGCATATACACAATGAAAAGGATTCTTCATCAGCATACAAAAAGCAGAACACTAGTAGGATTTTTCTGGGGAATATTGTTGCCTTTCTTCTCATTTTGCTCAAGTAAAAAAATTATGGAAACTTTTGACAGCAAACATGGAGACTCCATGAAACAGACGCTGGCACAAGGTACTCAATATCTAAAAATACATGTACCATTTTGGTACATACCTGCTTGTTTGCTGGGTTTCGACCCCAGGAAAGACGAACTGTTTGTGTCCCAATAACTGTTCCATTTAATTTTTGTATTGCATCCTCTGCTGCGCTCCTATGGAACATAAGATGCAAGTAGATTATGCAATATTAGCATTTGAAAGCTTCAAGACTACCTCCATCCAGTGGCAAAGACAGAAAATTCCTTAAGGGTGTTCAAGATACACAGTATAACTTTCTGGCGAAGGGTGTTCAACTGACCTCCCTTTGCCAAGCTTAGCTTGGCCCCTACCTCCATAGAAATGGTAGTAACAACCAAAAATTCATTATATATATGTGCAACCCTTTCAGTTTGTCAGTGAGTTCATGCAGCAAGTTCATTTTTCACCTATTGGGTACGGTTGACAATATGATTAGATGATTACCTCTTCTAGTGATTTCAAGTTGGTTATAAATGACATATTTTACTAGAAGGCCATTTCTTACACAAAGAAAGAGTTCTGGATTCAGAAATTATGTTTTCCTTTTCATTCAATCACAGAAGAACATCAGTATATAGAGATATTCCATTTTGAAACAACCCACATTTAGTAACCAAGATAAAATTCTTCATCAATCTGTAAACCTATAGTGAATGAGTCCATAGACCTTTTCCATCTTTCTCAGAATTACAGTAGCTAGCTAACCGGTAAAACATCTTGTTTTGTATGTTATTATCAGTACGTTCCCCTGAAAACTCTGGTTGCAGATTCTCAAGTATCACATATAAAACTAAAAGCAAACACTAATAAATATACTAAACTAGTATTGACCTAAGAGCTCCAACCATTTACTCATTGATAGTTTAGTAGGTTCTATCAAATCAGACCAAATAAGGGGAACTCTAGAACTTCACCAATCTGTAGCCAGTGAGCCGTGCAAGTCACTTCTCCTCATTGCCTTATATACCCATACATTATACTAGATTCCTTAATATCTGCTATTTCATGTTAGCAATATCACTCATTACCTTTCCGAAAATTGTACAAAACCACATCCTTTTCCAGCTGGTATTTTCACAGAGACCACATTGCCAAACTGGCTAAATGACTGTCTGAGGTCTTCATCGGTAACATCAGAGTCAAGTCCTCCCACAAAAACCTAAACAGGAAATCAAAAGTTTGAGAGCTGATTGAGTAACCAGGACCAATTTCTACAAGAGGGAGAAGCACCCACTGTTGTGTTTGATAAATCACTATCAGACTGAGAAGTTTGGGTTGCAGCACCATTTGATGCATGTCCACCCGCTAATATTACAGCTGAAAAAGAGTGTCAGCAGTTCAACACCTCGAGAAGAAAATATAAGAATAAGATCCAAATATTTTACAGCAAACATAAATTACAGGCACATAGGTATGAAATATCTGGCATAGTTAAACTACCAACAGAGTCAAAATTGTTCATCCGGGTAAAAATCATAATGCTTCCTCCAAATTAAATGTCCTATTACGTTGCTCAGCAGTCAAGTTAACTAACTTCTCTAGTGAATGGAAAAAGTAAAACAGTAAAACTGAGATATATGGATAATAACTGAAAGATACTAAGACATAGTAATGTCCGCATAGTTAGAAAAGAAATCAAGAATGACCCTGTGGAAAACAGCAAATTCAATGTAGAATGAGGGACTACGAACTACAGGGAATTATGGTAATTTGATTCAGTAAACTCAGTATAGTAAATTACTTGCAGCAAAACAGGATACAATATCTTGTACCTTGTGAAGAATATTGTTGCATTGCTGATGGTTTCTTTGGAGTAGCAACACCAACACGCATAGCCCTGCTAGAACAATATATGCCATTCATTTCAGTCATGGCCCGAGACCTCTCGCTTTCATCATCAAACCTAACAAAGCCATAGCCTTTTGAACGACCAGTGTTTGAATCTATTACTATTTTTGCTCCTTTAACGGATGGATATCTACTGGCGAATGTGTCATGCAACATTGCGTCAGTAACATCAGCCGCCAAATCTCCTACAAAAATCGATAAATCAGAACCAGAACCAGAACCAGCACCAGCACCAGCATCTGGACGCTTTTCACCAGTGCTGAAGGATGACCAATTTAGGCGGAATGGTTGCTCTGCATTTGGCATCATAGTGCCATTGTAGCTCTGTAGGACTTTTTCTGCTGCTTCATGGGTATTGAACTCAATAAACCCATAATGCTCTGATTGACCAGTCTGCTTATTTCGAATGACCTTCAGAGAAATAACCTGCATGTTTTACGATACATGGTCAACCAAGAGAACTGATGCAGATGCATGCTATTACACTAGCTGATTAACCAGCATAACCATGCTTATTTTTCCATGATACCTAGTTGAAAAGTGGTATTTCAGGAGGAATTTTCTACTAAATATTTTTAAGTTATACAAGAATATCTTACATTACCTATGAAAACAAAATTCCTATATGAAAGTGCCTCTCTCTTTGGTTTTCATTCTCTCGGCAGATCTACCACCCATTCTACTGCATGATGTAACAGAGCCTTAGGTGGCTATACACTTTTATGGTATCATTCCACTTAACATATTTCACACCAAAAAACCTCCAAACAATCCCCTCTTTTTTTAATGGTAAACATCCCCTCTTTTTTATTGTAAAAACATCCCCGCTTTTTCTCTGTCCTCTATAAGTAAAATAGTAGATCCTCTCTTTCCTAAGATACGTAAGACAGTGCAAGAAAAAACACATAACTGAATATTGTGCATATCCCCAATAATATCTAGCATAGCATGTACATCATGTGCGAGGGACAAGTTGCACCAAAAAGCTAGCAAAGCAATACATTTGTGTTTAAGACTAAATGTGTTATTACTTTTGTGTTAAAAAATTCTGTTTTTTTCTTTCAAGCCATACAGTCCACCAAATTGCCTGTGGGACAGTGTTCCAAATCTTCTGGCGAATTCTTGTTGAGGCCCCCTTTTCTCCATCCAAGCAACAGGTCTACAGGGGAGGAAGGTATGGCCAGCTCAAGCCAAGTATGGAAAAAAGCATACACCAAATCTGATTTGTAATCTTACAGTGCAAAAAGGGGTCGCGGGTGTTCATTTATGAATTTAATGCTAACCAAGAAATCTATACATGCAGCTTGGAGTACGATGAACTAGTTCTATGTTATTCCACCCCACATGGAACCCTTTTCTTATCATGTTTACCAATTTAAATATCCAGTTAAAATCAGGTGTGAATTTCTGTCATAAGCTGGACCTTGAGTTAATACAGAAAAACTAGAATGAATTCGAAGGTGGTGAAATGTATTTTAACTCTACCTCATCCCAAGTATTGCAGAGTAGCAAGTTATTCTTAGTTTACCAATAAAAATTACATGTTCAACTCTTCATTCTCCATTCAAACAGATGACCAAACGAGCGAGGTTGGGGAGGCTGGGAATACCACAAAATTTGATGAATCATTCTTTGAATCTCAATAGTTTATATGCACATCAAATGGGATCTCATTTCCGGTCACGTGTTGTTCACGATCAATGGCAGGTTTTAGAGGTTTACTTGCTCAATTTTCAATCAACTATACATCAATCCACAACTAGTCAGGATTGGCTTATGAATCCTTATTCATTCTGTTTTATTAGAGTCCACTTCATAACACAACAAATATGGAAGAAACTACATCACAATTCTCAATCTCAAACTAGTCAGGATCAACTTTATGAATCCAAGGTTCATTCCACCCTGTTCCAGTCCATCTCAGTCCAATTAAAATATGCAAGTAATAAATAACATGCTAAAATCTCAAACTAATCAGCATCAAATTTATGAATCCTCTATCCATTTTGCTCTATTCAGGTCCATTTCAATCCCCGAGAACTATGAAAGAAACTACTCCCTCCGGTCCATTTTACCTGTCATGTTTTTCTTTTGCACACCCCTTAGAAAGACAATAACTAAAAGGTAATTTGACTAAATTATCCCAATTTATTATTTGATCTCAACTAAATTCTACTCTCTTTTTTACCACATTATTTTTCTCCATATTTACCTCACAAAGGTAGCGGTAAGATCCGCGTACATCCTATCCTACCCTCCCCAAATCCCATCTGTGGGATCACACCCTATCCTACCCTCCCCCGACCCCATCTGTGGGATCACACCCTATCCTACCCTCCCCAGACCCCATCTGTGGGATCACACCCTATCCTACCCTCCTCAAACCCCATCTGTGGGATCACACTGGGTTTGTTGTTGTTGTTGTTGTTGTTGTATTCTTAACCATATTTATTGAGTAAGGGTAAGGATGGAAAAAGATAATTATTTATTGATTTTCTAAAATGACAACTATTTTGGACCATTTATTTTTAGTAAGTACGACAAGTAAATTGGACCGGAGGGAGTACATCTCAATCTCAAACTAGTCGGGATCCACTTTATTAATCATATATCCACTTTGCTCTATTTAGGTCCATTTGATTCTCGGGAACCATGAAAATACTAGTACATCTCAATCTCACACTAGTAAGGATCCACTTTATCAATTCTATATCCATTCTGCTTTATTCAAAGTTAAGTTCATTCCAAAATTGTTAAGAGTCCACATCAAATATAGAATGAGAACATGAACTCCTTAAATATACTTGAACAATCCTCACCCTGTAAGCTAGCTTTTAGGGTTGAGTTAGACCCAAGATCCATTATTTACATGGTATCAGAGTCGGGCCTATTCCAATATTTTGTTCACTGTTGGGCTCCAAATTATATATTGTCGACGCTCCCCCTCGTGTGGGTGAGTGTTAAGAATCTCACATCGGATATAGAATAGGAACATAGACTCCTTATATACACTTGGAAAATAATCAACCAACAAACTAACTTTAGGAGTTGAGTTAGACTCAAGATACATTCTTTGTAAAAAAAAATTAAGATACTCTAAATAAGCAAATGCAATAGAGAAAGAAAGAAGGCAAACCTCGCCAGCTTGAGCGAAGCAAGAATGAAGATAACCTTCATCCATCCATTGTTGGAGATCACCAATCCAGATCGTTCTATTATCTTCACTTGAGTTCTGCTGAATCTGGTGCTTATACTGTTGTTGATGGTAGTACGACATGTATTGTTGACCGTACATCATTTGTTGTTGCTGCATCGCCATCCATTGCTGCTGATACTGCTGCATCGCAATCCATTGTTGTTGTTGTTGTTGTTGTTGTTGCTGCTGCTGCAACTGTTGTTGTTGTTGTTGTTGACTTATATCGCCATTCATATTTTACACACTTTCTCTCTCTTGGTATCGCAGCTCTGGGTATGGTTTTTAGAGAGAGAATAAGAGGAAGGAGAGAGAGAGAGAGCGGCTTACGAGGTAAATGTGGAGAGAGATACTAACAGGGAGAATCTAGGGTAACCACCAAGTATGTGGTGGGTCCTCCTCGCTTAATATCTCGGGTTCGAAAATATAATATAAAAAAATTCTTGAACGAAAGCGCTTTCCTTGAATAGGTTTAGGCGTCGCGAATTTGGATATCTCGGATTTAATCATTGAATATAAAACAATTCTTGACTGCCGGAAGCACTTTTCTGAAATAAATTTAGTCGTCCTAAATTCATATATAGGTAAGTTCAAATACAGATATTAAATATCATGTGAAAAAACTAAAAAAGAAATAAATTTATCTAGGGTCAGTCTTCAAACGTAGTGATATTCAAATTTAGACCGTTGATTGAAATTCAAGGATTTTAATAGTAGGCGTGGATAAGGAGATTGATGACGATATCTAGTTAGACCGGTTGATACGGGGTGGCGAAGTATGGGTGGGTCCCGTCACTTCAAAAACTTTACTTTGTAGTCAAACATAGATCACCACGATCTATCTAAGCATGTGATAGATTTGAGTCATATGACAAAGAGGTGTTTGAGTGTAATATTAGAGCAATTAATAGCATAAGAATTTGCATAAGGTAATTAGTATTTTAAGAGAATTCATTACTATTTATGTGAGATTATTTTTTATTTAATAAGTGAACACTTACTTGTATTAAGCATAAAATATGAAAGACAATATTATTAAATTTAATTAAAATACTTAGCTAGAAATAATAAAAAAATTCTCTAAGCTTTAGGCTTAAAGTGAACGCCTTGAATGTTGGGCTTACACCTTAATCAATGCCTAAAAGATCGGATTTACACACCATGATATTTGAGTATAGTTAGTTTGCTTCGGTTCGTTGTTTGCTCGAGACTTAAGATAATATTGTGTTTGATTGACAGTATAAGAAAAATAATAATCAGCATATAATTAATGATATTAACTATTAATCACCATAAAAATATTTTTGTATTATAATCTCCGCATAACTAATAAGTGAATCAAACAAAGAGAATACTATAGTCGGAGTTTTTTTTTCAACATGAATTGTTTTTATTCCGTATAATAAATTTTATTAAGGTGCATTCAGTTAATCAAGTTAATAGATTTCACATAAGAATTTTGATCATTTGTATCCCTACTTATTTGCAAAAATGAGAGTAATACAATGAGGGGAGGTGACTCTAATCCGGGGCGGATCCACCATTGCATATCGGGTTCATCTGAACTCAGTACTTTTGAGGCAAAGTAAAAGTGTATAAGTAAAATTCAATAAAATTATAACAAATAGTATACATGAATTAATGATTTTAAAATCATAACGGATAAATGCCAAAAATCTTAAAGACGGAACTCATAGAATTCAAATTCTGAAACCGTCGTGCAGAGGTGGTGAAGGCGGTTGGTCAACTCAAACGAGGGTTCGACGCATTTTCTTCTTCTTTTCATAACATGACCAGCATGACTAATGCCTACCACCGGCTGGTCGTCGGTCCATTTTGACGTGTGAAAAGTCACCTGCTCTTTGCTATGTAGTAGTTTTATGGCATAGATTGAGGTGAAAATGAGTTAGAATTTGACTATTTGAGCTAATATTCATTGTGTTTGCATGTGTAATAGTTAAATCCTCTCCGACACATTTTTTTAAGAGTAGTGCTATTTGGCACAACCGCATTTGGCACAAATGGCATAACTCGTGTGAAATGACAAATATGCCCCCGGTTGAGAATTAGCTCCAAACAGTTTGTTTCCCTCCAAAAAAATTTCCCACTCTCAAATAGTAATGATGATCTCATGCACGCTTATGACATTAATCTAGATTCCACCTACATAATCTATACGGTCTAGATACATATACGACTTATATACTATTTTTTATACAATAGTCGCCTCCTATTTTTTCAGCCTATTTCCTTACAACTTCCCTTCTTTTTTTCCAAGTGCTGCCAATTTTTACAAAACTAAAATGGACCCAAACAATCAAAATACTGATAAGTGAGTAGTCAAAACCTTGAAAAATGTTTTTGGGTTTGAACGGAATGATAACTTTCTCTCTAATGATGGTGGAGACGATGAAGATTCAGACGCCAGTTTCAATGGCGGTACAAACACATATTTAGACAGCAAGGACGAAGAGCTAAACATGTTGACTCTTGTAGAGATAGAAGAAGACATAAACATGCAGGATCAAGGGGAGGAAAACGATGAGTTAAATATGTCGGATCAAGGGTCAGATCAAGAAGAATATGAGGATCAAGAGGCAGAAGATGATGAAGATAGAATGGATGAGGAGACCTTTACTCATGAAGAATTTTTACAAGGTCTTACTGAAGGAATGCTAAAAGTAAAGAATCCTTGTTTGCATTTTACAAATAACACGACAGATTGAAAGGGTTTGTCATTGTGAAAAAAACATCTAACAAAAAAGGTGTTAACTATATCAGGTATGTGTCGTTTGGTTGTGATACGGGTATGAAATCTACAAAAAGGAGACAAAGCAAAAGGATTGAATGTAAAGATAAGGTTAATGCTCTTTTGCTGCATGACGGTTCATGGCGTGTCTCTACGGTGATTCGAGAGCATAACCATGAATTGGATGCTAGACTATCTCGCTTTATGACTTCACACAGGGAAGTGAGCAGATCTTTGAAGAGACATCTTGTAGCTCATGACATCGCAGGCTTAAGACCTTCTAAGTGAATAAGACTTTTAGAAGTTCAAGTTGGTTGGCCTGAAAATATTAGATGTACGCTAAAAGACTGCATAAATTATATTCTGCAGCAGAGGAGACTGAGAACACTAACCACTTATGGCGAAGCAATAAGCAGGTTTTTAGTGAAATGCAGATTAAGGACATCGAGTTTTACTACTCAGTTGACCCAGATAATGTTGGCAAGCTCTAGAATGTCATATGGGTTCATACATACTCTAAGTATGCATATCGTGAGTTTTATGATGTAGTATGTTTCGATACGACTTACTTTGTGAATCAATGGCGCATGTCATTTGCTTCGTTTGTTGGTGTGAATCAACACGACCAGTCCAGACTTTTGGAATGTGCTCTCATTACTAGCGAGGATGCTGCTACTTACAAGTTTATATTCTCTACCTGGTTTGTAGCCATGGACAAAGTTAAACCGACCGCTATCTTGACAAACCAGTATGAGAGCATTAAGGTAGCTATTAGAGTAGTGATGCTAGAGATAATTCACAGGTATTGTATCTGGTACATATTCACAAATTTGCCTTTTAGGCTAAAGCGCGTTCGTAACCACAAAATTGCCAAGATTGAATTTAAATCCATAGTCCTTGATTCTATTACTATCAATGAAGTTAAGAGGAGATGGGGTGAATTCATTGAAAAATATTACTTAGAAAACATGAATTGATTCTCCAACTTGTATTCAGAGAAAGAGAAATGGTTTCCCGTATACCTTAAGCACTACTTTTAGGCTGGTATATTGTCCACACAAAGGCGTGAGGGAGTGCATGCATTCTTCGATGGCTATATCAATGGTTAAAGCACCCTCAAGCAGTTTGTTAAGCAGTACGAGATAGCCGTGAGAGTCAAGTACGATAAAGAGTTAAGGGCTGAGTTTACTTCTAGATATATAGAAGCATCAGTTTTCTTTGGATTCGAGTGGGACTATCAGCTACAAAAACATTATACTCATATAATATATGATACTTTCACTATAACGATCCATTTGGTTGTTTTGAACTTTTTGACTTATTTTCCCGAGAATACCCTTCCCGTAGCTTTAACCCGGTATTTGTGACTTGTGGGGATAGGTGGTACAGTTCCTGAGGTGATCGGGTAGGTTTTGGATCCATTTTGGTAGGTTTGAGAAATTTCAAGTTAAGAGAATAGAAGAGTTTGACCCATAGTTCACTTTTGGGTAAACATGCTCGGTTCATAGTTTCGTCAGTTCCATTAGCTTTGGAATGACATTTATGACTTAGTCGAGCCTTTAGTTCAGGTCCCGAGGCAGCCCCGTGTGTTTTAGGGATCAGTTTATAAAATTGTGGAATTAGAACGTAAGTGTTGACTTTAGTCAAACCCGAGCCTTAGAGACCTTTTCAAGGAAATTTGAGTGCGAGAGCATGTCTTAAATGTGTCTTCTAATAAGGTAGCATGTGTTTTTTTTGTCTGAGAGGTGTCGGGAGTGTTTTGGGTGGTTGATGGAGGAGTTGGAACATTGGATTTGCTGCTGGTTACTGGTGTCCGCACCGGCGACCAGGCGTCCGCCTCAACAGAGGCCTGGCTCGTTGAAGCGGAACTCTTCCATCTATCGGGTATCCACCATAGCGGATGGGATCTTCGCCGAGGCGTGTGCGCCTCAGCGGAGGTTTCTTCCGCCCCAGCGGATATTGAGATTTAAGTGACCTTCGCCCCGATAGATATGCTTTCTGCCGGAGTAGGTCAGCCCCAGCGGAATCGAGTCACCGGAGCGGACCACTATGCTTATTTAATGAGAGTTTAGACCTAGCATTTATTTCATTCCCCACATTTATTCCCTCATTCGAACTCGAGCTTGGACAACAAGATAGTGAAAAATCCCAGAGATTTTCATCATTAAGGTAACCTTCTACCTTTTCATTAAGGTGTACTTGTATATTTCATCCTAAGTATGTTTGTCAAGTGGAGGGAAATGGTAGAAATACTTTGTGGAGAATAAGAGAGTTGTAATGAGGGATTGGGGGTTTATTATTGGTCCATTAATGCTTATATTATAAACTAGTATTGTATTTACCTTGTAGATGATGATTATGTGACCAATTTCATGTTATAAACCCTTTTGGGAATTGGGTGAAATTCTAAGGTTAGAATTGGGGCTTTTCTTTAATTCATGAAATTGAGGATTCTTTGGACTTTGTTGTTCAATTAACTTGAGATTATGAATGTCTAGCATGTATTCATACTAATTGGATATAACAATTGTTATTCTGATAATGTGGGTCCGGAGTTCCTTTATAGTTTAACTAGGGGATACTTATATATATCGATATGGGTAGTGTTAGACCCGTAATCTCATCTAGTTAACATACATGAATAGAGTGGGCTTGTGAGGAAGCTCGTAGAAAGGGAAAAGCTGATGTGTGATTCTTCGACTCCGAAACAGGCTAGTTGAGACTTACTAGACCTTAATATAGTGTTTATGTGTTGGTTTAATAATTAATGGGAATAATGGGGAATTGGAGGTCCCATATTAGTGAGGTGACGAGCACTAATATGGGTACCATGTGAACTTAATTGGGTAATTAGTGAACTAGAAATATGCATGTGAAAGAGTTTATATGTTTAGCCTTCGGGCCACGATGTGCGGTGAAAGAGTCCGCTTAGGTTGGTATGATTGTTGTTTATTTAGGCTTGTAGTAATTGGTTATGGTATTATGATTTGATTTGTCATGCATTCATCACTCTACATCTCGTCGGAATGCTTGAATATAATCGATAAATACTGATTGCATTAATTATGTTTATTGCATGGTGTACATATATTCATATCATTCATACATATTTTATTTGACATTGAAATATTGAGATACTGATGAAAGAGGCTTGGGAATCCGGTTACTGGATGTGGTACATGGTAAGAAAGTGATGATTGGTGATGATACTATAGCCACAGAGTTGGGTCCGATGGGATCAGATGAATATAATTGATTATGATATGACAGCCACATGCTATTAGTATCCGATGGGATCAGATGGGTATATGGACCTTATGAGTCCCAATAGGTCACGTGACAGCTACTGCAGCAGCGTGTGTATACCGGGCACATATGGCCAATTCATACATACATACATATCATCTGCATTACATTCATTCTTATTCTTTTATATGTATTTATTGTTGTGTTTACTCGATGATGATTTCTAATTAATTATATGATCTCATGGCTTGATAGAGAGTAATACTGATACTTGGGACTAGTAATTGCTATGAAATTGAGTTGTGAGACTTGATGGGACTAGACGCCTGGTCATGGAGTTTAGGCTATTGACAATGCTTTTTAGGATTGTGATAAGACGTGTGAACCTGGATAATACTTGTGCACGGTTGAACTGTAGAAGTAAAAGATTTAACCTTTAATGGTAAACATGTTATTCAGAGAAAAGACTGAATATTGATAATGATTGTGCCTTAACTCATGAAAGGGTTGGACCCTTATAAGTAGAACTTATATAATTAATGAAAAGGTGTAGTCTTGAGGACATAGGTGCCTTTTGGGCAAATGTTGGAACGTAATACTATATTTGTCATAATGGAGGTAAAGATTGGAAACTTTGTGATATTCCTTGGTGAGCAATGTACTTTATGACTTAGTATGGTTGTAGGATCTTTACTTAAACTGTTGAATTATTTATAACTGTATATTTAACTAACCAATCAAGAAGAGAAGTATTGGGAGTACCACCGCTATAGTTAGGGTCGGTCGACGATGTTGCTGGATACACATACTTTCCGTACTTACTCTACACTTTTTGCACTCTATGTGTAGGTACCGAGCAAGACGCTAGCGGAAGAGCTTGACGCAAAGCTTGGAGATTCATCTTAGGAGTCCAGGGTGAGCCGTAGATTCCATCCCGGCACTAGAACTCCTCATCTTGCTATTTTACTTTTCTGTTCTATATTTTAGCAGTGATTATATTTAAAGTTCCAGACTTGTATTCGATTAGTAGCTCTATACTCATGACAACCAGATTTTGGGGTTTTCTTTCAAGGTTTATGCATTAAGTTCTAAGGCTTAATAACACTTATGTTGTTTTCCTTAATCTTTCGCATTTGCTTTATATTCTTGACAGTTGGATGTTAGTGGTTCGCCTACGGGAGGGTAGGTGCCCTCATGACACAATGTGATTTTGGGTCGTGACATTCACGTGGCAGGTGAAATATGTGTATCATTGTGAATCGAGCATTCCTCAAGATGCTGAAATAGTGGATGGTGTGAAGAAGTATGACATTACAAATTTCTCAATTAAGAGTGATTTCCATGGGAATGAATTTGAGTAAAGGGTGGAATATAAACCAGGCGGTCTTTATTTTGAATGTAATTGCAAAAACTTTCAATCTGCAGGGATTGTGTGCTTTCATATACTAAAAGTGACGACACACAAGAGGATTCATACACTTCCTGATAGGTATATAATTAAAAGGTGGAGAAGAGATGGCATTCGTCCCCACTTGAGAAAATTATTTCCTGGAGGTGTCTGCCGTATCCCGTCAGGTACGCGTGGTCAGGTACGCGTCTGCCGTATCCCGTCAAGATATCAAGTTGCCGACATCTCTACAAAGGGTCTTCCCTCGGTCCTTTTTGAAGATTTTAGGGACAGTCTCAGCGTTTGAAGACCGCCCGCTATGACTGCGGGGGTGTGTTAAATACACACAATATACACGTGTATATTGTGTATATTGGGCTCTCGGTTTCGGTAATGTACCGTGTACATAGGACATAGTTTAGGTAAGGTTTTAGTCTCCTCGTTTAGGTAATGTTGTAGTGTAATTAGTATTGTACACTTATCATAATATTTATATTACCATAATTGTATAGTTAGTATCCAAGTAGAATAATGTTTTAGGAGTAAAATAGGAATATGATTCTTCTATTATGAAAATATGTAAATTGTATATATACTCTTTCATTTAATGAAAATAATCAAGGGATTATTTCTTTCACAGGTTTCTTTGGTCATTTTTAACCTATTATTGTAGTAATTAATCAGAAAGGTTTGTAACACAAAGAAAAAGTCCAAAAATATTTTTTAGTGCGTGTGCCTAGAATCGAACTCGGGACCTAAACGTTCTAAACTAATATCGTAATCAATTTTTTGGAATAGCATCATCTGTTTTTCGATGTAACCTAAATTTACTTATTCACATTTTGCGTAAAGAAACAAGGAATAAGTAAAATGGGAATATGCTTGAGCAGTAAAACCGTTGCCATTAAACAACTCTAAATCCATTTATACGCTACTTGCTATTGGACATTTTTTTATTCTTTATATCATCTAAATCTCAGTCTAATTTGATAAAGAGGTTTCTTTGGTCATTTTTAACCTATTATTGTAGTAATTAATCAGAAAGGTTTGCAACACAAGGAAAAAGTCCAAGAATATTTTTTAGTGCTTGTGCCTCGAGTCGAACTCGGGACCTAAACGTTCTAAACTAATGGCGCAATTGTAGGAATTTGTTGGGTACAAAACACATAAGTAAGGCACATCGGAAGTTTAAAAGTTTTGTTTCTTACTTACTCCAACAATAATTTCTGGTACGGTTATACAACAATGAAACTTGTAACATAAAACATTTACTTATAAGTTATAATAATCTGAAATCTTTAACAACTGTGAGGTGCACACGCGATTGTCCTTCCAATTGCAAGCTCCAAGCTTCAATGTATTTCTCCTTCGGAAAGCTAGGAAATCCGGCAGAGGTTCGAGAGTATTTGATTCTAAGTCTCTAAGCTTTAGAATGTTTTTCAGAAAATGGTGTGTTGAATAATGAGGTTATAGTTGAAAAATAGGTCAAAACCGGATTAGGGTTTGACCTTGGGCCTGGCCGAAAAATTGAGGCAGAGGCGTCGCGATCCTAGGGTATGGGCACCGAGGCGCTCGACATCCTGCACTGTGCCGCGGCCCTAGGGTATGGGCACCGCGGCACTCGATATGTCTGCACTGTATCGTGGCCCTAGGGTATGGGCGCCACGGCACTCGACTTTATTTTTTTTTCGTGCATTCTTAATTAAATCCAAAATCTAATTTTGACTTAATTAAAATAATCATTATTCATTTAAATGTCTCGATTCCAAATCGAACATTTTAATTACTCTCTCAATACATCCTTAGATCGAAACGGACAATCGACATAGTGTGACCCTACATGCATTCTCATATCGATATTAATCAAATTAAGGTCTACACGGAACTCCTAAACGGCACCGAAAGACGAACTCAATATGTGAAGTACGTTTACACGAATCCAGTAAACTTAACCTTTATGTGGTAAGATAAAATCCTTTCATTCATGACACACCCGATCAAGCTTAGGATTTGTCAAGTGTCTATCCAAATGGCTTAATCATTGTATCTCATCTATATTAGTTGACAACTAGACCATACTCTAAATATGTCTATTGCGTTGGCCAACGACTTAGTCAACCTAATATCACTGAGAATCCGAGTGTTCTCTCGAATATACATTCGAGGAATAAATTCTAATCTTGGCTCAACTACCACCTTCAATCCACATCGTAATGTACCCAATACAAGCCGTATCTCAACCTGTAAGGCATTTGAGCTTAGGACGGGATCAAAGTACATTACTTTGTAGACAAGGCGCGTATTGACCTCAAGTCTAAGGACTTCTATCTCCCACACGCTTATCATACTTTAGACAAGTATAACAAACAATAAATCAGCATGGTATACCAATACTTTCAAAGTATCCATGTGTCCATCACGAGTAGCCATTACTCGTAGCATGTGAGACATACTACATCATCTAAGGATGTGATGCAGACCACATGTCGACTTATCATATATCATCGATATTTCATTCTCGATGATCATTAATCGAGGCTATTTTAAGAGTTACGCTCTATCATGAATATCTCACTCTATTAATGACAACGTAAGCTCAAGGGATGCATATTAATGAATAATTACAAACAATCAAATAATAATTCAATAATTACAAATGCCAAAATATTAATCTTCATTAATAATAATACGAATGTGTTGGAAATTTGCCTTTGGTGGGGAGGTGCGTCCACCCATATTTAATGAATTAAACACTAGGGTTTCATATGTTGGAGGCTTTGTCTCTTCACGCGTGCATAATCTACTAAGTGAGTAGATGACCGTAGGGCCAAGAATCGTCAAATTTCGTTGAGAAATGAAATAGATATTGGTCCACGAAGTAAGGTGTTTGAGGCATGGAAATATGGTGTGGGACAAATCTACCACATCGGTGGGAAAATGAAGAATTGATCTCTTTATAAGTCTCTAAATTGGCTAAGGGTTTGGGACCCCAATGGGTATTCCATGTGTTTAAAGAAGGGATGACCTAGATGTGCTTGGGTTCAAGGCTAAGCCTACACGCGCGCCGCCACCGCCCGCCCGTCCTATCCGGTCCGGGCTCCGGGTCGTGGGCTTCTTCTGGTATTATTTCTTTGGACCCCAAATTGTTTAATATTTACAGTTTGGTCCTTGGAGTTTCTGGAATGTTGAATTTGGGACTAACGGAAGGCAGAAAGTTAGTTGATATTTGGGGGCGTTATTGTGCATTAACCAGCCATTACTTGGCTGATTAACTCCCTCCATTAACAACTGAATTACTCCCTCCTTCAATGGCCATAAACATCCATTACTTGGCTGTTTACTCCCTCCTTCAATGGGCCATTAACAGCCATGTCTTGGCAGTTGAGAGGTCTCCCCTTATGCTATATATTGATGCCTTTTGGCTCAATTGTGTTAAATGAAAAACACAAAAAATAGACACAGAGATACAGAAAAATGAGACAGAAATATATACACAGAGACAAACAAAAGAGTAAAATACATTCCAAAACGTGAGCTGTAACATTGGGACAAAAAACTCAGAAACTCTTCCTTTCTTTTTCATATCTTCAGCAAATCGATTCGTATTTGTTTTCTTCGTCAGGGTCAACCTATTTGCTTTGTAGTGTTGATTAAAGTGTTGTTTTATCTTGGGAGACTATTGCCCGTTAACGTAAAAATATATATACGGGGCAATCTTATCTTAAAGACAGAGTGCCATCACTTGACTCAGCACACAGTTGTAACAATCCAGATTCAGTGTTTCTTGATTTCAGGTTATCAAGATTCAAGACTCAACAACTTTGTGGCAGTTCAGAATATTGGCGATTCGTTTATCCTTTCGAACACTTGTATTATTTATTTACTTTCCGTACTGCTTTAGACAATATCCGACAGTTTTAAGACAAGATTTGTATTAGTGTTCGAAAGATGTCGGTCGAAAGTTGTGTGACCAAATCTGGATATGGCTGTGGTTTTCTGGTAGAAGAGACTTGTGAGTATGATGTTGAAGGTCAACGTGTTCATGGTGTCATCGCTCCTGAGAGTGGTGGGAACAATCGCCCACGAGAGGCTGAGGATGTCAACTGGGACAAGAGGAGAAGGCTGAAGATGTGGTTCTATCTTGGAGCAGAAGGCCTACATCTGTCCTAGACAAATAATCCAAATTATGGTAAGGAGGAAATGGACACTCAGTCCGATGAAGTGACTGAAGTGGGCCAGAATCCGAAATTGGGACAAATAATTTTTCTTCCTTGTAAAAAATAAGATTAAATGATGTCTAATTAAAAATTGCTTAAAGTAAGGAGGAATATGAAAATGTTTTCCGAAATAATTTATATACCTTACGCTTTAAAATCAGAAGTTTAATCTCTTCTTCCTTCCCGTTTAAAGATTGGATTTTGCAAACGACTTAAAAAGATTCGTTCTTTTAAGTGTAATTATTAAAAGTGTGTAAAGTATGTTCGCACATACGAGGGAGAAAGATCCACTAACTGTACGAAAATTGTTACCACTCTTAAGTAAGCGCCAAGAATTGTCTAGGCACCAATCATAATGGAAGAAGACTAAAAGCTAAAGATGTTGAGTCTGTCACACTATTTGGCAGAAGATCCTTCATAGGATGATATTGGACACTCAGCCATACAAAAGCCTATGAGCGACTGGAGTGGGGCCGAAATTCATTTCATAGGAAAAGTAATAGACACCTAGTGTGGTGGGCCAGAATTTTCAGGTCTCTAATGATTTGAAGGTCTAAATAAAGGCAGAAAAGAAATTGGACACTCAGTCTGCCAAAGCAACTGGAGTGAGCCAGAGTATCCAAATCACATATGATCCGGTTACACCCTAACCACGGGCAAGTGGTTGTTCATGTGAAGCAACGCCACCTCTAAAGTAGAAGGGGTTGGAGAGGTTGTCCTTAATAGGACTTCAGGGAATGGAATCACTCTCAGATGAGGTGATACATGTCCCAAACTTGGTTTAAGGGACGCTGTTGGTCAAGCTAGTTTGAGACTAGTCCAACAGGTCTGTAATAACTAAGAATGGTACAGTATGTCTGTAGCCAAATGAATGATATATTTGTAATCCGTGCATCTATGCCATCATAGATTAAGACACGTTTAATAGAAAGTCATTCAAAAGCTAACGAAGTTGAGATTGTTGCCTTTTGTTGACATAAACCCTCAAAATAAATGTGAGGTAGGCGAAGAGGCAAAATCACCTTTCCAAATTCCGTCAAAGGAATAGCGAAAGAAGCACCACTCCTCTAGAACTTTGTCACACCTACATTAGTGATTTGAAGTTTATACAAAATAAAGGGGGGAGACAAGTACTTGGTGACCTTTATTGATGATGGTACAACGTATTGTATCCTTTGTTTGTTGAAAAGCAAAGATGAAGTTGTTGAAGCGGATAAGAGCTACAAAGCAGAAGTTGAAAATCAACTAAGCCTACGGATTGAGGAATTCGTAGTGATAGAAGGGGATAATGTGAAGCATCGTTGATCAAAAGACTACTCATTACTCACCTCAGTCTAACGGTGTTAGCCAAGCGCAAAGCCGTATGCCCAAATTATGTGGGGCAAGACGATCCTTACCGCTAATGCGATTCTCAACAGAAATACGCATAAGGATAAGGATAACCCTCCGTGTGAGACATGGAAAAGATCTCACATACAAATGTTGTGATTTGGGGTGGCTTGGTAGAGGTTGGAATACCGAAACAAGTCATGTTAGACCTAAGACTGTAGATTGCATATCCACTGGATCTGCAAATAACGGTAGTGCTTATCTCCTCTTGGTGTCAAAGAATGCTGAATTCTTTGAAGATAACTTTCCTTGAAAAGGAAAAAGAAATAATTGCTCAAGGTTAGCAAGAACCCGCGAGGGCATGACTGTCCGGAACTAGACGTTCCGTATCTACAGGACTCGGATGTTGTTGTCTATCCGAAACTTAATATTCCAGATCTATAGAACTCAGGGATTCTAGATGTTAAACCGATACGGAGCAAAGAGAGGACAAAAACTTGTTCCAGGCCTTCTAGCTTGTATGGTAGAGAATGAACCATGGACAATTAATAAATAATTATCATCTCCAGAAGCGCTGCTTTGGAAAGAAGCTACAAAGAGAGAAATAGATTCCATCATATAGAACTATACTTGTGTAATGGTTGATCTTCCTCCGGAAAAAGAACCTTTCGGTTGTAAAAGTGGATACTCAAAAGTGAGTACAAAGTAGATAGATCTACTGACGAGTATAAGGCCTCGACTACTTGTACATGTGCTCCCTTGTGAGTAGCTTAACATCCAGGGCCATTGCAGTCTTGCGTGACATGGATGTTGAAACAACCTTCTTAACCGGAGAGTTGGAAGGGGGAGAATCAGAGTTGGTTTGCTGGACTGTTGGGCTTCTTCCTGAACTTTCATTTTGGTCCCTGAAATGTTTATATTTTGGTCCTGGAAGTTTCAGATAAAACAGAAATAATGAATCTGACCACAGAAACATTGACTCTGAAGTTAGAAAGCCAACAGTTGGAAAACCAACAGTCTGAGAGTAGAAATTATATTGAAACAACAGATATGGGTATCACAAATGACATCTTAGGAACTGGATTTCTAAGACATCTAACGGACTGGTGTAACTTCAAACTTAGTTGTGAGATAGTTGACAGTCTCGTTAAAGCCACCAATGGATATGAATCATATAACTGATTGAAATCATGATGCACCCATATACAAGGAGCGATATGCGCATGTCACATATAGTTCAATGTATGTTACACACTACAACCGACCTAGTATCGGCAAGCAGATCAGTTGAACTAAGATTCATTGATAATTCTAAAAATGATCGGTAGAAGGCGTTAAGTCAGATATGACGATATCTAAAATATTCGCTTATCTACGAATCATGGTATTCTGGATGTACAACAGTTCTAGGAGAACACAGTGATGCAAACTGGACATCAGATTTGAAGAACACCAAAGCCATAAGTAAATGTGTATGGTGGGTCTTGGAAAAACCTCTAAGCAAACTTGCATCGGCCGATTCATGATGGAATCAGAGTTTATCGCTTTATACAAAGCATGAAAGAAGTTAAGTGACTTCACGACTCCTTAAAAGATGTCCCTTATTGGGAGAAACCCGTGCCTTCAACAGTTATACGTTGTGGCTAGCCGGTCGGCTTTAGGAAGGACACGGATGACGGCGTCTGGACATATCTGTCAGGATCTGTCGGAGACATAAGACCGTATGACAGTTGATCATCATGAGTGTCACTTCCTTGATTACTAATCAAAGGATATATCTGGACTACCTGAAGATCAAGTGTTCTGCATGTCTAGGGGAATGGGCTTAAAACCCAAAAAATACGAACCTCTGCGGTGGAAACCCAACCATACTGATTGGAGATCCCAAGAATTTGGTTCAATGGGAAAACTAAGCTATAAAAAGGTTCAGTTGAGCGCTTCGGTGAAAGCAAGAAGCACTTCGAATGATGATTTCTATAAGGAAACATGAATCCAAAGTTGTTCCTGCGATAGACATTAAAGTGCTACCTACATGGTGGGTAAAGGTTAAGCTTCCAAACCTTTAACGATCCTCAAACGGTTGAGGTTAAGGTTGGGGAAACTTTTAATGATTCCTAACACTTGTTAAGTGGGGTATAGCAGGATACCTTGTAGGCACCTATTTAAGTGCGAGGACAGACCGCCTCAAATGAACGCACTTAAGAATCCAAGTGTGTCCACGACCACAACGGACAAAACCATAAGAATGAAAACGAATAAGGAGAGTTATTGTGTTGGTATCATTGTCTTGGCTTACACTAAACACTGACGGTTCAAGATATCACGTTCACCGCGCAGTAAGTAAGTCCGGTGGTATTCAACTGGGATGGTTCAAAGCGGAAGCTACCTCTCCTGATGCAATATATTTTCGCTGAAAGATTGCTGAAAGTAGGCACCATGTGTGTGCGCCAAAATCTCTCTTTCAAGAGGGGATTGTTGGAAATTTGCCTTTGGTGGGGAGGTGCGTCCACCCATATTTAATGAATTAAACACTAGGATTCCGCATGTTAGAGGCTTTGTCTCTTCACACGTGCATAATCTACTAAGTGAGTAGATGACCGTAGGGCCAAGAATCGTCAAATTTCGTTGAGAAATGAAAAATATATTGGTCCACGAAGTAAGGTGTTTGAGGCATGAAAATATGGTGTGGGACAAATCTACCACAACGGTGGGAAAATGAAGAATTACTCTCTTTATAAGTCTCTAAATTGGCTAAGGGTTTGGGACCTCAAGAAATATCACATGTGTTTAAAGGAGGGAGGATCTAGATGTGCTTGGGTTCAAGGCTAAGCCCACACACGCGCCGCCGCCGCCCGCCCGTCCCGTCCGGTCCGGGCTCCGGGTCGTAGGTTGTGGGTTTCTTCTGGTATTATCTCTTTGGATCCCAAATTATTTAATATTTACAGTTTGGTCCCTGGAGTTTCTGGAATGTTTAATTTGGGACCAACAGAAGGCAGAAAGTTTCTGCCTACCGTTAGAGTTGATTTTTGGGGGCGTTATTGTGCATTAACCAACCATTATTTGGCTGATTAACTCCCTCCATTAACAGCTGAATTACTCCCTCCTTCAATGGCCATAAACAACCATTACTTGGTTGTTTACTCCATCCTTCAATTGGCCATTAACAGCTATGTCTTGACAGTTGAGATGTCTCCCCTTATGCTATATATTGATGCCTTTTGACTCAATTGTGTTACTTGGCTGTTTACTCCATCCTTCAATTGGCCATAAACAACCATTACTTGGTTGTTTACTCCATTCTTCAATTGGCCATTAACAGCCATGTCTTGACAGTTGAGATGTCTCCCCTTATGCTATATATTGATGCATTTTGACTCAATTGTGTTACACGAAAAACATAGAAATTAGACACACAGATACAGAAAAACGAGACAGAAATATATACACAGAGACAAACAGAAGAGTAAAACACAGTCCAAAACGTGAGCAGTAACGTTGGGACGAAAAACAGAAACTCTTCCTTCCTTTTTCATATCTTCAGCAAATCGATTCGTATTTATTTTCTTCGTCAGAGTCAACATATTTGCTTTGTAGTGTTGATTAAAGTGTTTTTTTTTATCTTGGGAGACTATTGCCCGTTAACGTAAAAGCATATATACGGGGCAATCTTATCTTAAAGACAGAGTGTCATCACTCGACTCAGCACACAGTTGTAACAATCCAGATTCGGTGTTACTTGATTTCAGGTTATCAAGATTCAAGACTCAACAACTTTGCAGCAGTTCAGAATATTGGCAATTCGTTTATCCTTTCGAACACTTGTAATATTTATTTACTTTTCGTACTGCTTTAGACAATATCCGATAGAATGTGTATAAAGTATATTTGACCTATACAGATTGTCTCTAGGACGTAAATATACTTTCAATAATCAATTTGCAGGAATAGCATCATCTTCTTATTTATGTCACCTAAATTTACTTATTCCTTGTTTCATTACGTAAAACGGGAATTTAACATGTAGCATGTTATTTTCACTCTAAAATCAACCACTGAAAATAATAATTCATTTTTCACCACAGTTAGCATTGTCATGTTTGATTATTGAAAAAAATTATTTTAAAGCCTCTTTTCAATATTAATTCAAAATATTGGTGTTTTGCCTTTTTAAAAAACAAATGGAACCACTTATCCCATTCCCATAGGATTGTTTGAAATCACTCAATAGTGACTGATTTTGTCGATGGATGACTCAAGATGTCACACCTTCACAAAACCATTATTATTCTTAGCCGTTACTTTCCATTTATATTTCTTTTTAGACATAAAATGCAACTAGAGAACAAAACCAAGGAGAACAGATGGAACTAAACAAACAATGATGAAACTAGAAAAAAAGCCGAAAATGGTAGTCTTCACACAACATAAACTTGACATTATAAACCGGGCCATGATGGAAAACAGAAAACATCCATAATACGCTTACACTAATTATATCTTAGAAATTCTTCAAAATATCCAAAATAGCAAAACAACATTAGAAAATCCTAATTAGGGCCTGACCATCCTTGTGGAGCCTCATTTGGTACTCCATTAGGAAGCCCCCTTAGCCTACCAAGCTCCTCCATTATCCTAACCCTTGTTGCATAGAGTTCTCACGTTAACTGTTTCACGGCCTGCCGGAATTCTTTTATTTCGTCGAGCAAAATGTTCATATCCCAAGATGGATCTGCCATCACTTCAGTAGTAAAAGAAAATAATAAGAAAATATGGAAAAGAGAATAAAGTAAGTGAAAAATATAAAAGAAATATTTACCTTAAAAGTCTTAAAGAGTAGAATAGCGTCTTCTTTAAAGTTTGGTTGAAAGTGGGAGTTTAGAAGATAGCAATAGAGATATTATATAGGGGAAGGTTTTGGAACAGTGCCGTTTGGATACTCAAATTAATTGACACACTTCACTTTAAAGTGTTATGACCGTTGTGATTGTTAAATATACACAATATACTCACGGATTGGCCTTCGGATGGGCGGATTATTATGTGTAATTTATGGTAAATATTTAGTATCCTAGTTTATGTAAGGTTGTAATATAATTAGTATTGTATTACCATAATTAGTGTATTACCATAAATGTATAGAATACGGTTTTAGAAATAGAATAAGAATATGATTCTCCTATTATGTAACTTGTATATATAGTCTTTCAATTAATGAAAATAATCAAAAGATTATTTCTTTGAGTGATGTTTTTATTTTGATTTTTATTTTCTCGTAAAAAAATTGTAAGTTAGCATTAACAAGCAAAACAACTAATGACGTTAGGTTATGACTTTTAACTCTGCCTATAATACTTACAATTTTCTTTGATAAAAATGTAAGTTTAGAATAAATTTTTTATACGTAATCTTAGTAATTTTAATTGAAGTGTTAAATGATGTAAAAAAAAACATTGCAATAGACAAATTAATTAAACATAATTTTTTGATTAAGTTAAACCCACCATAACAACAACAAAAACTTAAACAACAACAACAAAACAAACAAAGCAAGCAGTACATGGTAACAAAAAGAACAAAAAGATGGATCGACGGGGCTTAATACTAGAAAAATAGAGGTTCATGGGATATAAAAACACATTAACCATCCATATCATCGGATGGTGTTGACTCCACAGGCATAGGGTCATTGCCAGAACGGGGGCTGAGATTTGAGGCTTGAGACTCCGATTGGGAGTGGTGAGTATGATCAGTAATGATGATGATCAGTGGTGGGAGTGGCAAGGTCTTGAGAATACCAAATAGAGTTGTAAGGGAAAAGGGGTCGTTCAGAATGATCCTAGTGATAGTTTCATTCCCCTGATCTCTAACAAGCCTCAAAAGGAACTGGTAAACCTCATCCTTCAAGTCATCATTAGAATCTCTGACCGAATTATACAAGAGGGTCATAATTTTGTTACAAGGAGACACCTTAGTCTCTTCAAAATGTTCTATCCATTATCAAACTCTAATGATAATATGAAGTTGATATTTGGGATGACATTAGTCTTAGATCATATAATCATGTCTTAAATCAATCAATCAAAATTAATCCACTTTTATGTCCAAATTTTTTTTACGGGTTGCATAAAAAGTGCATATTACCAAAGCACAATGAGCTGTCATCTATGGCACGCCTTGCATTAGAAATTAAGCAAACCTATTCCATTTTATTACAAGAAGAGATCTAAACTTCTTCCTCATTCTAATATAATTCGGATTTGATGAAGAGCTTAAATTGGTCATGTTAATTCTCTCATTTTAACACTATTTACGTATATCAAATAATCATAGTGTTTTTGTAGGTTTAGACGTACTTAAAAAGAAAAAAAACTCAAGATCTAAACGTTCTAAACTAAGGGCGTAACCATTATGTTGGAGCAGTACAACCACTACTATTCATCACGTTAAATTCTTTTATTCACTACATACAGAGTTAACAAAGTCATGTTAATTAGTTATTCCAAAACGGAAATTTAAGCATGTTACTTTCACTCTTAAATCAACCAATGGAAATTAATCAATTTTTCTTTCCAAAAAATCTTTTACACGTTGCATAAAAAAGTGCATATTTCCAATGCACATACATCATTAATACTTGATGTACTCAACCATGCTATCCAACCGAAATGCTTCGACAAAATCTACTATCACGAACACAGTTCGCTTCGAAAATATGACATTAGCCTTCACACTTAAGATATTTCAAGCTTCCCTCTTATTAATCAACTCTAGTTCATTCATTCAAGAATGATACGAAATTAACCACCTTGTCACAACATAAGTCATCTTTCCATCAACCTTATCACGTCAGTCATCTGAAACCAGAATCTCACGATTGTCAATCGCAAATCCTCATGGTACTTTACCATAACACTTATTCAAATTTTGTAGACTTCCTTCAAGCATACTTAATAATTCTCTCCCATTTGAATGATGTGATATAATCCTACTATAATTCATGCTTGACTCAAATAATCGTATTGCTTCGAACCAAACATGTCTTTATCTTAATTCTTCGATTTCCATATTCCATCAAAAATCACATTCACTATTAATCGAAAATCACTCAAACCCATTCGAGAGTGTACTGAAATATCATAAATCCTTCCAAATATCTAAGCCAATCCTAGAGAGAGTAGTAAACCACAAACTCGAACAACTGAAAGTTTTCCTTTCCCCACTCAAATCCTTAAAAATTGATATTTATCTAAATAAATTGGTTCTTGAGTCAATCTTCTCAGTCTTTATTGGCTCGAAGCTCTTGATTTTTTTTTCTATTTCTATAAGGACATTCATTTTATTATGGTATGAATGCGTTCAAACGCATCATATGAACAATCTTTCACGAAATCTTCCACCAGAATACTGATCAACCTCTTTTATCCCAACAAGATCCATCATTGCCGATTTAATATTCCAAACCGTCACTGTAGGTCCATCACCTGCAGGGCTATCTCACTTGCCATCCACAAAGTTATACTAACGCTCTCATACAAAGTAAATACATCTCCTTTTTGTTTAATTTCTGTTTAATTAGCTTATTGTAGTTTATATGATGTGTTTGAATGTTTATAAAGTAGGTTTGGTTTGTGTTAATGGCAGTTTAGCTTAGTTTTAGGTATGTTTGTTAGGACCATGATTGTTGAGCTTGTAAATTAATTTGTTAATCATGTTCATCTTAGTTTATGTCTTATCTATGTTCATTAAGCTAATTGTTAAGTTTACCTGAGTGAGATTTAGTTGTTATTTGAGCCTGTTAGATTAACTATTAAGAATGTTCCTTTTAAATTATAACTACTTAAGATTAGTTATTCAGTTAGTAAACATGTCTAGTAGAATTAATAACCAGTCATGATCATTAGGTCATTTGTTAATTGAAATTTGATTATTGTTTGTGATTAAGATCCAGCATGTTGAGTATGTGTTGTTAATGTTCAGTCATCGCTATTTGAGCTCATTATAAAGATATCTGACATGTTTGAACATTGTTAGAGTCCACGGTAATGGTATTTAGTGTGTTAAGTACTTATCATGTTAATTTAAGATCATATTAACCTTTTATGGGCATTAGAGGTCACAAAACTTGCTACTAGGCTGCTCATAGGTTAGTACAACATGTTTTAGTTAGCTTTGTTTCTCTATGTATTGACTATTGTGTGTGATTAGAGAATTAGCATGTTAGTTGTATCCTATTTTAACTCAATTTCAAACTGGTAGTTGATGGGATGTTTAGGAATATTGATTTGGAACTTGCTAAGTGAATAGGCTGATCTGAGAAGTCATTGTGTTGATATAGGAAGCATGTTTAAACTTTTAATGACTCTGTTTAACATATCCATGCCCTGTGTATTTGTTAGGATATTCAACACTAATCTTAAGTTAAAAGAAAAGGGTTGTTAAGGTCAGTTTGTGTATTTAGTGTATGAGTTGGTTTCTTAGTGTCATATTTGGTAGAGATATGTTGTAAATACATATATAGTATCACCTAGTCTTTGTTTAGGTTTAAATATGACCTAAAATGTTTAGTGTTTTGCTCAGTTGGTTGGTTTATAAAAAGATAGCCATGACCTGAAACTGAACCCTCCTTTGTTTGCATATAGCCAAGACTGTTAAGTGTTCTAGTTTTCTTCACCACAACCCTTCAACATGTCCTCAGTATCACTCTAAGGGCCATAATATGCCTTTGTTTTGTCTATTTTAACCCTGCTATGTGTTACTGAGTTGGTATTGCTTGTGCTTTGAAACATATTTGTTGACCCTTTGTCCAATGTCACCCGTATATGAGTCTAGCATATAGGAATGCCCTGTTTGACACCTCTGATATGTCTGCATGCCTGATTTCTGTTTAGCGTATGAAAGACTTTGTAATTCATCCTTAAGTGTCTCTTTGTACTTGTATATGCCATATAGTGTACCACTGTCTACCAAGTTTAAAACTGAGCATGTCTAATCTAAGACCATGTTTGTGAATTCAAAGAGCGTTTATATACTATGCGAATTGCGAACTCTTATTTTGCACCCTTAATTTGGTTAGTTTGAGTCATTTAATTTTAATACTGAGCTGAAATGAAGTCTTGAACCTGATTATAGAGACCTCATAGCAATTTGATACCCAGCTAGACCAGCACTTGACATACCCTGCTTATGCCTAGTTAGGGATAGTTTGTTCATATGTCTTAGCTCATATTGAATATCCAAGCCTGTTTGACTAATAATGGAGTGGCATTGTGTCCATTTGACTTTCAAATGAAGAAATGAAGAAGTAAATCATATCTGTCTGTTCTGTTCAGCCCCTTTTATTTATCTGTGATATTAGTTAGAATAAGGCACTAGGCCTGGACTGATTGTTTACTTTAGTTTCAGTTTTTGTTCCATTTTGTTAGTGTTGTTATAATTATGTTCAAATCATGTTAATATTGCATGGGGCTCAAGTTATAAACTGAGGTGGGCATAGAAAATAACTTGGTTAGGAAGAATGGGAACATGTGCTTTATAGCTAAATGAATTTCTTCCTTGAGCTTTATTCTTGAGTGTTATTGCCCAAAGATGCCATGTTATACTCATGATATACAAGTTGTATGCAGTCCAAATGTGTTCATTTCTTTTAGTATATGAAACATGTATATTGGTATACCATCCATATTTGGCACATGACCTGCTCGAGCCTGGCCCATTCCTATGCTTGTTTGTTCTTTTCACGTGACTATACATTGGGCTTGGCCCATTTCTTGTTTATTTCCTCTTCTCTTTTATACTTGTTGATTGATAGTTAAGACCATTAAGTGTTTTGTTGTTTGTTTAATTATGGACCGTTAGTTAATTATATTAGATAATCATATATGCCTTCTAACCAAGGTATTTGTTTTCCCCTTTGCTTGCTTCCGTTGCATTACGTCGAGATGGGTCTTCACAAGGCCCATCACTGCCTGTCCATACGAGTCCACTTCTTTATCCACTCTTCCAATTAGGCTGAAGCCCAATCACATTCATTTGGGTAAAAAAGGATGTAAAGGGAAGCTAATATTTACTTTGAAGGTCCAGTTATGGGTAAAAATAGCCAACTGGTGGGCTTCGGTAGGCCCACCAGCCTAAACTATTTCTCCATTTAAATTATATATCATTTGTATATGTGTGTATATATATTGTAATAAAAATACTTTAATAATATTGGAACTAATTATAGTTGGAATCTAGGATAAGCAAAACGATACGTATGTCGTTTAGTTTAGAATCGCCTAAGTGGATTTTAAGACTTGTAGAAATCTGAAACAGAAAATAAATGGATTGTTTTTTTAGACAAAGAAACTATTTTTGGGACACTTAAAACTGAAAACGAAAATTGTTTTTTTTTATTAAGTTTCAAACTGGTTTTTGGACTCAAAAGAATTTGGACTTTAAACTTTAAATTTTGAATTTGAAATGGGAAATGGTCTTAAATATGAACACTTTGATTTAAGTTATAGTTCGGGCTGAGCCCAATAGGATAAATAATTTTTGGCAAATTAAAATCATCTTGGACTTGAGTTTTGTGTAAGTGTTTTGCGATATAGAATATGATGCTGACTATGAGAATATAGCATGCTAATGAACTAAAGGAAAAATTATTTGTTTCATACCTTTGATAAAACCAAACTTACTAGAGGAACTATACCACTTTTGATATTTGAAAAGAGTTTTAAAATAAAAGATGCAAGTCTATAATAATCAAATAGTTGGACTAAATGTGAATTTCTACTCAAATTTACCTTTGAGTGCTCTTAGTCCGAAAACTAAGATGATTAAACATTTCGTGCATACTATTTCGGCGAAAGTTTTTAAACTCTATGTTTTAAACAAAATCTTGAGTTTTTGAATATGTGAAAATGATAATTACTTTGCGGATTTTAAACCTTAAATGGTTTTATCATTTTAAAGGCATGCTATAGAACTCGTAGGTCAACCGTATTCTACGGATCCTTAATACCGGGGTGCTAATACATTCCCCGGGGGATCACTAGAACCCTTATCTTGACTCTAGTTTAGATATGATTTTTCAAACTATTGAATAAATTCTTTCACATTGGGTTTTCTAATTTACCTACAAATTAGGTAGCAACTCTAAACACATTATTCAATTTAAAGCACCATCCAAATTCTTAGTAGCTCTTTGTACGCTAACCCGTATAAAAAGCGAACCGTAACAGATGGCGACTCCTCTAGGGATAAACCTAGGTTCTAACCATAAAGTTTTCAATACAACATGTTTTTTTCGAAATGATATAAATTCCTATGTGTTTAAATTAATTGTCATTCATGCATTCATCTTCAGCCAAAAGGCATGCACACACACTTACATCTGTGCACAAAGGTGAATTTGCAGATTCACGGTAACCCTCTAGTATAAAACCAAAAATATTTCTTTGGAACACGTTGAAGACAGAGTTGGTACATGGTCATTCCAACAATCGACAACGGTTCACCCCGGGTTTTTCGCTCAGGTTCCCTATGTCATTTGCTAAACCACTCTAGTAAAACTAGGATAGAGCGAAGCCAAATCCCCTATGCTAGCGCATACTGACTTAGACAAGTTCGGGTATCTCAGACCTACCTGGACCTGATAGGCTGACTCCCTCGTGTCCTAATGGTCTCCAGTCCAAAGGCACTGCATCTAACTACTTGCTATGTGGAAGCATTATGTGCCATATATGATGAACCATTGTTCCTTGGGGGGGGGGGGAGAAACTAGTTGTGTTCTGTTTTATAGATGTCTTGGCCATACTTTTTTTTTCAATTTCCAATTGGAGCGCCGACAACTCTTCTTCTGGGAGGTCTGGAAAAAGGGGATTGTACTTTTTAGAAGCCAACAAAGTGAAGACGGCTTATTGCATTTTTTGCTTTTCACTATCATTCTGTTTTTCATCTTCTTTACCATACTTTTCATAGAAGTAGTTGTGCATAATCTTCCAAAATTGAATAATCTCTTCACGGTGTTTATTGTCGAGATCTTTGTAATAGATTTCGAGTCATTTGGCAGAGGGTTGTCTTGACATGGCATTTTTTGGTTTTCACATCTCAATTTGAAATTCGACATGGTTGTAGAAGCACCGAAAATGTTGAAAGTTGGTGTGCATGGATAAGTACCAAACATAAGAAAGGAGTAACGAACTGTCTAGGACACCTCCCTTCTCTCATGACCATGAAAGGATTCATGGAAACCCCGACCTCCTAGAAGTCCTTACTTGGTATTAGGATAACGAAAGAATGGTCTTTAGGTTTGGAGACTTTGAGTTAACCCTGACCTTAGAAGATATCGGAGACTGTATGGACAGTGTAGGAACCTGTTTAAGGTGGAGAAAGAAACCCGACCGCAACCTTCTAATACCTCACAAGCCAACTCACGGTGAAATCCTTAAGATGTTGTCCTTATCTAGCGTCAATTGGATTTTTGGGCCAACCGTAGCTTTTAGGGATCTCTACACCCGATTTGGGTCCACACAGGGCTATATAAACCATTCGGTAGAATTCCACTCCTTCGCCTCTTGGGAAGCTACCCGACCATTAGCCTTCGCTATATGTCTTTTAGGGACCATGGTATTTCCAAAAGACCATAACCGATCCATAGATACCTGAGTCATCTTTGTCACTCGTGCTATATTTAATAGCATAACCAACACGAGAATGCAAAATACTACGACCTAGTCCCAATCATCCTAACCGACATCTACCGAGCTTTAGGATAATGCCGAAACCTACATAGGTATTTCCAAGGGTGTAACCTCCTAGTCCAATAGTGGATCATGAAACACCTGCACAAAATCGAGGCTTTATCATAACAAGACCCTTCCGTAGAGAGGATAATTCTAGTCACTCATACACATTTCGGAACATAATTCCAAGACGGGTGGGCTTTAATCTTTTCTAGGCTCTGAGAGGATAGCATTCAATGGAGACTTCCTGACTTCAACTCCGAGACCATATCCATTAGAGGCCGAAAAATCCCTTTCCTACCACTTATGGGGATTTGGGGAATCCGTCCATATGCACATCTTAGGGTCCTACGACGGTTCAGAATGGAACAGATCATTCCCCAAATTGTAAATATGGGGGAATATATGCGTGACTACGAGGATGATAGGATATAAGGAGTTTGTGACATCATTCGAGAATAGAATGGCAAAATTAGATGGGGTCCAGAGACTTTAACCAATGATCCTCTTCACCCAAGATGCGACGAAGACTATGTGGACTGGCTGAGAACACAGTTTCAAGGTACCCTCACACCGGATCGCAACCTCTACAAGACCAAACATAATCAGGATTCAAAAGTCGATATCCAAGCTTGCCACATTCAAACAAAAGCAGATGATCGGGATGCCAAGTACAAAGAAAAGACACAACATGATCAGTTTGCCATATCTAGCTTGACCGATGAGTAGGTGTGGGCAAAAAATTCAGAGAACCGAAAAAACTAAACCGAACCGGCGATTCGATTCGGTTCGATTTTGGTTCGGTTTTTTACTGGTCATAAAATCGATTTCAGAAAAATTGATTCAATTTTTTTAATTGAATCGGTTCGGTTCATGTGATTTATTGATACACCGATCTGAAAAACTGGGGGTATTCTTGTAATTAATCATATCCCCTATATAAATTAAAGCCCTAACATCGACACATCATTTTGCCTCTTTTCTCTTCCGACGATCTGCTCGATTTCCATTATCAGAGAATTCTCTGAGAGAATCAACAAGCTTCAACAATTTCTATTTCGATTTCTTTCTCTGGAAGACTCGACTTCTGCTCAATTTCAATTTCTCTTCAAGCCCTAACCCATAAATCTTCAAGCTTCATCAGAGAATCAAGCTTCAAGCTTCAACAGAAGGTAATCCAATCCCTTTACTCATTTCTTTCTCTCATTCTGATTTCTCATCTGTTTCATGCTATGCTATGTTTGAACCATGTTTGTCGAAATATTATGAAGAAGCTATGAATTAGGCGTTTTGTTTTGTATTCACTGATGTTGTTAAAGTCATGTTCGACTGTGTATTAGGCTTTGTATTAGGGGTATCTGAATTATGGGTTTCGATTCTCCAGACACTGATTTTGTGATCTTGATGAGCACTAAAGACCTTATCAGCCAAAATTACTAGAAACTTCACTGCACCTTTCCCTGCTATAACTGTATCAATTATATCATCTACTGTGGAAGTTAAGGATTTTTGTTCCAATATACAAATTTCTTTATCAGAACTCAGAAGAGCCAGTAATAAGGTATTTCCCTGCAAGTACAAGGGAATATGTATATGTATTTTGTCCCTTAAGAGTAACTATGCATTGATGGGGAGTTCCAAGATTAAAACTCTGATCATGAGACAGTGATTTGATTGAATGAAAATTTGACTGTAAATCTAAAGAAGTTGGCTTTTTTTATTCTGTTTTTGATCCATTGCTTGAACATGAAGTTTGGTGATAAGGTATCATTCTTCATTCCCTTGAATTTTAGGAGATGGCTTTCATTTTATGTAGGCAAGAATAGATGTGGGCAGTGGCTAGAAAATACAAGTGGGGAGGATCTTATGAAATGTTTGGTTGATTATAGAATATACTTAATTTGAATGATTTAGACACTAGGAACTGGTGTTTGTTGTTATGACTGCTTGCAAATTGTAAAAACGTCATCAAATTAAGGTTATTTAGAGTGAATATGGTAAAGAGAATTATAAAATGAAGTTACTGAAGTAATTTCTGTAAATAAGGAAGCATATTCAATCTATAGTTTCATAATGATACTAATTTTAGTTCTTTACCTTTCTGTTGTGGGATTTAAAGTAATTTTTTCTTAGAAATGAATCTGTAATAATAGTTTGTTAACAATTATGGAAAAGTTGTGAATTAGGTGTTTTGTATTCATTGTCTCATTGATGTTGTTAAAGTCATGTTCAACTGTGTATTATGTTAATTTTTTGATTATTCTCATCTATTTCATGCTTTGTTTCAGGTTGAACCGTGTTTGTCGAAACATTTGTTTGATGTTTTGTATTCACGGTGTATTTGACAAAATGCTCATGAACTCTCTAATATTGTAGAATGGAAGACATTTTGGATGATGGAACAAAAGTGGTGAAACGAACTGACGAGGGAAAATTGAGATCAAAAGTTTGAAATTTTTTTACTAAGTTACCTGGAGGACAGAAAGGCAAATGTCATTTTTGCCAAAAATATTATGCTTGCGATAGCTCGTTAGTTGGGACAACTAATTTAAGGAACCACTTGGATAGATGCAAAGTGTACAAGAAATCAAAGCTTGAAGAGGATAAGAATAAAAAAGTATTAACTCATGACAAGGGTAAGAACAATGATAAAGTTGTATTTGTGGGGTTTAATCAAGAGGCTTGTAGAGCTGCACTTGTGAAATTGATTATTAAAGATGAGTTAGCTTTTAGATTTGTGGAGAATTAGAACTTTGTGGAGTATATGAGGGTTTGTTGTCCCAGATTTGAGGTGCCTTCACGAAGAACGATTGCACGGGATATTCTTTAGTTGCATCAGACTGAGAAGGCTTTGATTAAAAAAATCATGAACTCAAACCAGCAGAGAATTTGTATTACAACAGATACGTGAACATCAATTCAAATGAGTAGCTACATGGTAATAACTGGGCATTTTATTGACTGTGAGTGAGTGTTTCATAAAAAGATACTTTCTTTTACACCAATTTCTAATCATAAAGGAGATGGTATTGGAAAGATTATAGAGAAATGTTTATTGGATTGGGGTATTGATAGGCTATTCACAATTACTATGGACAACGCAAGTGCTAATCAAGTTGCAATTGCTTATGTGAAGAAGAAACTGACAAATTGGAGTCCTAAGGCAATGATTTTAAATGGTGATCATATGCATGTGAGGTGTGTTGCACATATAGTGAACTAGATTGTTCAGGATGGGTTGGTAGAAATGAAGGACTCAATAGCTGTTGTTCGTAATGCGGTGAAGTATGTAAGATCTTCTTCGACAAGGTTGCAAAAATTCAAGACATGTGTTGAGCGAGAGAAAATATCATATAAAGGACTTATGGTTTTGGATTTTCCAATCAGATGGAATTCAACATACTTAATGTTGGAAAAAGCTGTGATATTTGAAAAAGCGTTTGATATGTTAGAGGAGGACGATGGCCACTACAAAAGTTGGTTTAACGAAGATGAGAATGGAAGAAAAAGGATTGGACCTCCAATTTTTATGGATTGGGATAATGCTAAGAGGTTAGTACATTTTTTGTCAGTTTTTTATGATGTGACATTAAAATTCAGCAGTACAAAATATGTGACTTCTACTGATTTTTTGAATGAGTTGTGGAAAGTTTATCTTTATCTTAGCTCACTATCGGAATCTACTGATTTGTTGGTGAAAAAAATTGTTAATGGCATGAGAGATAAGTTTGTGAAATATTGGGGTACTTCTATAGAAAAGGTGATCAAGTTATTAATTTTAGCAAATGTGCTTGATCCTCGGTATAAATTTGAATTTATAAACTAGTGCTTTGGAAGTATATTTGATAGTAGGAAGGTTGATGAAATTAAAGCTGATATCAAAGAGTTATTGTTACGGTTATTTAAAAGTTATAATGATGTTAGCCCAAATAGTGGTGTGGGTAGTAGTTCAATTGCTCAGTTAAGTGAAGTTTGTGATAGTGGCAGCAGTAGAAATGAATCAATTGATCTTTTTCAACTGTTTAAAAAGATGAAGGCAACTGAAAATGATGATTTTGGGGTGAAGAATGATGTTGAGAAATATTTGTCAGAGCGGAATGAAAGTCCTAATGATCCGGATTTTGATCTTTTGCGTTGGTGAAAGATTTATTCGTCTAGGTATCCGACTTTATCAAAGATTGCCAAAGATATTTTGGCAATTCATGTGTCTACCGTGGCTTCCGAATCGACATTTAGCACGGGGGGCGCATTCTTGACCCTTTTAGGAGTACATTAACTCATAATACAGTTGAAACATTAATTTGCACACGGAATTGGCTTCGCTTAACTCTTATAGGAGAACAAATTGTGCAACCAACCGAAGAAGAAACTGAGTTTTATGAAGATGTTGAATTGGGTAACAATACTATTTTAATAGAATGATTATACTTTAATATTTTGTTTATTATATTGACGCTTCGACAAATTGTATGTAGACTTGGAGAAAATTTCAATCGTACCGCAATCACAAGAAATAGAACAAACACAAGTAGTTGAGGACTTGACAATAGATTGATAATGACGTCATAATGGTAAAGTTCTCAAATCTACAATCCTTTAAATTAGTTTTTGCTGTTAGTATCTATCTATATTTGACTCATAAGCAGTCTTAGTTTATTTTTTGCTGCTGATGAAAGTTTATTTTTGGCTTGAACGATGTTGTTGTTCTTGATCTTTGAAATTTGATGTTATTGTTGTTCTTTGGAATTTTCTTTGAAGCTATTGAAATTCCTTTGTTGTTCTTTGGGCGACTAAAAGCTACTTTGAAATTGCTGAAATTCCTATGTTGTTGTTCTTTGGAATTTCATTAAAGCCGCTGAATTCTGTTGATCTGCTTCTTCTTTCTTTCTTAAGCTATGAAATTCTGTTGTTCTTCTTCTTTCTTGAAACAACCGAAATTCTCTTTGAAATTGTTGTTGTTGCTGCTAGAATTTGATGTTGTTGTTGTTGTTGTTGTTGTTGTTGCTGCTGTTGTTGCTGTTGTTTAAAAAACTAGTCTATGGATGTTCTTGTTAAAATTGGTTATTGTTGTTGCTACTAATCTGCTGCTGCATTTGTTGTTGATGTTTAAAAAACATAAACCATTTGGACTTTATATTTGAATTGAAAAAACCCGATATAAACCGATATGTTTGGCGATATAAACCGATATATCAATTTTTTTGTTTAAAAAGTATGATTCAGTTTTTATTTTAAAAAATCAATTTTTATTCGATACATACTTTTTTGATATAAAACCGAACCGATATACGCCCACCCCTACCGATGAGGTCAACTTCACCAATGAATGTCTTGAGGATTTAGACACTCATATAAAGGAAGCTATGGATACGGTTGGACCAATAACATCTATAGAAATGAGCCGATGGGTGGGGTCAGTTATGATGTCTAGTCATCTCTTGATTCAGACTACCCTTCGAAGGGCCAAGAAAGCTCGGACTGACAAAGCTTCATCATCAGCCACCGGAGGAGACTTTTTATGGTTTACCACTTTATTTATGTTTTGTAATCCCTTCGGGGAAAATATTATATTATAATGAAATGACTATGGGGGCAATGGTTCGATTAACATTTGGAATATTTATGCTTCAAACGATTAGAAGCCTTGGAGTAACGAGGCATAGGAACGCGAATATTGGAACTGTTTATGTACTTTTGTGATATAAATTGCTTATGTACTTTCATGTATTCCATCTTAAACTCTTGATTGGTCATATATTCTGGACACTAATCCAATAAGAAAATAAAAAAATACCAAATTTGACTAATTTAACCTCCTCTTAAAGGTTGATTTGCCACAAATGGAGACTCCAGACAGTCACAATACCACCTCGCTAGTCATTGACTTGATAAGCAACGAAGAGACTGAGGAATCGCTTCAGATCAAGATCCGCAAAATCAATGACAAGATTAAGTAGGCAAGATCCAAATTGAAGGAGGTTGACTATAAGACCAATGTGGTGAATGCTAAACTGAAGGAAGTGGACGAGATTCTGGAATTCGCGGAGAAACTGACTAAAAATCTCCCAAAGGAAAACCGCGATACCAAAGCATTCCTGAAGAAGTGCAAAATATGATGGATGACTATATCCCTCTAACACAACCACCAAAAGATAACTCGATGCCTTACGGGTAAGAAAGCAAGGAATATGATGGAGTTGTCCCCACCCTAAATGAAGTTGTTGACCAATGCGAGATACCACAGGGGCCTTCCCATGAACCATCTCCAATGTGGTGGGAAATTTCCCTCAAAGCCCATGGATCCTGCTTCAGAGTCGCACCAAGAGAAGTGTGCAACATCGAGATTTTTGACATGATGAAAGCCATCGAAAGGGTCGAAGTTATCCATAGGGTCCTCCCATCTTGTGTACCTCTTTTCGGTCATAAAAGATGTCTATACCATAGGAACTAGCCCGACCATGACATGGATAAATGCATGGCCTTCCAAAAAGGGTCGTTAGACTGATCAACCGTAGAGTCATCTGCCACATGTGGGGACCTCAATCCCTACTTGTCCATGACTATTCCATGCCTGGTGCAGGAATCACCATGGGCACATGATTCTTGCGTTATGACTTTACTATTTTTAAAGACTCGTATGCCGACCTCTTCTTATTGTTGTGCCGCCGTGGCAAAGTTAAACCTTTCCAGAATACCTACCAAATCTTCTCAATCACTTCAAAGACAAAGATCTTCTTTTATCATTCAGGAGCTCCCGGGCATGATATCGAAGAGTGTGAAGCCTTCAAATTTGAGCTGGAATATTTGGTGAACACCGGCCAGATCTGGCTCGTGATATAAGGCCGCTTTAGGGAAGACACCGAAAAATATGTGGTCATAAGGACGATGATCCGCCATGGCTTTAGGGCGAAGTCATCTTTTGGGTAATTTAGGCGTCCCCTTTGCATATTTTAATTAAAAGTATCCCCCTCCCATATTATGTAAATGAAACCACGCCTGACTTGATGTCCGAGGAGGGATACGTGGGAAGCCCATATATCAGGCCTGGTCAAGGTAGATTTAAGTTCGAGTAGAAGAAATTAGTTTATAATTTATGTGTAACCCAACCTATAGAAGGGCTTAATTTCCCGATGAGGGATACGTAGGTAGTCTACATAAGACTCGGCCCTTATATTATATAAATTATAATTCCCACTTTTTATTTATAGGATGGGTTCAAGTTCAATGACAACGTGGTGGAAAATCAACCCCAAACTTTCAAATCAAAACTCTAAAAACCAAAAATTGGCCAAAATGACCAAAACACCCCGAAATGAAAGAATCAATCAAGGGTTGAAATCGAATACATGAGTCTACGTGCTTTGTTTTCAACTTATGTGCGATATTTTACATTATCATTTCTGACTAACGTACTAACGTCATTTTCCTTTAAATTGTTTTTATTCTTTTAGAAAAGGGTCGATCTGTCGCGAAATATTGACATATTTCACCAGATAAAAAGTCACGGCACTATCCTAAACTAAGATAATCAAACCAACATAACTGGTACTGCCGAGGATAATCGCAACAAGAGTGACCTGATCGATGGAACATGTCCTCAGGATTTCCAGAATGCCTCGCATACCTAGGACGTAATCACTATACTACTCAAGCAAGTAGACGACCTTCAAGAAAAGGGTGCAATGAATGAAGCTGCCAATGCTTCCAGGGAAGTTGTTGCAGCTGAGGCAAGAGGGCCTTCACCACCCTTTCCCTCTCTAAACTCACATTTACTCGAAAACTTCCCAAATGCCCACACCGGAGCCTCTTACTAAACACCACCTCCACCAAACGCCACCCACATGGCTGGGACCTTTGAATCTATGCCCGTCTTTCAGACGCCACTAATTTATGCCAACCCCAACTTTCACCAAAATATTACTACTCATACCACTCCCAAAAGTTGGCCTCAGAACCCCTACAGTATCCTTCCATACCCCAATCACCCCTATCGACTCCTCACAAAAGCTAGATCATTACGAGGAGATGGAAAAGGCCTAGAAGGCTAAGTAGGATCAAAGAGATATGGAAATGGAATAGAATATGATGGATTTGTTCAAAGGTTCCCGCAAAGCGACGGAACTGAGATACGACGATCTGTGTATGCACCCCAATTTGGACTTGCTGGAAGGTTTCAATGTGCCAAAGTTCAAATACTTCAACGACACCGAGAACCCCAAAGCTCATTTGAGAGCCTACTACGACCAGCTAGTCTGGGACAAAGGAAATGAGGCACAACTAATGAGGCTCTTTAGCCAAAGCCTCACGGGTGAAGCATTTGAATGGTTCACACCATAAGATATCAACCGCTAGAATTCACGGGAAGAGATGGCGAAAACATTCATGGATATGTTCCGCTTCAATGTGGAAAACGTACCTGACCGCTACTCTCTAGTAAAGATCTGCTAGAAATCAACAGGGACCTGCTGAGAATATGCTAATAGGTGAAGGGTTGAGGTTGCCCGAGTACAACCTCTAATGAGTGAAGAAAAACTATTGTCGGCATTCATCCAATATCACAATCATGATTGCTACGACAAAATGTTGGCTATGACCAGGAGGTCATTTATTGATTTGGTCAAGATGGGAGAGACCATAGAAGATGGTCTTAAAATAAGGAAAATTATCAACATCGTGAATAAGGCTGGCGCATCACGCTCCATTGGAGCTGCCAAGAAGAAAAAGGAGGATGTGGCAAACGTCTTCCATACCCTAAACTCCAGAAGTCGTAGAAGGGAAGGATCACAATCATCCTTCAATATATACCCATCTCCCCCGCCAAACAGCTACATATCATCATAGTTCTCTTATAGCCTTGTGCCAGTATACTATGCATAACCGAGCTACATTATTCCACAGCCAAACTACCAAGCTCCACAACCAAATTACTAAATACCTATACCCACTTACCAAGCTCCACCTCTAAATTACCATATTCTAACGCCTATAAACCAAGCGCCCTAAAACCAACAAAATCATTATACTCAACCACCTCCGAACACTTACAATTTTCAACGTCTGAACTTTGAGAAGAAGCCTTCGTGGGTATTCACACCACTTTCGGAAATGTGAACCAGTCTGTTCACCTAACTAATCACCACCGATCTCATCAAAGTCGTGCCGCCAAAGTATATTAATCCAGAAAGTCTCTTCTACCGACCTGATCATACTTGTGCTTACCATTCTGGCGCGAATGGATATTCAACTGAGAATTGCATCAACCTTAAGCATAAGTTACAAGATTTGATTGATAAGAAAGAACTCATTCTAGAAGACATAATGCCCAATGTGGATACGAATCCCCTCCCAAATCATGGTGCCAATCATACACATATGATAAAGAGAGAATAAAATTGGTTAGCGAGCCGACCATTAGCCTTGGATGTCATCGAAATCTTAGAGCGCATAGTCGCCTCCCTCACACTGAAAGATCATCCCAATTTTAGGATAATTATTTCGTCACCAAATAAGCTGTTTGTAGTTCAAGTTCCCCAAGTGGACGTCCCAGTGCCAAAAGAACCATTTGTAATCTAAATGCAGCACGTAATCATCGCGGCTCGTGAAAAAGAAGTCACAATTGTAGCTTAAGGAATGACAAGATTAGGGAGATGATATGCTCCATAAGAGTCAGCACCGGAGGTATCCCGCAAAGAGGACAATCCAAGGAGACCCATAACTGATGGAGAAGCTGAAGTCTTTTTGCGCCGAATGCAGCCAAAAGATTATTCCATTGTCGAACATCTACAGAAAACACCGGCCATAATTTTGGTAATGTCACTGCTTTTATGCTCTACACAATATCTCTTAGCCTTAATGAAAGCGCTAGACGAGGTCCATATCCCGGCAAGGACAAATAGTGAGACACTAGCCGACATTGTGGGCTATGTCGTCAGAGCCCATTAAATTTCCTTCTCCGACGATGAATTTCCAAGGGAAGGAAAAGCTCAGAACAAGGCCCTTCAAATTACCATCAAGTGCCAAGATAAGATCATCTCCAGGGTACTCATTGATGGTGGGGCAGGACTCAATGTATGCCTCGTATCTATCTTAAAGCAGTTAGGGTACAACATCAGAAATATATGCCAGAGTCATACTAATGTGTGAGAGCTTTTGATAGGGCAAAAAATGACCCTATAGGTAAAATAGACCTCAGTATATAGATGGGGCCCACTATGTTCGTCACAAAGTTCCAAGTCATGTATATCAACACCAACTATAATCTCCTACTGGGAGACCATGGATACACATGCCAGGAGTTGTGCTATAATCTCTCAATCAATTAATGAAGTTTATTTTAGAAGATCACGAGGTCGTGATCCATGGAGCTGGAAGCATCCATAATTATCCCGACAACTATATACCGGTAATTAAAGAGGTCCCAAAGACACCGACTTTCATGTGATGGAACTCGTGGGATTTGACTACCGCAGAAATGTTGAAGACATCCCAATGTCACCGGCCTACAAAATGGTCGCCTCTACTATGCTCCAGAATGGGTTTGAACTAGGCAAGGGCATAGGAAAAGAGCTTTAAGTTATTACAGAACCAATGTTGATCCCGGGTAACGTGTATCGCTTCGGTCTTGGGTATATACCAAGCTTCACATAAGCCTCTGAGGTTGACCAAAAGAAGAGGGGCCTCCCAGAGATGAGAAAATTCTTTCCTAGATTATACCAGTCATTTCTGGTAAGCATGCCCACACATAATAGCAGGGACCCAGAAGAAGGTTTGGGGATGCTGTTCCAAGAAGAAGAATGTGCCACAATAATAGAGGAGTGATTTAAAGCACCCACAATCCGCGATGCTGACCTAGATGAACAGTTGTCAAATTGGACCTCTACCCCATTTTTCGCTCATTTGTAGAGAGATAATGTTTTACTTTTGCTTTAAAAATTGGTGAAAATCAGCTTGAGGCCCGAGTCTTTACCCTTATGTCTTTAAATTATTAAGTATTATTCAAAAAATGGAAATGACTCGACGATTGATCCGGGTCAAGACCACAATTTGTGCTTTTATCAAGTTCAATGAAAAGCCTCAAATTTATACAAAACAATCTTTACTTACTATTTATTCACGTATGTAGTATGTTTTTACATACTAATAATGATTTTCATTGTTTTTAAGTAATAACATAAAAGCAACTCATAATATCATGACATGTCGTGAGACGAGCGAGTCGAGTGATACAGAAGACAAAGAGTACGATGAAGAAATAAAATTACTAGAAGACCTCGTCGACGAAGAAGATCAGTACGAGAATAGGCAGGCGCCTAATTTAGATGAGACTAAAGCAATTGACCCCGGAGATGGGAAACTATTAAAGAAACAAGGATAAGTGTGCATTTGGACGCGCCCCAAAAAGAAAAATTGATAAATCTGCTAAAAGAGTATCTCGACGTATTCGTGTCGTCATACGCGGATATGCCCAGGTTGAGTACAGACTTCGTAGCTCATAAGTTGCCTATCAACAAGGGATTCACCCAGGTTAAATAAAAGATTCGACAGTTCAAGCCTGATCTTAGCATGAGAATCAAAGATGAGGTCGAGAAGTAGATTAATTCAGGGGTCGTACATGTAACCCCGTACCCCACATGGTTGGCCAACATCGTGCTAGTGCAAAAGAAAGATGGGAAAATCAAAATCTGTGTAGACTACAGAGACTATAATCGTGCTACTCCCAAGGATAATTTCCCACTCACGAACATCCACATACTCATCGATAACTGCCTGAAGCATGAATTACAGTCATTCGGTCTCAAAAATACTGGTGCCACTTACATGAGAGCGATGACCGCTATATTTCATGATATAATGCATAAGGAAATTGAGATCTATGTGGATGATGTCATAATGAAGTCGTGGGACGTTCCTGACCACATCATACACTTGCAAAAATTCTTCTACAGGCTTCACAAGTTCAATTTGAAACTAAATCCGATGAAATGCGCCTTCAGGGTACCTGCTGGAAAATTACTAGGGCTTATCGTCAGTTGCAGTGGAGTCAAACTAAATCCTACAAAGATTAAAATTATCCAAGAGCTTCCTCCGCCGGTTATCAAGAAGGATGTAATGAGCTTCCTGGGAATGTTAAACTATATTGGGCACTTCATAGCGCAATCTATAGTGATCGTGGATCCCATCTTTAAGTTGCTAAAAAAGGATGTGCCCATCAAGTGGATGGACGAGTGTCAAAAAGCCTTCGACACCATCAATGGAAACCTTTCTAATCCACCAGTTCTTATCCCTCTTAGGCTAGAGAGCCCACTATTTTTGTACTTGTCTGTGTCGGACAACGCCTTCTGATGCATGTTGGCTTAGCATAATGAGACAGGAAAGAGAGAGCGAATGGTATACTACCTCAGCAAAAAGTTCACCGCATGTGAATCGAGATGTACTTTGGTAGAAAAGATGTGTTGTGCGCTAACATGGATAGCGCAAAAGCTAAGGCATTACATGTCGGTGTACACTACTCACCTGATATTCAAGATGGACCCTTAAAAGTACGTTTTCCATCAGCCCATGCTCATAAGGAAGTTGGCTAAGTGGAAAATATTGTTGAGTGAGTTCGACATCAAATACATGGCTCGAAAAGCCGTCAAAGGGCAAACACTAGTTGATTTGCTAGCAGGATGCCTAGTCGATGAAGAGCTCGCACCGTTGTGGACTTATTTCCCTGACGAAAAAGTAATGATAGTTGAAGAAGAGACAACCGACGTCTATTTAGGTTGGAGAATGTTCTTAGACGGCCCCATCAACTATAAAGGTTCCGGGATTGGAGCAGTTTTAGTTTTAGAAATGGGTCAACATTATCTTATGGCAGCGAAACTCAATTTCCAATGCACAAATAATATGGCAGAGTATGAAGCCTACATCTTAGGGCTTCGTGTAGCCATTGATATAGACATACATCATTTTTGGTAGTCGGATTCCAATCTATTAATTCACCAAGTACGAGGAGAATAGTCCACCAAAAATGAGAAGATTCTACCATATGTCAACTTGGCACAAAGGTTGTGCAATAGATTCAAAAGGATTGAATTTCGGCATACACTGAGGGCTCAGAATGAATTCTTCGATGCTCTTACAACCATAACATCCATGATTTAACATCTAGAAAAAAGTCATATTGATCTGGTGAAAATCAGCATCAAAGAAGAACATGCTTATTGTTCCCACATGGAAGCGAAATCCAATGACAAACCATGGTATGTTGATATAAGCACGTACATGAAAAAAGGAGAGTACCCCAAAAACACCACGACCAGTTAGAAAAAGACCATTAGAAGAATGGCGAATGGTTTCTTCCTAAACAAAAGAGTACTTTACATGAGGATACCCGATCTAGGGTTACTCCGATGTGTCAACGCTGCTGAGGCCATAAAGCTTCTTGAGGAAGTACACACCGTAACTTGTGGGCCACACATGAATGGGTTCGTCCTTACTAAGAAAATTATGAGGACATGCTACTATTGGATGACAATGGAAACCGACTGTAGCCGATTCGTGCAAAGGTGCCATCAATGTTAAATTCATGGAGATTTAATCAAGGTCCCTCTGAATGAACTTAACGTCGTGAGCTCACCCTAGTCGTTCGTAGCCTGAGGCATGGACGTCATAGAGCCCATAGAGCCAGCAACCTCTAATGGGCATTGCTTCATCCTGGTCCTTATATATTACTTTAAAAAGTGGGTTGAATCTACATTCCATAAGTCAGTAACGAAGAAAGTGGTGGCCGACTTTGTATGCCACAACATCATATGCCGATTTGGCATCCCATAATCAATCATAACAGATAACAGAGCAAATTTGAACAGCCATCTGATGAAGAATATTTGTGAACAGTTTCGTACCACTCATCGAAATTCAACCGCATATCAGCCATAGATGAATGGAGCCGTAGAGGCAGCAAATAAGAACATCAAAAGGATCCTAAGGAAAATAATTGACAACTACAAAGATTGGCATGAATAAATGCCCTATGCGTTTTTGGGATATCATAGAACCACCCGAACATCAATTAGAGCTACTCCATATTGCTTGTTGATGGCAATGAAGTTGTAATATTAGTTGAGATAGATATACCGTCACTTAAAATTATACAAGAAGAAGAGTTGGACAATGCAGAATGGGTTCGAAAAAGAGATACGAGCAGCTGGCTCTGATTGATGAGAAAATGATAATTGTTGTATGCCATGACTAGCTGTATCAATAGAGAATGGCACATTCCTTTAACAAGTGGGTACGAGCCCGAATCTTTCAAATCAGACAATTGGTGCTCAAGCGTGTATTTCCACACCAAGATGAGTATAAAGGAAAGTTCGCACCTAACTGGCATGGGCCCTATATGATGCACACAGTAATATCGGGGAAGTTGTTATCCTTACTAAAATGGATGACCAAGAGTGGCCCAAAGCGATCAACTCAGATGCAATCAAGCGGTACTACGCATAAAGACGTGCTTCTCAAGGTTGTAACCCTTCTACTTGTAATCGCACTTTTCTTTGATTGTAATTGCCTTTATTTTACTTGTAATCGCATTAGAAAACTAAAACCATTTTATGTAACGAACTACACGAGGATCTAATTTCCAATCAAAAAGAGGAAATACGTAGGCGTCCATTTCGGGCTCGATCACAAAATTACCCAAATCCACCATTTTTATGTAATATGAACTATGGAAGAACCTGATTCCCAAAGAGGGATACATAGGCGCTCTTTGGGCTCAGTCGCACTACATTAAAAATCAACCATATTTACCTAAACTATGCTTCGATCTGATTCCCAAAATAGGATACGTAGGCGCTCTTCGAGCTTGGTCGTACCAAACAAAACTTCCAAATAAACCCCTAGGAAACCTCAGAGGTATCAAGAAAATTAAAAATCACCACACACGACAAAAATTGGGGCATAATTTTTTAGAAAATCTCAAAAATTTCATCAACAACACGACTCAAAGGATTAGCCAGTCAAAGCGTCTAAATTGGGGCAGAAGTTTTGAGAGAAACTCAAAAAATTCTTCAAACGCAAATCGGCCCAAGAATCAACCATTCCAAGTACGCAACTAGGGCAAAATTTTTGAGAAAGCTCAAAAAATTCACCAAGATCAAGACGAAGAAACGAGAGCAGAGCACCGAAGACATTCAGAAAACCTCGCTAAAGAGAACAATGTCATGACATGAGTTGGCAATACTTTTATATATAAATTATTTTAAAGGCATTCCTTTTTTAAAAAACATTTTGTCAAACATTTCTATTATTAACATTTTCTCTCACCATACCATGGCCGAAAAAAGGTCAAGATCGATGAAAAGTGAAACCACATACCGAGAGTCGGCACCGCGGATTGACCATATACGAAATTAACGAATCTTTCTGTGATTGCATGTCACTGGAACATTATCGAAAGGATAACAATTTTTTCTACTAACTCGTTTGCTCATGATTGAAGCATATGAACCTAGTCTCAAGAGTCAAAGAGTTGAATGATGTAATTCCGGCCTAACGGCTGCAGTCTTCATTCAAATAGTCAAATGATGTGATTCCGGCCTAATGGTTGTAGTCTTTATTCAAAGAGTCGAATTATGTAATTTTGGCCTAACGGCTGCCGTCTTCATTCAAAGAGTCGAATGATGTAATTTTGGCCTAATGATTGCAATCTTTATTCAAAGAGTCGAATGATATAATTTCGGCCTAATGGTTGTAGTCTTCATTCAAAGAGTCGAATGATGTGATTTTAACCTAACGATTGCGGTCTTCATTCAAAGAGTCGAATGATGTAATTCCAGCTTAACGACTGCAGTCTTCATTCAAAGAATTGAATGATGTAATTTTGGCCTAATGACTGCAGTCTTCATTCAAAGATTCGAATGATGTAATTCCAGCCTAGTGGTTACATCTTCATTCAAAGAGTCGAATGATATAATTTTGGCCTAATGGCTGCAGTCTTCATTCAAAGAGTTGAATGATGTAATTCTGGCCTAATGGATATAGTCTTCATTCAAAGAGTCTAATGATATAATTTCGGCCTAATGGCTACAGTCTTCATTCAAAAAGTTGAAAGATGTAATTTTGGCCTAATGGTTGCAGTCTTTACTCTAATTGAATGATGTAATTCTAGCCTAACAGCTGTATTTTTCATTCAAAAAGTCGAATGATATAATTTTGTCCTAATGGCTATAGTCTTCATTCGAAGAGTTGAATTATGTAATTCCATCCTAACACATGCAATCTTCATTCAAAGAGTCAGGTGATGTAATTCCGGCCCAAGTGTTGTAGTCTTCACTCCAGTTGAATGATGTAATGCCAGCCAAGATGGTCATGATCTTCATTCCATAGAGTCAGGTGATGTAATTCCAGCCCAAGTGCTATAGTATTCACTCCAGTTTAATGATGTAATGTCAGCCGAGATGGTTATAGTTTTCATTCTATATCGAGTCAAGAGATGTAATTTCGTCCCAAGTGTTACCTTCTTCAATCTAGTTGAATGATGTAATGCCAGCCAAGATGGTCATGGTTTTCATTGTATATCGAGTCAGGTGATGTAATTTTGGCCCAAGTGATGTAGTTTCACTCCGGTTGAATGATGTAATGCTAATCGAGATGTCATGGTTTTCATTCTATATTGAGTTAGGTGATATAATTCTGGCCCAAGTATTGTAGTCGCTACTTTAGTTGAATGATGTAATGCCAACCAAGATGGTCATATTCTTCATTCCATAGTCAAGTGATGTAATTTCAGCCCACGTGATGCAGTTTTCACTCCAGTTGAATGATGTAATGCCAACCGAGATGGTCATAGTTTTCATTCTATATCGAGTCAGGTAATGTAATTCTGACCTAAGTGTTGCAGTCTTCACTCCAGTTAAATGATGTAATGACAGTCGAGATGGTCATGGTTTCATTTTATATCGAGTCAGGTGATGTAATTATGGGCAAGTATTGCAGTCGTCACTCCAGTTGAATGATGTAATGTCAACTGAGATGGTCATTAGGTTCATTCTATATCGAGTTAGGTGATGTAATTTCGGCCCAAATTCTATAGTCTTCACTCCAGTTGAATAATGTAATGCTAGCCGAGATGGTTATGGTTTTCATTCTATATTGAGTCAGGTGATGTAATTCTGGATCAAGTGTTGCAGTCGTCACTCCAGTTGAATAATATAATGTCATGCGAGATGGTCATGGTTTTCATTCTATATCGAGTCAGGTGATGTAATTCCAGCCTAAGTGATGCAGTAGTCACTCTAGTTGAATGATGTAATGCTAGCCGATATGATCATTGTTTTCATTCTATATCGAGTTAGGTGATGTAATTCTGGCCCAAGTACTGCAGTCTTCACTCCAGTTGAATGATGTAATGCCAGCCAAGATGGTCATGGTCTTCATTCCATAGAGTCTGGTGATGTAATTCTGGTCCAAGCGTTGCAGTTGTCACTCCAGTCGAATGATGTAATTTCGGCGGAGGTGTTGCAGGCTTTCACTCAAGTTGAATGATGTAATGCTAGTCGACATGGTCATGGTTTTCATTCATTATCGAGTCAGGTGATATAATTCTAGCCGAGGTGTTGTAGTCTTCACTCCAGCTGAATGATGTAATGCCAGCCAAGATGGTCATGTTTTTCATTTTATATCGAGTCAGGTGATGTAATTCTAGCGAAAGTGTTGCAGTCTTCATTCCAGTTGAATGATGTAATGCCATCTAATATGCTCGTGGTTTTCATTCTATATTGAGTCAGGTGATGTAATTTTTGCCAAAGTGTTGCAGTCTTCACTGCTGTTGAATGATGTAATGTCATCCAAGATGGTCGTGATTTTCATTCTATATCGAGTCAAGTGCTGTAATTACGGTGAAAGTGTCACAGTTTTCACTTCAATTAAATGATGTACTGCCTGCCAAGACGATCATGGTTTTCGTTCTATAGAGTTTTCATCTTTATTTATTAGAGTCAGGGTGATGTAATTCTAGTCGAAAGGCTACAGGCTTCACCTCCAAGTTCGAATGATGTACTCCCGGCCGAAAGCCACAGTCATCTTTCCACAAATAAAACTACAGGTTCAATGACGAAATCAAACAGATAGTCAGACGGTGTTGAATGTAGCATCCGCTCGAACAAGCATTCCACAGCAAGTCAACAGAGACAGACGGTGTCAAAGGAGGCACCCGCTCAAAGGAAAATCACCCAAGAGTGTACAATAAAAAAAAGTCGCGCAGTATTGAAAATATAAAGTATAATAACTAACACGCAGGTCTCAGCATATGGAGATAGGTCAAAGCTACCGAAAGTGGAAAGCAAAAGACCAGATCCAGATATATGTGGAGCAAACATGAAACTTTTTCTTGGGCGATCGATCGAAAATATGTGTCAACAAGAGTCAAGGTCTCTGCATATGAGCTTGAACATCACTCCACATCGACATAGCTCGCAAGCAGCGAAGTTTTACTTTTAAAACCTGTAATCGGTCAGGCATACACCGAAAAGGTCAAAGGGATTTTCACATAAGGGACACCTTTTTTGGGCCATCGAGTCAAACTACAAGTGATCGAATTCCCGAAATCGGGGATATGTAGGCCACTCAATCTTCGAGGATCGGTCACATTCCAACAATGTCATTTCGGAGCTTCCTGGTCTGATAGTTTTACTTTTAACAACCTTTTAGAAGTCTAATTGAGTCGAACTGCAAGCAGCCTAAATTGTCATGAAACCTGAGATATATAGGAAACTCAAAAATTAGGGTCCGGCCACAATTTTCAAAAATATCGCATAAAAATAGGAAGTAATTTCTTATTGGTAGGCTAAAAACTAGGTTAGTCAAAATTCACTGCTCAGGAATGGTATAGCCATCCCCGAATAACGAAGTGGCAGTTGTTGACACCTAATTTTTATCATCCAATAATCTTATTTAATTATGTTGAGTTCCCGAGTCACGGACAAAGTGAAATATACCTTTCACAAAGCGAATGTGATTTTATAAAATTATTCAGGAGTATTTTGTCATTTCATTTGACAAAGTATCCCTTAGTATATCATATCCTAATTTTACATAATTCGATCATTAATTGTGATTTTTTTTTAATTTTAACCTATAATTATAAATATAATTATTTTAAAAGGATTCTCAAAATAAAAAAATTAGTTCCGTTCCGTCAAATTCAGGAAATTGTTAATTAATTGTGATAATGAAATTACGACTCAATTTTAAATCATGTTTTAAATTTAAGAGACATTTACATGATTTTAATTTCTTTAATTCTAATTAGTATAGGCTTTCTCTGTACGTTTCCTCCATTGCCAAAAATGGTGACCTGGCTATGGTATGTTAATGCTACTGCAGTTGTTGCCCGTCCAATTGGGTCAAGGGCATTAAATGCCTTTGCCCTTACTCCGTAGAGCCTCAACCATAACCCCACCCCTCATAAGGTGAGGTTACCCCTCTGCTATCTGTTTTTTCTGAGATTGGTTTAATGGTTTTTATCCTTATCCACTCTGCCGAATGGGTTGAAGCCCAATAACATACATTTGGGTCAAAAAGAATGCAAATGAAGCTAATATTTTTGAAGGCCCAGTTATGAATAAAAATAACTAACTGGTGGGCATCGATAGGCCCACCAGCCTAAACTCTATTTCCCTTTCAATTATATATCATCTGTATATGTGTGTATATATATTATAACAAAAATACTTTGATAATTGAAACTTATTATGGTTTGAATCTAGGATAAGCAAAATGATACGTATGTCGTTTAGTTTAGAATCGCCTAAGTGGATTTTAATCTGAAACAGAAAATAAATGGATTGTTTTTTTAGACAAAGAAACTGTTTTTGGGACACTTAAAACTGAAAACAAAAATTGATTTTTTTGACCAAGTTTCAGACTGATTTTTGGACTCAAAAGAATTTGAACTTTAAACTTTAAATTCTGAATTTGAAATGGGAAATGGGCTTAAATATGAACACTTTGATTTAAGTTATAGTTTGGGCCGAGTCCAATAGGATAAATAATCTTTGGCAAATTAAAAATATCTTGGACTTGAGTTTTGTTTAAGTATTTTGGTGATATAGAATATGATGTTGACTATGAGACTATAGCATGCTAATGAACTAAAGATAAAGTTATTTGTTTCATACCTTTGATAAACCAAACTTAATATTTTAAGAGGAACTATTCCACTTTTGAGATTTGAAAAGACTTTTTAAATAGAAGATGCAAGTGTATAATAATCAAATAGTTGGATTAAATGTGAAGTTCTACTCAAATTTATTTTTGAGTGCTCTTAGTCCGTAAATTAAGTTGATTAAACATCTCGTGCATACTATTTCGGTGGAAGTTTTTAAACTCTATGTTTTAAACAAAACCTTGAGTTTTTGAATATGTGAAAATGACAATTACTTTGCGGATTTTAAACTTTAAACAGTTTTATCATTTTAAAGGCATGCTATAGAACACATAGGTCAATCGTATTCTACAGACCCTTAATATCGGGGTGCTAATACCTTCCCCGGGTGATCACTTGAACCCTTACCTTGACTCTGATTTAGATATAATTTTTCAAACTGTTGAATAAACCCTTTCACACTAGTTTTCCTAATTTACATATTAATTAGGTGGCGACTCTAAACACATTATCCAATTTAGAGCACCATCAAAAATCTTAGTAGCGTACGCAAACCTGTATAAAAAGAAAACTGTAACATTATATATTCACTTATATTCCTGTTATGCTTTGTTGCACAATTGAAAAAATTGTTAAGAATGAAAATTCTTAATTTGATTTATTAACAAGTGACTTCAGGGGAAATTGCGACTTTAAGAATGTTAAAAACCTTTGCATTGCTAACATCATGGTTATACATCATATTTGATGTTATTCTATGTATAACTAATGTTTGCATAACATTATTTATACATAGGTTGACTAATTAACGCTAATATTATTTATTCACTTAACGTTGTTTCATTACATTAGTTATACATAGATTGAAAATTATATCAAATATGGTATTAATAAGACACAATGATAATGCATGCATTATTGTGTTGCTATTTGATTTTAAAAAATGTCTATTATCTAATAGTGGATAAAACCATTTAAGGTTGTTGAATGGCAGCGGCTGTACTGCTCCAGCATATTGGTTACGCCCCTAGTTTAGAACTTCTAGGTCTCGAGTTCTAGTCTAGTTACACGCGTTTAATAAAAAACAATTTTATTTTGATTTCCTTTTAATCGGTGCAATTTTCATATAATGTTGCGGATAAAACCATTTAACGATGATGACTAACAGCGGTTGTACTGCTATAACGGTTATGCCCTTAATATAGAACGTATAGGTCCCGAGTTTGAGACTAGGTACGCACGTTTAAAAAAAGCTTTTTTTTTTTATGATTCCTTGAATTGGAGAAAATTATTGGGTGTGTGAAAATGGTGATTTCACATTCATATCACTCTTTATATATTCCTTGCTTCTACCTTTGAAGACAACATAAAAATAACCCATTAGATGGAAAAAATTAGGGTTTTGAAAACTAAAGAAAAGGAAAAATGTAGAAGAATGAATTGAGAGAGAAAAAGAGTGGCTAAATAACACTCTTTAATAAATACGTCCAATAGAAGAGTGTTACCGTATGTATAAATATATTTTTGTATTATACACTTATTGTATTTACAGAAAAAATAAATAAAAAACCTAAAAGTAGACATAGGCGTGCACGATATAGTAATATTATTTATGTTGGTATTACAAAGGATTGCAGGAACGGAAATTACAAGTAACTGATTATGTAAGAATTGAAATTACAATTCAACTAGAAAACTGAAAATTACAAAGATGAACAAGAAAAACTGAAAAACTGTTTTTGCTGAGTCGAGTGTGGCACTCTGTCCTTAAGACAATATTGCCCCGTATGTATCCTTTATACGTCCTAGACAATTTGTCTCCCAAGATAAAACAGCAATGGAACACTTAAGCAAAGGAAACTCAAATGCTACCGTGAAGAATATTGAGTAACGAAATGATGCTTGGAAGATGTAGGAAGAAACTGTTTTGCTTGTGTATTTTCGTGTATATTGTAAGTGTGTCTCAACAATGGTGTAAGGGGTGTTTATATAGGTGAGGGAGGAGCAGCAAAACTGCCTCCATAAGTGCCATTACTGGCCAAGTAATGACCATTATGGAGGTAGTAATGTCACCAAAATAAATGGTGAAGAACACCAATGGATTGACCATTATAGGAGGAGTAATTCAGCCAAAATAAATGGCTGAATTGAGTGCTGTGGCGTTTCTGCTTTGACCGTCCAAAATCTGACTTTCTGAAAACTTCAGGGACCAAACTGTACATCTGAAAGAATTATGGTCCAAACTGTACATCTGAAACTTCTGGGATCAAACTATACTTCTGACAAAGTTCTCTGGCCCAAAAAGATAATATCAGAAGGCCCACAGCCCACAGCCCACGACCCGTGAATCCGTGAACCCGTGAACCCGAGAACCCGGAACTCGGAACTCGGAACCGGACCGGATGGGCGGGCGGCGGCGGCGCGCGTGTGGTCTTTCCTCGAACCGAAGCACATCAAGGTCCTCCCTCCTTTAAACACATGGGATACCCCTTGGGGTCCCAAACGCCAAACCAATTTCGAGTCTTATATACACAATAATTCTTTCTTCCTCTACCGATGAGGGAGAATTGATCACACACCACACTTTTCCATGCTTCAAACACCTTACTTCGTGAATCAATATTTCTTTCATTTCTCAATGAAATTTGACGATTCTTGGCCCTACGGTTATCTACGTACTTAGTAGATCATGCATGTGTGAAGAACCGGATTCTCCAACATACGTAACACTAGTGTTTAAGCCGTTAAAGTTGATCGGTCGCAACTCCCGCCAAAGGCTAATTTCCAACAATCCCCTCTTGAAAGAGATTTTGGCGCACTCACATGGTGTCTTTTCATTTCCAGCAATATTTCAGCGGACCGATGTTGCATAAGGAGAGGTAGCTTCAGCTTTGAACCTTCTATAGTTGAATACCATCAGACTTACTTACTGCGCGGTGAACGTGATGTCTTGAACCATCAGTGTTTAGTGTAAGCCAAGTCAATGGTACCAACACAACAAATTCCCTTACTCTCTTCTTCGTAATGTTTTGTCCGTTTTGGCCATGGACAACGTCTTGGATTCTTAAGTGCGTTCATTTGAGGCGGCCCGTCCTCACACTTAAATAGGTGGTCTCCTACAAGGTATCCTGCTATACCCCACTTCACAAGTGTTAGGAACCATTAAAAGTTTTCCAAAAACCTAACCTCAACTGCTGAGGATCATTACAGGTTTTGAAAACTTAACCTTTACCCATACTGCAGATAGCACTTAACGTCTATCGCGGGAACGGCTTTGGATTTGGTGTTTCTGTTCAGAAATCACTATCCGAAGTGCTCATGCTTCCACCGAAGCGATCAACTGACCTTTACAACTTAGTTTTCCCATTGAACCAAATTACTGGGATCTCCAGTTAGTAAGGTTGGGTTACCGCTGTATTAGTCCTTATATTTTGGGTTTTAAGCCCATTCCCCTAGACAGGCAAGCCATCTGATCTTTGGGTAAGCCATTTGTCAATGGATCTGCTATGTTATCCTTTGACTTAATGTAATCAATGAATATTATACCCGTGGTGATCAGTTGCCTAATGGTCTTATGCCTCCGTCGAATATGACGAGACTTGCCGTTGTACATAGCATTCCGTGCCCTTCCTAGAGCCGACTGACTGTCGCAGTGGATCATTATCGAAGGTACGGGTTTGTTCCGACACGGAACATCCTCTAAGAAGTCATGAAGCCACTCAGCTTCTTCTCATGCTTTGTCTAAAGCGATAAACTCCGATTCCATCGTGGATCGGGCGATGCAAGTTTGCTTAGAGGATTTCCAAGACACAGTCCCACCACCAATTGTAAATATATACCCACTGGTGGACTTGGTGTTCTCTATATCAGATATCCAGTTTGCATCACTGACCCCTCTAGTACAGCTGGATATCTCGAATAGTGTAACCCAAAATTTAACGTGTATTTCAGGTATTGTAATACCCGATTCAACGCCTTTCAGTGATTATCACTCGGATTACGGGTGAACCTAGCCAACTTATTGACTGCGTAAGCAATATCAGGTCGGGTGCAGTTTGTTATATACATCAAACTACCGATCACCTGTGCATATCGCTCCTGGTATACAGGTGCACCAAGATTTTTATCAAGCTTTTGATTTGTATCCATTGGTGACACTATCGGTGAACTGTCTAACATCTTGAACTTTCTCAAAACATCCTCGATGTAGTGAGATTGAGATAAGACCAGTCCTAGATTTTAATCCCTAGGATGACATCTGCGATACTCATATCTTTCATGTCGAAGCATTGTTTCAACATGTTCTTAGTCTCTAGGATTATCCTAGGACTGCTTCCTGTGATCAACATGTCGTCTACATACATGCATATCATAACAAATGAGTCAGAGTTACCTTTCGTGTAAACACATTTATCACACTCATTAATGGCGAACCCCTTCGATAGTAGAGTACTATCAAATTTTTCGTGCCATTGCTTCGGGGCTTGTTTGGCCGCATGCAGATTTGATAAGTCGACAGACTTTCTTCTCTTGCCCTTGAACCACGTACCCCTCGGGTTGGTCCATATAAATTTCTTCTTCCAAATCACCGTTTAGGAAGGATGTCTTAACATCCATCTGGTGTATCTCAAGGTCACGCAAAGCTGCGATCGCAATGAATACCCGTATGGATGTCATCCGGGATACCGGAGAGTATGTGTCAAAGTAGTCAAATCCTTCTGTCTGTCGATAGCCCTTGACTACCAACCTGGCCTTGTACTTGTCTATAGACTCATCTGCCTTATATTTCTGTTTGAGTATCCATTTACACCCCAACGGTTTATTTCCCGGAGGAAGATCAACCAACTCTCAAGTATGGTTATGCAGAATGGAGCTTATTTCACTCTCAATAGCTTCTTTCCAGAGCGGTGCTTCTGGAGTTGACAACGCCTTAGCAATTGTCCTTGGTTCATCATTAACCATATAAGCTACAAAGTCAGGACCGAAGGATTTATCCTTCCTGACCCTTTTACTTCGCCTTAGATCCATCTCTGGAGTCTCCAAGTTACGAGAATCTGGAACACTAGATTCCAGATGTTCAGCCACCTCGAGATTCGCTAGATCTGAACCATCTATATCCGGGCAGTCAAGGACTCCCGGTTCTTGAGAGCTTTGTGCATAACTTCGTTTGCGAGAGGTTATGTCTTTTTCCTTTCTAGGAAAGGTATCTTCAAAGAATAAAGCATTTCTTGATTCCATAATTGTACCCTGGTGGATATCTGGAATATATGACTTATGCACTAAGAAGCGATAAGCACTACTGTTATTTGCATATCCGATGAATATGCAATCTACAGTCTTAGGCCCAATCTTGACCTGCTTTGGCTTGGGTACTTCAACATTTGCCAAACAACCCCACACCTTAAAATATTTGTAGGTGGGTTTCTTTCCTTTCCATGATTCATATGGAGTTTTGTCCTTACCCTTATGTGAGACTCTGTTAAGAATCGTATTAGCGGTAAGGACGGCTTCTCCCCACATGTTTTGGGAAAGTCCGGAATTGATAAGCAAGGCATTCATCATTTTCTTTAATGTGCGGTTCTTACGTTCCGCCACACCGTTTGATTGAGGTGAGTATGGAGCCGTCGTTTGATGAATAATGCCTTCTTGGGCACAATATTCCTCAAAAGGCGCTACATATTCTCCCCCTCTATCGCTACGAATGGATTTAATCCGTAGGCTAAGTTGGTTCTCAACTTCTGCTTTGTAACGTCGGAACGCTTCAAAGGCTTCATCCTTACTTCTTAACAAGTAAAGGTAACAATACCTTGTGCTATCGTCAATGAAAGTCACAAAGTACTTGTTCCCCCCTCTAGTTCGTGCAAACTTCAAATCACATATAACTGTGTGAATAAGTTCTAGAGGAGCGGTATTCCTTTCGACGGATCGAAAAGAAAGCTTCGTGAGTTTTGCCTCTACGCACACCTCACACTTATGTTGAGGGTTTACGTCGATAGACGGCAACAACTCCATCTTTACCAGCCTTTGAATAGACTTGTAGTTAACGTGTCCTAATCTATGATGCCATAAATTAGAAGACTCAAGCAAATAAGAAGAATGTTCAACTTTATTTCCTTGACGCAATACAAACATGGCATTCACTTTGAAGAGGCCTTCACAGACGAAGCCTCTCCCTACAAATGTGCAATTTTTAGTGAGTACAAACTATTGGATTCAAACACTAGCCTAAAACCAGCATTAACCAATAAAGGTCCAGAAACTAAATTTCTTCTAATTTCTGGGACGTGCATCACTTCCTTCAGAGTGAGTTCCTTGCCGGAAGTCATCTTCAAGACCACCTTTCCAACCCCTAGCACGTCCGAGGAAGCGTTGTTGCCCATGAACAGCTTCTTGTCGGTGACTGGAGTGTACATGGAGAAGACATCTTTGTTGGAACAAATGTGTCTTGTTGCACCTGTGTCCACCCACCACTGCATCAGATTCTCAACCAAGTTGGCTTCTAGCACCACGGCCGAGAGATCCTCAATCATGTCATCCAGGAGCGTGTCTTTGACGACGTTAGCTTGAGCCTTGCCTTTCGACTTGGCTTTCTGTTGTTGCTCAGTCTTGAGCTTGCAGCATTCCTTGATCCTATGACCAGGTTTCCCATAGTGAAGACAATTACCTCTGAACATCTCTGCTGCAGGGGATTTGCCGTCTTTCTGGAACTTCCGCTTCTTGCTTGAGTTCCCTTTGGCCTCAGCCAGATTCGTCTTTGCCTCAGCATGTTGTCTACCCTTTGGCAAGGTCTTCTTATTATCTTCCTGGATTTGCAGTTTGATAACAAGCTCTTCAAATGTCATCTCCTTTGTCTTGAGTTTCAAGTAACTCATAAATTCATTCCATGAAGGAGGTAACTTTTCAATCAGCGATGCAACCAAAAACTGCTCGTTTGGCTTCAGTCCTTCCAAATCTAGGTGATGTAAAATCATTTGGAATTCCTGGACTTGGGACATCACTGTTGTTACACCTCGTAATTTTAAGACTATAATTAGAGGACGTAATTAAGGAGGTAAGATTCGAATCTTGGATATAGAGTATATTTATATATGCTAATCCGGAAATTAGTATACAAGAGGATGTGACTCCGGAAAGATGTTGGTCACAATAAGGGTGACGTTGGATACTTATAGCAATAATTGTATATTCCCGTTATGGAATAGTATTGTATTATAAAATTATGACATTGAGGATACGAGGCTTATGAAATTCTCGGGAATTAAAAGAAGTGAGTTTGAGATTTACTAATTGAAGAACTTGGGGGCCAAAGTGTAAGAAGGAAAATCAGATTTTTGGTTATAAACTCACATTACCTCTTCATCTTCTTCTACACTTAACAAAAAAAAAATAACTCTCCTCTCATTCTCTCCTCTACACTAATCCGAAAATCACCCTCCACCCATAACCAAAATTAAGGTTGTTATCTTCTCTTCCTAGACTATATTTTTCACCAAAAATTAGAAGCAAAACAACACCAAAAACCGTATAAACAGTGGCAAAAATGACCCTTTGTTTGGTCAAAATCTGCCAGAAAATTGTGATTTTTGGGATGAAATTTTGGAAGAAAACGTGTAGGGATGATGGCTTAACATTGTAGAACACTTGCATGTCAATTGGGGTTGAAGAAGTGAACAAGAAGGAGGAGAAAATTACAAAGCAGTGGGGATTTTCGGACAAAACAGTGGCAGAAATTTTATGGACTGTTTTGACGAATTTGAGGGATAAAAATTCTTCTTTCTATGATATAATTGGAATGCATGTTGTTATAATTAAGGTAAAGAATTTGTGTTAAGGAAGAAATGGAATTTAAGCATTGCATGTGACCATTTTGAGCTAGTTGCCAATTTGGGATGATTTTGGTATTGTTGGATTTGTTGGTGATTGTTGTTATTATTATCACTTATTGCATGATGAAATTGAAAGGAAACATGGAGATTTAGTTGGAATTAGTTATATGGAAGTATTAAAATCCGAAATTGGATTATAGGAATTAAGATAAGAGTTATGGAATTATGACATGTTGTGGCCAAGAACTTGCATGAAATTGTTGGACATGTTGTGATGTATATGGACTGTTTTAGGGGCTGTTTTGTGGTGTTATAATTCTGAAAATTTAGTCACCATTATGCATGTTTAAGTGTGGTAATTTCTAAGGTAAGTCCTAAAGGAATAAGGGTGTGGAAAGGCATAGAAAGGCTTCACATTCTACCCTCGTTGTTGTTGAAACATGGGCTGTTACGTGGGCTATTTTTCAGGTGGATTAAGAGGCTAAATTTACATGAGAAGTGGGTGTGTAAATCCCTTTATTGTTGTCTTGGTTGTGCCCTTAATTGGTGCTTGTTTATTGATGCTATTAGCCTCGTTTGGAAGTTGTGGAAACATGTATAAACAGGGAAGTGCTTTGCCAGAATTTTTATAAAATAAGAAGTCGTTATTCGATATAAAGTATGCTAGCGATCATAGAATTGACGAACGTATTACCATTATTATAGGTTGAAGTTCTAAATCGAGACGTACTCTAATATAGAGTTGATTAGTTCGTCTAAGAGGTATGTGAAACTCTTACTTCTTTCTTTTTGGCATGATTTAATGAAAGTACGGCGGACGTACTTAATTCTTATACAGTTTAATTCCTAATGAGGATTGTTATGAGAAGTGCCTATGGTTTTTCAGCAAAGCGTTTATTATGACATTATTACAATGATTTTATTGAGAGTCAGATGATAATTTTTACTTGCATATGGTTACTCACGATATCTACTCATGCTAAGTGTTACTACTTCACCTCACCGAGTCCCGGGCCGGGTTACGACTCGTGCACAACCTTGCATTGTTCACCGAGACCCTCACTAGAGGGCCGGGTTACGTAGGATGGATCCATAGATGAGAGATGATTTTACCGAGTCCCAGCATGGGCCGGGTTATGATATGATTCCACCGAGTCCCGCATTAGTGGGCCGGGTTATGTTACAGGTATATATATATGTTTATGGACATGCCTTCATGTTTTCTTGACTTGACTCTCATTTTTATAAGGCACAACTGACTTTTATGGTTTATGGCACAGTTGGATTTGAATCCTTATTTTTATACTGATCTTATGTTTCTATTGGCTAATTGTGGTCTCTTTTCTGACTTCATGTTTTACATACTCAAGACATTATTTAAATCGACCCCCTTTCCTCGGGGGGCTGCGTTTCATGCCCGCAGGTACATGTTTCCAGTTTGGTGAACCTCATGCCTAGGTTCCTACTCAGCAGGTTGGAAAGCTCCTTTGATCCAGGGCTTTGTCATTTTGGTACCGAATCTCTTTTAGACTTATGTTCGTATTTAGGCACGACGGGGCCCTGTCCGTCATATGTCGTTATTCTTCTTATAGAGTGCGTAGGCGGTGGTGGGTTGTACTTATGTAAGGGTTATAACTCTGTTTTGGTCACCATATCATTGTATTACGGGTTGGGGTGTTTCCATGTATATCGTTAGCATCTGTTGGCGGCCTTGCCGGCTTGCGTTATATTATCTGTTGGCGACCTTGCCGGCTTATGCGTTATATTGTGTTGGCTAGTTGTGACTCCTCAGGAGACAGGTATATTCGGGGGTAAAGGCAGCCTTGTCGGCTTGCCTACCCTGGCATATGTTGTTATTGCGGCGTTATGCTGCCGGATTTCAGACTCATTAAGTGATTAGTTGGATTATATGTGACAGGTTAGTATAATAACGTTATTAGGGCGGTTAGTCGCGGCCCGTCGGGTCGGGTCGTGACAACTGTCTTGCTGTCCACCATTTGGAATTTTAGAAATTTCCCAACGATGAACTTCTTAGTACCCGCATCTTGTGTGTTGTACTTCTTTTGCAGTTTTTCCCACAGCTCTTTGGCAGTGCCAACGGTACAATAGACCGTGTAGAGAAGTGCCAAGCGATTGATATATAGTTCTTGCACATGAAATCGCTATGATTCCACGCATCACGAACCATCTTCATGCCGTTAACGACATGGATACTAAGGCCCCATTCACCCGTTTCAGCAGGGGAAGAGTCCATTTCATCTCCAGCTTGTGGATGATCTTCCGTAAGGAATCGGGCCATGCCCATAACTGTTAGTAGAACAACATCTTTTGCTGCCATATCTTAAATTCTGATCCCATGAACTTTTCAGGGCGATCATGGTGGTGTGAAGAAGATGGTGGAGCTCCAACAGTCGGGAAGGCAGCAATGTTACTGCCTTGAACAGTAGCAGCAGTAGCAGCAGTGAAGGCGACGGTCCCTGAAGTTTCAAGATGTACAGTTTGGTCCCTGAAGTTTCCAGAAAGTCAGAATTTGGACGGTCAAAGCAGAAACGCCACAACACTCAATTCAACCATTTATTTTGGCTGAATTACTCCTCCTATAATGGCCAATCCGTTGGTGTTCTTCACCATTTATTTTGGTGACATTACTACCTCCATAATGACCATTACTTGGCCAGTAATGGCACTTATGGAGGCAGTTTTGCTGCTCCTCCCTCACCTATATAAACACCTCTTACACCATTGTCGAGACACACTTACAATATACACGAAAATACACAAGCAAAACAGTTTCTTCCTACATCTTCCAAGCATCATTTCGTTACTCAATATTCTTCACGGTAGCATTTGAGTTTCCTTTGCTCAAGTGTTTCATTGTTGTTTTATCTTGGGAGAAAAATTGTCCAGGGCGTATAAAGGATACATACGGGGCAATATTGTCTTAAGGACAGAGTGGCACACTCGACTCAGCAAAAACAGTTTTTCAGTTTTTCTTGTTCATCTTTGTAATTTTCAGTTTTCTAGTTGAATTGTAATTTCAATTCTTACATAAGCAGTTACTTGTAATTTTCGTTCCTGCAATCCTTTGTAATACCAACAATTTATTGGGAAGGGTAAGAAATTATTATAATTGGGAGAGAGAGGGAAATTCAAATTTTGTTTTATTTTTTAAAGGCAGAGAGTATTTTTGTCATACAAAAGACGTGTAAAATTACTAATTTTTTAAAGGCAGAGAGTATTTTTGTCATACAAAAGACGTGTAAAATTACTAATATGCCCCCAGTTGTGCTAAGTTGTGCCAATTATAATTTTTTTTTAATCCTACGGATTAGTGTCAACTTTTAATCGACAACTTGTGCTTTAATCTTGCGATGACTTTTATTATAGGAGCTGAAAGGTCCTTTCTAGTTGGTATAAAAGGGATAAAGTGATAAGCACTAACATTATAAATTATAATAATAAAATATGATTAGTCCTTGTAATTTTGTGGGGTAAGGGATCATTTGGTAGGCCAATTGGGCAAGTTGGAATGGAATCTTTCTTGCAAATGAATTTGAAAATTTTGTTCTTCATCCTTTTACACTAGTTACTCCCAGCATAAAGGATTGGATCAAGTATAAAGTGCTATAGTGTTCCATTCCATAGTACTAACATTTAACATATAATATATCACCTTTTTTTTTCTTTGCGAATTTGACCTTTCCTTTTCAACCATTTGCTTGGATAATTGGATTGAGGAGGTTCCTGAAAGTATTAAGGTTCTCAATATAATATAATGGAATGAATTATAACCTGAAGAATAATTCTTTTTATAACAAAAAAAAAACTTCACTCTTTTTCTTTGTCTTCTCCATCCATTTTATGTCACAAACAAAGACTTTGGTGGATGAAGAGGAGATAAGGTTGGTAGAATCCAACACTTAGATACTAACATCACATGAATTCAATGAATGCTTAAACATTTGGTTGTATTGTCCTATTTCTTTTACTAGTCCATTATCACTTCACCACCCACCCCTCTTAACAAGACTTTCTCATATCAGTGTTTGCAATAAACAGATGAATGTAAGACATGTCTAGTAAATTATTTTTGACACCTAACCGTGGACAAGTAATATGTATACTCACTTAAATTTGTAGTTCTTTAGGTTAAATTACTCGTTGGCGTAAACACAGTGTGCAAGTACTTTCCCTTTTGATAGTAACTTGTCATTAAGAAGAATCATCCGAGACTATACCTTAAATGCAATTTATCTACACAGGAAAATTGCAAGGCAACATTTAATTACTCGTGTCTTTATGGAAGGAGAAAGGAAAGAAACAAACAACATACCCAGTGTAATCCCACAAGTGGGGTCTGTGGAGGGTAGTGTGTACACAGACATTACCCCTACCTTGGGAGGTAGAGAAAGGAAAGAAACATTAATAACAAAATTAGCAAAATTTGTTAAACATATCAGTTACAAGTTCCTAACTTGTCGAAAATGAAATTTCAAATAAATTTCTACTTAACGTGAAAATCAAGACAACATTCATCACCTGGTGTGGCATAACTAGAAGACAATCTGCAGCTACCAAATCTGAACCAGCAGCTCCCCTTTCTCGGCCTTTTGGCTAAGATCAAGTGTTTGCTTCTCCTAACAGTAAATAATCAAAGAATCGAGTTGAACAACACAAGCTACATCTGTACACGACGACTGCAAATCTATATTTTGTAATCTGCATGTAGGAAGCTTTCGTACGGCGTTCCCTTGAGTGTCTTTTCAACATCAACCCAATTTTCAACTTGTGAAGACAAGGGCCCCTTGTGTATCTTCACTTGATGACTGTGAAGGTCCTTTCTAGGAACTTTCAGGAAATCTTGAACATAGTTCAGTATCTGTGAGGAAAATCGCAAACTGGAAACGTAAGCACAGCGAACAAAATGAACAAAGTAAGCACGGTAGAAAATGCGAACACTTACTGTTTGATTTTTTATTATGTCCTCGTAGTACAATATAATATGTCGAGTGCTATTGAAGTATCCCACAGCTTTTACAGCCATGTCGTCTACTTGCTTCAGGTTGGGGATCAGCAAAGTTGTGTTTATCGTAGGTTTGTAACTTGCAAGTATCACAGCCTGAATAACAATTATATTTGTTAGGACACCATAGAGACATAAAGCATTGGTGGCTACATAAGAGGGAAATAGAGCGGATGACTGACCTCCTTAGGAGAATGTGTATGAGACTTGTGGGTTCCATTTAACAGCTTAGCATTCTGATCGTAGGAATTTGCTAGCATTGAAACCATTCTGCGCAATAGATTTCTTCTGAAGAGAAAAATAGCAGAAACTCCTCTAGTTTTGAAATATTCAACAATTTGCTCCTGATGCTGCATCAGACCCTGTAACGACATTCAAACAGAATTGCAATCAACAGCATTCTCCATAAACATGAAAAGAGAAAGCAGTACAAAGGTAGGGTAAGGTCTGCGTACATCCTACCCTCCTCAAACCCCACTTGTGGTATTACATTGGGTATGTTGTTGTTTGTTATAAAAGAAAAAGCAGTTATCAAGGGACTAGCTGTTTTCAGAGTTCGTATCATTTCATTCTTACACATGGTGGACATATCATGTATGCCAAGAAGAGTTTTTGCAAAGAACGTTTCCAATCTAATTTTAAATTTTCAAAAGTAGCATATGATTGGTAAAGCCAACATTTCGTTAGCAAAGTAATTATAGTTTTGAAGACTATCTTCACCTATCATAGAGCGGTTGGGGGCCAGGGGAAGGTGGGAAGAGTGAGGAGCCAAGCATTTAATATCTGGTAATTGTAACTATTTTCTACTAGTCATATGGAAATTATTTCAAGATAACACAATGCTAATGATTCTTTTAGACCCATCTTACTCATTGTTCAAGCATTAGCTTCCCATAATCTCTATATAATATCTTTCTTGATCAATAAGCAAAACTTTTCATTAATCACCCAATATCCGTGCACTAAGAATCTAAGATAGTGCTTATTCACCAACTTTATACCATATCAAACTCAGTAGTCAAGAGCTAAGCAACTTTCAATAACTAAATGATTCTGCTAGACCCCAGAGTAAGTCCTGATGTCAAATATACACAACAACTGTGCCTCAATCCCGAACTAGTTGGGTTCTATACAAAGCCAAAAAGAATACGAAGTAATCAGCATATGACTGGATTTTCAATTTTAGTTCTCCTGGCATGTTCACTTTAAAACAGCACACAACAGAGAAAGCATATTTATAAGCGGCGCTTCAAACCAAAGCTGACAGAACCGGAAGAACGTTCCACTGTGCAAGTACATCTACAGCCTAACCTTGTTTTAAGTATCAAACTGTATCCACTAATAATCCCCACTCTGAGCATATGAACAAAACAAATTCAATGTAGGAATAAGAAAGTGTTAGATAAATAGCCCAATAAAAGAAATTGCTAGATAAATATCTCAGCATTAAACAAGTGTGCTTCATTTCACAAATAAAGTTTACCCTGGAAAACACACTATCTAAGAGTACAAACTATTGAACAGGACGTTAATTAGGAAGATTAACATGACAAAAGGTTTTGTGATACAATAGAGATACATTCAGAAGTACTTCTTTAACAATCTCATAGAATTTATATCACAATTTTCAAGAAGCGCTTACCTGATTAAGCATCCACTTGAGTCCAACTGCAGCTGTACATTCATTCTTGGAAGCACTCGTCAAAAAGTCTAGGTTATAAAGTTTGTCCAGAGTTTCCAAAATGGTTGACACGTTACTTTTCCGGACTTTAACAGAAAATATCTCCCCGTTAGAGCTTATATTCATATGACTGTTTAACAATGTCTCAAACCATCCACTGCCAGATCTCTGTGTCGATAATATTGCAAAATACCTTACACGATTGCAAGCACATTCGGCCCTGAATATACAGAAGACAGAAACTCAGTAATTTTCACAAAGAGAAACCCAAAACATAAAAACAGAATAATAAATGCCATACCGGCTAAAAGTATTTGGCTTGGGGAAGTGCACATAAGGTTTTTCTGAAGGTTCAATATCAGTTGCCTCACATGGCTTTTCAACCACATGAATACTTGATAACCCTCCACTGGAACGCACACCAATTTGTTTCAGGCCGACTGAACATATATAAACTCCACATACCATTGCAAAAATTAAGACCACCATTCTGAGCATCATCGGAGATTTCTTTGGGGGCTTTATGATGAAGGAATCCTAAATGGAATAAGAAGATAAACTTCTAAGGACTTAAGTCTTCTTTACCTTTAAAAAATAAGTTGCTCAAAAATAGCTATCAATCAAGTACGCCTCAATCCCAAATTAGTTGCACTAAGCTACATCAACCCTCGGTATACATTCCACTTATGCCATCTCATTCCAAGTTTTTTCCTCTGAGAATTGCAACTACTAATAAGATCTCCTCATAAGAATACAAACAAACAACATACCCAGTGTAATCCGTGTGGGGTCTGGGGAGGGTAGGATGTACACAGAACTTAAGGGGTTAATCAATCAAAGAAAACTCTACAATCTAAATTATCTCAAGGCACTTCATTACCTAGATAATTCATAACTATTGTACATTCTTTTAATGACAAAAGTAGAAAATAAATCCTGGCTGATGTTCTAACAACAACAACATACCCAGTGCAATCCCACGAGTGGGGTCTGGGGAGGGTAGAGTGCACGCAGACCTTATCCCTACCTTGGCAGGTAGAGATATTGTTTCTGATAGACCCTCAGGCTCAAGTAAAGCAGAAACAACATTGGCTGTTGTAGTAACGTTGAATCAAAAGAAGGGGGTGGGGGTGGTGGTATGGATAATGCCGAAACATAGAATAGGGAATACCTTTGTTCCCATACCAAATAATCCAATTTACCATCCTTACTGTACTAATTTTACAATGATAACTAAAGTAAGAATCAAGGAACAAAAAGAGAAGCTTGAGCTTACTCCCATTGAATGCTAACAACTATAAAAAAGGCTAAAACTTTAAGCAACTAAAAAACAATGTTTTGTGATGCAGAAGAATCCCAGATTCTCATCATACAAAGCTAAGCTTAAAACAAATTGTAAACCTAAAGAAATACAAAACAATAAAGAGAAAAGCTGATTTTTGCTCCCCTTGAATATTAATAACAACAAAAAGGCTTAAACTTTAAGCAAATAATTAAAAACCCAAATCAAGAAACCACAAATTACACCCTATGGAAACCCAAACCAAGAATTAATATAACAAATTGGGTATGGGAAGAAAAAAACAAACCATGGTGAAAAAACAAAAATCGTCAGCCATATTTATGCTAAAAAAGGAAAGAACATTGAGGGGCTAGCTCAGTTTCATGTGTTCTTTCCCATATTGTTCCTCCTAGTTTTATTCATCTTTGTAGTTTCCAAACACATGCATTACATATGTAAAACAATGTTAATGAGATGCTTGTTTTGGATTTGTTTGATTAGATTTCTTTTTTTCCTACGTGCAAAACTGAGCAAGGGAAAGGAACTTTGGAACGGTGTCGTTTTGGTACCTGCGTTGATTTTGTCAAGGGAAATCAAAATTATTCCTTTTTTTAATCTTTTAACTATAAAAAAATACTATTCCCCAAATTACCGTTTACTTTAACGGCGGTGAACGCAGCTTACGAGAGATTCGACGCCTTTCATTATCTGACGGACAATTCGCAAAAATGTCCTTATTTCGAGTTCGAGGTGCTCTTTAATTTTTATCCATCAAATTAAAAAAAAAAAATCCCTTTACCTAAAAAGATTTAGGTTCTGAATTCAAACTCCAGTTCAATTAAAAAAAAATCGCAACATTAAATTTATCTTATTCCTGAAGGTAAACTCTATCTTAAGACAGAATATGCCTTAATCCTGAAGAAAAACTCTGTTTTATGATTTTTTTTAATTTTTAACTGAACGATGGTTTGACCCTAGGATCTTAAGATATATCATGCCACTTTTGTAAGCAAAGGACAAAAATTAAAGACCAACAATTTGAGGGACAAAAATTAAACACCAATGCCTTTGGAGAACAATCCGCTCAAAAAAATGTCATGTGACACTAGCTTTTAAATATCGAAATAGCAATTCCTTTTGAATTACTACTACTTATTAGTGATGTCAACTTATTTAAATTCAAGAAAACCCATCATTTAAGGATTAATCTCATGATTAAGTTTTGAAATTAATTTTTTACTTTATTGAAGGTATAACTAATCTCAAACTTGATATTATTTTAGCCTACTTAAGAGGTGAGATAAATTAGTACAAAAATTATAATTCTAAAATTATAATCTCGGAATAACTTTATAAACAAACCAAACGATAAGCGATTTTAACATGGAAGGTACTTGTGTCAAAGGCCTATAACTCAAAATAAATACTAATTTAGTTAAGAAGAAAAAAATAGAAAATTTTCACTAAGGGTTTTGGAAAATAAAAATGTCGTGTTTGAGATTTGAACTTGAAATCTCAAGGTAAATTTTGAATCCCCTAAATCACTACGCCAACTTCTACTCTTGTGTTCATGGAATTCAAAATCTATATATGTACATAATTAATAAAAAAATTACTTTATATATAGTTTATATTAGACCTGTCCAAAGCTCGGATCGGGTGCCTTTTTTTTCTGCTTGCCCGACCCTGACCCTATTTTTTAAAAAAATTCCGACATTGACCCTGACCCTTCGGGGACCCTACGGGTCACGGGTAGGCCCTGACCCGTCGGAATTTTTTGGCGGGCAAGGGCCGGGTTGAAAATTTTTTTTTTAAAAAAAATTGAATTTCCAAAATTGAAATTAGCATTCACACCTACATTACCAAGAAATTTCGACGTTGAAATGTATTGTATATCTTGAGATCTTGACTAAAGAAAAAGAAAATTAGAAACCAATTTGGGGAAAACACACAAACCTGATTGGGAAAACGACAGTTTGACCGGCCCAGTGTCGAAAAAGTACGCAAAATCAACAAAAAAATTGGGTAAAACCGAGTGCAGAGTTATGACCATTTAAAGTTTCACCAATTTACAACTACTTTCTCTTCCTACATTATGCTTCCGTGATATTAACAGAACGACTAATAATATAAACATATAATTAATAATCAGCTACCGTTTTTATCTTATTTTATGTCGAGCTCAATGTAGATTAGAGCAATACATATATTATAAAAACATGCATTATATCACTTATTAATGGCAAAAATATATATAACTACAAAATAAATATTAATGAAGGAAAAATAATATAAATTATATTAAAAAAACACTTGGGTCGGGGTCGGGTCAAACAGGTAAAATATTCTGACCCTGGCCCGACCCTACATAAGATCGGATCCCTGCTTTTTCTGGTCGGGTGGCTCGCGGGTCAGCTATAAGCCGACCCTGGCCCTGGATTTTCCGGGTCGGGTCGGGCGGGTCCCCGACCCGTTGGACAGGTCTAGTTTATATATAATGTAATTTTTTGTCGAAGGTGTTTGGGTGAGCCCCTAGATTCGCCCCTGAGTACATAATTCATATAAAGTATACTTATTAAATTTTATATTACTTAATTACATTAAGTCTGCTATTTGTTAATAATATATTCTTTTGGTCAATAAGTTGATTAAATAAGTGGCATGATCAACGAAGAGTCATTGAGTCGATTTTAATTTGTTTAAGATAATTGAAGTGTTATTATGTTATTGTAATTATTATTGTTGTTGTTGCTGTTGAAAATTGCTTCACTATAAATGTGAGATTTAGAAATTCACTAGTATAGAGAAACCTTATGATAACTATTGGAATGAAACTTGAGTTGAGCAAAGATTAAGACAAATTGTTAAATAAAGCAATGCCTTATGGCTCTCGGATTTGGCCATATTTGTCTCTCGGATTTGCTGGTCAGATTTGGCTCTAATTCTTTTGGTAATTGTTAATATTAGACAAGGTAGGAATCTTGTATATTAGGAAAATATATGTGTAATATATTGTAATATATAGGTTACCATAATTAGGAATATACACTACCATAATTGTAGAGTTACCATAATTGTAGAGTTAGAATTATGGTAGAAGAAGGCTTTGTAACTTGTATATATATCTATTCAATCAATGAAAATAATCAAGGGGATTATTTCTTTCATGGTATCAGGAGACCCGTCTAAACAAAAGTTTTTTTCTCTCAAACTTTTGCCTCCCTTTGGCCGAGACCCCCCCCCCTCCTCGGGTTTTTCTCTTCCAAAATTTCGTCTTCCGCTCTCAAAAACCTCTCTTAAATTTCCCCTCCCTCTTTGTTCTTTCAATATGTCTAAGAACAATTTTCACCCTGCCCTCACGGTTTCCAATATCAAGCTCAGTGTCCCTATTGTCCTTGAGATGGAAAACGTCCAATATGCAACGTGGGCGGAGTTGTTTAAAATTCACGCTATATCTTATCAAGTTCTTCATCACGTCATTCCTCCCGCTAGACCTCTTCCTGCGGAGGATCCTGAGTTATGGATTACACTTGATGCTACCGTTCTTCGGTGGATATACGCCACTATTTCGGTGGACCTTCTACAAACGATTATTGAGCCGGATACCACGGCTATGGCTGCATGGAATAGATTGCGTGACATATTCCAAGACAACCAACATTCACGTGTCGTCACACTCGACCAGGAATTCTCTCTCGTTCGAATGGACGAATTTCCGAACGTTTCGGCATATTGCAAGAAACTAAAGGAGTTGGTGGATCAACTCCGTAATGTTGGCGCACCAGTAACAAATAATCGTCTAGTTCTACAGTTGGTTGCCGGTCTTTAGGAGGCTTATAATGGTGTTGGAACTCTCCTTCGCCAAAGCAACCCTCTTCCCGACTTCCATCAAGCCCGCTCTATGCTGACGTTGGAAGAAGCCGGTTTGGCTAAAAAGGCGGCTACCTGAGCAAGCCCAGTTGTCTTGGTGGCATCCTCTCCTAGTCCTTCGGGTTTTGTTAATAATTCGGGCCAAAACCATAATAATGGTGGCGGCAAGAATAATCGCAAGAATAATAACAAAAATCGCGGGGGCAAACGCGGCGGTTCTGGTGGCCCACCACCGCCATGGGCCCAGCAGTGGGGCCAATGGCAGTGGAACCCATACCATCCAAAGAAGTTTCCGGTGGCGATGGCCGCCACGATCGAGGCCCAATACCCGATGGTGGCGGCCCATCGGCGATGGGCCCAAAGAATGGTAGCAACAACAGCTACGGCCCAGGTGCACCACAGACAGGAGTTCTTGGGCACCGACCACCGCAGGCCCATCATGCAGTAGGCCCCACTCAGACTGATATCGAGGCCGCGATGCACACATTGGGGTTATCTCAACCGGCCAAATTGGTATATGGACACCGGTGCCACCACTCACATGACTTCCGAATCAGGTACTCTCTCATCTTATTCCAATTTGAGCACCTCTCGGGGGATAATTATTGGTAATGGCAGTTCTATTTCAATTCTAGGGTATGGTCAGAAAACGTTGTCTCCCCCCAATCCACCACTCATCTTGAAAAATACGTTACATGCTTCTAAATTGATTAAAAATTTAGTGTCTGTCCGAAAATTCACAAATGAAAAATTTGATCCTTTCGGTTTCTCTGTGAAGGATTTCAAGACGGGGAGTCATCTCATGAGGTGTGATAGTAAGGGGGATCTGTATCCTATCATGCCCGATTTGATCCATCGAGTCGGCCTTGCCGTCGACTTTGCAGCCATCTCTCCTTCCATGTGGCATGCTCGTCTGGGTCATCCGGGATCTTCTATTTTATCAGTTTTAGATAAAAATAGCTTTATTTCTTGTAAGGGTACGAGTCGTACTCCACTTTGTCAGTCTTGTTCTTTAGGGAAAATTGTTAAGCTGCCATTTGTAGACTCCAATTCTCACACTTCAAAGCCATTTGAAATTATTCATAGCGACTTATGGACATCTCCTGTTCTTAGTTCAATGGGTCATCGATATTATGTTCTCTTTTTAGATGATTATTCTAGATTTTTGTGGACGTTTCCAATTGCGAATAAATCACAAGTGTTTTCCGTCTTCATCAAATTTAGTGCGTTCATTTGTACTCAATTCGAAAGAGAAATAAAAAATATTCAATGTGATAATGGGAAAGAGTATGACAATAGAGAGTTTCGGGAGTTTTGTGCTAATAATGGGATACATTTTCATTTTTCGTGTCCTCATACATCTTCACAAAATGGGAAAGCCGAACGCAAAATTAATTCCATAAGTAACATTGTCCGAACTCTCTTAATTCATGCCTCCGTACCTCCATATTTTTGGCATCATGCTCTACAAATGACCACATATCTTCTTAACATAATTCCGTCTAAAGGTCTGACATATTCTTCCCCCCTCAAAATCCTATTTAATAAGAACCCTTCTTATTCTCATCTTCGGATTTTTGGGTGCTTGTGTTATTCGTTATTCCCATCCACCACAATTAACAAACTTCAGGCTCGGTCTACCCCGTGTGTGTTTTTGGGTTATCCGTCGAATCATCGTGGTTATAAGTGTTTTGATTTATCCTCCAAAAAAATCATAATAAATCGCCATGTCATTTTTGATGAAACCCAATTTCCTTTTACGAAAATTCATACTCCCGAACCTAAGTCGTATAATTTTTTGGATGACCAAATATCCCCGTATATTATTCGGAATTTTTCGGACCTCTCCCGCACTTAAATCCTCCAATGCCCGCACGGACTGGACCCACAAGACTGCTCGCCAATAATTCCAAAGAATCGAGCAGTTCAGAATTGGGCAGTCCAGCCCAATTCTGGAACTGGTCCACCCGACGAGTCCAACAGCTACCGATTTGGGCCAAGAGCCCACCGCCGCCACCCGTCCCGAGCCCAGAAAATTCCCAAAATTCTCTCAATTCTTCCTCGAGTCATAGATCGGTCACTCGAAGTCAGCGGGGTATTTTTACACCTAAAAGACATTTTAATTTACATTCGAATGTCTCTAAATCCCCCTTGCCCCGCAATCCTGTGTCGGCTTTAAATGACCCTAATTGAAAAATTGTTATGACTGATGAATATAATGCTCTTATTGCTAATAAGACGTGGGAGTTGGTGCCCCGTCTATATGGTATTAATGTTATCAGGTCTAAGTGGATTTTTGCTCATAAGGAGAATTCAGATGGGTCCTTTGCTCGACATAAGGCGCGACTTGTTGGTGATGGTAAGACTCAACAGGTTGGAATTGATTGTGGTGAGACGTTTAGTCCGGTGGTCAAACCGGCTACCATTCGCACTGTGCTTATCTTGGCTCTTTCAAAGACTTGGCCAATTCATCAGTTGAATGTCAAGAATGTTTTCCTACATGGTGACCTCAAGGAAATAGTCTATATGCATCAGCCGTTGGATTTCAGGGATCCCAACCACCCTAATCATGTCTGTTTGTTGAAGAAATCATTGTATGGGCTTAAGCAGTCTCCAAGGGCCTGATACACGAGGTTTGCTGAATTTGTTTCAACTATTGGGTTCACTCACAGCAGGTCAGATAATTCCTTGTTCATCTACCGCAGTGGTTTGTCCTTGGCATACATCCTATTGTACGCGGATGATATCATCTTGACTGCCTCTTCAGATGCCTTACGCCAGTCTATCATGACCATGCTCAGTTATGAGTTTGCTATGAAAGACTTAGGGCCTTTGAGTTATTTTTTGGGGATTGCCGTCAAGCGTCATTCAGGTGGGTTGTTTCTGTCTCAACGGAAGTATGCTGCTGAGATCATCGAGAGGGCTGGGATGTCATCCTGTAAGTCCACCTCCACGCCCGATTGATGCAAACCCAAAACTAAGTGCCACGGGTGCACCATACGAGGACCCGACCCGCTATCGTAGTCTTGCAGGGGCCCTCCAGTATCTTACCTTTACCAGATCGGATATTACATATGCGGTTCAGCAGGTGTGTTTATTCATGCATGATCCCAGAGTTGAGCACATGAATGCAATCAAAAGCATCATTCGGTATATTCAGGGGACACTAGACTATGGGTTGCACTTGTATCCGTCATCTACATCCACACTTGTTTCCTACACGGATGCTGATTGGGGTGGTTGTACCGACACCAGACGGTCGACTTCTGGCTACTGTATGTTCCTTGGCAACAACTTGGTCTCCTGGTTAGCAAAACGTCAGGCAACCCTATCATGCTCAAGTGCCGAGGCAGAATATCGAGGGGTGGCGAATGTGGTCTCCGAATCATGTTGGCTACGTAATTTGCTTTTGGAGCTTCATTGTCCTATTCAGAAGGCAACCTTGGTATATTGCGATAACATTAGTGTCATCTACCTTTCAGGTAACCCAGTTCAACACCAACGTACTAAGCATATCGAAATGGACATTCACTTTGTCCGCGAAAAGGTTGCAAAGGGTCAAGTTCGCGTATGCCATGTCCCGTCGCGTTATCAAATTGCAGACATCTTTACAAAGGGTCTACCAGCGGTTCTCTTTGAAGATTTTAGGGACAGTCTCAGCGTTCGAAGACCGCCCGCTATGACTGCGGGTGTGTGTTAAATAAAGCAATGCCTTATGGCTCTCGGATTTGGCCATATTTGTCTCTGATTTGTCGCCGATTTGGCTCTAATTCTTTTGGTAATTGTTAATATTAGACAAGGTAGGAATCTTGTATATTAGGAAAATATATGTGTAATATATTGTAATATATAGGTTACCATAATTAGGAATATACACTACCATAATTGTAGAGTTACCATAATTGTAGAGTTAGAATTATGGTAGAAGAAGGCTTTGTAACTTTGTATATATATCTATTCAATCAATGAAAATAATCAAGGAGATTATTTCTTTCACACATGATTGATATAGATTAATACATCTTAACTAATTCAGAATTAAGGTGTAATACGTTAGAATACTAAATGGAAATTTACTCAAAGCTTATTTTAGGTGACCAAAAATTGTGACAGAAAGTATTTTACTGATTGCAATTAGATTGTGCTTAGTAGTTTTTCATCAAAAGTGTAGGTAATAAGTAGAGTATAGTATAAATAAATAAAAAAAGACGAGGTACAATAAATAATATTAAAAGTTTCAGAAGTATGAAAACACTGTTTGATATTGATTGTACGTGGTTTTTAATTATGAAGGAATCACTCAATTTGTGTACAAGTTACGTAAGAATTATAATGTAAGTGTCATTTATGAGATGAATAAATAAATTACAAATATAATAATTGTTATGCCGTAAATAATATTATGAAATTGGTTTTTGGTGAATCATACTACATAACGTATTATGTATGATTATTTAATTTAGGGGCACTTTTATGCCTAGACACTCTTAATGACGTATTACTAATACACGACATTTTAATTTTGCATTAAATGATATATAGTTTCTTCAGGAGTTATGTCAGTATTGTGTTTAATGCTACAAATCAACTAGTAAATTAATTAAAAAGCATTTCGTTTCTGTTAATAATAGAGAGATTTTATTATGAGATCAATTAAATATCGTAATTACTCATATGAAAATTTATTCTAACGTAATATTTAGTGCTAACGCAGGCTGCTCAAATAAAGAGGGGAAAAAAAGACATTATGAAATACATAATTCATTGTATGGATGTCCATACACATTCACTAAGTTCCATGAATATTTTGTATGTTACATGTACCTAATAATTTGGGCACTTAATAATCATAACATTTTGGGTGGTTTCATCCTATAAATTGGGATGTTATTTACCTTTGAATGGACACTTGTATACACTTGAAATAACAAGAAAGTCTTATCCCTCCTCTCTAGATCTTTGTCTACATTTCTTGTCTTTTGCTATAATTTTATAACACGTTATCAGCACGAAACTCTAATCCACTGAGAAGGTTTTGGTATGATTTTCATTTTGTGTTACGAACACCAAGCAATGTATGTTTTCCAAAAAAATTAATTAATTTGATTCTAGGAATACATAATTATCAGTTTAGTTACATTCAACCACATGTCAGTCTTGAACTTAATTATATCTTGAATTCTCAAGACATAAGCATGAAATAATACTAACGACATTGGTTGCTATAGTAGCTTAAATAAATTTGATATATGTTCATTGTCTTTAGTCTTATAGTTACAATCACATATGTGTCATCAAATAATCTTACCTTAATCACTATTATGTGTTTGAATATATGTGATACGATATAAGAAAATTACCGCTCGATCATATATGATATTATTTTATTATTCGTAAAATGCCAAAGTTATTTAACACAAGTAAACTATGATGGTTTAAGATATGAGATTGTATATATATTATTTTATTCAGTAATGGTTTAGCCCGTGAATTAGCTGATGAATTAACTATCACATGAAACATTTGTGTGTCAAATACTTTTTTCTATGATAAAAGACTTTGCACGTGACTAAAAATATAATTAATATGTGAATGCAAATATAAGTAATTAATTGCATCTTGATCGTCATTCATACTAAGGGAGTGATGATCATCATATTTATTTGAATATCAACATTAGTTGTATCTTCATCAAATTTACTATAAAGGATCTGCGTACGGGGATACCTCTTACGAGATGCAATAGCACAGGGGATCTATATCCATTTACACCATCCTTCGCTGTCAGTTCCAGTCGTCACACATCCCTTACTGCTCTCTCTTCGTCAACCTGGCACAATAGGCTTGGACATCCAAGGGCTCCTATTTTTCATTTTCTTCGAAGTAATAATTTTATTAGTTGTAAAAGAAAACTTTCTCCACATTGTGCTTCTTGTCAATTAGGCAAACACATTCGTCTTCCGTTTAATTCATCTACTAGTGTTACGCTTGCCCCTTTTGATATTATTCATGTTGATTTGTGGACATCTCTTATCCCTAGTTCGTTGGGTCATAAATACTATCTGGTCTTGTTAGATGATTATTCTTACTGCATCTGAATTTATCCACTCAAATTCAAATCAGAAGTCTTTGCCAAATTTCTTGAATTTTGCAAATTTATCAAAACACAATTTGAAAGACCCATAAAATCTTTTCAATGTGATAACGGACGTGAATTCAATAATTCTGCGTTTCACAAATTCTGCAAAAATAATGGCATGATTTTCCATTTTTCGTGTCCTCACACCTCTCCTCAAAATGGTAAAGCAGAACGTATTATTCGCACCATAAATAACATGGTTAGAACTTTCCTCTTTCATGCCTCGTTACCTTATTCCTTTTGGGTATACGCAGTCAAAATGGTGGAATACGTCCTTAATATTCTACCCACTAGCACACTCCATAATATGACCCCTACCGAAATCCTATACCGGCGGATCCCCTCCTACGATCACCTCCGGATATTCGGTTATCTGTGCTATCCTAGTTTGTCCTCTACCACCCTACATAAATTAGCACCCCGAACCACTCCATGTATCTTCTTAGGCTTTTCGCCTAACCATAAGGGCTATTTATGCTATGACTTGTCCACCCGTCAACTTCACATCTCTCGTCACGTCACCTTAGACGAGACGACATTTCTGTTTTCGAACATTCAAAAATTTTGATAAACGGACAATAATTTTCTTGAGGAAACTGACCCCTCTCTCGTCATTATTCGTGAACTGTGTCAGCCTACCACCGTCAACCAAAGTCCGCCACCTACTGCCGCCTCCCCTGACCCCACTGGGGTCTCCCTATCTCCCGTCACCTCACCATCTTTTCTGATGCTAACTGCCACAGTCTCCGGCGATCGGCCTTTGTCACCAGTCCCTTCTCCGGTCACTATCCCCGTGTATGTGTCGCCACTGTCGTTCCAGCACCCAACACCGCAATCGCCACCTCACCAAACCAGATTACCAGCAACCCACTACCACCAACACTATACCCCACATCATCGATCTCCCCAACCCTACAACTACCCATATCGACGACCACCCACAACAATCCCCTTGTCACCAACTCCAGCCCCAATATACCAATTTCATACCCTGTTCCCGATGGCAACCCTAATCTCGATAGAAATATTGTTCCCGATGGAAACCTTATTCCTTGCCAAATTACCGACACCAACAGTCCCCTAAACCAGCCAACAACATCCCACAGTATGGAAACCCATGCTTAACACGGGATTTTCAAACCCAAAGTCCATTTTAACCTATCCACAGAAACCATATCCCCAATTCCTAAAAATCCCAAATTAGCCAACAGGACCCAAATTGGAATGCGGCCATGCGTGAGGAATTTAATGCTTTAACAAAACAACATACTTGTGATTTAGTTCCTCGACCGGAAGGGGTGAATGTGATTCGATACATGTGGCTCTTTCGTCATAAATTCAGGGATAATGGTGAGTTAGAAAGGTACAAGGAAAGACTAGTGGCCAATGGCACTATTCAGCAGGAGGGTATTGATTATGGTGAGACATTTAGTCCGGTCGTTAAACCAGCTACTATCCGCATAGTTCTGAGCATTGCTATGGGTAAGTGTTGGCCGATTCACCATCTTGATGTGAAAAATGCATTTCTTCATGGAGATCTGAAAGAAACTGTCTATATGCATCAGCCACCTAGCTTTGTCCATCTAGCAGCCCCATATTATGTATTTCATCTCCGTAAGTCACTTTATGGTCTGAAACAGGCTCCACGTGCATGGTATAATTGATTTGCTCAGTATATTATGCAACTTGGGTTCGTATGTAGCAAGAGTGATACTTCTCTATTTATTTTTCATCGTGGTAGTAGCACTGCATATTTATTATTATATGTGGATGACATTGTGCTCAGTGCCTCCTCTGATGTGTTGAAGAATGAGATTATTACACTGCTCAAATCCGAATTTGCCATGACTAACTTGGAAAAGTTGAGCTATTTTTTGGGTATATCAGTGACTCGGTCTGCGAATAATATATTTTTATGTCAGTATAAGTATGCGTAGGAAATAGTGTACAGGGCTAAAATGGCTAATTGCAAAATCATGTCCACCCCAGTTGACTCCAAATCAAATCTTAGTACTGTTGATGGTGATCCAATATCTGATCCCACCCTTTACAAAAGCCTGACAGGTGTACTACAGTATCTTACATTCACCAGACCTGACATTGCGTATGTTGTTCAGCAGGTATGCTTATTTATGCATGCCCCCGGGGAGCCTCATTACACTGCCCTTAAACGCATCATTCGATATGTTAAGGGCACCCTTGATTATTGATTACATATATACCCCTCCGCACCGATCAGATTGTTAGCCTACACGAATGCTGATTGGGCAGGCTGTCCGGACACACGACGCTCCACCTCAGGCTACTGCGTGTTTTTGGGGGATAATCTCATTTCATAGTCTGCCAAGAGGCAAGACACATCGTCCCATTCGAGTGCAGAAGCAGAGTATAGAGGAGTTGCAAATGTTGTTGCTGAGATCTGTTGGCTTCGAAACCTTATTTTGGAGCTTCACTGTCCCTTTCGTAAGGCGTCTGTTGTATATTGTGATAACATATCCGCTATTTATTTATCTCATAATCTGATTCAACATCAGCGGACCAAGCATATTTAGATAGATATACACTTTGTTCGTGACAAGGTTGCTATCGGTCATGTTAAAGTGTTACATGTGCCTTCCTTATATCAATACGCGAATATCTTCACGAAGGGCCTTCCTCGACAGCTGTTCCTCGACTTCAGATCCAATCTCAGCGTCCGGCCTTCTCCCGCTTCGACTAAGGGGGTGTATTAACGTGTATATAGAATCCCAATTCAATCCCACCACCATAATTAGAATATATCCCATATATTTTATATGTAGAATTATGGTAAGTAGAGGATTCATTATTTGACTAGGATTCTGCATTGTACACTATATATATTTGTATTAATGAGAAAGACTCCCCAAGGGAATTGATACAATCTCACATACTCCATGACCTCAGACTCCCTGAAGAGAATTTCAACGTCCTTAGGCATTTTAGTCCGGGCACCCGAATTCCTCCTTCTTCGAAGAGGTTTGTCGTTGTACTCAGTATGTCACTTTTAAGATTTACTATTTTTTGCACTGGAAGACTAGTTTGTGGGTCACGGTCATAAGATCATTCTCCAACGTGCCCGGAAGGTCATTTTTAGCCCTTTCCCCTTTGTTTGGGGACTGGAGGGAGAGACAAAATTTCTCGTCACAGGTTCGAGAGCTCTCTTGGACTCGAGGACTTGTTAGATTTACCAAGAGTCCACTCCCGGATTGGTCGATCTCAATGGTCGAGTAACTAGAGACCCTTTGGGTAGACTTGTCAAAAGTTAATTGAGTTAGAAGGAAATAAATTCAAGCATAAAGGCATTTTCAATCACATAGTTGTAAGGGAAAGGTTACCATGATTCTTGGGTTTCCAGTTTTGGGACACATATATTTTCTTCAACGTACGAGTCTCATGACTCAAAGTGTCCAGGATCTTCTGGACCCATTGTCAAGACCCGTAACTGGATGGGTTCCCAAAAAGTAGCTAAAAATGAAAGCAATAAGAAGAGGAGAAGAATTGATCAAGCAAGGAGGAAATAGAAAAAATAAAAGATCTAGTGTTAAGAAGCTTATGTATAATTCCATGACTCCGGTATAGTGGAGTTGGGTTGTGAGATGATGTCGGATGTAGCAACAAATATGAACCTTTCATTCATCTGTAGTCGTTGTCGTCATCCAGAATAGATAGAATGGCATTGTTAACTCACTTGCTCGGGGTAGCCACTCCACCCCTGAAGAGCTTCAGCGTAGATGAGGATTAAGTGGTTGAGAGAAAAGCCCTTCTTCGACCTGATTGGCTGAAAATCAGATACATGCCACAACTCTTCACACAGCCGGGCCAACTCGAATACCCTGGTTTTGAAAGTAATCCTCTCGAATACCCTGGTTTTGAAAGTAATCCTCTCGAATACCCTGGTTGATCCGAGACCAATGGTGAAGGGGTACGTGTGGATACAAATGAGTACCCTGGTTTTGAAAGTAATCCTCTCGAATTCTCTAGGGAAAATACTTGAATACCCGTCTAGCCATAGTCTTTCTTGACTGTGGAAAAATGAATGGTTCGGATGTCAGAAGGATACTCTACTATCGTCCTGTCCCCGTCGCTAGTTTGTTTGGTGGATGAAATGCGAATTTGGAGATCTTTATTGAAGGACCATTCCTTCTGTATGATTGAAGCGACCATTGGCGGTCCAATTTCAGCCTTATTATTCTTCTTTTTCGTGGTGACCCGTGCACCGCCGAGAGGTCTGTCGCCAAGAATCTTAGAGGGCAATTCCGACACTGAAATACCATCGGGAACGGTGGAAGAAACAGGGTTGGGAGCATCAGAAAGGGAAGAAATGGTGATGTCATATTAAAGAGATTTCAGGTGAAAAAGCGATGGAGAGAGCGAATGGACCAGAAAAATCATTGGTGATCAGAAACGTTGTAGAGGGATTTAGAGATTTTGAAGGTGGTAACTTATGGAGTGAAGATGTGAGGTGTTTTTAAAGAGGTTATTAAGAGTTGAGACCATCATTGCCTCGGTAACTGGTGGTTTGTCTAGCTCAATCACAGAGCGACACGTGTTAGGAACATTTAATGCAAGAATATGTACGTCTTATCAGGTGTCAGATATCATTCAAATTATTTTTCTTCAAGAAATAAAAGGTCTTTTGCACTTCCTAGTCACATCTCATCAAGTCACTGGCAAGTGGGGGGACTATATATGTGGGATAAAATCTGGAATCACAAGGTGGTAGATTTGAGTGCAGACACGTGGCAGTAAGGATAAATTAGATATGAGTCAGCAGATAGTGATATTGGTTTAGACCATGTTTCCGGTCAACAAGACGTTCTAAGATCGTACACACCAGGGTCGCGGCCTCGAAGAAGCAGGAATAAGTGCGAGTTATTAGCCGGGTAGAGTAAGGTTCATAGGGCAGCTGTTACGGAAGATCCCGAGATCTTTTCCATCGATCCATTACTTTGTCATTATGATGGGAATGGCATTAAGAGAGCGTGATTCGTGGATCGTGTTCCTAATAATTCAGGTATAAATATAGCGTCATATTCTTATTGCATGGCATTCAGATTCTAGCAAATACATGGAGCATAGCATTAGCAGTTAAACTATTTCAGAAAGTTTTTGTTCTACATTGTATTTCCAAGTTCAGTTAAGGAGTCTCCTTCAGTGGCCTCTCAGCTCATAGCAGCAGTCGGATACATGCTTCCTGTCTTTTTGGTTAATTAAATTATCTTTCATAGTTCTTACTGTTATTTCTTGTTTCTTATCTTGTCAATTTGGTTATCTCAATCCGCGTATCCATAAATCACGTGTGCAAATTCAACTGCACCATTTTACGGGTAAACATTCGTGGTATCAAAGTCTGCACCTACCTACTTATATATAGAGAGGGGGTGCTGATCGGTAAAATAAGAGATAAAACCATTTTTTATTCTAGTGGTAATGTGAGCTAATACATCCAAGTATTACTTGTCCCAATTATCTAACTACTCCACCATTATTAATCAAATTGGCCAATTAGAAACTGAAATTTTTTGAAGTAAAAAGTTGAGTTTAGAAACAATTTAATATTAGCATTGAAAAATATTTTTAATGATGAAAAATAGCTGAAGTATTTAAGTATTTGATTAACTAATGATTATTTTGTACTATCTATTATAGTATAATGTTATGAAGTAGTCAGCTAGCTCTTGAGGAACACATCCTGGAATTGGATGATACAACGAAAAGATTTGAGTCCGATAGACAAGATGCATAAAGACAGTCAAAAATACACACGCAATTGAAGGACCTATATATCAGAGTTTACAGTTTGTTTGGATGGTTGTTACCAATTGTTCTGTATCTCATTGTTATTAAATACAGTATAATTGTTATAGATATTATTTATATTATGAATTTCTATTTTTAGGAAAAATATTAGGGCTAATAACTTTGAGATTAAGTCAATTTTCTTCTATAAATAGAGATGTTTCCCTCATTGTATTTCATCCCTCAAGAGAAATAAGAACTCTCCTCTCTTCTCTCATTCTCAACAATATTTTTATTCTAGATTTATTATTATTTCATAACATGTTATCAGCACGAGACTCTGCCTGAATATTTATATTGAGTAGATTGGAATATCAAAGTCCTTGTTCCAAGGCATAAACTCTTACCGTAATTATATTATATTGTTGTATTTATGAAGTTTTCGATTTTTTACGATAGCCATAGGAGTGGTATGCCGTTGGTATTATTGTTCCCCTTCAATATTAGCAAATTAAGTAAGAGAAATGAGTATGATTCAATGATTTGACTTAATCTAAGCTAAGGGTCCGAGAATCCTTAAAGATTATGCACTTTCTTTTATTTGATCAACACTAAATATTGTTGAATTGAGCAAATGAAAATCTACAATTACAAATCAGATTGAATTGGCACCATCAAGAATTTTACACAAAAGATTGGTTTCTCTCGTATCTTAAGTTATTTTGTCTTTTGCTTACTAATGGTAGATTCTGTTGGGTTCGTTTAATCCATGAAAATCTTCTGGATCATTTATGCCTCAAATTTATTCCTGAAGAATAATATTATTAAGAGGGATTATGATGTTAATTTCATATCCCTTAATATCTAAGAATGAGTTGCAAAAAAATATATATAATCATCAGAAGTGATAATATTTATTATCTCGTTAAAGATTAAATTTATTTATGCCTGTGACCACCAGAAGTTGTAATAATTTCATAGGCTTATTGTGGCTACCATTGAAGCTGTGTTAGAGAAAAATACTCTACATCATTTGTATGCTTCGATTTGCTCCTGAAGTAGCAATATCTTAAAAGAGATTTTAAGCCATCACGATTTGATATGCTTAAGGCACGTTCATATAATTATATTTCATTCCTGAAGAATGAGAACTTTTGATAAATGCTACAAATACAGATCAATTCCCTGAAGTAAAGGTGACAATATATATTAAAGCCTATACTATAAATATGAACGTGCATTTGATTGTGAAAACATCACGACTCATCTCCAAAAAAGGTAGAATAATTCAGAAGAAATATTCTGAATATTCTATGCTTTACTCCCGAAGTAGTAAACTCATAAATTTGCTCCCGAAGTAGCAAATATTAAATTCTACTCTTGATGTAGTAGAACTTTGAACTCTACTCCCGAAGTAGTAGAAGATTGTGAAAGCTACTCCTGAAGTAGTAGGACTCTAAATTTACTCCTGAAGTAGTAAATATTATCTGAAATCTACTCTCAAAATAGTAAGACTTTGAAATTTACTCCTGAAGTAGTAAATCTAAAACTTACTCCTGAAGTAGTAAATCTAAAACTTACCCCTGAAGTAGTAAATCTAAAACTTACCCCTGAAGTAGTAAGACATTATTATGAAGTACTGTATTTTTGTGCTTGAGAAAAATAATGAGCTATAGATGAGCGTTATATATCAAGCACATTCAAATAATCAGATTTCATTCCCCGAACTGAATAAATATATACCATAACCTACCTCCTGGAGAGATAAAATAATAAAGAAAATACATGAGTCTAAAAGTCATTGCAACACGTACCCGTTGTACGTAGAAACATCATGAATACGTTTATATCATTCTAAGAAAAAAGGAAGCAGAGTAGAATGCTTTCTACCATAACCACGTTGATACATTATGGTTAGTTATTATGATTTTCCCGAAGGAAATAAACATTAATGTATCTCTTCCTGAAGGATGTGATTACTATGTGGTTCCGCTTTGATACAAAATATTCAGATGGTAATGGCTAATCTCCCTGAAGGAGACATTGAAATACTGAAGTTTAGAACTTAGTGTTTGCTTTTAATTGTTTATGAATTTACAATTATCTTTAAATGTCCATTTGATTTTCATTTTATTTTATGACACTAGTAGTGTCTAACCAAATGTTCTTTCATGAATCAGAAGTATCTAAGCAATATTTGATGATATAATGCTAATGATCAAGAGCTCCAGAAGAGCTAAGTTTTTGTTTACAAGAATCATGACACTAGCAGTGTTTAAATAATATCTAAGCAATATTTGATGATATAGTGCTAATTATCTCTCGTATCTTAAGAATTACGTATGTGAAACTTTACCCGAGCATGATGAGATCACATGCTACAATAAACCAGAAGTTTATTGATATAAAATCTCATGCAATAGTAAACTAGATGTTTACTAAAATAAATAGCACTCGTCGGGGTAAACTTGAAGTTTACTAGTACAAATAATTTTATCAATTGACGTGATAATTTTGATCATCCTGATTTAAATCTGATATGCTAAGTTTGTATTCGAAATATATTGAATAACTAGAACATTCTTCAAAAATTAATTTGCTTGTTCTCATAGTTTTTGTTGTGCGGTATATGATTAATAAATCTACCACGATGAAAACAGATGAATTTCCCAAAGAAGATGGAAATGTAAGTTTTTCTAACATAAGGGGGGATAAAATAAACAGCTAAGAAATATGTTGTGAATTATCATCAATATGATCCTTGTTCAAATGATAATTCAAGTCAAATGCTCGAAGTATTTACTGACCCAACTATTTCATATTTCAGCTGCAAGATGCTCCTAAATGTCCCTGAAGGACAGGATTTACAACATGCGTGAGCAGGGTAGATAAATCGGTTCCAAATGCAATAATTCTTGAAAAAAGAGAGGAGAAAATGATCAAAATGATCATAATAAGGAGGCAATGTGCTTTTGAAGAGGCTACAACATAACACTTCATAAAACCTCATACGAGGTTCAGGTACCTGAAAAATAATGAAGTGATAAAATCTCAGTACGCTATGTCTAATTACAAATCGATACAAAATAATTTCTCGTCGACTATATCTTTGATACAATATAGTGCGCAATGTTGTATAATATTATGAGGATCTGAATTCTACGTCTCTTAAAGCATGTTGATGTAGAAATAATTACCAAGTAGATACATCTTGTTAAGGGTAAATTTACTGGACCTGCAGTCCTGACATCATAAGATGTCATGTAAATTAAATACTAAATGAATATTATCTCAGCCTATATGACTTACGTGACAAAATTTATATGAATTTTTTTGAAGGATTCAAAATACCTGAAGCATATACAAGTTATTGAAATACTTGTTTGTAATCCTTAAACGGATTGAATGAACTAAAGTTGATGTACTAAAATCACCTTAATAAATAGTTATTGATGAGGGGTACAAAGATGAGCTAAGTTGGTATGAAAGAACAGCTGCTAAGCGGGAAATCCTTCTCTATACAAGTTCTCGGACACGGTTTTTTAACAGAACTTCGATAGGCGAGAGATGTAAGAACCGTGAGGTGTGAAGCGATCTCGTAATAAACGAAACGACTTTCACTTTTCATAACTAAAATGAAAGAAAGTCAACCAATTCCTGAAATTGCGGTCATTCTCCCTTTTTAGTTGCCGCCCCCTAATTGCTCATTCGCAATTACTATCACAAGAAAGTCACCCCTATCTCTAAAGGGGCTTATGTGTTGGTTACAATGATGCAGGAAATGAAAATATATAACTGTTAAGTATTACAAGCAACTGAAATTACAATTAACTTGAACAATAAACTGAAATTACAAGAAACTGGAATTGCAATAAACTTGGTATGCTGAGTCGAGTGTTTGCACTCTGTCTTTAAGACAATATTGCCTCGTATGTATCATTGTCTCCCAAGATAAAACAACAAATGAACAAATGAGCAAAGGAAACTCAAGTGCTACCGTGAAGAATTTTGAAGGAGAGGCTTACCAACTGCCCACATAAGTGCCATTACTGGCAAGTAATGACAATTATGCAGGTAGTAATTCACCAAAATAAATGGTGAATTTGATGTGCAACGGATTGGCATTTAGGAAGATTAATTCAGCCAAAATAAATGACTGAATTAAGTGCTGGTTGACGTTCCAGAAATCTGCACAATTTGACTTTCTTGAACCAAACTGTACATATGGAAGAATTCTGGTCCAAAAGGTTAATATCAGAAGAAGCACAGCCCACATCCCACGACCCGGACCCGGATCGGACGGGACGGGCGGGAGGAGGCGGCGCGCGTGTGGGCTTTGCTTGAACCGAAGAACATCTAGGTCCTCCCTCCTTTAAACACATGGGATACCCCTTGGGGTCCCAAACCCAAAGCCAACCTTGAGACTTATAAACAAAACAATTCTTTCTTCCCCCACCGATGAGGGAGAATTGATCTCAATACCACACTTTTCCATGCTTCAAACACCTCACTTCGTGGACCAATATCTCTTTCATTTCTCAACAAAATTTGACAATCCTTAGCCTTACGGTTATCTACTTACTTAGTAGATTATGCACGTGTGAAGAACCGAATTCTCCAACATGCGGAACACTAGTGTTTAAGCCGTTAAAGTTGGTCGGACGCAACTCCCGCCAAAGGCAAATTTCCAACAATCCCCTCTTGAAAGAGATTTTGGCGTACTCACATGGTGCCTTTTCATTTCCAGCAATATTTCAGCGGACCGATGTTGCATAAGGAGAGGTAGCTTCAGCTTTGAACCTTCCATAGTTAAATACCATCGGACTTACTTACTGCGCGGTGAACGTGATGTCTTGAACCGTCAGTGTTTAGTGTAAGCCAAGTCAATAGTACCAACACAACAAATTCCCTTACTCTCTTCTTCGTAATGTTTTGTCCGTTGTGGCCATGGACAACTTCTTGGATTCTTAAGTGCGTTCATTTGAGGCGGCCCGTCCTCGCACTTAAATAGGTGGTCTCCTACAAGGTATCCTGCTATACCCCACTTCACAAGTGTTAGGAACCATTAAAAGTTTCACCAAACCTAACCTCAACTGTTGAGGATCATTAAAGGTTTTGAAAACTTTACCTTTACCCATACTGCAGATAGCACTTAACGTCTATCACAGGAACGACTTTGGATTTGGTGTTTCTTTACAGAAATCACTATCCGAAGTGCTCATGCTTCCACTGAAGCGATCAACTGAACCTTTACACCTTAGTTTTCCCATTAAACCAAATTACTAGGATCTCTAGTTAGTAAGGTTGGGTTACCACCGTATTGGTCCTTATACTTTGGGTTTTAAGCTCATTCCCCTAGACAGGCAGACCATCTGATCCTTGGGTAAGCCCTTTGTCAGCGAGTCTGCTATATTATCCTTTGACTTAATGTAATCAATGGATATTATACCTGTGGTGATCAGCTGCCTAACGGTCTTAAGCCTCTGTCAAATATGACGAGACTTGCCATTGTACATAATATTCCATGCCCTTCCTAGAGCCGACTGATTGTCGCAGATGATCATTACCGAAGGTACGGGTTTGTTCCAACACAGAACATCCTCTAAGAAGTCATGAAGCCACTCAGCTTCTTCTCCTACTTTGTCTAAAGCGATAAACTCCGATTCCATTATGGATCGGGCGATGCAAGTTTGCTTAGAGGATTTCTAAGACATCGACCCACCACCAATTGTAAATATATACCCACCAGTGGAATTGGTGTTGTCTATATCAGATATCCAGTTTGCATCACTGTACCTCTCTAGTACAGCTGGATATCTCGAATAATATAACCCAAAAGTTAACGTGTGTTTCAGGTATTGTAATACCCGATTCAACGCCTTCCAATGATCATCACTCGGATTACGGGTAAACCTAGCCAACTTATTGACTGCATAAGCAATATCAGGTCGGGTGCAGTTTGTTATATATATAAACTACCAATCACTTGTGCATATCGCTCCTGGTATATGGGTGCACCAAGATTTTTATCAAGCTTTTGATTTGTATCCATTGGTGACTTTATCGGTGAACTGTTTAACATCTCAAACTTTCTCAAAACATCCTCGATGTAGTGAGACTAAGATAAGACCAGTCCGTCAGACGTCTTAGAGATTTTTATCCCTAAGATGACATCTGCGATACCCATATCCTTCATGTCGAAGCATTGTTTCAACATGTTCTTAGTCTCTAGGATTACCCTAGGACTGCTTCCTGTGATCAACATGTCATCTACGTATAGGCATATCATGACGAATGAGTCAGATTTACCTTTCGTGTAGACACATTTATCACAGAGTACAACATGTATTAACTCCCCCTGATTAGAACTTCAGTCCAAATGCTTGAGTCTTCGCATTCCAATATTGTGCCTCGAAATTTGTAGTTGGTAGAAACTTTAAATGAATCTGTTGCACGTTGATATCACCATTCTTTTGGCGCTCGTGTGTGAAGAACAACTTTGGTGAAATGTTCTTTGTCCTATCTCCTTTTATGAATCATCCCTCCAATTGAGCAATGTATGTTACATTATCTTCATATAACGTTGTGGGTATTTATCACATTTCAAACCACATTTATTTCCAAGCGATTCAAATTAGTCCTAATATCAATGGGATTTATTGACATTTCTTCATTTTCTTGAGTTTGCGGCTTATTGATTTCTTCAAGAATAACAGGATTGATCAAATCTTACATTTCTGTATGAGATTCTTTTTTAGTGTCATCTTGACCATTTCTTTTTTTTTCTAGGATTCCGATCCTTAGAATCCAATGGTCTATCACGCTTCAGGCGTGCTTTGGACTTATTTGCTATGACACTAGTAGATGGTCCTACAGGAAAATCAATCTGAATTGGGACATTCTCTGCAGGGGTATGTGATTTAGTAATCTTTTTCAAATATGTAATGCGTCTGGCATTGATTTGCTATTTTCTGCAAGTGAATAATCTTTTGGACCTCTTTCTCATAAATAGAAGCACGTGGATCAAGATGAGAGAATAATGAATTATTCCACAAAATTTCCCTTTTTATTTCATTATTCTCTCCCCCTAATTTTGAAAAAATTGTCTCATCAAATCGATAATATGCAATTGATCTTATTTCATTAACTCTATGTAAAGAAGAAAGTATATCATGCTCATAGTTATAGCAAGATAAATAAATGCATCAATTGAACAAATATATGGTACTTCAGGACCAATCTAATTTTCTCATTTCAGCTTCTTTTAGCAGGTAGTCTACTACTTTTCGAAAACTCTTCAAAAGCTCCAATAATATTCAAGTCAGCAATTTGCAAAACATTATGAAAGATTTTGAATATCATAAAAGGATAAGGGTAAACAGAGTCACCAGCTAAATTCAATCTTCAATACCCCATAACATAAGAAAGTCGTGGAGTGCATAATGTTGGAAATTTGACTTTGGCGGGAGTTGCGTCCGACCAACTTTAACGGCTTAAACACTAGTGTTCCGCATGTTGGAGAATCCGGTTCTTCACACGTGCATAATCTACTAAGTAAGTAGATAATCGTAGGGCCAATGATTGTCAAATTTCTTTGAGAAATGAAAGAGATATTGGTCCACGAAGTGAGGTGTTTGAAGCATGGAAAAGTGTGGTATTGAGATCAATTCTCCCTCATCGGTGCGGGAAGAAAGAATTATTTTGTTTATAAGTCTTAAGGTTGGCTTGGGGTTTGGGACCCCAAGGGGTATCCCATTTGTTTAAATGAGGGAGGACCTAGATGTGCTTCGATTCGAGGAAAGGCTACACGAGCGCCGCCGCCACCGGCCCGTCCGGTCAGGTCCGGGTCTCGGGTCATGGGTCACGGGCCGTGGGCTGTGCTTCTTCTGATATTATCTTTTTAGACCAGAATTCTTTCATATATACAATTTGGCTGAATTGATCTTCCTAAATGGCAATCCGTTGCACATCAAATTCACCATTTATTTTGGTGAATTACTACCTCCATAATTACCATTACTTGGCCAGTAATGGCACTTATCACGGGCCGTGGGCTGTGCTTCTTCTGATATTATCTTTTTAGACCCGAATTCTTTCATATATACAATTTGGCTGAATTGATCTTCCTAAATGTCAATCCGTTGCACATCAAATTCACCATTTATTTTAGTAAATTACTACCTCCATAATTGCCATTACTTTGCCAGTAATGGCACTTATGTGGGCAGTTGGTAACTCTCTCCAACTATATAAAGGACCCTTTTGTCACCATTATTGAGCTACACACAACACAAAAACAGAAACGAAAATCAGTTCTTCCTACTACCTTCCAGCATCATTTCATTACTCAAAATTCTTCACGGTAGCACTTGAGTTTCCTTTGCTCATTTGTTCATTTGCTGTTTTATCTTGGGAGACAATTGTCCAGGACGTAGAAAGGATACATACGGGGCAATATTGTCTTAAAGACAGAGTGCAAACACTCGACTCATCATACCAAGTTTATTGCAATTCCAGTTTATTGTAATTCCAGTTTATTGTTCAAGTTAATTGTAATCTCAGTTGCTTGTAATATTTAGCAGTTATATATTTCCGTTTCCTGCATCATTGTAACCAACAAGTTTAAGAAAATATTTTACTTATTGTAAATGCTGCAACATGGCTGGAAACATGACTGATTATGTTGTTGCCATTCAAGGCAACAATGTTGCCTTCTCTGCTACTGCCGCTACTGTCCAAGGCAGTAACTTTGCTGCATTCACTGCTGCTGCCGCTATTGTCCAAGGCAGCTGCTGCCTTCCCCGCTACTGCTCAAGGCACGTCTGCTTCCTTTACTGCTCCATTCTCCGCATTCCACCATGATCGCCCTGAGAAATTCATGGGCTCAAACTTTAAGAGATGGCAGCAGAAGATGATGTTCTACTTAACAGTTATGGGCATAGCCCGGTTCCTAACGGAAGATCCTCCACAAGCTGGAGATGAAATGGACTCTTCGCCTTCTGAAACGGGTGAAGGGGGCCTTGGTATCCATGTCATTAATGGCATGAAGATGGTTCTTGATGCATGGAATCATAACGATTTCATGTGTAAGAATTACATACTGAATTGCTTGGCAGACCCTTTCTACACGGTCTATTTCACCGTTGGCACTGCCAAAGAGCTGTGGGAAAAATTGCAAAAGAAGTACAACGCACAAGATGCAGGTACTAAAAAGTTCATCGTTGGAAAATTTCTAAAATTCCAAATGGTGGATAGTAAGACAGTGATGTCCCAAGTCCAGGAATTCCAAATGATTTTACATCACCTGGATTTGGAAGGAATGAAACCAAATAAACAGTTTTTGTTTGCATCGCTGATTGAAAAGTTACCTCCTTCATGGAATGAGTTTATGAGTTACTTGAAACTCAAGACAAAGAATATGACCTTTGAAGAGCTTATTATCAAACTCCAAATCCAGGAAGATAATAAGAAGGCCTTGCCTAGGGGTAAACAACCTGCTGAGGCAAAGGCAAATCTGGCTGAGGCAAAAGGGAACCCAAGCAAGAAGCAGAAATTTCAGAAAGACGGCAAGGCCCACACAACGGAGATGTTCAGAGGTAACTATCACCACTATGGGAAACCTGGTCATAAGATCAAGGAATGCCGCAAGCTCAAGACTGAGCAACAACAGAAAGTCAAGTCTAAAGGCAAAGCGCATGCTAACGTCGTCAAGGACACGCTCCTGGATGACATGATTGAAGAGTTCTCGACAGTGGTGCTTGAAGCAAACCTGGTCGAAAATCCGAGGCAGTGATGGATGGACACATGTGCTACCAGACACATCTGTTCCAACAGAGATGCCTTCTCCACATATACACCGGTCACCGACAAAAAGCTGTTCATGGGCAACAACGCTTCATCTGACGTGCTAGGGGTAGGAAAGGTAGTCCTAAAGATGACTTCCGGAAAGGAGCTCACTCTGAAGGAAGTGATGCACATCCCTGAGATTAGAAGAGATTTAATTTCAGGACCTTTATTGGTTAATGCTGGTTTTAGGCTAGTGTTTGAATCCAATAAGTTTGTACTCACTAAGAATGACACTTTTGTTGGGAGAGGCTTCGTCTGTGAAGGCCTCTTCAAAGTAAATTCCATGTCTGTAATGCGTCCAAGTAATAAAGTTGAACCTTCTTCTTATTTGCTTTAGTCTTCTAATTTATGGCATCATAGATTAGGACATGTTAACTACAAGTCTATCCAAAGGCTGATAAAGTTGGAGTTGTTTTGCCGTCTGTCGACGTAAACCCTCAACATAAGAACCGAACATTGAAGGAAATGATGAATGCCTTGCTCATCAATTCCGGTCTTCCCCAAAATATGTGGGGAGAAGCCATCCTTACCGCTAATACGATTCTTAACAGAGTCCCTCATAAGGGTAAGGACAAAACTCCATATGAATCATGGAAGGGAAAGAAACCCACCTACAAATATTTTAAGGTGTGGGGTTTTTTGGCAAAGATTGAAGTACCCAAGCCAAAGCAGGTCAATATTGGGCCTAAGACTGTAGATTGCATATTCATCGGATATGCAAATAACAATAGTGCTTATCACTTCTTAGTGCATAAGTCAGATATTCCAGATATCCACCAGGGTACAATCATGGAATCAAGGAATGCTCAATTCTTTGAAGGTACCTTTCCTAGAAAGGAAAAAGACATAACCTCTCGCAAACGAAGTTATGAACAAAGCTCTCAAGAACCGGGAGTCATTGACGGCCCGGATCTAGATGGTTCAGATCTAGCGGATCTCGAGGTGGCTGAACATCCAGAATCTAGTGTTCCAGATACTCAGAACTTGGAGACTCTAGAGATGGATCTAAGGCGAAGTAAAAGGGCCAGAAAGGATAAATCCTTCGGTTCTGACTTTGTAGCTTATATGGTTAATGATGAACCAAGGACAATTGCTAAAGCTTTGTCAACTCCAGAAGCACCGCTATGGAAAAAAGCTATTGAGAGTGAAATAGACTCCATTCTGCATAACCATACTTAGGAGTTGGTTGATCTTCCTCCGGGAAATAAACCGTTGGGTTGTAAATGGATACTCAAACGGAAATATAAAGCAGATGGGTCTATAGAAAAGTACAAGGCCAGGTTGGTAGTCAAGGGCTATCGACAGACAGAAGGTCTTGACTACTTTGACACATACTCCCCGGTATCTCGGATGACATCCATACGGGTATTCATTGCGATCGCAGCTTTGCGTGACCTTGAGATACATCAAATGGATGTCAAGACAGCCTTCCTAAATGGTGATTTAAAGAAGAAATTTATATGGACCAACCCGAGGGGTATGTGGTTCAAGGGCAAGAGAAGAAAGTCTGTCGGCTTGTCAAATCTCTGTATGGGCTGGAACAAGCCCTGAAGCAATGGCACGAAAAATTTGATAGTACTCTACTATCGAAGGGTTTCCGTATAAGGTTTTATCCCACTGGATTTTCCTTATAAGGTTTTTAATGAGGCAACCAAAATGTGTATTATAAGAAATGTGTACTCTTTTTCTTTCATTAGAAATTTTTCCCACTGAGTTTTTTCTAGAGGTTTTAATGAGGCATATTATTATTATTATTATTATTAAAATAGACATCCAAGGGGGAGTGTTATAGATATTATCATATATTGTGGATGTCAATCTTTACGAGAAATATTAGTGCTAATAACTTTGAGACCAAGTCAATTTTCTCCTATAAATAGAGATGTTCCCCTCATTGTATTTCATCCCTCAACAGAAATAAAAAATCTCTTCTCTTCTCTCTTTCTCAACAATATTCTTGTTCCCCCTCTAGTATTATTTCATAACAATAATATTTATTTTGATTGTTATTTAAATTTTATGGTATTGTACCATTAAATTCATTGTTACGTAACGATGAAAAGTAACATTTTATGCAACGACCGATTTATTGTCGTTGTTACTTTTTTTTTTCTTTCTCATTTTGACTTTGCTTATTATTTAATAATCATATTTTATATGTTACCCTACCTTATCCTATTTTTTCATTATATTATAATTTCATTCTTCAGATTATGTGTGACATTATGTAATGACGAAAAATGATATAATCTATTCAAATATTATTTTTATGAAAATAATATATTATTATATAGTACAATATATTATTAAACTACGTCTAATAACCATCCAAACAAGCAGTAAGCAAGAGTTAAAAGGCTGACAAAGCATGCTGAAGAATTCAAAGTACTCAACGTCAAATCAACATACAACTAGGCCTGGACGTCAAGCCGAGAGCTGAGCTCAACCAAGCCGAGTATATACCGAGCTAAACTGAGCTTGAGTCGAGCCTAACTGAGCTTTAAATAGTACCGAGACGAGTTGAGATCATCGAGCTTTTCTATATTGAAACGAGCCTAACTGAGCTTTTCTATATTGAAACGAGCCGATTCTTTTTTATTAATTAAAAAATAAATTTAAGGAAGTCTATGTTCGTGATTAAACAAGCTATCATAAAAAAGAACATTTACATTATTAAGTCAAGAATGTGCTAATTTTAGTTGTTAATAAATTATTAAAATAATAATTATATTAAATTGAAAATATGATTTAAGAAAGTGTAGGATCATGATTAAACATGCTATATATATATATATATATATATATATATATATATATATATATATATATATTATAAAAAGCCTTTTGCTTTATTAAGTCAAGAACATGATTATTTGGTTGTTATCTAAGAGTGAATACGTTAAAAATAATACTCATTATATTTCTTGTAAACTTTATTCACCTAATTAGAAATTATAGATCTCACTACAAGAAAGTATAAAATTGGCAACAAAACTTTAGCAACAATAAATATATTATTGCTAAAAAATATAAATGATGACAAAAATTTAATATATTGTTGTTAAAAAACATAAATGGCAACAACAAAAATAACTTGTTGTTGCGAAAACTTTTCGCATCGGGGATTATTGCAACGGCATACAATAATTTTTATTGTTGTGAAAAATACTTTTGGCAACAACATCCAACATATGACAACAAAAATATTATTGGCAAATGTCTTTCTTCTTGTAGTGTCTCAAGGCATGTTTTCAATAATTAAAAAAAATTATAGCCACCCTATTAAAATGATAGCAAAGGATCATAGTTGACAGAGAATGAAAAATTATTTTCTAATTGTAGCAAGAATTTTTTTTTGAAATATCATTAGATTTCTTAATATTCGAACCAAATCGAACCAAAATGACAACTACCAAATAGATAAATATGTATTATATTCGATTTAATTTGATTTCAATAATTAAAAAATTAATTAAATTAATTTGATTTTAATCAAAAATTCACTCAAACCGAATCATGAACACCCCTACTCATATAATATAGTAGGCTTAAGTTACATTTTAGTTAAAAATTTACTTACATCGAATAAGTATGAATTTTATAGCCGTTAAACTAACATAGCATGTTAAGTTAAATTTGTAATGTACTTAGTAATTGGGCCTAATGAATGGATAATATTTCTTAAATCAAGTCAATCGAGCCCGAGCTTTAACTGAGCCCAGCTTTGACTGAGTCGAGTCGAGCCAAAATTTAACTTAAATCGAGCTGAGTTGGGCCGAGCTTTTTTCGAAACGAGTTGAGCCGAGCCGAGCCCGAGCTGGCCCGGCTCTTTGCCCAGCTCTAGATACAACCATTAGAAGATCAACCTGGAGAGAGAAAATGAGAAATAATAAAAACAAATAGAAGCGACAACTAAACCTTAGATTTAATAACCAAATATAAACAAAGAAGGGACTGTTAGGACATTCCAAAGTTAATATATAGCCGCCATAGTATTCAAACACGACATGCTCTTAACACTATTTGAGTTACTCACTTACACTATAACATCCACAGTATTCAAACATACAAGTCAATGCCAAAGTCATTCTAAATGAAATGAATATTTAAGAATTCATATTATAAATTCATAGTATATGATAGTGGCAATTCTACATGTAATCTCCAGCAACAACTTAAGCCTTAAAAGCAAAGCATGGTTTCAATCCCAGCAGATGAAATAGCTCATGATTTTTCACCCTTTTTTCGTGTCTACAAAGATGGCAGAGTCGAAAGTTTTCATAACTATCTATGTCCCTGCATCAGATAATCACGATACTGGCGTGCGATCCAAGGATGTCAACGACAATTCAGCGCGCCTTTATCTTCCCAAAATAACCAAAAACAACCAAAAGTTTCCTCTCCTTATATACATCCATGGCAGCGGATTTTCAATAGAATCAGCTTTTTCAACGGGGCATAATAAGTACCTACACTCTATAGTTTCTAAGGCGAACGTGGCTGACATACCGTTGATTATAAACTAGCCCCGGAGCACCCTTTATCCGCATGCTATAATGATTCTTGGGCCGTCATAAAATGGGTTGCTTTACTCATCTTATATTAACAGAAGAATTTATTAAGGAGCCATGGCTTAAGGATCACGCTGATTTTTCGCGTGTTTCTTGGGTGGTGACAGCGCTGGTGCCAATATTGTACATGACATGGTGATTTGAGCAAGTGCTAGTGAAAATCCACTAGGGGATGGCTTTAGGATTGTTGGAATAGGATTAATCCATCCATTTTTCGCTAACAATGAACCTGATGAGTATTGTTCGTTTATTTTTCTGGAATGTGAAGGACTTGATGATCCGAGGTTAAATCCAGCAGCTCATCCGAGGTTACTGTCCGATCTTGTTTGTCTAAAGATTATGGTTTTTACTGCAAGAGAAGGACTTCCTGAGAAAGAGGAGTATGGCTTATTATGATGCACTGAAGAAAAGTGGTTGGAAAAGGCTGGTGTATTGATGAAAAGGCTAGTTGACTTCTTTAATTAGAAGATCTGAAAAACAATATGTTTGATTTTCATATTTTCTATTATGGTTTATGTTATTTCTTGATCTGTAAGAACAAATTTGTGAATTTATACCTAGACACTTTCTTTTTATCTTTTATAACAAGGAGTTCGAACAACTTGCTCTCACTTCGACTATTGCATTAGATATCCGTTAGCTCTCACCTACACAAGTACCGAATAACTCCGAAAGAAATAAAGATTTTTTTACATTATGTAATTTATCTAAAGAGCCAAAGGTGATATTTTTGTTTAAAGAGATCAAGGATGTGTTTGGTATAAAGGAAAATGGTTCCTCGAATATAAGTAGTTTCATATTTTTTCTTGTGTTTGATACGTAAGTAGAAAATATTATTATAAAAGCATTTGCGTATACTCTAGGTAAACACTATTAGAGTTGGAGGTGGGGACAGGGGTGTGGGGGCGTGGATATGGGGGTGCAGTGTGTTTAATGGTGGGGTGGGGGTGGAGTGTGTTGAATGGTGAGGTGGGGGTGGAGTGTGTTGAATGGTGAGGTGGAGATAATTAATTGTGGGATGCCATTTGTACAACTTATTTTTTTTACTTTATGTTTATTGAGAAAATCATTTTTTCTCATTTTAAAAAAAAGTTATTTTCATAAAAAAAAATTCAAAAATTTTGACCAACCAAAAATATAAAAAAATTGGAAATTATTTTTATCAAACACACCCTAAGAGTAGTTCGAAGTAGAAGTTCTCCCACAATGGAACATGAATTCCAAAAAAGTTGTAGTTTTGCCGATTTACTGCCTTTTCACTTGAGATACTTTTTCAAACTTATAATACATTCTTGTAGTAGGACCCTTCCGTGGACCACGCATATAACGAAATCCTAGTGCACTAATTTTTTTTTTTAGAAAAAAGATTTCAATATATAGCGGTACATATTTTTTGGTAAATAAAGACATTTTATTAACCAAAGTTGCTATTACAGATCATAAAAGAAAAACAGAGCCTAAGGGCTTAAAAACACAGATTAGTGTTCCTTATCATCTAGTCAACTCAGCACCTCACTAATACATCAAGAGCCACTCCTTAAGGATAGAAATTTAAGTACCTCAAAGCCTTAGCTATTGTTACTGTTAAATATACAAAGGATATACACGATATACACATGTATATCCTATGTATATTGATGCTAGGATTCTCGGATTCCCCCTATACACAGTATAGTTAGGTAATGTATTTTAATATCCTAGTTTAGGTAAAGTTGTAATGTAATTAGTAGTGTATACTTACCATAATAGTTGTATTACCATAATTGTATAGTTAGGATCCAAGTAGAATAAGGTTTTAGGAATAGAATAGGAATATGATTCTCCTATTATGGAAATATGTAAATGTGTATAAACTCTTTCATCCTCGTATGGTATGCCGGCCGCGACACTATTCTTGGGCTTAGTATCAACTGGAGTGGAAGTGGACTTACAGGATGACATCTCAGCCCTCTCAATGATCTTAGCTGCATACTTCCTTTGAGATAAGAACAACCCATTTGTATGACGACTAACAACAATCCCCAAAAAGTAACTCAAGGGCCCCAAGTCTTTTATAGAAAACTCAGAGCTGAGTATTGTCATGATAGACTGGCGTAAGGCATCGGAAGAGGCAGTCAAAATAATATCATCCACATATAATAGAATATAGGCCAAGGATGAACCACGACGGTAGATGAACATGGAATTATCCGACCTGCTGTGAGTGAACCCAATAGTCGAAACATAGTCTGCAAACCGTATAAACCAAGCCTGTGGAGACTGCTTAAGCCCATATAAGGACTTCGAAAAACAAACAGACATGGTGAGGATGTTTGGGATCCCTGAATCCCAAAGGCTGATGCATATAGATTGTTTCCTTGAGATCCCCATGTAGGAAAGCATTCTTCACATCTAACTGATGAATAGGCCATGCTTTCGAAAGAGCCAAGCTAAGCACAATGTGAATGGTAGGGGGCTTGACCACTGGACTAAATTTCTCACCACAATCTACACCAACCTGCTGAGTCTTACCATCACCCACAAGCCGCGCCTTATGTCGGGCAAAATGAACCATCTGAATTTTCCTTAACATAATTCCTTCCAAAGGTTTGGAATATTCTTCCCTCCTACAACCATCATTCGGTATATTTAGGGTATACTTGACTATGAGTTGCATTTATATCCTTCCTTGACGTCCACACTTGTCTTGTATACGGATGCTGATTGGGGTGGCTGTCCAGACACCAGACGGTCTATGTTTGGCTATTGTATGTTTCTTGGCAATAACCTGGTCTCACGGTCTACCAAACGTCAGTTGACATTATCCCGATCCAGTGCCGAGGCCAAGTATCGAGGGGTAGCTAATGTGGTTTCGGAATCATGTTAGTTACGTAATTTGCTATTGGAGCTTCATTCACCTATTCAGAAAGTAACTTTGATTTATTGCGATAATATTAGTGCCATCTACCTTTCAGGTAATCCGGTTCAGCACCAGCGCACTAACATATCGAGATGGATATTCACTTTGTCCGCGAAAAGGTTGCTTACGGTCAGGTACGCGTCTGCCATGTCCCGTCAAGTTATCAAATTGCTGACATCTTTACAAAGGGTCTTCCTCAGTCCTTTTTGAAGATTTTAGGGACAGTCTCAGCATTCGAAGATCGCCCGCTATGACTGCGGGGGTGTGTTAAATATACAAAAGATATACACGTGTACATCCTATGTATATTGATGCTAGGATTCTTGGATTCCCCTTATACACGGTATAGTTAGGTAATGTATTTTAGTATCCTAGTTTAGGTAAAGTTGTAATGTAATTAGTAGTGTATACTTACCATAATAGTTGTATTACCATAATTGTATAGTTAGGATCCAAGTAGAATAAGGTTTTAGGAATAGAATAGGCATAGGATTCTCCTATTATGGAAATATGTAAATGTATATAAACTCTTTCAATCAATGAAAATAATCAAAGGATTATTTCTTTCAGTTACATTACTAGCACCTCTACCATGAATAACTAAAATAATGGTTCTGCTAATGCTATCCACTGATGTCCTCTTGCCTTGGAAGATTTTGTTGTTTCTCTCCTGCCAAATATTGTAGATACACCCTGCCAACACCACTCTATAAACCCGAGTTGAGGCTGTATTTCCATTTGCATGCTTGATTGCCTAGTCCAGTTCCAAAGACCAGTCCAGAGGGGGTCTACGTATGTTCTGCCATGTTAGTAATCTGCTCTAGAGCTGGCTAAAGAAACTACGCTTGAAGAACAAGTAATCAATAATGTAAAGAATGGATCTTGGGCCTAACTCAACCCCAAAAGCTAGCTCATGGGGGGAGGATTGTCCAAGTCCATATAAGGAGTCCAAATTCACATTCCGTTTCCGATGTGAGACTCCTAACACTCCCTCGCACACTCAGATCCCGTTAACTGGAGCATGGATGACATAATTTGGGGACCCAACATCGGTAAACATAGACTTGGAATGAGCCTGACTCTGATACCATGTAAATTAGTACCTCGTACCGCCCCGTGTGTCTTCGTAGGTATTCATTCTAATCATAGGGGCTATCTGTGCTATGACTTGTCCACTCATCAAATTCACGTCTCTCGCCATGTCACGTTTGACGAGCCCACATTCCCATTTTCGAACATCCAAAAATTCCAAAAATATGACTATACCTGTCGCATCCGTTTTTAACTCGCGGTCAAAGCGGAGTACAACATATTAGTTATTCCTTGATTGGATTAAGGAATCACCACCTAATTATTTTACGATGAATTAGGACACCTAAAGATTAACTAATGATGCAAAATAACTCCGATTTTATGGTCTGCGAATTTATGAGATTCTAGGTAAATGTTCTTTATTATCCTAAAAGGAAGGGGTTAGGCATCCTTTAAGATCTGCTAACTTGCGGTTATCTGGTCAAACTTGCGGTTATCTGGTCAAACTCAGGTTATTTATTATGCTAAAAATGTATGTTTAAAGGTAGGATTAAAAGAAGTTGCAAGTAGTAAAATAAAAGATGTATACATCTATGTAGCATTTTTTATAAACTATATATATGTAGAACTGGATTTCGAAAAAGGCATGCATTATTTATAAAGTACATGTAAAATATGCATTTGTGTAATGTATGTAAAATTGATTTTGTGCATTATTTATAAAATACATGTAAAAAACATGTATTTTGCAAAGCATTATAAAATACAAGAAAGTTAACTCTGTTTATATGGCATGTTTTCTTTTTTTAAAATGCATATTTTGGTAAAGGCATGCATATTTGCATTGCATGATTTCAAAATATGGGTCAAGTTAAAAGCCTATTATTTAGAATATATACAAAGTTCATTTTTCAGATAAAGTATACGTTTATATGACATTATTTACCAAATACATAATCAACAATTAATAGAAAGATGCAAATGATTTACAATGTGAAGCAATGATTTTTTACAGAAGTCATTTTAAATCATAAGATTGGATAGAAACAAAGCCTTATAGGTATGTTTAAAATGCAAATAGAAGATGATTGATTTGTTTTGAAAATTTGAACATGTATGACGCGTCTAAAATAAATAAACTAGCGGCGGATTTCCAATTTTAAAACTAACCGAGCCTGAAGTAACTAACTAGCGACGGTTTCTAAATTTAAAACTAACTTACTACTTATCCATACCTAGCCTAGTTATTCTAAATATCCTAACAATCCCACAAACATTAAATAATTATTACAAACCCAAAAATAGAAATAACGAAATTAAAGAATAATAATAAAAGGGAACTAAGGTGGATGGCGATGTCATCTCGCCTTATTGGTTTTGAAATCCCGAGGTTGGAGAATGCAAGGAATGTGGATGCGAGTCTTCGTTTGACAAAGTCATGATGAATCTCATGCCGAGACTCTTCATTGCTTCCGATGCATTTCATGTTAACAAAAGAAAAGGAAAGGAGGGGATTAGTAAATGGGACATGGACATATATATATATGTGTAAATAAATAATTCATAAAAAGAAAGTAATATGTTATTGGGCCTCGGAATGCGAACAGTGTGCGGGAGGGTGTAAAAACGAGCCAAAACAGAATTTCAGACCCAAATAAATTGGCTCAAATGCGCGATTGGCCCAATTAACACGTGAAAATAAAAAGCAGGCCCAAACGTATAATTTTCAGATATATATATATATATATATATATATCACATCCAACATACATTCAGTCATTTCATATTCTTTTAACCCAAAATGCATGTGATATACAAAGATATATGATATGCCTAGAGATATGCGAGGATGTACAGCCTTAGTATACACTAGGTATATACCTAGACTTTTATACCTTATATACCTTGAGGTATATCATTGTATACTTAACATTTTACAACTAGAAGGGACAAAGCAAGATCAGTTTTACATTTACCATCAAGAGCAAAAGGTATCCATAGGTATTCCAAGGCAAAAATAATGAACCATATGAATAAGAATGAAGAAATTCAAATACTAGAAGGAGATAATGAACTAGCAGCCTAATAATTCAAACCAATAATGCTAAACCAACTATGTGATCATGCCCAATTTCAGACCACAAGCAGTAATAATCAGAAAAGACATGCTAGTATATGGGGAACAAGGATAAATGCATTTAATTAGGTAATACATCACACGAGCCTAAGTAAATACCTAACATGGGATACTTAGCTTATTAAGTCCCCTAAACAGACAAATATCACAAGGCATTTAACTCAATCAATATCACCGTTCTTTTTTTAAAAAAAAGTTGTTAACAACATTTCAACATATTACAATATATATAAATCTAATCAATAACTTAGTAGACTAGGTTGCTTGGATCAATTACTAAACGTGTTAACCAAACATCATACATAGACATTTTAAGAACACAACATTATTCCACTAATCAAATACTGAATACAACACATTAATCAGAAGTCCAACAAAACATATCTAAAACATATTAACATAACCAAACAGGCTATTATACACGATATAACTTAGTCATTAGGGAACACAATAATATGAACAAACTACCACATGATTAATACAACAAAATAAATAGAAAAATGCAGAAAATAAACGGAGAGGAGATGTAGTTACGGACCTTCTCCGGATAGCGAACTGAGGTGTTGTTTTGAATCGTCGAATCCGCTCGGGAATGTTTAGAATTCAGATTTTTGGATTTTGATCACCGAATTCTGGATTTGTAATCCTGAAAAGAATCATGTTTCTGAAAAAATTTTACCCGACCCAGAACCCAAAAAACAGTAAAAAAAATAGCAAAATTTCAGATTCTTCTACACCAAAAAAGAATAATTTTGAAATCTTTAAGTTGAAGAACACATGCAACAATAACAAGTACTCTTAAGAAGATTCCAGATTTTTGAAATCTGGAATCTTCCTAATAGTGAAGAATAACACAAACAAAATACAATGCAACCTTTATGAAGATTTCGGATTTCCAAAACTTGAACCAAAATTTCGGACCTAAAAATCGACCAAAAATCCCCAAAAACCCTACCTCCAAAACAGTGAGCAAAAGGGGTTTTTATAGATACGCACCCCAACGTTCACCCCCCCCCCCTTACCCCTTAAAAAACCGAGTTCGAATTTCAAAATAAAGGGGGGGACAAAATCTTATTTTTGGGCGATTTCTTGGGGCATGTGTTGCGGATTTTAGGGAGTGTGTTGGTGAGGTGACGGGTTCGGCGGTGTCAGGGAGGTGACGGGTTCAACGACCTCGGGGTAGGGTGGTGGCAGTGGTGAGGTGAAGGGAGGTAGGGGTGCAGCGACGTGGGGGGTAGGAGTGTAGGGTGTGCGGCCGATCGGGGGGTTAAGGTGTTAGGTTTGAGGATAAATGGGTTGCGGAATAAGGGGTATGGGCTTGGGCCGACGATTTTGGGAATTGGGCCGGTCCAGTTCGGTTGTTGGACGATGGGGAATTAGGGGTCTTGGTTTGTTTGGGACTTTTTAGGGAATGGCCGGTTGGGCCAAAAATTTGGGCTCGATTGGGTTTGTTGGGCCGACGGGTTGAGGTGTTTTGGGATGATTTAGGCTTGGTAAGGGGGGTTGTGTATTGGGCCTCCTTTGGTTGATATTGTTTTGGGTGATGGGAATAAAATGGGGAGTTGGTTAAAATATAAAAGGATTTATTATTAGGAATGCTTTGAAGAGATGTAAACTATTTAAAATAAGATATAACGATGTGATAATAATAAAATATAATACTTGTGAAATGTTTAAAATGCTAAAAACAGAAAATGCGATGTCGTTTTGCGAAAAATAGAATAACATAGAATATTAGGGTAAAATTATGATCATGATTTGAAAAGGAAAATGGTTGTAGAAAATGCGAATAATAATAATAATAATAATATATGTGTATATATATTAAAAATATTTTTTAGGTGTCAAAAAAAAATATTTAAAATTGCAAATAAATCGAAAAATATGGGACAAAATTAGGTGTCAACAATACCTTCCTTGACGAGTCCGACATCTCACCCGTCATCCTCAGAGAATTGTTCCAATTAGACACCGTCAAATCAAATCCGCCACCCATTACGACCACCATAGGGTCAACTCCGGCGTTTCTGCCGTCATTCCGGCCTTTGTCTCCGTCACCGCCGATTGCCGCCACCACCGACAATCGGCCCCCCATCTATGTACCTTCACCGGTACCCCTCCCCGTCGTTGTATCGTCTCCACAACAACAACACCATGTTGCATCCACTCCAACCACCGGCAACCTACCTCGCAGCCTCAGCTTATCACCGACTAACCCAAAATTCGGTCCCTTCCTACCTCTGACATAATAGCACACACTACCATCCTCAACCATCCTCGATTTATCGACACCAGCAATATAACCCTACACAGCCACTGCACCGGTCATCGACCCACCTGAATCCATGATAACACCACCAACCACAGATACCAATCACCAGTCAACCACTCTACCCCAAATCCCTATTCCGCACACCCTCACTGCACCAAACCAGTCTACAAACCATAACAGTGAACCCGACCCAACAACCTGCAACCATACCCAGCCAACACCCTCACACCATATGAAAACCCATGCCCAACACGAGATTTTCAAACCCAAAGTCCAATTTAACATGTCTACCCAAACCATTTCCCCAATTCTCAAAAATCCAAAATTAGCCAAACTAGACCCGAATTGGAATGAGGCCATGTGTGAGGATTTTAATGGGTTAACGAAACAACATACTTGGGATTTGGTTCCTCGACCAGAAGGGGTGAATGTGATCCGGTGCATGTGACTTTTTCGTCACAAGTACAAAGACAGTGGTGACTTAGAAAGATATAAGGCAAGGCTTGTGGCAAATGGTACTAATTAGCAGGAGGGAATTTATTGTAGTGAGACATTCAGTCTGGTTGTTAAACCGACCACTATTCGTACAGTCTTGAGCATCGCTATGGGTAAGCATTGGTCGATTCATCAACTTGATGTAAAAAATTCTTTTCTACATGGGGATTTAAAAGAAACTATTTACATGCACCAGCCGCCCGATTTTGTCCATCCAGCCACCCATCAGTATGTATGTCATCTCCGTAAGTCACTTTATGGTCTGAAACAGACCCCTCGAACGTGGTATGATCGCTTTGCACAATACATTATGCAAAATGGGTTTACATGCAACAAGTGTGATAATTCTCTGTTTACTTTCCATAGAGGCAGTAACATTGCTTATTTATTGTTATATGTTAAGAGTCCCACATCTGATGTGGAATGTGAACATGGACTCCTTATATGGACTTAGACAATTCTCACCCTACAAGCTAGCTTTTGGGGTTGAGTTAGACCCAAAATTCATTATTTACATAGTATCAGAGCCAGGCCCATTTCAATTCTTTATTCACCGATGTTGGGCCCCCAAATTATATTATCCACGCTCCAGTTAACAAGGTCTTGGCGTGCGGGGAGTATTTAGAGTCCCACTATGGAATGGGAACATGGACTCCTTATATGGACTTGGACAATCCTCACCTTACAAGCTAGCTTTTGGGGTTGAGTTAGGCCCAAGATCCATTCTTTACATGGGATCGGATTTTGGGTTAGTCGGTGATAAGCTAGGGTTGCGAGGTAGGTTGTTGGTGGTTGGAGTGGATGTGTCATGGTGGTGGTGTTATGGAGATGATACAGCGACGGGGAGGGGTACCGGTGAAGGTACAGAGATAGGGTGTCCATTGCCGGTAGTGGTGGCAATCGGTGGTGACGGAGACAGAGGCCGGAATGACGGCAGCGACTCTTGAGGTGTCCCTGTGGTGGTGGCAGTGGGTGGCAGATTCGATTTGGCGGTGTCTTATTGGCGCAGTTCTCTGAGGATGACGAGTGAGATGTCGGACTCATCAAAGAAGGTATAGTCCAGTTTTCAGAATTTTTTGATGTTAAAAAATGGGAAGGTGATCTCGTCAAACATGACGTGGCGAGAGACGTGAATTTGATGAGTGGAAAAGTTATAGCACAGATAACCCCTGTGATTAGAAGGAATACCTACGAAGACACACGGGGCGGTACGAGGTGCTAATTTATGAGGATCAGTGGAGGCTAGATTCGGGTACCACAGGCAACCGAAAATTCTAAGGTGGTCATATGCGGGGATCCGACGGTAGAGAATTTCGGTGGGGGTTTTGTTGTGAAGAGTACTGGTAGGTAAAATATTAAGGATATATTCAACATTTTGACTGTTTAGACCCAGAACGATGGGAGAGAGAGGCATGGAAAAGAAAGGTACGAACCATGTTGTTGATAGTACATATAATTCGTTCGCCTTTTCCATTTTGGGGTGAGGTGTGGGGACAGGAAAAATGGAAGACCATGCCATGATTGGTGCAAAAATTATTAAACTCACGACTGTTATCACATTGGAATGATTTGATGGATTTTTCAAATTGTGTTTTGATAAAGTTATAAAACTCAAGAAACTTGGTATAGCCTTCAGACTTGAACTTTAGAGGGTAAATCCATATAAAGTGAGAAAAGTCATCTAACAACACAAGATAAAATTTATGACCTAGTGAACTAATAATAGGAGATGTTCATAATATGCATGAACAATATCAAACGGAGAAAATGTAACACTTAAAGAAGACTGAAAAGAAAGGCGATGTTTGCCTAGAGAGAAAGACAAACATTGTTAGGCAGGTTTCCCAATAGAACAATAAATTAAATTATTGTTCCGAAGAAAATTAAAAACAGGGGCTCCGGGATGTCCAAGTCTATTATGGTAAGTAGACGGAGAGATTTTTGCTAAGGCTGTGGCTGGAGTGACTTGGATGTGGGATGGGTAACACTGGCAGCGGACGTGGATAGGAACGGATAGAGGTCCCATTCACTATTGCATCGTGTAAGGAGTTTCCCGGTACGTAGGTCTATTACAGAAAACCCAAACAGGTCAAAATTAATTGAGCCGAAATTATCTATAGCAAATTTTCTAATGGAAATTAGGTTCTTGATAATGTGTGGGGCATAGAGAACGTTATTTAGGGAGAATTGAGGATGCGGTGGTGGGGTTAAAATGTGGCCAAAACCTTGAATTGGAATGTGGTGACCGTTTCCAACCAGAATGGATTATGGAGTATTTAAATTACGCAGTTGAGGAAGATTACTAGAATTATTGGTGAGGTGAGATGTGGCGCCCGTATCCATATACCACGCATTATCGGGCTTCCGAGGAGTTAACGTGCCGAAACCCTAGGCCAAACTGGATTGGGGAAGTCCTGGAGCGAACTGCTGGGCTCCAGGATAGTGGGCCGGAAGGTTATGGCCTGTTGTTGGTGCGCCCTGACTGTTGGGCCGCTGATGGGCTACAGGCCACTGGGCCTGACAGTCGAGACATGTCTGTAAGACTCTGATACCATGTAAATAATGGATCTTGGGCCTAACTCAACCCCCAAAAGCTAGCTCATGAGGGGAGGATTGTCCAAGTCCATATAAGGAGTCCAAATTCTCATTCCATTTTTGATGTCGGACTCTTAACAAATAATCTCATCTTTACCATCACACAAGGGTATATATGTTGGGATCAAAATAATCAGGGCATCATACGAAAGCTAACAATTACAAACCTTGAACAACGATAAATCAGAAAATAAAGCAAAGTATAATAAAGACGCATAATACTTTGATATGATTTTGTCAATTGACCTACATACAAAAAAACCAACATAAAAGGCAAAAAAACTATGAGAGAATAATATATCCCTAAATAAGACTCTCTAAGCGATTACATTGTGGATGATATTATGTTATGTATGAGAAGAAAAGATCTGCTATTTATAGAAGTCCAAAACTTCTTCTCCAAGAAAAGGATAAATATAGTAGTCTTTTTTCACAAAGAAAACATTTACCACCAAGATATCTTTTTTGAAGTAAAACACAATTATGGTAGAATATAAATAAGGTAGGAAATTCATGGCAAACCTTAACAAATCTCCCCTTGGCTTGAATTTTCTGGAAAAATAATCTCGATTCTCCATCTTCGCATAATCTTCATCAATGCTGCTTGTCATGGTTAAAAATAAAGTTCAAAAGATTATGGGTTAAAAATTGATTTAAAAATATTTTACTTTATTTTTAAATGTGCAGCAACGTGATGTGGAAAATATGGTTGAAAACTCATCTCCACGTGTAGTATTCATGGATAAAATCTTGATTATCGTGAAATCGGTTGCAGCTTGATTTGAATGGGCCGCCTTGAACATGTTTTCAACTCGTTGAATCATTGGCTCTGATACCACTTGTTAGGATCGAAATAATCAAGGCATCGTGCGGAAGCTAACAATTGTAAATCTTGAACAACGATAAATCAGACAACAAAGAAAAGTATACTAAAGACGCATAATACTTTGATATGATTTGGTCAATTGATCTACATATAAAAAAACTAACATAAAATGACCTAAAAAGTATGAGAGAATAATCTATCCCTACAGAAAACTTTCTAAACGACTACATTATTGATGATATTGTGTTGTGTATGAGAAGAAAAAAAAATATTTATTAAAGTTTAAAACTTTTCCGGCAAGGAATGATAAATATGATAAAGTCATTTTTCACAAAGAAAACTTTTAAATCAAAAAAATTCTTTTTGAAATCAAATACAATTATGATATAAATTCAATAAGGTAAAAAATTCAGCATAAAACTGTCAGTAGTGACTCCCATTTTAGTAATCTGATCCTTGTGAATATTCTCCTCTGTGCCACCACCATTGTGATGAAAGATCCACTTGGGAGTTGGGACTTCCGGCATTATTGCAGACCATTCTTTTCCAGTTCACTTTTGGAAATACACTCTTAGTTAACAGAGAAGGTATTTACTAGTAGTATTTTAGATATTTGCTTCCCCTGTATCAATTTATATGACACATTATCATTTTTAATCAGTCAAAAAAATAAAAGATTTTTTATTTGATAATAATTTAATTTTAAATTGAAACGAATGGAGTATAAAGTATAATATTTACAATAGTACTGATTTAAAAATCATCATTTGTAGATACTCAGCTTTAATTAGTACTTACAAAATGGAATACTACATTATTTATGGCCAAATACACGATAGTGAAACAAGTAATTTTCTCTGTGAACTCGGACAATATTCCCACAAAAACAATTATTTGGACTCTTGTAAATGTAAATGCTTACCAGTTACCTGATAGCAATTATGTGAATGGCAAACTCCAGATATTGATATATATTTTATATGACACTTTTTTTTAGTCAGCCTCGAAAAGAAAATATATTTTCTTATTTGTTAATAATTTAACTTTAAACTTTATATTTTACGCTTAACGAGATGATCTAATATCTTAAGCTTATTTTAAACCATACGATTTAAAAGTCTTTCTTTATTTCTTAAACTCCGTACCCAATCAAGCTACATCATATAAATTGAGACGGAGGGTGTATCTGATAGCAGGATCATCTTCACTTGTGCCCATTCCTCTTAAATCTGTAAGCCAATTAAATTTCAACAAAAGATGTCTCTATCCATATTTCTTGTCAGACCTTGATTATTTATGTATTTATGTAATTTACTGATTTTAGGTGGATTTATAAGTTTAACAACCTTATTTTGCTCATATTTTACTTCGTTTAGATGACGAATTAAGCTAAATACACCTAGTGAATCATTAATTTTGCATTACGAACTAATACGTGGGTGTTTGTGACAATTAGGTACTTTAGGAGGAAAATGTGGCGATTCAGATGGAAAATGGAGTTGGACGTGACACGTGTTAGCTATGAAGAGGAACAATTGTGGAAAACTTTTAGAAAATCAGCTAAGTGCAAATGGATCATAGACCATGCTGAGCTATGTCCAAAGCAAGACGCAGTCATGCTATGACCCTCGCTCAGCAAGGTAGGAGGGCCAAAAGTGAATTCAAGAAATTTGTCTAAGTAAAAAAGGGACATCCCACCTTACTGAGCACAAGCCAAAGTGAGGTGCAGTTGTGCTTTGGACCTAGCTCAGCGAGGTAGGGTGACCAAATGTGCACTTGTGTCAATTTTTAGATCCGTTTTTGATAGGCCTTGGATGGTTATTCTTCAACACTATAAACATACCCTTTGCACGATTTTTACACAACTTTTGACCTGGGGAGAGCTAGAAGCCCCCGTGGAGGCCGGAGATTATTGGGTTCTACCTTTTCTTCTCATTACTACTAGTTTTTGTATTTTCTTTGGATGATTCACTATTTTTCCTCCATGTCTGTGAATCTAAACTTTTCATTCTAGGATTGTGGTAAATAATGAATATTAATGTTTGATGATTATTTCTTATCATAATTCGAGTTGTTGATTTTGATTATTTTTTTAATTCTGTGCATAATTGCTTGATTGTTTGGCCAACAGTTAAGTTCCATAGACTATATTGTCACACCCCAACCTAGGGAGGGGTGGCTGGCACTTGGTACCTTGCTAGGTCCGAGCGTATCAAGTTGAAATCGATGTCTGAGCCATGTAGGTAAGCTAGACCCTTGATGCCATATTGTAAAAGAAATCTCAAACTAGGCCGATATGGCTGAACTTGTTCTCACTATAAGTTGTTGTGGCCCAAGGAGGCCTTTATAAACCTTTACACTATGTAGACTTAATATAATACAAAACAAGGGCTGAAAAGGCCACTGACAAACCATACATAGTAAATTTGTGTCTACAAAGCCTCTGAAGATAACTGACAACAAATGGGGTTGGGACAGGGCCCCAGCCTACCCATAGTCTATACAAAATATCTGCTACCTGACCTCTAGACTCGGCTACACTTCGAAAGATATAGAGTCTTATCGATCATTCGCTGAAATCCAATCTGCTCCACTAGGCAAACTCGTCGAACTGATTACTTGTGCCTGCAAGCATGAAATGTTGCGCCCCAGCAATGGGACGTCAGTATAAATAAATGTACCAAGTATGTAAGGCAGAAAATAATTTGTATATGTATAAAAACTCTTAAGCTGAAGAACATGAATAAACATGCTGGAATCTCTATTGAAAGGAAGGGATGGGAGTGGACTGACCACAACCTCTTGGTCAACTTACCTGGTCGTTGTCGTTTGGACCGTTTGTCCCTCTGTTTATCTATACAATCTATTATGTCTCGGCTCTATGCACTATCCTTACTATTTTTTCTTTATGATCTTTATTACATTATTATCTAACATACAAGTTGAACACAATTTTCCGGCCTCACAAGGGATCTGGTGTGTAAGTGTATGGCCCCGAAGGCAAGTGTATTTGAATGGCCCTGAAGGCAATCTCTATATGTATAGCCCCGAAGGCAAGCACACGTATGTATAGCCCCGAGGGTATTCTGTATGGCCAATATCCTTGGAGGCAATCTATATCTGGATATCCCCGAAGGCAATGTGCATATTTGTATAGCCTCGAAGGCAATCTGTATCATGGACCCAAAGGAAGTGTCAATAGCCCCGAAGGCAACATCATAGACCCGAGGACAAATGCATACATATACAACAAGCAAACAATCTATAGCTAAGTGCTTGCATAGATACTTATAGATCAACGTAGTTCTCTCCGTAATTCATAGTTCATACTTGCTAATTCTTGATTTACTTTCTTCAGCTTTTAGAGAACTTAAACTATCTTTGGTCACGTCCGACCTATCTTGTTATACTACTCAATTCTTTTCTTTTATAACTCGCATATCTTTTCTCTTCCTAGGTCTGAGGAGTATTTTACACACTCGGGTGATATACCGTTCTACGAGACTTATTCTACCGTATCTCGAACTCTATTTCTCTTGACCTTAGGTAGTCTCTTAATACTCTTTGAATATGCGTACATGCTCATCTTTCTAGTCTATTGCAACTTGATCTTCTAGCTAGTGTTATCTCATCATCTCTTTACTTATGTTCTACTACTAGTTCATTCATCTTATTCTTTGGCTCTCTTTCTATCCGGAACTCTTAGCTTATATGTAAGTAGCTTATAGCTGTCTTAGAGGCGTTACTAACTATGCTTGTTAGGGCTTACACGGAAGCTCTATTGAAACTTGATTCTTTAACTCTTAGGCGGTCTTAATCTGTCACTACGAAACATAGAGACGAACTAGCCCCCTTCGGCTTCAAATACAAGGGGACATACTATGGATTCATGCTACAAAGAAGAAGGATAGACCTTACATACCTAATAAGGAGATCTTCGATGACGACGATGTGGTTTGTCTCTTCATCACCCATCTACAACAACAAATAACACTCATGTCAACAAGAAGGGCATACTAGCTAACTATAGAGCGACAAGCTCGCTCTACGACAAGTCGAACAACATATCCCATATCTCCTTACCTTTTCCATATCAAAAATAACATCCACACAACAACAACAACAACAACATACACAACTTATTCTCCATGATTTCCAACTATCCAAAACCAAGGAATTACTCCAAACAACTCATACTACTAGTAACATAAACATAGTTTCTACATGCTCTCTAGGTAATCTTTTCTTTAGCTTGTGATGAAATGATCAATCTTCAATATCAATACTTATACAAGCACAATAATACCATAAACATCATATCCAAACTATTTTCCATGACTTCTAACTACTATAAGTTATATTTATTGCTATAAAACAACTCAACAACAAGACAACTTCATCTTCTCTTTCTTCAAGTTCTAGTTCATGATTCTTCATCCAAACAACTCATCTAACTTAAGATTAACCTCAAACACAACCAAAGGGTGTTATACATACCTTACATAATAGATTCAACTTTAAATCCAAGCTCCACTTAGCTCACAACAACCCTTAACTCTATATGAATCATCACACAAGCTTATTCTTGTGATTTCCAACATCTGCATGCTAATATTGGGTTGATTTACGTTGGGATGGATCTTGGATCTTAAAAATATGATAGGGGACCTCTTAGGGTGTGAAGGGACTTATCTAGATCGAAAAATAATGAAGAAAGGGGCTTCCACCGCTAAAATAGGCAAAGAAAGTCGGCCATCGACTGAGAAATGCGGCCACTTATGCATCATATATCGCAATATATGGACCCATATGCGACCACATCATTTTCCAGAAATTTCCTCAACTTTTGGCTTTTAATATGCGGCCCCATCTGCGAGGTGGATCCCATCCGCGATGAGAAACGTTTTGCGTATCACTATAACTTCATCGAACTTCGTTGAGGGTTGGTTTATTCAATACCAATGACTTCCAACCTTCTGTGCATCTTCATCACATCCATATAAGTCATAAGGGGCCCTTGGAAAGGACCTCAAATCACCGACTCATGCCCTCTAACTAGGCAGGCTCTCATCCACGTACCAAACTTTGGGGTGTAACATATCTAATATACATACCTAGGAAAGATGTTGTTAGATTAGAGAAGGGTTAAAGAGAGAGTGATCTGATTATCCCTACAGTTGGGCTAGGATTTGTGGCTAGAATATGAATAGACATGGACACGCGTTCAATTAAATACCGTGGATGAATTGCATTATTAACAGGTCAATTCCATAGGAATATAGGTGGCGAACTGTTTTGAATCAACGAGTAGTGGTTCAGAAGAATACTATGAGATTAATAATTCGATTAATTAGCAATCATTGATAATATGGATTAAGGAAAAATAGTTTGATAGCTCAATAGAATTGGTGAACCAACCGCACCCCTGGAACATTCATCTCATTGATAATATAAAAACCCGCTCTTTCTTGGTTGAAGTTCATTACTTGTTTTCTTTTATGTTTAGATAGTTTATAATTTAAACGTTCGTATCTCATCTCTTGTTTAGATAATTTGAATAGTTTGACTTTGTAAATAGTTAATCATAAATCCCTGTGGGTTCGACATCCGATTTCTGAAATCACTATATTACTTGTACGATCACGTATACTTGCGTGTGGTTTGGGAGAAACAAGTTCTTGGCGCCATTTCCGAGGACTTAGAAATTACATGTTTATTTAGATTAGACTTTTCTTTTTGTCTATTAAAGTTTTTATCTTATTTTCTTTAATTTAATATTTTGAGTATTCTTCTTGACATGACATCTTGGAACGAAAATTGGTCGAATGTTGATTGCTCTTATTTTAGGGATCACTGTCTGATCTGTGGAGGACCCCACTTATGGCCACACTGTGATAATATTTCCGTGAACGGGTTGTGTGCATGTCCCCAATCCTTTCCGAAAAATGTTTGTAGTATATATGGTGGCCAAGATGGACATTGGAATGGTTGTCCTAATTCTTATTCCCTATCCCCGAACCCCTATTACAACTCTTTTATTTGTGATGTTCACAGGAATACTGAAGTAGATGATGCCAAACTTCTTACTCAAGTCAGCGATCTTGCAAAACATGTGCTTGAGATAAGCGCAATAATATGCGAGAGAAATGCAAAAATGATAAAGCAGGGTGCAAAACAAGATGAAGCCATAGAGAGGATTAGTGCCAAACTCGCAGAGATACAAGTAGGGACTGAAACTTGTAATGATCTGCAAGTTACAAGCTTATCCAATACTCAAGACAAACCTGAAACAGAAGAAGAGAGTGAGTTCCTACAAGGAGATAGTAAGCCAATCCTGGCTCGATGAACAAGCTCAACAAATAAAATTTCATGGGTTTCTTCGTGATGGTCTTATGAACATGGTGACACAATTGGTAGAAGGAAGAAATGAGCTAAGACAAGAGATAAACCAGTTTGGTTTAGATATCCATGATCTGTAGACTCAATTAAATAAAAAGGTTTAGGTGTCTGATGCCCAACCACCAATTGTTGTGGACTCTGACCAATTTGTGGAGCAGAAAGAGGAATACCAACTATTCGAACAGAACTTTATTGATGTTGAGGAGGTGTACAAAAGTGAAAGTGTAAAAAATAAAGTAATTTCAGAGTTGGGGCATGTAGGACCTCATTAATCTAAACATTTTTCTACATTATGTATGGTTGGCGACAAGGAAATCGAGCCTTCCAAGCATGTGGAGAAGTGTATAGATGAGGAACAAGAACTTACATCCTAAAATTTGAAATGCCAAAAAGACAAAATGACATCCCTCACTTAAGGGCCAAGAAGTGCAAGATGCGATATATATTGCTTGACTCCTTTATTTTCAAATGACCGCCCCAAGAACGTGATAGAAAATTTGATGCAAAATTGGGGGCGAAATTTATATCATCAAAGTGGAAGAAAAAGTGGTGAAGGTGATGGCATCATGCCGCGACGTTAAATCAAGCGCTTGTTGGGAGGCAACTCAATGTGTAATAGTTTTAGAATTTTAATTTTATAGTGTCATGTGTTTTTTTTTGTTTTGAAGATTAGGGGAAGTCTGAATACCCAATGTTGAAAGATGATGAGCATGTTTGAAATTAAGTGTGGGGTCGTGTCAACCCTTGATGTTGAGGATTATGCTGCTAGCTAGGCCCTAGAGGGTCCCATGGAGTATTTCTCACCCTTGCTTTAATTTTTCTTTGCTATACATGCATTGGGGACAACACATATTTTTAAGTGTGGGTGGGGTACTTTTGATACTTTTGAGCTCGAGGATAATTATGTCGTAAGATTTTTTTAGATCATTAGCTCTTTATAAAATATAAAATAAAAATCAGAAAATTAAGAAAAATACAAAAAGATTTATGTGGTCTTTATTTTATTTTTAGTTTAGTCGTTTATTTTTATTCTCATTAGTGGCATAAATCATCCACCCCTTGATTTTTCTTATGGCCTCGGTTCTTTTTCAAATGGGGGCCTTTGAACCGGGTAATTTTTTTTTACTTTTTCTTATTTTTAGGATTAGTTTTTTTAGGAGTAGTAAAAGAGGAAGAAGGTAGGAGATGAGAGCCCTTAAAACCAATTGAATGTTAGGTGCTCGGGATTAGAAACACTATTGACAACATGAGCAGATCTCAAATTTTTTAAAGTAAAAGGATTTTTAAAAGAAATAACTTGTGTCGAAATGCCTAAGCTCTTATACTTGACTCTTGGATGAAAATTGTTGGCTTAAAATATTTGCATTGAATTTGTGTCATTGTTTGCTAAGTAAAGGGTCAATGTGGATCCATCTTGAACCATAAGTGTGTTATGTGCCGTGAGTGTTGAGTATATATTCCATGTATCATATAGATGTCTAAAACTTGCCCGGTATGTTTATGAAGTGAAACTAGGCGTGTTAAGTTAGGAGATGATATAGGCATTTCGTTGTTAGCCATGATTATTGATCATTTATTTACCTACCCATATGTGATATCCTTGGTTAACCCTTTTTGAGCATTTATTCTATTTTCTTTGATTACCGCATCTTTAGTCATTCCCTTTAATGGTTTATCCTGTAATATTTGATCCCGAACTCCTAAAGCACTTTAGAAATTTAGCGCTTGAAAGTTAGTGGAAAATATATATAAAGGGAAGTTAAGGTGAAAACTAGAAAAAAATAAGGTTGAGGATGCACTTGTTGAATATAATTAGTGTATGTTGTTAGTAGGAAGAAAAAAAATTTGGTCTACTTGAAAAGAACAACAACAAAAAAGTTGCTCCTTACTAGTGGCGTACGAAAAACAAAGAGAGTGCTTAATGATAAAGGGATATACAAGGTGGAGTGAAAAAGAATGGTTGAAAAATTGATGAAATAATGGGAAGCGCATAAGGATGATAAAGTGGATATCTTAAAGTGCTTAGGGAGGTTAGTTACTATTTATCCAAATAATTTCTATCTGTCCTTTAGCGGAAATTACAACCATTAAAAGTCCTATTTGATCATGTGCTTAATATGCGTTTGTTAATAGAGTACGACGGATAGGACTAGTAAGGAGCAACTTTTCTATGCACATGTGATTTTTTTCTTGTGAGAGAGGGGAATCTTTCGATTTATTGCCCGTTGTGAAATTTTTTTCTTTTGGGAAACTCTCTTTGAAGTGAGGGCACATGATTGGTAAGAGTTTGGTGACATGTTTGATTCCTTTTCTAGGCGGAAGGACCTTTTTCCTATATTCATATGAGCTAGTCAATTTTATAGATTAGGATGTTTTGATGAAGTTGTTGGCATGTATGCAAATGATGTTGTGCTTGAGATCTTTGCTCATAAATGTTTAAACTGGAATAGTGACCTTATTCTGATGCATACATGTTCAATTTAGTAACATCAACATTCGTAAGTGCAGTTGGGTGTGTTTATTGTTGTTTGAGGTCGAACAAAGGTTTAAGTGTGGGGTGGTGATCTTAGGCGTATTTATACGATTAACCGTCGAATTTTGCCCATATTTTACTTTGTTTAGAGGATGAATTTAGCTAAATACACATAACCAATCATTAATCTTGCATTACAAACTACATGGGTGTTTGTGACAATTAGGTACTTTACGAGAAAAATATGGTGATTCAGACAGAAAATGGAGTTGGATGTGACATGTGTTAGCTGTGAAGAGGAACAATTGTGGAAAACTTTCAAAAAATCAGTTAAATGTAAAATGGACCATAGATAATGTTGAGCTTAGTACAAAGAAAGATGCAGTCATGCTATGACCCTCGCTTAGCAAGGTGGGAGGGCCAAAAGTGAAGTCAAAAAATTGGTCTAAGTAAAAAAGGGATAGCCCACCTTGCTGAGCACAAGCCAAAGCGATGCGCAGTTGTTCTTTGGACCTCTCTCAGCGAGGTAGGGTGACCAAATGTGTACCTGTGCCAATTTTTAGACCCGCTTTTAATGGGCCTTGGAGAGTTATTTCCCAACACTATAAAAAGACCCTTTGCACAATGTTTACATAACTTTTGATCCGGAAAGAGCTAGGAGCCGCCGTGGAGGCCGGAGATCATTAGGTTCTACCTTTTCTTCTCCTTACTACTAGTTTTTGTATTTTCTTTGGATGATTCGTTGTTTTCCTCCATGTCTATGTGAAGCTAAACTTCTCGTTCTATGGTTGTGGTAAACCATGAATATTAATGTTTGATGATTATTTCTTATCTTAATTCGAGTTGTTGATTTTGATTGTTTCTTTAATTTTGTGCATAATTGCTTGATTGTTTGACCAATAGTTAAGTTCTATAGACTATCTAATATACATACTTGAGAAAGATGTTGTTATATTAGAGAAGGGTTAAAGAGGGCGTGATCTGATTATCCCTACAGTTGGGCTAGGATTTGTGGCTAGGATAGGAATATATCTAGACACCACGTCCAATTAGATACCGTTGATAAATTGTGTTCTTAATAGGTCAATTCCATAGGAATATAGGCGACAAACTATTTTGATTTAGTGAGTAGTGGTTCGAGAGAATACTATGAGATTAATAATTCGGTTAATTAGCAATCGTTGATAATTTGGATTAAGGAGAAATAGTTTGATAGCTCAATAGAATTGGTGAACCAACAGCAACCTTGGAACATTCATCTCATAACATAAAAACTCTATCTTTCTTGGTTGAAGTTTATTACTTGTTTTCTTTTATTTTTAGATAGTTTATAATTAAAACATTCGTATCTCATCTCTTGTTTAGATAATTTGAATCATTTTACTTAGTAAATTGTTAAATTTGAGAGACTGCGGAAATTTAGAAAGAAGAAAACTATTGGGAGAATTCTTTCTTGGTTTCATTCATCATAATGACCTCTTTATATAGAGGAAAAGTTATCTTTTCCCTAGTCTAATAAGGAAACCCTATTATAATAAACTACTATGATTATAATTTACCAAATATACTTAGGCTAGGATTTTATCATAAAACTAATTAGCGTTAAAGTAGGAAACAGTCTCAATACCCTCCCTCAAGTTGGAGCATGGGGGGTTCGAATGCCCAACTTGCCAAACAGATATTCATGTTGTAATTTGCCCAAAGCATTTGTAAACACGTCGACTAATTATTCATTGGTTGACACGTAACTCAGAAGAATTATACCAGATTAGAGTGTGTCACAGAAATAATGACTGTCAACTTCAATGTGTTTAGTCCGTTCGTGAAATACCGAATTTCTTGCAATATACAATGCCGCTTGACTATCACAGTACATGTTAACCGGAGATTTATGTTCGATGCCCAAGCTATGTAGGATTTCCTTCAACCATTTCAATTCACAAACCGTCATTGCCATTGAATGGTAATCCGCCTCTGTTGACGAGCAAGAGACAATGTGTTGCTTCTTGGTTTTCCATGATATCAGTAAATTTCTGAGGGAGATAAACCATTCGGAGAGTGATCTTCGGGTCAATGTATATCCAGCCCAGTCCGTATCACACCACCCATATAACTGGAGATCACAATCCTTACTTAACACAATTCCATTCCCAGGGTTCTTTTTTAAGTATCTTACCACCCGAAGGGCGGCTCTCTAATGCGCTTCATTCGGTTGGTGCATGAATTGGGACAGAACATATACACAATAGGGCAGCTCTAGTCACGTAAAACTGAGGTATATCAATCTGCCGACCAAACGTCGCTATGGTTCCGAATCTTCCAAATTAGCCCCTTTGGCCAAAGCCAGATTGTGATGCTATTCCATGAGAGTTTTAATCGATTTTGCTCCCAGTAGGCTAGACTCAGAGATTATATCCAAGGTATATTTTTGTTGACAAAAGAATAATCTGGTTGGTCCACACGCAACTTCAACCCCTAGAAAATACTTCATGGGACCTAAATCCTTCATGTGAAAATAGGCTTGGAGATAGTCTTTGAACCGTGCAATGGCATCATGGTCAGAGTCTTCTTTGGGCATGTGCGAGTTGTGCTACCGCACAGGGCCCTGAAAAATGAAAAATTTTAGGGGCCTCCTTTTTTTATTTTTTTATTAAGTAGTATTAGCCATTATTTACTATAAAAGCCCATAATTCGCAGGTCTTCGCAGGTCTTAGCCCAATCTAATTATTAAAATCGTATATTTACTTATATTAAGGGCCCACTTTTATGAATTAGAACAAGGCCCCCAAAATGTTTGAGACAGCCCTGATCATGGTCATTTCCGGAGATAATCAAGTCATCCATATAAACTAAGATGTTAATTTGTATACTTCCATGGTGCATCATGAAGAGAGAATAATCGGAGTGTGACTATTTGAACCCATATGTCATCAAGGCACTTGATAATTTAGCAAACTAGCACTGTGGGATTTGTTTCAAACCATACAAATATTTTCGGAGTCAACATACTTGCCCCGGACCAGACACATGGAATCCTGGTGGTAATTTCATATAAACTTCTTCTGCTAGTTAACTGTGAAAGAAGGCGTTATGAACATCCATTTGATGCAATTTCCAATTTCGAGCAGCAGCTAGCGCTAAGAAGGTCCGTATAGTCACTACCTTTGCAACATGAGCAAATTTTTCATTGTAGTCAATACCTTCCTCCTGCTTATTACCAAAGATGACCAACCGAGCTTTATATCATTCAATTGTGACGTCCGAGTTATACTTGATCTTGTACACCCATCTACATTCGAGTGCTTTCTTATTCGGCGGCAATGTTTCAAATGTTCATGTGTCATTTCCCTTTAATGCTTGGATTTATTGTTGCATGTATTTTCTCCAACATTCCTTTTTCATGGCCTCCGAGAAAAATTTTGATTCAATTCCTGTGGTAATTGCTGCAAGGAAGCTTTGGTGTTGCGAGGAAAAATTATCACAGGTTATATAGTGAGCTAAAGGATAAGGTGAACCTGAGGGTTGCGGAGGACCGGGCGAACTTGTTGATGGACTTTCTTTTCGTAATATTTCAGTAACGTAGTCACGTAATCGAACCGAGTCATGCTTCTGACGTTTACCTCGACCCAATTATCCCTCCGGTGGCTTTTCATTGGCCAGGGTACCTTCCATCTATACTTCTTCCATATTTTCATTATTCAGACTAGCATTTGTCCCATCTAATTCTAGCTGATCCGTAGGTTCGGTATTTGGTGTCTAGATTTTCTTCTATTCAAGCTTTGTTCACATCTACATTATCTGTCTGTTCTTCTTCGTAAATGTGTTGATTCCTTTTGTCCTTTGTTTCGTCCGGATCGCTTCTATGTTGTCGACTAAGTTGTTTGTTCCAACGACAAAAAGAAACTTGGTCTCGTAGAAGTCCACATCTCTTGAGAATAATATTCATCATTTTCTAAGTCATACAGTCTCCAACCTTTCTGTCCGTAGGGGTATCCCAAGAAGACACACCTACGACTCTGATTTTCAAACTTGTCTCTTGTTCTTCCCTTTGTGTGTGCATAGCATAGTGAACCTAACACCCTTAAGTGATCATAATGAGGAGCCTCCCCGTATAAAATTTCATAGGGGGTTTTCCCATTCAAAATCGAAGATGGTGTTCTATTGATCAAGTATCTCGAGTCAAAACGCATTCTCCCTAGAATTTAATCGGAAGATGGCCCTGAAATCTCAATGCTCGCGTCATACTAAGAATATGGCTGTGTTTTCTTTTGACTCTTCCATTTTGATGAGGTGTTCCTGTGCATGATGTTTAAAATAAAATTCCATATTCGAAGAAGTAAGTCTTCATACAAGTGAACTCAGTTCCGTTATCACTTCTAACTATCTTCACCCGTTTTTCGAACAATCTTTCCACAAGAGCGAATAAATTTTTCAAGATTTGGGAAACTTCTTTCTTATCAACTAAGAGAAAGATCCACACGGCTCATGAACGATCATCCACAATAGTAAAATAAATGAAGCACCACAAGAGGAAGGGGTCCTATATAGTCCCCAAAAATCGCAATGCATCATCTCAAAAGTATCCGAAACAATATTCTCACTTAAAGGAAAAACACTTCTCGTTTGCTTTGCTCATTGACATACATAACATTCTCTATCCAATCTATCACCATTCTTCTTTAAGCCTAATACCGTAATAGACTTTGTTACTTTTGGTGAATGATGACCCAACTGTTTGTGCCAAAGATCGAACTAATCAACTGCCTCTGCCTTCATAGCCCGTATCAACAACACATTCCAAAAATAGTAAAGTTCACCTCGACGCTCACATTTTCCAATCAGCTTCCTCGTGGTGGAGTTCAGTATAACACACATAATTCTATAAAATATCACATCACAGTCTAAATAATCAACTAGTTGTGACACAAAAATTAAATTGCATGTCAAATCCGAAACATAAAGAACATTATTCAACCATATCCTGTCACTCAACTTGATTGTTCCTTCTTTTGTAATAGGGTCACACGATCTACTTCCGAGCTATTTCCATCCGGAAGCCCAACCAGACACTCAGGAATGTCCCGCTGATCGCTCAGTTTCTCTGGATTACCTGTTACATGATTGGTAGCTTCGGAGTCAATAATCCAAGATGAGTTTTTGGTCTTACTAACTATCTTGCCATTCAAATTTATTCCTTTTGAATTCAACACGTGTATCACCATTTTTTGAATTTCCTAACTCATATTGTGAGGTCCTATCCCGCTTGTGTTCATTTGTTCTATCTCCTCCTGTGTATCCTTGACAACAACCGTGTTTGCCCGGTAGTTACCTCTTCCGTGACCAGATCTCGGGCCTCCCCTCTGTTATTGTTGTTGTTGTTGTCCTCGTCTTCTTCCTCCGAATTTTTCATCTCTTTTTTTATTTCCTGACCACCATTTCAGATACCCAATGAGTTGAAAACATCCTTCCACAACATGTTCGGATCTCTTGCAATGTCTGCAGAATGCACTATTGTTCTTTCCATCACCTTGGTCACGGTAAGAATTTCTCTCTTGTACAGCAAAGGACACAGTTTCACTCAATTCTTCCATTTTTCGTGTGAGTCCTCTCACACGCTCTTCTTGCACTATCTTCTAATAGACTTTATTTAATGATGACAACGGTTCCTGGACTAGTATGTTCGATCTCACCGTTCCATACATTGCCTCATCCAATCCCATGAGGAAAATATGCATTTTTTCTTCTTCTCTTTTGGTTTCCAAGATCATCCCCATATTGCACGTGAACCTTCTGCACTTGCAAGTCGGAATATGTACGTAGGTTGCCAATTCTTCTCACTACTTAGTTAGTTTTTCATAGTAATCCACTATGGTCCTTCCCTTCTATTTTCACTCTACAAGTTCTGCCTTCAGTTGTTGCATCAGAGGGCCGTTAAAAACAGCAAACCGCTCCCGGATGCTCGTCCACTTCTTCCGCTTCCTCTTTATGCGAAATCGTTGAGCGAAGCATTGGTTCGATGGTGTTGCGAATACATGACACCAACAAAGAGTTTATAGTCCACCAATATTTTAAGTCCGGCGACTCTTCATCCGACTTTTTGATTGTACCATCAATGAAGCCGAATTTCTTCCTTGCTCTTAGGGCCACCCTCATGGATCTAGCCCATTTTTCGTAATTCTCTCCCTTCAATTGGACTTGTGTCACCACAATTCCGGGATTATCGTTTGACGTAATGTCATGAGGGGAGATTGTCTTTCTTTGAATTTTGTTTGCTTCAACGGCGATTCCTTTATTTTTATCGCCGGTTTCTCCGTCACCCGCCATTATTTAGGGTTTTCGTGTTCTTTTAATGAGGCTATGATACCATATTAAATTTGAGAGGCGACGGAAATTTAAAGAGAAGAAGAATAATGGGAGAATTCTTTCTATCTTTCATTCATCATAGTGACCTCTTTATATAGAGGTAAAGTCCTCATTTTTCTAGTCTAACAAGGAAACAATTTTCTAATAAACTACTATAATTACAATTTATCAAATATACTTAGACTAGAATTTTACTATAAAATTAATTAGAGTTAAACTAGGAAACAGTCTCAATATAAATAGTTAATCACAAGTCTCTGCGGTTCGACATCCGATTTCGGAAATTACTATATTACTTGTGCGATCACGTATATTTGCGTATACGTTTGGGAGAAACATTTAGATACTACTTAACAGAAGAAAAACTTAGTTTTCTGTTTGATGCAGTATACCACAAATGTCATTTTCTTGCTTTATGCTACTTTCACTGTCCTCGTTGGCAAAGTAACTTGTTTGTTTTTAGCCAAACTTGATATCATGCTAGAACAGTACTGCAGAATAAGTTAGGTGGAGTAATAGCACTTGAGCAAATTCTTAAACCTTTCTTTCTCGGTCGTAAGTTTTAGTAAGTGAATTTCAAAATACAATCGTTGTCCCAATTGCAAAGCAAATATCAAAAGAAAAAATTGTTCTTTGCACTTTCCCCACAGATACTTTGTTTTGATTACTTCAAGATTAATTTCCGTCTTCAATTGTGTTTTACATTGCAAATGGAAGTAATTAGGTCATAAGTCTATTTGTGTCGATTACTTAAAGATTTCCGTCTTCAATTGTGTGTTACATGGCAAATGGAAGTAATTAGCAGGTCAAAAGTATATTATTCTCTCCGTTACTAGTTAGGATACAATCTTTATATATTCTTAAAAACATCTTTAGACAGTACAAAATTGTAAATTTATAGAACTTCTTATACTTTTTATGCAGTCCTAAGTTATGTAAAGTGTATTTTGAATAGATTAAGAAGTGAATTTCCAAATTAAGACCTAAAGCTAGAACTTCTAAATATACTAGATTAAGTCAACGTGACACTAAACTCGATGTACATTTTCTTTTCCGACTTAAACAGACTCTCAAGAACTTCTCTAACACAGCGAAATTGGATATTGACTGGGCCAAGGGAATCGAAAGTACATTCTGGGCGCCTTGGTGTTGGTGAGTAGAACAATTTCAAATACCCACAACACTTATTGAGTACATACATTAACTGAGTAACATGAGAAAGTGTATAAAGAATACTATAATAACTAGAATAATTGATGCATAAGAATACAAGAACAACAACTACTACACCTCAGTCCCAAACAAGTTCGAGGTCAGAATTGGTATGTGTGCATATAATATTAAACAAAAAATGTATTATTAGGAATTCAACAGAAGGGTGATTCGAAAGCCTTTTGGTTTGGATCAGTTTTTTTCCAAAAGAATACACCCCGTGATTATATTCGGAAACAAAGTACCAAGTATTTGCATCGTGCTATATCACACCAGAACATGTTAAGAACAGCGCATGTTCTGATTATTCAACCAACTTCCAATAAAGAAAACCTTGGTTCTCAAGAACAGTACCACCCATCCTGTAATATGGTAGGCACATTTCATCAATGTCCAATTAACTGTTCTGAAATTTCGAGATTACTCTTCTGTTTCTTCTCTCTCTCTTGGAACAGCACCAAAGTTGTTAACAAGTAAGTCCACAATTATTGGCACCAAATCTTCACAGGGGACAGACTTCTTATAAACATCTCCCAAATGTGAGTCACTCCCTATTCTGCCTCCCAAGAAAACATCAGCACCTTCCACTGTCTTGCCTTCCTTTCTTGTCAGGCACCCCATAAATCCGATATCCGCAACTTGAACTTGTGCACATGAATTCGGGCAACCTGTCCAGTGCATCCTCACTGGCTGCGTCACAGATACTAGCCGTTGAATCTCCTCGGTTATCTTCATTGAACGTGCTTTAGTCTCGATTATGGCTTGACCACAGAATTGATTACCAGTACAAGCCACCAAATTTCTCATGAGAATAGGTGGTTCGGGGGAAAATCTGTTCTTTAGAAGAGGCTCGTTGAGCAATGCATCGATTTTTGAGTTCTCAACGTTGGGAATAATGATGTTTTGTTCGACAGTCAGTCGGAGCTCTCCAGAACCATACTCATCCGCCAAACGAGCTAGCTCGTCCATGTCATCTGCTTGGACACGACCCACCGGAATGTGAAGACCAACAAAGCTGTAACCTTCTTGTTTCTGCGGATGCACGCCAAGGTACTCTCTCCTTTCCCATTGTTTCTGGACCAAGTCCTCTGAAGATTCTCTCTCTAGCTTCTTTTGGGGCATTCTCTTCACAACTTCTGCCCTGAATCCTTCAACGCCCTGAATCATTGAAATTAAAACGGGGTCAACTGAGCCCAGTTAGATCAGCTTGAAAAGTATGGTTCTGCCTAGAAAAGGGAAATAGCACACATCCACCTAGATGAGAAGCTATTGATATTCCATCATTTACATGAGTTAACACTACCAAAAAAAATAATGAACAGATTTCATCACTAGTCTCTCCCTAAATTGCTCGTAGCTAACAATATTTTTGATCATTTATCACTAATATGTTGTTAAGATTAACGACGGATTTTGCTATTTAGCTACAAAATTTGTCCGTCGCCTATGTTGCTCGGACTCCCCAAAAATGATGTCGCACCTATGTCCGATCCTTCAAAAATGCACTGCTAAAGTAGTATCCGACATGCACCCTTGACCATTTTTGAAGAGTCCGAGCAACATAGTCCGTTGCTAATTCCTGTTTTTTTAGTAGCGTATGACTCGTTGAAGCACTTCTATTCAAAACAATATGCAGCTCAAAATTAAATGTTATCATGGAACGCATGTCTCCCAATCAGCACAATGTATGCTATGAATTTACAAACTCCAATTAACGCCATCAACAAAAGATAATTGACAAAAATAGTTTATTTTACAAGTAAAACATAACATAAAGACAAAATGAGCATGCAAATAATAAAAACATAGTGAATGTAACACTCACCAGTTCGTCAATTAACCACATCATTCTTGTTTTCTGCCTGTTCCCTCTGGTACCGAGATCTCTATAAGCTTCTAATATTGCTTTGCAAACAGGGATTACATCATCAGCTGGAACCCATGCATCAAGAGGAATTGCCTCGGCACACCGCTTCGGACTGAAGAATCCACCCACAAGCAGGTTGAATCCAAATCGTCCATCTTTGGTTGCAGGCATATAGGCAAGATCGTTGATATGGGGATGCTCATAAAGATCGTGTGACCCTATTACACATACATTCCACTTCCTTGGCCTACAATAATATCATCATATCGCAAAATCTTATTAACAGATACTTTAATATGAGAACACCTAGTGAGTCCTCTTCTTGAAATTAGACATTGTTACATCATTGACACTTTAATCTTAAATATTACTCCAAACATCACTAGCATAATCCCCCTTTTCCCCATAACAAAAGAAAAAAAGAAGTGTCTACAATTTCTTGATAGATTAAGTTTCATTTTTTCAACAATAAGTACAACGGTCAAAAAGGTTTATCTAATATGCCAAGTTAAAAGCAATATATCGAATCACTACAAAATGTAAGTTCAATGTAAAATCAATGACTCGAATCCTCATCAAGTGATAAAGTGGAAAACAAAAAAAGGGAAATGTTTTAGGCAAGACTTACAAGTTAGTCACGTCCACATTGCCACGAAAATTGGCAGTGACATATTGGGAGAGCAAATTAGTGTAAGGCCTTGTGTCTACAATTTCATGCGGATCAATCCCCGCGAGAGGGTTCCCCACCGGATTTCTAACATTGTCCATGCCACTTTGCAGACTGGTCAAGCCAACTTCATCAAGTCCCTTTAGAATCTCAGGCACATCAGGTAGCACAACACCACGAATCTGCCAATTTTGCCTTGTAGTCACATCAGCACATCCATCTTTCCCATATTTCCTAATCACACTACCTAAGTATCGAGTTTGGGCACTCGTTGTAACCCCATTTGGAAGCTTCAATCGCATCATGAATCGGCCATCTGATCATCACAATTTAATCACATTTATAAATATGATCAGCATATTAGCTGAAGACTATCATAATAATTAACAGAACATACACTACTAAAAAGATCGGAATTAGCGATGGACAAATTTTGTAGCTAAACAACAAAATTTGTCCCTAATTCTATTTAGCGACGGATTAGCGACAATTATCAAAAATTCTATTAGCTACGAGTAATATACCGGCAGATTGACAAACGAACTTCGTTTGTTCATTTGATATGACTTCTCTTTTTAGTATGTTTAAAAACACACTTTCCTATTTTCGATAAAACTCTAACTATATAAACTTTATATTGTACCTTTATTGGCATGATCTTATAACTACAAGAAATGTTATGTCATTCCATCAAACACCACATGTAAAATGAAACTAAGGGAGTAGTACTTTTTGCATAGTTTTCGGAGAATATCTAAATTTTAGTGTGAAAACTGAATTAATCTAATCCGATTTAGAATGATAGCCAAACCAAAAAGGGTAGCCCGGTGCACTAAGCTTCCGCTATGCGCGGGGTCCGAGGAAGGGACGGACCACGTCTATACGCAGCCTTACCTTGCATTTCCGCAATAGGGTGGCAAATTTACCAGTTACTCCAAGGCTCCTTTGTAATGATAACCAAACTGATTCTAAAATACTCCCTTTGTCCAAATTTATGTGACACTTTTCATTTATTAAGATTTAAATTATGTGAATTTTGATCAATATTTTAAAATATATTTTTTCATCCCATTGGCATGAAGAATAGCAACTTAGAGTATTTTTCTATAGTTTTTTAATATGTAAATTATAGTTTTAAAATATTGAGTTGATCTAATCTAATTTAACTTTGAAAATTAGTCAAATTAACTCTCAAAAAATGAAAAATATCACATAAATTGGGACAGGAGATGTCAAACAAATTGGGAACATGGGAGTATTAAAAAACCGGATTTGTTTTTATGGTACTTACAGTGTTGCTTTCTCCTATGAAAGAGGCCAAGCCACTTGAGCCTAACATCAATATCATCCTTAGTAAGCTTTGTTTTATCGATCTCTTCAAGTGAGATCTTAGCAAGATCTTCAATACCATTTTCAGTAAACAATTTCATAGGTTCCTTTTCAATCTTTGCCTTTTCAGCAGGATTTATACCTTGTCTGAACTTTTCTTTAAGTACCCAATACCCATCCTTTTCCTCGACTCTAGGCTCTAGCCTCTCGGCAGCTATCTCCGCCACCCCTGATGACGGTGGTACTGACACCGTCTGTGGCGGAGTAGCATGAAGCCTAGAAAATCTGTTTGAATTTTGTAGTGAAATAGTTGAAAATTTAACAGAAAAAGATGCCATTTCTACAAATTAACAAGAACAACAAAGTGATAAAAATGAACTGGAATTGAGAATTTAGTTGAGGCGGTGATGGTGAAAACGGAGAAATAAGATCATTTTTGTAGTTGTGAGGTGGGGCAGAGAGGGACTGTCATTTTGGACTCTTGGAAGTTCCAAAGGGTCGTTATTGTTATTTAAGTAATTAAGCTATGACTAGGATGTCACTAAAAAAGACAGTTCAGACACTAAACTCTCATTACATGCGGAGTTCGGAAAAACGCCGGATCATAAGAATTTATTCGCAGTCTTAACTTGTATTTTTATAAGAGATTATTTTAATATTTTAAACTCGTGACCTTCAGATCATATGATAATAATTTTAATAGTTAAATTTAAAAATGGTGGGGTCTAGAAAGGTCAAAGGTGTGTCATGTGAAGCTCCCCTATGCAGGTGATTTTAGAAAGGGGTAACCCTTTGGGCCATCCATGGGTCAAGGAAAGAGACGTGTGGCCTTTTGATTAAGCCTACAAGATAACATTGATCGGGGAGGTTTTGCGGGATTGTTATTACTTTTCATATCTTGCAAGAATGAATACGTTTTGTTATACGGACAGGACAAATATAGTCAATGTGTTTCACGATTTATTATACATAAAAATAGTTGTGATAATTCAGTATTGAGGCAGATTTCGTAATTTACTGATAGTAGTGCTGAAAAATTATAATTACTATCTATAGGAATAATTTAGCGTAAGTCATAAAGCTGGATATCAAAAATAAAAAAATAAAGTTATAATAGCTTACCATGACATGCATGCTTGAAAATTATCGTCCTTTTGTTTGATAATATTTTACTTATGGTAAAGTAAATTTTTAAATATATCTATCTCATGTATGGTAACTTGTCGTTAATTCGCAATTAATAGTTCGTAGCTAGCGAATTTTTTTAAGGACAAAGGTGCAAATAGACCCCATAACTTTGCGATATAGATCAGATTTATCCCTTGTTTAAAAAAATGGGGTATGTATACTCCTGCCGTTGATAAATGGTGCAAATATACCCCTACCATTACACAAATATACCATTTTCGCTAACAGATTATTTAAAAAAAAATAATTTAGCTTATTTTTAATTCAAAAAAAAATCTCACGAGGCTTTAAAAATAAGTTTACCTATTTTTTATTTAGTAGACTTATTTTTAAAGTCACGTGATAATTTTTTTCCTGGTGGATTGGATATGATTTGTTTAAAAAAATATTTATGTGGCTTTTAAAAAAATTAAGTCTACCAATTTTTACAAACGAATCACTCAATCCATTAGAAAAAATTATCACGTGGCTTTAAAAAAATAATTCTACTAAAAAAATGGGTTGACTTATTTTTTTAGAGCTACGTGGCATTTTTTAATTAAGAAAATAAGCTATATGATTTTTAAAAATATTTCGTCAGCAAAAAGTAGCACCATTTGTGTAACAACATGCGTATATATCCATCACTTTTTAACGAGGGGTATATCTGCTCTATATTTCAAAATTAAGGGGTATATTTACACTTTTTTCCTTTTCTTAATAAACTATTGCTAATTTCGCTAATTGTTACCTTTTAATGGTGAAATCCTTTAAATAAATTTATTTCATTCACTGTACCTAGAAATACTTTCTAAATAAGTTTACTTTACTCGTTTAAACCAAAAAATAGTTCTTTATTATTATTTCACTCCAATAGTACAAGCTACATAACATTTTGAAAGACATTTTTCCTCTTCTTTGTTGTAGCTTCCGATTATGACGATTATCATGATTTTGAGCAACTCCACACGCATGACAGGTAAATTGAAGTTAGCATGAAGTCATATCAAACTCTCCTGCCTTGCATGGCATACTTTTGAATTTTTTTCATCTTTTTTATTTATAATTTTGAAATCATGACAATCTATCATAATTTATGAGTAATTCAATCGGACAACTAAGTAAAATATAGAATCTAGTATGACTTGCATGCCATAATTTTGAAATATTTTTGTTCCTCTTTTATTTGTAGCTTTGGAATCATGATGACCCGATATAATTTGTCAATAATTCAACATGAATCAAGGTTTAATATAACATAAGTATGTCAGTCTGTCATGATTTGTATACCACAATTCATTAATTTTAATTCTGTTTCTTATCAGCTTTGCCGCTCAACTTAAGGGTATTTTAGTTCACAATTTTTTCATTAAAATTTGAACGCCTAGTTCTGCAACAGTATCAAAAGCCGGGACAAAATATAAATATCAACTCCAAAGTATACCCTTTGTGCAAATCACTATTACTCGACTGTTGTCATTTTATGTGCCATTATTTTTATTGACTAATCCCAAAAAGATTAACAATTTTTTATAATTAAGAATAATTTATTTATAGTTTCAATGACATATTTTTATAGTCACTGTTGGTGATAATACAATTGAAAGTACAATCACAATTGAAAAATAAAATGAAGAAAATAATATGTAAAGATCAGGCGCGGATATCTCGCTCTCTTTAAGAAGATTCAATTCCACTTCATCAAATCTTTACGGGTCCATCAGTAATCTTCCTGACTTGTCCTCTTCAGGATGCAACAGCCCGACCACGTCGTATAACTCAACAAACTCTGGACAAAATATTGAGTTCAAAGCTCCACCAAAAGAATGTTGGGTTTAAATGATAGATTGAATGGGAAATGGAGGGAGTTCCCTCTTGCTCTATAAAATAATCATTTGTCCCACATCGGTAGTAGAAAGAAAAGTGGGAGTTGTCCCACATCAGTAGTGGAAAGAAAAGTGGGAGTTGTCCCACATCGGTAGTGGAAAGAAAAGTGGGAGTTGTCCCACATCGGTAGTGGAAAGAAAGTGGGAGTTGTCCCACATCGGTAGTGGAAAGAAAAGTTCTTCTACTTATAAGTAGAATTACTCCTTCTTGTCAATAAAAGGGTTGAGGGGGCAAGGACCCCTCGCGCCGTCGTCGTCGCTCGCTCGGCTCGGCTTCGGCTCGGCATTATCGCAGTCTCATTATATTAAAAGAGTACTTGACAAGTTTAAGTATTTAAATTTCAATGTTGTAAAGACTCCAATTGATGTAAGTTTTGCACTTCAAAAGAATAAAGGTGAAAGTGACTCACAATTGGACTATGCACGAGTTTTGAAAAGTTTGATGTATATTATGAATTGTACACGACCAGATATAGCATGTGCTATAAGCAAGTTGAGTCGATTCACGAGTAATCCCAATCAAACTCATTGGATGGCAATGAAACGAGTCTTGGGGTATTTAAAACACACCCAAGACTATGCTTTGCATTATAACAAATATCCCGCCGTGATCGAAGGATATAGTGATGCAAATTGGATCACCTGGTCATTTGAAGTTAAATCCACGAGTGGTTATGTTTTCACAATTGGGGGTGGATCAGTGTCTTGGAAATCATCAAAACAGACATGCATCGCCCGCTCTACAATGGAATCTGAATTTATAGCTTTAGACAAGGCCGGTGAAGAAGCTGAATGGCTCCGACATTTCGTAGACGATATTCCATTCTGGCCCAAACCTTTGGCTCCTATATGTATACATTGTGACAGTCAAACAACAATAGGTAGGGCAGGGAGCGTAATGTACAACGGAAAATCTCGTCACATACGACGAAGACACAATACCATTAGACAACTCCTCTCTAGTGGCGTTATCACGATTGACTATGTAAAGTCAAGAGATAACGTGGCAGATCCGCTTACAAAAGGCTTATCTAGAGAGGGAGTTAGTAGATCATCAATGGGAATGGGGTTAAGGCCGATGACAAGTCATCATGGCGGTAACTCTACCTAGCAGACTGGAGATCCCAAGAGCTAGGTTCAAGGAGATCAAACAAAGTTGTGACTGACGGTTCAACATTGTCAAATAACTCAACCTATTCTCGGATGAAGACAATGTTCAGAAATAAGGATAAAACCTTATGGCTTGTTAATGAGTTAATAAAGCATTAAGGTTCTTTAATGATTATCTAAATCTGGCAGTGTATGACCAGATAATGTGGCTGTAGGACCGCATGTTTAGAAATCACCTATGTGAGTGTTAAGTGTAAGCCGCTTTAAAGGGGAATGACAGTAAAGGCCCATTCTCTACACACTCATGAAACCAGGAGGTGTTCATGGTTGAAACGAACACAACCGTGAGAACCATAAATGGTTGAGGGTTGATTGTGTGACTTATGTTGTCTAGGTATACAACAAAGTTCGACGGTTCAAAGATATCAAATCTACCGATTGATCGAGTATATCCGATATAAGTTCACTACGGAAAGTTCAAAGGGAAATCTACTTATCCAGATGCAGTCAATTCTCGCTTGTATATCACACTTGTCCGCGCATTCCTTTATCTTATAGCCATTCCCCATTCATGTGGGGGATTGTTGGGTTTAAATGATAGATTGAATGGAAAATGGAGGGAGTTCCCTCTTGCTCTATAAAATAATCATTTGTCCCACATCGGTAGTGGAAAGAAAAGTGGGAGTTGTCCCACATCGGTAGTGGAAAGAAAAGTGGGAGTTGTCCCACATCGGTAGTGGAAAGAAAAGTGGGAGTTGTCCCACATCGGTAGTGGAAAGAAAAGTTCTTCTACTTATAAGTAGAATTACTCCTTCTTGTCAATAAAATGGTTGAGGGGGCAAGGACCCCTCGCGCCGTCGTCGTCGCTCGCTCGGTTCGGCTTCGGCTTCGGCTTCGAATTTGGATTTGGATTTGGATTTGGTCAAATGATCTGATTGATTGATAATCTTTTTGGACCAAATTTTCTTTAATATTAATTATTTAATTAATTATTATTTAATTAAATTAATTAACTTATCCAATCCTACCCGTTAGTGACCCTGACACGCGACCCGGCCGGATCCGCGTGTCTGACCCGCGACCCGGTTTCTTTCCCACATTTAAATTTCCCACCAGTTTTAGTGACTGTTCAGAAGGGTTGCAAACCTTCAAGCTTGATACTTCCATGGCTATAAATTCGTTTGATTCCTCAGAATTTTACTTACTAATTTTCTGAACTACAAAATCTTCTTCTTCTTCTGCACGAATCAATTATGTGTGATATACTACTGTTGAGTGGTTCGCGCTACGAGTTTGGAGTACTACTATTCTGGTAAGATAATCGTTCTATCCTGGGAGGGGATATTCCATCAACCTCGAGTACTGTGAGGAGAATAATTTCCTTAAGGACACACTTTGAACTAAGTGGGCTCGATTATATTCTGAAAAATTATTCTTATTTTTCAACACTGATTTTGTTTACTTTCAGTGTTTATTGTTTACTGGTTTTTTGGAGTACAGATTACTAACAAAGAACACATTCCTTCAACTAAATAAAACTCTTTGTTTTCACTCACTTTTTTATGTACTCTATATTTTTCTCTACCCACAAAAAGTTAAGGATAACTTGTATTTATAAGTGAAATTTTTTTAAGTCTGTGATTGAATTGCTATTCTGGTTTTATTAACTAAAACAGTTTGTCGATTTGACAATGACAAACGAATAATGGCAATTGAGACTGGAACTACCTCTGCAATTACTGCACCGTTACTACTCCTACGACTGCATCGTGCCACCTACCGAGAAACCTGCGAAGTTCACCGGTGCCAACTTTAAAGGATGGCAGCAAAGAATGTTCTTTTGGCTTACCACCCTTGGTATGCAAAAGTTCACCAATGAGGACCCTCCCGTGCCTGCCGTCGACATGCCTGACAACCAAAAGTTCATGGTTACTGCGGCTTGGAAACAGGCTGACTTTTTGTGCAAAGGCTACATTTTGAGTGTCTTAGAAGATGACTTGTACAACGTCTAGAGTGCAGTAGAGACTTTCAAAGAGCTATGGAGTGCACTTGAAAAGAAGTATAAAACTGAAGATGCTTGCTTGAAGAAGTTTGTGGTTGCCAAATTCCTAGACTACAAAATGGTGGATGGAAAAACCGTTGGAACCCAAGTTCAAGAGCTTCAACTTATCTTCCATGACCTTATTGCTGAAGGTATGGTAGTAAATGAAGCGTTCCAAGTGGCTGCAATGATTGAGAAGTTGCCGCCCTCATGGAAAGATTTCAAGAATTATCTTAAGCACAAAAGAAAGGAAATGAAGTTGGAAGATCTTGTGATTCATCTCAAGATCGAGGAAGATAACAAAACCGCTGAGAAGAGGTACCGTAAGACTTCACCAATTGAAGGGGCAAACATCGTTGAAGATCTTTGCTCACGAAAAAGAACAAGAAAAGGAAGAGGCCTTACGGAAAGGAGAGGGATTCCAACAAGAAAAAGTTCAAGGGCAACCGCTTTAATTGTGGGAAAGTCACACAAAGCCCAGTGATTGTCGCCTCAAAAAGAACAAGGGAAAAGGACAAGCCAATATGGTGGAAAAGAATGATGATATGGATGATCTGTGTGCAATGCTATCGGAGTGCAATTTGGTTGGAAACCCAAAGGAGTGGTGGCTTGATTCTGGTGCCACTCGACATGTTTGCGCTACAAAAGAAGCAGTTGCAACCTATGCTCTACTGGACCCGAAGAGGTACTGTTTATGGGAAATCTGCAATGACCAAGGTTGAAGGATATGGGAAGATACTTCTGAAGATGACTTCCGGCAAGGTCCTGACTCTCAACAATGTTATGCACGTTCCAACAATTCGGAAGAATTTAGTTTCAGCCGGACTACTCGTCAAAAACGGGTTTAAATATATGTTGGTTAGTGAGAAAATTATAATAAGTAAGAATGATTTGTTCATAGGAAAGGGCTACCTCACCAAGGGCCTTTTCAAACTCAATGTAATGGTTGTTGACAGTATTAATAAGAATTCAGCTTCGTCTTACTTCTTGGAGTCAAATAATTTATGGCATGTTCGTTTAGGACATGTCAACTACAAAACCTTGCGAAAATTAATGAATTTAGAAGTATTGCCTAAATTCGAGTGTAATAAATCTAAATGTGAAATCTGTGTCGAATCTAAGTTTGTTAAACATCCATATAAGTCTATTGATAGGAATTCAAATCCTTTAGACTTAATTCACACAGATATATGTGATATGAAGTCAATACCATCTCGTGGTAGGAAAAAGTATTTTATAACTTTTATTGACGATTGCACTCGATATTGTTATGTGTATTTGCTTAATAGTAAGGATGAAGCAATTGATGCATTTAAGCAATACAAAAACGAAGTGGAAAATCAATTGAATAAAAAGATAAAAATGATTAGAAGTGATAGGGGAGGAGAGTACGAATCTCCTTTTGCAGAGATATGTTTAGAATATGGAATTATTCATCAAACTACTGCCCCTTACACACCACAATCAAATGGAATTGCGGAAAGGAAAAACCGAACATTAAAGGAAATGATGAATGCCTTACTAATAAGTTTCGGTTTACCGCAAAACTTGTGGGGGGAAGCTATCCTTACAGCTAACCGAATACTCAACAGGGTGCCCCACAGCAAAACACAATCTATTCCATATGAACTATGGAAAGGAAGAAAACCCAACTTGAAATATTTCAAAGTGTGGGGGTGTTTAGCAAAGGTCCAAGTTCCTTTGCCTAAAAGGGTAAAAATCGGACCAAAAACTGTGGATTGTGTTTTTATTGGTTATGCTACAAACAGCAAAGCTTGTCGGTTTTTGGTTCACAAATCGGACAATCCCGAAATTCATGTTAATACGGTAATTGAATCAGATAATGCTGAATTCTTTGAAAATATTTATCCGTATAAAACTGAACGTGAGTCGTCAAGTGAAAGATCTAAACGACCGCGGGAAGAACCAAAGGAAAGTACACCAAGTAAAGCGGATGCAAGGCGTAGCAAACGTCAAAGGACATCTACTTCCTTTGGACCAGATTTTGTGACATTCTTGCTTGAAAATGAGCCTCAAACATTTAAAGCAGCGATGTCTTCTTCTGATTCAGCATTTTGGAAAGAGGCAGTCAATAGTGAGATTGAATCAATTTTGAACAACCATACATGGAAATTGGTTGATCTTCCTCCTGGAAATAAACCTTTAGGATCAAAATGGATTTTTAAAAGGAAAATGAAAGTTGATGGCACTATTGACAAATATAAGGCAAGACTTGTGGTCAAAGGTTATAGACAAAAAGAAGGCCTTGATTACTTTGACACATACTCGCCGGTAACAAGAATAACATCTATTCGGGTGTTAGTAGCACTGGCGGCCGTATATGGTCTTGAAATCCATCAAATGGATGTCAAGACAGTTTTCTTAAATGGAGAATTGGAGGAAGAAATTTACATGGAACAACCTGAGGGCTTTGTGGTTCCTGGTAAAGAAAGGAAAGTGTGCAAACTTGTTAAGTCAATTTATGAACTTAAACAAGCACCCAAACAATGGCATGCGAAATTTGACCAAACAATGTTGACAAATGGATTTAAGATTAATGAGTGTGACAAATGCGTTTACATTAAAAATACTCCAAATCATGAAGTCATTGTTTGTTTATATGTTGATGACATGTTGATAATGAGTAGAGATATTACCAATATAAATGCTACGAAGCGTATGCTGGCTAACAAATTTGATATGAAAGACTTAGGAGTTGTTGATTTGATCTTAGGCATCAGAATTCATAAAACTCCACAAGGTCTAGCATTATCGCAGTCTCATTATATTGAAAGAGTACTTGACAAGTTTAAGTATTTAAATTTCAATGTTGTAAAGACTCCAATTGATGTAAGTTTTGCACTTCAAAAGAATAAAGGTGAAAGTGACTCACAATTGGACTATGCACGAGTTTTGGGAAGTTTGATGTATATTATGAATTGTACACGACCAGATATAGCATGTGTTATAAGCAAGCTGAGTCGATTCACGAGTAATCCCAATCAAACTCATTGGATGGCAATGAAACGAGTCTTGGGGTATTTAAAACACACCCAAGACTATGCTTTGCATTATAACAAATATCCCGCCGTGATCGAAGGATATAGTGATGCAAATTGGATCACCTGGTCATTTGAAGTTAAATCCACGAGTGGTTATGTTTTCACAATTGGGGGTGGATCAGTGTCTTGGAAATCATCAAAACAGACATGCATCGCCCGCTCTACAATGGAATCTGAATTTATAGCTTTAGACAAGGCCGGTGAAGAAGCTGAATGGCTCCGACATTTCGTAGACGATATTCCATTCTGGCCCAAACCTTTGGCTCCTATATGTATATATTGTGACAGTCAAACAACAATAGGTAGGGCAGGGAGCGTAATGTACAACGGAAAATCTCGTCACATACGACGAAGACACAATACCGTTAGACAACTCCTCTCTAGTGGCGTTATCACGATTGACTATGTAAAGTCAAGAGATAACGTGACAGATCCGCTTACAAAAGGCTTATCTAGAGAGGGAGTTAGTAGATCATCAATGGGAATGGGGTTAAGGCCGAGGATAAGTCATCATGGCGGTAACTCTACCTAGCAGACTGGAGATCCTAAGAGCTAGGTTCAAGGAGATCAAACAAAGTTGTGACTGACGGTTCAACATTGTCAAATAACTCAACCTATTCTCGGATGAAGACAATGTTCAGAAATAAGGATAAAACCTTATGGCTTGTTAATGAGTTAATAAAGCATTAAGGTTCTTTAATGATTATCTAAATCTGGCAGTGTATGACCAGATAATGTGGCTGTAGGACCACATGTTTAGAAATCACCTATGTGAGTGTTAAGTGTAAGCCGCTTTAAAGGGGAATGACAGTAAAGGCCCATATTCTACACACTCATGAAACCAGGAGGTGTTCATGGCTGAAACGAACACAACCGTGAGAACCATAAATGGTTGAGGGTTGATTGTGTGACTTATGTTGTCTAGGTATACAACAAAGTTCGACGGTTCAAAGATATCAAATCTACCGATTGATCGAGTATATCCGATATAAGTTCACTACGGAAAGTTCAAAGAGAAACCTACTTATCCAGATGCAGTCAATTCTCGCTTGTATATCACACTTGTCTGCGCATTCCTTTATCTTATAGCCATTCCCCATTCATGTGGGGGATTGTTGGGTTTAAATGATAGATTGAATGAAAAATGGAGGGAGTTCCCTCTTGCTCTATAAAATAATCATTTGTCCCACATCGGTAGTGGAAAGAAAAGTGGGAGTTGTCCCACATCGGTAGTGGAAAGAAAAGTGGGAGTTGTCCCACATCGGTAGTGGAAAGAAAAGTGGGAGTTGTCCTACATCGGTAGTGGAAAGAAAAGTTCTTCTACTTATAAGTAGAATTACTCCTTCTTGTCAATAAAAGGGTTGAGGGGGCAAGGACCCCTCGCGCCGTCGTCGTCGCTCGCTCGGCTCGGCTTCGGCTCCGGCTCGGCTCGGCTCGGCTCGGCTTCGACTTCGTCTTCGGCTTCGAATTTGGATTTGGATTTGGTCACGCGACCAATCCTACCTGTTAGTGACCCTGACACGCGACCCGGCCTGATCCGCGTGTCTGACCCGCGACCCAGTTTCTTTCCCACATTTAAATTTCCCACCAGTTTTAGTGACTGTTCAGAAGGGTTGCAAACCTTCAGAAACAGTACTTCCATGGCTATAAATTCGTTTGATTCCTCAGAATTTTACTTACTAATTTTCTGAACTACAAAATCTTCTTCTTCTTCTGCACGAATCAATTCTGTGTGATATACTACTGTTGAGTGGTTCGCCGCTACCAGAGTTTGGAGTACTACTATTCTGGTAAGATAATCGTTCTATCCTGGGAGGGGATATTCCATCAACCTCGAGTACTGTGAGGGGAATAATTTCCTTAAGGACACACTTTGAACTAAGTGGGCTCGATTATATTCTGAAAAATTATTCTTATTTTTCAACACTGATTTTGTTTACTTTCAGTGTTTATTGTTTACTGGTTTTTTGGAGTACAGATTACTAACAAAGAACACATTCCTTCAACTAAATAAAATTCTTTGTTTTCACTCACTTTTTTATGTACTCTATATTTTTCTCTACCCACAAAAAGTTAAGGATAACTTGTATTTATAAGTGAAATTTTTTTATCCTTGAATTAAATTATATGAGAGGTGGGAGAGTGGGGTAATCAATTGAGAAAATGGAGAAGTAAATTATGAGAATGTGGATGAATAAATGAGATAATGGTGAAGTATGTTACAAAGAAAATTATGACCACATTCTTCTACTAACTAATATGATAAATGAGGTAGTGGGAAGAACAAGAGTAATAGCCATATTATGGTTGTCAATGAGAACGTGCGAATTGAAACACTTCAAAGCACTTTAACATGACAATTTCATAATATTAAAATGTCAAAAACTACTACAATTCCCCACTCATTATAATATTATAATAAGAGAGTTTACCGGCTGAGGAGAGACTATTATGCATAATAAAGGTGTATTCTGCATTGAACCTTTACTTAGTAAAACAATGATATTTACTGTAGAGTCATAGTGATCTCGAACTTGAACTATGACTGCTTAAGGAAAACAAAGTATCAATGATTACACATAATAATCAAAGTGTTTTGATGAGCTCTAATAGCCAACACATTATGACCTTGTGCTATCCCGGTGTCATGAGTGATTTTGAGAACGAGCTCAATTCTCATAGGAAGCGGTCTACTTCCACACTCACATATGTGAAATATGTCAAGGGTGCTTCTGTAACTTTGACGTCATACTTATACAAGCTACAAAATTTCATTAAGAGTTTATAAACTCCACATCCACAAATCGTTACAGAAAAATGCACTCACACCATATGGAGGGAATGAAAAAATAGTGCATTTCAATAAGTCATCATATGATTCGTTTTTCCGAACCTGGTTATAGGATCTCTAGTCCCCAGGATATATTTCCTCATTTATGACTCATGAATTTATAGACTTCAATCTCATCCCCTTCGATGTGCTCCAGACTTTTTCTCTTGCCAAGGCTTTGATTAGTGGATCTGCAAATTTATCACAAGATTTGACATAATCAATATTAATGGTACCACATTTCAAATATGATATTACAATATTGTGTTTTCTCCTTATAGGTCTGGATTTACCGTTATAATAACGATTTTGAACTCTACCAATTGCAGCGGTGCTATCACCATTAATTAAAATAAGAGGAATTGATTTTTCAAAATAAGGTATTTGAAATAATAAATCTCTCAACCAATTCTCTTCTTCACTAGCTGAAGCGAAAGCAATTAGTTCAGCCTCAATGGTAGAGTTAGCAATAATAGTTTGCTTTTTTGACATCGAACAAATAACACCACCTCCCAAAGTAAAAATATAGTATGTGGTAGAACAGAAATCACCAGATAAAGAGTTTCAATCTGCATTAGAAAAACCTTCAAGTACATCATGGTATTTTTTTTTATTACAAGCCATAAAATTTTGTACCATCTAAATATTTTAATAACTCTCGTTATGGCATGCCAATGTTCATTACCTGACTTGCTTGTAAACCTGTTAAGTACTTCAACTGCATATGCAATATCATGTCGAGTGCAATCGGTCACATTTTTCAAACTTCCAATTAAGCTAGCATATTCCTTTTGATTTATCACATCATTTTCACTTTGAACAGAAAATAAGTAAACTCTAGAATCAAAAGGAGTTACAACATGCTTGCAATCAACAAAGTTATATATTTTTTAAATTTTTTCTCAACATAATGTGACTGGTCAAGAAAAATTCCATCACATGTTTTATTTTTTATTCCAAGAATAAAATTTGCCTCACCAAAATCTTTCATATCAAAATGGAAGCTTCTAAGAATATTTTTAGTTTCATCAATAACATGCATGTTAGAGCCAAAGAGCAATAAATCATCAACATAGAGACAAACAATAACATGTGAATTATTTCAAAACTTATGATGGATGCACTTATCACGCTCGTTTATTTTAAAATTATTTTCAATCATGCAAGAATTAAATTTCTCATGTCATTATTTCGGTGTCTGCTTTAAGTCATATAGAAATTTAGTAAATTTACACACTTTTCTTGAAAGAAATAATCTCTTGATTATTTTCATTAATTGAAAGGCTATATATACAAGCTACATAATAGGAAAATCCTATTCCTATTCTATTCCTAAAATCTTATTCTATACATTTATGGTAATACACTAATTATGGTAATATTGTTGGAAATTAGCCTTTGGCGGGAGTTGCGACCGACCAACTTTAACGGCTTAAACACTAGTGTTACGCATATTGGAGAATCCGGTTCTTCACACATGCATGATCTACTAAGTACGTAGATAACCGTAGGGCCAAGAATCGTCAAATTTCATTTAGAAATGAAAGAGATATTGGTTCACGAAGTAAGGTGTTTGAAGCATGGAAAAGTGTGGTGTGTGATCAATTCTCCCTCATCGGTAGAGGAAGAAAGAATTGTTGTGTATATAAGACTCGAAATTGGTTTGGGGTTTGGGACCCCAAGGGGTATCCCATGTGTTTAAAGGAGGGAGGACCTAGATGTGCTTCGGTTCAAGGAAAGCCCACACGCGCGCCGCCGCCGTCCGCCCAGTCCGGTTCTGGGTTCTCGGGTTCTCGGGTCTTCGGATATTATCTTTTTGGGCCAGAGAACTTTGCCAGAAGTACAGTTTGATCCCATAAGTTTCAGATGTACAGTTTGGACCAGAATTCTTTCAGATGTACAGTTTGGTCCTTGAAGTTTTCAGAAAGTCAGAATTTAGGCAGTCAGAACAGAAACGTCAAGCACTCAATTAAGCCATTTATTTTGCCTGAATTACTCCTCCTATAATGGCCAATCCGTTGGTCTTTCTCACTATTTATTTGGTGGCTTTACTACCTCCATAATGGTCATTATTTGGCCAATAATGGCTTTTATGGAGGCAGTCAAACAACCCTTCCTTCACCTATATAAACACCCCTTGCACTATTGTTGAGCAACACTTACACTACACGAAAATACACAAGCAGAAAATAGTTTCTTCCTACAACTTCCAAGCATCATTTCGTTACTCAATATTCTTCATGGTAGCTCTTGAGTTTCCTTTGCTCAATTGTTCCATTGCTGTTTTATCTTGGGAGATGAATTGTCCAGGACGTATAAATGATACATACGGGGCAATATTCTCTTAAGGACAGAGTGTCACACTCGACTCAGCAATCAAAAACACTTTCCAGTTTTTCTTGTTCAACATCTTTATAATTTTCAGTTTTCTAGTTTAATTGTAATTTCAATTCTTACATTAGCATTTACTTGTAATTTCCGTTTCCTGCATCCTTTGTGAAACCAACAAACTTAAGACAATATATGCTTACGGTAACTGCAATAACATGGCTGGAAATATGACCGATGTTGCTGCTACTGCTGATGCCTCTCGAGGCAACGTTGTTGCCTTCCCCGCTACTGCCGCTACTAGCCAAGACAATAACACTGCTGCCTTCACTGCTGCTGCCACTGTTCAAGGCAGTAACACCGCTGCCTTCCCGAATGCTAGTGCTACACCTTCTTCATCACATCACCATGATCGCCCTAAAAATTTCATGGGATCAGAATTTAAGCGATGGCAGCAAAAGATGTTGTTCTACTTAACAGTTATGGGCATGGTCCGGTTCCTTACGGAAGATCCTCCACAAGCTGGAGATGAAATGGACTCTTCGCCTAATGATACGGGTGAAGGGGGCCTTGGTATCCATGTCATTAATGGCATGAAGATGGTTCGTGACGCATGGAATCATAGCGATTTCATGTGCAAGAATTACATACTGAACTGTTAGCAGATCCTCTCTACACGGTCTATTACACCGTTGGCACTGCCAAAGAGCTGTGGGAAAAACTGCAAAAGAAGTACAACGCACAAAATGCGAGTACTAAGAGGTTCATCGTTGGGAAATTTCTGAAATTCCAAATGGTGGACAGCAAGACAGTGATGTCCCAAGTCCAGGAATTCCAAATGATGATACATCACCTGGATTTGGAAGGATTGAAACCAAACGAGCAATTTTTGGTTGCATCGCTGATTGAAAAGTTACCTCCTTCATGGAATGAGTTACTTAAAACTCAAGACAAAGGAGATGACCTTTGAAGAGCTTGTTCTCAAACCCCAAAATCCAGGAAGATAACAAGAAGGTCTTACCTAGGGGCAGACAAACTGCTGAGGCAAAGGCAAATCTGGCTGAGGCCAAAGGGAACTCAAGCAAGAAGCGGAAGTTCCAGAAAGACGGCAAAGTCCCCGCAACGGAGATGTTCAGAGGCAATTGTCATCACTGTGGGAAACTTGGTCATAGGATAAGGAATGCCGCAAGCTCAAGACTGAGCAACAACAGAAAGCCAAGTCGAAAGGCAAGGCGCAAGAAAACATCGTCAAGGACACGCTCCTGGATGACATGATTGAGGAATTCTCGACAGTAGTGCTAGAAGCCAACTTGGTTGAGAATCTGATGCAGTGGTGGGTGGACACAGGTGCAACAAGACACATCTGTTCCAACAAAGATGCCTTCTCCACGTACACTCCGGTCACCGACAAGAAGCTGTTCATGGGCAACAACGCTTCCTCAGACGTGCTGGGGTTGGAAAGGTGATCCTGAGGATGACTTCCGGCAAGGAACTCACTCTGAAGGAAGTGATGCACGTCCCAGAAATTAGAAGAAATTTAGTTTCTGGACCTTTATCGGTTAATGTTGGTTTTAGGCTAGTGTTTGAATCCAATAAGTTTGTACTCACTAAAAATGGCACATTTGTGGGGAGAGGCTTCGTCTGTGAAGGCCTCTTCAAAGTGAATGCCATGTCTGTATTGCGTCAAGGAAATAAAGTTGAACCTTCTTCTTATTTTCTTGAGTCTTCTAATTTATGGCATCATAGATTAGGACACGTTAACTACAAGTCTATTCAAAGGCTAGTAAAGATGGAGTTGTTGCCGTCTGTCGACGTAAACCCTCAACGTAAGTGTGAGGTGTGCGTAGAGGCAAAACTCACCAAGCTTCATTTTTGATCCGTCGAAAGGAATACCGCTCCTCTAGAACTTATTCACACAGATATATGTGATTTGAAGTTCGCACAAACTAGAGGGGGGAACAAGTACTTTGTGACTTTCATTGACGATAGCACAAGGTATTGTTACCTTTACTTGTTAAAAAGTAAGGATGAAGCCTTTGAAGCGTTCCGACGTTACAAAGCAGAAGTTGAGAACCAACTGAGCCTACGGATTAAATCCATTCGTAGCGATAGAGGGAGATAATATGTAGCGCCTTTTGAGGAATATTGTGCCCAAGAAGGCATTGTTCATCAAACGACAGCTCTATACTCACCTCAATCAAACGGTGTGGCGGAACGTAAGAACCGCATATTAAAGTAAATGATGAATGCCTTGCTTATCAATTCCGGACTTCTCCAAAACATGTGGGGAGAATCCGTCCTTACCGCTAATACGATTCTTAACAGAGTCCTACATAGGGTAAGGACAAAACTCCATATGAATCATGGAAAGGAAAGAAACTCACCTACAAGTATTTTAAGGTGTGGGGTTGTTTGACAAAGGTTAAAGTACCCAAGCCAAAACAGGTCAAGATTGGGCCTAAGACTGTAGATTGCATATTCATCGGATATGCAAATAACAGTAGTGCTTATCGCTTCTTAGTGCATAAGTCATATATTCCAGATATCCACCAGGGTACAATTATGGAATCAAGGAATGCTTTATTCTTTAAAGATACCTTTCCTAGAAAGGAAAAAAGACATAACCTCTCGCAAACAAAGTTATGCACAAAGCTCTCAAAAACCGAGAGTCCTTGACTGCCCGGATCTAGATGGTTCAGATCTAGCGAATCTCGAGGTGGCTGAACATCCGGAATCTAGTGTTCCAGATTCTCAGAACTTGGAGACTCCAGAGATGGATCTAAGGCGAAGTAAAAAGGTCAGGAAGGATAAATCCTTCGGTCCTGACTTTGTATCTTATATGGTTAATGATGAACCAATGACAATTGATAAGGCGTTGTCAACTCCAGAAGCACCGCTCTGGAAAGAAGCTATTGAGAGTGAAATAGGCTCCATTCTGCATAACCATACTTGGGAGTTGGTTGATCTTCCTCCGGGAAATAAATCGTTGGGTTGTAAGTGGATATTCAAACAGAAATACAAGGCAGATGGATCTGTAGACAAGTACAAGGCCAGGTTGGTAGTCAAGGGCTATCGACAAACAGAAGGCTTTGACTACTTTGATACCTACTCTCCGGTATCCCGAATGACATCCATACGGGTATTTATTGCGATCGCAGCTTTGCATGACCTTGAGATACACCAGATGGATGTTAAGACAGCCTTCCTAAACGGTGATTAGGAAGAAGAAATTTATATGGACCAACCCGAGGGGTATGTGGTTCAAGGGCAATAGAAGAGAGTATGTCGGCTTATCAAATCTCTGTACGGGCTGAAACAAGCTCCGAAGCAATGGCATGAAAAATTTGATAGTACTCTACTATCGAAAGGGTTCGCCATTAATGAGTGTGATAAATGTGTTTACACGAAAGGTAACTCTGACTCATTTGTTATGATATGCCTGTATGTAGACGACATGTTGATCACAGGAAGCAGTCCTAGGGTAATCCTAGAGATTAAGAACATGTTGAAACAATGGTTTGACATGAAGGATATGGGTATCGCATATGTCATCCTAGGGATTAAAATCTCTAAGACGTCTAACGGACTGGTCTTATCTCAGTCTCACTACATCGAGGATGTTTTGAGAAAGTTCAAGATGTTAGACAGTTCACCGATAACGTCACCAATGGATACAAATCAAAAGCTTGATAAAAATCTTGGTGCATCTGTATACCAGGAGCGATATGCACAGGTGATCGGTAGTTTGATGTATATAACAAACTGCACCCGACCTGATATTGCTTACTCAGTCAATAAGTTGGCTAGGTTCATCCGTAATCCGAGTGATAATCACTGGAAGGCATTGAATCGGGTATTACAATACTTGAAATACACGTTAAATTTCGGGTTACACTATTCGAGATATCCAGCTGTACTAGAGGGGTACAGTGATGCAAACTGGATATCTGATATAGAGAACACCAAGTCTACCAGTGGGTATATATTTACAATTGGTGGTGGGGCTGTGTCTTGGAAATCCTCTAAGCAAACTTGCATCACTCGATCCACGATGGAATCGAAGTTTATCACTTCAGACAAAGCAGGAGAAGAATCTGAGTGGCTTCATGACTTCTTAGAGGATGTTTCGTGTTGGAACAAACCCGTACCTTCGGTAATGATCCACTGTGACAGTCAGTCGGCTCTAGGAAGGGCACGGAATGCTATGTACAACGGCAAGTCTCATTATATTCGACGGAGGCATAAGACTGTTAGGCAACTGATCACCACGGGTATAATATCCATTGAATACATTAAGTCAAAGGATAATATAGCAGACCCATTGACAAAGGGCTTACCCAAAGATCAGATGGCTTGCCTGTCTAGGGGAATGGGCTTAAAACCCAAAATATAAGGACCAATACAGTGGTAACCCAACCTTACTAACTGGAGATCCCAGTAATTTGGTTCAATGGGAAAACTAAGTTGTAAAGGTTCAGTTGATCGCTTCAGTGGAAGCATGAGCACTTCGGATAGTGATTTCTGAAAAGAAACACCAAATCCAAAGCCGTTCCCGCGATAGACGTTAAGTGCTATCTGCAGTATGGGTAAAGGTTAAGTTTTCAAAACCTGTAATGATCCTCAACAGTTGAGGTTAGGTTTTGGGAAACTTTTAATGGTTCCTAACACTTATGAAGTGGGGTATAGCAGGATACCTTGTAGGAGACCACCTATTTAAGTGCGAGGACAGACCGCCTCAAATGAACGCACTTAAGAATTCAAGACGTTGTCCATGGCCAAAACGGACAAAATATTACGAAGAAGAGAGTAAGTGAATTTGTTGTGTTGGTACCATTGACTTGGCTTACACTAAACACCGACGGTTCAAGACATCACATTCACCGCGCAGTAAGTAAGTCCGATGGTATTCAACTATGGAAGGTTCAAAGCTGAAGCTACCTCTCCTTATGCAACATCGGTCCGCTGAGATATTGCTGGAAATGAAAAGACACCATGTGAGTGCGCCAAAATCTCTTTCAAGAGGGGATTGTTGGAAATTAGCCTTTGGCGAGAGTTGCGACCGACCAACTTTAATGGCTTAAACACTAGTGTTACGCATATTGGAGAATCCAGTTCTTCACACATGCATGATCTACTAAGTACGTAGATAACCGTAGGGCTAAGAATCGTCAAATTTCATTGAGAAATGAAAGAGATATTGGTTCACGAAGTAAGGTATTTGAAGCATGGAAAAGTGTGATGTGTGATCAATTCTCCCTCATCGGTAGAGGAAGAAAGAATTGTTGTGTATATAAGACTCGAAATTGGTTTGGGGTTTGGGACCCCAAGGGGTATCCCATATGTTTAAAGGAGGAAGGACCTAGATGTGCTTCGGTTCAAGGAAAGCCCACACGCGCGCCGCCGCCGTCCGCCCGGTCCGATTCCGGGTTCTCAGGTTCTCGGGTCTTCGGATATTATCTTTTTAGGCCAGAGAACTTTGCCAGAAGTACAATTTGATCCCATAAGTTTCAGATGTACAGTTTGGACCAGAATTCTTTCAGATGTACAGTTTGGTCCTTGAAGTTTCCAGAAAGTCAGAATTTGGGCAGTCAAAACAGAAACGTCAAGCACTCAATTCAGCCATTTATTTTGGTTTAATTACTCCTCCTATAATGGCCAATCCGTTGGTCTTTCTCACTATTTATTTGCTGGCTTTACTACCTCCATAATGGTCATTATTTGGCCAATAATGGCTGTTATGGAGGCAGTCAAACAACCCTTTCTTCACCTATATAAACACCCCTTGCACTATTGTTGAGCAACACTTACACTACACGAATATACACAAGCAGAAAATAGTTTCTTCCTACAACTTCCAAGCATCATTTCGTTGCTCAATATTCTTCACGATAGCTCTTGAGTTTCCTTTGCTCAATTGTTCCATTGCTGTTTTATCTTGGGAGACGAATTATCCAGGACGTATAAAGGATACATACGGGGCAATATTGTCTTAAGGACAAAGTGCCACACTCGACTCAGCAATCAAAAACACTTTCCAGTTTTTCTTGTTCAACATCTTTGTAATTTTCAGTTTTCTAGTTGAATTGTAATTTCAATTCTTACATTAGCAGTTACTTGTAATTTTCGTTTCCTGCATCCTTTGTGAAACCAACAAATACAATACTAATTATATTACAACCTTACCTAAACTAGGATACTAAATATTTACCATAAATTACACATAATAATCAGCCCATCCGAAGGCCAATCCGTGAGCATAGACGAGACCTAATATACACAATATACACATGTATATTGTATATATTGAACACGCACCCGCAGTCATAGCGGGCGATCTTCGAACGCTGAGACTATCCCTAAAATCTTCAAAAAGGACCAAGGGAAGACCCTTTGTAAAGATGTCGGCAATTTGGTATCTCGACGGGACATGCCATACGCGAACTTGACCACGGGCAACCTTTTCACGGACAAAGTGAATGTTCATCTCGATATGTGTAGTGCGTTGGTGCTAAACTGGATTCCCAGAAAGGTAGATGGCATTAATATTATCGCAATATACCAAGGTTGCCTTCTGAATGGGACAATGAAGCTCCAAAAGCAAATTACGTAACCAATATGATTCTGAGACCACATTAGCTACTCCTCTATATTCAGCCTCGGAACTTGAGCGGGATAGAGTCTCCTGACGCTTCGCAGACTAGGAGACCAAGTTGTTTCCAAGGAACATACAGTAGCCAGACGTAGGATATTGGGCCTGGACTGCTGCTGGGCTTGCCACTGCTGCTGGGCTGGCCACTGCCGCTGGGAGGTAAATTGGCTGGGCCCAAACTGCTATTATGGGGCTCACTGCCACTGCATAGGGGCCCACTGTGGGCCCCAGAACTGTTGTTGCTGTTGCTGACCACCGCGAGGACCCCCACTGCCACCACCATTCTACCGACCGCCGCCGCGGTTTTTGCCATTTTTCTTATTTCCACCCTTTTTGCCGCCACCGTTGTTGCGGTTTTGGCTCGAGTTATTGGAACCAGTAGGATATACCGTAGACTCGGTCATCATGACTACGGGACTAGTACCGGTAGCCGCTAGTTTCGCTATGCCTGCTTCTTCTAATGTAAGCATAGAACGCGCATGATAAAATTGCGGAAGTGGATTGCTTTGCCGAAGAAGTGTTCCCACACCACTATAGGCCTCGGAGAGGCCGGAAACTATTTGGAGGACCAAAAGATCATTCAAAACCGGCGCGCCAACGTTGTGAAGTTGGTTCGCCAATTCCTTTAATCTTTTGCAATAAGCCAAAACATTAGGGAAATCTTTCATATTGACGTGGGAGAAATTATACTCAAGGGTAACGACTCTAGAATTTTGATTATCTTGGAATATATCACGCAGTCTATCCCAAATTGCATGTGCCATAGCGTCAGGCTCAATAATTGTTTGCAAAAGGTCGGTAGATATTGTGGAATATATTCACTGAAGGACGGTAGCATCAATAGTCGTCCACAACTTAGGATCATCCTCGCGTTTTGGCACCTCTGTATCCTCAGGAGCCGCGGGGATTATGTGATGGATGACTTGATGCGATCGTGCGTGAATTTTGAACAGTTCAGCCCATGTCGCATATTGGACATTTTCTATTTCAAAAACGAGAGGGATGTTATTCTTGATGTTAGAAACTGTAAGGGCCGGATGAAACATATTCTGAGATGTAGACATATTGATAGAATAATATGTGATTGAGGGATTAGGGACAAAATTTTGGGAAGAAAAGAGGTCCCGTCGGCACACAAACCGAGAGCAAAACATCTCGGAAGTGGAGGGAAGTCGACGGAAAATTTAGGAGAGTAGAGAGAGGATTTTAAGGCCTAAACTCTTGATACCATGAAAGAAATAATCCCTTGATTATTTTCATTAATTGAAAGGCTATATATACAAGCTACATAATAGGAGAATCCTATTCCTATTCTATTCCTAAAATCGTATTCTATACATTTATGGTAATACACTAATTATGGTAATACAATACTAATTATATTACAACCTTACCTAAACTAGGATACTAAATATTTATCATAAATTACACATAATAATCAGCCCATCTGAGGGCCAATCCATGAGCATAGCCGAGACCTAATATACACATGTATATTGTGTATATTTAACATTTCTTTCTTGGCCTGCTTCTAGAAAATATTCGAGTTGCTCCATATAAATCTCCTCATTTAGGTCCCCATTTAAAATTAATTTTTACATCCATTTGATGAATATGTAAATAAAAAATTACAGCAATAGCAATTAAAAATTCAATGGACGTAATTCTAGCTATCGGAGAAAAAATATCAAAATATTCTAGGTCTTCTAATTGCATTAAACCCTTAGCAACTAGTCTAGCCTTGTATATCATCCGATTTTAACTATTTTTTTTAGGACCCATTTGCAACCTATTATTTTACAATCCGGTGGTAAATTAATTAACTTTCAAGTTTTATTAGAAATTAGTGATTTCATTTCATCATGAGAAGATAAAATTTCTTGTAAAGTGAGAGGGTCATCTCAACATTAAAAACATAAAATCAGGACCAAAATCTTTTTCTACTCTAGCTCTTTTACTTCTTCTTAACTCAAAATCATCATTTTCTTTATTTTTCAAAATAGAAATAGAAGAACTAGGTAGTGACAAAATATTTTCTTTAGTCTTATGGCCCCCACTAATTTTAGAATAAATTGAAAATTTATTTTCATAAAAAATAGCATCACCTGATTTTATTATTATATTATCTTCAAGATTAAAAAATCTATAGGTTGTACTATTTGAATAATAACCAAAAAAAGTACAAGTAGTAACCTTTTTACCCAACTTAAAAATTTGGGATCCATTAGCCTTACATAGGCTAAACAACCTCAAACTCTTAGATATCCCAAATTTGGCATGTGACCTTTCCACAACTCAAATGGTGTTAATTTTATCTTTTTATGAGGCACACGAATCAACACATAACGAGCAGTCAAAATAGCTTCATCCCAAAAATTTAGAAGTGCACTTGACTCAATAAGCATGTCATTTGTAAATTCTACCAAAGTTATATTCTTTCTTTCTGCTACATCATTAGATGCAAGAGAATAAGGTGGAGTAGTTTCATGAATTATTCCCAATGATCTAACAAAAAAATTAAACTCATTAGATTGATATTAACGGACTCTATCACTTTGAATTTTTTTTAATTTTTCTACCAAATTAATTTTAAACTTCATGGAGAAAAACTTTAAAATTTTCAAAAGCATCACTTTTATTTTCATCAAGAACACATATGTATACTTAGAAAAATCATCAATAAAAGTGATAAAATATCAATTTCCTCCACGAGTTAAATTTTTTTCAAGTTCGTAAATATTAGTGTGAATTAACTCTAACAATTCGATTTTTCTTTCAACTTTAAAATGAGGCCTTTTAGTGATTTTGGCTATACTACAAGCCTCACACTTTTCAAAATCCTTTTAATCATTGGGACTAATCCTAAACTACTCATGATTCCCACATAATGATTAATATAACACAACGAGCATGCCAAAAATTAGTAGAAGAAAGCATGTAAACAAAAGTAGAAACTTTATTCATTTCAACATTCAACTTGAACATCCCATCACAAACATACCTCTTTCCCACAATTTTTTTTCACTATTACATATTGATCAGACTCAATAATTTGTTTGAAGCCTTCTTTATTAAGAAGAAAACTATACATCAAATTTTTTCTTATGAAAAGAGTAAAATGTACATCTTTTAATGTTAATATCCTTTCAAAAGTGAAGCTCATATGGACATCTACCTTTTCAAGAACTTGAGTGATTTGAGAATCACCATGATGGTTTTGGGCTCCTCAAAAGGAGTGTACACTTTGAACCAATCTTTGTCTTAACAGACGTGATGGTTAGCACCAGAATCAGTCCACCATCCATCAATATTTTTCACTATGTTTATGTTTGTTATCACCGTCACAAGTGGCTCTTCGGTAACGTTCGCCTGAGGTGTAGGTCCACATTTCCGAAACTTGCAAAATTGAGCAATATGCTCACTATTTCCACAGACAAAACATGGTCCCGAACTGAACTTGTTGACTTTGTGCTCGGTTATTGACACCGTTATTTTTTTTTAGAGGTCTACCATTATTTTTCTTGAATATTTTCTTCTTAGGCTTCATAGAAGTATTTTTGTGAGAATTAAGAGCAGCACTATCTGAAGTAATTAAATTTACCTTATTTGTGACCGATTGTAAAACGCTCTCTTCCGTTTGTAAAACTGCATCTTGCCCCCTTGTCTCTTCTTCCATCCGGATTCACATTATCAACGTCTCAAGAGAAGTTTTCTTTTGTTTGTGGCACATAGTTTTTTGAAATTCCTTCCATGAAGGTGGAAGCTTATCTAATATGCCACAAACAATAAGGTTATCTTCAATTTTGATTTCCACGGGCCTGAGCTCTCCAATGATCATTATAAAATCTTGAGCTTGGTCTACCACTGATTTGTTGTCCACCATTTAAAAATGAAAAAAGCTACTAGCAGCATATTTTTTCACTCTAAACTCCTTGGGATCATATTTACTCTGCAATGCTTTACAATTTTTATTTGCACTAGAGTAAGTTCTATCATAATAATCATAAAAATTATCAAATAGACAATTAAGTAGATAATACCGATAATTGTATGAACCCTCATCGTACTTTTCAAAAAAAAATTGAAGAGTCATTGGAAGAGTTGTCAACTTTATTTGGATTCATCTAAGTTAACACATAAGAAACATTGAGAAGACTTAAGTAAAAATAATATTTTACCCTTTTATCTCTTTAAATGAGTATGGTTGAATCGAAATGACTTGTTAAGATCTTCAACTTTGACATCCGATGATTTTTCAATTGTTGCTATTGAATTCTCCTTAAAATTGTTGGTGAAATACAATTGAAAAATAAAATGAAGAAAGTAATATCTTTAGGCTTAGGCTCGAATATCTCGCTCTCTTTAAGAATAGCCCACTGCAGCAAATCTTTACCGGTCCAGCAGTAATATTTCTGACTTGTCCTCTCCAGAATACCATAGCCCGACCACATCGTATAACTCAACAAACTCTGGACAAGATATTAAGTCCAAAACTCCACCAAAAGAACACATTTCTTCAACTAAATAAAATTCTCTTTTACACTTACTTTTTTATGCATTCTATGTTTTTCTCTACCCATCAAAATTAAGAATACCTTTTATTTATAGGTGAATAAATTCATCCTTGAATTGAATTAGATGAGGTGTGGGAGAGTGGGGTAATCAATTGAAAGAAAATGGAAAAGTAAATTATGAGAATGTGAATGAATAAATGAGATAATGGTGAGGTAAGTTACAAAGAAAATTCTGACCACATTCCTCCACTAACTAATATGATAAATGAGGTAGTGCGAGGACAAGAATAATAGCCATATTATGGCTGTCAGTGAGAACGTGAGAATTGAAACACTTCAAGGCACTTTAATATAAGGGTGGCCAGTGGGCCGGGCTCGGGTCTGGCGGGCCGGGTCTGGCGGGGTCGGGGTCGGGGCGGGACGAGCCGGGGGGTCGGGGTCGGGACTAGCGGGCCTAGCGGGTCGGATGCAGGCGGGACTGCTCAGCGTCCGATCCCGATCCCGCTTCAGATCGGGCGGGCGGGCTCGGGCGGGCTCGGGCGGGCTCGGGTCGGGCGGGCGGGTCGGGTTTTCCTTTTTTTTTTAAATAACATATGTATAAAAACTCAATAAACAAAACAAGATAGTGTAATAAAAACATCCCAAGGTTTGTTTTTGTGCCTCTTATATTATTTAATAGACATATGATTTTTTGTAATACAAATACAATTGTCTAAAATCTAAATTGCAACTTTATGGTGTTGTCCAAAAGTTGCAAATTACATAATAAAATTGCAATTAAAAATTACATTTTCAAAAATGCATTTCTAATTGCTTGATGATTTCATGTGGTTCTTCGGTTGGAATAGGTATTTGTTGATCAAATTGATCCACGCCGCTTCCACTACCTTCGGTTAAGATTTCGTTGTAGTTTTCATCATCTTCTTCGTTGATCTCAGGTTGACCGCACCTTCTCCGCTCCGCCAGATCCAATCTCACGAATAATACCGCAATTTCCAAGCCGCCTCCGCCAATGAGTGTCTGTGGTCTCCTATTTGATATCACTGTCATAGAAAAAGCGCTTTCGACGCAGCTTGATGACGCTTGAATGTTCAAAACATCTCGAGCCATCAATGAAAGTGTCGGAAAGGTCTTCTCATTCCCTCCAAGATTTCAGCAAGTCTTCTTGTCCATCTTCATTGATAACTTCTTGATACTGCAGAACCCCGCAAAACAAAAATATCCAACTCGCTAATTTGGTTAGTAGAGGTACGGCCGCACATTCTATTTACGAGGCTTTCAATACTAGCCGCAGAAACAAAGATGTCTTTTGTGAGGTTGTGTTGAAGATGAAGAAGATGGTATGGTAGCCAGATGCGTTACTAGCATTTTCTTGTTGATAAAGTCTATATATATTTTTGCATTGGTGTTCTACGCTATTCAACACTTCTTCTTTAGTTTGTTCAATAGGTGGTGGGTGATTTAGATTTTTGGGACTTGGAGGTGGTAGTACTTCTATACAATCGTAAATAGTTTCAATTAGTGATTTAGTACCGTCTATTTTAATAGTAGGATTTAATATGAGAACCAATAATATAAATAGAAGGAATAGGAATAAAATATTTTTATTTTGACAAACATTTTTTTAATAGTTGCCTTATAAGCTGGTTTTTCCATATATTCACTAAGTAATAAAAATATTAGAGTTATATAAAATAACATAGTTGAAATAGTAGGAGAATATATACCGGAAAATTCTTTTGTTGCTTGGAAAAAGTTCTCTAAAAAGACAATAAGGTCGGAGATGTTTACCCAATCACTATCTAAAATCATATCACTGGGTTTTTATTATGAGAGTTAAAAATAAAGTTATAGGTAATTTATAGTCATAAGCAACAAGTAGTTGCTCGTATAAAGAATTCCACCTAGTCGATACTTCTTGTGGAATTCTTCTATAAGGTAGTCCACAATCGTGACAAGTTTTTTTATATTCTTTTCTACGTTGTACTTTATTACTTTTAAAAATAAAGTTTATAGCAAATTGTATTTTACTAAGAATGTCTTCAAAAAGTGATAGACCATCCTTTACAATTAAGTTATATATATGGCACGCATTTTATATGAAAATGGTCCTGAAAAGATGGAGCTAAACTATTTTTTAAAATTGTAATTGCGTAATTGTTATTAGAAGCGTTATCTAATGTAATAGTCATAATTTTATCGGTAATTCCGTAATAAGCGCACACTTGATAAATATTTTCTGCAATAAAAGGACCAGGGGGCCTATCATCTATATATCTATACGCTAAAATACGTTTTGCATAGACCATTTATAATCTATCCAATGACAAGTTACGCTTAAATAATCATGGCCGTTAGTACTACGACCTATATCGACGTGATAGATACTTTGCCATTAAAATGATATAATGACAAACGTAAATATTGTTGATATTCATGCACAAATTTAAATACATCTCTCTTAACAGTTGACCTAGGAAAACCGTTAAAAGCAGGATTATATATATCTCTAATGTAATGAATAAAACCGGGAGATGAAGGAAATGAAAAAGGCAAACCCTCCACAGCAACTAATTTTGATATTGCTTCCCTATCTCTATGTTTGTTGTATTTAGAGCCTACAATTCCCCCCGTCATAGGGTTAATTTGACCAGATTTGGTCCGGGATGATGTGATGTGAACCTTGTCCCGATGGAGCGGGCGTTTGCGCACCCGGTTTTGAAGCCTGGTATTGGGCATACCTAGCTGGATGAGCACTTACTACGTGTCTAATTAAACCCCCCGTCCCACCGTGACCTTTTCCAGTTTTAAATTTTAAAACATTTTTACAAATTTTACATATGGCTACTTGATTCTCTACGTCCCTATCAAAAATGTCCATGCATCTGATTTTAATGGTCGCTTTGGTCGACCTCGCTCATACTAGGGGAATAGGAGGTATTTAGGTTGAAGGTGCACTAGTGGGCGTGTTGTCCTCAATATTAGTGGGTGTCTCGCCTAGATCCTCGTCTAAATTAAAGTCTTCTTGAGTTACAGAAAATAACTCCTCGTCTAAATCTAATGGTATTGTAGGAAAATGTTGAGTATCAACAAAATCATCCTGTGTAGGAATAAGATGACTAGAAGAAGTACCCTTGCCCTGGTTGCCTCTACTAGAAGAAGCACCCTTACCCTTACCCTTAAACATACCTTTTAATCCTTCCATTTTAATTATGATAATAAATAATTAAAGACAATAAAATTAAGTGCGCTAAATAAAATAAACAGACAATAATAATTTAATGAAGGAACGAATGTACCAACCGCCGACGTAACGCCGACGTGTAATCGAGAGGTTGAAAATTGAAACTTTGCTCGATGGAAGATCCTCAAGCTAGTTGCCAACTTCACTCCCAATTCCCAAATGAATTAATAAAATTGAATATTTAGCAAACAATGTAGAGAGATATATTGAGAAATTAGAGAGATTGTAGGAAGATTTGTGAGAAAGATGAAGAGAAAATGAGTTATTTATAGTTGAAAAATTGGGTTAAAGTGTAAATATAATAACTTATGGGTTAAAAATAAATATTAAGGGGTAGGGGGTTGGGGAGGGGGCCTAAAATGGCCGTTGGCCAATCCATAATCTAAAATGGCCGTTGGTGCAACGGCCATTTTTGCAAAGGGGTTTAAGGGTGGGCGGGGTCGGGCTGGGGCGGGCTCGGGCGGGCTCGGTCCGGCGGGCTGGGCGGGCTCGGTGCAGCGGGACGAGACATCGCCCCGCCTGAAGTTCGAGTCCCGCCTCTAAATTTTTTTTTTTTTAGAGCGGGGTCGGGCGGGGCCGGCGGGTCGGGCGTGGTCGGGCGGGTCGGTCGTCTACCCACTGCCAGCCTTACTTTAATATGACAGTTTTATAATATTAAAATGCCAAAAACTCATACAGTCACAATTTTTTTTTGACAGATTTAATATCCTATATTTAAAATCAACTGTCGCATTGCCTTTTTTCCCTAACAACTTTTATTTGGTGCAATTGAGCCGAGGTTTTTTCGAAAATAATCTCTCTACTTCCTCGAGGTAAACCGATAAGGTCTGTTGTGATTAAAATAATCTGGACATCATGCGGAAGCTTATAATTACAAATCTTGACGGCGATAAATCAGATGACAAAGAAAACTGTACTAAAGAAACATAATATTTAATATGATTTGACCAATTGACCTACATATGAAAAATTAATATAAAAGAAAGCCTAAAAACTATTGAGAGAAAAATCTCTCCCTAAACAAAACACTTTAAACGATTACATTGTGGATGTTATTATGTCCTATCTGAGAATAAAAGATCTTCTATTTATAGAAATTCAAAACTTCTCATACAAAAAATGATAAATATGGTAGAGTACTTTCTACAAAGAAAATTGTTTCCTTAAAGATTTTTTTTGAAGTAAAACACAATTATGGTAGAATCTAAATAAGGTAGAAAATTCAAGGAAAATCCTAACAAATCTTCTCTTGGCCTGAATTTTCGAGAAAAATAATTTTGATTCTCCATATTCATATAATCTTCATCACTACTGTTTGTCATGGTTAGAAATGGAGCCCTTGCGGGTTAATATTATTTGAGTCCTTTCGGATTAAAAGTTTTTGGAGCCCTTTCGGGTTAAAAATGAGCTCTTCGGGTTTAAAGATTGGAGCCCTTTAGGGTTAAAAGTATTGAAGCCATGTCGGGTTAAAAATGAGCCATTTGTAAGGTTAAAAGTGAGTCATTTGCAGGGTTAAAAATGAGCTATTTGCAAGATTAAAAATGAGTTTTGATTTTAAAGATGTAACAACAGAATTTTTAAAAATATGGTTGAAACTTTTCCCCACATGTAGTAGCTCTGACTTTTTCCCCCTTTTTTGACAAATCTATTCATTATTGCCAAATTAGTTGTTCTTGATTTGAACCCATCTTGAATCTGTCTTGAACATCGCCGAACTATTGGCTGAACCATTGACTCTGATACCACTTGTTGTGATCGAAATAATCAGGGCGTCATGCGGAAGCTTATAAATGCAAACCTTGACGCTATAAATCAGATGACAAAGAAAACTATACTAAAGAAGGTTTGGTCAGTTGGCCAACATATGAAAAACTAATATAAAAGAAAGCCTAAAAACTATTGAGAGATAAATCTTCCCTAAACAAAACTCTTTAAACGACTACATTGTGAATGTTATTGTGTTCTGTCTAAGAATAAACTCTTTAAACGACTACATTGTGAATGTTATTGTGTTCTGTCTAAGAATAAAAGATCTTTTATTTATAGAAGTTCAAAACTTCTCTTACAAGAAAATGATAAATATGTAAGAGTCATTTTATACAAAAAATATATTTTCCACCAAGAAATTATTTTTGAAGTAAAACACAATTATGATAGAATGCAAATAAGGTAGAAAATTCAGGGCAAATCTAAACAACGTCTGCGTATACTCTACTCTTTCAAGATTCCACTTGTGTTATTACACTAGATATGTCGTTGACTTATTGAGATTTTTTTTATAGATTAAAAAAAAATTGAGATAGATGGAGTGCATTATAGGTGTAATTTATTTCGTTAAAAAACTACATGTCTAATTTTCATATTAATGCTCTCACCTAATAATTCATGTAATTATACTTAAATAATTTCGTATTTATAAAAAAATTATACTCCATTATTTTATATAAAAAGTTAAACACAATTATGATGTTAGTGACAACTTGGTGACTACGAAACTGGTCGCCGCAGTTTTTCTACTTGGCGGGGGCCATGGTGTCGGAACCTGGAATCACTGTAATCATGGAGTATTAAAAAAGAATTTAAGCGATAACAAAAACAACTTCATAAGCGGAAAGTGCGAAAAGTCAATTGTACTGTGAAAAGTAATTGGGTAAATGTCAAGTGCTCTCACGCGTCCAATAGAGATTTTCAGGAGATATTTTAAGTACCAGTATATTATTTTACATGAATATGAAATCAACTTTTTCGTATTTACAATTAAAGTTAGTATATTTAAACACCAATAACTATAATATTTTACATATGTAATAGTGTCATTTAGTGTCATTTTTTTTATTCCGGAGCATTTTAATTTTAGTTGCATAAAAGTAGGGGTGGCCAGTGGGCCGGGACGGTCCGACCCCGTCCCGAGCCAGACCCGAGCCCGCCCCGACCCAGCTCAAATAAAAAAAAATGGGAGCGGGACTCGAACTCGGGACGGGACAATGTCTCGTCCCGCCTGACCCGACCCCGCCCTTTGTCCCCCGTTTGTAAATATGGCCGTTGCACCAACGGCCATTTTAGATTTTGGCCGTCGGCCAACGACCATTTTAGGCCTCCCCCAACCCCCCTACCCCTTAATATTTATTTTTAACCCATAAGTTATTATATTTACACTTTAACCCAATTTTCCAACTATAAATAACTCATTTTCTCTTCATCTTTCTCACAAATCTTCCTACAATCTCTCTAATCTCTCAATATATCTCTCTACAAGTCTACATTGTTTGCTAAATATTCAATTTTATTTATTCATTTGGGAATTGGGAGTGAAGTTGACAACTAGCTTGAGGATCTTCCATCGAGCAAAGTTTCAATTTTCAACCTCTATTACACGTCGGCGTTTGGTACATTCGTTCCTTCATTAAATTATTATTGTCTGTTTATTTTATTTAGCGCACTTAATTTCATTTACTTTAATTATTTGTTAGCATATAATTAAAATGGAAGGAATTAAAGGTATGTTTAAGGGTAAGGGTAAGGGTAAGACTTCTTCTAGTAGGGGCAACAGGGCAAGGGTACTTCTTCTAGTCATCTTATTCCTACACAGGATGATTTTGTTGATACTCAACATTTTCCTATAATACCATTAGATTTAGACGAGGAACTATTTTCTGGAACTCAAGAAGACTTTAATTTAGACGATGATCTAGATGATACACCCACTAATGTTGATGACAACACACCCACTAGTGCACCTTCAACTGAAATACCTCCTATTCCCCCTAGTATGAGACGAGGTCCAGCAAAACGACCATTAAAATCAGATGCATGGACATTTTTTGATAGGGACGTAGAGAATCAAGTAGCTATATGTAAAATTTGTAAAAATGTTTTAAAATTTAAAACTGGAAAAGGTCACGGTGGGACGGGGGATTTAATTAGACACGTAGTAAGTGCTCATCCAGCTAGGTATGCCCAATACCAGGCTTCAAAACCGGGTGCGCAAACGCCCGCTCCATCGGGACAAGGTGCACATATCGACATCGTCTCGGACCAAGTACATGGTCAAATTAACCCTATGACGGGGGGAATTGTAGGCTCTAAATACAATAAACATAGAGATAGGGAAGCAATATCAAAATTAGTTGATGTGGAGGGTTTGCCTTTTTCATTTCCTTCATCTCCCGGTTTTATTCACTACATTAGAGATATATATAATCCTGCTTTTAACGGTTTTCCTAGATCAACTGTTAAGAGAGATGTATTTAAATTCGCGCATGAATATCAACAATATTTACGTTTTTCATTATATCATTTTAATGGCAAAGTATCTATCACGTCTGATATAGGTCGTAGTATTAACGGCCATAATTATATAACTGTAACTTGTCATTGGATAGATTATAAATGGTCTATGCAAAAACGTATTTTAGCGTATAGATATATAGATGATAGGCACACTGGTACTTTTATTGCAGATAATATTTATCAAGTGTGCCATTATTACGGAATAACCGATAAAATTATGACTATTACATTAGATAACGCTTCTTCTAACAATTACGCAATTACAATTTTAAAAAATAGTTTAACTCCATCTTTTACAGATCATTTTCATATAATCATATATATAACTTAATTGTAAAGGATGATCTATCACTTTTTGAAGACATTCTTAGTAAAATACAATTTGCTATAAACTTTATTTTTAAAAGTAATAAAGTACAACGTAGAAAAGAATATAAAAAAACTTGTCACGATTGTGGACTACCTTATAGAAAAATTTCACAAGAAGTATCCACTTGGTGGAAGTCTTTATACGAGCAACTACTTGTTGCTTATGACTATAGAATACCTATAACTTTATTTTTTAACTCTCATAATAAAAATCCAGCTGATATGATTTTAGATAGTGATTGGGTAAAAATTTCCGAACTTATTGTATTTTTAGAGAAATTTTTTCAAGCAACAAAAGAATTTTCCGGTATATATTATCCTATTATTTCAACTATGTTATTTTATATAACTCTAATATTTTTATTACTTAGTGAATATATGGAAAAACCAACTTATAAGGCAGCTATTAAAAAAATGTTTGTCAAAATAAAAAAATATTTTATTCCTATTCCCTCTATTTATATTATTGGTTCTGTATTAAATCCTACTATTAAAATAGACGGTACTAAATCACTAATTAAAACTATTTACGATTGTATAGAAGTGCTACCACCTCCAAGTCCCAAAAATCTAAATCACCCACCACCTATTGAACAAACTAAAGAAGAAGTGTTGTCTAGCGTAGAACACCAATGCAAAAATATATATAGATTTTATCAACAAGAAAATGCTAGTAACTTGCCGGCTTCCATACCATCTTCTTCATCTTCAACACAACCTCACAAAAGACATCTTGGTTCTACGGCTAATATTGAAAGCCTCGTAAATAGAATGTGCGGTCACTCTCTACTACTAACCAAATTAGCGAGTTGGATATTTTTGTTTTGCAGGGTTCTGTACCGTATCAAGAAGTTATCAATGAAGATGGACATGAAGACTTGCTGAAATACTGGAGGGGGAATGAGAAGACCTTTCCGACACTTTCATTGATGGCTCGAGATGTTTTGAACATTCAAGCGTCATCAACTGCGTCTGAAAGCGCTTTTTCTGCAGGCAGATATCAAATAGGAGACCACAGACACTCATTAGCCGGAGACAGCTTGGAAATTGCAGTATTATTCAGAGATTGGATACGAGCGGAGCGGAGAAGGTGCGGTCAACCGGAGATCAACGAAGAAGAAGATGAAAACTACAACGAAATCTTAACCGAAGGTAGTGGAAGCGACGTGGATCAATTTGACCAACAAATACCAATTCCAACCGAAGAACCACAGAAAATCATCAAGCAATTAGAACATGTTTTTTTGAGAAAATAATTTTTTTAATTGAAATTTTATTATGTAATTTACAACTTTTGGACAACACCACAAAGTTGCAATTTAGATTTTAGACAATTGTATTTGTATTACAAAAAAAAAATCATGTCTATTAATATAAGAGGCACAAAAACAGCTTTGGGATGTTTTTATTACACTATCTTATCTTATTTATTGAGTTTTTTTTATACATAAAAAAAAATGAAAACCCGCCGGACCCCGCCCTGACCCCGACCACGACCCGACGCCGCCCCGACCCGATACCGATGGGATCGGGATCGGGATGGGACTGGAGCAAGTCCAGCTAGACCCGACCCCGCTAGACCCCGCTAGACCCGACCCCGACCCCGCCAAACCCAGCCCACCAGACCCGAGCCAGGCCCACTGGCCACCCCTACATAAAAGTCAAAACTATAAGATGGTATTGATATTGAAGAATCTTTTTTCTTCTTTCTTTAGTTGATAATATCTATTGCTATATATTTTGCAGTGAGATTAATCGCCATTATTTTTGGTCAACTCTTGGCAAATTGTCAGAAATTTGACCATAAGTTTGGCGATTTTTAATTTGATGTCAAAATAAGCCTTGTCACAAATATTGACAGAAATATGCGAATTTATAGGCAAAATTTGGAGCAAGTAAATTCATGAATAAACTAGTTATCTGAAATTAGTGTAATATTATCTATTAGCACACGTGCTACAAGAAGGTTGAATGGTGCACTTTGAATGTTGACGTATTTACCTATATGTCACTATTTGCCTACAAGTCACTATTAAGTGTTGCGTAAAAATCTACCAAAACATTTTTGCTTCACAATTGTAATGACCCGTTCGGTTGCTTTCAGCTAAAGACCCTTATTTGCCTATTTTACCCTTCCCGCAGTCTCTGTGTGGGGTTTGTGATGTGCGGGGATGGATGACACGAATTCTGAGGTCTATTTATATGAATTTTAGATGAAAAGCCCAAGTCTGAAAACTTAGAGTTGGTTAGTTTGACTCTAAGTTGATTTTTGAATAGATGAGTTGGTTTCCAGTTTCCGTCACTTTCAGTAGTTTCAGAGGGTCATTTATGACTTAGTCGAGTCATTAGTTCGCTTCCCGAGGTAATCGGGTGAGTTTTGTGGTTTTGTTTGTAAAATTTGGATATGGTTGTTCTGGGCAGTTCTTTAGAAAATTATGTCTTAGCTCGGTTATTTGTTAAATTCGAGGGTACGAGCGAGTTCGTAGCATTGTTTACCATAGATGCGCATATCCGATTTGTGTCCGGGGGGTTCCAAAAGTGTTTCGGGTGTTTGTTTGAGGTTTGGACTGATTTCATCTTTGTTGGTGTCTGGTGTCCGCATCGATGAGAGGTTGACTCGTCGAAGCAAGAAGTTGAGGGTTGGGGATTTTCGCCGCCATGGAGTCGGGTTCGCTGTGGCGAGGGGTGAGGTGTCAAGTGACTCTACCCCTAGCGAAGGGGTTTTTCGCCGCAGAGAGAGTTGGGTACTCGCTTGGATCTCAGTACGTCATTTCATCCTCAGACCGATGGTCAGTTCGAGCAGACTATTCAGGTGTTGAAGGACCTGTTATGAGCCTGCGTGATTGATTTTGGTGGTCATTGGGACTAGCACTTACTCTTGGCAGAGTTTGCGTACAATAACAACTACCACTCCAGCATCGATATGGCACCGTTCGAGGCATTATATGGTAGGAGTTATCGATCTCCGATTGGTTGGTTTGATGCATTCGAGGTTCATCCTTGGGGTACTGATTTGTTGAGGGAATCTTTAGAGAGAGTGAAGGTGATCCAGGCCAAGCTCCTAGCAGCACAGAGTAGGCAGAAAGAGTATGTAGACTGGAAGGCCCGAGATTTAGAGTTCATGGTAGGTGACAAGGTTCTTCCGAAGGTTTCACCCATGAAGGGTGTGATGAGATTCGATAAGAGAGGGAAGTTGAATCTGAGGTATATCAGACCATTTGAGGTTCTTCAGGGAGTGGGAGTGGTGGCATATGAGTTGGCTCTGCCACCAGGTCTTCCAGGAGTTCATCCAGTTTTCCATATGTCTATGCTGAAGAAGTATCATGCCGATGGTTCTTATATTATCCAATGGGACTCCGTATTGTCTGATAAGATAAAGCATAAGCACAAATAAAGCAAAAGCAAAAGTAAAAGCAAGAGCAAAGCAAGAGAACGGTCAGACCTGGTAAAAATAATTAAAAAAAATAAAGTAGTATGAAAATGTTGGTATCAAAAGCGAATAAGTCACAATAGCGGATTATGAAAAGTAAACAGTTACTAGCGCGGGTAAATAAGCTAAACAAAGTACATTAAAGAACACATAGCATCATAAATGAAACTATCGGGGATAATAAAGCAATACTGCGCCTATTAGTATGATAGGATAAGCAGGCCTACAATGATAACACTACAACTACCAGTTTACAAGCATAAGTAGGACTACGCTTGACTACCTACTACCCTTCTACTCTAATATTTGTCCTTCACAACCCCCTATCTAAGGTCATGTCCTAAATAAGTTGCACCTGCGCCATATCCCGTCTAATCACCTCTCCCTAATACTTCTTCGATCTACCTCTACCCCTCTTGAACCCGTCCATAGCCAACTTCTCACACCTCCGCATTAGGGCATTTGTGTCTCTCCTCTACATATGCCCAAACTATCTCAACCTCACTTCCCACATATTCTTCTCCACCGAGGCCACTCCACTCTGTCCAGGATATCATCATTTCTAATCATATCCCACCTTGTATTCCTACATCCATCTCAGCATCCTCATCTCCACAAATTTCATCTTTTGGATGTACGAAGTCTTGACTAGCCAACACTCCGCCCATACAACACAGTCGATCTAACCACCGCCCTACATAACTTGCTTTTAAGTTTTGGTAGAACTTTTTTGTCGCATAAGACTCCAGATGCGAGCCTCCATTTCATCCACTCTGCCCTAATACGATGTATGACATCATCATCAATCTCTCTATCCCTTTAGATAATAGACCCGAGGTACATAAAGATTTCTTTCTTTGGAATGACCTGAGTACCAAGCCTCACCTCTACGCCTGTCTCAAGGTCGCTACCGTTACTGAACTTGCACTCCAAGTATTCTGTCTTGGTCCTACTCAACCTGAACCCTTTAGACTCTAGAGTATGTCTCCAAACCTCCAGCTTAGCATTTACTTCGCTGCAAGTCTCATCAATCAGGACTATGTCATCTGCGAATAGCATACACCATGACATCTCCCCTTAGATTTGTCGCGTTAGTCTATCCATCACTAAGGCAAATAAGAACGGGCTAAGAGTTGATCCCTGGTGCAGTCCTATCATCACTGGGAAATGCTCCGAGTCTCCTTCTACTGTCTGTACCCTGGTCTTGGCTCCATCATACATATCTTTGATTGCCCTTGTGTACGCCACAAGTAGAGATGGCAGTGGATCCTGGACCCGGGCCGGATCCGGTGGATCCAAATCCATTTTATAGGATATGGATTTTCAAAATTTGGACCCGACGGATCCTGATCGGATCTGGATCTGAATCTTGTATTTGAGATCCGTATCCGATCCGACCCGTGGATCCATTTTTTATTAAATATATTCATAAATTGGAATGTAATTTTATAAGTATTTTCTTAAAATTGCTAAGCACATCCTTGCAAGTTTAATTCTTAAAACAAGTTTAATTTATCCCCGCGTTAACTCAAAAACCCAAAAATAAAGAGGTAACTTCGATAATAAAATCAATGTTATATTAGTGAATGACTAACATCTCCATAGACAAGTAGTTAAAATTATATTCACTTCATTTGTGAACTTTCCAAGCACATGCAAGTTCTGCATTGTGGAAATACTAGTCAACATTTTTTACAACTATTGTCATTGTCCAACATTTTCAATTAATAGCTCACAATCAAAACGAGACAACAAACAAAATATCTCATATGAACATTTCAAATATGAAATACAGTAAACTGTTAGCTAAGTAAAAATCATTTGTCAGTTCAAAAAAAAATTCTTAGCAAGGTTACATTCATAATAAGGCAATTTTTTTACATGTGGATCCAGATTTGATCCGTGGATCCGGATTTGGATCTGATTTTTATGACCCGATGGATCTGAATTCAGGTATGAAAAATGGATCTGGATCTGGATCTAGTAGGATCCGGTCCAGATCCTATCCGTTGCCATCCCTAGCCACAGGTACACCTTTAACCTTCAAACATCTCCATAGAACCTCCCTAAGGACTTTGTCATATGCCTTCTCGAGGTCGATGAAAACCATATATAAGTCTCTCTTCCTCTCCCTATATTTCTCCACCAACATCATAATAAGATGAATGGCTTTTGTGGTCGAATGCCCTGACATGAATCCAAACTGGTTCTCGAAAATAGACACGTCTCTTCTCACCCTCATCTCCACAACCATTTCCCAAACTTTCATGGTGTGGCTTAGTAGGTTGATACTCCTATAGTTGTTACAACTATGTATATCACCTTTGTTCTTGTACAAAGGGATGATTGTACTCCACCTCCATTCTTCGGGCATTTTCACCGTCTTAAAAATGATCTTAAACAACTTTGTCATCTACTCCAAACCTGCCCTGCCTGCGCTCTTTCAAAATTCAACTAGGATCTCATTAAGCCCGGTCGCTCATCCCCTGTACATCCTGCGAACATCACCCTTAACCTCATCAACCTTAAAACTTCTACAATACCCAAAATCCCAGTACCTACCAGATTGCTCCAGATCTCCCAGCACAATATCTCTATCTCCTTTTTAGTTCAAGAGTTTATGGAAGTAAGACTGCCACCTCCGACTAATATGCGCGTCCTCCACCCGTACTTTGTCATCCTCATCCTTGATGCACCTCACGTGATCCAAGTCACGGACCCTTCTCTCTCTCGCATTGGCTAGTCTGTACAACTTCCTATTCCCATTTTTTTTCTCTAATTCCACATACATGCATTCAAATGTCATCATTTTTTCCATTGTAACCGCAAGCTTTTCCTCCTTCCTCACCATCTTATACAGTTCCCTATTCATCCACTTCTCCACCTCATCCTTGCTTTCTACCAATTTCGCATACGCCGCTTTCTTCGCTTCCACCTTCTCTTGAACTTTACCATTCCAGCACTAGTCCCCTCGATGCCCACCACAACTACCCCTCGAGACCCCAAGCATTTTTCTAGCTACCTCTCAAATGCAACTGGCCGTCATGTCCCATATATCGGTCGCATTCTCACTACTCTCCCAATCCCACTTGGCTATCAACCTCTCACTCATCTCCTTTTCACTAGCCATGGTCAAACTCCGCCATTTGATTCTTAACCTGTCATCCACAACCCTCATCTTCTGCTCTATCTTGATATCCAGATCCATCACCAAAAGCTTATGTCTGGTTGTAAGATACTCCCTCGGAATAACCTCGAAGTTTTTACAAAGGCCGTTGTCAACTTTCCTAATGAGCAAAAAGTCTATCTGAGTCTTAGCCACCGAACTACGGAAAGTCACCAAGTGCTCATCCTTTTTCAGGAACCTCAAATTGGCTATCATCATCCCAAAAGCTCTAGCAAACTCCAAAAGTGAGACACCTCCCCCATTTCTGCCCCCAAGGCCAAATCATCCATGCACGTTGTTATAGTTATCTTACATGTTTGATATAATATCTTGAATTGTACTTGGATTTTATACGTGTTATGAATTGTTGAAAGCATGTGGTATTTCATCTCTTATTTAGCTGCATCTCATTATATCATGATTCTCGCCTTATATATGTTATTTGCATTTATACACACATGGTGATGATGATATGATATTGAAGTGGTATGATTATGCTGGGTCCATGGGATCTGGAAAGGTAAGAACACTGTTGAGATTATGGCATCAATGAGATGATATTGATATGCGGGGATGGCTTGGAGTTTCTCGCCTGCAACATGATAATATTACAGCCAAGAGCTAGACTCCGTGATTCTATGAGTTATTCCAGAGCGGAGGTATAAATGGACTTCGCGGTCCCTCATGGGTCACTTTTATATAACATACATGTATGAAGTGTATACCGTTTGATGAAAAGGTACCTTGCATATGCATTCCATACATACCATACATATCTGTCATATCATTGATTACTTATTATTGATTCTATATTTAAGTGATTCTTGATGATTTGACTAAGTCTGGATATCGAAGGATATACTTGTTGATACTTGAGTTGTTGTAGAACACTTGAAAGTGAAATAGTGTTAATATGTATGAACTCTTATTGAACAAAAAAACATGTGACCTCTGTGAACCTTTATGTGGACTATATGACATTATTTGGATTATTGGACTGTGTAGCATAGGGTTACTTGGTATCAACTTAGTATTTATCTCTGACTATGTACTTCCATCATTGTCAGCTTATGACGTCTACATGGGTACGTTGTGTACTGCACTTACTGCATCTTGCTTGATGCAGATACATATTCGACTACCAGTTCGAGACCACGCGTTTCAGTTCAAGGGGTGGATTCATAGCTGTCAGGGTGAGGATTCTATCTCCAATATGCCTTGGATTGCTTATCTCATTTAATGTCTTTATCTTTGATTCAGAGACATATATTCAGACTTCGACTTATGTGTTTTGGCGGGCACTTGTTGTCGTTGATTTCCAGACTATGTTGTGGTTCTTTAGAGCTCTTATACTCACAAACTAGATTCCTCGGGGTGGTTTTTGGTTGTATCCTACTTACCTTCTTTCCGTATATTATTATTATTATACGATTGTATAGTATTATATTTCTTTCGCTTTAATTTTATCTTATTATGTTGTTGATTTGGGAGTGGTTTGCCTACGTGTTGGGATTTTATAGGTGCCATCACAATTCCTGAAAAGGGGTCGTAACAAAGTTGGTATCAGAGCCCTAGGTTAAACAGTCTTAAGTACGAGAGCGATGCCTATAGAGTATCACAGATCGATGTGGAGATGTCCGTACTTATCTTCTGGAGGCTATGAGACATTTAGGAAATTTCACTTTCTTTATTCCTTTCGTGCTAAGTTGAATCAAATTGGTATCTGACCTTTTTTTCTATTCTCTCATAGATGATGAGGACTCGTTCGGACTTGGCGAGAGGGGAGGCACTGGCACTGGTCATGCATGGACGTGGTGGAGCATACACTCAACGCCAGCGTAGGGCCAAAGTAGTAGCACCAGCTAGGGGCAGATCATGGAGAGTCGAGCATTCTCATACTAGATCAGAGTCGTAGAGCCACATATTGAGCTTCAAGATGATATGCTAGAGGAGGAGATGGGACCAGCCTAGGATCATCCTGGATTTAGTGTTATGCCAGTTCTACAGGATACACTATCTGCTTATTGAGTGTTTTAGATGGCGTTGCTCAAACATGCGCACATCTTACTACTCTGAGTGGTTCTCAAACCCGTGCAGGAAGGGGCAGAATCAGACCTCGAGTTTTATATGACTAGTATTCACCCTGCAGTGATGTCAGTGCCACATATATGAGGTTTATTCTCTAGAGTTTGATCCCCGTCCTATTGGTGGGATAGCTATGACCTACGATGAGCGGAAGATTTGAGAGCACTTCTCAAACATGAAGCCTCCTGAGTTCTTTGGGTAGCCTGAGGAGGACGCGTATGAGTTCATCGTGATCAGTCATGAGAGGTTGCATACCTTAGATATTGTTGAGTCACACGAGGTTAGTTTTGTGTCCCTTCAGCTTAGAGGTGATACAAAGCAGTGATGAAGGGCGTATGTTGATTATTTTCTTACGGGGATGCCTTCATTGACATGTGTTAGGTTCTACATGGTATTCTTGGAGAAGTATGTGCCGTTGAGATTGCATTTGTGCAAGAGAGATGAGTTTCAGAAGATTAGCCACATCAATTCTTCAGTGACACAGTATGAGACTTACTTCAATGACTTATCCCATTATGCGGTGCCATTGTTACCTACCGAGGCAGAGTGAACGAGATGTTTTGTTTGAGGATTTAGTATTCCGCTCCAGTTGTCCACATTGTAGTTAGTAGCTGTGAGAGCTTCTTTTGAGACTGTGGAAAAACATTCCAGGATGGTGGAGTCCATAAGAGACGGTTTGTCTAGATATGAGCTAGATAAAAGGGCTAGGTGATATGGTCAGTTCAGTGGTTCTGCTTCTCGTGGATGTAGGTATCAGGGTAGAGATCATCAATTTCAGCCCAGTTGACCAGTCCTTGTAGCTGTACATATTTCTGATGGTTATAGTGGGGAATAGTCTAGGGGTTGCCAGTCGGGATATTTCGACTATTGTGGTTCGAGTTCTGTTATCTCTATTCATCAGCCTTCAGCGTCCAAGACCTGATTTGAGTGTGAAGAGGTTGGGCATGTCAAGAGAGATTGCCCCAGACTTACAACGAGTGCATCCCGTACACCTAGGACTCCAACATAGCCAGCCAAAAGTGGTAGTCAGGTTAGCCAAGGGAGGTCAAGGTCTGGCCATAGTAGCCATTAGTATGGGCGTGGTGGATCTCAGTTAGGGAGATAGGGAGCTCGATCAGGCCAAGGTGGACAACAGGGTACTCAATCAGAGTTAGGACGCACCCATTGGTATGCATTCCCTAGTAGGGTTGAGGCTGAGGCATCTGACGCATTCATCAGAGGTATCATCTCAGTCAATCATCGGCCTGCTACTGTGTTATTTGATCCATGGTCTACATTCTCTTACGTGTCTGCCTACTTTTTTGCTAAATTGGAGATGTGGTGTGATATGTTTGATATTCCTATTCATATGTCTACACCAGTCGGTGATTCTGTGATTGCTGATAGAGTATATCGTATGTGTGTAGTTACTTTCATGGGGTACGACACTTGGGTAGATTTGGTTATCTTAGATATAATGGATTTCAATATTATCTTGGATTCTGGACTTCTATTCTAAGACAATCACGCTAGTTATGCTTGGTCTTCCGAGGTTAGAGTGAAGAGGCGCTCCCAGCCCTGCTCCTAGGTTGATTATTTCTTATATTCAGGCTAAGAAGTTAGTGGACTGTGGTTGTTTGGCTTATCTTGCTCATATTAAGGATACGAGTGTGGAGACTCTTTCTCTTGATTATATTCCGGTAGTTAGTGAGTTCGTGGAGGTCTTTCCTTTAGATTTATCGGGTATGCCGTCGGACAGAGACATTAACTTATGTATTAATCTCGAGCTGAGTACTCGACCCATTTCTATTCCTATATAGCGTATAGCTCCAGCAGAGTTGAGAGAGTTGAAGGAGCAACTTCAGAATTTGTTGAGTAAGGGCTTCATTCGACAAAGTGTATCTCCGCGGGGTGCTCCTATATTGTTCGTGAATAAGAAGGATGTCATTATGCGTATGTGCATTAATTATAGACAGTTGGACAAAGTCACTATCAGAAACAAGTATCCAATTTCGTGTATTGATGACCTATTCGACCAGCTTCAGGGTGCTTCTGTGTTTTCAAAAATTGACTTGAGGTCCAGGTATCATCAGTTGAAGATCTGAGATGAGGATGTGCCCAAGACGACTTTCTGGACTCATTATAGGCATTATGAGTTCTTGGTTATGTCACTCGGGTTTAGCAATGCCCTAACACCATTCATGGATTGGATGAATGAGATATTAGAAAGGACCACGAGCAACATCTGAGAGTGGTCCTTGGGATTTTGAAGGAGAAGAAGATGTATGCTAAGTTCTCAAAGTGTGAGTTTTGGTTGAGTTATGTGGCATTCTTGTGACACGTGGTGTCCAAGATGGGATAATAGTTGACCCTAAGAAGATAGAGGCAGTCAGGGACTGTTTAGACCGACTTCTGTAATAGAGATTCAGAGTTTCATGGGTCTTGCTAGCTATTATCATCGGTTCGTCAAGAGATTCTATTCTATTTCTTCTCATTCGACGTGTTTGGATTAGAATGAGGCTCTTTTCCAATGGTCTGATGAGTGTGAGCAGAGCTTTCAAAAGCTCAAGACTTTATTAACCACAACCCCGATTTCATCTATTTCGGTGGAGGGGAATGATTTTACTGTGTATTGTGATCCTTCTAGGATTAGATTAGGTTGTATGTTGATGTCAAAGGGTAAGGTGATTTCTTATGCATCAGGGCAGTTGAAGGTGCACGAGAAGAATTACCATGTTCATGATTTGGAATTGGCTATCGTTGTGTTTGCTCTGAAGATTTGGAGGCATTACCTTTATGGCCTTCATTGTGAGGTGTGACCCAACCACCGCAGTCTTCAGCATGTGTTTAATTAGAGGGATTTGAATTCTAGGTAGCGCAGGTAGATGGAGTTATTGAAGGATAATGACATGACCATTTTGTATCATCCGGACAGGGCCAATACGGTCAGTATGAGAAGTTTAGCTTGTTTGGATATTTCCGAGTGTCCTTTGGCATTGGAGGTCCATTCTCTAGCCAACCATTTTGTGAGACTCAATATTTTGAATCCGGATAGAATTCTGGCTTGTGTGAAGGCGAGGTCATCTATTTTGGATCAGATTTAGGCACACGAGTAAGATGATGTGGGGTAGTGTAAGGTTTAAGATAAAATGTTGAGTGGCGAGGATAAGAAGGCCATGATTAATAGCGAGGGTGTTTTGAGGATCAGGGGTAGAGTGTGCGTGCCTCATGTGGGATATTTGACTAGATTGATTGTGGAGGAGGCCCATAACTTTAGGTATTCAATTCATCCAGGTGCTACTAAGATGTATCGTGATTTGAGACAGCATTACTAGTGAGGATAATGAAGAGAGACATTGCTGATTTTGTGTCTCGGTGCCAGAATTGCCAGTAGGTTAAATATGAGCACCAGCGCCCAGGTAGTGTGTTGATTCCCATTTTTTAGAGGAAATGAGAAAGAATCGCTATGGATTTTGTTGTGGGATTTCCCAAGACTTTGGGCAAGTTTAATGCTATTTGGGTCATTGTTGATATATTGACCAATTCTGCACATTTCATTACAGTTCAGACGACGTATAATGCAGAGAAGTTGGCTACGATCTACATCCGGGAGATTGTTCGTCTTTATGGGGTTTTATTTCTATCATTTTGGATCGGGGTACTCAGTTTACTTCGCATTTCTTGCGGACTTTGCACAGAGAGTTAGGTACTCGCTTTGATCTTAGTACATCATTCACCCTCAGACGGATGGCCAGTCCGAGCGGACTATTCAGGTGTTGGAGGATATGTTACGAGCCTGTGTGATTGATTTTGGTGGTCATTAGGACTAACACTTACCCTTGGTAGAGTTTTCGTACAACAACAACTATCACTCTAGCATCGATATGGCACCGTTCGAGGAATTGTATGGTAGGAGATGTCAATCTTCGATTAGTTAGTTTGATGCATTCGAGGTTCGTCCTTGGGGTACTGATTTGTTGAGGGATTCCTTAGAGAGAGTGAAGGTGATCCAGGCCAAACTCGTGGCAGCACAAAGTAGGTAGAAGGAGTATGCGGATCGGAAGGTCAGAGATTTAGAGTTCACGATGGGTGTCAAGGTTCTTCTGAAGGTTTTACCCATGAAGGGTGTGATGAGATTCAGTAAGAAAGGGAAGTTGAGTCCGAGATATATCTGACCATTTGAGGTTCTTTAGAGAGTGAGAGAGGTCGCATATGAGTTGGCTTTGCCACCAGATCTTTCAGGCATTCATCCATTTTTTCATGTGTCTATTCTGAAGAAGTATCATGTTGATGGTTCTTATATTATCTAGTGGGACTCCGTATTGTTTGATCGGAAACTGGAGTTCGAGGAGGAGCCCGTGGCTATTCTACATAGGCAGGTGAGGAAGTTGAGATCGAAGGAGATAACTTTAGTAAAAGTTTAGTGGAGGCATCGTCTTGGCGAGGAGGCGAATTGGGAGACCGAGTCTGATATGCGGAGCATATATCCTATCTTGTTCACTTCTTTTGGTACGTTTCCTTTGTGCATTCTCTCCATTCTAGGATGAACGGTTGTTTAATTGGTATATGTTGTAATGACCCATTAAATTGTTTTTAGCTAAAAACCCTTATTTGCCTATTTACCCTTCCTACGGTCTCTGTGTGGGTTTTGTGATGTATGGGGATGGGTGACATGGATCTCGAGGTCTATTTATATGAATTTCGAATGAAAAGTCTAAGTCTAAAAACTTAGAGTTGGTTAATTTGACTTAAAGTTGACTATTAGCTAGATGAGTTCGTTTCCGGGTTCTGTCACTTCTGGTAGTTCCGGAGCGTCATTTATGACTTAGTCGATTCATTGGTTCACTTCCCGAGCAATCAGATGAGTTTTGTGGCTTTATTATAAAATTTAGATATTTGGTTTTTCCAGGTGGTTCTTTAGAAAAGTATGCCTTAGCTCAGTTATTTGTGAAATCCGAAGGGTGTGAGCAAGTTCATATCACTGTTTACCATAGACGGGCATATCTATTTCGTGTCCGGGGGGTTCCAAAAGTGTTTCAGGTGTTTGTTTGAGGTTTGGATTGATTTCAAATTTGCTAGTGTCTCCTACGGCGGCACCAGTATCCGCTCCGACGGGTCCGCCTTGGCGAGAGTTTGACTTACCGAAGCAAGAAGTTGAGGGATGGGGATTTCTGCCACTGCAGAGTCGGGTCTATCGTGGCAAGGGGTGAGGTGTCAAGTGACTCTCGCCCCAGCGAATGGTTTTTTTGCCGCAGCGGGTCCGCTCTAGCGGAGTCGATTTCGCTGGGGCGGAAATAGGGTACCAGACCCCTATATAATCCCTAGGTTAGAAAATTCTTTACCCAAAATAGATTTCTCGATATCACCGCCGCCTTGGAGTAAAATTAAGAACCTTAGGAGCTTTTTGACCTTGAGGTAATAGATTCCTTCCTTCTATTGGTTTAAGTGATGTTTATAGACTCTTTAATGGTGTTTTAGCATTATGTTATGTTGGGGAAGATGAAGTTCTTGTGTTTATGAGAATAAGAGAGTTATATGGTGGATTTTAATGGAGGTTTATGGATTTAAAAGTGATATTCTTGTGAATTAGGATTGGGTAATGATAGATAATCATGTTTTAGGGTTAAATTTGTTATAGAACCTTATTTTCAAAAGGGGGAAATTCTAGGGTTTCAAATTGGAGGTTTTGATTATTGTTCAATTAGAGGTTCAATTGCATCTAGATTTTCAATTAATTTAAGGTTATGATTACTTAGTATGTAATAATAGTTTTTGAGTATTAAAGCCCGAGTCTTGGTGGCGTAGGCTCGGGGTGGTATCTTAGGGTCGTGTTTTTAAAGTCCTTATCCTTGTATGTTATGAAAACATTGTATTAACGAATATAATATATGCGTGAATAAACTTGGACAGTCGCAAGGCGCAGATGAGAGGCAAGGCTGTCACTGAGGCTTGATCTTATAGCGCACCTGCTCGGCTGTGAGGTAGGCTATAATTTAGTTTTTCGCGACTTCGATAGAAGTATGTAATTGGTTATAAATATTGAGGGTATTGGGGGTCCCACTCAAGCGATTGTGATGAATGTATGAGTGGGTACCAGTGTTGAACTGTGATGATGGGATGATTTGGGGAATCAGTCTTATGCTGGTTTCGATTTCTGATTATTTGGACTTGCCGCCATATGTGGGCTCGTCGCCATAGTTGATTGACTTGTTTATTCATCACACGTGCTTGATATAATTTCTTGAATTATACTTGGATTTTATATGTGTTATAAATTTTTGAAAGCATGTGGTATTTCATCTCTTATTCAGTTGCATCTCATTATATCATGATTCTTGCCTTATATATGTCATTTGCATTCATACACTCATGGTTCTGATGATATGATATTGGAGTGGTATGATTAAGCTGGGTCCAAGGGATCGGGAAAGGTAAGAACACTGTTGAGATTATGGCAACACTGAGATGATATTGATATGCGGGGATGGCTCGGAGTTGCACGCCTGCAACATGATATTATTACAACCAAGAGTTGGGTTCCGTCATCAGATAAGTTATTCTGGAGCGGAGGGGTATATGGACTTCGCGGATCCCCCATGAGTTGCTTTCATATGAGATACATGTATGGAGTGTGTATACCATTTGATGAAAAGGTACCTTGCATATGCATTGCATACATATCATACATAAATGCCATATCAATAATTACTTGTTATTGATTCTATATTGAAGTGATTCTTGATGATTTGACTAAGTCTGGATATCGAAGGATATACTTGTTGATACTTGAGCTATTTTAGAACTCTTGAAAGTGAAATAGTGTGAATATGTATGAACTTTTATTGAACAAGGAAGCATGTGAACTCTGTGAACCTTTATGTGGAATATGTCACTTTATTTGTATTATTGGACTGTGTAGCATAGGGTTACTTGGTGTCAACTTGGTATTTATCTTTGATTATGGACTTCTGTCGTTGTCGATCTGTGATGTTTACGGGGATACGTTGTGTACTCATGCTATACTTGCTGCATCTTTCTTGATGCTAATACAGATCCGACTACCAGGTCGAGACCACGCGGTTGAGTTCGAGGGGTGGATTCAAAGTTGTCAGGGGGAGGATGTCATCTCCAACATGCCTTGGACTGCTTATCTCACTTACTGTCTTTATATTTGATTCAGAGACATATATTCAGACTTCGACTTGTGTATTTTGGCTGGCACTTGTTGCCGTTGATTTTCAGACTATGTTGTGGTTCTTTAGAGCTCTTGTATTCACAAACTAGATTCCTCAGGGTGGTTTTTGGTTGTACCAGACTTACGTTCTTTCTGCATATTATTATTATTAGACGGTTGTATAGTATTATATTTCTTCCACTTTATTTATATCTTATCATGTTGTTGATTTGGGAGTGGTTCGCCTATATGGTGGGATTATGTAGGTGCCACCACGATTCCTGAAAAGGAGTCATGACAACAATTGATTCAAATCAAGTCTAAATTATTCTAAATTTGATATACAATCTTCTAATATCAATCCCAATAATTTTTAATTAAATATAACCTAAATATTTAAAAATTAACAGATTCACTTTGTCGGCGTATGGTCGTGAAAACCAAATATTTTTCACTTTGTTTAAATCGAAGTATATGCCTTGGAGGCATTCAATGGAAAAATAATATTCATCCATCAGGAAAAAAAAGGTACAATGAAATAACTTCGCCTTGGAATTTTAAAGTTGGAATTGAAGTTGAAGTTGTGTTTGATTATAGTAGAATATTTTATTGTTTGAATGTATTGAAAATGAAAATAAAGTAAAAAAAAAATTCCGAAAAAGATGAAAAGTTCTCATAATAGTAAGCATAGAAATGATCCGTACAATGATAAAAAGAACTGTTGGGGCCAAATCTACCCCTCTCGTTACAAGCTGGGGTCAAAAATATCCCTCCCATTAGCAAAGTTTCTAAATATACCCCTCATTTGACAAAAACTCCCAAATAACCTGGTTTCAATTGAAGTTACTCATCCTCTCTTTTAATCCAACACGCGACTCACTATACGAAATTGACCCATACCAAATTAAACCCCAACAATAATGACTTTTCATTTTTATCGGAATATTAGAATACAGGAGTAGAGAGGGGAAAGAGCTTCGTTGTTGCTCCTCGTCGGTGTCGAGCTCGCCGGTGGGGACTGATCGTTGTTTCTAGTTGCTCTAGCAGTGATGAGGAAGAATGAAGAGGCTGAGGTTGTTGTTGTTGGCATTATGAGTTGGTGGAGACGGTGGTTAGCCGGAGAAGGAGGGTTGTTTGGGTGGAAGGGTGGTGGTGTTGCGGAGCTTAGGGAGATAAGGGAGAGGGAGTGAAGTGGTGTGATTGAGGTGGCGAGGGAGAGAAGTGAGTGAAAAGGGGTGGTTGTGCGATGGTGGCTAGGTGGTGCAGTTGGGTGTGGTGGTGGTTGTGATGGAGTTTTGATGATTTTTCTAGTCGGAGCAGTGGAGGGGCAGCGACAAATATGGAAGGAGGAGGGCGGCAGTTCATTGGTGGTGGAGTGGAGGAGGGCGGGAGTTCGTTGGAGGATAGTTTAATTTGGTATGTGTCAATTTCGTTTAGTGGGTCGCAGGTTGGATTAAAATAGGGGATGGGTAGTTTCAATTAAAATCGGGTTATTTGAATTGATTTGGGAGTTTCTGTCAAATGAGGGGTATTTTTAAAAATTTTGTTAACGGGAGAGATATTTTTTACCCCATCTTGTAGCGGGAAGAATAGATTTAGCCCCATCTTATAATGAAGAATAAAAATGGCCAATTTATGAAAATAGAGGGATATGTTTGATCCTTTTTCTTTAAATAACTCGTGATTTGCTTAAATTAACGGTAAGCCCTAGGGTCAATAGGGTGGCACGAATGGTACAAAATAGAAGATACATTTGCTGTGCAGTTTGACAAAATGAAAGAAAAATGTAAGTGCATTAAACTATTGTAGAAAAAAGATAGAAATGTAATATAAAAAAGTTGGCCTCCAGGAAGAGCCAAGAGTCGATATGACCTCCCCAAAAACATCAACTAGCCGCCCCGCCACAGCAACATGTCATTGTGCCAAGGTCTAATTGCCTATTTAATCGAGCTAAAGTGAAGGACATGATTATATTTTATTTAATTAGTCTATCAGTATTAAAGAAAGCCTCAAGTGGCACATGAAACCTGTTGATAGTACAAGCGACACTGCTTAATGTACTAGCTGAAGCTTAACATAAGATAATATAATTTTAGGTTGTTATTAAGTTAAGAGGTTAGTGAATTAGTTACAATTTTAGTTATACCTATATGTCCTTAATCAGATTTAATAAAGTAGAATTTTTAATTAAATAGTAACTTAAATTAATTCCAAATTGATAGATTACAATGTGTGTCCTTAAAAAAATTAATTCTCTCACTGTTGTCCAAGGTATTAGATTAATTCTTCCCAGGAAAGAACGCAAAAACTATTTTGAAATAATGGCACTTCAATTCACATAACGTCTTGCGAACTCAAAATATAGTGCAAATCACACTTGACACTTACTTTTATTTTCGAAAACAATGCAGAAGAAGAGGGAAAGAAGAATTCAAATTTCAATGTGTAAAATTGGAGGCAATGCTATGAATTATAGCCAATGATAGATGTCTATTCGGATTTTAGGTGTGTCTTAACTGAAAAGGCACGTGCCTTCTCGAAAAAACAATTGTTTTCACGAAAACAAGCATGAGAAAAATAAATAGGAAAATACTATTGCCTTTATTTAAAATAACATCGCGAAAATTAATAGAAAAAGGAAAAAAAATTGGCAAAAGAAATATATCAATCAATTAGATCAACTACGATGGCGCGATGACTTTCCATCTTCTCAACTCTTCAAGATAGAGTGTAAGTGTTTTTCTATTTATACTCAAGAAATTCTTTTATTGGTATCTATATTTTATATATGTGATATTGTCACGATCCAAACTTCCATTTGTGCCATGAGGGCACCTACACTAACCCGTAGTAGAATCATTATCACTAGCCATAGAAATAAATGAATCTAAAAGCGGAAGTAAAGGAAATATATATATATATATATATATATAACAAGACTCTTTTGAAAGTTACATAGTTCACCAAATACAATAGTTTACTACCCAGAACCTGTTGTCACTAGTACAAGGACTCTAAGATACAGTACAATGAAACAATTAACAACAACGCCGCCCTGAATGAGGAGGGGCAGTCTGACTAGATGGAGACCAAGGCTACCAGGAATGAATGGTATGCCTTAACTCTTCCGTGCTCTAAGATGTAACATGAATAGACCGAGTACATGCATCCACGTAAAAGATGCAGCAAGCATAACATGAGTACACAACGTACCCCCGTAGGCATCATAGACTGACAACGATGGAAGTTACGTAACATATATAAGTATCAAGTTGACTTTTCAAGTAGGTCCTATTCTAGGCAGTTCAAGTAGTCACTTAGTTCACCTTATCCACATACAAGTTCATAAAGCATATAATTCACTTAACACACCCAAGAAGTCAATTACAATCAAGTATACCTTAATACACGTAACACATATGGGCTTTATTATTTATACCCGCCGATCTAACACTCTGTCTAAGTCATATTCATAATTAATCCACTTATTCGACCTGACCTATTATGTAAGTAAGTTGACACTTAGTGTACTTAATCGTCTTAGATTTCCTTCCGAGGGCACTACAGTTAGACTAACCATAACCACATTAACCCTCTTATTAACCTTAGCCTTCAGATTTAGTTACGACGCTACGCGTTTACGGGCATGTCATATATTAGTCCATTTAGATGTCCTAATTTCATTTAGAGTAAAACAATACGCCTCACACAATCTAGTTAATGGGGGAAAAGACTTCACACACTTAACATGCAAGTCAACAAAGACTACAATGACACTTCAACACGTCTTCTCCTACACACTCACTAAATAATACTATCAATCACCAAGCAAACACATAAATGGGCAGATTCCCTTTAGCCCAGATGATAATACAACATTTTAGACCCTAATACAATTTGACACCGCACAATAGCTTATGAGAATCACCCAATTTCTAGGTAGTCATCCCAAAACACTGCTTCTACTCAACAACCAATCACTGTATAAGGGTTTGTATGTTACGAATGCATTACAAATACCAGGTATCTTCCGTAATCAGTATTTCTCTATCAAGGATCATAAGATCATAAGGTCTAATAAAAATCATCACTGACTATACATATCACCGGATACAACTGAAGAATGTTAATGAAATGCAATGCAAATGACATGTTATGTATGCAATGACCATATGTATCCGGTATACACACGCTCCTGCAGTAGGTGTCACGTGACCCATGGAGGACTCATGAGGTCCATATACCCATACAATCCCATCAGAACCCAGCTCTGTGACTGTAATGTCATACTCAATTATTTCTCTCGTATTATGTACCATATCCCATAACCGGCTTTCAAGCCGCTTTCATTAGTATTTCAACAGTTCAAATGCCAAATATAATATCTATGAATAATGTGAATATGAGTACACCATACAATCAGCATAATCAATACAATCAATATTATCAATTTATTTTCAAGTGTTTAGATAAGAAGTAGAGTGACAAATGCACGACAAGTCAAACCATAGCAAGATATCAACACGGCTACAAGCCCAAATAACATGTAACTTCAGATACATTAGTTTATCATTTAAAAGTAGTGTGATGAATACACACGACAATGGCGACAAGCTCAAATAACAGCAGTCGGAATCAACTTAAGGCTGAATTTCCCAAATCATCATCTTTACATTTACACACTGGTACTCACCCATGCGTTCATAACAGCCGCTAAGGTGGGACCCCCAAATATGCCCGCTACCCCTTAACATTTATAACTAGTACGTACTTCTATTAAAGTGTACAAAAGAAAAAACCGTAGACTGCCTCATAGCCGAGTGCGTGCCACAAACTCCTAGTCCTCGAAGTTCTTCAGAACTAGTGTCGGATAGTCATAACTCAACAAGCACACATATGTCCTAGGTTATCATACATACAATCACAAATAAGGCTATTTCTAAAGCAATAACCGCTACCACCCAGTCTGAATAGGAATCGTCAAGTTAAAAAGAAGGAAATACGAGCTAAAAGGGCAATATCATAATTTTACTTTAAAAATGGTTCACCCGAATTTCATAAATTCTAAAATGTCTACTAACTACTCACTCAATTTTCAATTTTGTCAATTTATCAAAAAGCCACCATTTTATAAAAAAAACTTTTTCAATTCCATTTAGGAAACTAGTCATAAAACCTGACATTCAATTTGATAGTTGCTTCTCTTTACTAATACATGTTTAAAATAAAAAAATCCATCCCAAAACTCTAGTTTTAAGTTAATAATTCAATTCTCCAAGATTTAAAGTTTTTAACAACAAAGTCATCTTCTCTACCCAAGTTTTCACCATTAAAACATGACATTATAGTATAAAGAATCATAAAAAGGGCCAATGAAACTTACCCTCAAGTCTTTATTATAGAAACTCTTGAAAATCTCTCTCTACCGAGCCTCCAAACTACATGAATGAGTTTGAGGAAATGAGGCTCGAAGTTGGATGTTTTAGAAAATAAGAATTTAGGCCTGCTTAGCGATTTTCGCTGGCACGGTTTCGCTTCTGCGGAAAATACTTTGCAGATGCGAGCTTACTAAAAGTTCAGAGCGCTCGCCGAAGCGGATAAACCACCGCTAGCGTGGGCTCGCTGAAGCGGCACAGTTTTCGCCAAAGCGAGGACATGGCTTCCTGAATTTTCCAAGTCGATTAAGTTTCTCCATAAATTGGCTAAAAGGTA